>OW052235.1:20120000-22520000 GCA_932527175.1 Operophtera brumata
AAAAAAAAAAACTCAATCAATTCTGTTCATCCGTTTAATAGCTACGGCGCCACAGACAAACACACTTAGCGGTCAACTTAGCGGTGACGACCTCTATGGCGCGGTTGGCGATGGTTCGCCTGCGTCGCAGGAGGTTGCGGGTTCGATTCCCGCCTCGGAACAAATAATTTGTGCGATCTGCAGATATTTGTTCCGGGTGTTCTGGGTGTTTTCTATGTATAATAAAAAATATCTATCTATGTAATGTATTGTATTATGTATATCAGTTACCTAGTACCCATAACACAAGCTCTGGCTTAGCTTGGGGCTAGATAATGTTGTGTGAACTTGTCCAGCATTATTTTTATTTATTTATTTTAACTTATAACACCCCTCTTTTTGCGTATCTGGTTATTATAAAAAAAATAACAATAGCCTCAATTCTTCCAGCTTAAATATCAAAAAACAAAATAATAATGTCATACAATTTAGTAAACCAAAAAAAATAAACAATAAATAAACAATGCTCGACAAAAGACATAGAAAATACTCAGAACGCCCTGAACAAATATCTGCAGATAGCACAAATATTTGTTCCGAGGCGGGAATCAAACCCACAGCCTTCTGCGTCGCAGGCGAACCTTCACCCGCCGCGCCACAGAGGTCGTCAAACCCTGATGTAACTTTTTGTGCAACTCGCTTTGAAAATAACTGCTATTTGTTAAATATATCCCGCGAATTTATATTACTAAATTGAATTGAATACTATTAAATTGAATACTACAGTCTGCCATAAAATGTCAGCCAGCCAGCCAAGATCTTTTGGCAACAATCACTGATATTGACAAATGGGCAACATTATTCAACATAGTTTCAATTCAGAAATAATAGTTAAACTTCGATGACAAGACAAATTGTGATATATTCAACGAGTAAAAACTCGTTTAGATAAAAAACGTCGTGCGATGAAAAAGTTTTAAAACTGAGGAAAAATTTGTGATGAATGTTATAATCTGTGGAGAACTACTATCAAAATAATTACCATCAGTTAAAGGACGAACTGGTAAACCTATCAGACTTGATCAAATTTCAGCCTCAACACATCGTTTGAGGCTCGTTCGTAGACATTCGTAGCTCGTAGCCTCGTAGCCGTTAGCAGATTCTACGAGATATATTCCATTATTATGTTACCTTTAAATGTATGTAAAGATTGATGGTACCAATTTGTTGAGTACCTAGACTGAAAAAAAAAGTTATTGCACTATTTCAATAAAATAACTATAGCCACAAATATATTGTAATATGGTATGAAAGCAAGGTTTTACACAAAAAATAAATCACCTCTGTAAACAAATTGACTGATATAATTTTGAAATCCATCTCCATTTTCTAGACAGAAATAATAATATTATAAATTCAATCTTATATTTATAATGAAAATAACCTACACACATCCAAAACATAGATATGCTATGAGTAGCAAGGCATATTTTTCTCGAGATGATAGCTCGAGGTCTAGATCAAAATCATAATTGAAGAGAAGATTAGCATGAACATTGACTTCTAAATATCCTGTAGTATGGTGGAGTGTCCGCATATTTAACAACCCAAATTTTACATCACCTACATAATAAATATAATAAATAATAATGCTGGACAGTGCACACAACATTATCTAGCCCCATACTAAGCAGAGCTTGTGTTATGGGTACTAGATAACTGATATACTTAATACAATATATTAAATAGATAGATATTTTTTATTATACATAGAAAATACCCAGAACACCCTGAAAAAATATCTGCAATCGCACAAATATTTTTTTCCGAGGCGGGAATCGAACCCACAACCTCCTGCGTCGCAGGCCAAGTTTCACCCGCCGCGCCACAGAGGTCGTCATTCCTATGGAATAAACCATTCCAAGAAGATAATCGTGTAACGTTGCCTTCAGCTTTCGCAGAGAATGCCTTCACCCGTCATGGTCATGAATAATTCAGAGTAGTGCACGTATTGCATCAGCTCCCTATTGTTCTATTGAAGAGGTCTCCGCATCTTCTGAGCTTAACCTGTTTTAGATTTAGAATTGGCATATTGATTTAATTTGAGACTTACTGACAAGAAACACTCAGGGAATTTTAAATACGTACAAGTGTTCTCAATTAATGGTTAATTTAAATGTTCCATTAGTTTAACTCTGTGGTGTGTCCAGCTTAAGAATGGACCTCTCTGTCTCTTTATGTGGATGTTGGTAAAGCCAACTAAGAGTTTACTTCTGTTAAGATCTGTTTACTTCTGTTACTTCTGTAAAGGGCTGGGCAACACCATCCACTCGCGGTCACAAATCTATCATGGTGGTTATGAATAATCCCCCCATTGTATTCTAAAAAAAAAAGGTGCAGTAAAGTATTTTCATTCATTCATTTATTCATTCATTCACTCATTCTATGGAGAAGGCCTCGACTAGCAATCGACGTGTGTTGGCTGATGATGAGTAAGAGTTAGTCAAGTATGGATACGTATATAGGCACTTAATGCTACTAAGCACGTCATTATACTATTGGTTAATTTCAGTTGACTGATGAACCATCGGATATTTTCTTCGAAACATACCTGTTTTTTTTAATAGATTTCTGTTTGTATTGGTACTCTTCAGCCTAGGTTGTCTTCTTTGCTAATGATTGGTTTAATTTCGTATTTATTTTCTATATAAATTTGAATACCTCCGTAATAAGTATGCAGGAAACAAAGGCCAATTTGTGAGGTGGTTTTCGCGAGAATTATTATGAAAATCACGTTTCGCCCCGAGAGGTGATTCTACTTACGCTCGTAAATATGCAAAACCGTGTTTTTGGTTAGTACGAGTAACTTATCTCTTGAATAGATATAGTGCAAAGAAGTGAACTTTCAGTTGTAACTTATGAATAGCAAGTAGCAGATCTTGCATTCTCAGTTCACATTAAGGACTTATAACTGAGACTGGTAGTTAAGGAGGTTGGTTTTGCTTATGGCGCGAAATAAAAAAAAAACTTGTTTTTTGATCATCACAGCTCACACACACACACACACGCTCACACATCTTCAGATAGCGAAAACTAATTTGACGGTAATTATTGTGCTACGATTGTGCTTCAATCTTCGACCAAAGTAAAATAAATGGACTGGCCTTACCCATACAAAACGTCCGTGAAAAATAAGACAATTCGGATTTAGGGTACGGACAACAGATAAACTATCTATCTATCTATCTATCCAGCCACTGCTGAGTAAAGGCCTCTTCTCTATAGCGCCACTCCTGGCGGTCTTTTAAATAAACTAGGTGAAATTAAATTATTGAACTTCTTAAAAACTGTATTTTTTTAAGACTTAATACTTTAACAGATGCAATGTTTATAGCATAGCATATAGGTTTATAGTACAAAAAATCGCCGAAAAAAATTCAATTATTGAATGAAACTTTTACAAAAATACATGGTTCCCTTCTGTTTTATGTAGTTACGTATCTATTTTTCAGCTCTCAAACATACACAATATAAATCAATAGAAAAGCAAGTCCACCTAAGGTCTTCAGCTCAATCAATTTGTGAAAAATATATTTTTCATCACTCAATAAACTAAGAAAATATCATAAAAATCGTAATAAATGTATAAAAATTCCAGTATTTAAGAAACTGCAGAGTGCAGTTTTAAGAATTTTGCACAATGAGTTTTTTTATACTACTTGGAATGACAGATCAAGAAGATGGCCCACCTGATGTTAAGTGGTACCCTCTGCCTATGAACAGTGCATTACCTCAGGTCACGTCCACCTAGGACGCACCCTATGTGGCAATGCACTGCGCCCGCCACCCTGAGACATAAAGATGAAAAGTCTCATGTGCCTGTAATTTCACCGGCACCCTTACCCTTCAAACCGGAACACAGCAATGTGAGCACTACTGCTTTGCGGCAGAAACAGGTATGGTGGTAGTACTTCCCCGGACGAACTCTTTCACAAAAAAGCTCTACTACTACTAACCGTTTTTTGGCGTATAGAATTCATTGTGTAGAAATTGATCAGAGCAAATACGGGAAAATGTATTCCACTTCCAAAAGTCGTCCGTTCTTGCTCGTCTTATGACTTCTATCCATTTTTGTTTACCTTAGATTTTTTTTGGAAAGCTATAAGGTTAATTAACATGAAAATTAACAAAAAAAAAAAAAAATAACATTCCATTACATATTATATGCAATTACCTAAAGCGACGTGCTTAGCAATGTTTTGACGTAAATAATGCAAATTACAATTCTAAATCAATACGATACCCCTTAGGCATCAGATTTTTTTGCAGTCTGTACCGGACCATCCGTCATGCGTGAAGTCTTGTCAAATATTTCGTCGCTGTAGTTGGAAAACTAAATAAGTAATAACAACAACAAAACCAACATCGCGAGAAAAACGCGATTTACTGTTTTATTGCGTCTAAAATGGCAATAACTTTTTTATCGTAACTAATTTTTCAGTCCGTGTTTTGATATGTTATAGATTGGTACTGTATCTACTTTTGAATTTAATGATAATACATTTTAGTTCTTTTGATTAAGAGAAAAAAAAAAAAGACTATGTATTTTTCCCTCGCCAAAGATTTGAATAATTGAAATGATCTATTATTTACTTATTTGAATATGACAATCCTATCCATGGGTATAGATTTATATAATATTAAAATACATTTTAAAATAAAACCAACTTATAATCATTTCTTTTTATCAAGACTGAATATTAGAAAACTACTGAAACACCTACATTATTTTAGCAGACTTATAAATTCAAAGTAAGTGACATAACAAACTTATCATACGACTAATGCTTATAAAATCAACAAAATGAAAAAAAATTGTGGAACACAATAATTCTAAGTATCAAAAAGAAAAAGGTATGTCGACTAAAATTAAAACTATCTACGAGTATAAACTTTGTAACACCCCCCCTACCTTCTATTGTACCTAATAATCTAACTACCTATTATACCGCGTGCACTCACCGACTTCCTACTTTACTCTGTGGAGTTACGATAACTTTAATCTTACCTACTTCTTTAAACACTATAAATTAGCCTTATGATCGTCTAGATATATACCTACGTTGTGTCTTGTAATAACTCGAGTTCTTTATTTGTTAATATTGTCGAGTCTTAACGTATCCTAACTACATAAAATATTTTACCTTTTTATCGATATTCTCGTAATAGTTGCTACTAATTCTAATAGGAAAGATACCTATTTAAATTTTATTTTACTTCAGTACACATCGGAACAATTAATTAAAAGATTACTCCAGAGATTTATTTCCATTATAGTTTGTTATTCCTTTGTAAAAGAATAAGCTACAATTAAAGTTCCTAGTAATATTTTGAACATTCTGATTTTACAATTTCTGAGGTTTATTGATTTTGACTCTAGGGCTTCAATACAGACATATTTGTATTGTGCTATTTCAAGATACTTTTACGTGACAGGTTTGCATCTGTAAAAGATCCATTAGGGAAATGACAAGGAAATTACTTGTATAAATTATTTGCTTCTCAGATATAATTTTTAAGTTATTTTTTTAATTATTTGAAGGATGAACCAAATTTGATAAGGTTCATATCCAGAGATAAGCGACTTTTGGAGAACAGCCCCGTCCGCGCTGCCCTCGGTGGATTTCTTCCAAAACTTTTGGTCAATCCTCCCTCGCTTGGACATAGGTAATTACCTAATATTGTCCGTGAGTTTTATCCAAATGATATTCTAATTAAAATCAATTCCATTTTACTTTAATACAAGGGATTTTAGAGGATCGCGAACCTATTTCTGTCGGAGTAAGTTTGTTAGTCATTTTCAAACATTCCAGGGAATTTTACATTTAATCAATAACGCAAAATCAACCACATACAACCTTCACCTTTGGTTAACTTTGGGATTTATCTAGGCTTCCTGAAGCCTAGGAAAATCCCTACTTGATTCATACCCCTACTTACAAATAATTCTAAATATTCTCTGTAGGATAAATAGAATTCCTAGTTGGATTATCCAGGTAGGAATAATCGCTTGTGAAAATTCTAGACTATATTTAAATGAAATTTTCCTTCCGAGAATGATAATATTCAATTACAAGATTCTCTTTTTTATCTAGTATTTTAAAACGTTTGAATAATATTTTACCCGGTCCTTTATGAAAGAATAATAAAAAAACTAAATTAAAACTCTGATTAAATTTTAGAAAATGCCAATTTGTAAGGTTGGTCTACGTACGCACTAGTACAATGCCTACGTGAGTGTGCCTAATTACCTGGCTAAATTGGGTGTGTGTAATTCAAACTTTGAGAAAACCGTTCTCATTTTGATTTAAATGTGCAGTTAAATGTGTATGTCTTCTGACGAGGTGCAAGGTCAGAATACCTAGATTGAACTACTAAAGATAGGATATCTATCGCTGTGTAACCTAAAGCGACAGACGGAGCCTAGGGGTCAGGAACAAGGTTTAAGGAGGGATGAGATTTTGCCTTTCTAGCGGACTCACTAGAAAACCTTTTCAGGCGGATAGAGGATTCCTGTCCAGCAAAAAATGGATTCCTGAAAACATTAAAACAGGAGAGGATCTATTGACTACGACAGTCCAACAAATATCTCTCTTCGAAGACCGTTCACTTTTTCACTAGCTAAACATAACTTTGACTTTGAATATTTAAGAACACTTGAAAAACATCTCCAAAAAGAAACTAGTTAATTTCTTTTATTTTGGACGGCTTTTCAAATTAATTTTATATTTCACAAAAATTTAAACTTTCACTAAATTATATTCAATTTCACTTATTATGGTCTACTTCCCAGAATCAATCCTAATATTTCAAAGTATAAATTTTTAGCTTTTAAACGAACTTTAAAATCACTTCGTAATTAATTAATACAATTTAATATTTTACCCCAGCGTTACTACGCAAACGTGATACTACTCCCAGAATTATCCAGCACTGATCTCCCTTCAGCTGTTACATTTCTATTTAAAGTCGCCAACCAAGATAAAACATTTCATTCAATTTTGAATCTTATTCATACGATTCCTAAATAGGAATTGGTGTGTTCCTTCAAAGTATTCTGAAAATCGGATGTTTATATTTTTTGTATATAAACATTCTCACAGCCCATTTCTCTGAAAAAACGACAGAACAAACCCTCTATTGTTTCCGACCTCATTATTCAAGTATCGCTCGATTTATTTGATAACAAGATATAATAATTTTATTTGAGAATTTGTGAGATACTAATGAATCCAGTACAGATGGTTCGTTACAGTCGCCCCTCAAAATTTACGCAGACACTCAACTTTGTGTCCGGAGAAAATTTTCCTCGCCCATTAATCTCACAAATATTGTTTAGTACAATCATAATTATGATATTTGTATACCATATCTTCCAAAATATTTTTTTTTTGTTATTATTACCCTATTCTTTATTAAAATTAATCCTCATCTAGATCCATGTTGAATCAACATAAGCTTTTTATTTCATTATTAATTTAATTCCCAACCCCAAAATATTTTTTTCAAATCATCTGGTTTCCACACTTTCATTCAGTCATTCTGCCTCTGTTAATTCAACAATTCAACTAGAATATTATTTACACCCCAACCTTTATTTATTTATGTTGATTAATTCTGAAATCAATTCCATATACTATAAATTTGTAAGATATTTGCTATCACATAGCTCAGGAATCTCTGAAGAAAATTTATCTACCGGTATTAGCATAGATAAATTTTAGGCATGGTTCTTCATACCTTAAAACTGAGTAAATTCAGACAGGGACTTTTGAAGAATAATTATTCACCCGTATCAGTATGAATTAATTATAGGCACTGCTTTGCTTGGCCAAAGTATGTACTAAACTTACTAGTTAATTCTAACCACGAGTGAAGAAAAGGCAAGAATCTCTAAATCCTTTCTCATCTCTTCACAAATATGTATATTAATTTCAGAATCAATTTATTTTCTCCTTTTGGTTTTTATTTACAAAACCCCTTTTCGACAGTGTTTTTTTTTTTATTTTGGAATCAGTTTCCTTTATATTCTGAATGTATTTTTTTTTTTTTTTTTTTTTTTTTTTTCTTACGATATATATATTTGTATATTTATTATTATATATTCTTTTATTTTTATTTTATTCTTAAGCCACTTGGCTACAACAACTCTCAGAAGTCTTGTTCTCCATTGCAAAATAAAATTCTTTACAATTTACTAAGGTCAAATTCAAACAGTATCGATATGTGTGTTTCACCTGTGTGCGTGAGTACCTAGCTGATTAGTGTAATTTAGACCAATAATCAATAACGTACATCTTCATACCAATATTGACATCAACTACATGTTGTCGCTAGTTTATCTGATTCATTATCCCAGCTTGGAAAAGACTGCACGAAGGAAAATGGGTTGTGGATCCATCTCATCCCTAGTAGAACTAAGGCCGGCACAGTCCTAGGAACAACCAACATTACGTTTCCCTGGAGAGCGCTCCTTTGCCAACTACAATCTACTCCTCCCAATGTCTTCAATCCTCAGACAAGCACGTATAACATGTCTAAACCAACCTCAATAATTCGATGCATTTATTTAACCATTGGAGTTGTCCGTGTGCTTAATCCGGGCAAAAAACCGATTTTGCCGCACGTATAATTAGAACTGCTAACTAAAGCACTCTGTGACGGGGAATCATAGTCTATTGACTTTAACCTAACACCAAACCCCTCTTTAGTCAACCGTCCTTTGTGAAATGTGATGTCTGTTGAATACAACCCTAGTAAAGTGTTTCATTCTACAGATCCTTAGTTTCCCAGAGCCCTCATTCTGATTTTAAAACATTCACACAATCACCCTTAATATCTCTCATTATATGTTATTCATTCCATACTCTTTCATACAAAATTGTTTTTTTGTTTTTTATTCACTCCATTACTCAAATTTTCCCTCTGTTTCATTTCTCCTTTCTCACTTTCATTTCTTCTCTATGAACCTAAGGTTTCTTTTGTAAATTGAAACTAAGTCTCCAAAAAGAAATTTTTATAATTCTGAATTAAATACCCTTCCCTTTTCAAATCCAAATTCTAGTATGTTAATGAATTTAATAGAGAACAATTCATCCGTAAAAGTTGTCAACCAAATATTTTTAATAATATTTTATTATTTGTCAGTTTGTATATTGTACAATTATTATTCTACCACTCATGGTGGTTTGTGTTATAGTATTTATTACACATTATTTTGTTTCACTTTATAATTTTTTTTTTAAATTATTATTATATATAAATCAAAATGACTTCTTAATTCCTGTTTAAAGATCGTAATCGTTGTACATCTCAAAATATAAAAAAATATTTTGATTGAAAAGAGGAAAGTCGCCGACACACCCCTTTACCTATGGATACTAATCCCAATTGATCCACATTAATTTTACTTTATATTTTTATAATCCTGTTTTCTTTTACAGGTCAAATTGTTTTCTGAATTCAAAACTAGGGTCAACCAGAACTTTATATCTATAAGTAAACTCTCCCCCAAGCCTCCAGTTACAATTTTTTATTTTTATTTTTATTTTTTATTTATTAATTTAACAAAATCTCTTATTTTAATATTTTAAATTTTATCAAACATATATAATAATGATATATATTAATACAACTGTATTTAAGCTATAATTATAAACGCAGAACTTAAAATTTATCTTTAAACAATTTAAAATCTTTTTTCTTGTATAACTCACTAAGTTATTTACTTATACTAACTCCTTTTTTTTTTTTTTATATTCTTACATATTTCAAAACTTAATTCTATGCAGTTCTCTTCCTTCCTATATTAATTACTAGCAATGTTCATTTATAATATCTCGTTAAATGGATTGTATTGAATTTACCCCTTATCTCTTTAGTTTCAGGATTTGTTAAAATATACACATTTTTATAAGGATTACTTGATACCACAAACGGACCCTCATACAATGACTCAAACTTCTTTGTTATTTTATCTTTTGCCTTTGATTTATTTATTTTCTTAATTTTTACCAAATCCCCTATCTCATATTGAATTAAACGATATCGTTGGTTGAACTTTTGTCTACGTTTTTTCCCTTTTTCTTTTAAATTCCTTCGAACCAGCTCTCGAATTTGGTCTACCGAATTTAATCTTATTTCTCCGGTCCCTAAATATTTATCTATTGTTAGTGTGGTTGACTGCCCGTACATAATTTCGCACGGAGTAAACTCTGTACTTTCATGGTATGTATTATTGTACAATTCCTCCAATTCAGGTAAAACTTTCACCCAACTATTATGTTTATGTCCACAATATGTACGAAACAATCGGCCTAATTCCCTATTTACTCTTTCTACGGTGTTGGGTCTTGGGTTTCTAACTGTAGTGTAAATCACATTTACCCCCTTTTGTTTCATAAATTCTTTCCAAATTTTGCTTGCAAATTGTGAACCATTATCTGACATTATTGCTTGCGGTTTTATAATTTCAAAAAACTTCTTTGCCCTCCCTAATACTGAACGAGCTGTAGCTTGTCTTAATTCATAAAATTTAACAAATTTGCTAAAAGTATCCTGAAAGATTAAAATATAATTATATCCAAAAGCTCCAGTTGGTAATGGTCCGTATAAATCCACCATTACTATATCCCCTATATTTTCTGTAATTATAGACTGACATGGCCCTACAAAGTTTTTGTTTGCGGGTTTATTGATTTGACATTCATGGCATTTCTTCAATATAAGTTTGACTTGACGAGTAAGTCCCTTCCAATAAAATCTATCCCTTATGTATTTAATTACTTTAAAAGCCCCTTGATGACCCATCTCTAGATGTATTTGTTTGATTACATCTTCACTTAAACATTTTGGCAAATAAACTACAAATTCTTTATTCTTACCTACTTGAATATATAAAATTCCCTTTTCCTGTTTAATCCTTTCTTTTAGTCTTTTAAATTTTGTAGGATTTTCACTATTATTTTCTCTTGATTTTAATATCGATTTAATATCCTCATCTTGTATTTGTAATTCGGATATCTTTTTTAATTTAATAATCAGATCTTGGTTCTCCCTTCTTCCTACATATAAAATTTCTGGCAATCTAACTTTATCTTCTTGGAGCAGATCACTTGCTGGTGGATACCGAGACAAAACATCTGCCACTACGTTTTCTTTTCCTTTAATGTGCTCTACCTCATAATTAAAATTCTCTAAATAATTTATCCATCTCGTAACTCGCGCATTATATAATTTCCAATTCTTTACAAAAGTTAAGGCTTTGTGATCTGTTTTAATTATGACTTTAGTTCCCCTTAAATAAGTTTCGAATTTTTCTAAACAGTTTATGACCGCATAAAATTCCTGTTCTGTCACTGTCCAATTCAACTGAGCCCCTCTTAAAGCTTTACTATGAAATCCTATTGTTCTTATTTCTCCCTGATCATCTAGTTGATACAATACCCCTGCCATTCCTATGCCCGAACTATCAGTCTGCAAATAAAATGGTTTTCTCAAATCCGGATGTTGAAGTTCTATCGTTTTTATGAATAACCTCTTTATTTTATCAAAAGCTTGTTGTTCTCTTTCACCCCACCTCCAAATTGTCCCTTTTTTTAATAATTCACATAAAACTTGAGAATGGGAACTGTAATCAGGTATAAACCTCCTATAAAAGTTACACAATCCCAGAAATGCCCTTATTTGTTTTAACTTTTTCGGAACTGGGAATTCTTGAATTGATTTTACTTTATCTGGATCTGTTCTTAACCCCTCTGTAGATATTATATACCCTAACATTTTAACCCTTTTGCATATAAATTCACATTTTTTTAAATTACAAGTTAAACCCGCCTTTTGTAATCTCCCTAATACTACTTCCAAATGTTCAATATGTTGCGTGTAAGTTCCCGTCGTTATTATGGCCAAATCATCTAAGTAATTAACACAAAAATCTCTAACTTCGTGGCCTAAAATTTTGTCCATAGCCCTGCTAAAACTTCCAACAGAAGTTTTGAGACCTTGTGGTAATACATTGTATACATATGATTTCCCATTAAAAGTAAAGCCCGTATATTTTTTGCTATTTATCAGAAATAGGAATTTGGAAATAAGCATTATTCAAATCAACTACGCTAATAAAATTTGCCCCATGAAAGGAATTCATGACATCTATCTGAAGTGGAGGTTTTTCTGTTTCAGCCACCATGTATTTATTAATTTCTCTGGCATCTAACAATACTCTAATAGATCCGTCTCGTTTTAAAGTAAATGTTAATGGACTGCAAAAAGGGGTAGATGATCTACTAATTATTCCCTGTTCTTCCATCTCCTTTAGTTTCTTTTCTACCTTTTCTCTATACGCATAAGGCACCGGGTATGTTTTTTTTACTATGGCCAAATGCGATTCCATCTCTATGTTATGTTGATAACAATTAGCCCTCCCCAATTTTTCTGAAAATAACCCTTTATATTTATTCAATAATTTCATTAATTTTTCCCTTTCATCAATCCCTAGTTTTGTCCCAGTTACTATTTCTTGTAGCGTTTTTTCTAAATTTTCTGTTTCTTCTATGCTAATCTCTTGTGACCTCTTAATGTCTAGATTTTCTTCGGTCTTTAAAAAATTTACTAAATGTCTCTCTCCATTTATTTCAAACTCTATACCCCTTTTTTCTCGAGTTATTTGAATTGTAACTTCCTTTTGTTGTAACCAATCAAACCCTAAGATTATGTGATTGACCAAACCGGGTACTACTAAACATCCCGTTTCTATGATGATATCGTTCAACTTTATAGGCAAAAGAACCATACTACGTATTTCAACACTTTTATGCCCTACCGCAGTTCTAATTTGAAATGATTTTACAGGCATAAGCGGAATTTGATTTGTTGGATTTGATTTAAGCACATTCCATAACTCCTCAGAAATGCAGGTTATGTCACTACCAGTATCTATTAAACTTACTACTTCATATTCAAATATTTGAGCTGTTATTTCCGATTTGAAATGTTTATACTCCTTTTCTTCTGATTCTTCTTCAAATACAGAATTAACTTTATCTATTTTTATATCTTGTAATGAGTGTTGTTCTATTTTTAGTTTCAATACCTCCACTATTTGTTCTAATATTTGGTCATTTCTTTGTACTTCTTCCCGAAATCCTAACCCCTCTCGTCTACCTCTGTCTACTAACCATCCCCGCTTTGGTATCATCAATCCTTTATTTTTCTTACCTAACGTTTGTCCTGGTTCCCAACCCATCAGATTCATTATTTTTAACACTACGTTCCCTGTGAATTTAACTGAATCGGGAACTACATTTTCAGTTTCTTTTAGTTTAAATTTACATTATTAGTTTTGTTCGCTTCTGTCACTGCATTCACTCCAGCTGGCTTGTTGTTTACCATTCTGTTTTGTCCTGTTGACGGGCGCTGCCAGGTTCTATATTTCTGTTGAACTTCCCTAAATTTCTCCTTGTCCTTCCCGGTCCCATATGCCGTCGAAACGTGTGTCTCTTGTTTGTTTATATCGTCCATATTCCTCAAAAACTCTGCTGTCTCTATTGTGGTTTCAATCTTGGATGTAAACCACCCCTGTTGAATGTACTTCGGAAAATGACGGATGATATCTGCTATCAATTGTTTCTCCGGAATTTTAAAAGTTAGCATCTGAGCTTTCCCTGCTAGTCGTAAGAAATGGTTCAGCATAGAAGGTGTTTTCACCCGATCCCAAACTCCCTGTGCTATATTTCTTCTAAGCTCGCTTTGTTCCTTCTCTCCCCAATAAGTTGAAAGAAAATCTACCTTGAAATCTTCAACCGTCTCCCACCTACTTTTATAAATCCGAGCCCACTCACGTGCATCACCCACCAAACATTCTAAAATGACTTCTAATTCTTTGCCATCCTTTGAAGCCTTTTTTAAATAAATATCCAAATCCTCTAAGAAGGTCATAGGTTGAATCTGATCCTTCTCCCCAAACTTAGGTTTGTCCATATTCAAATTCCTTATATTATATATCACTTTTTTGTAACCTTCCCTGGATATTTCATTTTCTTTGATTTGTTCATTATTCTCCTTTTCTTTGTTTAAATTTTGTTCTGTTGTTTCCGTATTGGTTGTTTTACAGTGTTCCTCTCCACTTTCTGCCACCGATTCCGCTTCTAATCCGTTAGACGCTTGAGTTTTATATGTTTTAACTTCTTCGCTTAAGGCATCCACTTTAGTAGCTAAGGACATCATGGTCTGTTTCAATGTTCTTAAAAAGGCCCCCGTGGATTTTCCACTTTTTGGTTTTTCCTTGATTGTAGAATTTGATTTTTTTTTACGTTTTGATGTAGATTTATCTTCCTTTTCCAAATTTTGAAAACTTTCCGACTCCAAGATTTCTTGATTTTGATTTGTTTCCGTCTCTTTACTTCCAAGGCGTTCTGGCCTTTTACGCTTTCGTATAGGCTTCATTTTTTTTTTGTTTGATTGGTTACGATTTGTTTCCGTTTCTTTGTTTTTAAAGCGTTCTGAGCTTTTTCGTTTTTCGGTTAGACTTCACTCCCTTTTTTTTTTTTTTTTTTTTTTTTATAAATAAATAAACTTGCCTAAAGTTTATTTAATTATAACCTTTTTTTTTCAATTCTGGTTTCCTCCTGAAATCAAAATAATATAGCTTCCCTAATCTCTAACCATGTTTTAACTTTGATAAATAAAATAAATAAATAAGTAAATTATGCTTAAAACAAGGTTAGTGAAAAGTAATCAAGTCAATTAAATTAATTCAAAGTCAAATTAAAAATAATCAAATCTATTCAAAACGAATTAAAATTAATCAAGGTTATTCAAAGTTTAAATTAAAGTTATAAAATAAAGCAGAGGTTTAAATTTATTTTTTATATAATATTTTTAATCGAAATCAATCAAAATTAATTATAATTATTCAAAGTTTAAATTAAAGTTACAAAATAAATACAAAGGTTTAAATTTATTTTTATATAATATTTTTAATCGAAATCAATCAAAATTAATTAAAATTATTCAAAGTTTAAATTAAGGTTACAAAATAAATACAAAGTTTTAAATTTATTTTTATATATATTTTTTTTTTTATTATTATTTATCTATCATAATTATTATTCATTTTTTATTATCACTGTCATCGAAGAACTATTTCCGTTTTTTTTTTTTTTTTATATCATATTAACGCCCCCCCAAGTTTTATACTTTTGAAATCAGCAATCGCTCTCCAATGTTTTTTTAATTATTTTATTTAGTTTGTTAAAACTTAATTATTTTAAGAATAAATTTTAAAATCCATTTTCCGTCAAACAATCGTAATATTTTTTAAACTCCCGTGTTTATAAAAGAAACCATTAATCTTCCAAGTTTTATAGACTAGACTTAGCAATTGTGTAACCTAAGTCGCCACCCGTCATATTCCTATCTGTCTGTCAAAGTAACCCACGATTTTTATTAAAATATCCTGACTTTTGCGAATTCAATCTATAATGTGAACCCCTCCCAGATAAAATCATTAAGCAAATTATTATTGGTATTGTTCAATCATACAAATTTCCTTACATATGTAATATCACTATAACGTTCTAATGTTTAAATTCATACATTTCTTTATGATGTTACGTAATTTTACGCAAGTTAGTCAGAGCCCAAACGAGCGCACATTCGTCTCTAATATCTGTGAGCTACTGCGGATGAATTAGTTGGATCTTTGGATGGAATTGTTGCCAACAGCTCCTTTTAGCAACGCGTGACTTTAATTAAATCGGACAGTCGAACAACAAACCATTATTTTAATTTTTTTTAAGTCGACTTAAGGGAAACAGTTCCATACTAAAAAATTAGTTGAATAAGCAGCCCCACGTAATCAAACCGTGCTAGCCAAATTCGATCAGTCTTAAGATATTTTGCGCCAGAAAAATGGGTCCAACGTTCCAAATATTACGCCAAATCTAACCGTACCTTCTTAGACCGGCCTCCCTAATTCGATCCGCTAAATGGTAATAATTTTTACTCTGTGTCAATTTGATCTGACTTTACCACGGCGTTCAAAAAGTGAAAGTTCACGAGTGTGTTGTCTCTGTCTATGTTGAAATTTGCTCTGCGACATCATATTAATCGTTACTTTCCAATATTAATTGTCAGAAGTTCCAAATAAATTATCATTTGAGAAACTAATATTACTTTGATGTAGTAGGCAATTATAATACGAAAATGAACCGCGGTGTCTCAAAAATTAACCTTGTATATACAGAACAAAGATAACTGTATGGACTAATTACGGCTAACCATACTGCTAGTGACATCTTCCGGCCTTCGCAAAGAAATGCTTTCAAATTTCAATCGTGTAGAACGCGTGAGATGAATCTTATACAAGCAAACCAACCGAGTTCCTCCTCTGGGCACCAGATGTCAACACAGAACCTACTCAAAACTTTTGTTAATCGCGATTTACTCGGTATAAAGATTCTAAAAGACATTAGTCTTAGTGTTAATTTTGTCCTAGGTTTCTGTGAACTTTATAAATGACAAAGTAATTATTATTTCAAAACACCCAAAGCCACATCAACAGACGCGCCTCGCGTTGTCGAATTTGACTCTATGAAAGATCGTTAAATCCCGTGTTAGTTCAGTTACTCAACGATAGGTGTTCATTTTTCTATATCGCAAACAAATCGTAGCTTTCGTATGAGACGGTGTCGACCTCTGGCGTTAAATCCTGTCAAGCCGTCATCCTTTAGCTAGTTAACAGCCCGGACCGAAAAATCGAACCATAGTTATAGGTACCAGCCTCGCATAGTTTCACCTAGATGTCGCTACTGGAAAGATTAGAATGTAATTATCGTAACGTTTTGACTTATTTGTAATTAATTTCCGAACAAAACGGAGTCACTGTGTTCTCTCATTCTTTCACTACGCTCTGTTACGCACATCGTCTCTGTCTCTCGCTTGTTTGGCAATACGAATAAAACAGAGTGGCAACGTCTCATAACAGCCAGTATTGCACGAATCAACAACTTCGCGTCGCTCATCGCGTTCCGAGCTGAAGATTAGAATACTCAACTAATCTGTACTACTCTAACATGTGGAGTCCGTCTCTCTCACACGCATCCACAATAATGCCCTGTTCTTTTTTAGATAATAATTGATTACTTTAAAAGGCCCAGCGGTATGGCAGACCGTAGTGATGCGCGACTTTAACTAAATTGGACAGTCGAACAACTAGCCACTATTTAATTGTTAAGTTGAATTAAAAAATAGTGCTTTACTAAAAAGTTAGTCGAATAAACGAATACTATTTTAATTCAGTAGGTAATAATAGTACGAAGACGAACCGCGGCGCCTCAAAATGATCTCTGTGTACACGGAACAAGGAACATTTCAATGAATATAGGCTTGCCCATGTGGTCGACTGCACGAGTCACGTATAGTATGCAGGTACCTAGTTCAAATCAAAAACACAACTCCAGAGTCCAGACAGACCGTTATGCATGTGTAACGAGCGCAGCTGATAGTATCTAGGTAACGTCTCTTTCACGCAACATGAAGGGCCTAGCACTGAGCCGGCGAAGGCAGCCGATTCGCGACGGAAAACTGCGAGTCGGTTAAGTACCGAAATAAATAGTGGAAGAACAGGCGGAGACACCCAATTCGCAACGGAAAACCGCGAGTCGGCTAGGTAACGAAAAAAAATTAGTGGTACTGCATTGGAAGAATGAATTCATTCAGTGTTTACCGACTTCAGTCGCACTAGTTGAATATTTTTGTTAGTTGAATAAGTCGAATACTTTTATTCATAGTCGCGCATCGCTAGCAGACCGTTCCGTGTTCCGAATTCGATAGTACTTAGGTTCACACCTCTCCTAAATAACGATTAACCAAATCCACTTAAACCACGCGTGCCTACGAAGTCCCAGTTCGGGGCGGACCACCAGTTACTAAGATAAATATTACCCCCAAATCAAAAGAACTTCTATGAACAACTTATAAATATTACCAATCTGTCAACCCACTCAATTGCTGCTACTTAAAAGTGAGTAGTTCACACTACCCACTTAATGACATAAAATACCCACGCGTCAATAGCAAATCAACAACAAAGTCCTGTTCAGTGAAATGAAAGTTCTCACGTCTCAAGTGTAACGATCACTCGACAACAATCACACAACAACGCTTTGTTTAGTGAAACTAATCACTCACGATTTGAGTGGAGTACTCTCGCAACAATAATCCTTTGTTTCCTAAGTAGGTGGGTTAAAGAATGACCTAATAACCCACATATTTTGTTTATATCGAAAACTCTACTAGAAAGAAACTACCAACAAAAAAAAACTAAATTATACCGTGAATAAGACCCGACAATAACAAATCCCATACCACAGACAACAAATTGCCAAGTTTTGACTTGGCTTTAAAAATAAGAAAGTTATCGTAACATTATTAATTATTTCTTAGCAGTATCCTTAATAACCAAAATTAATCCTGGCGTAGGCACCAAATTGTAACACCCCCCCTACCTTCTATTGTACCTAATAATCTAACTACCTATTATACCGCGTGCACTCACCGACTTCCTACTTTACTCTGTGGAGTTACGATAACTTTAATCTTACCTACTTCTTTAAACACTATAAATTAGCCTTATGATCGTCTAGATATATACCTACGTTGTGTCTTGTAATAACTCGAGTTCTTTATTTGTTAATATTGTCGAGTCTTAACGTATCCTAACTACATAAAATATTTTACCTTTTTATCGATATTCTCGTAATAGTTGCTACTAATTCTAATAGGAAAGATACCTATTTAAATTTTATTTTACTTCAGTACACATCGGAACAATTAATTAAAAGATTACTCCAGAGATTTATTTCCATTATAGTTTGTTATTCCTTTGTAAAAGAATAAGCTACAATTAAAGTTCCTAGTAATATTTTGAACATTCTGATTTTACAATTTCTGAGGTTTATTGATTTTGACTCTAGGGCTTCAATACAGACATATTTGTATTGTGCTATTTCAAGATACTTTTACGTGACAGGTTTGCATCTGTAAAAGATCCATTAGGGAAATGACAAGGAAATTACTTGTATAAATTATTTGCTTCTCAGATATAATTTTTAAGTTATTTTTTTAATTATTTGAAGGATGAACCAAATTTGATAAGGTTCATATCCAGAGATAAGCGACTTTTGGAGAACAGCCCCGTCCGCGCTGCCCTCGGTGGATTTCTTCCAAAACTTTTGGTCAATCCTCCCTCGCTTGGACATAGGTAATTACCTAATATTGTCCGTGAGTTTTATCCAAATGATATTCTAATTAAAATCAATTCCATTTTACTTTAATACAAGGGATTTTAGAGGATCGCGAACCTATTTCTGTCGGAGTAAGTTTGTTAGTCATTTTCAAACATTCCAGGGAATTTTACATTTAATCAATAACGCAAAATCAACCACATACAACCTTCACCTTTGGTTAACTTTGGGATTTATCTAGGCTTCCTGAAGCCTAGGAAAATCCCTACTTGATTCATACCCCTACTTACAAATAATTCTAAATATTCTCTGTAGGATAAATAGAATTCCTAGTTGGATTATCCAGGTAGGAATAATCGCTTGTGAAAATTCTAGACTATATTTAAATGAAATTTTCCTTCCGAGAATGATAATATTCAATTACAAGATTCTCTTTTTTATCTAGTATTTTAAAACGTTTGAATAATATTTTACCCGGTCCTTTATGAAAGAATAATAAAAAAACTAAATTAAAACTCTGATTAAATTTTAGAAAATGCCAATTTGTAAGGTTGGTCTACGTACGCACTAGTACAATGCCTACGTGAGTGTGCCTAATTACCTGGCTAAATTGGGTGTGTGTAATTCAAACTTTGAGAAAACCGTTCTCATTTTGATTTAAATGTGCAGTTAAATGTGTATGTCTTCTGACGAGGTGCAAGGTCAGAATACCTAGATTGAACTACTAAAGATAGGATATCTATCGCTGTGTAACCTAAAGCGACAGACGGAGCCTAGGGGTCAGGAACAAGGTTTAAGGAGGGATGAGATTTTGCCTTTCTAGCGGACTCACTAGAAAACCTTTTCAGGCGGATAGAGGATTCCTGTCCAGCAAAAAATGGATTCCTGAAAACATTAAAACAGGAGAGGATCTATTGACTACGACAGTCCAACAAATATCTCTCTTCGAAGACCGTTCACTTTTTCACTAGCTAAACATAACTTTGACTTTGAATATTTAAGAACACTTGAAAAACATCTCCAAAAAGAAACTAGTTAATTTCTTTTATTTTGGACGGCTTTTCAAATTAATTTTATATTTCACAAAAATTTAAACTTTCACTAAATTATATTCAATTTCACTTATTATGGTCTACTTCCCAGAATCAATCCTAATATTTCAAAGTATAAATTTTTAGCTTTTAAACGAACTTTAAAATCACTTCGTAATTAATTAATACAATTTAATATTTTACCCCAGCGTTACTACGCAAACGTGATACTACTCCCAGAATTATCCAGCACTGATCTCCCTTCAGCTGTTACATTTCTATTTAAAGTCGCCAACCAAGATAAAACATTTCATTCAATTTTGAATCTTATTCATACGATTCCTAAATAGGAATTGGTGTGTTCCTTCAAAGTATTCTGAAAATCGGATGTTTATATTTTTTGTATATAAACATTCTCACAGCCCATTTCTCTGAAAAAACGACAGAACAAACCCTCTATTGTTTCCGACCTCATTATTCAAGTATCGCTCGATTTATTTGATAACAAGATATAATAATTTTATTTGAGAATTTGTGAGATACTAATGAATCCAGTACAGATGGTTCGTTACAACTTGTGTCTGTTAACTTACATTCAGAGTGGGGAACATTGAGATAATGTCCTGGGGCGTAGTCCTCCTTGTCGCTCGTCCTCTAGTGCAAGACGTGTCCATCGACATGTATGGGCCATCATAACCATGCAATAAAGTCGATTTCGCAAAATGTGTTAGTTATGTAGGTTTCCTACCACACGACGATTTATAAGTTTTTATCAATTGATGAAAATTATATTACAAAACCTTTACTTACGAATTAAATGCGATGCCTGAAGCTTTATTTGTATTTCTTGTGTTGTTTGCACATTGCAGGAAGGCATTGTATTACCAAGGTATCTAATTTTGGTATTTTTCAGCATAGCTGTCACTCGTTGCCGTGACAAAGACTGACTGAAGCGAAGTATACTAGCTAGGTCTGTTTAGAAGCTTCAAAACTATCGTTCCCTAAGGCCCGTCCATTCATTTTATTTACGTTACGTCGATGGCTTCAATAGTATTTACAGTGTTTTTTTCGTTCAAGCACATTCATAGCCAAAATAACTTGTATATCATATAATTACCGAAAAATTAGTTTTCGCTATCTGAAGAAGTGTTGATGAGCTGTCATGAGCAAAAAACACGTTTTTTTTTTGTTTAATTTTGCGCCACAAGCGATAGCTACCTCCTTAATCGCAGTGTTCGGTCTTAGACACAGAATATATTTATTACTACGTAAAGATCGTTGTCCCCGCTTCCCAACCCACAGATTATCTGTGGCTGTATATCGGGTTCCTCATAAAGCCTAATAGTCGTCTTTTGTCTAGGCCGCGCACAGCTTATGTAAGAGTAGGATTTTTCATCGCGTTCTATGAGTGTCCGGGTTGTACCTTAAACCTAGTGTCTCTAGCCTTAGACCTCAAATAAGGTTTACATAAGGGTAGGGCAGCAGCATCAACCCAAGTACTCAACACCCATACTGCAATCTGCGTGGTTATTGTGAATTCCCCCATTGTATTCTATGAACGACTATTCGTCCATCAGTGGACGACTAACGGCTTTAATAATAATCTGAGAAAAAACCATTCCTCTCTCCATATATTTATGAAATCCAAATTTATGTTTATCTGCCTGTCTGTACCAATGTATGCTTGTACGATTTTGTTACTGCTTGTAATTTTTGATGCAGTTTTTGTTATTGTCTACGTGTGTTTATCTAGAAAGGAGAAAAACATCAATCCATATAGGTATGTGGAACATCTCTATGATATAACACAAAATGTATTACTTTAATTATATAAAAATAAAGAACCTTTTATTTTCCTACCTAAAATAAAAGGTACTATCACATACAATAATCATCTCTTATTTTTTAAACATTTTTTCTACATACATACATACATAGACACTCGCCTTTTTCACCGAAGGGGGTAGGCAGATCCTCAATGGGTCTCTTTTCACAGTGGGTTACACCATCGTGAAATTTAGAAGTGACAAGTGGTGAGCTCATTGCCGTCATTGCTTCCCACGACTGACCTGGCTAATGCTTTAATCGAGTAATTACACATTCCGTAATAAGCTAGCAGCCAGACTAAAACTAAAATAACCATTCAACAGTAAGAATTAAGCAGCCTTTTGCCCGTGGCTTCGTATGCGTGGCTCTCTTTGCTCCCGCACCCGTCTTGCCTTCCACCCTTCCTGCCTCTCCCCAGCATCCATCCATACACCAAGTATCATCAAAATCCAGTCAACCGTTACGGAGTTGAGTGGAACTACACATAACGCGAGTGTAGCCACAGGCGGAAGCTAATACACCATAGCACTCAGGGATAATGTAACTACCTGCTAGTGAACAAGTTTTCGAAATCGGATCAGTAGTTCGGGAGTTTACTGTGCGGTTTCAGAAAAACTTCCTTTTTTTTTTTTTTATTCTTCCAATGTAGCAAACAAACTTACGGTCCACCTGTTGGTAAGCGGTTACCGTAGCCTATGAACGCCTGCAATACCAGAGGCATCACACGCGCGTTGCCGACCCTTTAAAAATTTCCAAACACTCCTTTTGAAGAACCCCATACTGTAGTCGCTCGGGAAAACCTCAGCAGGGAGATCATTCCACAACCTGAGCGTTCGCGGGAGTATGTTTCTCTGAAACCGCTCCTTGCCGCATGTATGTATTGCCGCTATGTAGCGTTCCCCACGGTTGTAGAATGATCTCTCCCTGCAGAGGTTTTTCCAAGTGACTACAGTATGGTGTTCTTCAAACGGGGTGTTTGGAAACTTTTAACGGGTCAGCAACGTGTGTTTGATGGTTCTGATATTGCAGGCGTCCATAGGCTACGGTAACCGCTTACCAACACGTGGGCCGTATGCTTGTTTGCTACCTTAGTAGAAAAAAAAGGATAACCTACCCCTTACACACAAAATCACAATCAAATTTGACTACTTTATAATATCAGAGATAGTGTAGTTATGACTTGTAGATTAGATTCGTTGGTATAAAATTTGTCCTGGTTTATAGCTTATTATAGAATGTGTGGAAGAAAGCGTTAGCTGAGTCAGTCGTGAGAAGCAATGTTAAAGCAAGCGGCGATGAGCTCACTACTTGTCACGTCTACATCTCACGATGGTGCAACCCACTGTGAAAAGAGGCCCAATGAGGCTCTGTCTACCCTTTCCGGGAAAGAGGCGTGTGTCTATGTATGTATGTGTAGTTATGATTTTATTTTATTCATAATAACACTTATAATTAAGATCGTGCATACATTAACACATCCAAATTACACGAGTTTACCCTATCCAAGTTGAGAGAAGTTTATGCTAATTGCTTTATCTGCGGAGCTGCGTCGCTTGAGCACGGACTGGAAATAGTAAAGTTGACATTGCAGTGCTGTTCATGAAATCAACTGCAAATACGTGGAAAACGGGATCACTGGAATTAGCAAGATTTCAAGCTTGCCCTTTTAAGTGTTATTGTTAACTGGTGTCCACCCGCGGATCCACTCGCGTTTTACCAGGATAAAAGTAAACCTATACCTCAATGCAGCTTAATCCACCTTCCGTCACCATCATCAGATCAGCTCGCTATCACCATAATATTGTGTTGTCATAGGAACTTGACGCGTACGCAAAATTTCAGCTAAGCATATCGGATTTCACGAAGTGGTTCTAATTTAGCTTGCAAGATATATTGCACTAACGTAGTAACTTAATATTAGAAGTATTTAAAAAAAAAAAAAACAGGTGATCAATCTTTTTATTGATAGTTAAAATGATAAAGATATTATTCTAAATTATTATTTTCTATCAAGTATTCTAGAAAACAAAGAAATAAATAATACTATTTATTTAAAACAAGTACGTAGATAGACTTACTAATAAGCGGGACACAGAACTTGAATCAAGGATTTCTTGCCAAGAATTTGTCAAATCATACCTATTTGTTCCTATTTCGTAGTCAGAAAAGCCCGCTTAGCCCACCATATTGACACAAATAAAACGAGGCCATATTAAGCTCACAAAAACTCCGTATATAAAAATTACAGCCGAACAAACCTCAAGAGACTCAATGTGAACATCGGTTGAACAAATTCAACATATAACACCTGTCGTAAAAAACTTCGTCCAAAAATAAGCTGAGGTCTATTGGACCCAAGGGAGCCATAAAGGGTTGCTGTGTCCGAAAGTAGTGCCCGAAACTTAAGGCGACTGCCATATTATTGAGTTTCAGTGATGCAGCGAAAGACTGAAGGGTCTCTTGGATATTATTTCTAAAGCTTTACACAAAAAAAGCTTTGAAAATTAAATTGAAATGCTAATCATTTATCAAATATCTTTTGAGATGATACGGACAACAAGATTACATAACAACAACAACAACAACAAATCAAGATTAATTATATACTTGATACATTGATGTTAGACAATTATAATGACTACGAGTAATAAGGAAAGGCAGACCCTCTCAGAAGTGAGGGTTTAGTCACTTTTCAGTACATTGGAGAACAATTTCTCCCAATATCGTTATCGTTCATATATATATGCTCCGCTGAGGTCGCAACTTGCTACGTTGAAGCTACGGAGGTTCGTAGAAGGTAGCTACTACGCCGTAGCGGAAGGTTTCGTAGCTGCGGAAAAAAGTACCAGGGCAGCATAACTGAATAGGAGATAAAGAAAATTGGTTTACTACGAAAACTCCCCAGTTAGCACAGGATAAGCGTTTTCTAACTCGCGCCTGTCGACTGGATAGGATTTGTGGGAATCCCGATTAGAGCGGAAAATGTCTACTTAGTACCAGGCGAGCATAAGTTTGCAGGAGTCCAACGGATTTAGAAATGAGGTTAGATAAGGAAAGTTGCACAGGGGGCGGTGCAATTACCCGCATGCGCAATGATACGCATTCAAATAAAGTACTTTCGAGTTAGATAAGACAAACGAATAATAACGAATACATTAATTAATAACTTGAATTGTTAGGTATTGACTTATTTCGTGGCTAACAAAATAATAAATTAGTTTCTAATGTCCGCATAACAAACGAAATTGTTCAATTAACATCAGCGCCATCTACAATCTACTCGTTGAACTTTGGTCACCAGTAAGCTCCTACGTTAAAGAGGTTTTACTGAATTTACCCATTAGGTTCACTGATGCTTTAGTTGCTTCCATATATCACGGTTAGATGGCGCTGTATTCAAATCACAAGTTTTGATAAATGCGGCGTTCTGTATACCTATTTTATCGAAGAATGCGGCAATCTCAAACTATTTTTGCAACGTCGACGCCAGCATTCTACTTACCTCATCATCAACATCACCATCCCGCGTAATTGTCCACTGCTTGACACCTTTAAAGCTTCTCCCAGTAAACTACCCGAGACCAAATACGTATTTCGTCCATACATAAAAGTCCACCCAATATGTATGTATGTACAATATACAATATGTACCGATTTATTCTGTGCCCAAACAAAATTCGTGAAATGTCGTCAAAGGTAGAATACTTAACTAACTTCTCACATGCAATGTGCATACCTACCTACAATAAGAGTACTTAAGTGTGAGTGTTTGTTGGTAGTTTTATTCTCCTGTCTATTAATATTGTACTAGTTTCTTTCGCTAATGCCTATTGAAAAAGTTCCTCATGACGTGTGGAGCATTCGAAAGAGCACTTTAGCTTGTTGTGGTGTCTTGTACAGAAACTCTCGTTGTTTTAATAACATTTGAATGAAATTAGGAAATCTACATGTTTTTCTTATTCCCTGGTGTTTCTTGGGGACCCTACATACTTGCGGCACCATTTCGGTGGCTAGTATGCCACTGCGGCCATGTACACCTAATTGAAATCGCCACTTTTTACATACCATACCACCCCCACCATATCCTGGCACCATACCCTGTGTTAGTAGGTACACTCAGAACTAATATATTCTCTATGAGTAGGCTTAAGAACAGACCCCTCCGTCTCCTCCCATGGATGTCGTAAAAGCCGACTTAGGGATTACCCGGAATTGTTAGTAAGATTTGTTGGTATAAGGTTTGTATTTACTGGAAGAAAGTGTCAGCCGAGTCAGTCATGAGAAACAATGGCGGCGATGAGCTCACCACTTGTAACGTCTATATCTCCACGATGGCGGAACCCACGGTAAAAAGAGGCCGTTTGAAGCTCTGCCTACCTCTTCAGGAGAAAACGCGTGTATCTATGAGTAGGTACATATAGGAAGTACCAAATCATGAATGATCACACTGCATTTGTGGTCTGTGGAGGATTTTCTTAGGTACTACATAACTTATTAGACCTCGTCGCAAAAATAAAATAATCCTGGTTTACGCTTAGCTGAGCAACAAGTAGGAGGATAGCGTTTTATTAAATTAGGTATCCCAGGTAAATATTACCAGGTAAGGGTCAAACCGCTTCAAACTTGCATTAACCGTTATTATGACTCAAAATTAAATTATTTTGGACCTCCAACATACCTAGTTTGTAGATAATTTTCACTAGAAACGGGATATTTACCATGATTTTTGAGTTTTATATGTTCCCGATATTTCGGCACAGTTGCATGCGCCATGATCACGGGAGAACTGACTAAAGTCTTTGCGAGTAGATGTTATTGGCAGATATATCGATCTACCCTCTTTCTCACTCTTTTATTACAAAAAAAAAAAAAAAAAAAAATTATGTACATAACCATGATAGTTTCAAAAGTTATATCTAGTTTGTAGACTTCATAAATCTGGAATTATGTTTGGTTCACAGTGAGGTCTATGAAATTTTCATTAGAAAATTTTACTGGGCTGTAAAATTATGTACCTACTTAGCTATATTGTACGCATAGCACACTAATAAATTGAGTCAGTACCTACGTGGGTATTGTGAAATATTAAGAAGATCTAGGTAAATATGTATAAGTTAACGAAACAAGCTTTATTTTGAAAAATATTTCATGCAATCATAACCATGGTACATAACTACGCTTTTAAACAGTCGGGTATAATAAGAAACTCAGCAAAAACATCAAATTTTTGAAAAGTTGGCGCATCTCTGACGACCTATGTGGCGCGGCGGGCGAAGGTTGGCCTGCGACGCAGGAGGTTGCGGGTTCGATTCCCGCCTCGGAACAAATATTTGTGCGCTCGCAGATATTTGTTCAGGGTGTTCTGGGTATTTTCTATGTATAATAAATAATATCTATCTATGTAATAATTGTATTAAGTTTATCAGTTAGCTAGTTCCCATAACACAAGCTCTACTTAGCTTGGGGCTAGATAATGTTTTGTGAACTGTCCAGCATTATTTATTTATTTATTTATTTATTTATCTGGCTGAAATGATGAATAATGAAGGAATAGATTTTTCAATAGGTTTTTCCCATGGACAAGGTTTTTCCACGCTGCGTGCTAGCATTGTTCATTGAAATACTAATAGGTACTAATAGTTTGAAAACTATTCAGCCCTAGAATTAACGGCGAATTTTAGCTCAGTAAATTTTTAAAATATTTATACCTAAACATCGCACGGCTGACTCCACCGTCTTCGCGGATAGCGCCAATATTTCCAATGTTTTATCTTTGTCAGATCATAACTGAAGTCACAGCATCTAATTGGGTCGGCTTGACTCTTGATATTTTATATTTAACTAGTGGAATGCCCGCGACTTCGTCCGCGTGTACTTTTCCGTACAAATTTAACACCCCGCTGCACCCCCTTAGGGGTTGAATTTCTGGAATTCTTTTCTTAGTGCACCCCTAGACCACAATAAGAACGTACCCTCCAAGTTTCAGATCTCTAGGATTTATGGTTTAGGCTGTGCGTTGATCGTCAGTCAGTCAGTCAGTCACGCAACGATTTAATATATATTGATTTTAAAAAAAACAGAGTAAATTAACTGGTGGGTTACTATGAGCTCTTATTGCCATGCAGTTGATAAACTATTCAGTACAAAATATTGGTTCCGTGATGTCCGCAACTATATTTAAAGGCACAATCGCAGAGGGTCTACAGACTTCTGCGATTAAAGTTATTCAACGATGAAAAATGTCAACGATGAACCGATATTTTGTACTGAATAGTTTTTGAACTGAATGGATATATGAGCTCATAGTAACCCCCCTGTTCTATATGTTCCTCAAAATCAAAATCTTACGTTTGCTTCAGAACCCTCTCAAGTTCCTAAACAGATTCTCCTGAAACAAATTGATTTGACCTTATTATTTTGCTGAAAACAAATTACTTACGATGCCGGTGCTGTTAATTAGATCGTAGAGGTTTTTACCTTCAAGGGAGAATTTCGCAAATTAGACATCGTTTGGCCAAATTAAATTTTCAGCGAACATGAAAATAGAATAATTATTAAGAGCTACAAGCTTTTATTTAACTTGACCTATAAGTATTTGTGAGACAAATCTTGAAACTGAATTTTGAAACAGTTAACCTCGACCGATGAAGTTTTGCATACTTTTTAAGTTCCGATGACATTACAATATTATGGTGACAGCGAGCTAATCTGATGACGGAGACCATGTCCATGGCGGACATTGGAACTCCTCGATGGATAGTAGTAACTGGCCGTAGGCTCATTTTTATCAGGATAGTAGTGGGATTATTGGTTCAAACTTTTGAGTACATGCAATTTGTTAAATGTTTCTTTTAGCATGCACCATTCATGTGCACTACTGCTTTGCGGCGGAAATAATTATGGAGGTAGTACTTCCCCGGATAAACCCACAAAGAAGCTCTACCTACTACTACTTAATAAATATATTTCGTATTTGTTTTTACAGTTTTTTTTATACAATTTGTAATGACTAATCAAGCTTACGGTCCACCTGATGTTAAGTAGTACGCTCTGCCTATGAACAGTGCATTATCACATAGGCCACGTCCACTTAGGACGCGCCCTATGTGGCATTGCACCGCCCCAGCCACCCTGAGACATAAAGATGAAAAGTCTCGTGTGCCTGTAATTTCACCGGCAACCATACCCTTCAAACCGGAACACAGCAATGCGAGCAAAAATAAAAGCAGAGTTTCTTTTAAGCAGAAATAGGTATGGAGGAGTACTTCCCCGGACGAACTCTTTCACAAAAAAGCTCTACTACTACAGAGTTGGAAAACATAACCACCTCGGTTAGTGGTCTTGCAATAGGTATGCAAGTTATAACTTTTGAAACTATCATGGTTATGTACATAATTTTCACTAGAAACGGGATATTTACCATGATTTTTGAGTTTTATATGTTTTTTTAGTTCTCCTGTGATCATGGCGCATGCAACTGTGCCGAAATATCGGGAACATATAAAACTCAAAAATCATGGTAAATATCCCGTTTCTAGTGAAAGGTATGCAAGTTGCTTGGTACTGTTTAAAGCAAACCGTGTATCTATAATGGTTGTCATTCACAAGCTCAAGTGGCTTGCTAACTCATGGTGCAATGGCCTAGCCGGCAATTTATTTCGGCTATTCGGCCTATTACCCTATCTTATAGACGACCGCCATTGTCCCCAACTATCTGCTCCCCACTCATTGTTGGTGGGAACATGCTTATATGACTGTCATTAAGGGCCGTAATACTAATGATGTATGGAGTCAAGTCTTGTCGTGGTAATCATAAGATAAGTAGATTATTTATGACTTGCTTTTTCCATGGCTATACATAATATACATACATAGAAACACGCCTTTTTCCCCGAAAGGGTAGGCAGAGCCTCAAATGGGTATCTTTCCACCGTGGGTTGTACCATAGAAAAAAAAACACAAAGTTACCTCTAACTTTTGGCTAGATTTGTTTTTTTTTTCAAAATGGTACAAATTATTGGGTTAAAAATTGGATAAATAAGATCAATAGAATAAAACGGAGGGATCACATTAGGAGTTTTTTAAAATTATCTATATTTTACGAAATAATCAATAAAAACCGTTTACACCATTCCCCCTCTAAAAAGCTTATTTTATTCACTGAATACATTGAATAAAAAGCACTTTTAATCACTTTAATTTTGGTGTTTGAATTTAGAACACACCAATATACTCGAGCCTCCATCTCAATGCAACACCCTCCAAAATAACTCCTAAACAGTTTTTGTCCTAAACGCAAGGAGGTTTCCTTGCGCAAAAAATACTCGATAAAAAATCATCATGCAAAGAAAACTCGACATACAAACTTTCTGTGCAAATATCTCCTCGAGATTTGATTGGTCGACATTTTCGACAATGAGTTTAGCATTAGAATAAAAACTGTTTTGTGTTCTTTGCTGTGATTAGTAAATTGGCGGTATTGTGAACACCTAGTATAATTGTACGAACACAAAGTTACTGGTACTTATTAATAAATCGATTGAAAATGTATTCAACTGATGAAGTAGATGTCTATTTTCGCTTAAATATTTCTTTTTCTCGTAATCATGGTATAAAGTATGGTATGCAACCAAATTGATTATACAGATGAATATGTTTACCTGGGGCAGTTAATAACATACGATAATCCAATGCGCAAAGAAGTTGAAAGAAGAATAACTAATGGCTGGAGAAGGTACTGGGGTTTAAAAGATATTATGAAAGATAAAAACCTTCATATGAACATAAAAAGTAAACTATTTAACACCTGCATACTACCAGTTCTCATGTACGGAAGTCAAACATGGACCTTATCACAAAACATGACTAGCAGACTTGCTACATGCCAATACGCAATGGAAAGGAGCATGATGAATGTGAAAAAGTCTGACCGACTAAGAAACCGTGTAATAAGAAGCCAAACAAAGGATACAGACATAACGAGTAAAATGAGAAGGCTTAAATGGCGATGGGCAGGGCATATGATAAGAGGAAAAGACAAATGGAGCAAAATTGTGACACGATGATATCCTAGAGAAGGTAAAAGGAAGAGAGGTAGACCACAAAAAAGATGGGATGAAGACATAAGACGAGTGGCAGACGTCACATGGAACAGAGTGGCTCAAGAAAGACATGAGTGGAAAAGGTTGGAGGAGGCCTTTGCCGACTGGCAAACAGATCTACAGAAAATTAGTAAAATCCAAATAAAAGACTAGATTAAGGATTATATAAAATTTAGGTTTCTATGTAGGAATAGTTGTTTGTAAATTTTTAGTTTTTACTGTAATATGGGTCTGAATAAAAGGCTATATTATTATTATTATCTCACTTATTTATTCTAAATCTCGTAAAAAAAATATATATTTTTTACTATAAAGGAATACTATCTACAAAAAATAAATAGTATAAAAAACATTATAGTAAAAAATTATTATTATTATTATGCAACTCTTGAATAAAACGGATTTATATCGAGGGCCATGAATCACTTGCGTCTCTCAGGATTCTAACACTTGAATCACTCGCTGCGCTCGTGATTCAATCATCATGAAACACTCCCTACGGTCGTGATTCAGTGGTTAGAATCCTTCACTTGCTCGTGATTCATCTATGGCCCTCGCTTTAAATCCGTCCTTTATTCACTAATTGCATTATATACTATTTTTCAAGCGGCGCATGGCGTTGTTTTTGTATGAATATTTCTGCCTGGTGTTGGCGCAGTCTTAATAGACGCGTCTATATTCACTTTTCCTAATAATTTATAACACCATCCTAATCTACGTTTGCCATTAAATAATCGCCAAACAAGCTATAACACCATCCTAATCTACGGTTGCCATTAAGTAATCGCCAAACTAAATTGAGTTCGAAAGTTGATCGAAAGTAGACTAAACTGTTATTATGGAGGAGCAGAATAGCAATTTTCATCCAATTTATAATACAGTGTCGATTCGGACAACGTTCAATGTGGATCTATAATAGTTATAAGTTTATTATGTGTCTGTATGTTTGTGTGTCTGTATGCATGTTTATTTTATGCCACATAGTTATGGAAAAAACTCTGTGCAGGTTTTTTGTTTTGTTAACTAATTTAGTGCTACCTAAATGTTTGCCAATGCTATACAAATTAAGTTACTCAACACACGGCACGTAGTTAATATTAATTAATCTGTAGCGCGGGTACCCAATTAGCTTTGCTATAACTCTAGTCGTACTGGACGGATATGAATTTGATTTTCAATATCGTGCAGGGTAATTGAGGAGAGATTCAACGCGGGTGGCGGCACGGGAAAACGTTGTAAATAAATAAATAAATAAATAAATAATGCTGGACAGTTCACACAGCATTATCTAGTCCCAAGCTAAGCAGAGCTTGAGTTATGGATACTAGATAACTGATATACTTAATACAATATATAACATAGATAGATATTTTTTATTAAACATATAAATACCCAGAACCCCCTGAAAAAATATCTGCGATCGCACAAATATTTGTTCCGAGGCGGGAATCGAACCCGCAACCTCCTGCGTCGCAGGCAAACCTTAGCCCGCCGCGCTATAGAGGTCGTCAAAGTATACCTATTAAAAGGAATATTATTATATAGGTAGGTACTTATACAAAATTCGGTCATGCTCACATTCCCCATGTAACTTTCAGAGCATACCTACTCTGAAAGTTGAAGATTCAATATTCCATAAAACTTGTTTACTCTCTGAAAAACTTTCCTGAAAAGTGAAAATATCACATTTCCACAAAAGGCGTGTCAGGAAAACATGGCGAACTCACTCAAACGTAGGGACACCAATTAGATCGTGTTTTCTTTGAATAATTCATAATAACTCATGCATCCATAACAAGACCCTGGGCGCGTTGACACACATCCACATCACGTGAGCAAAAGGGTATATACAACGGACTGCGATCCGCGACCAACTGTGCGACTTTTGGTCGCCAAACGTAAACAAAACCAACATCAACAACCAACATGTTAACCATTAATGTTATAAAAAAAATAAAAATACGGAGTAAAAGGGAAAAAAGTAACTTTTCGCAAGGGAATACCTTGATCATCGTTATCCTAGAGAAACTAATATAGGAACCTAATGACTGCAGTAATTAGTTTTCACAATTTTACAGCTGCTTTATGAATTTTGCTATAGATCAATCTCTTGACGGGGCGTGACCGGCGTAAAAACCCCCTCCATTGCCACCCGTGGATGTCGTAACTACGTGGACTACGTGATGATTACACCAAGTGATGTGCATCCGCATCTACCTGAGTAACTAAGGTGGGTATAACGCAAAATTACCAATCTCGGATGATATTTTTAAGTGACTAAATTAAGTACAATATTCAAATTAAAAATATGCATGGATACTACATTATAATACCGATATAATACATTATATCACCCAGACAGAAACACGATAGCACAACATATTCTTGATTAAAAAAAAACACAAAGTTACCTCTAACTTTTAGCCAGATTCGATTGTGTGTCAATATGGTACAGATTTTTGGGTCAAAAATTAGATAAATAAGATCAATAAAATAAAAAGGTTCACCCACGGGGTTTTTTAAAATTATCTATATGTCACGAGATATTCAATAAAAACCGCTATTTCGAGCGGAGCGTGGCGTTTTTTTGTATGAAGATTTCTGCCTGTCGGTGGCGCAGTCTCAACACCAACTCCGCCTGTCAAGCTTAGTGATTATGGCAATTCTGATTGCATTCTATGGGGGAGGCCTCACCTAGCAGTGGACGTCTATAAGGGCTAATGAAATCACATCATAAACATTTTTTTAAAATTAATATTAATTTATGTGTTGAGAATTGGCGGTAAGGCTAGTTGGATGGCAATCAATAAACAATAACAAGGTAATAATAAGGTAGAACATAATTGGAACTTACCTACTTATTTTTAAGACCTTTCATGTAACATTATGTTCAAGCAAATAAATATATCTTTATCTTTTCTTTATCTTTAACATAACTGAAGTTTTATTTAAACTCAATTCAGATTCGTTCCCATTAATCGGGAGACGCGTTTTGTCGCTTGAATCCAAACGCTCCTTATACCACTAGCATTTTATGAAACATTTTATTTTACAAAGTAGGGGATTTCATTTGACTTACGCTTCGTGGGAATTACGACAAGACATGTGAGTTACGAGTAGGTACCTTAGCACCTGTCTTGTTAAGCCAAAGGTATTTTAAAACATAAATATTTTTTGCTTTGAATTATATTTTACTTCTAGCCTGCGACTGCATTGCAGGCCTCGGGCCTGCGACTAAAGAGTGGTTGAGGCCCTAGTGTGTCTGCTGTTAGTCTGAACGTGTACGTATGTATGTGTAAAGGATGTTCTGATTTCAATAAGGTTTTTTTTTTTATAAAAGATGGTTCTCAACTATGTTTGATAGAAATTGATGCAGCCGTTCCTTGGATCATCGGCACGGAATTATTTTTGAATGCTTTTTGTGTAATAATGTGTTATGTTATATGGGTTTATATGACCTGAAATAAATTAATAATAATAATAATAATTTGGCATTTTTGCAGCATTCATTTTGAACTCAAAATAATCATTTTTGACGACATCACGCTCGAGGTTCTCACGATGACCAGCAATGATAAACAGGATCTAGGGTACCACTGAAGCTGAATCTTCAAGTTTTACCTTGAACTTTACTTAAGATGACATGACATGTTTTCTTCCTGTATTCTGATGATGAAGAGCATCTAGAGTGCAACGTGTGCACTCTAGTATCTTCTTCTTCTTAGTATGAAAATGCTGCATAGACAAACGGCTTGTAATGAAAACTGGAAAGAAAGAAACGAAATAAATATTTTTTTATTTACGGCATAACAAAATTGGTAACATTTATACTAAGCTAGGTATTACATTAAACTACACTATTACATTGTAATTATTACATTATTAACAACTAAGCAGCGCCCCGCGGTGTTACCCGCATAGGTCTCGATACCGTGGGAATATCGAAATAAAAATGTCCCTATGTGTTATTGCGGGAATCAAGCTACCTGCATTAAGCAATCTCATCCAAATCCGTCCAGCCGTTTCAGCGTGAAGAACTAACAAACACACGCACACACACACTCACAAACTTTCGCATTTATAATATTATATAGTAGGATAGTTTACAAAAACCGGGCAATGCTAAAGCTGACTGCTGATTCTACTGGTGTTGGAAAAAGAAGTTTTTTTTTTTTTTAATTTCTATGAATATAATAGCTTGCTAGCTTTAATCATCATCATCACGGCCTGTATTATGTACTGATGGAATTACCGAGTTGCAAAATTGTTGTATCAATAAAACAGAGGATCATAATACTTTCAAGCCTACTCTCGTCTTCTCGCTTTTCATAACACCGAACAGCTCATTCCCTTCAACTCATTGAACGATACTCATCGTTATTCTAAGCCCTCTGTAAACCAACAAGTGCTCCCTCGACAATTCAATTAGCGACGAAACAAGGCGAAAGTAATTAAGGCTCTTCCACACAGTTCATGTACTGACCAGAATTATAGCAATGCGTTATTCCAAATGCTTTGTTTTGTATTGAAAATAGAAAAAAAAACTTTATTGCTTTAACAGCACAGTAAAAAACATGAAGATTTTGTATAATCTAAAGGAAGGCAACGCAAGCGGTACTTCAGATTTGAAGACAGGCGATTTTTTTTTTTTTTTTTTTTTTTTTTACATTGATAGACCTTTGTTTGACCACGATCTCACCTGTTGGTAAGTGACGATGTGGCCGAAGATGAAGCACAAAGGTCTATTCACTCTAGACTTGTAGAGACCCAGATTGTCACTTTTCGATCGAGAAATAAATGATGAAAGTTGGACATTTTAGGACCTTCTATTTTATATAAAAAAGTATGCACTAAAATTTAATAATTTCTTATTTATAACCAACACTCCACTAGTTCTTTATTTTACCTTTTTAGCATTTTATTTAATGTTTCTTAAACTTTGTTAGTTACCTACCTCAGACTCCGATTCAGCACTTCAAAAAACATACCTATACAAGTAGAATGGAAGAGATCAAATCTACCCCACAACTTCCAACCTTAAGACACAATTTGACTGGACTACTTGTGTGGGAGAGACTTTACTTTTGTAAATAATAATATTTTAGGCTCTTCAGCTACTCGTCTTGCTTGTTACTTTGAATGGTTAACTGTTATGTAGTTAGCTGTGATCCCCAAAATAATGTTTTAGTTACAAAAATAAACGGCCCTTGTTATCATCGTCTACTCTAGTGAGACTCACCCAGATACGATAATACTCACAAAATGGCAAAATTATTTATAACATAGACAAAATAAGTAAAATAACAGCTTTTGTATTTTTTCGGGAAGTAATACGTTTTTTTTTTTTTTTTTTTTTTTTAACATTGATAGACTTTTGTTTGACCACGTAAAATGTAGGAAGCTGAATATATTATTTGACTATGGAAAGCTGTAAGTTTACTTCGTTTTAGAAACTTTTTTAAAGTTTTTACTCTTTTTTAGGGTAGACCTGAAAAGTTACTAATGAAAATTTACAAAAGATACATTTGGTACGAGTTTCAATTGCTACGCTACCTCTACGGCTACGCTACATGCTACGAAATTCTTTTGCCTTGTCCTCAGACTAAAGGTAGATTTATGCTAGGCCGAGTCGGGTCAAAGCCGTGATACAAGTCTCGTAGACACTGATGCAAGCGTCATGTCTTCCATCATTCATCCCACTATAATATCATAAATGTCAATGTTACGATGTTTAGATGTAAATGGATGTTTGTATCTCAATCACGGAACAAACTTCCATGATCTCAATCTAGCGAAAACTTCTGAACAAATTTTGATTAAATTAGTTCCACAGATATAATATGACCTGGATTGAGCTATAGCATACTTTCTATCTTGGAATGCGAGCGAAGCCACGGGCGGATTCTAGTGAACAATAAAATTACTGTAGGAACAGTAAACAAAATATGGACGGATAAAATTAAATAGTTGACTGACTGCTGAAAATCAGATTATCCAGATATTAATCAATCAATATCATGCAAACATCAGTCATCACATTAGACGGTACAGTGCTACAAGGATCGTTGTGGCCATAGATTTAGTATATGTACTAGATCTACAATCAGAGATCGAAGATGGAACCAAAAAAAATATGTGCACGTGTTGGTGAAAGTCTATGTCTGAGTTAAAAATAGTGTTGTCCTCGACCAACACTTATACATTGTCGATAGAATTCATCATCCGTCCGTGATGTGTATGGTAGATAAATACATCTTAATGCAGATTAAGTCTTTCATGAATAACACAGTTTGGCAGATTTGACGTCATAAAGAGAATAAGGTTCTTATTCCAATTTTGAATACAGTTAATAAAAAAACCTTTATTATTTATTGACCCCTAAATATTACGGTTTTATGTATAGGTGGGATCTTCGAGTTTCCCTTTTAAATTTAAACTTAAAATGTTTGCTGCATAGTGGAGTTCTTATTTGAGTCCATCCCACTCTTCTTATAACCGATAACCATTTTTGTCGTAGCAAAGGATTACTTGGAAATCTGAAAGCACAAAAACATTTTATATCAGCCGTGCTACGCCCATATAATTTTTCACTCTGTTACTTTATCTATAGACAATTTGTTACCCCAAAGTTTATTATTTTTCAAGTGTAAACCACGCTTTATGGATAACATTAAATTTAAATGTAACCCAAAAATTCAGTTCTAGCGGGACTCGAACCCGCACCTTCGCCTGTCATCGGCGATGCCTTAAACAATTTAGCCATAGATCGAGCTATGACGCTGGAGACGAAATTTGTGGGCACTATCAACTCGGCTATAGCGCCAAGTTGATAGTGCTGTATATACAGGTGTTTCATTGGAAACCTGTTCAAAGTTCGAAAGTAAAGGCATCGCTGATCACAGGCGAGGGTGCAGGTTCGAGTCCCGCTGGAACGGAATTTTTAGGGTATATTTAAATTTAATTTGTTACCTATTATTTTATTAAGCAGAAATAAACAATATTTATTTATAAAAATAAAAAAAAATATACCCTTTCGGGGAAAAAGGCGTGTGTAATAATCAACAACGTAAATATTTACTCCAAAATATCTACTACACAAACTGCAATAAAAACTCCCGTGGTGCTTTAAAGTTACCTTTTCAATAGTCAATACAAAAACACACACCTCAATGTCCACCTGGTTATTATAGATTTTTTTTAAACGGTAAAATGTTAACAGAGCACATATATTTACTCCAAACAAAGTAAACCTCCATTCTAGGATGGACAAAAATTTTATTTATAGGTAGGTATAGTGCGCGTCATGTAAAAAGAACGCTGGTGGTCAAGCTTCTACAGGCGTTCCAGCGTTCTTTTTACATGACGCGTACTATAATTGTACATTATTTGTAGTAAACTAGTTAGGCACTCATTCAATGCATAGGTATACATCTCTTAAATAAGTAGAAAAGTAAGTAATCTCTTAAAAAGAACGCTGGAACGCCTGAAGAAGCTTGACCGCCAGCGTTCTTTTTACATGATGCGCATTATACAACGATATAGACTACAACAGGACTATCGATATTTCTGACGTCATCACTTGGCCAAGCCCTATCGTAATCAAACATTTTTATATTTTACATAAAATATTGTTTATTTCTAGGTGCAGCAACGAAATATTATTAAAAAATATAAGGGAAAGTCCTAATCTACGAATTAAACTGGTTTTTAGGCCATTTACTAAAGCAGAATAGATAAAATTAGCAATACAATCCAACTACCAATAATCTCATATTTACCTGTGAAACGTGTATTTTCCCGGATAATTACGTCTTGTATCTTCACAGTCACAAACTGAACACGACACCATTGTCATACAAAGTAATATTTGTTATTTAATAGTAAGATTACTAAAATAATTAGCAAATCAGTTAAACTGCACAAGAGACCGTCCGGTATGCGCATGTACTCAAGCAAAACATGTCACATTCAAAACATTGTTGCTGTCACTTTTCTTCTTGCGCGGGGTACATTTAAAAATGACTTCTCTCTCCCACGCTTCGTTTGTCTATTTAGCGTAGCGAAAAAATTCTACGTTTATGGTTGTGGCTCTGTTTGATACATGGACTCAGTTATTAAGTCCATGGTTTGATATTAGATTACAAGATGGCGGTATTAGTTCTGGGGGGTTAGTACGAGAATTTGACAGTATTCGAAACTATATGAAGTTTCGTTTCCTTCCACACATTTACTAGCAGCGCCCCTAGCGAAAACGAGGAGAAAACTAAGGACGCTGCCAGAAAATGTATTGAAGGAAACGAAACTTCATATAGTTTCGAATACTGACAAATTCTCGTACTAAGGGTACTGATTTCAGCCACGTGCCAAATGATCCTTGTAGCAAAACCAAGATCAACGTAATCCCGGACATTTTCTTAGCGATTATCATCAAGGCCAACTCCATTCTGGAACACTTTCTTAGCGCATTCGTTTTATGAATTAGCTGACTGTGCTATAGCAAAAAAAAACGAGGGCTATTGGAGGTAATGGTGGTAATGGGCTGGGATTGTTTCTTCGCTATTTTATGCCAAAATCTCACGCAAACATCCCCCACATTGAATATTGTCAGAAAGACCATTCCAAATGCCACAGCCAGTGGTGTAACTATACCATCTGCGGCCCGTGGCAAACTCGAAATTTTTAAAAAAATTATTTGTGAGCCCGTGGCAAATTTGAAAATAGAAATAAAAATATACCTACTTTTCAAATAAAATAAAATACACAGGTACAATGTAAAAAAATATATTTTTGAGCTCGCGGCCTCTTGGGCCGGGGCCCTCTGGGGTTGGGGGCCCGTGGCATTTTGCCAGCCCTGCTGTTACTCCACTGGCCACAGCTCAAATATTTTTTAATGATTTAATCCGATTTCACAGCTTTTTGATAAAAAATGGGAACAATCTGGAATCAATCCTCTCAAGTAAAAAAAAAAAGTCGTAGTTTTGAGGTAACAATCATTAAAAATACACCCAAATTGAGAACAACCTTTTTTGAAGTTGGTTAAAATATGAGGCCATCCGATCAATTCATGATCCGTTTAATTAAGAAATGAAGAAGATCCGCCAATAGAGGTTTTAATTAAACACGATATCCTTAAATAAATCAAATCTCAGTTGAATAATTAAAATTCCTTTATTTAGTGGAAACCGCAATGGGATCTTGTTTCGAATTAATTTTCAAGATTATCTTTTGTCAAAAACAGTATCATCGTCTGTCTCTAAATTCATTCAAATAAATTCTGGGCTCAAAGCGAGGGTCATCATCACTGGGTTTAATTGTCTGAAATAAAAGATTTTCATAGACAAATAAACTTATATACTCGCGTCCTCTTTTGATCCAAATATTTAACATTAAATGGGCAAAATAAAGTGTGCTTTGAACACTGGAAGCTTAAACTTCACATACATACATATTATATTTCCCAGGGATATTTCGTCAAAATTTATATTCTTCTTCTTCTTTTCTTAAAACGGCTTCAGAGGAGTGATCCCAAAAAATTCTCAAGTGTCTTATATATTTTACTAACGATTCGCCCCGGCTTCGCACGGGTAGCCCCCGGTGAAAAACAGCCCCCCCCCCCCCCCCGATATTTTATTACTTATTCTGCTTTTCGGAGCAGAGAAGAATCCACCAAAAAAGAGATAACTAACATCGGTCCAGCCGATCTTGAGTTATAAGTGGTGTAACTAACACGACTTTGTTTTATACATAAGAGAGTAGTCAAGTCGTCAAGAGTCTCCGTCAAGTCATAACACAGTTTAAATGGTGGCAGAGAAACCAAGATTTTCCTGAAAAAATCCACCATTTTAAAAAGACACGCAATACATTCGTTTCGTTTCGTATGAGGTAGTGTTGGCCTCTGGTGTCAGAGTTTGTCAAGCCGCCCGAGGGCCTCTGACATGGCTTATCAACTGCTACTAATCAATAACAGCCGGGACCGACAGCTTAACGTGCCCTCCGAAGCACAGAGCGATGGAAATCCGCACTTAACTTAGAAAAGTCATTGGTGCGGAGCCTAGGATCGAACCCGGTATCGTTGGATTCTGAGTTGCACTATTGAACCGTTAGGCTACCATCGCATTACATTTAAATTTAACCACATCACACAGTGCTATTTATCCAAGTTACCCTAGATAGAAAGAGAAAGACAAGGTTACAAGGGTAGATAACATTGAATCCAACATTTTATCTATAACTAGAGACTCGCCCCGGCTTCGCAAGGGTAGCCCCCAGTGAACTCCCCCCCCCCCCCCCTATTTCAATCTACTGGTTCTAAGCTACCTCTCCACCAATTTTCAGCTAAATCGGTTCACCCGTTCTTGAGTTATAAGTGGTGTAACTAACACGACTTTCTTTTATATATATAGATATATTTTTGGCTTGTAATTCAGCAATTAATATACTTTGACTTTGACTGGTTAAAATGCTGCCAAAATTACGCGAAATAACTTGAAAAAACTCATTAAATGTATTTAAATAATAATGACGACGTTTCTTTCAATAATATCCACATATTCATCCACTATGCATGTTATAGCAACTCGTTGCAGTATAATGTCAAGTGAGTGCAGACTGATGAATGAATGAAGATAAATATTCAGTGGTTTGTACCTTTCACATTACTCAGCCTCGAGTTACTCGCCCTCGAGTTACTCGCCCGGGCTGAAGTTCATTCAGGGCTTGTATTAAAGAAATTCATTTTAAACTAGTCTCGGGAATTTTAATGATGTAGTTTCTCCATAATTTGTTTTTCTTGTTTCGAGCTACTCACCCGCACTAGTTAATTTAAGTTGAGAAATAGTACATTGTGATACAAGGGTCATACATAGGTTATTGCAAACGAGTTGACGTTCATCGTCACGAATTTGCAATAACCTTTACGTGCGTGTATCATACGACGTTTTTCAATACTAGTTGTTAGAAAACCGATAAATAATTATATTAAGCCGCTAAATATTTATGTCGGGATTCATTTTTCTTTATCTAATAGTCGACATCATCTTAATCTCATTCTAAAAAACTTCTAGCTATAGTAACTTATTATATTGTACTGAAAAAATATACTGCCAAAATAACTAAGGAGTTTTTTATTGTAAGAAAATTTGCAGTCTCGAACATTCTACAGTTACGAATGCTTAAAATAAATAAAATTTAAAAACACATAAATTCAGCAGTAATTAAATGCAGCATAAAATAACTTCAATCAAATTTGTAAATTCATTGCAATTAATTTTTCTTCGAACGAAGTCTTCATAATTTTGTTTTCATTTTTAGGGGTCCGTACCCATAGGGTAAAACGGGACCCTATTACTAAGCCTTCGCTGTACGTCCGTCCGTCTGTCAGCAGTCTGTATCTCATGAACCGTGATAGTTAGACAGTTGAAATTTTCACAGATGATGTATTTCTGTTGCCGCTATAACAACAAAATACTGAAATACAGAATAAAATAAATATTTAAGGGGGCTCCCATACAACTAAAGTGTTTTTCGCGGTTTTTATAGATAACGGTACGGAACCCTTCGTGCGCGAGTCTGACTCGCACTTGGCCTTTTTTTTTTTAAATAAATCTCTTTGCTAGTAAACTGTTTTACTGAACTGGAATAAAGAAAAAAATTAAGAAATCGCTCTAGTATGGTAAAGTGAATGATTCTTCCTAATTTATGATTCATCTTAGTTTGGTCTCGTTGAAAAAGGAGTAATTCTTGTTTGTTAGATGATTCAAAATAATCCTAGTGATAAATGAAATAAAACAAAATAATAAAACACATTTGACTTTGACTGATAAATAATGTATCGCGAATAATGAAAGTAAAGTGAAGTGAAAGTCAAGTGAAAATCCAACTACCCCTACTAAAGGAGACATATGCTTCGCCACATAGATACTTCTACCTATTTATAGTACCTATAGTCACTGAACAACAATGAAAGAATTTTATCGAGTGAGCTGTACAAACTATTATTTATTCTGTGTCCTGGATGCCTTCGGGCAATAAAGCAACTATGTGTTTTATCTTTATGCTAGCTTGTGTCACTAGGTATTGGCTGATGCTATCTTACTTAGTAAATAGTTTATTGGTAGTCTGGAGTATTTGCTGTAAGTTTGTAATTAACACTTCGGTTAGTTGTCTATTTTTACTGGTGGTTCTTTTACAAAGTCAGCCTGAGATAATGTAGTCACCAATAGAAAGCTTATGATTGCGTTTCTGTGATCATTGACACCAATTGCCTAAAATATTTCACTGGGATCACAGCTGGGATTCTACCCTGTGACAGCAGATAAATTTTTTACCCGACTATGGCAAAGCCACACACAGAAAATAGTTTATTATGCAATTAGTGGATAAAGGACGGATTTAAAGCGAGGGCCATAGATGAATCACGAGCAAGTGAAGGATTCTAAAGACTGAATCACGACCGTAGGGAGTGATTCGGGATGATTCAAGTGTTAGAATCCTGAGCGACGCGAGTGTTTCATGGCCCTCGATATAAATCCGTTTTATTCAAGAGTTGTATACTATACTTTATACCATGACTAATAGAAAAAGAAAGATTTGAGTGAAAATAGACATCTTCTTCATCAGTTGAATACATTTTCAATCCATTTATTATTAAGTACCTACCACTAAACTTTGTGTTCGTACAACTTACATATATAGTATTATTTATCTGTAAAGTATTCTAAATAGCACCAATTTACTAATTTCAGCAAAGAACACAAAACAGATTTTATTCTAATGCTAAACTCCTTGTCCAAAATGTCGACCAATCAAATTTCGAGGAGTTAGTTGCACAAGAAGTATGTATGTCGAGTATTCTTTGCACATGGATTTTGTATCGATTATTTTTTGCCCAAGGAGTTTGTATAGGAGTTGTTATTGGAGGGTGTTGCATTGAGATGGAGGTCGAATATATTGGCAGTTCTAAATTCAAACACCAAAATAGTGATTAAAAGTGCTTTTTATTCAACGCTTTTTAGTGAGGGAATGGTATTCCCTTATATATAACCCTTATATATCCCTTGTATTATAAGCCTTTCCTTGAAAAGAGTGCCTTTTTAAAAAGAGTTTCGACGTTTCATATAAAAATAATTAAAATGAATTTAAATGATCTAACGAATTACTTTGTCATACAAATGGCTATCTGAAATAGAAGTAGGTTTTAATTTTCTAGTTCATTGATATTCCGACTTGGGAACTAGAGACGTACCGTTCTTGTTATTTAAAGGACTTTTTATGAAGCTATTGAGTCGGAAAAGTTCTCTTGAACGTATTCTTGATCGAAGCTTGGACTCGTCAATACTTATTGAAGATATGACTTGCGATCTTGACTTTTTTTAAATTTTCTTATCATAACTAAATCTAAAAATCGACTAACTATCGCCCATTGAATTTCGTCAAATTGAACTATTCTTATTAAAAAACGGTGTTTATTTTTTTATACTACCAAGGTAGCAAAGAATTATACGGCCCACCTATTGGTAAGCAGTTACCGTAACCTATGGACGCCTGTAATACCAAAGGCATCACACGCACGTTGCAGACCCTTTAATTTTTTTCCAAGCACTCCTTTTGAAGAACCCCATACTGTAGTCACTAGCGAAAACCTATGCAGGGAGATCATTCCACAACCTGAGTGTTCGCGGGAGGAAGTTCCTCTGAAACCGCACAGTCCGGTGAAATGAAGGGTTAATTCCGGTGTTTTCCGTGAATTAACCCTAAATTTAGGTCACCGATTCTGGCCTCTGACAAACTGAATTACCGAAGAATTAATAAAGTCACTCATGTTAGGAAAGGATCAGTTAAAACAATAATAAATACATCAATAATTAAATAAATAATGCTGGACAGTTCACACAACATTGTCTAGCCCCAAGCTAAGCAGAGCTTGTGTTGTGGGTACTAAACAACTGATATACTTATTACAATATATTACATAGATATTTTTTTATTACATAATACATACATAAACTCATGCCTGTTTCCCGGAGGGGTAGGCAGAGACCACGGATTTCCACTTGCTACGATCCTGACACACCTGTTTTGCTTCATTCACTCTCATCACATTCTTCATACATGCTCGTCGGTTAAGGGTACTATTGACCTGGCCTTTTTCCAGAACGTCTCCGATCTGGTCTGAATATGTTTGCCGAGGTCTTCCCCTTCACACTGTCCCATTCACGCTCGTCTTATGTACCCGTTTCGTCAATCTACTATCGTCTATCCTTTCTAAATGCCCAAACCATCTAAGCATACCTTTCTCAATCCTAGTCACTACGTCTTCATTAATTTCACAACGCTCTCTTATCACACTATTCCTTATTCTATCTCTCAAAGTCACACCACACATTCTTCTCAAAGCTCAGATCCCCACTGCATTTTTTTATTATATATTTAAAATACCTAGAACACCCTGAACAAATATCTGCAGATCGCACAAATATTTGTTCCAAGGCGGGAATCGAACCCGCAACCTCCTGCGTCGCAAACGAACATTCGCCCGCCGCTACACAGAGGTCGTCGAATAATGTCAATCCCAATAGATATTTCAATATCGTAAGTAATACATACATACATACATAGACACACGCCTTTGTCCCGAAGGGGTAGGCAGAGCCTCAATGGGCCTCTTTTCACAGTGGGTTGCACCATCGTGGAATATAGACGTGACGAGTGGTGAGCTCATCGCCGCCATTGCTTCCCACGACTGACTCAGCTAACGCTTTCTTCCAGTATTATCACATTCCATAAATAAGCTAGCAGCCAGGACAAATCTTATACCAACGAATCTTACAAACAAGTCCGGGTAATCCCTAAGTCGGCTTTTACGACATCCACGGGAGGAGATGGAGGGGTCTATTCTTGGGCCGGACACACCACGGAATACACATATCGTAAGTAATGTAATCGAAAAAATTAACCGACTAAAAGACGCATGAGAAAGTGACGCCTGAAATTTTCCTCCGAGCTCAAGAAGCCTTTATGTAAGTTTAATAGGATGTGAAGAATGCGGGTCGATGTAAGTGAAATTACGTGCTCATTTTGCCAATTATGTGGGTGTCCTCATGAGAGAAGGGTTTGGCGGGACTAGCGACATCTTGTAGGGATCTAGGACATTTCTTTATCTGACAAATTATACAGAAGTGCCTGTGTCTGTCATTTTAGAATAATTTATGGAATCTTTGGGAAGAAATAGGGTCAGCCTACAATGTAGAAAAGCAGAGGCAACAAAAAAAAGCGCGGCCAAGTGCGAGTCGGACTCGCCCATGAAGGGTTCCGTAGCAGCAAGTAACATAGTATAAAAGTTCTTGGATGGTTTACGATTTATGACGTAATAAAAAAACTACTAACTAGATCTCGTTCAAACCAATTTTCGTAGGAAGTTTACATGGTAATTACATCATATACTTTTTTTAGTTTTATCATTCTTTTATTTAAGAAGTTACGGGGGGCGGGGGGGACACTTTTTAACATTTTGGAAGTGTCTCTCGCGCAAAATATTAAGTTTAGAAAAAAAAATTAGAAACCTCAATATCATTTTTGAAGACCTATCCATAGATACCCAGGTATAGGTACGTTTTTTTTTTTTTTTGTTTTTTTTTTCTATGTATGGGGAACCCCAAAAAATCTTAATGCGGTTCACAGGTTACATCTACTTACCAAGTTCAACAGCATAGCTCTTATAGTTTCGGAAAAAAGTGGCTGTGACATACACGGACAGACAGACATACAGACAGACAGACAGACATGATGAATGCATAAGGGTTCCTTGTCTTTGACTACGGAACCATAAAAACGAGCGTGCCTTACAGTACTTGTCATGTATTCTCTGACAGTAGTAAGTAAGTAAGTAAGTAAAAAGTTTATATTGATACACCATACATAGTTAACAGCATGGTTAGTAGCATAGTATAATGTGTAACATCTGACAACTCACCTCCTTGGTAATAAGCAACATGACTCATTGATAGTACCAACCTCTCGGAAAATGCGCGCTTCCTGTTATACACACTTCCGTCCCTTTTCACGAAATCACTCCCACAGATTGCAGGAAAGCGAGAGGCAAGATGTTAGATATCAAGAAACATTTTACCCTTACAGTTACAAAGCATGCCTTAGCATGTTTTGGGTCGTTTTATTTAGTACACCTTTCAGTAACATTTTAACACTTTTGCCACAAGTTTGACTATGTATTTTATTCACTCATTTTCCACACGGTAGATACTCGCTCATGTGTGCAAGGCATTTATATATATTCCAGTAACCTCAATTTTGGGAGTAAATTCACTGAAAATGACGATTAAAAATAATCATTGTAGTTTTGTAGATGAACTTTAATTTAATTAGCGTTTTGATTTAATTAGATAGACCATGAATTATAAAACTTTTTCTATTAACCAAGTACATATAAAACCTATTTTTATATATTCAGTCGCTTCTTACCCTTACTCGTCCCCACCAGACCCGGTCAACTGACCCATTTAACAATCATTCCCAATTTATCGCACATTCCCTTTCGAGTACAAAGTTATTAGTTACCATCAGTTACTTTCTGGGGAACTTAGATTTTCATGTTTGTGCTAATTGAATTAAAACTTCTAATTTCTAACGAATCATAGCATTTTCAGAGCATTGCCAATTTTCACTTCGCTCGCGTTTTACCAGGATAATAAGAAACCAGGACATAATCTATCTGGGTACTAAAAAGCATCGAACCTCACTGGAACACCTGCAGTCCGCCATTTAAAAAAAACTAGTTTTCGCGGCTAGTGATAAAACTAGTGTCATTCGACAAACCCACATCAGCTATACGTGTTTAAAGTGGCTGCCCGACCAACCTTACGGTTATACGCGGTAGCGCACTTTATCTGGCCGAGGCCAGGACCAGTTGCGGCAGGTCCTGCCGCCCTTCATGCTTACACACTCCGGGTACTCATGCGAGTTGCTCGTGTTGTGTCATTCGACAGAGTAACTGATTAGAATCAAAAAGTATTCAGTGATTAAATCTCGTAAGTGATATACTCAGTCAAATGACAGTAGTTTTATCACTGGTCGCGAAAACTACTTTATTTTTTAAATGTAGCTCTGCAGGTGTGTCATGCTCGATACGAAAATATTCGAACCTCTTTCATCAGAATTTGTTCAGCCGTTTCGGCGTGATTGTGTTACAAACATCCAAACATGCAACCATAGTAACTTTGACATCGAAGATATAAACATAATGGAGTAGCAAGCATAGTTTTTACCTTACCAACAACTTTCTAGCAAACGGTAAAGAGTTTCAGTTAGTTCGAATATGACACAAAAACGTGATTTTATGTAAAATATCTCCGTTTTAAATTACAAACCAACGACTACAATCAACTCCGGTAGCCGGGAGCTAACAGCCAGATCTCTGTCACAGTTCAAAGTGCAGTTATGAAAACATCAAAGCGAGCTACAAAAATAATTACAAGAGGGAAAAGTTAAATGTAAATGAAGCCATCCAGACCCGTGAGATATAACCCTTTGTGATGTTTCATTATTCTTTTTAAACTCCGACGCAAAAAGTGGGATGTTATAAGTTTGACCGCTATGTGTGTCTGTCTGTGGCACCGTAGCTCTTACACGGGCGAACCAATTTGAATGCGGCTTTTTTATTTAGTAGGTTTCTAGCGATGGTTCTTAGATATGTTTTACCAAAAGCGGTTAAGCCGTATCATTGCGTTGGGTTTTTTTATTTTTTTACAATATTACCTTATGTTTTGAGATATTCTCCTCCTCCTCCTCCGACCTCTGTGGCGCGGCGGGCGAAGCTTGGCCTGCGAAGCAGGAGGTTGCGGGTTCGATTCCCGCATCGGAACAAATATTTGTGTGATCGCAGATATTTGTTCAGGGTGTTCTGGGTATTTTCTATGTATAATAAAAAATATCTATCTATGTAATATATTGTATTAAGTATATCAGTTATCTAGTACCCATAACACAAGCTCTGCTTAGCTTGGGGCTAGATAATGTTGTGTGAACTATCCAGCATTATTTATTTATTTTTAATCTAGAGGTAGTTTGTTTCAACAGTAGATTAACGTATATTTTTCTGATCACTTATAAATAGATGCTTTGTTGTCTCTGGCCTAAGAATAGACCCTCTTCTCATAGGATAAGACTGAGCGACTAAAGAGTCAGCTTGTCGATAGGCTATATCTTACGAAAACAGTTTCACCAATCATGTTTCTATTCTTGATTTATTTACAAATAATTTATGTGTTAACATCAAGCTTGTAACCTTTACCGCTTTACCGGGTGAGCATGTAACGCAGTTACCCCAAAATTTAAACAAATTTAGGTATAGCCATTTCAAATTCAATCGAAAGAGACAAAATATGGTGGTCTAATCCAATCATCCGGAGGCCTGCAACGCTCTAAGAATCCAATGATATTCCTTTATTAGTAGCACGATATAATAAATAAATAAATAAAATAAATAAATAATACTGGACAGTTCACACAACATTATCTAGCCCCAAGCTAAGCAGAGCTTGTGTTATGGGTACTAGCTAACTGATATACTTAATACAATATATTACATAGATAGATATTATTTATTATACATAGAAAATACCCAGAACACCCTGAACAAATATCTGCGAGTGCACAAATATTTATTCAGAGGCGGGAATCGAACCCGCAACCTTCTGCGTCGCAGGCCAACCTTCGCCCGCCGCGCCACAGAGGTCGTCAAGGATATGTTTTCAATAAGGTAACAACATAGTAAATAACGCCTATGTCCTCGAGGGGATTCAATAAACTATCACACGACGAAATATAAATAAATAATGTGTAAACGGCGTAGATAAAGGCCCAGAAGAAACCTTGACGAAATATTGCTTAAACAGAAAATTTCTGAGTATATATATGGTTCGCTAACCTCAGTTCATATAAACTCACCCAGATAATCTTTTATTTAATTTTGTGAAAGAGCTCCGAGGCACAGCTTATCAAATAAACCAGCTAACCCACTAAGCTCACCTGTAAATAGTTCAAGGGTTTTTTTTTAACTTCTTCAATGTCGTAACAAGCAGATGGGAAGGTGAGTGGTTGTGAGAAAAAGCGAGTTGTTTAATTATAGGTTAGAATAAACTACATTTGTCTTTTTAAATCTCAATTAAAAGCTCTCATTCATTGAGGAGTTTTCCTAATGTAATTTTAGCATTACTTATCTCTCGTTAGATGGAGTTGGCGACAGTTTTGATAACAGTTAATATTTTAAAATACGTATCTATATCACAAAGATATTACTTATTACATCATTTTACAGGATTATGTTTTTTTTTTACTTTTTACGTGGGCTGAACGATGTTCTCCACTGCCATGAAAATATATATAAAGTAGGTAGGTAAATACCAATAGTTACGCCAGTGTCATCTCTTGACGATGAAAGAACTTAACTGACAATGACACTTGGAAAACTCCTCATTTGGGGCTCACTTCAACTATAAGATCGTTTACAGCCTGTGAAAGACTGTTGACAGCTCTCTGACCTCTTTCTTAGTTAGTGTCCAAAGCTTAGTGCCCATTCGACAAGGCTCTATCTGTTGCAGTTATCTTTTGCGCATATGAATCAAAAGTTACGGCGCGAAAACTTAGAGATAATTGTAGAGTTTTTCACATAGATATAAATAAATAAATAAATAATGCTGGATAAGTTCACACAACATTATCTAGCCCCAAGCTAAGCCAGAGCTTGTGTTATGGGTACTAGATAACTGATATACTTAATATAATACATTACATAGATAGATATTTTTTATTCTATATACCCAGAACACCCTGAACAAATATCTGCAGAACGCACAAATATTTGTTCCGAGGCGGGAATCGAACCCGCAACCTCCTGCGTCGCAGGCGTACCATCGCCAGCCGCGCCACAGAGGTCGTCAAAAAAATATGACTATGTAGCGTAAACAGCCTCATCTCATTAACTGGACCAGTTACTCCCTATCAAGCTGTGCCGAGGACCATTGTCTTAATAATGAATACTTGAGATCGTGTACTAACCATTAGGGAACACTTTACAGAATCTTTCTTGTTCTTGTCTATTTTTGTTTGTTATTTTTATTCGAAAGAAATATTTATGGAGCTTATTGTCTTGCTCGAAACAGAAATATTTGTGGAGTGTGTTGTTGGAGGAATTGACCTGAGTTCTTGTCCCCGTGGATTTTTAATTTGATAAAACAATAATATTTTTTTCTCATGAAGCGTGGTTCTTATTTTTACTACCTAAGGGCGCTTACACATAGAAAGTCCATTTTACAGGTCCGTTTAAACATATATTATTTTATTAGCGTGTGTAGTTGTATGAGCCAGTTCACACACATGACAGTATTCCGGATCCAGTACAAAATACAACACACAACGGAAATACTGATCCGTTTTATCGGAAGAACGAAAGTCCAGTAGCCTCGGATCTGTTAAAATCTGTCCTGTAAATGCTGTGTGAATATTACCTCCAGTAGCGATGGATCAGTTAAAAAGCATCCTGTAAAAATGGACGTTCTATGTGTAGGGCGCCCTAACGTTTCTTACAAACACAGATTCTTGCGTTAGTAGGTTTTAATACGGTTTGTAGGGTTCCAAAGCCAAATTTCAAAATAGGAAGACCACATAGGTACTTCCATAGAATAGACAGATAAGTCAGATCTCCCTCTCATGTTAGGACGCGCGCACGGGCCTCTGGTATAATAATGTAGAGGCCATTATTGAAAAAAAAAACGTATGGTGTATATAGCACAGATTTTGTATAGATATACCGATGAGCGCCCCTAGCGTACCCTTTGAGAACCTATAAACAAAAATCCGTGTTACATTACACCGCACCTACGTACGTGTCAATTGCTTTAAATACTCGGACATCAACAAAAAAATCGTTTTCTATGTATCTATACCTCATACTGTTCAATGAATTACAGCATGGGATCAAAAAAAGACCTGTGTAACGGCTTAAGCTGTCAATTAAAGGTAAAGTTTCACCAACTTATCTTTAGAACCACAACATACACATGTTCTACATTGTTCTATCATCTACATACATTTCATTCTACAGATAAGTTGGTGCGGATCTCTATTTATTCGTCGTTTTCCTTATAACCATCTTACAGAACTGAGAAAAGTAGAGCATCTTACCGCTAATGTGAAGTACATTAAAGGACGCAAGAATGTGAGGTAGGTATTTATGCTAATGTCTGACATCATCATAATCACTTACTCTACATTCGAGCGAGGTGGCCTAAGTGGACTTTATTTATGAGGTCCTAAGAATGTAGGTCAATTATTTAGCCTTGGGATAAGATTCTGCTTCACTGTGACTTGTTTGTAGTTTCATCTACATTTTAAAATAAAAAAAGAGATCCCTTTTAAAACAAGCAACTAAAAACCCTCAACGCAATGAAATGGCTGAACCGATTTTGATCAAACATAGCTAAGAACACTCCCGAAAAATTCACCTTTCAAACCAAACAAAAAACTAAATCGGTTCATCCGTTCGGGAGCTACGATGCCACAGACAGACACATACACAGACACACACACACACACACATAAACACACAGACACACACAGTCAAACACAGAAACGTCAAACTTATAACACCCCGTCGTTTTTGGGTCGGGGGTTAAAAATGGACCACTTTAAAAAAAAAAAAATATGCGGCTCTTCTCAATAGCTAGTAATATGCCAGCACTGGTCATAAATAACACTTAAAGCACTATAAGCACTTTTTATACTTAATTTGCCACTTAATGTTGTTATTGTTGCTTAAATATCACCAACACACGAACAGACGACCTACATTATGTTTTTTATTTGTTACTGATGTTGTGATGTTTTTATTAATTTTAAATCATTATAACCAATGGTTACAGCAAATAGGCCGTAAGATTCCCAATACTATTGTAATTGTAAAAAACGTTGCCAGCTCAGCCGTAAGCTCCCAGTAAGCGTCGAGTATAATGGAACGTCAAATTCAATTGATGTGCTAAAGCGCGGAGCAGCCCTGGAATTTTTAAATTAAGATCTAAGCGTGTTCTAAATTCATAAACGTGATATCCATTGATGCGTAGATGTTTTTATTACGGCGTTCTTATTTCAAATTATAAACGTATTTTCTTGTAAAAAGTAGTCCTTTTTAACGGATTTCAAAAATAGGAGGTTTTTCAGGTCGTGTGTTTTTTTAAAAGTATTCGTATTTCAGGGTTTAGTAATAATTATAAGGACTACTGAGTCCAACTAGAGCACATAATATGTGGAGTAGGTATGTACCATCAACGTTGTGCAAAGATTGAAGTCATAAATTTAACAAATCCGCTGTTTGATTCGGATTTTGTAACACGTATTTTGCCACATAGGGCGCGTCCTAGGTGGACGTGACCTATGAGGTAATGCACTGTTCATAGACAGAGGTTACCGCTTAACATCAGGTGGGCCATCTGCTTGTTTCGTCATTCAAGAAGCATTAAAAAAAAAAAAAAAACATTTATTTTTCTAAACTTTGCTAGCTAATAATATTAACTACATCACTTAGACTTCCTTATGATTCATACAATATAACAATGTGTACCAGAGAAACAGATACCGGACTAAGATAGTTTTTGCAGTGTTTCGTCTTTTTGTGTGTATTTGAACAATTTCAGTTTGCGAGGTAGCTTGGATATCATCGTCTTATAGTCATCAAGATCAGCCTTAAGACATCCACTGATGGGCCCTCTCATAGGTTTGCCATAATCACCACACTTGGCAGGCAGATTGGTGATCGCAATATTGTTTATAAGTACTCAGGTGGATGCTGCTGCCCATCCACTGTTTAAACCCTTAGTAAGCTTTTAGGACATCCATTGGAGGGGAAGGGGTGGGGTCCATTCTTAGGCTGGGCATTAAATTTTCAGATTCAATAACGTCGCTATTTATTTCATATTTCACTTGATCATTGTGATTGTGAGGAGTGATAGTGAGCACTCGAGTGATTGTTTTTTTTATTTTTCTTGAAAAGCTTCTAAACATAATTAATATACGTATTAGGTACGTACCACTTTTACTTTGAGGAATTATACTAATTATGTTTTTTTATTTATTTTTATTGTAATACATAAAGCAATTTACGAATGGTGCCATCTAGTTACGTTTCCTGAACTACAGAAAACCCTCTGTTCTGGAATGTCGGACATATTGGAACATACTACCTTTCCCCTTGACCCTACCATAGAGCCATTCGATCGGATCAGACCCCGCCTAATGTCCCCGCAGACTTTTTACTAATGGAAAATTTATTGTACTCGCACAATATTGGCAAATTCCCAGAATAGCGAAGGAATTGTCTCAATTGGATGCCTCTTAAATTAAGAAGGGCCTTATTCAATCAATGGGATAATATCTCGATTCAACTGAATGGGAAATTATATTAATGAAGGTATTTTAGTGGTTGGTCGACCAGGATTTATTATTACTAGTAAAAAATCTCTAATAAATCTCTAATGTTTTCAATAGCAACTCCGGCAAAGGTAGGTTTATAGTGTCATGGCTGGCTGCATTATTTTTATTTTTTATTTTTATTTTTGGTGACTATTGTTTATTTAATTTTTTGTATAAACCAGCTTTGTTTAATCGTATCATTGTAATTGTATAGTTAGTTAGTTGTATAAGTATGCTGAAAATGTATTTTATTTTTAAATTGCCTGTATCTGCATGCACGGCACTCAATCGGAACCGAAGCGGATATCCGTGGTTCACTCTGGGCCTCAACGGAAGATCAGCGCTGGGTTACCTGCCCTATTGTGGCTTACGTCAGGCACACACACAAATTGCCTTATTTTTTATATCTGTGTAATTTGTTTTTGTTTTAGTTTTTTTATTTTATGATGTTTGCTTTTGCGTGTTGCATGTGTGTGTCTTTGATTGTTTAGTCATAAATAAACGTTACTTTCTTTCTTTCTTTCTAATAAATATTAGAGAGTTTTGTGATTGGGTTGAAATTTAAAATTAAAAGTTTTTTTAAAGTTTTATTGCAATATAAATTAACCTAACATACTAGTTAAATAAATATGGTGTTCACCTGTTTATTTATTTATTACTAGCTGTAACCCGCGACTTCGTCTGCGCAGGATTATTAAGCAGCGGAGTATTATTAAGCTAGTATTATTAGACTTACGCGGGTGAAGTTAGTTTCACCCGTAAAAGTCTCGATCCCGTGGGAATATCGGGATAAAAATGTGCTTATATGTTATTCCGGGGGTCCAGTTATCTCCATTCCAAATTTTATCCAAATCCATTCAGTAGTTATTACGTGAAAGAGTAACAAAGATACATCCATCCATCCATCCATTCATCCATCCATCCATCCATCCATCCATCCATCCATCCATCCATACTTACAAACTTCCATGATAATATTAGTAGGATTTTTAAAATGCCTTTACAGTAAATAAACACCAAATCGACAGTCAAAATCAGAACTTACTGAACAATTTTTTTTGATAATTTTATGAAATTAATGAATTGAATTTAACAAATAAATTGTACATAATTTGGCTTCGTCTTCCTGACATAATTCATTGGCTATCCGAAGAGGCTTTATATATATCTATGTAATGTATTTTATTAAGTATATCAGTTATCTAGTACCCATAACACAAGCTCTGCTTAGCTTGGGGCTAGATAATGTTGTGGGATATGTCCAGTTTTTTTTTATTTTTATTTATTTGTTTATAGGTTTCGCAGACAATCGACATAGTTTTTTTTTTTTTTTTTTTATACTACTTGGATGACGGATCAAGCAAGAGGCCCACCTGATGTTAAGCGGTAACCTCTGCCTATGAACAGTGCATTAGCTTATAGATTACGTCCACCTAGGACGCAACCTATGTGGCATTGCACTGCGCCCGCCACCCTGAGACATAAAAATGAAAAGACTCATGTGCCTGTAATTTCACCGGCACCCTTACCCTTCAAACCGGAACACAGCAATGCGAGCACTACTGCTTTGCGGCAGAAATAGGTATGGTGGTAGAACTTCCCCGGACGAACTCTTTCACAAAAAAACTCTACTACAACTAAACTATAGCTTTGTAATTTAAAGATATTTGTAGGCATTTTTGCTGCTTTGAAAGAGCTGAATGCAGATTTTTGTATCCACCAAAAAATAACTGAAATAGATCAAAGAGAATTTGTCTGAACAAAATAGAGCGCAGCTAAAAAGTTTTAGGATGAAACCGTTTACTTTCTGGCATCGCTTAAATGCTTACAAACGAACTTCCCAGCATACAAGGCCCGAGGGGGCGAAATTTAATTCGACCACCGCGCTCTGTAGCCGAGCTGATACGAGAACGTAAATAGCTCCTGTAAAATTTAACTTTTTAAAAGCTGTTTTATAACTTCACTTGTTAGTAAGCGGTGTGTAGATCTTGCAACTGAATTTCAAACCGTTCCACCAAGCCGAATGCGCTGCAATTTTGCATACCTGTCAAGTTAGCTTGGTAATATTATATGTATGTTTATAGGTTGTTTTATTTTTTTCTGTTTTTTCCTGTATTTGTACATTCTTCCTGCCATATTTATCACCTCTCTCTTGTCTCAAAGGTTTGCTGTCAGAAAACTCTCTAGGGTTAAGCTCGCCTTTGTACATATCTTTTGTTTTTATTTTATTTGTAATGTGTTTTTCTGTGTACAATAAAGAATTATAAGAATTATAAGTTCCGATGACAACACAATATTATAGTGACAGCGAGCTGATCAGATGATGGAGACTGAAGGTAGAAAACAGAACTTCTACACTATCTACACTAATATTATAAAGAGGTAATCTTTGTTTGTTTGTAATGGATAAATTCAAAAACGACTAAACCAATTTTAAAAATTACTTCATTTATAGAAAGCTACGTTATCGCTGATTGCTTATAGGGTATGATATGTGGGGAAGTTGTAGAGGGGACTGTTTTAAACTTGACACTAGCCGGGATGAGTCGCTATCAAATCAAAAAAGTAATCTTTTCATAGGGTAGATATTACAGTATGGTCTTGTCAACCACGTCACGGTTCTGTCAAACGGTAGTAGAGTGAGCTCACTGTTTCTTTTATAAGCTGTGGTCTCTAAACTAGCTATGTTAACTAGCTGGAAACAATTAGCGTGTTAAACTTGTCCACAATTTGAACATAGTTTCAAACGTGTCCAAATATTTAACAACTGCTGCAGTGACTTAAATAATATAGCTTTATTTTAGTTTGCAAGTATTCTCAGCATGCAGCATCATATTCTGTTTACCTAACAATGCTTCATATAGTTTCGAATACTATCAAATTCCCGTATTAAGCCCCCAGTTCCTAACCAGTCCCATGTAGGCGTCCAGCAGTGGACGCACAAAAGCTGGCAATGATGATGACGATGGATAAACCTGGGTACGCTAGACTTGATTGTTACTTCCCCGAATAGATTAAAAGTTCGGGTTATCGTGTCTTGACTTCCAAGTCTTGCACTGCGTGGTCTGATACGCACTTGCCCTGTTATTTGCTAACTACCAGATTTACCCGATGAATAAAAATACCCCTGACAAGAGTGGCGTGGAACTAACATTTGTCCAATATAATTGAAATCTTGGTTTTTCTTTTCTGAAGGCAAAATGAAACGACTCAAGAACTTAAGACACGTAAATAATTATTTGCTCAACCTCTCAAAGAGCAGCACAAAATGGTTTCACAAATATTTACTTCTCATTCGCCAGATTAGACTACCTCAACCAGTATTTACCAAATAAAAAGATAAATTTACAAATTCAATTTAGGAAATTGTGTTATCGCTGGGAAGCGAAGAAAAATATTTCTGAAATATTTCGAGGCGCGACAAAATGTCAGCTTATCGGCGATGAAATCTTTAAAGAAAGATTACGGAAGAAGAATTGCGAAGAAGTTTGTGACTATAAGTGATAAAAGTTTATTATAGCAGTATTATTAAATGCTATGGTGTCTCCGGCCTAAGAATAGACCCCTCCGTCTCCACCCGTGGATGTCGTAAAAGCCGATTAAGGGATTACCCAGACTTGTTTATAAGATTTGTTGGCATAAGATTTGTCCAGGCTGCTAGCTTATTATGGAATGTGTTATTAGTGGAAAAAAGACGGCCTACATTTTGGTATGAATCCGGAAATAAATATTCGTGGGATGAATCCATGGGATCAATACGGCTGCACCCAGCGGTAGCAGAGTCAGTCGAGAAGCAATGGCGGCGATTAGCACACCATTTGTCACGTCTATATTCAACGGTGGTGCAACCACCTAGGGTAGGCTCCGCCTACCCCCCTTCGGGGAAAAAGGCGTGTGTCTATGTGTGAATGTAAGTATGTGGTGTCTCCGGCCTGAGTGTAGACCGCTTCGTCTCCTGATGTAGGTCTCGAAAATGCCAACTATGGTATTACATATGGGCAGGGCAAGGCAGGGCAGAGTGGGCAGCAGTAGTAGTAGAGCTTTTTTGTGAAAGAGTTCGTCCGGGGAAATACTACCACCATACCTATTTCTGCCACAAAGCAGTAGTGCTCGCATTGCTGTGTTCCGGTTTGAAGAGTAAGGGTGCCGGTGAAATTACAGGCACATGATACTTTTCATCTTTATGTCTCAGGGTGGCGGACGCAGTGCAATGCCACATAGGGCGCGTCCTAGGTGGACGTGATCTGTGAGGTAATGCACTGTTCATAGGCAGAGGTTACCGCTTAACATCAGTTGGGCCATCTGCTAGTTCCGTCAACCTAGTAGTATAAAAAAAAAAAAAAAAAAAAACACATAGGGCGCGTCTTAGGTGGACGTGATCTGTGAGGTAATGCACTGTTCATAGGCAGAGGTTACCGCTTAACATCAGGTGGGGCATCTGAATGTCCCGCCAATCAAGTAGTATACAAAAAAAAACATCCTCCTGAACACTCAACACCAATCCGCTTGCATAGGTCAAATCCCCCCATTGCGTTCTATGTAGTAGGTCTCGACCAACAGTGGATGTTATAATTGGTGAATGGCGAATGGAATTGGTGTTGGTGGTATTGTCTGTTTGATTGTTTCCGGTTGTAGTAATATATTTGCTGCATTCGTTGGACCTAAATTGTTGCAAGAATTAACCTATTTTGGCCTACTTGCCATTGTCGACAGTGTATGTGCGCGTAGTGTATGTCTATACTCTGAGGGTACAATACAACGCGTCTCTGATTTCATCAATCCCGCCTTTTAATTCTACTAATAAATAAATAATGCTGGACAGTTCACACAGCATTATCTAGCCCCAAGCTAAGCATAACTTGTGTTATGGGTACACATAACTGATATACTTAACACAATACAAAACATTGATAGATATTTTTAACCCCCGACGCATAAACGACGGGGTGTTATAAGTTTGACGTGTCTGTGTGTGAGTGTGTGTGTTTGTGCGTGTATTTCTGTCTGTCGCATCGTAGCTCCCGAACGGATGAACCAATTTCGTTTTTTTTTGTTTGCAAGGTGAATTTTTCGGGAATATTCTTAGCTATGTTTGATCAAAATCGGTTCAGCGGTTTCATTGCGTTGAGGGTTTTTTTTTATTTTTACAAAATTAATTACTTGTTTTATTATACATATAAAATACCCAGAACACCCTGAACACATATCTGCAGATCCACAATTATTTGTTCCAAGGCGGGAATCGAACCCGCAACCTCCTGCGTCGCAGGCGAACCGTCGCCAACCGCGCCACAGAGGTCGTCAAACAACTAACAAACTAACTAACAAACTAATATATAATATACATACAAAGACACACGTCTTGTTCTCCGAAAGGGTAGGCAGACCCTTAATGGGCCACTTTCACTTATGGTTACACCATAATTGTTTGTATTTTTGCTTATTTTTAACTTGGTCACACTGTAGCGGCTGAACCAACTTAATAATTACACCATAACATACCCATAGTACCATAACATAAGCCTTTGAACTGGAGATCGTATTACCTATGTATGTTAGAATCCATACGACTGATTGCCTCTAGATCCAGCTATTACCCAAGAGTATTGACCTACATAATAATATGTAATGTTACATTTATTTATGTAAGTATACTTTATTGCACATAAAATAATATTACAAAAGGTGGCTAACAGCATTTTTAACAGCCAAACCTGGTTTTTGATAGCTGGTGGCTGGTGTACTACTTACGAGGTTCTTACATTTTAATAAACAAAAAAATATAAAAACATATGGAATATAATAAATATACACACAACATAAATAAATAAAAACTTACAATCTTCAAATATATAAGCACACATTTATAATAAAAACAATTTAAGTAAACTTACTTATCTTACTTAATTTTTATTATATATATTTATATTAGTAATTTAATATTATTAAATATTACTTAGCTTTTGACAATAATGATCTTAACTAAATAAATACACAGCTAAAAATAGTGATACTTTATATATATACATAATAAGAGTATCATTTATTAAAAAGATATTAGTGAGTAGTCTTTTGAAGCATTCTCTCGAGCGGAATATTGTTCCAGAGCCGAACCGCTTCAACGGAGAAAGAGTTTCCACGGAAAGAGGTGCTACTCATAGGTTAATGTACTGATTTGAGAGAATAGGGGATAGGAATAGATCCAGTGCCTTCTGAATTTCTCACTATCTCATTACGTGAGAAAAAACGTACGTGTTCTGTTCTAAGAAAAATTCCAAAACCAAAATGTCTAGATTTAGGAAATAATATCGTTTATTGAAGCCGTTTTTATTATATATCTCGTAAAAAATATTTAATTTTACAAAACCCCTACAGAATACCCTCAGCTTTGTTGAAATTATTTTATTTATCTACTTAATTTTTTAATCAATAATGTGCAACATTTTAATAAACTTTCTGATATTTATTAATTTGTAAGTCTGTTAATTTTAAGCCTATGGTTTTCCTTCAATAAAATATAAATATAAATATCAATATCAATATCAATATCAATATCAATATCAATATCAATATCAATATCAATATCAATATCAATATCAATATCAATATCAATATCAATATCAATATCAATATCAATATCAATATCAATATCAATATCAATATCAATATCAATATAAATATAAATATAAATATAAATATAAATATAAATATAAATATAAATATAAATATAAATATAAATATAAATATAAATATAAATATAAACAATCGAATCTAGGCAAAAGGTACAGGTTACTAACTTTGGGTTTTTTTTCTATTGAGAAAATATTGTCCTATCGTGTTTCTGGTACAGTGATTCCATGGAATCGAATCTAGACAGAATATACAGGTAACTTTGGGTTTTTTTTTGTTGAGAAAATATTGTCCTATTGGGTTTCTGTTATATAGATCCCTTGGAATTGTAATGTAGTAACCATGCATATTTTTAATTTTAATATTGTACTTGATTTAGTATTTTACAAATTTTAAACCTTATAACCTAGCCGAAGTACCGGTTATTGTCGCCATGAACTTATTCCCCGACGGCCATTCCGGGATGATAATGAATCGATGAACCTACAATTCCTGTTATGAGTTAGGTAGCTTGCATTAGTATGAATTTAAACTTAAGGGTTCTGGCTCGTAACAGTCCACTGCTAAAAATAAACCTGCCCTATTTAGCAAGAAAGGTCTTGAGCCTTCTGCTATCCACCATCTACCCGAGCCCATAACAGCCATAAGTCCATTGAGTGGGGGACCGTCCTACAATGGTTCGATTGTGGTCGATATTTCTTTAAAATTTTCCCATGAATAAACAAAGAGGCCCGTCGTCGAAGAGCGTCGCTACTATACATATTGTTTCCTTGTTTACAAAGCAATTAATACTTTGTTTTACTAGACGGTGTTGCTGATATTTTGATTTCAAAATGTTCCCATTATTTACAGGTAGAATTGTATATGTTACTAGTTTAGGTAATACATAATTTTAAACTAGAAATGAAGCATTTGAGCTAGGTATCTAAAGATCGCTGCAGACATAGACATCTGAGGTAAGGAGATTTGGTAAGGAGCACAGACCACTGAATGAAGTAGACGCAACAAGTGCAAGTACTTCGCGTGTATTTTATCGGTGCCGGGCACCGAACACCGCTCAGTCAGGCTCACACCATCATATTCATATTCGTTTATACTGCTTATTATATAATATGTACAATAATGTTAGTATTGTTCTTAATTATACTTTTTGTTAGTTAGGTACATACACATACACCCCCTTAGGGCGCTGCAATATTATTAGATTTGATTAGATTAGATTATCACATTGTATGCATGCATTACGGTTTTATATCAAAAACATCAAGCTAGTGAATAAAATAATATCACGAAAATAATAATTAAACAAAATGTCAAAACTATTGGTAGGTAAATTCTATATAGAAATCAATATATAAAATATGTCAAAAAAAGTCCGTTAGGACCAGTTAAATTAATCAATCAAATTAAAATTAAAATTAAAAATAGACCGGTAAATTATAGATACGTCAGAAAGGAAGTTAAGTCACTGGTGGAACAGGTATAATGCGCGTCATGTAAAAAGAACGCTGGCGGTCATACTTCTTCATACGTTCCAGCGTTCTTTTTACATGACGCGTACTATATGTCAATTTAACTGAGTATTAGGTACAGTTGGTTATTTATAATGCGCTCATGCAACACTAGAAAATGCCTCATTGTGCCATAATTAGTTGTTCAATTCCACAGAGGTCTGTGCTAAGAAAGTGTAGCCCTTGTCGCCAGAGTTTGAGCAAATTGTACAATCTTTCACTAGTAGTCTAGTGGAATCCACTAAACCGCTTGCGGAAGACTAGTCAAGTACGAGTATAACAAATACAGAACTTGATGATACAATGACAATAAGTAAATTTTGTAAAAAATTAAAAAACACCTTACGCAATGAAACGGCTGAACGCATTTTGATGAAACGTGTCTAAGAAACATCGATAGACATCCTGCTTTCAAATAAAAAACAACCGCATTCAAATCTGTTCACCCGTTTTAGAGCTACAGTGCCATAGACAGACACAAATAGCGGTCAAACTTACAACACCTCTCTTTTTGCGTCGAGGGGTTAAAAATACGTAGTGACTTTTCAGTTAATTTCCGCTTCTTTTATCCGCCGAGGAGAAAGCAGCTTTTCTATCTATCTACCTATCTATTTAGCCTGTGTGCTGGGTTAAGGCCTCCTCTCTAATACAAAGCAGCTTAAAACGGGAAAAAACAGCTTGGTACCGCTATTTGCTCAGGTCTTGTGCCGTGATACTTTGCAAAAATCGAAGTCAAAGGATAAAACACAGGGTAGATGGAATCACGTACCATACGTAAATAAAACAATTAAAAAAATTGCGGGGGGAAAAACGGCGGTATCGGTTAAATACAATTAATACTTGCAAGCGATCTAAAGATAGCTCAAGTGATTTAAATTATTGTGTTATACGCCCCACGTGGTGTTTAAAGATCGTGGAGCAAAAATTTGATCGGAATATTACAAAAGGCCGTTATCCTCTTGTTTCATAAACGAGACCACTTAAACCTTGTTATTATTAAAAAAATCACTCGATAAAAAGTAAAACCTGACAGTAAATACCTCGTGAAAATAATATACTGTTAATCCGATCATTTGGTACGTTTTCGCAGATCGGCCCAGTCTAACCGATGAAAATAATGAATCGATGTTTTCAATACAACTCAATTTAAGCTTACATACCCTAATAATAATGTATATTTTGGTTTGGATTGAATGCTGAAACCCAAATACCTCCGTCATGTATGCTGAAAATGTTACCTCATTTTTTGCTAGACCTTTATTTTTACGGGAAGAGGGAGTTATTAGTTTAGTTTGTTTCGGTCACGTAAGCTGGAATTTACGAAAACATGATACAAATCACACTGTATAAATTTCTTAATAACCTGAAATAATATTTATAATTCTATTTACATACTTGAGGTATGTTATTAATAATTGCATAGACCTGAGGGTTTTTTGAGTGTTTAAAAAAAAATATGATGTCATATTTTTCAATGTTAGTTAGATTGTAGTATTCAATTGTAATTATTCTTACTAAAAATAGTGTTTATAGACATTATGTATTTTACTAACCCAATGATCCTTGTTGATTGAATTTATAAATGAAATATATAAAAAACCAATCACTACACAGAGCAAACAATTATTTACTAGAGAAAACACTGTATCGTACAAACCCCAAAAGCAGTCGAATTTACTTTTTGATTCAGTGAGCCTTTGAGCTCGACATAGAACTCAAAAGCTCACTGACTCAAAAAGCATTCTGAATGTTGCTCCATTTGGTAATTGGAGGGATTATAGAGCCGGCCTGCATTAATAGTTGATTCCTCGTCTTCATTCAGGATGTTTAAAGGCAGAAGAACATTTACCGTTTTAGTTTTCGTTATGTGATTGCCACTGATCGAACTCCATTCGTATTTTATGTATGGTACCTATCTCTACACAGCAGATAATATTGAAAGGCCAATCAAAAAGCACGAGAGTCAATATATTTTGTAAAGTAAATGTAACAATCATAAAGTAAATGTAACAATCATTCTATTGGCAACTATCTCATTTCATTTCATTTCATTTATTCACAAACAATTAAAAATCGTGTCGGAAATTAGGAACAATCTAATCTAACAATTATCTATGAGAGGAGAGTTATGAAAAGTAGTAAAATGCACCCCACGCTTTTTATTCTGAATTGAATTCTTCTGTTAATAAACTAAACTTTATTATAATTTTATTTTGAGGTAATAAATTCTGATTGACTGTTCGATCTTTCACTAGTGTAGAATAAACTCTTTGAAATTGTAAAATTATTTTCTATTTTTTAGTTCGGTTAGCTATAAAACCGTGTTTTTTTTAGTTTTTTTAAACTATTATTTATAATATTAAGTAGGATAGTAGGATAGATCATGGAATAATTTTACTATACCTGTTAATAAGGTTATAGTTCTGATTTCTGCAGTTAAAGCAGTTCGCAGATACTAGTTTAGTATTATGTTATCTGTGCCAGTGACAAGTTGCATCCTGCGCGGTTTAATCTGTTAATGTATCCTTTGACGGGAGGCGGTTTGGCCACAGAAATATAGTTGGAGTTGTTTCTCTAATTTGGGCTATGCAGTACTGACCTCAGACATATCTACCAAAGGATTAACAACTCTAGGATGACGAGTATAATGCGCGTCATGTAAAAAGAACGCTGGTGGTCATACTTCTTCATACGTTCCAGCGTTCTTTTTACATGACGCGTACTCTAATAGGTTACTCCTACTTATTTTTTTGATTTGTTTTTACATTTTGGAATGACGGATCAAGCAGATGGCCCACCTGATGTTAAGCGGCACGATCTGCCTATGAACAGTGCATTGCCTCACAGGTCACGTCCACCTAGGACGCGCCCTATGTGGCATTGCAATGCGCCCGCCACCCTGAGATATAAAGATGAAAAGCCTCATGTGCCTGTAATTTCATAGGCAACCATACCCTTCAATCTGGAACACAGCAATGCAAGAACTACTGCTTTGCGGCAGAAATAAGTATGGTGGTAGTACTTCCCCGGACGAATTCTTTCACAAAAAAGCTCTACTACTACTAATATGTGAGAACCTCACCGTCTCAAGTGCCATAGTATGTTATCTTCTTCTTCTTCTTAGCTTAGGCTTCTGTGCATTATTTGCAACAATTTAGCCAATGTCAAGTGATATAATTGTTATAGTTTTATAGTCAAGTCGTCAAGAGTCTCCGTCTAGTCCTAGCCCAGTTTAAATGGTGGCCGAAAAACTGAGTTTTTACAGGAAAACATCCACCATTTCGAAAAGACTCGCAATATACTTAAATTTCACTTCATCACACATGTGCCATTTATCCAAGTTACACCGGTTAAAATGCCACTAAAATTACACGAAATAACTCGAAAAAACACATTAAAATGTAATAAAATAAAAATGACGACGTTTCTTTCAAAAATGGCAGATTTCAACCCAGTATATGTTGTCTATTTGTCGATCCAGAAGTCCAACAGTCGTAATAATGATTGGCATTTTGGTTAATGCTCCGATGTAGTGTCAATGACATAAATAAATGTCATATAATATGATAATCTACTTGATTCATGGAAGTAATAAGTACTCATGGACTTAGTATTACGTCCATGCAAGTACTACGGTTGTACGTAGTACTTATTACTTCCATGACTTGAGTATACAACACGGAAATGGAGGAATCAATCTCCAATTTTTTAAAGAAACGGCGTCATTTTTGATCTTGTGTCGACCTCTGTGGCGCAGCGCGCGAAGGTTAGCCTGCGACGCAGGAGGTTGCGGGTTCGATTCCCGCCTCGGAACAAATATTTATGCGTTCGCAGATATTTGTTCAGGGTGTTTTGGGTATTTTCTATGCATAATAAAAAATATCTATCTATGTAATATATAGTTTTAAGTATATCAGTTATCTAGTACCCATAACACAAGCTCTGGCTTACCTGTGGGCTAGATAATGTTGTGTGAACTTTGTCCAGCATTATTTATTTATTTTATTATTATTTTTAACCCCCGACGTAAAAACGAAGGGATGATATAAGTTTGACGTGTCTGTGTGTGTGTCTGTCTGTCCCATCGTAGCTCCGGAACGGATGAACCGATTTTGATTTTTTTGTTTGTTTGAAAGGTGTATTTGTCGGGAGTGTTCTTAGCTATGTTCTTTGATCAAAATCGGTTCAGCCGTTTCAATGCGTTGGGGGTATTTTGAATTTTTGCAAAATTAATTAAGTACTTGTTATTTAATTACATTTTAATGTATTTTCTCGTGTTATATCGTGTAATTTTTAAGTGTTACCAAGAAATAGCCAGTGAAAGAAAGAGTAGATAATGTTGGTAATAAATAAGCAGGTTATAATATAATATGATATCCAGAGCAATGTTGATTCAAGATGAGTGAATAAATGAAAATTATTTGATATAGTTTTTTTTTTTTTTTTTTATTTATTATTAGTTTATAACTTCAAGCACATAAATAACAGGGTACAAAAAATATTAACATTAGAGAAGTAATTATATGTAACATAAATTGGCTTGTATGAAAGAGCTACTTAGAGTATTCTTTATTGTATACCATAGGTATATAACTTAAGGTGGATGCGCACGCTTGCGGCGCGAAATTCAAATTTTTTGGTGTTTTTTGCCCATTACAGCTCATCGATATAAATATCATCAGTTTAAATATGATACCCCTAAACACATTTTTACAGTGTTTTTGTTTGTTTAGGGGTATCGTAGCTAAACTGATGATATTTATGAGATACTATCAATTAAAACATGTGTGTTAAGTCTCCTAGTTCTCGCGAACTCAACTTTCGCTAACTGAAGAAGTGTTGATGAGCTGTAATGGGCAAAAAACACCAAAAAATTTGAATCTCGCGCCGCAAACGTAAGCATTCACCTTAACTAAGCATAAAATAATAAAATTAACGAAAATATAAAACTCGCACACAAAGGGTTCCGTACCTTTAAAAACGGCAAAAAAACACGATTGTTGTATGGGAGCCCCCTTAAACATTTTTGTTATTATTATATTTTGTCATAGCGGCAACAGAAATATATCATTTGTGAAAAAATCAACTGTCTAACTATCACTGTTCATGATATTATACAGCCTGGTGACAGACGAACAGCGGAGTCTTAGAAATAGTTTCCCTTTATACCCTTTGGATACGGAACCCTAATAAGTAGGTACAATTCCATTAGTCTTATCACTAAAAAATAGTCTCTTCCAGGCAACCTTTGTATCAGTATACTCAGATACATACAGAATTGGTAACCGTTGGAAATAAAGGTTCCCGAGAGGCGACGAACCGGACGACTCAAAAGATAAAGATAAAGTAGATAGATTATAATATATATAGATTATGATTATATATATATATACTTTATTATAAATAAAAAAAAACACAATAGGATTAACTAAATCAAATTACAGTACAATAGGCAGCCTTGTCGAAAAAGGTCTCGTTGCAGGAAGTCGGTGCATGCAGACGGCTTGGGACCATTCGTCGTGGCATTCTAAGGGGAGGCCTATGAGCAGCAGTGGACTTCTGTAGGCTGATGATGATGCTACTCAGGTAGTAAGTTAGGTACCTCATCAACTCGTAGTTGGCAAGACAAGCCAAAACAGCCGTAATAACATAAGTTTGGCGGTAAAATTACCATATTGCACCCCAAATGGGGTAAGTTTGGGGTGTTCGAGTGATAATGTATCTTGAGATCGTAACTTGCCTGTTGAATACTGTTGGTTACTGTTTTGGAAGACAGATTGCTTGCTTATGGCCTGAATAATAACTGATAGATAGTAACTATCTAACGAATTATTGGTTCTTTCTTGGTAACCTTCCTGAGGTAACTGTGCCAAGGGATATCCAGAGACGTAAAGAAGATTGGCATAGTTTATATTACTCCAGGGAAGGTTTTCAACTTGTAGTATAATGCGCGTCATGTAAAAAGAACGCTGGCGGTCAAGCTTCTTCAGGCGATCCAGCGTTATTTTTAAGAGATTACTTACTTTTCTACTTATTTAAGATATGTATACCTATGCATTGAATGAGTGCCTACCTAGTTTACTACAAATAATGTACAATTATAGTACGCGTCAGGAAAAAAGAACGCTGGAACGCATGTAGAAGCTTGACCGCCAGCGTTCTTTTTACATGACGCGCACTATATATGTTTTATAGCTACACATTACAAGGAGGTATTGAACAAAGATAAAAAAAAATATCTCTTGTTAGTAATTCTTAGAATATAATATTTAAGTAACTACTATATTACACTTATAACTATTTTAGTACGAGTAACAATATTTGAACCATTTGAATTGGCCAACAGGGCGTAAATACTATATATGTACACCAAATAGTTAGGTAATCTGACGAAATAATTGATAACCTCCTTTTTTGAAGTCATCTGACAATAATTTAGCGAGTATACCATAATAAATTATATACTAGTGTCCACCCAAGGCTTCGTTTATTTCTTGGCTTGTAGCTCTTTACTGATTAATCGTTTTTATTACATATCCCACTATCCCACTAATAGTATAAATGCGAAAGTTTGTGTGTGTGTTTGTTACTTCTTCACGCTGAAACGGCTGGACGGATTTGCATGAAATTTGGAATAGAGATAACTGGTCTCCCGGAATAACACATAGGCACATTTTTATCCCAATATTCCCACGGCATCGAGACTTACGTATTTCAAACGCCGATTTGTCTAAGTTAACTCTGAGAACTCGGTTCACTCGTTAATAATAAAACAAAATTGAGGTACAGCTACATCCGAAAATGATCGAGTTTTTGGAAGTTTCACAGAAAAGTTGCTCGCAGCAATATGCTGCCGCGTGAATTTGTCATCATTAGAACTTTGCCTTCGTCTCACGGCCAGGAGGGCAATTCTCGTGCTTCAGAGATTAAGTCGAATTAGACATATGTCGAAAAAAGATGGCGAATGTAGAATAAAATCTTAATTTGCTATTCTCGTGATGTCACAAATAGACATAAGTCGACCAAAATCATTCATATCGAATACGATTTGATGGTTATTGTGACATTTTCGTGACATTTTTTGTAGACATGCTTGCTTCGACATTATCTCTAATTTCGAGATAATCTCTACAATCCGAGAATTGCCCTCCTGAGCAAACATTTTTATGAAAATCGGTGAAAATCAAAACATGATGTGTAGTTCATTTACTTTTTCTTTTACTAAACGGCTTTTGAACATCATGTTTATAGAAGTTTATTTGTTTAAGTAAATATAGGCTGAAATTTACAAAATCAAATAATAAAAAATAACGATTAAAAGCATAGTTAAATAACTATCTATTTCTTGGTTGAAAATTGATTCATGCCCTTTTTCTATGGCGTTTACTTTTTGCGTTTTGATAGTATTTTTTTTTTTTTTTATTATTATTAAAAGGACTTTGTCGCTGAGCGAAAACGTCGTCCCATGAATACAATAATATAAAAACAAACTACAAAAAACAAAAAACTAAACATACATAGGTAATTAAAATCAACTCTTAGTTATAGTAGAACTTTTAATGAAAGAGTTCGTCCAGGGAAGTAGTATAGAATAGAATAGAATAGAATATTTTTTATCTGTAACAACACAGATATAAACAAAATAAAACATGAAAATACACAAAATTACAGTTAGATTTGCTGTTACAAAAAGGTCTCTAACTCAGCATATGCAGGTTGTAAACAACCTGCGCTGGTCTTCCGTTGGAGCTTTTTTCTAGCCAAGAGAAACATCAAAAATTGCAGACGTGTATCATGATACAATGAATGATACAAAAAATAACAATTAACAATAAACAATAACAATATATTAATTCAGAAGTAGTTTGAACAAAAATAAAAAATAAAAAATATAAAAAATAGTACTTATTGGCAAAAATAGTAATGAAGAAAAACAAAAGTACTAGGATATGAATTACAAGTACTACCACCATACCTATATCTGCTGAAAAGTATTAGTGCTCGCATTGCTGTGTTCCGGTGTTGAAGATGCCAGTTACAATACAGGTTCATGCAGGGTTACCAGATTTAAAAATGAGTTTTCCTAACAACTTCTCTCACTTTTCACTACATTTCCTGACGTTTTGGCTCTATAAACATTTTGATAGAGCAATCAATTCTTCTGCTATGCAGCAGGCAGCTAAGCTCTAACATTTTTGATATGATGCCGTTAAAACAATCCAAGCGTGGAGTGGCTGCCAGAACAAAACACAATTTTCATATTCCGTTTGCATTCCATGAACAAAATGCGACTCATTAAAATAAAAATAAAATAAATAAATAATGCTGGACAAGTTCATACAACATTATCTAGCCCCAAGCTAAGCCAGAGCTTGTGTTATGGGTACTAGATAACTGATATACTTAATATAATAAATTACATAGATAGATATTTTTTATTATACATAGAAAACACCCAGAACACCCTGAACAAATATCTGCAGAACGCACAAATATTTGTTCCGAGGCGGGAATCGAACCCGCAACCTCCTGCGTCGCAGGCGTACCATCGCCAGCCGCACCACAGAGGTCGTCGTTAATGGGAGGTTATTATTGATTTCTTTAAAATTCCAGTAAACTTCTATTTTTTCCTGCATCCCTGATAGAAGGCTTAAATTCCTAACATGTCAGGAAAGTTCCTGTCGTCTGGTAACCCTAGGTTCATGAGACTTTTAATGTTTATCTCTCAGTGAGGCGGTACATTGCCATACCACGTAGGGCGCGTCCTAGGGTGACCTGCGAGATAATGCATTGTTATAGGCAGAAGTAACCACTTCACATCAGATCTTGTTCCCTGATAATTATATCACAAAATATATATATTTTTACGAAAAGAAATAAAAACAGTGAAAAATGGTTTCACTGAACCCGCAGGCGTTGGATGCGAAGCACTAACTCAGGGTCGTTACGGTTAATGACTCTCTTAATTAAACAGGAAAATTATTTAAATATTAACTGGAAGACTGAGATTGAACTATGCAATTTTTTTTTCTGTAATTGCGATTATGGTACCCCTTTTTTCCCAGACTGACCAGTGGAAACAAAAAATGTTTTATTTGTGTGTGCAAACGGATGTTCTCATCTATCTCCGAAACAGTTGGACCGATTTACGGTTTTCTGTAAAGGGTTCGTGATTCATCTGCGATGGTTCTCAGATTTATTGTATTAACTCGCCAGGGGGCGCTGCTATAGACATTTTTCTTTCGTTAAATAAATAAATAAAATAAATAAATAATACTGGACAGTTCACACAACATTATCTAGCCCCAAGCAGAGCTTGTGTTAGGGGTAACTAGATAACTGATATACTTAATACGATACATAGAATAATACATACATAGACAATTAATACATAGATAGATATTTTTTGTTATACATGTAAAATACCCAGAACACCCTGAAAAATATCTGCAGATCGTACAAATATTTTTTCCGATGCGGGAATCGAACCCGCAACCTCCTGCGTCGCAGGCGAACCTTCGCCCGCTGCACCACAGAGGTTGTGAGGTAAAAATGAGTCTTTGCTCATTTTGTTGTATTAAAACACGTTAGTTCTTTTTTTTATAAAATTAACTTCACACTAGTTCGGTAAAATTAACTTTCAAGCTATGTTAACTAGCCTTGTAAGTACACTTTTCGAGCAAATGTATTGAAAAAGAGCTTTTAAAATACAGAAAACTCAGGGCAATTTTCACCAGCCAGTCCTTAAACTAAAGGGTACCTATTAGCCGGTTTCTATGAAAATTTGACATGCTCACATCGTCCCGTAATTAGCGAGTGAAATCAATCTCAGGTGTCCCCCAAAAGACTTTAGTTTTATGTGTCATCTAATACCTATTAATTACTACCATCGTCAAGTAGACTGAGCTCATCACTCTTCTTGGCACTTGACCCGACGATAGATAATAGAAGTTAATGAATTGAGCCAAAGATTGAGCAGTGCCTAGAATGGCGAGATAACTAACTAGGTTTTATAATGAACACGTTTTTATATCTTCGAACTGGTAATTATTAGAATTGGAGGGAACGTAGAGCTTTGTCGGTCACAATATGGTGGCTAGTAGGTTGGCAAGTTGTTCTGCTTCGTTCAATGTATATTGACAAAACTTCTATACGTGCAACCTTCGATCAAGAATACAACTAGATTTCGGGTCGCGTACAAAATCAAAGCAAAATACCGTCCGCATGCAATATACTTATACAGATATTTTTTTTTACTAACGAACTGAAACAAAAGTTTTAAAACAGTTCTAAAGTTCAATCTAATTACAACCATGACACCTAGCAATAAAGTAGAAAATCTTCAAAATATTATCTTATACTTACGATCATTAGTCACAAAAAACGAACAAAGCAATAAATTACTCCTGTCACTTAGTAATGAAAAGACATAGGTTAAACAACATTTAGTGTGAAATCAACCTTAAAGAGCTACAAATAAAGTTCTCACATATATGAATAAAAAATAAGAGCTTACTTTTCAAGTGAGCTGTTATTAACCGAGACGTATTTTTTGCGCCGACCTGACATCTATTTGTATTCTTGATCGAAGCGTGCAACCCATGGCAGAGGCCTGCGTTGACTCGATGGACATACGCTTAGAGATTAACAGTTATGTTGCGGCTGCCGCGGTTTTGTAGTGCATGTTTGCAGACGCACGCGTTGAAGACTTTTGCGCGATCATGCGTAACAGAGGTGCATCCCGAGCCGCGTATACACGCGTTGAAGACTTTTGCGCGATCATGCGTAACAGAGGTGCATCCCGAGCCGCGTATACACGTGTTGACAACTTTTGCGCGATCATGCGTAACAGAGGTGCATCCCGAGCCGCGTACACACGCGTTAACAACTTTTGCGCGATCATGCGTAACACAGAGGTGCATCCCGAGCCGCGTCCAAACGCGTTTACAACTTTTGCGCGATCATGCGTAACAGAGGTGCATCCCGAGCCGCGTCCACGACAAACTGACAGAATATAGCGCTCGTAAAACAAAATGTGATCGAAAAAAACCAAAAACAGCTGGTTCATGAAAATAATTATTTACGAAAATCTAAACTTACTTTTTATAAACCTGTAAATAACCTCAAGGAAGATATGTCATGCATGTCATCTTAATTTGAAGCTTGAACTTAAATTTGAAGGTTCAGATTTAGTTGTACGCTAGATCCTGTACCCTTAGTACGAGAATTTGTCAGTATTCGAAACTATATGAAGTTTCGTTTCCTTCAATACATTTTCTGGCAGCGTCCTTAGTTTTCTTCTCGTTTTCGCTAGGGGCGCTGCAAGTAAATGTATGGAAAGAAACGAAACTTCATATAGTTTCGAATACTGTCAAATTCTCGTACTAACCCCCCTGTTCATCTCATGCTGGTACTCATGTTTAATTAACATTTTGTGCCCAAACTGAAGGTTTTTGCTGCAGAAATGCTTCAGTTCCCTTGAACCAAATTATTGCGAGCTGATTATCCTAGAAACGGCTGCACCAATTTCTACCATACAGCAAAAAAATACCTCGCAAACATCATCATTCATGCAAAAAAAGACAGTAGTCGCATAATTATGATATGTAACATCTGACATCTCACCTCCTTAGTAATAAGCAACATGGCTGATAGTACCACAGACCTCTCGAAAAAATGTGCGCTACCAACCTCTCGTAAAAATGCACGCTTCCTGTTACACACTTCGGTCCCTTTTCACGAAATCACTCCCACAGATTGCAGGAAAGCGAGAGGAATGATTTTACACATCAAAAACGCAGTGAAATCAGAGCAGCCTTTCCGGACCTTTAAGCACACAGACAGACAGATAGACAGACACATACACTATGATCTCAAACTTATAAATCCCCTCTTTTTAGTCAGGGTTTGATGAAAACCATTTATTAATAAAGTTAATAAGTCAAAATGGTAAAAAGATACCTACAACCTAATTAACTTACTTAGAACGGACAAGTCCTTCAAAGTTGAGTTCGACAAATTAGTTGAAGCATAATTAATGAACTTGTAAGGAACGTCGCACATAAAACGGAAGCCAGACAAGATAAATGATAATTTTGAAACTATTAGAAATGATCTACTAACAAGTGACTAATTTTGAAAAAATTAAAAAAAACCCCAACGCTTAACGGCTGAACCGATTTTGACCAAACAAAGCTAAGAACACTCCCCAAAAATACAACTTTCAAACAAAAAAAAAAAACGAAATCGGTTTAGCCGTTCGGGAGCTACGATGGGATAGACAGACACACACACCACATACCACACACACACACACACACACACACACACACGCAGACACGTCAAACTTATAACACCCCTTCGTTTTTCGTCGGGGGTTAAAAAACGAGAAACGTACAACAACCTCACAGTTTTCTTTTAATATAATTGGCGACGCACGGCTTGTGCATGATCCATTTTCAAGTATATTTGATTGTATTTTTTCAATATAATTTGCAACGTTACACTCCTTCCAAGTCGTCAAAGTAACAGCCAAGTTATGTTTTAGTAAAACAGTAGCCGTTTTACTACAACTTTCGTAGATAATTTCCACCAATTTGAAAAGTCACGCAATATACACTTCCATTTAATTTTACTACACTTGTGCTCTATAATAGACGAGCTACATTGGTTAAAATGACACCAAAATTACACAAAATAACAATTAAAATACTAGAAAATAAAATAAAAGTAGACGACGTCTCTTTTCGTAACTGGCAGAAAAAGGAAAACCTCACAGTTAAGGAACACGAACTGCTAAGGAGTGGAAAAAACTACCGTCGTCTGTCATTCCTGAAAACTATAATCTGGGTCTCTTCAAGGCTAGAGTGAATAGGTGCCTTGCCTTCTAGACCTTTGTGCTTCATCTTCGGCCGCATCATCACTTACCAACAGGAGAGATCGTGGTCAAACAAAGGTATGTTCTTCGTCGTTCTATTATAGTTATAAAAAAAAGAAAAAAAAGTTAGTTAGGAGTTTTCACGACCGTCTCAAAACATGATTACATTGTTGAATATAGATGGCGCTGTACTGTAGATAAAGTCAGAAGAAAGTATAATTTTGAGAAATAGTTACTTTGAAAAATTAAAAGTTTTTGTTTACCCACAAGCATTAAGAATTGCTGAATACAAGATTGAGGTAGCTATGTAATGTCTGCGCTCTGTTTACGATCTGAGCGCTGAGCAGTCTTGTTTTATTCAAAGTATTTTCATGTCAGAGACTGCATTTGTAGTGTGCGTTAATCTTTAAACAGTTGTGAAGAAGAAACTTGGGAGATACAAACTAATTTCAGCATAATTTTAGTTCCATGATAAACTATAAGATACAAGCACCGCCCGCGGCTTCGCATGCAGTCCCATGATGTGTACCTATAGGCAGGGGCTAAGGTCATAATTTTTTTTTTATTTTTTTTTAATGTAATGGCTCGACATACTGCCTTACTGCCCACCTGATGGTAAGCGGTATAAGCGGTATTAGCTATATTAAATTTTATTGAAATCAGTCACGCTTATAAACAGTTATTGTAAAATAAATAAAGGTGAGAGTAGAATCAGGCTAACTAAAGTTGGCACTGAAAGAGTTAGACAAATTTAGATATATAAATAATATTTCACTGATAAGTATACAATAAATACGAACACATCACTGAATACGATAGTTCAACCCAGTGTAAAAAGAGGCCCATTGAGGCTGTGCCTCGCTTTCGAGGAAAAAGGCGTGTATCTACGAATATATGAATACCTACTTTGATTAGAATTCCACGAACATATAGTCGCGGGAACATAATTCATTATCAAATTAGGTTATTCCAATTAAAAAAACAGTGCTAACTTCCGTTATCCAGACTCTAGTGGCTTACCTACATCACGTGTATTCGCGAAGTCTCAGTTTGGGGCGAACCACTAAAATGTGTTAAATGCTTAAATGCATTATAAATATGAAAGTTTGTGAGTGTGTGTGTTTGTTACATCTTCACGCTGAAACAGTATGACGGATTTGAATGAAATTTGCAATGGAGATAGCTGGACTCCTGGAATAATACATATAATATTAGGCTGATTTATACCCTGATATTCTCACGAGATCGAAACTTAGGCGGGTAACACCGCGGGGCGTAGCTAGTATTTGCTAGCTTGATTTGAAGAAGATAAACTTAAACTTACTCGTTAAATCAGTAGGTACACTTTTAACTTATTTACCACCTCAAAGTTTTACGCAAATTATCTGAAAGTCCTTCCTAACTCGGTTCATATTGAATCAGAGCTTTTAGCCAGATTGGCAATTGAGATGAGATCCGGAAGTTTGACCGTCTAATAAAATTATGCTGAATAGTTAAGTGCATTTTCGTTTCATCTGCATTTTATTGAACCCAAGATTACTCGGTGAGATGATGTGAGATGGTGACAAGTGTATACTTGAAGTTGAGGTAAATCAAGGGTAAGGGTGCCGGTGAAATTACAGGCATATTAGACTTTTCATCTTTATGTCTCAGGGTGGCGGGCGCAATGCAATGCCACATAGGGCGCGTCCTAGGCGGACGTGACCTCTGGCGTAATACACTGTTCATAGGCAGAGGGTACCACTTAACATCAGGTGGGCCATCTGCTTGATACGCCACTCCCAAGTCGTACATAAAAAAAAAACGGGTATATGTTGGGTATTTTTATAGTATCAGCAGAAGATTCAATATTTCTAGATCTTCAATAGCCATTCAATCTATATTAGGCAGTAGGAAAACGTCACGTCATTGGTGTGTCAATTATAGTTCAGTTCAGTTCTTGAACAAGTGGCCCTTGCGGAATAGACCACAATTTCGCCAAACAAGTTCTACTTTTACACGAAAGATATTCCGGTGCATAGAGAGAGGACGGTGTGCCAATTTAAAAAAATAACCAAGCAAAAGTACTAAGTTGAACTACCAAATTCTATCTTAAAAACATACAACTACAATTGTATATTACAAATTGAAACTATTGCATAAGTACCTAGTAATAATTTAACACAAGATAATACGAAGTTTATATATTAATTGTTTATCTTTTGTAAATGTGTCATTCAAGTAAATTTTGTAACTACAGTACTATTTCTTGCTCAAGATCTGCTAAAGCAGCAGCCAATAATGGTGAGCCCCCGTAACTGTAGCCAACAATGCAATTCAATACATTATATTAAGCGTTGGGTTAGTCTAACTAGTTTAGTTTTGGTTAGGTTAGCTTTTTTGTGAAAGAGTTCGTCCGGGGAAGTACTACCACCATATATTTTCCGGTTTGAAGGGTATGGGTGCCGCTGAAATTACAGGCACATGAGACTTTCCATCTTTAGTATCAGGGTGACGGACGCAGTACTTATTAGTTGTTTTATTTATTGGCGCGTACTTGGTGGACGTGACCTATGAAATAATGCACTGTTCATAGGCAGAGTGTACCGCTTAACATCAGGTGGACCATCTGCTTATTCCTTCACGACCTCTGTGGCGCGGCGGGCGAAGGTTGGCGGTTCGATTCCCGCCTCGGAACAAATATTTGTGCGATCGCAGATATTTGTTCAGGGTGTTCTGGGTATTTTCTATGTATAATAAAAAATATCTATCTATTTAATGTATTGTATTAAGTATATCAGTTGTCTAGTACCCATAACACAAGCTCTGCTTAGCTTGGGGCTAGATAATGCTGTGTGAACTGTGTCCAGCATTATTTATTTATTTATTTATTTTATTTATCTATATAGTTGTATAAACAAAAAAACTTGTTATAATACGATTAGTTCTACGATATAACAGAATGGACAAAACATATCAAGTAGTTCTACTGCTCAGATGGCTGCCCAGTGGTTTGAAAATTGCCAAACTACGATTCTGGTAGAATAAATTCCACCAAATCCTTCGACCAAATCACTACCTACCTGAATTTTTCAAATGCATTTTATCTTCCCTGACTCAAAACATTTCCTATTTCATCGCGTGCCCCTCATTACTAGAATATTGAAACGTAAAACTGAAGCATCAATACATTTGCAATTTTTTAATTTTTCTTCTATAAAACTAAGAACTGTACCAACGTATTTGGATTTAATAAGCATGAAAGGAACAAAACGTGTGTGAGAGGCTCCTATCTTTAAACCGTGCTTCCAAGTCAGCTCGATTGTTAACGATATAGAACCGCTCGCTTCGTCTGACGATTTAATGACGTCATTTGAAAAATGTCAGACCCTACAGGTAAAAATGTTATGAAATACTGGAAGAAGCGGGCATTGGATTTTATAGGGATTTCTCGTCAGCAAAACTATGCATAAATAAATAAATAAATAAATATTGCTGGATAGTTCACACAAAATTATCTAACCCCAAGTTAAGCAGAGCTTGTGTTATGGGTACTAGATAACTGATATACTTAACACAATATATTCTGTTACATAGATAGATACTTTTTATTATACATAGAAAATACCCAGAACACCCTGAACAAATATCTGCGGATCGCACAAATATTTGTTCTGAGGCGGGAATCGAACCCACAACCTCCTGCGTCCCAGGCGAACGATCGCCCGCTTCGCCAAAGAGGTCGACAAAAAATAAAATTAGGTACCTAAACTAATGTAAAAACATCTTAAAACTAGCTTTAACTCAGTTTCGCCCAATTAATTTACCTGTAGTTTTGGATAGGTACCTGTCAATTTCCAATGACAATACATAATTATCGTGACAGCGAGCTGCTGATCTGATGATGGAGACAGAAAGAGGAAAAAGGAGCTGTCTGTGGGGTACAAATCCGGCGATCGCATTTTCGACCAGTTTCCGTTATCGGATTGAGCTGAAATTTGGCATAGCTGACAAGTTTCAATGACAATACAATATAATGGTGACAGCAAGCTTATATGATGATGGAGACCTATATATACTTATATAGCCTGACAGTGTTTAAGCTCATTTTGATAAGCTAACCACTAACCACAAATTTCAGAAAAGTTTGTATTGCAATTTTTTTTAACTTTGTTAACGTGATTTTAGCTTTGTCCGACTGAAACTGCGTCCAACTTTACATTTTTGATTTAAATATGTTTTTTCTTCTACTTACCCACATATTTAGGTGTCTATAGAGGGAAGTATATATTCTAGTCACATAAATATTGATTGACTTTATTGAATACGTTACGGTAGAGCCCCAGGCCACAAAGTAGGTAGGTTGGTAGATAATAATAATTTTCACAAAACACTACATCCAGCATTTTTGATGATATTCCCTCAGTTTCAATAATAAATTCAAGGCTTAATACCAAAGCGTTTTGGTATGTGCTTCTGTAAGGTTTCTACACTTTCTGGCACCGCGCCTGCAGAATATTAACACCTAAACACAGATCCTTCCAAAATGCTTTTCACTGATCCTTCTTCAGTTTGCCTACAAGATAATCCTGCGTGGATGAAACGTGATCCTCCAATGTTATCCTTTCTGACGAGAAGATTGAGCGAAAATCCTACGTCATGTGTAAGGAGTTGTTATTTTCTGAGCGGTTGAACCTGAAAATAGAGGAATTTACGAAAAAAGGTGTGCAGAAATGTTTATTTTATGCTTTTACTGAAGTATTTGTGAGCAATATCTGTATAATAAAGTACAGTACTCACCCTGGCTTCGCACAGATATTTTATATAGACACACAAAATTTACCAGCACGTAAGTACATACAGAACGATGCGAGAGACGAAATTATTCATGTCATGGGTTACCATGACAGAAATAATTTCATGTTATAAAAACAACACACTTTTTGTTTGCCTTAAAAAATAAAGGGCGGGAACGCAACGACAACATTTTTAACGCTTTGTTTTCTCTCCAACTTTATCTCTTAATTCGCACATCATTACGAACAAACATGTAAAGCAACGTTAATAGTTAATATTACATTTACATATTGTAACAGTTTGTCCAATGCGGCTCTTAAGTAGAAAATAGAAAAAGTAAAGTAGAGTAAAGTAGAAATAGGTGGTAAACTTTTACCACCTATTTCTACTTTTGTTTTTGACCCTTAGACCTGTTTTATGATCCAAAGTCAAAATCATCCGAGATTTATTTATCGAGTCGAGGTAAGTACAGAGTAAAACTTATTTTCATACCCCATCTCGGAACGAGTATTTTTGCTCTTCGATATCTGCGTGTAAAAGCCGTTTTTATCCGCTAGAGGATAAAGTAAAATTGAATTTAGAACATCGTGCACACTAAGTTTGTGAATTCAAACCATCATTAAACCTTATAATAACAAATAACTATTCTTGTTCTACAGCAAAGCCATAGGTAAAATACTTTTTTAAAACCTTATTCCAATTTCCGAAAGTGTGGTTCGGATTTTCTATAGGTTGTATTTTTTAAACTTTCGCGATCAGAACTCATATTTATGGATATTATCACGGGTATTTATCGCGTATTACATTATTATTTATTTTCCCCGACGTTTCGATTGTGTTGCAACAATCGTAGTAACGGGCTGACTGGAGTACATGGAGCTACCATTGAGAAGCGGTGGCAGTCGCAGGAACTACCCTCACTTGGTCTACAGAATTAGAAATGTCCGCGTTCATACTCCGACACACCACACTAACTGTATCTACCATAGATTTAGTATATGTACTAGATCTACAATCAGAGATCGAAGATGGAACCAAAAAAAATATGTGCACGTGTTGGTGAAAGTCTATGTACGAGTTAAAAATAGTGTTGTCCTCGACCAACACTTTTACATTGTCGATAGAATTCATCATCCGTCCGTGATGTGTATGGTAGATAAATTCATCTTAATGCAGATTAAGTCTTTCATGAATAACACAGTTTGGCAGATTTGACGTCATAAAGAGAATTTTGAATACAGTTAATAAATAAACCTTTATTATTTATTGACCCCTAAATATTACAGTTTTATTTATAGGTGGGATTTTAGAGTTTCCCTTTTAAATTTAAACTTAAAATGTTTCCTGCATATACCTAGTGGAGTTCTTATTTGAGTCCATCCCACTCTTCTTATAATCGATAACCATTTTTCACGTAGCAAAGGATTACATGGAAATCTGAAAGCACAAAAACATTTTATATAAGCCGTGCTACGCCCATATAATTTTTCACTCTGTTACTTTATCTATAGACAATTTGTTACCCCAAAGTTTATTATTTTTCAAGTGTAAACCACGCTTTATGGATAACATTAAATTTAAATGTAACCCAAAAATTCCGATCCAGTGGGACTCGAACCCGCACCCTCGCCTGTCATCGGCGATGCCTTAAACAATTTTGCCATAGATCGAGCTATGACGCTGGAGATGAAATTTGTGGGTACTATCAACTCGGCTATAGCGCCAAGTTGATAGTGCTTTATCTACAGGTGTTTCATTGGAAACCTTCTGTTCAAAGTTCGAAAGTAAAGGCATCGCTGATCACAGGCGAGGGTGCAGGTTCGAGTCCCGCTGGAACGGAATTTCTGGGGTATATTTAAATTTAATTTGTTACCTATTATTTTATTAAGCAGAAATAAACAATATTTATTTATAAAAAATAAAAAATGAATATACCCTTTCGGGAAAAAGCGTGTGTACAACAACGTAAATATTTACTCCAAAATATCAACTACACAAAATGCAATAAAAACACCCGTGGTGCTTTAAAGTTACCTTTTCAATAGTCAATACAAAAACACACACCTCAATGTCCACCTGGTTATTATAGATTTTTTAAAAAACGGTAAAATGTTAACAGAGCACACATATTTACTCCAAACAAAGTAAACCTCCATTCTAGGATGGACAAAAATTTAATTTATAGGTAGGTATAGTGCGCGTCATGTAAAATGTAGTAAACTATGTAGGCACTCATTGAATGCATAGGTATACATCTCTTAAATAAGTAGAAAAGTAAGCAATCTCTTAAAACGAACGCTGGAACGCCTGAAGAAGCTTGACCGCCAGCGTTCTTTTTACATGATGCGCATTATACTACGATATAGACTGCAACAGGACTATCGATATTTCTGACGTCATCACTTGGTCAAGCCCTATCGTAATCAAACATTTTTATATTTTACATAAAATATTGTTTATTTCTAGGTGCAGCAACGAAATATTATTAAAAAATATAAGGGAAAGTCCTAATCTACGAATGAAACTGGTTTTTAGGCCATTTACTAAAGCAGAATTGATAAAATAAGCAATACAATCAAACTACCAATAATCTCTTATTTACCAGTGAAACGTGTATTTTCCCGGATAATTACGTCTTGTATATTCACAGTCACAAACTGAACATGACACCATTGTCATACAAAGTAATATTTGTTATTTAATAGTAAGATTACTAAAAAAATTACGAAATTAGTTAAACTGCACAAGAGACCGTCCGGTATGGGCATGTACTCAAGCAAAACATGTCACATTCAATACATTGTTGCTGTCACTTATCTTCTTGCACGGGGTACATTTAAAAATGACTTCTCTCTCCCACGCTTCGTTTGTCTATTTAGCGTAGCGAAAAAATTCTACGTCTATGGTATCTACACACTGGGATGACAAACCACTACGCGCACACCTACTGATAATGAAATTCCACGACGTAGAAAGTCTAAAACCATCCTCACGTTTGAAATTCGGATACGTCTTGATCTCAATAGCCTCCCGAATGATTCTCTTGTAGTAATGAGGTTCACTAGAAAGTACCTTGGGATCATGAAGCTCAATCCAGTGGTTAGGTCCTGAATCCACTAGGTGCTCGGCTATACCAGATTTGTTGACCTGACGGTTCTTCACTACTTCGATATGTTCTTTTACTCGTTCGGCTATAGTTCTCTTAGTCTGCCCGATATAGGACCGCCCACAACTGCAATCCACTTTGTACACACCTGGTACTTGCAAAGGTATTTTATCTTTCTTCTCTTATCTTTTTAACTCCTTCGTCACCTTAGTGAGAGGAGCAAAAATTGACTTAATTGAGTACTTCTTCAGAATGTTACCAATTTTGTCCGTTACACCTTTCACATAAGGCAGGAATGCAGGCTGTCTGCTGACCTCCCTTTGTTTTATATAGGTTGTGTTACATAAGCGTACTTCATGCACAATTTTTGTTTCCGAAACGCAGACGCCCATTTGTCGTAAAAAAAATAGTCAAATACAAGTACGGATCAAGTTACGATCTAGTGTCGATGTCACAAACTACAAAAATGCTATTCTGCTCGCCTGACAATACAACGCAGTTTGTGATTATATGAAAATGTGACCGTAACTTAATGTTTCTAGTTCTGAGAATTATCTCTTACACTCTTTACAATTATTATAAAGCACTATCCTAATCTAATATTATGCTCGCAAGAATCGAAAGTAGATTATATTGTTATTGTCTGTTGTTAGCAGAATACCATTTTTTCAGTCAATTGACAATACTGTCTCAATTCGGTCAACTTGCAGTGTGCCTTTAAAATAAATAAGAGAATTGGGCTTCAGGCCATAGTTCAAATAATTGAACGATTCGCTCCGAGTCAACTTGGACGAATCGGCGTTTGTCCGTCGATACCTGCAGAACCGTTGATCCAATCTTGATGAAACTTAGTAGATAGGCAGGTTATGTGAATGTTATGTTAGAGTTTGAACAAGAGCTTGATAGGTACAGGAGTTTATGTGCTATGGTGGTCCACGCGAGGTGACGTTCGGGCGAACTACTAGGTAATACATAACTCATAACGTAGTCAGCTTTCTATATAAATAAATGCTGTATAAAGCCGAAAAGTGAATGTAGAGCAAATTCTACCTTTATATCGTCATTTTTTCAACGTTGCAAAATATCACCTCGTAAATCCTGCGTCGTAATCGATAGTCACGCGTCATAAAATTCCTGCCATTAGACACGCATTCTGACGCTTTCGTCATTTTTCATGGTAAGATATTAGGGAAATTTCCATCATTTTATCACGATTCACGTGGTAGAATAAAAAATGTTTGATCGAAGGAACGTTACAAATAAGAGGTGATGCAAATAAAATCTGTCTTGCAAGGCTTGCTACAAAACATTATAAATAGTACATTATGGTACAAGTGTGTAATGTTGTTGATTACCGCTGAGGCGCCATTGAGACCCGAGCCGTTAAGTAAGGGTTTTCAATTCAATTCAATTCAATTCAATACATTTATTTCAGGCAACAGTGAAAAATGTAAGATTTGTACCTAGACAAAGGCCCATAGTAATATATACCTTACAACTAACATACAAAAGAGAGAGAGAAAAACACCGAGGAATACACATCAATACACAACATCATACGACGGTTTGCAACACACTAGTGAAGAAAATAATAATAAAACAGAAATACACAAGTCACAAGTTCAAGTCACAGTTTGATTACAGGTGTAAAACAGAAATACACACTCTGTGTAAATGTTCAACTGTCTCTATAACTCACTTGTGAATAATAGCAATGAAAAAAATACAGTTTGATTACAGGTATCATTATGTGCCTAATTGCGGTGAAATTAGAGCCACTTTATGAGCAAGTGTGTTGAAAAAAATATTACGTGATGTAGTGTTGTTCTATATAACAATAATAAGGTTGTTGCCTTGTTGTTGTTAATATAAAAAAGCGATGGTAGCCTAACGGTTCAATAGTGCAACTCAGAATTCAACGATACCGGGTTCGATCCTAGGCTCCGCACCAATGACTTTTCTAAGTTATGTGCGGATTTCCATCGCTCTGTGCTTCGGAGGGCACGTTAAGCTGTCGGTCCCGGCTGTTATTGATTAATAGCAGTCGATAAGCCATGTCAGAGGCCCTCGGGCGGCTTGACAAACTCTGACACCAGAGGCCAGCACTACCTCATACGAAACAACAACAAAAATATAATAAACAACCTCTTAATTATTACAGATCCATTAAAATGATGAGCAAACATTACACTTAATGACCCATTCAAAAGCTTTCTTCTACTAATCATCCAATATAGATCCTTCACACGTCGTATAAAGAAGTCTTTAGTAAGACAGCACATATTTTCAGATACTTTCAACCCTATTTCTTTAGCTTAAAGACTAGTTTAGCATGGTAAAGGGGTGAGAAAAAGTTGGCTGGATCGTATTTCATCGTTAGACGGAGTGCTCACACATCGTAAACTATCAAAGATTTAGGTGCAGTTTTTGATGTTGAGAGCGGTCTATTGTTTCGTCGTTTGTAGCATCATTAAACTTATCTCTGTCATTAACTTATGTAGGTGACTGAACCAGGCGTTATTTCACCTTAAGGTGGTTGATTTCGCTTGTGGCGCGAAATTCAATTTTTTTCATGTTTTTTGCTCACCACAGCTCATCAAGACTTCTTCAGATAGCGAAAACTATGTTGCCGGTAATTTTAAGGCCTTACACACAAGTTTTAATTTATAGTATCATATAAATATAATTAGTTTGGCTATGAATGTGCTTGACACAAAAAAAAAAACAGTAAATACATTGAAGCACAAACGTAGCTAAACAATTGGTATTTATGTGATACTAGAAATAAAAACTTGTATGTTAGGTCATATAATTACCGGCAACATAGTTTTCGGTATCTGAAGAAGTATTGACGAGCTGTGATGACCAAAAAACCTGGAAAAATTTGAATTTTGCGCCACAAGCGAAAGCAACCACCCCCGCCACGAGAAGCTATAAATTTTGTAAACACTAAAATATAAATTATTTTATAAAAACGGGAAATTTTCACGTACCGTTAAATCGATGTAAGCACCGACATAGTTTCGACCCGTTTCGAGAGTCTGAGATAATTGATTTGATTCTCGAAAGTTTTTTTACTAAAATATAACCCGACCAAGTGAAAATGGTCGTTAGTTTCGAATTACACGTATGTTACTTTGAGTTGATTGAATTAGGGATTATTTATCGTTGATTGAATTGTCGCTAAATAACATTATTTACGAAATTTATAGCTCCTTGTGGCGGGAACTTTATTCATTACTAAGACACGGTCATGACACATTTTCATAGTTTCTCAAAATATATGTAGGTACTTAGGTATTAAAAATTTGCCTAACAACGTACCAATACTAATTGCTTTCATTCATGAAAGTGGGCTTTAAATAAATAAATAAATAGTGCTGGACAGTTCACACAACATTCTCTGGCTCCAAGCTAAGCAGAGCTTGTTTATGGGTACTAGATAAATATTTTTTAATACATTTATTTACAGAAAGAATAATACAAGGTATGTACAAAATACATATGAAACAGTTGTGCTACCTGAAGACCGCTGCAAGAGATCTAAAGGTAACTGATATGTGACTGATATACTAATTACAATATATTACAAAAGAAAAAAAAACTATTATATTATTAATAATCGCGCACTTGCCACGGTCGAATCAGCTCCGTAAATAAAAATATTTTAAAAATAGTGAACAATGTATTCTGACTAATCTTAATTAATAATTTTGATAAGTGCTCTGAGACTCGCAACATATAATGTTAGTGACCTTAAATAATGAAGTTTACTTGTGAAAATGAACAAAAATATAGTGAACAATCTATTATGAACCAGTGAAATTCTCTAAAATTCAACAGCAATACAACAGCAATACAACTTCTTACCAAAACCTTTCAGAGGAATAATAATACATCGTGTTGGATATGAGGAAAATCATAAAGATGTGAGTGAAATTTTAAATCTTTGAACAAAACGAATCGTTATTCAAACAACACGGTTACGTTGGCGTCGGGCGAAACTGACCTTTGGACCCTACTCGGCGACTAGCAAATCTTCTCATACCCTAATCACAAAATAATAAATAGTAACACTATGGGTATTACCTACCAAACTGCCGTGGATTGCTAATTTCATCGCATAATTTAATTTAATAATCTACTGGCGTGGAAAGCGGTGATCACTAATTTAGACTGATTGTTGACATTCATTTGGCGCTCACACCTATCATAAAGTTGAACGTGTACCTACACATATTAGTGTTACCAACAACAATGGAAGAACCATCTTATAGGGAAATAAATGGAAACAATAAGAATTTTATAAAATGTGTATTATGTAACACTAACTACGACTTGGAAAAAGCCCATATCTTATATAAAACATACTGTACTATGGACACGGAAGAAAAGAAAAATTGGAAATGCGCATCTTGCTTCACAATCACAAATGCAAAAAAGTTGCCACGAGCAAGACTGCTTGATGAAAATGTTACACTTCGTCGAAAGAGATCAAATTCCCTAAGCTCTGTCCTAGACTTGACTTGCAATAGTCTAACACAAGACCAAAGTAGCTCAGTCAATTCCATTTTCATGGATAGCTCAATGAAGAGTTTGCCAAGTATGTCAATAGATCAAGGTTCGGAAATTACTGAGTTAAAGGAACAATTCAAGAAGACAAACGAGTATCTACAAATAGCAAACGCAGAAATAGACAGACTTGCACTTGAAAATAACGACCTTACTAAGAAGTTTGACAAACTTGAGTTGACGGTCAAGGCATTGAAGAGATTAATCGACGTAGAAAAATTGGATGGTCATGCTACTCCTACGGGCTCAGCGAGAAAAAAACTGCTTAACATAACAGCTACTCCTACCTCAACTACTCCTTCAGGTTCAGCAAGAAAAAACAGAACACTGCGTCAAAAGTCTACAAAGAGACTCGGGAACAGTACCAACACACTAGAAAGTGTCTCGTTCACTTCAACACCAGAGAAGACTCCATTGGAATTTATACTATCAGCTACTGCTAACTCCCCTCCTACAATGCAAGAAATTAAGGAACCCACACGAGAGTATAATGATCCAGAAGATAAGTCTGAAGCAGCGAGCACACCAATAGCAGAATCAAAAACAGTAAATATTACTACAGGAGCTAAAAACACTACAGAGATACCGAAGAAGAACGTCCTGATAATAGGAGACGATGAAGCAAAAGGTCTAAACAAACAATTACGATTACTGTTAGGATCTAGTTTTGAAGTATCTTCTGTTATAATGCCAGGAGCAAATTTGCACCAAATGTTAGAATCAAATATTATAAAAAATTGTAGATCTTTTAAGAAATCAGACTACATTATATTGGTGGCAGGCTCCAATGATACTAATCCATTAAGCTTAAAATGTCAGCTATATTATTATCTAAGCAAACTGTGTAATACTAACGTAATATTAGCAGAAATATATAACAACAAACATGTTAACACGTATAAACTGCGGTCAATGTATAAATTTCTGTGCACTCAATTTAACTGGGTGACCTATTCAGGGTATTTATATAATGATATTTATGAAACGTCCATTCTGGGAAATCGCATATTAAATCTCGCGAGAGGAATCTTAAAAGAAATTTTACACCTTGATTACAAGTTTAATTACTTCAGATACCAAACTGAATTATATAAAAAAGCTCTAAAAGCTAATTCAGAACCGAAAACACTTTCAACTGGCACGCAGACTGAAATTGTTTTTTTTCGTGACCCACAGTGACGAAACTAACTGCAATGCAATACCTGACGCAATACCAAACGCAAATAAGAATGATAAAGTCTTTGAAATTTACCATCAGAATAATGTAGTATTTTACCAAAAATAAATGACATGGAAATATTCCTTGAATCATTAGGATCCAATGTTGAAATATTATGTTTTTCTGAAACTTTCTATAAGAAGCATCAAGCTAAGTTAATTAATATTGAAGGATACGAGTTTGCTTGTGACTATGTTCGAACCCGATTTGATAAAGGTGGTGTTTGTATTTTTGTTAAAAGAGGATTAGAATATAATAAACTACACTGGATGCAAGAAATGTCGGTAGATAAAGTCTTTGAATGCTGTGGCATATTAATTCCAGTGCTAAATCTCATCGTCGTTTGTATATATAGGTCTCCAAGTAGTAATGCTAATGATTTTATCTGTAAACTAAGCGATCTACTTACAAAAGTCGTTCGAAAAAGGCAAAAAAGAATTGTATTGTTAGGCGACTTCAATATTAATGTTTTAGAGGCTTATAAAGATGCGATTGCGTTCCTAACTACACTTAAAAGTTTTAATATGTGCTGCACAATTAATGAGCCTACTCGAATAACATCCCATAGCCAGAAATGCATAGACAATATTATAACTAATTGTAAAAAATTTGAATCAAAAGTAGTTAACACAGGATTTTCAGACCATACAGGACAATTTATTAAACTACCGTTTGAACTTCACCAGAATGGAAAATTCTGGTTTGAATATAAAAGAGACACCGATGCTAATTTAGATATTTTTGTAAAGTATATCTCCCAAATAAGCTTTGCTGAGGTGTACGAACAAGATAGCATGAATAAAGCATATAATAAATTTCTTGAGATCTACAGTTTGGTCTATGATTTATGCTTTATAGAAAATAAAGTTAAAATATCTTACAGAAGAAAACTCAGTTGGAAAACAAAGGGAATAGTTAAATCAAGTAAAATCAAAAGAAGACTATTGATAAATTTGCAGAAAAATAGACCCGCTCATATGATCCAGTTTTACAAAATGTACAGGAGAAAACTAAAATCAATAATACGATTCTCAAAAATAAACTCTAGTCTAAGATATATTAATAAAAGCAGCAATATAACAAAAGCCACCTGGGGATTAATCAAGATGCATACAACAACGGTTAACGTGGTAAAGGAAACAATATACTCTCTAAAAAATGATAAAAACATATTACTAACTGAACAAGAGGAGATAGCAAACTTCCTAAATAAACATTATATCAACAAAAACTCTAATGATCTGGAAGAATGCGATTCCAGCTATAAACCATCTTTAAACTCTACCTGTAGTAGCATATTTTTGTCACCCATCACAGTAGACGAAGTGCAAAAACTCACAGGTAAATTAAAAAGTAAAAAAAGTTGTGGATTTGACGGCATTTCAATGCTAGTAATTAAAGCTAGCATCAAATATATAGCTAACCCATTATCATTTTTAGCAAACTTAATGATTGAGACGGGCTGTTTTCCAGACGGCCTTAAAGTGTGCCTCGTAAAACCCCTGTATAAAAAAGGTGAAAAGAGTAACGCTGATAATTACAGGCCAATAGCCCTATTGCCTGCGTTCTCAAAGATTTTTGAACGACTCATCTATAATAGATTGATAAGCTTTCTGAACAAAAACTGTTTATTAAACAATAACCAATTTGGGTTTCGTCAGGGTAGGTCTACATCCGCAGCCATTTACTCATTTCTGAGTGAAGTGTGGAAAGCAACCAACATAAAGAAGCAGACAACTGCAGTTTTTTTAGACATGTCTAAGGCCTTCGATTGTGTAGTTCCTTCTATTCTCTTTAAACAATTGGAAGCAATGGGAATACGTGGTACGGCCCTTGACCTTTTAAAATCATATTTTGATAATAGAAATCAAGCGATTGTACTTTCAAGTTTTGACAAGAATAAAAATAGCTTAGAGCGTATACAATCAAACTTTGAAAAATCGGTGTTAGGAGTTCCACAGGGTAGTATATTGGGACCCTTGTTATTTCTAATTTACATCAATGAGTTACCTAATTTGACAAGTCACCACTGCGTCCTCTTTGCAGATGATGCTTCACTTCTGTTTGTTAATAACGATAAAAGCAAGGCTGACTATGAAATTGACATTAATAAAAACCTAAATTTTCTTGTGACATGGTTAGATTCTCTAAACCTAAAAATTAATTCGAATAAGACTAAGATAATGAACTTCAGACATTACAACACCGACCCGTTGAGCCTCGATATTATAGTAAAAGGAACAAATATTAACGCAGTACAAGGAACTGATTTCCTGGGGTTAACTTTAGACGAGCACCTAAACTGGAAAGCCCACATCGAGAAGACCAATAACAAAATATCTAGCTTCTGCTATGCCCTCTCTGTGCTATCCGATGTTTCATCAATCAAAGTCGCTAGAAGTGCCTATTATGGAAATATTTATTCCCTTCTTACATACGGAATTATATTCTGGGGTGACACAGTTAACATTGAAAGCACGTTTGTATTGCAGAAAAGAAGTCTAAGAATTATGTATAACATGAAAAGCGATGAGTCATTAAGGACATTGTTTAAAGAAAATAAATATTTGACTCTAACAGGTATTTACATATTGGAGATTTGTTTATTTGTAAAATATAATCTAGATTTATATAAAAAAAGGTCAGACATGCGCTCAAGGAATGTTCCAATGAGAATGTATGATGACTTGTACCTACCTAGGGTTAAAACTATGATTTACGGCAAAAGCACATATATAAAAAGCATTAAAATTTACAATCACCTGCCACAATATATAAAGGAGATACAAATAGACAGTATGTTTAAACTGTCATTAAAGAAATGGCTAATTGAAAAAGTTTTTTATAACATTAATGAATATTTTAAATTTAAAACCCAATTGACATAATATTATTGAATGTTAACATCTTTTTGAATACTTAAATACTATTGCATGTCCAAAATGGATTCAATGTGTGACACCTATTCTAGTATACTTACGACCTACTATGTACCATCATTGTTGCAATAAAGATTATGAATGAATGAATGAATAATACTATTGGTACTATTAGTGTTTGACTCGGAACAAGTACCTACGTGAGTTATTACCGGTTTTTTCAATTATTATATTATTTTTTAATCAAAGACAGACATAAAGACAAACTTACACGAGCGCTCACGATCACTATTTAATAAAGGTTCCTTTGGTAACTTTCGAGACATGAAACCCTTAAATTACTAGTATATTGGTGATCCTCCTGATTTCAATGAACAAAACCTATTTTGGAAATAATAATTATTTATTTTCGGATGTCAATTGTATGCAGAAATATTGATGCAAATAAATATACTTTCACATTCTTCGTTTAAAAAAATACATAAATTGTAACAGCTAATTTGAAACAAGACACTTCAATATCCGTGTAGCAGCGGATCATAATATTAAATATTATCACCACTTGGGTCCAGAAGCGAAACACAATTTGTAAGAGCTATAAAGAGGTAATTTTGCGAACGCTTTACCTGGAAAAATTACATTTACAGGCGTTATTCGCCATTAATGATAATGGTTCGCCATGGTGCTGGGTTACAAAAATGTAAAAAATCAACACGGTTCTAAGGTGTGCGTAGTGTCAAAACGTAATGAAACAACACGCCTAAAAACTTTTTTAATCCTACAAACATCAACATCATTGGAACTGCTAAGGTGTGGAATACACTCCCGTCCTCTGTCTTTCCTGAAAACTATAATCTGGGTCTCTTCAAGGCTAGAGTGAATAGGTGCCTTCTAGACCTTTGTGCTCCATCTTTGGCCGCATCGTCACTTACCAACAGGTGAGACCGTGGTCAAAAAAAGGTCTATCATAGTAAAAAAAAAAGTCTAGGTGTTCAAAAGTCAAAATTACACTATTTTTTAGCTTTTTTTATATATTTATATCACAAAGCGTCCTAACATGCAAAATTGAGAAGTTACTGGAAGTACCTACCCTAAAGGCATTTTTACGATTTCCTCAGGTACAAAATTCACCATACTTTTTTAACGCATTCAGATAAAAGCTTCATATTTTTACGGCCCTTTGAGCTCACAGACCTTTAAATTTGGTATATATTTTAAGTTGATATTAGCTATTCCAGATAAATAGGGTCTTGACAGACAGATTGACAGATAGACGAACAATAAAGTGATCCTATGTGGCCCGTTTTTTCCTATTGAGTTACTGAACCCTAAAAATTACCTTACTTGATGGCAGAAAAGGTAATTCCCTAAGGGTAGCTCGTTATCATTCTATCTCCTCCTCATCCTTCGTTCTCTCATTGGGGAATGTCACTTCTTTGGTGCAGTGTATTCACTGCTTGCTTCCATCGGCTCGGTCAGTTCCCTGATAGAGAGCTGCACTAGCCGGCATTTCAGGCACAGACAAAGTAACATTCTAATAGCGATGTTGCTTGTAGAAAAGTCAACAATTATTTATTTATTTATTTAATTCTTTATTGCACAAAACACAAGGAAATTGTACAAACGGAGGACTTAATGCTAAGCAGCATTTTCTGCCAGTCATCCATGAGGATGATACAAAAAGGTTGGCGTGCTAAAACTAAATACAAAAGAAAGCAAAAATAAAACAATAAAATAAACAATGTATGAGATTGACGTAAACTATCGAAAGTCACGTGGTCAAATGTAATGTTTTAGTAGTAGTAGAGCTTTTCTGTGAAAGAGTTCGTCCGGGGAAGTACTACCTATTTCTGCCGCAAAGCAGTAATGCTCGCATTGCTGTGTTCCGGTTTGAAGGGTAAGGGTGCCCGTGAAATTACAGGCACATGAGAATTTCATCTTTATATTTCAGGGTGGCGGGCGCAGTGCAATGCCACATAGGGTGCGTCCTAGGTGGATGTGACCTATGTGGTAATGCACTGTTCATAGGCAGAGGTTACCGCTTAACATCAGGTGGACCCCTTGCTTGTTCCGTCATCAAAGTAGTATAAAAAAAAAAATGGAAGCGCTTCAAAGCGAATGCCACTTAGCTAGGCCAGCTGGTCCGTCCTTCGTTTGGAGCTTCGTGGATTCCTCCACTTTTCCTATCACCAATAGGCGTTCGAGGTTGTCAGGGCTTCTGCTACAATCTTCAATCAAGCTACCTATCTATTGTTACACATTGTCTAGGTATAGGTAGGCTCCTCCCGTGGATGTCGTAAAAGCCGAATAAGGGATTACTTGGACTTGTTGATGAGATTCGTTGGTACCTATAAGACTTTTCCTGGCTGCTAGCTTAATTATTGTGGAATGTGTTATTACTGGATAATACAACGTAAGCCGAGTCAGTCGTGGGAAGCAAAGGCAGCGATGAGCTCACCACTTGTCACGTCTATATTCCATGATGGTGCAAACCACTGTGGTAAGAGGTCCATTGAGGCTCTGCCTACAAAAAAGGCATCTTTTTTTGAGGATAAAAGCGTGTGTCTATGTATGTATGTTTATTCAAAAGTATGACATTATGTGCAACTGTACATTAAAACTTGTGCAAAATCTTGTATTTCATTCTGAAAATACAGGTATATAAATAGCCAGTGGACCGAACAAGCCGAGGATTTATTACTAGAATAATTTTACACACACTGCTATAAATGGGAGCCGGCTCTGCATCACATTAGGTTAATGAACGGAATTTCCACACTTGGCTGTCCGTAGATGAATCTATAAAGCTAAGGCCAAACCAACGCGTTCAGCCCGCGTCCGCGGTATCGTGCACGGTGGCGTTCCGCGATCCATTGTCTTACCATTGATCGCCACCGGGCACGCCACTGAGGACGCGGGCTGAACGCGTTGGTATGGCCTTTAGTTATTTCTCTGGATTATGAGTACTTGTGTTGTAAAAATAAAGTTACTGTCGTAAAGTAAAAGTGATTTAGTGAAAAGGGACGGAAGTGTGTAACAGGAAATGCTCATTTTGCCGAGAGGTTGGTAGCGCGCATTTTTCCGAGAGGTCGGTCCAATAAGCCATGTTGCTTATTATCGAGGAGGTGAGACGTTAGATGTCATATGCGACTATGTACTGTGAAGCACGCTTTTTTTTTATTTGTAGAATTAAAGCCTTTTAAATTATTAACTAAACTTCTCATTACTAATAATCGCTTCATATTTCAAACTTAGACATTGTAAATACTTGACCTACAAAAGTTTTAGAGTAGGTAGGTATCTTCGTCGAAACAGCTCTTAAAAAGTGTTTCGTTACCAACTGAATACTGTTTCATTCAAATTGAAATATAATTGATATCCTACTTTACTCCATATAATCTTGTCTTTGACGAGGTATTAAGGAAACTTTGTAGATTATCTGCTTCAAAATAAAATTATTTAAAACTACTCAATTTTGAACGCTTTAACCAGAGTAGTAAAGTTTTTTGTGATTTATTACGTGGTTTTAACTAGTTTAAAAGTACTAGTTTGAGGATTAGGGGTTCAGATTATTCGATGGCAAATAGTACAGACGGCTGTAATATTAACTATATTTAACTAATTTTCATATTATCACATAGGAATTTACTAAAAAAAGGTAATTAGTTCTTTAAGACAATTAGACATCTAACGTTTAACATTCACAATATTAGTAGTTAGTAGGATTATAATATTGTTCCTTTATTGTATATAACTTTTCTCAACAATTAATAAAATAAATATTGAAATAATCATTCATTTTGTAAAAATTTTAATTTGCCATTTACCTATCTGTGTACATTGTTATTATAGGCACCGACGGTATCGCTTTCAAATTGGACGATAACGATATGATATCGTGGTGATATCGTTGTTCGAAACGACGACGCTCCACACCACACACCCAGCCGCTGCACTCCGGGTAAATACAGCAAACAAAGTACGGCGCACAGACATAGATTGTGTGGTGTGTGCTGCGGTGCGTCACCCCACCCGCTACTCTCCTTCAACCAGCACCGTGTGGTTGCCGATATCGCAACAATATCGTTGACAGTGTGAAAGCGTTTTGTAGTAACGGTGAAGAACAGTAGCGAGCGGGGTGGCGCGGCGTATAGAACACATCACACCACAGAATACATAATAGTACATGTTCAGAAGGTTGACTTCGCAAAATCATTTAAATAAATAAACGCTCACACAATTGTGCAATTCAGGTCGCACAGCGCTAATTACCTACAGCTAATGTCGCCTAGAAGTTACCTCTCTTTCTATCGCGTAACTCTTATCTTGTCTGACTCACTGAATTAACTCGACAAGTTGAGCACGCCGGGTACTTGTAGCTTCATACCGTGCGTCACGCCTGACCACACCCACAAGTACAAAATTGAAAAAAAAAAAACTAACAGGTTTATCTACGCTCTCAGAGAACTAAGACGTATAGTTGATCAAAAAACGGCTTTGATGGCTTATCATGGGTATGTTGCCTCTGCGCTACAAATTCAAATTCAAAATCTTTATTTCAGGCTAACTGAGAAATGCACTAAACCTAAACAGTAAGCCCATATCAACATAAATACCTTAGAAACTAACATACACATAAAAAAAACACTTTATTTATTACTTAATCACACACGTGTGATCGCTGATGCGTCGCCGCCCGGGGGATCACGTGACAGGCGTCCCTTGAACCGCCGGAACTTCACCCCTTTCGGCCAGAAGACAGTGCTCAAGTAAGTCTTCACATTTTCCGTAGGGACCCTCACCATAAATGAGCTAAAGCTCACATTATGACGAGAGTCCAACTTCATGACCCTCAAACCCACTCCGGCTTGCGTTACGCTATGGTATTGTACTATGGGGCAACTCCGAGAATGTCCCAAGCTTATTCATGTTACTGAAAAAATGTATTCGAGCAATTTGTGGCGCTAGCCCGCTGGATTCATTTTTCAGTAGACCTTTATTTAAAAAACTTCATCTTCTAACTTTGACTAGTTTATCTATGAAATCTGTAAATTTGTAAAACTTCATGCAAATCTGTTTCGCATGAATAGAGATCTGAAGAGCAGATATGAATCACGCTATCCAGATCGACTAGCACAAACGTCAGCAAAAACAGCTTTACGAAAGAGAAATTGTTACTATATGGCAATAAAAATATTGCCACACAATATAAAAGAAATGCCGGAAAATAAATTCCAAAAAAATTTGTGTAGTTGGTTAGTTTTAGGTTGTTTTTATAATTTTAATGAATTTTTACTGTAATGAATGAACTCTAAAATGATATTGAATAAATTTAATTAATTACTATGTTACTAAATGTTAAAATTAATTGTTGTGGATTTTTTTTATTTGTATGCCTTGACCAGGCGAAACATGGTGATACTTTCTTTTTTATAACATATGTATGTAAACCTGTGTTTCGGACTAATAAATGATTCTTATTCTTATTCTTATTCTGTATGTCTGTGCGCCGCACTTTGTTTGCTATAATTACCCGGAGTGCTGCGGTCGTATGTGTGGTGTGGTGCATCGTTTCGCCCCTGGTATTAGTCAACGATATCGTATCGTTACCCTCTAATGTGAAAGCACTCAATGGACCATTGCCACCCCAGCTCCTGCAGTAACCGCTCACAGGTATGTTTGTAAATTTCAGAAGATTGTGTAAGTGGCCCCTCCTTTAAAATTTAAATGCACATCATTTTTAATGTTAGTGGTATTCTCCAAGGACTTGGAATATCTCAGTTACTGTCCAAAATTGTGAAAGAATTACACAGTTCATTTGTTCCGTGAAAATAAGCTGAGATGTTCCCAGGGGATTGAAGATAGAATTCTTGATGGATTTGATCCGTATCTACGAGTACCTACCTACCTTTAGCTTTAATAGTAGTATTTTCCTGTTTCGTTACTATTACGTTTTTAACCCCCGACGCAAAAACGACGGGGTGTTATAAGTTTCACGTGTGTGTGTGTGTGTGTGTGTGTGTGTGTGTGTGTGTGTGTGTGTCTGTGGCATCGTAGCTCCCAAACGGATGAACCGATTTAATTATTTTTTTGTTTGAAAGGTGAATTTGTCGGGAGTGTTCTTAGCTATGTTTGATCAAAATCGGTTCAACCGTTTCATTGCGTTGAGAGTTTTTTAATTTTTACAAAATTAATTACTTGTGAAAAATGGATTTACTTGAGCAGTTGCTAACAAGTATAATTAATACCTTACTATCTAATTTATTAAACGACATGTCATGAAAGACTTGTGTGTTCTTGAGTTTACTAACCTTTTGGGATTAATTTAATTTATTCGATTGAGACCTATCTTAAAATTCATGTGTGTTTAGGAACAGAGACATACCCAAACTGTTTCAATACCATCCGAAATTGGAACTTCTCGGAACATGAGAATCCAAGCGTAAATTTATAATCAAATTTAACGACCAAATACTCTAACTTGGGATATCAAATGTATTTTGGTTAGCAATATCAAACAGGAACTCACTGTTATAGTCACACATCAATAATCTTCCTTCTGCCGCGCCAAACACCATCTTAATGCACTCATCTATTATTTATTTATTTATTTAAAACTTTCACACAAAACAATAGTGCAAGGAGGACTTAACGCTAACAGCATTATCTGCCAGCTATCCTGGACGTGCAGAAAGATGGTGCGGCGTGGCGTGAAAAAAAACATAATACAAGTTTAAATATTAAAACAAAAGGATAAATATAATATACTAATAAATAAAAATACCCAAACAAAAAACAAAACAAAAAAGACCAAGATCTTAGTCTGATATGTTCACGGATAACATCAATAAAATTGAGCAAGTGTGCCTAATGTACTGCGAAAATTAACAAACATCTACATAGTCCTATTAAAACTTCCGTGAGTAATATTCATAATTGAAAAAAACAGTAATAACCCACGTAGGTACTTGTTCATGTTACTCACGTTTTTTTTTTTTTTTTTTAATTATGTACATAATCATATTTAAAAACGATTTGTCCCTTATGTTCACGTCTACCTTCGTAAGTCTGGTTATAGGCTACTATTTATTTTGTGTTATATATAGGTCTGTCTTTTTGGCATGATAAGTGTTTTGTTATTATAAGTACCTTATATGGATTAAAAAAAGGTAATGAATGTATAATAATATGTAGTGTCGTTTATAAAATAATGTTATAATCACAAAAAAAAAATGAATATGAATTTATTTAAGAACAATTCACAGATTTCATATTAAGCATGCATATAAACTCTCCTGAATAGCTTCCGTATGGCGCTACAGATAGCGGTTTGTATGTTTACCCCATCGTATATTTACGAGATACAAAATAAACAAAGCCACTGAGATACCGGAAAGTAAGTAAAACAATGTTGGATTCAAAGGAGACTGCTTTAAGGCGGATGATCACGCTTGCGGCGCGAAATTAAAATTTTTTGGTGGGTTTTATTTTATTTTATTTTATTTTATTTATTAGGATTTCCAATGAGTAATACACATAACTTAAAAATATAATAAACTAATGGATGCGTTCCCTGTGCTTACTCTGTAAAGGAAACCACAGCTAACGCAGGTATAATAAACAAAGAGTAAGTGCATATTGACAACATTTTGAAAAAGTACACCAGAAGATTATACATTGACTAAGAGAAGAAGATTATCGGCTAAGATTTTTGCCCATTACAGCTCGTCAACACTTCTTCAGATAGCGAAAGTTGAGTTAGCGTGAACTAGGAGACTTAAACACACATGTTTTAATTGATAGTATCTCATAAAAATCCCCTAAACACATTTTTACAGTGTTTTTTTTTTGTTTAATGGTATCGTAGCTAATCTGATGATATTTATGAGATACTATCAATTAAAACATGTGTGTTAAATATCCTAGTTCTCGCGAACTCATCTTTCGGTATCTGAAGAAGTGTTGATGAGCTGTAATGGGCAAAAAACACTAACAAAATTGAATTTCACGCCGCAAGCTTGAGCATTCACCTTAAGGTGGGGTATGCTGCACAATTACCAATCGTAGATTTGATTATTAACTGACTAAATCAAGTAAAATATATGCATGGATACTACATTATAATTCCGAGGGATCACTGTACCAGAAACAAATACAAATACAAATATATTTATTTTGCCAATGACACAAAAACTTACAACTAAAACATTATCCAATTAATTAAATTAGCAAAAATGGTCGTCACTTAGCGTATGCTGCGATAGCGCAAACGCTTTGCAGCGCTGGTTTTACGTGACGCCAGTGTGTTGGGCAGCACTGCGACACACGTTTTACGTGACGCCAGTGTGTTGGGCAGCACTGCGACACACGTTTTACGTGACGCCAGTGTGTTGGGCAGCACTGCGACACACGTTTTACACAGAAAAAAAAGATGAAATATTATTAAGAGGAAACACAAGGGCCGTTTTCCCATACAAACGTAGTCCCCTATTTCCTCCCTGGATAATGCCAGTAGAGCAATACTTTTTTTTCAAAAAAAAATATGGCCACCATGGCATGTCCCTATGTTTTGCTTTTTTTTATAAATTAATTATTAAAAGAGATATGAACATTCAAAAACCTAAAAAAATGGTCAGATTTTCCGCTGTGTTCAAACACAATCACAATGCAATCGTGTTAGAGCTATGATTCTATAAGTATTGTATTATATAAAATAAACAAAAAACAAAACAAAAAAAAGAGAAGAGAGAGATCATTGTGAAAATTATGCTGTATTAAAATAAACTAAATTTAGGCCCAGAACGACTACCTGTGGATGGTAAAAATTGTGAATGTAATAATTGTTTCTTAAGTGTGTTTTTAAAGGAGTGAATAGATTTTGAATTTCTAATTGGTGGCGGCAAATTGTTCCAACACACGTAGGAAACACGATAGGACAATATTAATTAAGTAATTAAAACAGTGTATTGAATTTAGCATTTCACAAGATAAAAAGTTAAGACTACTTATATTTTTTTCTTCTTAAAAACTGTAAGAATTCTCACAAAAAACTTAAAATTCTAGAGCTCATTATTGACATGTTGTGACTTGTGAACCTATTGCACCTTAAGTTGGAGAAATATTAATGAACCAAAGAAGCTCGAAGGATCTTTTTTTACGTTCAGTTAAATAAATTCATTTCTTAATAATATAAAAGCTGAAAAAGCTTATAAAGTTTATAATAACAGTTTTAAAATATTTTAGAAATTTGGCCATCTAACAGCATTTTTCACAAGGAATGTATGATTTTTAAATCGGTAAATTACCTGCAACCGAAAGGTTTAACCGATCACATTGAATTCTGGACGCCGGTGATAAATGGATCTGCATTCCGTTTCACAATCCAATGGTTTGAATAATAACATTAGATATTACGCAGAAATATTGTTTTTGGAGCAGACCTCAATATATTATTGTAAAAAACACGTATCGAAACGAGAATTTATGAATTCAGCTGTCATGAACAATCATTTGAAAATATGTTGTTTTCTTCGTGGTTCAATTAACATTGTTTTTGTGAAAATATTGTTTCACAAGTAGCACCCCTGCGGTTTTTTTTTTTTTTTTTTTTTTTATACTACTTGGATGACGGAACAAGCAAGAGGCCCACCTGATGTTAAGCGGTAACCTCTGCCTATGAACAGTGCATTGCCTCATAGGTCACGTCCACCAAGGACGCACCCTATGTGGCATTGCACTGCGCCCGCCACCCTGAGACATAAAGATGAAAAGTCTCATGTGCCTGTAATTTCACCCACGTAAGTCTCGATCCCGTGGGAATATTGGGATATAAATGTGCCTATGTGTTATTCCGGGAGTCCAGTTATCTCCATTCCAAATTTCATCCAAATCCATCCAGTTGTTTTTACGTGAAAGAGTAACAAACACCCATCCATCCATCCATCCATACTTATAAACTTTCGTGTTTATAATATTAGTAGGATAGGATAGGATAGGATAGGATAGGATAGGACTATAACTTTTGTTCAGCTCACTCACATACTGAAGGTTCATGCAAAGTGTGATTACTACAATTCACACAAATCTTATCAATATTGCTGACTTGTCTATGTAATCGTTTTAAACATATTTTTGTAAGCCCTAAGTTTTTAAAATTATATTTGAATGAAGGATCTAGCGTATGGTCCCTCATAACCTGTCCACCCTGAGACATAAAGATGAAAATAACTTTTGAAACTATCATGGTTATGTACATAATTTTCACTAGAAACCAAATGGAAGCCTGTGGTAAGAATGTGTAAGAATCAAAAAAGTGTGGTACCTGCTACGCGTCCGGACACCGTTAGTGTTGTGTGTCGAGTTGGTGTGAATTGTGACAATGAAACCGATGGTAGTGGTATCGTTCGTAATAAAAGAGTGAGAAAGAGGGTAGATCGATATATCTGCCAATAACATCTACTCGCAAAGACTTTAGTCAGTTCTCCCGTGATCATGGCGCATGCAACTGTGCCGAAATATCGGGAACATATAAAACTCAAAAATCATGGTAAATATCCCGTTTCTAGTGAAAATTATAAAGATGAAAAGTCTCATGTGCCTGTAATTTCACCAATAACCATACCCTTCAAGCCTGAAAAAGGCGGTCACTACTGATAGGCGGCAGAAATTTGGTGGTGGTACTTCCCCACACGAACTATTTCACAGTATAGCTCTAATACTAATAAATTCTATAACAAAACATGTCAGACATAGACATGTTATTGGTCCATAATGAAATAAGCCAAAATTTCATAGAAACAAAGGACATTGCTCGGTCGCATCTGGATATACGAGAATTATTCGAAAATTATCAGCCTGCGATTGCCCGCTCAAAGTACTCATCGATTTCACGCTAAATTTCGCGCCTGCTCTCAATATAGTGCCTCTATAGTTGCAATTTTATAATTCCAGCTCTATTTCCTGCGTTGGATTTATTATTTAGGTGGTATTTTGTTTTAAATTGCTCTTAACTGGTCTCTAGTTATCATTAGGCTCGTTTATTCTAGTATTCGTAGTATTAGTAGTAGTAATGGTTTGTAGTAGTAGTTCGCCTTTGATGTTTGCGTAAAAGCCGACACCGCAATACCAGATAGGTTTCGAGCTCTGAATATTCATCCATACAAACATAAATATATACAAACAGACAAACAAACGTACATACAAACACACAAAAATACACACATACAAGCATACAAACATACAAACATACAAACATACAAACATACAAACATACAAACATACAAACATACAAACATACAAACATACAAACATACAAACATACAAACATACAAACATACAAACATACAAACATACAAACATACAAACATACATACATACAAACATATATACAAACAGACATACAAATATACATAAAAACATAAATAGAGGCTCGGTAAAAAAACTGTGACAGCCCTAGGTGCAGTGGCCTGTGTTTTGCGGTGTCGGCTGTTGCGCAAACATCATAGTCCAACGACCACTGTATGTTTTTACATTGTGCCACTGCTAAGTATACTTTTTACAAAAGTAACGATACCAGAACCGTTTTCGTGAAATCTTTTTTAAAGTTCTGTCCTTCGATCTCCACACAAATAAGATCTTGCTCAATATAATTCTCAATATAACACGCACGTCCCAGCAATTTTTCTTACATCATTGAGGGCCCATTGAACGGTTCCGGAATCTCACAGATATGTCGGCGGATATTGCTCCACGCTTAGTGCACTAGTTCCCTTGCGGGGTAATAGAATCGTGATAGAAAAGTGCAGTACAGTGATACGCTCGGAAATGAAATGTCACAGAAAATGGTGATAGAAAAACGTGATATAAGTACTTAGAATGAAGCTAGTTTATATTCATAAAAAGCTATGCTTGCTTGATAATATACTTATGCAGTAGGTATTCGTTTCCAGTGAACATAATGTGGCACAGGGTAAAACGAATTAAACTTACTTTGCTACCTTTTTTTTTTTTAACATTGATAGACCTTTGTTTGACCACGATCTCACCTGTTGGTAAGTGACGATGTGACCGAAGATGGAGCACAAAGGTCTAGAAGGCACCTATTCACTCTAGACTTGAAGAGACCCAGATTATGGTTTTCAGGAAAGACAGACGACGGTAGTGTATTCCACTCCTTAGCAGTTCGCATTATAAAGGTAGAACCGAAACGTTTTGTGCGAATAGAAGGTATACCAATGAGGTAAGGATGGTACTGAGCCGTACGCCTACTCGTCCTATGATGAAAAGGACCTTTTTTGATCGTTAGCAGCGATCTTTAGGTAGCAAAGCTGTTTCATCTGTATTTTTAAATTTTTGTACATATCTACTTGTGTTATGCTGTATGTTGTCTCGTCCTCCATGATGAATAGAATAAATAACCTAGTCCAGTCCGTTATATTCGTTAGTGCCTACTGTAACGCTTTTAAAAGGTGTAATGCCTCATGGGCAGAGGATGAGGTTCCCAGCGGGCACCTTCTCCATGTAGCCCCTCCACAGGGACAGACTCCACCAGCCATGTCCCAGCCCGAGAAGCAGACGTCCCGGGCCAGGAGGACTGGCTTGCCTTCGAGCAACGAAGGGGGGTTAAGATGGAGTAGGGCCCGCTGTACTCCTACCAGGTAGAGGCACATAAATGAGTGTACAGCGTTCTGAGATTAGATAAGTTTATTATAACAATATTTACATGTAACACAGTAATCAGACTACAATTTGGGCGCCTTATCTAGCATGAAAGAAAGTATTTATCTCAGGGTCATGAGTTTGAACCTACGTTACAAGTTTCTTAGCAACCAGGTCAGTATCGGTGGGCTCTCCGGCCAGAAGGACCGAGGGGCCCCGTAAGAGGTGTGACAACGTGTGGTGTCGAGTGTGAGGTGTTGGTTAGTTTTGACAGAACACTTAGAAGGTGAAACACAGCTCGGGGAGTGAAGACACTCCCAAACCGCGATACCGGTTACGCAGGCCCAAGGTGGCTGGCTACGAAAGAAGAGAGCACAGCCGGGTCCCCGGCACCTGGTCCGTAGGCGTCCGGACTGGAAGGCGTCCTCCTCCCACCACGTCGTTGTCTCTCGAATGCTCCGGATACGGAGCTGGCTCAAAAGCCTCCCCAAAGAACCCCAATGGGGTTTCTTCGAAGGATTAAGCGCTTCGGCTTCGCCGTTATAACCGCCTGGCCAGATGGCCGACACCCGTCCAACCGAGCTCTTAGGAACCGCTTTAACCGCGGGGAATTCGGGCGCCTCTAATTAGAGGCTTGAAAAGAGTCGCCCCACACGATGGCGGGATCGATTAGGGCAGATGTTAAGCGCCAACCTCACGTCCTCCACCACGTGGCAGTCCTCCGCGTCAGCCTGGAGCCCAGTTGGACGGAACTCGATTTAGCAAAATAGATGTGCTTGCGACGATGAACCCAAGAAAAGAAAGAAAGATGGCTGTCTCTTGCCAGTCGCCAACTTAGATTCTACCAAAACGCATTTTGGTAGGATTAGTGGTCTCAAATGGTGAGTTTATTTAGATAAAAGTGGACGTCAAAAAGTGACGAAGACCTGAGTAGTTCCATGTCAAATTTAGAAAAGGTTACAACAGCTCTTATCCTGGAACGAGGGAAAATAGTTTACCAAGCCATTATCTGAAACCAAGATGAAACTACTATTTTAGTAGAAATTGAAAATGTAAGCAACATTACGAAATAAAGATGTCACTGTCAATTTTATGGCATCTCAAGGCGGAACGCCAGATGCGTTTCATGCCTATATCAAAATAACAGGGTTACACTACATTAGATTAAAAAGCAAAAGAAAACGGAACGTATCCTTGCACTTTCAATATTATAATTGTTAGCCTCTTCAACCAGATATTAGTTAACTGTAGACTGCACTGACATGGTAGCATAATAAATGACAAAGCACTCAGCTATAAGCGTCAGCTCAGCTGTTAGAGTTGACGCTGAGTACTGCTTAAAGTTGTAAGCTTCTGTGTAGTTGTCCATTGTTAACTACCGTTAATCAACTGGATCGTTTTGATCATCAACTTTTGGAAAAAGATGTATTGTGTACCAATGGCTTTTTTTTTTCATTAGGACAGACAATTTGATGATTCAATTTGACGACCTCGGTGGCGCGGCGGGCGAAGCTTGGCCTGCGACGCAGGAGGTTGCGGGTTCGATTCCCACCTCGGAACAAATATTTGTGCGATCGCAGATACTTGTTCAGGGTGTTCTGGGTATTTTCTATGTATTATAAAAAAGAATATCAATGTAATATATTGTATTAAGTTTATCAGTTATCTAGTACCCATAAGACAAGCTCTGCTTAGCTTGGGGCTAGATAATGTTGTGTTGAACTGTCCAGAATTATTTATTTATTTTAACTATTCTGTAACAAAATCCTGAGCCAGCCTTTGATATTTTTTCAGTTTAATTCGACCTTGTCTCATTTTGGGTATTCTTAATTATTTGTAGGAAACCTCGATGAGTACAAAAAACCGAATGAAGCTAGTTCCAGGTGGCAGCACCATAGCGGGCAAGATACGTTCCATTTTGTTTTGCTTTTTAAACTGAAAGTAGGCACTAACGAGTATACCGGACCGGAGTACAGAGTTATTCTCTTCATTATCGAGGACGAGACAACATACATCATAATACAAAAAGAAATGTACAAAATTTCTAAAATACTTATGAAACAGCTTTGCTACCTGAAGACCGCTGCTAATGATCTAAAGGTAGCAAAGTAAAGTTTAATTAGTTTTACCCTGTGAAACATTATGTTCACTGGAAACGAATACTGCATAAGTAGGTATAGTATCAAACAAGGTAGTGTTTTTGTGTTATTCGTAGTCATTATAAATGAGCGTTTGAAGTAGACGTTTTATAAGTAGCTAGCTGTTGAAAGACCAATAACAAAGCGAAATAGGTATCTCCGATCGAAGGAAATAGTTAAAAATAGTTGCCAAAATTAAATCTACTATACACTTAGTATAGCAAGGAGGGCTTGCGAGTAGGTACTTGCAACCGACAATATCATTGTCGGTTCTTCGCCAAAAACTAGGCAAAACTAGGGAAAAAATATTTCAGTAAATCTATTTTTATATTGAGACAGAAATATTTGAAGATAACTTTTTGTTTTGCTAGACGAACGGAATAAGCCATATTATCTCTACCAGAAAATTAAATATCAACGTGAATCTGCTTCCTACATTTTAGTTGCCATCACATGGCTTTTAAAAGCCTAAAATAATATCTAGGTCGAACAGCCTCGAGGAAAGGAAAGATATTGAACCTGAAAATAGACCAGTGGACAAAAAATTGGTACAATCTTTGAATTTCATCAGAGTAGTTAGTTCTATTAAAACTATATTGACAATAAAAGTTAAGTAATTTTTACAGAAGCAGAATTGACTACCTCCTCCTATTTTAAAGTCAATGTAAAGTATAATAAATTAATTTAATTATCAGTAAAGCAATACATTTATTTACAGAAAGAATAATACAAGGTACCTATGTACAAAATACATATGAAACAGTTGTGCTACCTAAAGACCGCTGCTAGCGATTTAAAGGTAGCTCAACTGATCCAAATCACTACCAGACGGAAGATTCCCTAAGGTGCTGGCTGCATTGCCACTCTGAATGGCAATACTAATGCGTTGAGCCAGATAAGAGCCAGCTCTCGGGTCACGCGTCGCTTATATCAATATATATAGTTAATATGGGATATATGAAACTTACCACATTACGGAACTGTATTTTTTTTAATTGAAAATTACCTGTAACAAAAAAAAAGTGTAGGTAGATAAAAATGCAAAAAAATATCATTAAACTCCTTAAAACGCAAAATAGTTGCTTATTTAAAAGCGACTAAAACATTAGATACGAGATAAAACCACAGAGTAAAAGCTTCTAAACGTAATCCAAAACGAACCCTTCAGAGCCTAAAACAACAAATCAGGCACTTTCAGGCGCCGAAACGCAATTTCGACGTAAAAGTAGGACTGTGTGAGAGGCATGAAGTGCTTCAGACACCGGAGACGTTCAAGAAAGGATTAGAAATCACTCACTCTGGCCATTATGAATTTCTTGTTGTATCATTTTTAGGGTTCCGTACCCAAAGGGTAAAACGGGACCCTATTACTAAGGCTCGGCTGTCCGTCTGTCTGTCTATCTGTCTGTCTGTCTGTCCTTCAGTCTATCACCAGGCTATATCCCATGAACTGTGATTGTTAGACAGTTGAAATTTTCACAGATGATGTATTTCTGTTGCGGTTATTGCAACAAATAGGCTAAAAAACAGAATAAAATAGATACTTAAGGCTTCTATACAAAAAACGTGATTTCTCCAAATGTAGGTTAAGCGATGCTCTGCGGGGTCAGATTTTGGATGGGTGACCACTTTTTTCGTGCATTTTTTTTAAAACATTTTTTTTTGCCGTTTTTGTAGTTAATGGTACAGAACCCTTTGTGCGGGAGTCCGTCCCGCACTTGAATGTTTTTTTATTTTTGTTTATTCTTCTTGGAATGATTGAACAAGCATATGGCCCACCTGATGTTAAGCAGTACCCTCTGCCTATGAACAGTACATTATTATAAAGGTCACGTCCACCTACGTTGCACCCTATGCAGCATTGCACTGCGCCCACCACCCTGAGACATAAAGATGAAAAGTCTCATGTGCCAGTAATTTCACCGACAATCCTTCAAACCGGAACACAGCAATGCGAGCACTGCTGCTTTGCGGCAGAAATAGGTATGGTGGTAGTACTTCTCCGGACTATAAGCACTACACTTTAAAAAGTTACCAATTATTACTTCTACCCAACGATCACAGTTATGTTACTCGTAACCTGATCTCACACTAAGGTTTGGGTTGAACTTCTGCTTCTCTAGGTTTATGAAATACAATGAATAGGTTTAAGAATTCACGTAGATGCTTCCACTACACCCCAGTTTGTCTGTATTTTAAAGCATCATCATCATCAGCCCACACTAGTCTACTGCTGGACATAGGCCTCGCCCAATACGCGCTACTGAGCCCGGTGTTCGGCTCTTCTCATCGACTTTCTGCTGTCGCCTTTCGTAGGTCGTCGCTCCACCTAGCCAGAGGGCGCCCCACGCTACGTTTGCCAAGACGCGGTCTCCGCTCAAGAACTCGCTTACCCCAACGGTTGTCGGTTCTTCGGCATATATGACCAGCACATTGCCACTTCAGCTTGCTAATCTAGTGGGCCTTTTCACCAATGCATTAAATCACAATACTCGAAACCGGCATAAGTTAATGCAAGTACCACGTTCGTTAACGAAGTCTTCTTAATTGACGCACTTAATGGGACAGACAGGCACATGAGACTTTTCATCTTTATGTCTCAGGGTGGCGGGCGCAGTGCAATGCCACATAGGTTGCGTCGTAGGTGGACGTGATCTATGAGGTAATGCACTGTTCATAGGCAGAGGTTACCGCTTAACATCAGGTGGGCCTCTTGCTTGATCCGTCATCCAAGTAGTATAAAAAAGAAAAAAAAAAAAAACAGTCTACAATAATCTCCCTGACAGTATCACCGATACTCTGAGTATGTTTTCATATAAACAAAAATTGAAACAATGGCTTGTCGAGCAGACCTTTTATAGCTATGATGAGTTCATAGGCTATTATCATCGTAACTAAATATTAATTTTGTATTGTGACTTTTATAATTATATTAATGATAGTTGTCTCATCTTTATTAATTTATTATTATAATTTTTTTGTTTATTATTTAATAAGCTTTGAATAGCATAATTATAATATGTTTGTAAGACATTTTAGCTTGTTATGGCAAAGCTAGCCCTTGGTACAATATCGTACCAGCCATATTGACGTACAATGAATATTGTGAATACATACATAGACACACGCCTTTTTCCCCGAAGGGGTAGGCAGAGCCACAATAGGCCTCTTTTCACAGTGGGTTGCACCATCGTGGAATATAGACGTGACAAGTGGTGAGCTCATCGCCGCCATTGCTTCCCACGACTGACTCAGCTAACGCTTTCTTTCAGTAATAACACATTCCATAATAAGCTACCAGCCAGGACAAATCTTATACCAACGAATCTTATCAACAAGTCCGGGTAATCCCTTAGTCGGCTTTTACGACATCCACGGGAGGAGACGGAGGGGTCTATTCTTAGGCCGAACACACCACAGCAATAAATGAATTGTGAATAAATGACTATTATGACTATTATGACAAACTAGGTAAAGAATATTTCAGTAAATCTATTTTATATTGAGACGGAAAACTTAGAAGGTAACTTTTTGTTTTGCTTCTCGCAAAATATTCCTTCAAGTACAGCCAATGTCAAGTCACATCTCGTTTCCGACCTTTTCAACTCATAATAAAGATAAAAAAATTATACCTCTACTTTTGATCTTGTCTACTAAATTTCTGACAAGGTACAATCTTGTTAGAATTTAAGCTCCTTGTTAGAGCCACTTAACATGGACTTAATTACAAACGAATGAGTATAAGATCCAAGAGAAACAGTAGTGATGCTTGAATATTATAGTATCTTAATACTGTAATATTTTTTCAGCCACATCTCTTTAGAAAATATAATTAAAAACCCGGCTATGACTGATTTAGTGAGTTGGTGTTAGAAATTATATACAGGGGCATGAAGGGAAAAGTATCTTAAATATTGTAGATATATATGTATTAATAGGATATCTTGCTGAAAGGAGACTTTATTTTACTTTTAAAGCTTAGTAATACTGCAAACAATGATTTTCTAAAAATTACTTACTTGCTTCGTCTGGGAATAGAACTGACCATTTAAAGGAACCAAACATTTTACATTATACTTTTGTTCTATGATACAATGTTACTAAAGACACAGAAAAAATATTTTAACAAGGAATTATTATTTTTTATCCATTCTTTCGATTGGCATCATTACATAACTGGATGTTTTTTTTCACATTTAAGTCGGTTCAATTCCTAGACGAAGCAAGTAATTTTTTCAAAATCTTTGAATGCAGTATTACTATGTTCACTATGTTTAAAAATAAAATAAAGTCTCTATTCAGCAAAATATCCTATCTACAATATTTAAGGTACTTTCCCTTCATGTCGCATAGTTTTGGGACGCCCTGTATTAATACAAGACGTACAGATCATTTACAGCTATCTATCATCTTTACTGTGGTCGAGAAGAGCAAGAGTTAGGGAAGATTGGCGATCCTTGGAGGAGGATTATACCGCCAAGGGCGATCATACTTAAAAAGTAGTTACAAAAATTTATAAACGTGTATTTTTATTTATTAGTTTATATTTTTTGCGCAGAAATAAAGCTATTTTTCTTTTTATATCTTTCTGAACTGTGGCGACGTCATTGGTACCGTTATTGTGTAGCTACTAGCTTGTAGCGGGCTATTTTTTTTTTTTAAATATAGCCCACTATACATTACAACTAAAGAACTGTACCCATTCAGATATTGCAACACATTGCATCTCTTCGCCGAATTGAAATCGTTTGTTCATATTTTATAAACAAATATAGTTATCTCTAGCTCGAGGCGAGGGTGTTCTTTAATTTTTTATAAATCCCTAAATCAGATTAATTTGTCGCCGCGTTATATACATGCCATTTTTATTTTATGTTTGTCTTGATATTAATATTCTGTTTCAATTCAATTCGAATTGAAATGAGATTAATTTCGAAACTGATTCAAATAGCATAATGTAAGGGTAGTAATAAAAGCTCCGACAAAAAAAGAAGAATTGTCCTTACTCAAAATATTAAATCTACTGCCTAAAATACTAACTTTCCAACTACTTTTGTCCGAATAAAAATGACGAAACGACCGAATGAGATACTGAAATCTTCGAAAAATAAACATGACTGTTTATTGCGATAATACTTTTCTACCAGCATAAATGGTTCGCTGCGGGCCCTACCGGGCCACGCTCGCCTTCGGCTCGCTCGCAACTCACGTGCTGATAATGTTCTAACCTAACCTATGAGGAGTCGGGGTGCTCCGTGTCGGTTCTGTCACTTATTTTGAACCAAAACAAAATTACTAAGTTACCGACAACAGAGGTTGTCGGTAACTTAGTAATTTTTTCGGAGGTTCATTATAACGCTGGTTAAATTAGAATAATAGTCGGCCACAGATCGCTGGAGATTAATTTGTTTTTCGGAACCATTATTATTTCCCATAATGTAATACGTCAGCAGCATTTATTTAAATTTATAAGTGTAGTACGCCCGAGGCTTCGCTTGCGTTTTATTATGTTTAAAAGTAGCCATTCAGGCTCAATTCAAATCAAATAGTAGTAGTAGTAGAGCTTTTTTGTGAAAGAGTTCGTCCGGGGAAGTACTACCACCATACCTATTTCTGCCGTAAAGCAGTAGTGCTCGCATTGCTATATTCCGGTTTGAAGGGTAAGGGTGCCGGTGAAATTACAGGCACATGAGACTTTTCATCTTTATGTCTTAGGGTGGCGAGTGCAGTGCAATGCCATATAGGGCGCGTCCTATAGGCCTGTGGACTGATCTATGTAATAATGCACTATTGATTGGCTTAGGGTACCGCTTAACATCAGATGGGCCATCTGCTTGATCCGCCATACCAAGTTATATTAAAAAGAAAAAAAAAAGAAAAAAAACTATATACTTAAAACTAATTATTTATCCTGTGTACCAAATTTCATCGAAGTCGGTGCAGCCGTTTCTTCTTAATTGAGTAATGAACATACATACATCCAAATACTCCAACATCACATCCACCCACACAACCACAAACCCCTAAAAATCCTCCAATGATTCCGTAATAAAATAATAGGTAGGTACTTAAAATCTCTTAGCATATTCCAACATCTCCACGTTATGAGATTTATTTCCCAAACGTTTCAGTATCTCTCCGCAAAAAGTAATGACATGGACTCGTAGAGCAGAGCAATGGAGACATATTAGATTCGTGACGGAGATTAATTGCTATTTAGGTAAACGAAAGCTATAAAAAAAAATTAAAACGACCCTATTGAAATAAGCGATATTCGTAACTAGAATCATGTTTGGCCTTGCAGAAACGTAACTAGGACTGTTTTTAATGCAACCAGGGCAAAATAAAAATAAAGTATATTACTAAATATTACGTGGAATTGTTTTTGTTTTAACAAGCTTTTATTTAACTTGCAATGTACGTTTTTACGGGTAGAATCTTGCAACTGAATTCCACAACTGATTGACCTGAAATTACAATATGATGGTGACAGCGAGCTGATCTGATGATAGAGACAACGAAGGTGGACAACGGAACTCCTCGATGGATAATAGTAGACTGGTCGTGTTTAGGGTCATTTTGATCAGCACACGGTTACGATCACTAATTTTATAAAAGCTAGTAATATATTTTTGACTAAAACTTATTTTTAAATCTTTTCATAGAGCATTTATGGGAATACATGAATTATTGATTTTATTGATGTAATGACGTTTCTGAAGGGTAGACAAATACTGCAAATTAAAAGCTAGTAAGTTGCAAGTATAGATCCACCAACTTATCTGTAGAGCCATTTACCTAAATTATTCTATCATCTACATACATTTCAATCTTCAGATAAGTTGGTGGATCTTTACGTATATAACATCGAACCTAACGCCTCTAGGTATAGATATTTTTCTGTGACTCTGTGTCTGTCCCAAAAAACAACATTTATCTTGTTATGAAAAACCTGAATACGAGAATGTGGAAACACTCGAGCGGCAAAATAAATTTATTCAGTCTGAATAATTTTCGAGTTACTTGAATGACTAGGCTTTTATGTTTACGAATTTACAGTAAGTTTTGTGTTGAAACATTTAAGTGCAAATGTTCAAATATATTTTACATGTTTTACTTTTGTTTGCAAATATTTTCAGGGTTTGCTAGAGGTTTTAGCTCATTTCATAAAAGTAATAACATAGCAAAAATTATCAAGACTAGGTACTGAAAAATCTAAGAACATGGACAGGAACTAATAAGACTTATAATTAAGAACTCTATTTATCATTAGGGATTCGTACCCAAAGGATAAAACGGGACCCTATTACTAAGACTTCGCTCTCCGTCCGTCCGTCTGTTACCAAGCTGTATCTCATGAACCCTGTGAAAGCATGAACCGTGATAGTAAGGCAGTTGAAATTTTCACAGATGATGTATTTCTGTTGCCGCTATAACAATAAATACAAAAAAAAAACAGAATCAAATAAATATTTGAGGGGGCTCCCATACAACAAACATGTTTTTTTTGCCGTTTTTAGGGTTCCGTAGTCAAAGATAAGGAACCCTTATGGATTCGTAATGTCTGTCTGTCTGTCCGTGTATGTCACAGCCTTTTTTTTCCGAAACTATTAGAGCTATACTGTTGAAACTTGGTAGGTAGATGTATTCTGTAAACTGCATTAAGATTTTTACACACAATTAAAAAAAAACAATTCTTTTTGGGGTTCCCCATACTTAGAACTGAAACTCAATTTTTTTTTTCATCAAACCTATACGTGTGGTGTATCTATGGATAGGTCTTCAAAAATGATATTGAGGTTTCTAATATCATTTTTTTCTAAACTGAATAGCTTGCGCGAGAGACACTTCCAAAGTGGTAAAAAGTGTGTCCCCCCCCCCATAACTTCTAAAATAGGAGAATGATAAAACTAAAAAATAAATATAATGTACATTACCATGTAAACTTTCACTCAAAATTTGTTTGAACGAGATCTAGTAAGTAGTTTTTTTTTTAATACGTCATTAATCGTAATCCATCCAAGAACTTTTATATTATGTTACTTGCTGCTGCGGAACCCTTCATGGGCGAGTTCGACACGCACTTGGCCGCTTTTTATTGATAATGGCGCGGAACCCTTAGTGCGCGAGTCCGACTCGCAATTGGCCGGTTTTTTTTCGTACACTACGCATCTTCTTTCAATAAAATCGATTGAATAGTTTAGGCGCTACGGTGGAAAATACATAAATACAAACATACATACATAGACTGCTAAACACATAACCCTTTCTTTTTGATGTGCCGCAGTCGGATAAAAATGCACCGTAGTAAGCGTGCTTTGCCAAAATATAAAGCTACCTACGTCAGTAAAATTATTTATTCAGTTATTTAACCGCTAACAAATTCATTTGATTGTGGTTTATTTTCGTGTTGTTGCCCAAATGTTTAAATATACGCCCCAAATATTATCAACGGATTTACTCTGGACATGTATTATTCGTGTTATTTTTTATTGTCTATATTCCCACGATGGTGCAACCCACGATGGCCAATTGAGAACCTGCCTACCCTTTCGGGAAAAATGGCGTGTGTCTATGTGTTTATGTATAATTTGCTTTTTTTATTATACGGAATTAATTTGCTTCAATTTGTATACAGCGCGTCCCAAGACTATGCGACATGAAGGGAAAGTACCTTAAATATTGTAGATAGGATATTTTGCTAAAAGGAGACTTTACTTAATTTTTAAAACTAAGTAATACTGCAATCAAAGATTTTCTATAAAATTACATGATTCGCTTGGGAAACGAACCGACTTTTAAAATTAAAATTATTAATTTTACGGTATGCCTTTGTTTTAAGATACTATTTTCTTTAAGAGGAATTATTTATTTTTGTCCATTCGTTAAATTGGCATCATAAAAATACGGGGTGTTTTTTTTTCACATTTAAGTCGGTTCGATTCCCAGACGAAGCAAGTATTTTTTAGAAAATATTTGAATGCAGTATTACTTACTTTTAAAAATAAAATAAAGTCTCCGTTCCGCAAAATATTCTATCTACAATATTTGGTACTTTCCTTTCATGTCGCATAGTCTTGGGACGACCTGAATTACTAGCGTGAGGATAGGGCGGATGATGTGACAAGTTACTGCCCATTTTTTTGGTGTCGAAATCGGATTCGAGGCACCAACGACATCCAGTCTATGACTTACAATTAGTTTGCTCGCATTCGGACGTATTTGATGTAGACAAAATGAAAATTTTGTAGAACAACCGCATCTTCATGTTCATCTTTATGTCTCAGGGTGGCGGGCGCAGGGCAATGCCACATAGGGTGCGTACTAGGTGGACGTGACCTATGAGGTAATGCACTGTTCATAGGCAGAGGTTACCGCTTATCATCAGGTGGGCCATCTGCTTGTACCGTCATTCAGTAATAAAAAAAAAAAAAACTTAATATTGAAATCTATGGCTTTAGCTTTACAGACCTTCTCTAGCAGGCTTAGCATGAGCACCAAGACAATGGTTTCTCGCCGAAAGAATAGAGAAAAGTAACATTAGGTTAACAACAACATATCTACTGTCTCAAGCATTATGATCTCAAGAATGAGAGAAAGAAATATTAAGTTTTTCTGCTATTCCCTCGCGATAAAGGTCTACGTGGTCGAGACGAACATAATTTGTCTATTTTTGACATACAAGACTAGATATATTTCTCAAGATGTGTACACAGAGCTTTATCTATACTATCATACTATCAAGTAAAGCTTGCTGTAGACATTAAGGTGGTTGCTTTTTTAACCCCCGACGCAAAAACGAAGGCGAGTTATAAGTTTGATATGTCTGTGTGTGTGTGTGTGTGTGTATGTCTGTCCCAACGTAGCTCCGGTATGGATGAACCGATTTAGTTTTTTTTTTGTTGGAAATGTGAATTTGTCGGGAGTGTTCTTAGCTATGTTTGATCAAAATCATTTCAGCCGTTTCATTGCGTTGGGGGTTTTTTTAATTTTTACAAAATCAATTACTTGTCATACTAATGTATTTTACCAAATATGGGCGACAAAGTATAATTTTACACTGATATGGCTGTTGTTGGCTTTTATATTGGCCATTGGCAGCAAATCATATTTGGTTGAAGATTGGATTAATAGCGAAAATAACATCAAAATGATTCGTATGCACAAAAATTTCTATGTTATTTTCGCTACTAATCCATTGTTTTCTTCAACCAAATATGATTTGCCGCAAATAATTACCAGTATAAAAGCCTACAACAGTAATTTCAGTGTAAAATTATACTCAGTTCGCCCATATTTGGTAAAATACGTTAGTATTAAAAAGCAACCACCAAGGCATATACACTCGCTGATCAACAATAAATAAATAAATAAATAAATAAATAATGCTGGACAGTTCACACAACATTATCTAGCCCCAAGCTAAGCCAGAGCTTGTGTTATGGGTACTAGATAACTGATATACTTAATATAATACATTACATAGATATATATTTTTAGTATGCAAAGAAAACACCCAGAACACCCTGAACAAATATCTGCAGAACGCACAAATTATTTGTTCCGAGGCGGGAATCGAACCCGCAACCTCCTGCGTCGCAGGCGAACCATCGCCAGCCGCGCCACAGAGGTCGTCACAACAATGCACCATACAGCAGTACACTTAGATCACTAATTTCCGTAACAATGCATCGTAGGCCGTTTTCAACTGGAGACCTTTCCAATTAGCAGGCTAGTGCAGCGTTCTAATGATGCGACAAGCTTAAGGGCGCTTAGCTTTGTGTACTTGGCACGTGTGGCCCGTTGATATAGTGCTTAGATTTAGGATGTCAACCAGTGGGACAACATGTCTGGAATGAAAAACGACCTCTGCGGCAGTGTGCGACAACTGAGTAAGGACACAAAGCAAAATTATTACATCTAAGAAAGAAAGAAAGAAATAAAAATAAAGAAAAAACAAATTTAAGATAAACAGGCATTATTTTGTAACTGAAAAAATCGTGTGTTTCACCTCCGACACGCAATTGGAGTTTACTCCAGTCGAGTTCAGTATAAGATGAGCGAATATATTGCGCAGAGGGAAAACATAACGGACTTCACTCTTTGTTAACGCTCGAATTGAGGATTTTACTCTTCGTATGATTTTCGTCCCTTGGCCTTATATGAAAATCAGTTTCTCTTCTTTGTGAATTTCGTGCCGCTTTATTGAAAGTAGCGAACAATTTCGTACCACTTTATTGAAAGTAGCGAACAATTTCGTACCACTTTATTGAAAGTAGCGAACAATTTCGTACCACTTTATTGAAAGTAGCGAACAATTTCGTACCGCTTTATTGAAAGTAGCGAACTATTTCGTACCACTTTATTGAAAGTAGCGAACAATTTCGTACCGCTTTATTGAAAGTAGCGAACAATTTCGTACCGCTTTATTGAAAGTAGCGAACAATTTCGTACCACTTTATTGAAAGTAGCGAACAATTTCGTACCGCTTTATTGAAAGTAGCGAACAATTTCGTACCACTTTATTGAAAGTAGCGAACAATTTCGTACCGCTTTATTGAAAGTAGCGAACAATTTCGTACCGCTTTATTGAAAGTAGCTAACAATTTCGTACCACTTTATTGAAAGTAGCGATCAATTTCGTACCGCTTTATTGAAAGTAGCGAACAATTTCGTACCACTTTATTGAAAGTAGCGAACAATTTCGTACCACTTTATTGAAAGTAGCGAACAATTTCGTACCGCTTTATTGAAAGTAGCGAACAATTTCGTACCCCTTTATTGAAAGTAGCGAACAATTTCGTACCACTTTATTGAATGTAGCGAACAATTTCGTACCGCTTTATTGAAAGTAGCGAACAATTTCGTACCACTTTATTGAAAGTAGCGAACAATTTCGTACCGCTTTATTGAAAGAAGCGAACAATGTTGTGTGGCAAAACTTTGTAAAGATAATTAACTGTTACTCTTGAACTAGCAACTCGGCCCGCTTCGGTAGTGTCGGGATCCCCCTCTCCCCCTCCCCTACCCTCTGCCCCTTACCTCTTTCATGCGAATATTTTTTTAATAATTTAAACTAACCACGTACTCAATAGATACTCATACTTCCCAACATTATAACCCTTGGGTTAGCTCGTACTTCGCATCACTGGTTCTTTCTTGGACACTCTTCTGTGGCTATGACAGGAAGAAGTGAGGTGAAAGTGTTCAGTAGGCTTCACAGAGGCTACCCGGAGGTGACCCGACTTCTGGTTTTTAAGTCGTAGGTACGAATCCCAGACGAGCACCAATTTTTCCACTTTCTCAAACAAAAATTCGATCATAATATGGCACCTCACATACATACTCAACATGCCACAATTTTTGTTTTTCCAGTTTCTTCCAAAGTTTTCCTTCATTGTTTGAGAAAGTGAAAAAATTGGTGCTCAACTGGGATTTGTACCTACGACGTTATAATCAGAAAGTCGGGTCACTATACTTCATTGCCTAGCTTTTAGGTCGAATCTATATCTTACCATTCCTGCTCTAATTTCCAATGATTTCAAGACAATGCTATCATATTTATTCGCCAATAAACGAATTCTGCTCAACGCTAAAAGGGTTCCACAGGGTTATGAACTTGCTCGGAATTTCATTACGACATTTTTAGGCCGTCTTTGTATTGAAGTTGTGGGGTTTTCGATGGTGCTCATGACGTCTGTGTCCAAGATATTTGGATCACATCTCAACCATCATGTCTCTTTTGTTAATTGTTCTTCTTGATAACTTAATCCTAAGTTGGCTATAAAAAAGGCAGCAGTGTATTTAAAATACAAGTGTCTGGTGTTCGCACACGGCTATGCTCGCGTTAGGTATACAAAGAGTAGCCGTTAGGTCAAATCAGGGCATATTAATTTGCTGTCAACATCCCAGCTAGGTAGCTGTTTGATTTTAGGGTAGTTTAGGATGAATGGTGTAAGTGTAGGTATGTATAATGTATTATTTTATCTTTATTTTATGTATTATATATGTAGGTTAGTATATATTTGATTATTGTGTGTATTTGTTAAGATGATAACACCACTGTCCCATTCTTCATTCCCAGGTAACCGTTTGGGTTACCTATCACCTTAAAAATAGATACATTTAACGATGACGCCTTAATTAGTCATTTAATTCAGCCACCTCACCCCTGGGGTTAATTATCACACGTTCCATACAATGTTTAATGAACACGAGTGTTGCCACTTTAAAGCTAAATCTAGCAACTTTAATAAAAACTTTAATTAATTCACCTTTCAAACAAAAAAGAACAAAATCGTTTCGTCCACTCGGGAGCTAAGTTGGGACAAACAGACACACACACAGACACGTCAAACTTATAACTCCCATTCGTTTTTGCGCCGGGGGTTAAAAAAGTTGGGTCAAACAATGTATGACCATGATCTAAGTAATGGCATTGTTTAAATTAGGTACTTATTTTTTCAACAAAGCTGGCTACGTAAGCCGGGTCTGTGTTGACAACACTGTACTACTAATTAGGCGTGGTCTTGACTCCAGGAGATTCGGCATACTTTCCCGTTTTTGTGGGATACTGAAGTTCTGAGGTTTCTTTTTATTACGCTCCGCGGAATGAAAAAGAAGTCTTATGAATATTTCGGTGATGAATAGGAGCGCTAATGAGATCTCGTGAATTAAGAGTTTACTTACTTACTTTGAACTTTAGACCTTTGTATAAATGAAACTGAAAATTTGAAAACACAAAGATTTTAAAAGAAATCTTACAAGTACTTGATTCCACGCTGGCTACTTGATTCCAACAACCACTTAGTGAATTTCCTACTTAATTACTTTCTGGCTAACACGTAAAGTTACCATGGTAGCTAACATGGAAGTAATAAAGGTAATGCACTTACCTAGTTCCAGGAATAAAAAACAAGTATTTAAGTTTGAATTTCATTCATGTTACCTGTACCCGGACTTGTTTTTAAGATTCGTTGGTATAAGATTTGTCCTGGCTGCTAGCTTATTTAAGGAATGTGTTATTACTGGAAGAAAGCGTTAGCAGAGTCAATCGTGGGAAGCAATGGCAGCGATGAACTCACCACTTGTCACGTCTGTTTCCCACGATGGTGCAACCCACGATGAAAATAAACCCATTTGAGGCTCTGTCTACCCTTTCGGGGAAAAATGCGTGTGTCTATGTATGTATGTATGTATTGTACCTCATCTAAACCGCAGAATAAATAATAGTACTAAACGTACCTACACACCTACCTAGCGTTTGTTTATTTGATTGAATGTCGCGGTTTCAATAAGACTCACTGATAGCATTATTCTTACAAACCTTAGTTGTTGATACCACCTTTAGTAGTAGTAGAACTTTTTTGTGAAAGAGTTCGTCTGGGGAATTACTACCTCCATAACTATTTCTACCGCAAAGCAGTAGTGCTCGCATTGCTGTGTTCCGGTTTGTAGGGTAAAGATAAAAGATAAAGATATATTATTTGCTTGAACATAATGTGATATAAGGTCTTAAAAATAATTAGGTAAGTTCCAATTATGTTCTACCTTATCTAGCATGCAAATTACAAAAATACAAAAGAATGACAGACTTAAATAGGTACATCAAATTAAAATTAAAGTCATAAGTAGCCCTAAAATCACAAATTGTCCTCCATAAATTCACGAATATTGTAATAACATTTACTGATTAACAATTGTTTTAGACTAGTCAAAAATTCTTAAAAACGGCTTCGTTTTCGTTTTTTAGAATTTTATAACCAGAGGTGAGATAACAGATGTTACACATCACTGCGACTACTGTAAGGCTCGTTCATTTTTTTAAGTGTTATTTATATGTATTAGTTTCTGAGAGGTTGGTACTATTAGCCATGTAGCTTATTACCAGAGGTGAGATATCAGATGTTACACATCATATGCGACTACTGTAAGGCTTGCTATTTTTTAAAATGTTATTAACATGTGTTATTTTCTGAGAGGTTTTATTTTTTCATTTTTTTAAGTGTTATTTATATGTGTTAGTTTCTGAGAGGTTGGTACTATCAGCCATGTTGCTTATTACCAGAGGTGAGATAACAGATGTTACACATCACTGCGACTACTGTAAGGCTCGTTAATTTTTTTAAGTGTTATTTATATGTGTTATTTTCTGAGAGGTTGGTACTATTAGCCATGTAGCTTATTACCACAGGTGAGATATCAGATGTTACACATCATACGCGACTACTGTAAGGCTTGCTATTTTTTTAAAATGTTATTTACATGTATTATTTTCTGAGAGGTTTTATTTTTTCATTTTTTTAAGTGTTATTTATATGTGTTAGTTTCTGAGAGGTTGGTACTATCAGCCATGTTGCTTATTACCAGAGGTGAGATTACAGATGTTACACATCATTGCGAATACTGTAAGGCTTGCTCATTTTTTTAAATGTTATTTACATGTGTTATTTTCCGAGAGGTTGGTATTATCAGCCATGTTGCTTATTACCAGAGGTGAGATAACAGATGTTACACATCATTGCGACTTCTGTAAGGCATGCTCATTTTTTAAATGTTATTTACGTGTGTTATTTTCCGAGAGGTTGGTATTATCAGCCATGTTGCTTATTACCAGAGGTGAGATAACAGATGTTACACATCATTGCGACTACTGTAAGGCTTGCTCATTTTTTAAATGTTATTTAAATGTAATAAATATAATTCTAAGATAAAACGGTAAATAAATTTAAATAAAACTTACATTAAAATGTCTTAATAACTACGACAATTGAAAACCAAAAATTCAGAGTGTAATTGTTCAAGAAGGCGTTCATCAAAATGAGGTTCAACGAGAAGACATGAAATTGATATATTACTGTAGTGTAGGCTTCGCAACGTTGTCTTGATATATTACTGTAGTGTAGACTTCGCAAAGTTGTCTTGGCTTCCTCGCTTTCCATGGAAGCGGAGATTGCTCGTCCTACTTTAATAACGGGTACAAAGTTGTTGTATACGTATATTTTCTATACGGGAGTGACATGCGACAAAACTCCTCAAAGAAAATAAACATTATTTTCTGAACTTTGGCCCTAATTTCACACAAGCATACCACGGCCAGAATATTGATGGTACCAACTTAAAGAAAGGAAGAAGTCAGTTTTTTTTTGATATTCTAACCACCCTGACTTTGCATGGGCAGTAATTTCACATAATTTTTATTTTCTATGTAACACCTCTCTAGTCGTCAGTATACTAACGACTAGCGAGGTGTTATACAGGGTATAACATAATATCCCTATAAGCCCGGGGAGTGGGTATTCTACACATCATGGCAAATAACTTTAGTTCTAAGACTTTTTAAATTTTGAAGTTTTTCATTCATGAAGTGCCTCGTAAAAATCCTGAAATTCCTCGATGAATTCCTGAAATTTCTCCAGAAAATGTACCTAACAGAACATGTAGCAGCCCCACGCAAGGTACCTTAGCGTACCGTAACGTCCTCATGTTGTTTGAATTTCAGGATTCTTACAAGGCATTTCATGAATGAAAAACTTCGAAATTTAAAAAGTCGTAGAATTAAAATTATTCGCTCTGATGTGTAGAATACCCCCTCCCCGAGCTTTTAGGGATATTATGTTACACCCTGTATATTACAATATATACTATAGTATAAAACTACTACATATATTTGATTTTCAAGACTCAAAATCCATGACCAACCAATGGTTCTTTGAGACCGGCCACCCGTAATAACACAATTAATCAAAGGAGATCAATAGACGATCGGTGCTGACGGAAACATTAATCACTGAATAAAAGGACGACAGAGCAGGAGTCCACGGTCTGTTTGTTTGTCTTAATATAATTTAATTTACTTTTTTGAAATTAGGAAACATGTGAACGAAACATCGTTACTTTACTAAGTAGGTCCCAACGCAGCTATTTTTATCAAGGTAGCAAACAAGCATACGCCCCGGCTTACCTGTTGGGTAAGAGGTTACCATAGCCTATGGACGCCTGCAATACCAAACGCACGAGCACGCGCGGTGCCGACCCTTTAAAAATTTCCAAACACCTTTTGCAGAACCCCATACTTTAGTCAATTGGGAAAACCTCAGCAGGATGTTAAGAAGTATAGGAAATCTTTCCTAGAATCCTTTGCTAGAATCAACGAATCACTGCGTTTTTTTTTCTGTGAAGGCGTAGCCCGAAATCTTTTTTTTTTATTTTTTTTCCTCGCCTCAATATGTTCACTGCTGAGCGTATCGATTCAAGGACCTCGTGTCCCTTATGTATCAGTAAAACCTTGTGGTCAACACTATGGTTCTTCATCGAGGCCTATAATATCCTATGCAGAGCGGTAGGAGACGCTCATGCTCATGATACATCACGGAGTCAAGTGCTGAGTGAATCTTTTCACTCCAACGCACATATCATCATCATTATCGTCATCGTCATCAGCAATAAGACATCCTCTGTTGGAGGAGGAATACAGTTTATCCCATAGAATTCAATGGGTGGTCACCACGCCTGGCAGTTCACACAACATTATCTAGCCCCAAGCTAAGTACAGCTTGTGTTATGGGTATAGATATCTGATATACATAAAACAATAAAAAAAAAAAAATATGCTAGACAGTTCATAGATAGATAGATAGATAGATAGAAAACTCTTTATTGTAATCATCTTAAAAATAAAATAACAGCATACTTATATTAACTTACAACTAGTTCACGGTGATACAATGGGCGGCCTTATCGCTAAGAGCGATCTCTTCCAGGCAACATTATCTAGCCCCAAGCTAAGCAGAGCTTGTGTTATGGGTACAGATCGTAGCCCCCGATGACCCTCCCCCCCTCCTACCCATACCCCCTATGTCAATCTCCTTCTTCTAAGCTACCTCCCCACCAATTTTCACCAAATCTGTTCACCCGTTCTTGAGTTATAAGTGGTGTAACTAACACGACTTTGTTTTATATTATATAGATTTAAGGAATAATCAACATTTATTCTTAAGAATATACTTACTGTAAGTGGGTATCGTTATATTTTGTGTTCATTTATACTGTTGCTGCTTGAACTATAAAGGGAGACAAAGAAAATTGAATCTTCCCTCTGATTGTATCGAACACGTTGTATTGTTTGAACGATTCAATGTCATCGTTATTGTCTTTGTTAAACCCTTGTTTGGAATTGAAATTTTCTGATGTGAAATGTATTAGGTCAGAAATATTAGTATGCCAATAAACGGCAATGATCTTGACATCTATCATTTATGGAATGCCAACTGATAAATCAAAACGAGGGCATGAGCCAAATACTCTGACTACCATCTTAAGGTGGGGTATATAACGCAAAATTACCAATCTTAGATTAGATTTTTAACTGACTAAATGAAGTAAAATATTCAAATTAAAAATATGCATGGATACAACATTATAATACCTAAAAAACCAATGGTGGAAGGAAAAAGCGCTTGAACTGCAACACCTAGCAGACACCAAGCAAAGTGCAAAGTTCTTTGAGGGTCTCAAGACAGTATTTGGACCGAAATATGCGAATACCTCATCAATCCTATCTCTTGATAAAACCCATCGTCTAACTGATCGTTCTGATATACTGGCTCGTTGGGCTGAGCACTTCGATGAAGTCTTGAATCCTGGAGCGCAAAGTGCTGATCTGTCACACATCGAGGCACTTGAAACTCTACCTATTTCATTGGAGCTGGACATCCCACCATCATTTAATGAGTTTCATCAAGCGGTCAATCGGCTCAAAAATAGTAAGTCTCCTGGCGGTGATGGTCTGGCCTCTGAAATCTACAAGTACGGAGGACCCAACATTAGAGGCTGTTTGTTAGAGTTGGTTTTGAAAATCTGGGAAACCAGTACAATTCCTCAAGACTGGAAAAACGCATTCATCTGCAAGTTGTACAAAGGGAAGGGTAATATGTCTGATTGCAGTTCTTACAGAGGCATTGCTCTCCTAAGCGCAGCCGGAAAAGTCTTGGCGCACATCTTGAACCGTCGGTTGAACACTCTAGCTGAAGGTATCCTGCCTGAAACTCAATGTGGTTTTAGGCCGTGCAGGGCGACGGTCGATGCAATCTTCGTGGTAAAACAACTACAGGAAAAGAGCCTGGAACAAAAACGTCCACTCTATATGTGCTTTGTTGACCTTGAGAAGGCGTTTGATCGTGTACCGAGGGATGCACTTTGGATCGTCCTCAGGAAAGCGGGTTGTTCTGAAAAGTTTGTAAGCCTCATACGGAATTTTCACGAAGGAATGATGGCAAGGGTCCGACATGAGGACGACTTTACGAAACAGTTTCCCGTTACCTGTGGTGTCAAACAGGGATGTGTGATGGCTCCTACTCTGTTCGCCATTTACTTCGCTGCTGTGATGCGAGATTCTTACAGCAGCTGTGGTGAGCAAATATCCCTTAATGTGCGAAGCGATAGAAGCGTCTTCGACATCTCGCGCTTTAAATCTAGGCGCAAGCTGCAGAAGGTCTCTGTATTAGACATTCTTTACGCTGATGATGTCTGCTTGATGGCTGATAGTGTCAATAGTCTGCAGAGATATATTAACAGCCTGGATGAATCATGCCGTAGATTTGGCCTGGTCATAAGCGTGTCCAAGACCCAAGTCCTAAAGCAACCAGCTCGGTGTGAAATCGCGGACCCTACCACGTTGACATTAAGCGGAAAACCCCTCGAAGAAGTTTCAGCCTTCCGTTACCTAGGATGTTTCGTTCGTGATGATAACCGCCTTGTCACTGAAATCTCTTCACGCATAGCGAGGGCGGCCGCAACCTTTGGAAAGTTATCGAAACGAGTTTGGGACTCACACGACTTACAGCTGCACACTAAAATCTACGTGTATAAAGCAATAATTCTTCCAATACTCCTATACGCCACTGAGACCTGGTGTCTTTATAAAGGCGATACAAAGCGGCTTGACGTCTTTCATATGAAGTGCCTCAGATCGATACTTCGTATTAAGTGGCAGGATCGTGTACCTAATACAGATATTCTTCGCCGTACCGAGCTTAGTGGAATGGAGGCTCTGCTCATGCAAGGCCAACTTAGGTGGTGTGGGCATCTTGTGCGTATGGGTGACACCAGACTTCCGAAATCGGTCTTTTTCTCGGAGTTATCTCAGGGGAAGCGTGCACCTGGTGGCCAGTTTCTGCGCTACAAGGATGTCCTTAAGCGCAGCCTATCTTCATGTGATATACCGTGCGATGATTGGGAAGAGCTTGCACATCGGCGGTCTGACTGGCGCAGCACCGTTCACAAGGCTACTGTGCAATATGAAGTAACTCGTCTGGAACACCTTGATGCTAAGCGCCAGCAACAGAAGATAAAACCCAAAACCATTTACACCTATACCTATAATTCTTTTGGACAGTTGTACTGTCCCTCGTGTGATAGAACGTTCAAAACAAAGTTTGGTTTTGCGAGCCATATTCGCTCACATAGATAGGGAAATTTTTGAATTGTATAGACATCAAAATTGGGTTATCAGGGTTCGCCATCGACGGATACGTTGAGGAGGACTATATATATATAATACCTAACGAGGAATCACCCAGACAGAAACACAGCAGGATAAAATTTTCTAGATAAAAAAAAAACACAAAGTTATCTCTAACTTTTTGCTAGATTCGATTGTTTGTCAATATGGTACAGATTATTGGGTCAAAAATTAGATAAAAAAGATCAATACAATAAAACGGAGGGTTCACCTAAGGGCGCTTACACATAGAAAGTCCGTTTTACAGATCCGTTTAAACGTATATGTTATTAGCGTATTGTTGTTGTATGAGCCAGTTCACACACATGACAGTATTCCGGATCCGGTAAAAAATCCCACACACAACCGAAATACTGATCCGTTTTCCCGGAAGAACGAAAGTCCAGTAGCGTCGGATCTGTTAAAATCGGTCCTGTAAATGCTGTGTGAATATTACCTCCAGTAGCGACGGATCCTTTAAAATCGGTCCTGTAAATGCTGTGTGAATATTACCTTTAACAGCAACGGATCAGTTAAGAAGGATCCTGTAAAAACAGACGTTATATGTGTACGCGCCGTAAGGAATTTATAAAAATTATCTATATTTCACGAGATATTCAATAAAAACCGCTTCTTCGATCGGCACGTGGGGTTTTTTTTGTATGAAGATTTCTGCCTGGTGGTGGGGCAATCTTAATAGGCTTGAAAATATTATAAACATATAAATTGAGCTAATTTTGGTTAGAGTCAAGTACCAGATAAAAAGTTATTATAAGGTATAAAAGGTACGAAATAATAAAAAAAATGCGAGATTATATATAGATAGGTTACTTTTTATTGCGGTATAGGCAAGCGAAGTCACAGAAAAAAACTAGTTATTTCTGAAAATGGCTGACTACGTCTGCATCCTAACATTAAACTTCCAAACAAGCAAAAAATCATTAAAAATGAATAAGCAAATAAGCATTAAATTTTTACTTTGCATTTTAAAGTGCAATGTATCACGCGCTATTTCACTAAGCAACATTCTACCAACCCTTGACATTTTCAAGTAGGTAGTCTCTAAAACAACGTAAAAAACTACCTCGCTGCGGTCCGTGTAATCAGGCTGAAATGTACAGTCAGCGACAATTACTGCAAAGAGAAGTTATAATTTATTCTAACGGCCCTATTCAAGAAACTTACTCGGCTATTGTTATCCCTTTCTCTTCTTATAACAGAAGATAACCTTACAACAATGAGTAATTAGGTAGCCCTTTGAATAAGAAAACCTCACACTGATAGAGATGATGGTACATCGACCTCCTCTATGCCGCAACAGGCGAGTGGCCGGCTGAGATGCGAGAGGTTGTGGATTTGATTCCCGCAGCGGAACAAATGTTTGTATGATCTGCAAATATTTGCGCCCGGGTGTCGTGGTACTATGGTACTCGTAGTTCCTGATACATACGACACAGGGAATCCTAGTGTGGGGTGAGGACTTTAAATGTGACTGTTGGGTGTGTTTTGTTATGTTATACCACAGATAAAATAATACTATACGTTATACCTAGGTCCCTAAAAATGTGTGAAATACTTTTTTCGTTTTTACTGTGTAACCTTCTAATGGTACTGAAGCAGAAACTCATGGACATGTGCATGCTTCCCGTTCTTACATTATGGCTCACAAACTTGGTCTTTGACAAACATCCAAAAATCCAAACTCAAAGTACGCCAACGTGCGATGGAGCGCAGTATTCTTGGAGTTAAAATACCGAATCACGTCCGTAACAGCATACTGCGTTCCAAAGCAAAAATCGACGATGTAGGAGAGAAAGCCGCCAAGCTGACGGGGAGGCGACGTCTGTCGAAAGCCCAACGAGCTGTGGGCTGAGCCCTGATACAGCGCACCGGCGCGGCTTCGCGGCAGACCACGCAGGAGGTGACGGGTTGAACTGGATGCCTATGAGACATACTGGAAATCGCTAGCACAAGATCGAAACGACTGGTGGAACTTGTGGAGGTCTTTGCACAACAATGGGACAGCACAGGCTAATAGTAATAGTAACAGTAAGTAATAACTTGTGTTGCTAATTCAAAATATCACTCCTACACAAAAAAGGTCCTAAGCTTTTTCGACAAACGCCTCCTTCAACACGAAATGAATATTTTAGAGCTGTAGATAATTTCAAGCTGGTGTAGGATTGTAAGCCGTGGTGTACCCGGCCTGAAAAGAAACCTCTTCGTCTCCTCCCGCGGATGTCGTAAATGCCAACTATGGGATTAAACTATCGGATGCGCAGCACCATCCACCTGAATACTTTTTTTTTATATTGATAGACCTTTGTTTGACCACGATCTCACCTGTTGGTAAATGACGATGTGGCCGAAGATGGAGCACAAAGGTCTAGGAGGCACCTATTCACTCTAGACTTGAAGAGACCCAGATTATAGCTTAGTTTTTTTTTTTGTTACCAATACTGTGAGCACATTCCACAATCCACCTGCCCAAGCGTGGTAATTATGTAAAAACCCCCGTTTTAATTTTATGGGGGAGGCCTCGTCCAGCAGTGAAAGTCTAACGGCTTCCACCATCATCATCGTCATCAAGAGGATTTATTGCATTTTTTCAATGTACCACAGGAGGTAATTTAAATCACAAATTCACAGTGTTTTAGCTGCCTGTACTTTATGCCTGGCTCACCAGACCTCGTTGTCAGTGACACAAGCTTAGTGCCTCTATTTTAAGAAAATCTGAGCCGTCGCAGAAATAAACATAATTAGTCCAGTGCACAGAACAGCTCTACTATATATTATAGAGTCCAGTGCAACTTCACCTTTATCATTATAAAGGACATGTATGAACTCCATTTGACGACGGCCCAACGATGGATTCGTATGTTTTTATATATATATTTTTTCGTAACCTATTTTGTCCCACTGCTTGGCAAAGGTCTCCCCCAAATTCTTCCACTTGTTCATGTCTTTGGCAGTCTCCTACCACTCCTTCTCAAAATTAACATCATCGTCCCGCCATCGCTTTCTCGGCCGACCCCAAGGTTGCCGTCTTTCAGGTATCCAGGGTTTGCTGATGTTAGCCCACCTGTTCGGAACCATTCGACTGACGTGCCCAGTCTCAATTAAGCCTGGCTGTTTTGTCACCTACGTCGGCAATACCAGTCAGGGAACGCAGCATACTATAATTTTATAGCTTACCTTAAGTTATTTCCATTTTAAATCTCTGCAACAGAATTAAGAAATACCACAAGACCACATGTTTGACGTACATTAATAACTCTGCCTCGAGGTTCTAGTTTCAGCTGAACAAACATTTGCATATTTCAAGCATACTACAGCAGCCATTTGAGATATTAGATGTCACCAACTATATACAATATAAACTAGCTATCCCTCGACGTCGTCGGTCGTCTGCAAGTCCGATCAATTTAGATTTTCAATTATTTTTGCTGTCCGAATATATTGGGACCCAGTACTTTCAAACATATAAGAAACCGAAATTGATTTCGAAGGGAATCGACAAACGCAGCAAAATAAAAAGGACATTATTGTGGCAATACAGGCGTAAAAAAAAGCGGCCAAGTGCGTGTCGGATTCGTCCAAGAAGGGTTCCGTAGCATCAAGTAACATAATATAAAAGTTCTTGTAGTTCGTTCTAAATTTGATCGATGTTTTAATAACAGTGTATTAAAAAAGACCTCGTTCTAACCAATTTTCGGTGGAAGTTTACATGGTAATATACATTTTTTTTTTTTTTTAGTTTTATCATTCTCTTATTTTAGAAGTTAAAGGGGGGGGGGGACGACATACACATTTTACCACTTTGGAAGTGTCTCCTGCGCAAACTATTCAGTTTAATAAAATATATATGAGAAACCTCAATATTATTTTTGAAGAACTATCCATATACTATACACGAATGATTTCGATGAAGAAAAAAACTGAGTACCCCCAAAATTTATTGTTTTTCTATTTTTGTGTGAAAATCACAGAATACATCTACTTACCAAGTTTCAACAGCATAGTTCTTATAGTTTCGGAAAAAAGTGGCTGTGACATACGGACGGACAGATAGACAGACAGACATGACGAATCTATAAGGGTTCCGTTTCTTGCCATGAGTGTAAAAACTTTCGATACACTGCCGGTTCGCACTTTAGTCAATTATGTATATACATATGCTCTAGAGTCTAGTCCTTCAAATGTGTTCACTAATCAAGCAATGGACTGATAAAACTTATCAGAATTATCCCTCTTTATGCGTTTTGTCTCTCTTTTGGTTCGGATACTCTTTGAGCGCTGTTCCGAAGTCCATTTACTTTGAGATCAATGCTGACTACCCACATGTAAAGTTTCTCAGAAACGTGTCTTGGGCTACGTAAATAAGTTTGTGCAAATACCATTTCCTAATGGATAACTGCTGAGATATTTCCACGTCATTACCGAGAGATTCGGCCTATTGTTCGAAGTTTATTGTGCGACCGGACGCAATTACACCGAGCTCACGAGCTGACGGAATCTGATTGTGTGGCTGGCTGTTGTTTGAGCCTGTACTGGTTACAGATTTCTATTACCGTCCTCTGAATAGGTACTACTATACACTTTACTTTACTTTTAAGTGTTTCCGAAACTTGTATGGATAGAAATTCAGTCATTGAAAAATTTCAAACTTTGGCCTCAAACATTACAGTTGTAGATGAATGTTCGCTTCGCCTCCTTGGTTCACCTATTCTTGACGAGTCTTTTCCGGCATTTGTAGACGCTTCCGTCTGGTAGTGATTTGGATCAGTTGAGCTACCTTTAGATCGCTTGACGCGGTCTTCAGGTAGCACAACTGTTTCATATGTATTTTGTACATACCTTGTATTATTCTTTCTGTAAATAAATGTATACTTTACTAGGTACTATAAAGAGTTCGTCTGGGGAAGTACTACCACCATACCTACTATTTCTCCAGCAAAGCAGTATTTCTCGCATTGCTGTATTCCGGTTTGAAGGGTATGGGTGCCGGTGAAGTTACATATACATGAGACTTTTCATCTTTATGTATCAGGGTGGCGGGTGCAATGCAATGTATTGAAAGATAATAATATTATGCATATACGAAGATAAAAAAAACAAGTTGTACTACTAACAAACTATTTGTGTCTTTTTAGGGTTTTTGTACTATGCTTTTTGGTAGAAATAGGTATGTGGTAGTACTTTCCCAGACAAAGTCTTGGTCGTGGTGGTAGGTCTGGAGCTAAATTACGAAAACGGAACATAGTGGCACTCTTTTCAGTAATACAAAAGAAGATGAATACATGTGTTATTTAGTAAATTAATTAAACAAAGACCCTTTTTTTTCTTTTTTTTTTTATACTACTTGGGTTACGGAACAAGCAAGAGGCCCACCTCAGCGGTAACCTCTGCCTATGAACAGTGCATTAACTCATAGGTCACGTCCACCTAGGACGCACCCTATGTGGCATTGCACTGCGCCAGCCACCCTGAGACATAGATGAAAAGTCTCATGTGCCTGTAATTTCACCGGCACCCTTACCCTTCAAACTGGAACACAGCAATGCGAGCACTACTGCTTTGCGGCAGAAATAGGTATGGTGGCAGTACTTCCCCGGACGAACTTTTTCACAAAAAAGCTCTACTACTACTGTACGTAAAATGACCCTGTACGTATCTAGCTGGTAACAAGACCTGGATACGAATTAAATTCTAAAGGAATTGTAATGCGTCTATGAATATTAACTGTTGATAATGACTCTACCTTATCTTAAATTATTATTATAAAATCTGTTCTCTGAATACAATTGGATGCCTCCAATTTAGAACGAGAAAGGCTCAATATTGGCAAAGCTATTGAATTATTGGGGTCAACAGCCTCTCATCGCGGAAGGCTTTCGCAGATGATACAACTCTGATACTGCATACTTAGAAATATAAGGAATAGTATAGAGCTGAGTAAAATTGGACGATTCGGCATTTGTGTGTATGTGTATGTGTGTTTCTCTGAGGATAACTTTTATACCGTTGGTTGATCCGATCTTCATGAAATTTGGTAAATGTGTAGATAATTTTGGTAAATGTGTTTTGTAGGTCAGCTTAAGAGCAGAATCAGTCTACTAGTTGTTCAGATAATGGGAAGACCCCCTTAGAGAGGGGGTAAAGCAAACATTTTAAAAAACCTCTGTCTATGGTACTTTTAGTAATTCAATAATGCTGAAATTTGCCAACAGTACGCTAGCAGTAAAATTATACTATTCTTGAATATTATAATAGAATTGAAGCCTACATGTTTAATATATTATTAAGCTGCAATACTGACCATGTGTGATTGCGCTAAGATTCTTTGTTTTTACTTTTGTTGATTATAGTGCTAATTATTTTATCCCAACTCAATACACAGTGACGGAAAGGAAGGAAAATATGAAAGGACTCACCAGTGGTCTGCTGTTGCAAATTTCGCCAATATATCGTCGAATTTTGATTGTCAGTTTTCACATGTACACACACGGCATTTGTTCATGGTCTTCGTAATGTTTGGGGCATCACACGCGTTAATTAGTGATATTAATTGATTTTTCTTATTGTTCTTCGTTATTATGAATGCATCGTAGTGTTACCGAAATTGCACTGGGGTGGCGCGGGCGTCGCTTATTCAAAACAGCTCCGTGATTAGGTATCCCACTTTTACGCGGGTGAGACAAAGAAAGGTAGATATAGGCGAGGAATATGGATTTTGCACAAGTGCGAGTGAAAGGAAATTGTCACTGTGTATGAATTCCTAATTAGCCTTTCCAATGTGTGAAAACTTAAATATAAAGTTCCGAATTAAATTTACTTGAATAGTTGGGCTACCTTTAAGTTTAGATTGTTTGCAACGGGGTCTAGCTTGCTCAACTGTTTCATTTTTAATTTACTTGAATAGTTGGGCTACCTTTGAGTTTAGATTGTTTGCAACGGGGTCTAGCTTGCTCAACTGTTTCATTTTTAATTTACTTGAATAGTTGGGCTACCTTTAAGTTTAGATTGTTTGCAACGGGGTCTAGCTTGCTCAACTGTTTCATTTTTAATTTACTTGAATAGTTGGGCTACCTTTAAGTTTAGATTGTTTGCAACGGGGTCTAGCTTGCTCAACTGTTTCATTTTTAATTTACTTGAATAGTTGGGCTACCTTTAAGTTTAGATTGTTTGCAACGGGGTCTAGCTTGCTCAACTGTTTCATTTTTAATTTACTTGAATAGTTGGGCTACCTTTAAGTTTAGATTGTTTGCAACGGGGTCTAGCTTGCTCAACTGTTTCATTTTTAATTTTAAAAAGGTTGTACATACTTATACTTGTTTATATGTTATTTCTGTAAATACAATTTTATTTTTTTACAGAAAGAATAATACAAGGTATGTTCAAAATACATATGAAACAGTTGTGCTACCTGAAGACCGCTGCAAGCAATCTAAAGGTAGCTCAACTGATCCAGATCACTACCAGACGGAAGCGTCCCTAAGATGCTGGCTGCATTGCCGTTTTCTGTAAATTGAATTGAATTAAATTAAAATATTGATTTGTTGGAATTCGTATGTGTTAATTTATCGCTTTAAGTCCTGTGATTCCTTCATAACCTCGGTTTCTATCCTATTTCCTAGGTCACAATCTTACCGTATCGATCATAATGCAGTGAAATTGAGATGTTCTTCACCAATAAATCTCAATAAAAGAACGTTTCGCGTTCCGAAACCCGTATAACGGAGCACGTAGCTGGTGGAATCTCGTTAAGGAATTCAGGGCATCAGCGGTATAATGTGGCATCAAATTAATTTTAATAACACTTACCTAGAATTCACGTTTTTTGGATTTTTCCACTAAGCGCTCCCTGGATGTAATCCAGAGCCGGCTGGTAGGGACGTAAAGTTTTAGGAGCTTAAAATGTACGTAATAAAAGGAGATATATTTTCAATAAGGAAGGAAAGGCAGGGGCCAGCCCCTACCTGAGTAGGTTTACCACTAGACGCTTGTGCCCTTTTGTACGCAAACGAAGTTATTATCTCATCAAATGTTGGTACAAATGATTAGTACACTAAGGGCCCTAACTCACCGAGATGCCATAGCTACGTCGCCAGCTACGTATCCAAACAATTCATATTAAAATGTATGGTAGTTAACTCACTTGGCAACAGTTTGGCAACGTCGCCAATTTGGAAGCGTAGCCACAACCAACGGGACACATTGTGGAGACTGCATACAGCTGATACACGCTGGCGACGCGACGTAGCCAATACAATATACACCAGCAAGCTGCGTCTCACTCACTCGGTGTCTAACCGGTCGCCAAGACGGACGCACAGCGCATACGTGTTTTGTGTAAAAAAAATTGTTTTGATACCGAAACATTTCTTATGGCAATTCAAAATCGTCCACGTTTATAGAATACTGCAATGTCAGATTATTCCGATACGAGAACCACCGTTACAAATTAGACAATGGCAACCGAAGGTAGCCAGAGGTAGCCAAGGATACGTAGCCGGCGACGTTGCAATGGCATCTCGGTTAGTTAGGGCCCTTATATCTACAAACGTCTTTTTTTGTTTGTATGGAAACCGTTTAATTAAGATAATTAATTAAAATTATCTTAGATAATAGTGTACTGATAATGTGTACAAAATTTAATGTAGTTTGATGAGATGAGATAATATCAAAAATAGGCAGCGTTATGCAAAATGTTCAGTGCACTATGGGTTCATCTTTAATTGGAATTGCATGTAAATTTGATCTTAAACTAACAACAGTAAGCACCCAACCATGAATTCTGTTAATGTTCTAGACTAGACTGTCCAAACACCTTTTTAGGACTATTTGTATTTATCCTCTAACTGTCCAACATCCTAAAAAGGACGATTTTTTTTTCTGACGCGCGCGAGGCGCGGCGTACAAATACGCGTACCTACGTAGCTAGGCTGGACAGTTAACTGGTTCGGCCCGGGCCCGGGCGGACAGTCTAGAGTTAGTAAATAAATAGGAGTAACTTCGTTGCGTCCTAGCGGCACACTCCTATTAACACCAATTTTGCGATCACCCATCCGCCTGCCAGGCTTGGTGATTATGGAAAATCCCCCCGTTACATCCAATGATAATGATAATGATAATCTTTATTTCCCTTTTGACACCATACATGTACTTAGGTACGTCATTAAACAATTTATATAAGTAATCATATCTGTTATATGATACAAAATTAAATTAAATATGTAATAATAAATAAATTACATTGATTACATTAATTTCATTAATTAATGAAAAAAAAAAAAAAAAAAAAAAAAAAACATAAAATATTTTTTAATGAAAATAACAATATTCATTACGAAATAGTAATTTGCTTAAATCTTAAGAACATCACAAAATATGGATTTATCAGCCAAGGCTTCGTCAATTTTATAATAACTTTTAAATAATAATGGTTTTTTTACGTAATTAAAAAACTCAATGTTTCTTTTATTTCTTATATCAATTGGAATACTATTATACAATGTAATAGACACAAAAATGAAACTTTTTTTAGTTTTTGCTAGTCGTAAACAGGGCGCTAAAATGTTTTTGCTGTGCCTCGTGTTGTAGTAATGACAGTCCTGTTTTAGAGTCATGTGACTTAAGTTTTCTCGTACATATACCATGTTTTGGTAAATAAATTCACATGTCATAGTCATTATACCTAACTCTCTAAATCTGTCTCTACAAGAATCTAATCTTTTCATACCTAAAATATACCTTATCGAACGCTTTTGTAGTACAAATATCCTATTTGACTCAGCAGCTGTACCCCTAAACATTATTCCGTATGTCATTAATGAATGAAAGTAGGCGAAATATACATCCCTAGCTGCTTTTATACCACCCAGTTCCTTTATTTTTTTGATAGCATATGTTGCTGATCCCAACTTCTTTGTCAACTGGTCTATATGTACAGCCCAAGTCAATTTTGTATCTAGCCACACTCCTAAAAACTTCATACTATTGGTACTGGGCAAAGACGAATCTCTTAGTGTATCTTGTACCGATGCATGGGATGATATGCTAGTTCCTAACCAAAATTCAATTACATGTGTTTTATCAATATTTAACAATAAATTATTAACAGAGAACCATTTTTCTATATTAGGCATAACATTTCTAAACTTGTGACTAAGACCATCATTCGTTTTGTCCTTATTAATTAAACTTGTGTCGCCGGCAAATAAGACCATGTCAATATCCTTACAAACTACTGAAACATCATTTACATAAATTAAAAATAATAGAGGGCCCAATATTGATCCCTGTGGAACACCTAATTTAAAATTGCATTTATTTGATTTTATACCATTCAATTCAGTGACTTGTTCTCTTTTACATAAATAAGATTTAAATATTTGCAATTCTTTGTTGCGGACACCATAGTGCTCTAATTTTTTCAATAAAATTTCATGTGAAACGCATTCAAAGGCCTTTGAAAGATCACAGAAAACTCCATAGGTTTTTGCAGATTTCTCAAGGCCCGCGAGAACATCCTGCATAAGTCTTGTTATGGCATGTCTTGTGGATTTTTTCTTTTGAAATCCAAATTGTCTACTATATAAAAGTTTGTTATCTAAGAAAAAGGCAAACAATTCTTCAGCTACATATTTTTCGAAAATTTTACTCAGACTAGGGAGCACAGACACTGGTCTATAATTATTACAAGACGTAGTCTTATCTTTTTTGTGCAATGGTACAACTTTTGCAATTTTCATCTTGTGTGGGAAAAATACTTTTTTAATAAATTCGTTAATAATGCGTATAAGCGGTGCAGCAATAACACATTACAACTTTTTGAATAGGTAAGGTGTAATATACCAGAAATCGTTAGATTTTTTAGGTTTTAAGTTACGAATTATTTTTATTACTTGAGAAATATTTACAGGTTTCAGTACAAAATTACTATTAGAGACTGAGGTATATTTGCATAGAAAATCTAAAGAATTATCAATCGAGCATTTAAGATCACATGTCAGGTCATTAGCTATATTTACAAAGTATTCATTGAAACAGTTGGAAATGTCAAATTTGTCAAGAATAATTCTCTTGTCACTATCACTACATATTTTATCAAAGATATTTTCATAGTTGCTACTACTTTTCCCAGTCTCTTCTTTTATTATTTGCCACACACATTTAATTTTATTTTCCGATTTTCCAATCTTTTCCGCTATGTGCATTTTCTTTGCAATTAGACACACATTCTTAAAAAATTTACTATATCTACTTACATATGATTTCAAAACAGGATTTTCGTCAATGTTGCTCAGTGCATATAAATCAAATAGTCTTTTTCTCGACACAAAAATTCCTTTTGTGGCCCATTTATAAAAATAGTTGGACTCGGATTTACCTATTTCTACAACAGGCATGTGCTCATCCAAGTTTTCCAAAAAATGGTTAAAGTAAGTATCATAGTCTGTGTAGAGTGAAGAATTAGACAAGGATTTCTGTAAACCAACTTTCAATTTTTCCAATATAAGATTACTTATTTTTCTGCACTTTACTTTAGAAGGCTTTATTATGTCAACATGTAGCTTTATAGCGATAGTTTGCGCATAGTGATCTGATAAAACACCAGGCAAAACTCTAACATTTTTGGTACAACATGAGTCTGTGAAAATATTGTCCAAGCATGACATGGTTGAAGAAGTCACCCTGGTGTAATCATACACTTGCTGCTTCAGTAAAAAACTATCCATTACATCAGTTACACCTTTACAAGTAATGTTGTCACTTAATAAATTAACATTGAAATCACCACAGATTATTAAAGTCTTGTTATTTTGAGATGTCATTTTATCTATGCACTGCTCTAGTTTAGACACATAAATTGCAATGTCCGCAGAGGGTGACCTATAAATCACTGCAATTATAGCGTCATTAAGTTCAATACAAGCTATTTCAAAAATCAGTTCCTCGGATATCTTGGAAATGTCATTTCTTACTTTATATTTTAAATTTTGCTTAACAAGTATGAGACACCCACCACGGTCGTGCACTGTTCTACAAAATGAAGAAGTTTTTTTGTAGCCCTCTATATTAAATACACTGATACAGTTCTTGTCCAACCAGGTCTCGGTCATACACATTACATCAATCTTCTCATTTAACAAGAAAAGTCCCAGCATGTTTTGTTTACTGTAGATGCCTCAGACATTTTGATGTCCCAAGGTTATTTCAGAACATCTGGAGACCCGACGTTGTGAAAATTTTCTGTAGACTTTGTAAATCCTTTAGTTAAGGTTGTTCCTCGTGGTCAGCTAGGCACGACAACGTCAATAGATGGCGCTGTTGCCAAATTTTGAAGTATTTTATGTATTTATGAATTAAAATGTGCATATTATGTCATAACACTAACGTTCACGCAAATGGTGGTTCATTTGCTATGTACCTAGCTATATTTCAGGTTATTTTAGTCTCTAGTTTTAACATACTTGTGCCGAGCAAATTCCGAGCAATATGAAAGCCTACTCACGCACACAGTCAAGGATATTATTGTATTAGAACTATAAGCTAATTTCGGCGCGCGAATTTCAAAATAGTTGGATTAGCGGCTTGGACTGTCGACTCAGAACTTCTGAACCCACGTTACTGCGTTCGATTCTATACTGCCTTTATTTTTTGTATTTTTTTTTTTTACTTTTTTTTTTGTAACCAGTGACTAGATCTCTCGACACTAAAACCACAGTACTGGGTTCGATACCAGACTATTTTTTTTTATAAATGTTTTTGTAATGATCTACAAAATACACTGATTCTGCTTCAGCCAATATTATGTTTGTGAAGTGAGTGTTGTGGTGTGTCCTTATTTCAAATCAAAAAGTAGGTACTCGATTCTTAACCGACCTCAAAAAATGGAGGAGGTTATCAATTCCAGAGTTTTTTATTATGTTTGTTACCTCATACCATTTACGTAACGATTAGGAAAAAAAATTACATGATATACTTCCAGATTGGTGCCATTTTCATTAAAATGTTTTTCTGATGATGGAATCCATGAAGATTGAGGGAACTCCTCAAATATTATAGGCACACATATATCAATTTCGGTATTTTCAGCAACAAGTCAAGCATTTGCATTCAGAATGTTTTTTTTTTTTATACTACTAGAATGACGGAACATGCTGATGGCCCACCTGATGTTAAGCGGTAACCTCTGCCTATGAACAGTGCATTACCTCATAGGTCACGTCCACCTAGGACGCGCCCTATGTGGCATAGCACTGCGCCCGCCACCCTGAGACATAAAGGTGAAACGTCTCATGTGCCTGTAATTTCACCGGCACCCTTACCCTTCAAACCGGAACACAGCAATGCGAGGACTACTGCTTTGCGGCAGAAATAGGTATGGTGGTAGTACTTCCCCGGACGAACTCTTACACAAAAAAGCTCTACTACTACTATATTTCATGGGTGGCAACAATGGTGTCTCCTGCGATATCCGATTGAGCTGAAATTTGGCATACTCGTACCTATCTAGTTCCGATGACAGTACAATACTATGGTGAAAGCGAGCTGATCTGATGATGGAGACGGAACGTGGACAGCGGAACTCCTCGATGGATAATAGTAGACTGGCCGTGTTTAGGCTCATTTTCATCAGCACACTAATTTTATTAAGTCTTATACCCGGACTTGTAGTTAGCTTGTAGTTCCTGACTGCTAGCTTATTTCAGGAATGTATTATACTGGAAGAAAGCATTAGCAGAGTCAGTCGTGGGAAGCAATGGCGGCGATGAGCTCACCACTTGTCACGTGTATTTCCCACGATGGTGCAACCCACAGTGAAAAGAGGCACATGAGAGGCTCTGCTTACTCTTTCGGGGAAAAAGGCGTGTGTCTATGTATGTATTTATGTTGTATTGGGTATAAACTCCTAGCTATGAAGTCGTTTTTCAGGGTTCCGAAAAAAAAAATACGGAACCCTTATGGATTCGTCATGTATGTCTGTCTGTCCGTGTATGTCACAGCCACTTTTTTCCGAAACTAATTTTCACACAAAAATAGAAAAAAACAATAAGTTTTTGGGGTTCCCCATACTTAAAACTGAAACACATTTTTTTTTCATCAAACCTGTGTCAATACACAATATCAAATGGCCCCTGTATCAATGGATAGGTCTTCAAAAATGATATTGAGGTTTCTAATATCATTTTTTTCTAAACTGAATAGTTTGCGAGAGAGAGAATGATAAAACTAAAAAAAAAAATATGGTGTACATTACCATGTAAACTTCCAACGAAAATTGTTTTGAAAGAGATCTAGTACGTAGTTTTTTTTAATATATCATAAGTTGTAAACCATCCAAGAACTTTTATGTTATGTTACTTGCTGCTACGGAACCCTTCATGGGCGAGTCCGACTCGCACTTGGCCGCTTTTTTTTCTAAAGATTTAGTTACTTTCAGCTTTTATTGATAGATCATCAACTGAAGTCCACGGCTGGGCATAGGCCTCCCCCATAATATAATGCACATAGAAACTTTATTTTACGCCGCATCAATGGCTATTGCTTTACAAAGCACAAGTAAGGCCGCACGTAGAAACTGTTCCCATCTATGGCACGGGGCAACCAAGTACCAGCTGCTTCGTTTTGACTCCTTACAGAGAAGAGCCATTAGCATCATCGGTGACCCCAAGCTCTCCGATACTCTAGAACCGCTTAGCCAACGCAGAGCTATCGGATCTCTTTGCGTGTTCTACCGCCTCTACAACGGGGAATGTTCTGACGAGCTTTCCGATCTCATCCTCGCATCGAGATTTTACCATCGCTCTTCCCGGCACCGTGACAAAGCTCATCCGCACATCATAGAACCCTGGGTTTCTCGAACGAGTCGTTTCTCGAGATCATTTCTTCCCCATAAAGTACTATTATTTATTCTGTGCCTACAAACTATGGAATGAGCTTCCATCTGAGGTTTTAACGCTTGGTTACGTACGACATGTTTTATTTCATGAAAAATGGTCATAAATTCCTTCAGGGTAGGCAGCGCATCGACAATTACCCCCGGTGTTGCCGGTGTCTATAAGCGACGGTGACCACTTCACATCAGAAAGCCAATTCTCGTAATAAAAAATAGTCAAATTAAAGTTCGGATCATGTTACGATCGAGTGTCGATGTCACAAACGTCAAAAATGGTATTCTGCTCACCTGACAATACAACACGGAATGTGATTATATCGAAATGTGACTGTAACTTGAATGTTTCAAAGTTCTGAGAATTCTCTCTTTCACTCTTTACAATTATTATATAGCACTATCCTACTCTAATATATGGTCGCAAGAACCGAAAGTAGATTATCTTGTTATTGTGAGGGAGCAGAATACCAATTTCTCAGTCAATTTACAATACAATCTCGTTTCGGTCAACTTGCAGTGTGGTTATAAAATAATTAAGAGAATTGGGCTTCAGGCCGTATGCTAGTTTGCCAATTCGTATCATAAAAAATAAAAAAAAACTGCCAAGTGCTAGTCGGACTCTAGCACGAAGGGTTCCATACAATAACCTAAAATAAAAATAAAAATTACACGCAAATGTACCAGCCATCACCCAATCACGCAACAGGGGGACAGATCCAACTTTTTTGTTCTAACTGTCACCTTAGGGGGGACAGATCAGTGTGACAAATGGGAATAATTCGTCGCGCTCCATTTCCATTATTGTGATGTCTTGAGTTTGAGAAATAAAGCCGACGAAGTAACAATTCTTCATTGAGGAAATCCGCAGTTGACCCTATTTTCAACAAGTTTTTTTTTTTTTTTTTAAACATTTATAGACCTTTGTTTGTGCACGATCTCACCTGTTGGTAAGTGACGATGCGGCCGAAGATGGAGCACAAAGGTCTAGAAGGCACCTATTCACTCTAGCCTTGAAGAGGTCCAGATTATAGTTGAGTTAGTAATTAATTTTGTAAAAATAAAAAAATAAACCCAACGCTGAACGGCTGAACCGATTTTGATCAAACAAAGCTAAGAACACTCCCGAAAAATACACCTTTCAAACAAAAAAAAACGATTTCGGTTCATCCGTTTGGGAGCTACGATGGGACAGACAGACACACACACACACAGACACGTCAAACTTATAATACCCCTTCGTTTTTCGTCGGGGGTTAAAAAAGAGGATAACCCATTCAATAAAAATTAATTATATTATTTTTAATTTCGAGGCCTTTGCGACTTGCGAGACAATGAGGGAAAGGATTGTATTTCAAAAAGGCTAATTCTCCTTAAAAAAAAGATTGTTAATTTGTATTACACTATGTATAAAATATTTATCTTTTTTATGTTTTTTTATTTATCTTCACTATTATTTTGTATTTTTTAACCCCCGACGAAAAACGAAGGGGTGTTATAAGTTTGACGTGTCTGTGTGTGTGTGTGTGTGTGTCTGTATGTCCCAACGTGGCTCCCGAACGGATGAACCGAAATCGTTTTTTGTTTTTGTTTGATAGGTGTATTTGTCGGGAGTGTTCTTAGCTTAGTTGGATCAAAATCGGTTCAGCCGTTTTATTTCGTTCGGGTTTTTTTTAATTTTTACAAAATTAATTCCCTGTAAATATGTAAACTTTGTTGTTTTGTTTGTTTGTTTGTTTGCCAAGCTGCGGTGAAATGGCTAGTACAGTATAAACACAATTACCTACTAGTAATAAATTAGTGCTTAGGAACGTACCATCTGGACTAGCGCCTAGAAAGGAATGGAATCGCTTCGAAGCGAATGTCATTTGGCTAGGCCGGCTGATATGCATTGCATGCAAATAATATTATGGAAATTAAAAAAAAAAATGGCCAAGTGCGAGTCGGACTCGCCCATGAAGGGTTCCGTAGCAGCAAGTAACATAATATCAAAGTTCTTGGATGGTTTACGATTTATGACGTATTAAAAAAAACTACTAACTAGATATCGTTCAAACCAATTTTCGTTGGAAGTTTACATGGTAATGTACATTTTTTTTTTAGTTTTATCATTCTCTTATTTTAGAAGTTACGGGGTTGGGGGGGGGACTTTTTACCACTTTGGAAGTGTCTGTCGCGCAAACTATTTAGTTTAGAAAAAAGTTATATTAGAAACCTCAATATCATTTTTGAAGACCTATACATAGATACCCCACACCAACAGGAATGATGAAAAAAAAAATGAGTTTCAGTTCTAAGTACTAATACTTAGAACTGAACCCCCATTTTTTTTTGTTTTTTTAATTTTTTTTGTGAAAATCTGAATGCGGTTCACAGAATACATCTACTTACCAAGTTTCAACAGCATAGATCCTATAGTTTCGGAAAAAAGTGGCTGTGACATACACGGACAGACATAACATGTCATAGTAAGATGAACTCTTGTCTTCTAAGCAGGAGGCAAAATGTTCAATACCCACCCTGGGCCTGCATATCTGAATCTTCCGAAGACCCTAACTCGCAATTATAATGAATAATACCCCTAGGAATCATTTCAACGAATTTGTTTGAAGATTGTAGTTTCACCTACCTACACAGAACTGACTTCGACTGAAACAAGGCAATTTTTTTTTTTTTTTTTAAATATTGAATGAGCGAAGCGAGTTCTCTGATTCAACTTGGAAGAATTGGCATTTGTATGTATGTATGTATGTATGTTTGTCCGAGCATAACTTCCGAACCGTTAATCCGATCTTCATGAAATTTGATTGGGAGGTGATAGTATTGGTACAATTTGTTGGTAAGGTTATGAGCTATATCGGTCGGGGGGTTGTTGAGATATTGGGGTCCAAGAGGAGGTAAAAAAAAGTGAGAATATCAGATCAAATGTGGTGTCATATGAAAGTTCCTCGCTTCGACATTTCAAAACTTTTTTAGTTTTTGAGATGTTAGGGTAAATCAAAAATGTAAAAAAACAAAACCTCTAGGGTACTTCCACTAATCCTACAACGCTGTTTTTTTTACGTTTGTAGATTTTATGATACAAATACTGGGAAAAGTCTAAAATTTATGAATCTTGAAACTTGTAGGTACCTATACTCTATAAAATAACAACCAGTGTATAACATTCTTTGTTGACCTCCCGTTTCTAGGAATTTGAACGACGTTGAAGGTCTAACTTTTCGAACCACATGTGGATGTACATAGATATTTTTTTCGAAATAAATAAGGTAACCTTCCTAAACCGTGTGTATTCGTGAGGTCTCAGTTCAAAAAACCTTGTGCGTAAATATATAGGTAATTATGATCAGCTAGTAGTATTTAATTTAATTTTTACGTAATTAAGATAATATTATATGTGTCTGTAATTTCTGTCTAGTTGTTTGTAATTTAATTTTCTCCCATTATTTATACAAAGTTCATATGTAGAGACCTTGCAATGCATTGCGGCCTCCGGCTGTCTGGCTGATTCGCATACACATGTCCAATCCTAAATGTTTGTTTTTCTAATATTTTCTATCCGAGCTAATTATGATATGACAGATCGAAGCGGCAACAGCGCTTAGCCGGCGTAAGTCACGAGCTGACAACGTCGCGTGTAAGAGACTTGTAACTGTTGTCTAATCTGCGGCTATGTGTGTTACACTGTCAGTGTACACCCACACACTGACATAAATGAACTAAAATTTCGATGTTATTTTCGCTATTAATCCACTGTTTTCTTCAACCAAATATGTGTTGACGCAAATAATGACCAATATAAAAGCCAACAACAGTCATTTCAGTGTAAAATTATACTCTGTTTGCCCATATTTGTGCTAATACGTTTGTATGGAAAAGCGACCACCTTAAGCTTTCTCTTTTAGTGAGTACTACTAAATTCCCACAGCTTTCTTCTCTGACATAAGCAATAGCAATAGCAGAGGCTACGTTCAGCGGTGGACGTCTACAGGATGACGATGATAGAAGGCAGTCGAAAATTTAATATTGGACGCTATGAACCGAGCGAGTAACCGGCTGAGATGCGAAAGGTGCGGGGCAATTTATTTTTAGTATATGCAAATTTTTGTTCCTATTCTGTGAGTTGTATTACAGAGGGGCTAGTCTGCAAATTTCACAAGCAACTTACACACACCACACGGATTTTTGTACGGGATTTGAGGTTCTCAAGGTGCCCGCTAGGGGCATTCTTCGATTTCTCCATACTAAAATCTGTGTAGTGTACAACCACACGGCCGTGTAATAAGTTGCTTGTCAAATTTGCAGACTAGCCCCTCAGATATTATATTTCACCAAGTCCGTTTGGCTTTGTTTGTATAGTGCATGTACATCCACATTGTTTTAGAGTGTTTATAATCAGTAGCAAAAAAAAAATACTTCGTGGGATGGAACAACTGTGACATGGTAGGTAGGTAGGTACTAGAAGTTCTTGATACCCACGACACATGGAATTCATATTCATGTTCTTATCACTGATGAACGAATTCAGTCTTGTTTACCAGTAAATTCATACGACTTGTAATTTTTAGGGTTCCGTACCTCAAAAGGAAAAACTCAACCATTATAGGATCACTTTGTTGTCCGTCTGTTTGTCAGTCAAGATCCTTTTTCTCAGAAATGCGTGGAAGTATCAAACTGAAATTTATATCTAATTGTCAGGTTTACGGTCCCTTGGAGCTGTAAAAAAAAAAACTTCTAAGCCAACGCAATCAAAAGATACAGCCGTTTATGCTGAAAATTTTCGACACTCGCAAGGAAATCAAAACCTACAGGGTACTTCCCGTGAACTCAGAATCTTGAAAATTGGTGTTAAGCAACGTCTTATAGCACAGATAAAGGAAAAATTGTGAAAAGCATAAATTTTTAGTTACATCACATAATAAAAATATTTTTAATAATTTTAAACTTACTACCTACACCTTTCCTTATGATGATTTCATTTAGCAATAAAAACCTAACTTTTACTTATATACCTACCTACAGGTTTGTATGGAACCGTCGGTGTGCGAGTCCGACTCGCATTTGGCCAGTTTTTTATAGGTACTCCATACCTATAAAATTCTACACTTAGACTATACATAGGTACATATAAAGCTACGTACGTATTAGCAATAAAAGCTTGTATTTCTAGTCACGTAGCCCTAGATTCTGCCCTCCAGTCCAGGAGTGGACCCGTAATAGAACTAGGAATAAAAGCCAATGGACGTTTATGAAAAATTCTTTGGCTGCTATAATTTTCGGTCTAAAAGTAGTATTGTGATTCCAAAGATAACTGCTTAAATAAGTGCTATTCCCCAAACGTAACGTTGCTTTGCATTTGTCCAGATGTATGTATGATGGTACTCGCGTACAGGTATATTTGGTCGTATTTTCAATGAATCTTGACGAAACTTGATAAACAGGTTCTAAAATTACGTAGTTTGGTTGGTCGTAAGCGATTTTTGATCGGAGGGGTATTTTCCCCCATGGGGGGGGGGGGGGAGTTTGTTGCGGTGCCAACAAACGTATATACAGGTTGATTTTGATAATATTTGGAAGAATCATTGCAAAGAGCTTGTCAATATACAGGTAACTATTTCAGGCACCTTGGGTGAATTCTGAAGAGTTACTTATCGAAAAGTGATGTTAGGAGTTACGGGTTCGGTTTTTAAAATAATAAGATCTGCAAAAATAAGTATTTATTTTTAAAAAAATACCTATATGGGTTATTTGTTTTATCATTATATGAATCAACATGATGCATATTCTTATACATGTTTGTGTTCACGAAGTCTACTGTTCGCAAAACTACTAGTTTAAGTACTAGGTAAGGCCCTAAATATAGCTGCTGAAATAGATATTTACCCCCTTATTCATAATCATTTTAATTAGTTCAGTAAAATACATTTATTTACAGAAAGAATAATACAAGTTATTTACAAAATACATATGAAACAGTTGTGCTACCTGAAGACCGCTGCAAGCGATCTAAAGGTAGCTCAACTGATCCAAATCACTACCAGACGGAAGCGTCCCTAAGATGCTGGCTGCATTGGCACGCTGAATGGCAATACTAATGCGTTGAGCCAGATAAGAGCCAGCTCTCGGGTCACGCGTCGCTTCGACGTTAGTTTAGTTAGTTAGTTCGCTCTGATGTAAAATGACATACCTATACCTAATTCAAAGGAAGACAAAAGCTATTTTAGCTATCAAAGGTACAGTAAAATTGATTACGGTTGATTGTAGTTGATTATGAATAAGGGACTATGTCTCCAAACATAACTGCTGAAATAAGGACTGCATCCCCAAACAAAACCTTTGAAATAAGAATAAGGTATGTCCCCAAACATAACTGCAAAATCTGAATGCACCCAAATCTGATTGATTGACAAATCGTCTACTTCATTATGGCATAGTTCCCAAAACAGCAACGTAGTTTACCGGCCAATATCCGGCGAAAATACGTTGTAATTTGAATGTTTCGAAAGCGAAACAACAACTAGCTCTTTCAATTATTATTCAGAGCCAAGTTAATTTATATTTTCGATTACATATAACAAATATTTATTTAAATATTGATTTTCTTGATTACCGTTCACTTTTAGTTTCGTGAGCGCTATTCTGTCACTTTATATCTAACCTGAACTTGACGAAGTCAGGGACGGATATATGCTGTTGTCAGCATCTTAAGTAGAAAGTTGGTACTTACTACTAATCAGTTTCACGTACACTGTGATTAATGATGGACGAAGAATAATGTATCGGAGATCCTTTCTCCCTTAACAGTCTTGACCTAAATAACAGAGACAGCTTAGTTTATTCTTCGCTAAATGTATAACTACATTAAATATCAAACCGGCAATGCGCGTGTTCTGTAATTGTGAGGTTTCCCTTCATAACTAATGAAATTCGCATCACAATATAGTACATTATTGCAAAGGCCGCAAAATACAATTGCAGGTCGAGTATGAGTTTGAAGGCCGAGCCGCAGGCGAGGCCTTCACTTATACGAGACAGGCAATTGCCATTTCCGCCGAGGCATATAGTTCTTTTCTCAAAAGAATGCAGGGAAATAAAACATACTTTTTATATGTGTATATTTATTTAATTAATATTAAAAGTTACATTTACCTTTGTCGCTAAATGTATATCATGTGGGACTTTAATAAAAAATAGCTTTATGTTTTCGCCCGTATTTTTTTTAGATTTTTTGCTTTTGAATCACACCGATTGTCGTAGTTAAATTTCCATATTTTTTCAAGTTAATGGTGTTTTTTTCTTTTTTTGTGTACTACTTGAATGACGGAACAAACAGATGGTCCACCTGATGTTAAGCGGTAACCTCTGCCTATTAACAGTGCATTACCTCACAGGTCACGTCCACCTAGGACGCGCCCTATGTGGCATTGCATTGCGCCCGCCACCCTGAGACATTAAGATGAAAAGATGATGATGTTTTTAACATGAATTGTAACATTTCAGCATGGAATAAACTGCCCATAATGTAGACGGTTTTTTTTTTTTTTTTTTTTTATTATTGTACATAATAAATGTACAATACCATTACAATCTAGCCATAAAGCAGGCTACTAAGTAATTTAACATTGACCTAGATTTATAACATAAATTATACCTAATAATGTGTCCATTGACACTTTTCTTACTGTCTCTATTTAAGGGGAGGACACTTCGTTCTTGTGTTCTTATTAGCAAGCACTAGTTTGCACTACATTACACTATAGTTTACACTACACTAACTCATAAGGTTAAATTCTTTTGAGTGTTCTCACTATGTCCGTGTTGTCGAGAAGCTGGATTGCCTCGACGTTCACATGATGATGAAGTCTACGTTCGTGAGCTTCTGCATACTTTAGTTTTTTTGTGTTTTTAGTTTTAGCAATCTTATTAAAATACGCCAAAAATACTGTTTCAGAGAAAATGTTCACTTTTTCTCATTTTTACAACTCATAAAATGATAGTCAGATGGTAAGATGAATTTGATGTGATTTGTGATTTGTGTTTGTGTTTGTTGACGACCTCTGTGGTGCGGCAGGCGTAGGTTTGCCTGCGACGCAGGAGGTTGCGGGTTCGATTCCCGCCTCGGAACAAATATATGTACAATCTGCAGATATTTGTTCTGGGTGTTCTCGATATTTCTATGTATATTAAAAAAAAACTATGTATGTAATGTATTGTATACTTATATCAGTTATCTAGTGTACCCATAACACAAGCTCTGCTTAGCTTGGGGCTGGATAATGTTGTTTGAATTGTCAAGCGTTATTTATTTATTTTTATTTTTGTTATTGTCAACTAATTTGATGGGACATATCGCTGATGGTTCGACTATTCAAAAAATGATGTTGGAAAACATTGCCTCATTCAATAAATTCAAAAGTGTGCTTAAAAAACTACTTTGCATGATGGAGAGGTACCCCTAAATATGCAAACGAATTAACTTTTTTTTTCTTTTTTTTTTTATATTGGTAGATTTTTGTTTGACTACGATCTCACCTGTTGGTAAGTGACGGTGTGGCCGAAGATGGAGCACAAAGGTCTAGAAGGCTAGCCTTGAAGAGACCCAGGTTATAGTTTTCAGGAAAGACAGACGACGGTAGTGTATTCCACTCCTTAGCAGTTTGCATTATAAAAGTAGAACTGAAACGTTTAGTACGAATAGAGGGTATACTAATTGTGATTCAAAATATGTTTTTGTGAAACATAATATTTTTCAATACAAGCTTCTATAAAATTAGTGATCGGAACCGTGTGCTGACTAAAATGAGTCTTAACACAGCCCAGTCTACTATATTATCCATCGAGGAGTTCTGTTGTCCACCTTCCGTCCACAACATCAGATCAGCTTGCTGTCACCATTATATAGTATTTTCATCGGAACTTGACAAGTTTGCAAAATTTCAACTTATTCGGTTGAGAATGACTGCTTTAAAATTCAATTGCAAGATTTGGCCTGAACATATAAACATTGCAAGTTAAATAAAAGCTTGTCAAATACCTATCCTTGGTCTCTTCGTTCTCAAGAGTTTGTACTCTGAAAATAATTCCTCTGATTTAATTGCTGTGGTGTTCGGCCTAAGAGTAGACCCCTCCGTCTCCTAGCGTGGATGTCATTACAGTCGACTAAGGGATTTCACCATCATGTATAAGAGCACATAGTGCTAATATTGCGATCACCAATCCGCCTGCCAAGCGTTGTGGGATACCCCCCCCCCCCCCCCCTCCCCCCATTGAAAGAAAGAAAGAAAAAAGGAAAACATTTATTTGTGCCAACAAATAAAATTCCACACAAAATGACACACAAACAGAAACAAAGAAAATAAAACTAATGTGTGCCTCTTAGTACCAGCCACGCATCACTGATACAAATTAGCGTCCAGCTCAGCATTTGTTGTCTTATATGAGGGAGGCCTCGTCCAGCAATGGACGTCTTACGGCTCTTGATGATGATGAATACATACATACATAAACTGACGCCTGTTTCCTGGAGGGGTAGGCAGAAACCACGGATTTCCTTTTGCTACGATCCTGATACACCTCTTTTGCTTCATTCACTCTCATCGCATTCTTCATAGTTGCTCGTCAGTTAAGGGTACTCTTGACCTGGCCTTTTTCCAGAACGTCTCAATTCCGATAGTCTGAATTGATGATAAACGATTGGACTAAATGTTTTATAATAAAGCCAAATCCTATAGTAGTAGAGCTTTTTTGTGAAAGAGTTCGTCCGGGGAAGTACTACCACCATACCTATTTCTGCCGCAAAGCAGTAGTGCTCGCATTGCTGTGTTCCGGTTTGAAGGGTAAGGGTGCCGGTGAAATTACAGGCACATGAGACTTTTCATCTTTATGTCTCAGGGTGGCGGGTGCAGTGCAATGCCACATAGGGCGCGTTCTAGGTGGACGTGACCTATGAGGTAATGCACTGTTCATAGGCAGAGGTTACCGCTTAACATCAGGTGGGCCAACTGCTTGCTCCGCCATTCCAGTAGTATAAAAAATAAATAAAAAATCGTGCCAAAATAGGACATGTGGTGACTTAACAATAGATAGTCTGGAGTAGTCAGGCCAATTCGATCCACGATAGGTGTCTATTGTATGCAGGTCGTATGTGCAGTAATACGAGTAGACGTGGGGTGCAAGTGTGAGCGGTTATTCAAACGAAGCATTGCCTCTGAGCGTGCATGAAAAGAGCTTCCCTGTAATCAAAAGCTCTTTTCAAAGGCCTTTCTAGGGTTCCGTACCCAAAGGGTAAAACGGGACCCATTACTAAGACATCGCTGACCGTCCGTCCGTCTGTCACGAGGCTGTATCTCATGAACCGTGATAGATAGACAGTTTAAATTTTCACAGAAGATGTATTTCTGTTGCCGCTATAACAACAAATACTAAAAAATAGAATAAAATAAATATTTAAGGGGGCTCTTATACAACATACGTGATTTTTTTGCTGTTTTTTTTAGATAATGGTACGGAACCCTTCATCCGCGAGTCTGACTCGCACTTGGTTGTTTTTTTTTGTTGTTTTTTTTTTAAATCTGTTTTAGAAAATGGAATGGATAAGCTGGGTAGAAAAGGTTACAAACAAAGACGTATTGAAAAGAGTGAACGAGAAAAGATATATAATAATAACTATTCCGAAAAGAAGGGGGAAAATGGCTGGTAATATTAAAAGACACGACAGCGTTAATAAAACCCAAAGACTTACAAATAATTCTACAATGCACTTATAATTCCATACACTATCAACGCCAAAATATGGCACCTTTAATAATATGAGCGATGACAAATGAGTTCGATACACTGCCAGTTCACACTAGTCCTTCAAATTTGTTCCATTATCAACCAGCAATGGATGGATAAAACTTGTCAGAATTATCCCTCCTCTTGCGTTGTCACTCTTTTGATACGGACACTTTTTTAGCGCTGACCAAAAGTCCATTTACTTTGAGGTCAATGTAAAACCATCATAGAAGTGAAAATAAGAGAAAATATAATGAAAACGGGAAGAGAGAGTTCGCGAATTATTGTATCCGTGTTATAAAAATCGAATTATCTTTGGAATAGTTACACACCTAGACCTTTGTGCTCCATCTTCGGCCACATCGTCACTTACCAACAGGTGAGATCGTGGTCAAACAAAGGTCTATCAATGTTAAAAAAAAACAACAGCGTTTTGTCTTTTGCATTGACAAACATTTTCAAATTAGATCGAAAGAGACAAAACACGGTGTAATTACGCGAAGGTTATTTTGCGTTTATTTGTAGCATGGTTAGCCTTTAAATTTATTTGTGTACATAAAAGTGTTTTTTTTTCTTTATACAACTTGGAATGACTTATCAAGCAGATGGCCCATCTGATGTTAAGCGGTACCCTCTGCCTATGAACAGTGCATTATCACATAGGTCACGTCCACCTAGGACGCACCCTGTGTGGCATTGCATCGCGCCCGCCACCCTGAGACATAAAGATGAAAAGTCTCAAGTGCCTGTAATTGTACTTATAGATAGATAGACTAGTGGGTCGGTGGTGCGCGAGCTGCAAGCAGCTCGCGTGACCGTTTTGTTGCTCTAGTTGTTTCATTGAAAATGGTTTTCGGGATGTTTTAGAAATTACCCTAAAAATGGGGAAATTTTACTAAACCAGGCAACACTGTTCTATCACACGACCGAACCATTTAGTCATCCTGCTAAGGAGTTGCCAACAACTAATAGGATACAATTAAAACGATAAATATGTCACCTCTTCGTTAATCTCAGTCACTCGACCATCATTCCACTCAGGGGGTCAGTGGCTCGCTTCGCTCGCCACTTCCCCCCTTCGTGTCACGATGGTCTCGATAGCTCGATAACCCGCAGCAAAGTTAATTTGAATTTAGAAAACAAACGTAACATTCGTAATCAGTACACTCAAACTAATTAATACGATAAATACGTCGCCTCTTCGTTAAACTCAGTCGCTCGACCATCATTCCACTCAGGGGGTCAGTGGCTCGCTTCGCTCGCCACTTCCCCCCTTCGTGTCACGATGGTCTCGATAGCTCGATAACCCGCAGCAAAGTAAATATGAAGATAGAATAACGTAACATTCGTAATCAGTACACTCAAACTAATTAATACGATAAATACGTCGCCTCTTCGTTAAACTCAGTCGCTCGACCATCATTCCACTCAGGGGGTCAGTGGCTCGCTTCGCTCGCCACTTCCCCCCTTCGTGTCACGATGGTCTCGATAGCTCGATGACCCGCAGCAAAGTAAATATGAAGATAGAAAACTAACGTAACATTCGTAATCAGTACACTCAAACTAATTAATACGATAAATACGTCGCCTCTTCGTTAAACTCAGTCGCTCGACCATCATTCCACTCAGGGGGTCAGTGGCTCGCTTCGCTCGCCACTTCCCCCCTTCGTGTCACGATGGTCTCGATAGCTCGATGACCCGCAGCAAAGTAAATATGAAGATAGAAAACTAACGTAACATTCGTAATCAGTACACTCAAACTAATTAATACGATAAATACGTCGCCTCTTCGTTAAACTCAGTCGCTCGACCATCATTCCACTCAGGGGGTCAGTGGCTCGCTTCGCTCGCCACTTCCCCCCTTCGTGTCACGATGGTCTCGATAGCTCGATGACCCGCAGCAAAGTAAATATGAAGATAGAAAACTAACGTAACATTCGTAATCAGTACACTCAAACTAATTAATACGATAAATACGTCGCCTCTTCGTTAAACTCAGTCGCTCGACCATCATTCCACTCAGGGGGTCAGTGGCTCGCTTCGCTCGCCACTTCCCCCCTTCGTGTCACGGTGGTCTCGATAGCTCGATGACCCGCAGCAAAGTTAATTTGAAAATAGAAAACTAACGTAACATTCGTAATCAGTACACTCAAACTAATTAATACGATAAATACGTCGCCTCTTCGTTAAACTCAGTCGCTCGACCATCATTCCACTCAGGGGGTCAGTGGCTCGCTTCGCTCGCCACTTCCCCCCTTCGTGTCACGATGGTCTCGATAGCTCGATGACCCGCAGCAAAGTTAATTTGAAGATAGAAAACTAACGTAACATTCGTAATCAGTACACTCAAACTAATTAAAACGATAAATACGTCGCCTCTTCGTTAAACTCAGTCGCTCGACCATCATTCCACTCAGGGGGTCAGTGGCTCGCTTCGCTCGCCACTTCCCCTCTTCGTGTCACGATGGTCTCGATAGCTCGATGACCGGCAGCAAAGTTAATTTGAAGATAAAAAACTAACGCAACATTCGTAATCAGTACACTCAAAGTAATTAAAGCGATAAATACGTCGCCTCTTCGTTAAACTCAGTCGCTCGACCATCATTCCACTCAGGGGGTCAGTGGCTCGCTTCGCTCGCCACTTCCCCCCTTCGTGTCACGATTGGTCTCGATAGCTCGATGACCCGCAGCAAAGTTAATTTGAAAATAGAAAACTAACGTAACATTCGTAATCAATACACTCAAATTAATTAATACGATAAATACGTCGCCTCTTCATTAAACTCAGTCGCTCGACCATCATTCCACTCAGGGGTTCAGTGGCTCGCTTCGCTCGCCACTTCCCCCCTTCGTGTCACGATGGTCTCGATAGCACGATGACCCGCAGCAAAGTTAATTTGAAGATAGAAAACTAACGTAACATTCGTAATCAAACTAATTAAAGCGATAAATACGTCGCCTCTTCGTTAAACTCAGTCGCTCGACCATCATTCCACTCAGGGGGTCAGTGGCTCGCTTCGCTCGCCACTTCCCCCCTTCGTGTCACGATGGTCTCGATAGCTCGATGACCCGCAGCAAAGTTAATTTGAAGATAGAAAACTAACGTAACATTCGTAATCAGTACACTCAAAGTAATTAAAGCGATAAATACGTCGCCTCTTCGTTAAACTCAGTCGCTCGACCATCATTCCACTCAGGGGGTCAGTGGCTCGCTTCGCTCGCCACTTCCCCCCTTCGTGTCACGATGGTCTCGATAGCTCGATGACCCGCAGCAAAGTTAATTTGAAGATAGAAAACTAACGTAACATTCGTAATCAGTACACTCAAACTAATTAAAGCGATAAATACATCGCCTCTTCGTTAAACTCAGTCGCTCGATGACCCGCAGCAAAGTTAATTTGAAGATAGAAAACTAACGTAACATTCGTAATCAGTACACTCAAACTAATTAAAGCGATAAATACGTCGCCTCTTCGTTAAACTCAGTCGCTCGACCATCATTCACCTCAGGGGGTCAGTGGCTCGCTTCGCTCGCCACTTCCCCCCTTCGTCTCACGATGGTCTCGATAGCTCGATGACCCGCAGCAAAGTTAATTTGAAAATAGAAAACTAACGTAACATTCGTAATCAGTACACCCAAACTAATTAATACGATAAATACGTCGCCTCTTCGTTAAACTCAGTCGCTCGACCATCATTCCACTCAGGGGGTCAGTGGCTCGCTTCGCTCGCCACTTCCCCCCTTCGTGTCACGATGGTCTCGATAGCTCGATGACCCGCAGCAAAGTTAATTTGAAAATAGAAAACTAACGTAACATTCGTAATCAGTACACTCAAACTAATTAAAGCGATAAATACGTCGCCTCTTCGTTAAAACTCAGTCGCTCGACCATCATTCCACTCAGGGGGTCAGTGGCTCGCTTCGCTCGCCACTTCCCCCCTTCGTGTCACGATGGTCTCGATAGCTCGATGACCCGCAGCAAAGTTAATTTGAAAATAGAAAACTAACGTAACATTCGTAATCAGTACCCTCAAACTAATTAATACGATAAATACGTCGCCTCTTCGTTAAACTCAGTCGCTCGACCATCACACGATGTCATCGTCACGATGGTCTCGATAGCTCGATAACCTGCAGCAAAGTAAGTTTGAAGATAGAAAACTAACGTAACATTCGTAATCAGTAAATTCTAACTAATTAATACTATTAAAACGTCGCCCCTTCTCAGTCACTCGTCTTGACATTGAATAGTCAGTCTCGTTAGCTCGGTAAGCTACAACAAAGCTAATTTTAAGAGAGAAAACACACTGAACACTGACACTGACACTGACACTGACACTGACACTGACACTGACACTGACACTGACACTGACACTGACACTGACACTGACACTGACACTGACACTGACACTGACACTGACACTGACACTGACACTGACACTGACACTGACACTGACACTGACACTGACACTGACACTGACACTGACACTGACACTGACACTGACACTGAACACTGACACTGACACTGACACTGACACTGACACTGACACTGACACTGACACTGACACTGACACTGACACTGACACTGACACTGACACTGACACTGACACTGACACTGACACTGACACTGACACTGACACTGACACTGACACTGACACTGACACTGACACTGACACTGACACTGACACTGACACTGACACTGACACTGACACTGACACTGACACTGACACTGACACTGACACTGACACTGACACTGACACTGACACTGACACTGACACTGACACTGACACTGACACTGACTTTGACTTTGACTTTGACTTTGACTTTGACTTTGACTTTGACTTTGACTTTGACTTTGACTTTGACTTTGACTTTGACTTTGACTTTGACTTTGACTTTGACTTTGACTTTGACTTTGACTTTGACTTTGACTTTGACTTTGACTTTGACTTTGACTTTGACTTTGACTTTGACTTTGACTTTGACTTTGACTTTGACTTTGACTTTGACTTTGACTTTGACTTTGACTTTGACTTTGACTTTGACTTTGACTTTGACTTTGACTTTGACTTTGACTTTGACTTTGACTTTGACTTTGACTTTGACTTTGACTTTGACTTTGACTTTGACTTTGACTTTGACTTTGACTTTGACTTTGACTTTGACTTTGACTTTGACTTTGACTTTGACTTTGACTTTGACTTTGACTTTGACTTTGACTTTGACTTTGACTTTGACTTTGACTTTGACTTTGACTTTGACTTTGACTTTGACTTTGACTTTGACTTTGACTTTGACTTTGACTTTTGACAACTTTGGTAGAAGAAAGTTATTCGTCAAAATAAGGAGTCAAAATCCAAAAATACAAGCAACGATTCCTCCCGGGGTTGCCAGCTTAAAAACTCCAAAATGGCCAAATGTCATTAGAATGGAGCATTTCTACAATACCTCATCAAAATTTGATTCAAAATGTAATAATTTAAATTTTTCATATTTTTGGGGAAAACTTTGCAAATTACCCTATACATGGGGAAATTTTATTACACCAGGCAACACCAATTGTCCTATCACACGACCGACCCATACAAGTCATCCGGCTCAGGAGTTGCCAACAGTACCTTTTATCGATTAGAAAAATTGGCAAAATTTGTCGATTTTACAAAATGGCCGCCACACCATCCGCCATCTTGGATTTTAAAAAAGTTGGGATTTTCCCATATACACCAGGATGCTGGCAACATTTCTGCATAAACACAATTTTCGAGTGGCAACTTTGGTAAAAGACTAAAACTTGTCAAAGTTTAGTCGTCAAAAGTGCAAAAATTAAAGACGCCATTTTGGATCCGCCATCTTGTTTTTTTTATTTTTTTATTACTTTTTTTGTAAATCCGACCGTAAAAGCAATAGGATGCGCCGTTTAAACGGATCCGATCGGACAAACTTTCGAAAAATGGTTTTTGTCACCGCCGCCATCTTGGATTTTTCAAAATGTCAATCCCTAATTCCTGGTCACATCGACGACCCAAACACATTTCTAGAACATGTCCCATCACTAAAACGGCTCCTTCTGTGAGAACAACCATGTCAATCAGTCAGTCAGTGAGTCAGTCACCGTTGTCTAGCTTTATATATTATAGACTAGTGGGTCGGTTGTGCGCGAGCTGCAAGCAGCTCGCGTGTCTTGCTGTTGTTGTTGCATTGAAAATGGTTTGCCCTACGGTATGTTTGGTATTACCCTAAAAATGGGGAAATTTTATTAAACCAGGCAACACTAAATGTTCTATCACACGACCGACCTACAAATTACTCGAAAACGACACCCATATTAGTTTTTTCCTAACTTTACGCAGTGTTACCAGCTTACCTACTAACCTACCCACCTAACCCAAAAACTGAAGTAATATTCATAATCAGTACCAAGAAATTACTCGAAAACGACACCCATATTAGTTTTTTCCTAACTTTACGCAGTGTTACCAGCTTACCTACTAACCTACCCGCCTAACCCAAAAACTGAAGAAATATTCATAATCAGTACCAAGAAATTACTCGAAAACGACACCCATATTAGTTTTTTCCTAACTTTACGCAGTGTTACCAGCTTACCTACTAACCTACCCACCTAACCCAAAAACTGAAGTAATATTCATAATCAGCACCTACAAATTACTCGAAAACGACACCCATATTAGTTTTTTCCGTATATTACCTTTACGCAGGGTTGCCAGCTTACCTTACCTTTGTATCTGACTGAAATACTGATGATGCATTCGCAATCAGCACCTCCAAATTTCTCGAAAACGCCACCCATATCGTTTTTTTTTCATCCCTCGATTACACAAACACCGTTTTCTCCCATTGTTGCCCACATTATACTACTTAAATAGATAATATATACGTCATAGTCGTGCGGGATACCTAATACACAAGTAGTTAATATATAAAATATAAAAAAACCCTCAACGCAATGAAACGGCTGAACCGTTTTTTTTTTTTTTTTTTTTTTTTTTCACCGGGGGCTACCCGTGCGAAGTCGGGGCGAGCCGCTTGATTTGGACTCTGATTAACGACAACAATATTATATACATTATCTAATAGTATACGTTAGTGTGTACCTTGTCAATTAAACTAAACATGTCATATATATAAGTTTAGCTAGGTAACATATATGCGTTTTGTTAGTAGTAGTAGTAGAGCTTTTTTGTGAAAGAGTTCGGCCTGGGAAGTACCTTCAACCACCATACCTATTTCAGTCGCAAAGCAGTAGTGCTCGCATTGCTGTGTTCCGGTTTGAAGGGTATAGGTGCTGGTGAAATTACAGCCACATGAGACTTTCCATCTTTATTACTCAGGGTGGCGGGTGCAGTGACCCATTTAGTCATCCTGCTAAGGAGTTGCCAACAACTAATACGATACAATTAATACCATAAATACGTCGCCCCTTCGTTAAACTCAGTCACTCGACCATCACTCCACTCAGGGGGTCAGTGGCTCGCTTCGCTCGCCACTTCCCCCCTTCGTGTCACGATGGTCTCGATAACCTACAGCAAAGTTAATTTGGAGATAGAAAACTAACGTAATATTCGTAATCAGTACACTCAAACTAATTAATACGATTAATACGTCGCCCCTGCGTTAAACTCAGTCACTCGACCATCATTCCACTCAGGGGGTCAGTGGCTCCAGTCACGATGGTCTCGATATCTCATTTGGTCAGTGGCTCGCTTCGCTCGCCACTTCCCCCCTTCGTGTCACGATGGCCTCGATAGCTCGATGACCCGCAGCAAAGTTAATTTGAAAATAGAAAACTAACGTAACATTCGTAATCAGTACAAAAAACCTACCTACCTTCATTTTGAAAAATAGGTACATATTAGGTACATATTATGTACCTACGAATTACGAAAGTACCACATGTTATTATCAATATTGTTATTATGTAGAAATAAAGACTTATTTATGTTTTTTTTATTTTTAAACTTATAACACCCCGTCGTTTTTCGTCGGGGGTTAAAAATAGCAGCCAAGACACAGCTTATAGGTACCAACCAACGATTTACTAATTTACTTGATAGCATGTCTCTGGTAGGTACCAACGAATCTTATCTACAAGTCCGGGTACCTAATCATTAATTCGACTTTTACGACATCCACGGGAGGAGACTGAGGAGTTTATTCTTAGGCCGGACACAACACAGCACATAAATAACTCAACGAATAGCAAACAACGCCATTCAGATTACCTACATCTCTCCCTTAGAAAACGCAAATATCTACCTACCTAGGTACCTAGGTATGCTTCATCTCAATGTAAGAAAATCACACAAAAGTGAGTAAGTACCTACCTGTAAAGCGCTTGACTTACCGATACCGTGGTACAGGTAAGTACCTACATACCTACCTATTTAGTAATACCTACCTGCCTGAGTAATTTGAGAAAACCTTTATAGAACCATGTAGGCATACCTATTACAGAACCTAGTAAGTACCTTAGGTACCTACCTCCCTACCTACGCGTTATAGCCCATATCACACGCAGAACGGACGGCTCTTGAAGTAGATAGGTAGGTACCTACCTAGGTATAGGTATATTAGATTCATTTCCAATAACGTGTGACGTCCTATTGTTATCCTATTGGGCTATTGGGCTATTGGGACCTTGCCAAATCTAAGGGGTATAAATTCTGCTGGACATCCTATGGCCGCGTTTACGTGAGAATGTCTGAAAATACTCAAATTATATTAGTTAAATCTGAAACTCAGGTTCAGAGTCTGTTTCAGGCTGTATGACTATTTAGTTTTTCTCGTTTTTTAGTATGTGTCTTTACGAGTACCATACCTTATTGTAAAATCTATAAAAAACCTTATGTTATTATTTTTTATATGCATTTTATCTTACACTACACACTTCTACATAAAACACAAACACACCAAACACACAAAACACATAAAACACAAACACACCAAACACTTCCAATAATAAACATAAACAAAAAAAAACTTATTCATTGTGCTAGCCCTGCTTTATCATGTTCCATGAAAAAATCCTATAAATTAAACACACTGATATGTCTTATACAAAAACACGAACTATTTAAAAAAACTACGCGACGCCTACTAGGAAAGAATGAAGTTTCCTTATGCAACTCTTCATGATGGACAAGCCTTTAGAAGTAAATGAATTGGACAATGCTGAAATTGCGCATTCTTTCGAATGTACAACTGTTGAACTCTCTAAAAAGTTATGTGTTAAACCAACTGATATAACTGTAATTTTACAGAATATTAGAAGTATTTACAAAAACATAGATGACCTCCAAACTAACTTGACTCTATTAAAATTTGAAACTGATGTTATTGTGTTAACAGAATGTAGAATTAATAAAAATAAACCTATTCCATACCTAACGAACTACAACTCTTTTGCTACAACATCTCATCTAAACCAAAACGATGGTGTTACTGCCTACATTAAAAATACGCACAAGTCTATGGTTAAAGAAATAAAATTGACACATGCTTCTTGTCTACAAATAAATATATATAATACGATTATTCTATCTATTTACAGATCGCCATCTAACACTAATGCTGAATTATTTATAAATTCCTTAAACGAGTACTTAGAAACTATAAAAAGTTACGAAAAAATTATAATAGTAGGGGACATAAATATAAATACTTTACCCAGATCTACAGAAAATAATCAAGAAAGTAAAAATAGATTAAACTATTTAAACATGTTGTCCATGCATGGCCTGCTACCTGGACATAACCTACCAACCAGAGTGGATAGCTGTTTAGACCACGTCCTGTTAAAAATAAATAAAAATAAGAACTCCGCTATAGTTGCCGTGCTACATACCTCTGTTACTGACCATCTTATGGTCCTACTTAGCCTTTCTAAAATTACAGATAAGATTTGTTGCAAGTCAAAAATTGTAGTTAATTATGAGAATGCACTGAGAAATTTAACAGAGCAAAACCTAGAACACTTATTTAAACTAAATGATCCTAATACTCTATGTAGAGTATTAATTACTATGATACAAAAATGTCTCGTTGACAATACAACAACAATACGTATACCCAGAAGTAAACAAATATTAAAACCCTGGATTACACAAGGCATCTTACGCGGCATTATAAACAGAAATAATATGCAAAGAAAACTACGTACTGACCCTTATAATGAGACACTAAAGATTACCTATAGAAGGTATAGAAATCACTGTAATAACCTAATTAAAAGCCTTAAAAGAAAATACGACAGGAAACAACTTAATAAATCTTCGAAAAACAGTAAAAGCTTATGGAAAACGATTAATAACATAACGAATTATAAATCTACAAAGACACCTAATATACAATTACTTAATACGAAGGATTCAATAATGGAATCAGTTAATTTTGCAAATTCATTTTTCTCTAACATAGGGAAATCTTTAGCTGAAAGTATTTCTCTACGAAATATGACAGACAACCATTCATCTTCTGCTTTTACTCTACCTTCCAGTCAAGTATCATCTTTTGCGCTTTTTGAAACAGACCCCATAGAACTCCACAATGTTATAGTTAATCTCAAATCTGATAGTGCACCCGGTTGGGATAACATACCTACTAAATTTATAAAACTATCCATGCATATTTTAATTCCAGTTTTATGTCATTTGGTGAACCTATGCTTTACTAAAGGAATTTTCCCTTATCTCCTTAAGCAGTCAATTGTAACGCCAGTTTTTAAGAGTGGAAAGAGAGACGATATAAATAATTACAGACCTATTTCCGTGTTGCCATCTATTTCAAAAATAATTGAAAAAGTAATTAATAATCGACTTTTACTATATTTAAATAATTTTAACATTATATCAAGCTCGCAATACGGTTTTAGACAAGGACTTTCTACAGAGGACGCTGTTGCAGCAATCAGTAACCTTATTGTGCAAGAAGTCGATAGCGGAAAGAAGTGCCTGGCGGCATTCCTTGACCTCAAGAAAGCTTTTGATACGGTGTCTGTTGAAATCCTTATCAAAAAGCTGGAAAATGTAGGAATACGAGGAATGCCGCTAGCCCTTCTGACAGACTACTTATGTGAACGTAGGCAGAGTGTTAAAATTGGTGAATTTATTAGTAATGGCGAGTCCATTAGCTATGGTGTTCCTCAGGGGAGCGTACTGGGTCCGACTCTATTCTTGGTTTACATAAATGACCTTTGTAACCTCAAAATAAACAACGCGAACATCTTTTCCTATGCGGATGATACTGCTATCGTCTTTACTGGCATATCCTGGAATGACGTTAAAAAAAGAACAGAAAAGGGACTCTCTGAAATATCTAATTGGCTAAACCTAAATTTACTAACACTAAATGTCTCTAAAACTAACTTTATGACCTTTACTAAATATAGTAACAGCCAACCCAATCACGATTATAGCCTAAAAATACACGAATGTAACCTCATTGATGCTTCTTGCGATTGCCCTAACATCAATAAAGTAACAACCACAAAGTACCTAGGAATCATGATTGATCAACGTCTGTCCTGGCATGCTCATATCGAACTTCTGATGAACAGGATTCGTAAATTGATCTGGATTTTTAAAATTTTACGTCATGTCGCACCAAAAGGCTTAATCAACCAAATCTATTTATCTTTGGCACAATCAATTCAGACTTATTGTATACCAGTCTGGGGTGGAGCTTCCAAGACAAAGTTCCTGGAACTCGAAAGAGCACAGAGGTCTTTGTTAAAAGTGATGTTTTTTAAGCCCTATCGATACTCTACGGATATGCTCTACCGAGATTCAGGACTACTATCAGTCAGGAAACTCTACATTCTAAACGCCGTCTTGAAATTGCATGGATCACTTGAGTACAATCCCAACAAACTCAATAAGCGAAGAAAAGATAGAGTAGCTACTAAAATTACAGTTCGATCTCGATTTGCATCGCGACAGTATGCCACGCAATCTACTTACCTTTATAACACTATAAGTAAAACTTTAAATATCTACCCTATGAATAATTATAAATGTAAAAAACACCTTAATGAATGGCTATTGGCACTAAGCTACGACGAAGCTGAAAAACTCCTGGAAATTATTTCGTAACGTATTAATACACAAACTTCACACACTCATCAACTCACACCTGGGTGCTCCTGAAATACTCATGCTCATAGGAGATCTGGTGGTCAGGAGCTCCCACTCATATACATATATGCACACATCCACACTTACACCTACACCTACACATACACACACGCACACACACACACACACATCCACACACACACACACATCCACACACACACACATACAAAATTGGGTTCTACTGAAATACCCACGTTCATAGCTCATGACTAGGTGATTAGAAGCACCCACACCCTACACTACACGCATGAATTCAACACACTAACAACGTCGGTAAATGTATTTCTGAATCCATAACTTCAATTTACTAAGCTAACTTAACCTACATTGATTTATATAAACTTATTTTAATAATTTAAATTCTTTATTAGGTACCTACTTTTCATATTTTCAAAATTCTGTTTTTTCTTCTTAATCAAAGTAACCTCTATTACGGAAGAGCGAGACCCTCTAACACAGGTATTTTTCTTACTTAAAAGAGGGTCCCCACCAATGTTATTGATCTTAGATTAAGTTTAATGAAATAAAAATATTTGTATTTGTAATTTGTATTTGTATTTGTTATTCTATCTAAGATTCCACGCAGATATCGTAAATAAAATGACCGCGTTATGTCACGTTTTCCACGAAAATATATAACTACTTTCTTGACTTTGACGTTTCACTTTATTTAGTACAGAGCTGCCGCCATCTATTTTCAAAGCTATAAGCATGATGTGAAACGGCCGTAAAAACCCCTCAGCCAGCCAAACCGACAGGCACAGCCAGTCGGTAGATAAAACTCGAAGAGCTCCGGTACCCCACGCACCCAGTCTCGACCCCGAAAGGCTCAAATAAGTAAGCTCTGTCGAGATTTGCATATTTGAGTCATTTTTAAGGTCTTCAGCGGAATCTGCCGCCCCACCGGCCTTAACTGATGTCCCGGACAGATGAGATGGCACAAGGGTATCAACGCATGGGGTTCAAGCTGCCCAAGATGAAGACAGGCTTTATTCCAGAGGAGCATACTTTACTTATATATAGTCCTGAGTGAAGCGAGGGGTTCAAGCTGCCCAAGACGAAGACAGGCTTTATTCCAGAGGAGCATACTGCATAGGTACTCTACTTTTCACATCATCTGCGAGACAATAAAAACACACTGAGGATCAAAGCACCAAACACAGTCTTTTGTTTTTCATTCTTTGTAATAGTACACTCGGTCTGTGTTCTTTGTAATGTATTAGGTACTTCTTCTTCTGTGATAAAAGTATTTTTTTTTGTAGTTTTGCTTATGGTGACCAGTTCTATTTTTTGAACAAACCTCTTTACAATAAGCTTCTTTTTACTCAAAGTTTTTTCTGAGTTTCCACACGAATTTGACGTTACAAATTCAAATCACTTTATTCCCTAGAGAATTTCATACAACTTTATATCTCTTGGGACATAATGTTTTACTTTAAGTTGAGTTTGCATGGACATTGTCGAGCAGGTGGTGTGAAAAGTATTTTTTTTCTAATCAAATGGATATATATCAATAAATTAAATCTATAAATAGATAGAAAATTCTTTATTGCACATTAAACAAAGAAGTACCTACAAAGGCGAACTTAATGCTAGAAAGCCAGATAACCTTAGTGTAGGTATTTATCTATATTAATAATGTATAAATTTTTAGTTGACAACTTACTTATCCACAAAAATATTGTATTCACATAGTTTTCAAATGACTTACCTGATGTTAACCGTTGCCTTTAACAATGCATTACCTCATTCATAGGTCACTTACACCTAGGATACACCCTATGTAGCTTTGCACTGCGCCTGAGACATAAAGATGAAAAGTATAATTTTTCCTTAATTTCACTTCAATTTTTCAATTTTTTATTTTTTTATTTTTCACTGCGCCCGCCACCCTGAGACATAAAGATGACAAGTCTCATGAGCCTGTAATTTCACCGGCACCCTTACCCTTCAAACCGGAACACAGCAATGCGAGCACTACTGCTTTGCGGCAGAAATAGGTATGGTGGTAGTAGGTACTTCCCCGGACGAACTCTTTCACAAAAAAGCTCTACTACTACTAAAAACTTTTCAAATTGGTGGAAATTGTCTACCAAAGTATTTTGTAAAACAGCTACCAGTTTACTAAAACATTTCTTTACTGTGACTTTAACGACTTGGAAAGACTTGTAACGTTGCAAATTATATAAAACTGTAATAATAAATTATACCTACTTCAAAATGGCAAATGCACAAGTCGTGCTACGCCATTTATAAAGAAAAAAAAACTGACCTAGTTATTAAATCGTATTATCACAGATTATATATATGAGTCGTCGTCGTTTCGTCGTCGTTTCGTATGAGGTAGTGCTGGCCTCTGGTGTCAGAGTTTGTCACTATTACTGAACTATTAATCACTGCTGCTTACTGACTGCTATTAATCAATAACAGCCGGGACCGACAGCTTAACGTGCCCTCCGAAGCACAGAGCGATGGAAATCCTCTTTGCGAGGTTAGAACACATAATAAATATTAGTAGTTAGACGTTAGACGACCTCTGTGGCGCGGCGGGCGAAGCTTGGCCTGCGACGCAGGAGGTTGCGGGTTCGATTCCCGCCTCGGAACAAATATTTGTGCGATCGCAGATATTTGTTCAGGGTGTTCTGGGTATTTACTATGTATAATAAAAAATATCTATCTATGTAATATATTGTATTAAGTATATCAGTTATCTAGTACCCATAACACAAGCTCTGCTTAGCTTGGGGCTAGATAATGTTGTGTAAACTGTCCAGCATTATTTATTTATTTATTTATTTATATACAACATGTCTCTGGTTTCACATCATGCTTAAAATAGATTGCGACTAAATCATCGTTCTCTTTACCACAAATCAACTAAATAATTAAAAATTTCTAAAAGGGTTCAGTGATAAAAAACAATTATGCGATTTGGCTCGATAGATGGCTCTGTCGCAACTGTGATTGTAAAAAATATTAAATCATTAGGTAGGTACCTATGTGTTCTGTATCTGTGATAAATGATTTAGTGTGTAAGCAAAAAGGTAGATAGCGCTAGTAAGAAATAATCTATTATTTATTATATTATAAATTTGTAAGTTTGTGTGTGTGTGTACTTGTGTTTGTTACTTCTTCACGCTTAAATGGCTGGACGGATTTAGATGAAATTTGGAATAGAGATAACTGGACTCCCGGAATAACACATGTGCACATAGGTATTTATTTTTTGTTTGAAAGGTGGATTTTTCGGGTGTGTTCTTAGCTATGTTTGATCAAAATCGGTTAAGCCGTTTCATTGCGTTGAGGGTTTAGCCGTATAGGAAGGCCCCATCACGATGGCTGTCAATCAAGAAAAACAAAATCGGTTCATCCGTTTGGGAGCTACGATACCACAGACAGACACACACACAGACACACACACAGATACACACAGACACGTCAAACTTATAACAACCCGTCGTTATTGCGTCGGGTGTAAAAAACTAAGACAAATCTATAATAGGCCCTCTGTATTAAGCCCCCCACTTCCGTTCGGGAGCTACGATGCCACTGACAGACACAAACACAGACACACACACAGATACACACAGACACACACAGACACGTCAAACTTATAACACCCCGTCGTTTTTGCGTTGGGGGTTAATAAAGTCTCCTTTCAGCAAAATATCCTATCTAAAATGTTTAAGATACCTACCCTACTTTCCGTTCATGTCACATAATCTTTGGACGACCTGTACCTATATTAGTTATATCTATATATCTATATATATATATTATTTGGTCGAAGCGACGCGTGACCCGAGAGCTGGCTCTTATCTGGCTCAACGCAGTTAATAAAGTCTCCTTTCAGCAAAATATCCTATCTAAAATGTTTAAGATACCTACCTACTTTCCGTTCATGTCACATAATCTTTGGACGACCTGTACCTATATTAGTTATATCTATATATATATATTATTTGGTCGAAGCGACGCGTGACCCGAGAGCTGGCTCTTATCTGGCTCAACGCAGTTAATAAAGTCTCCTTTCAGCAAAATATCCTATCTAAAATGTTTAAAATACCTACCTACTTTCCGTTCATGTCACATAATCTTTGGACGACCTGTACCTATATTAGTTATATCTATATATCTATATATATATATATTATTTGGTCGAAGCGACGCGTGACCCGAGAGCTGGCTCTTATCTGGCTCAACGCATTAGTATTGCCATTCAGCGTGGCAATGCAGCCAGCATCTTAGGGACGCTTCCGTCTGGTAGTGATTTGGATCAGTTGAGCTATCTTTAGATCGCTTGCAGCGGTCTTCAGGTGGCACAACTGTTTCATATGTATTTTGTACATACCTTGTATTATTCTTTCTGTAAATAAATGTATTTTTATTATTGGCACCATTTGTTAGTACCTAGGTAGGTAGTAGAGCTTTTTTGTGAAAGAGTTCGTCCGAGGAAGTACTACCACCATACCTATTTCTTCTGCAAAGCAGTAGTGCTTGCATTAATTTGTTCCGTTTAAAAGTGTATGGGCACAGAATAAATAATAGGTAGGTATGGTTGCCGGTGAAATTATAGGCACATGAGGCTTTCCATTTTTGTCTCAGGGTGACTGGCGCATTTCAATGCCAAATAGGGCGCGTATTTAGTGGATAATGCACTGTTCATAGGCAGAGGGTACCAGGGTCATCCAGGTCCAAACTTTTTTTTGCCTTATTTGTAGTTACTGTTATGGAACCCTTCGTGCCCGAGTACGTCTCGCACTTGTCCGTTTTTTTATTATTATTTTAAGTAAGTAGATTGATGTCAATCAAAAACCTCTCAGCTCTCAGTATACCTATAATAGGTAGGTAGGTACCTACCTATTATAGGTATACTGAGACCTACCTTCTCTAAAGCTGACCTACATAGTAAATTTTATTATCACAGATTATATATTATTTACTACGTAACAGATACATCTCCCATACGTACATAGGCACAAACATTAGACACACGCCTTTTTCACCGAAGGGGTAGGCAGAGCCTCAATGGGCCTCTTTACAGTGGGTTGCACCATCGTGGAATATAGACGTGAAATGGATTATATAATGTGTTTTTTTGTTGTGTGTGTGTGTGTGTGTGTGTGTGTGTGTGTGTGTTACTTCTTCACGCTGAAACGTCTGGACGCATTTGGATGAAAACTGGAATGTAGATAACTGGACTCCCGGAATAACACATCATCATCAGCCCACATTAGTCCACTGCTGGACATAGGCCTCTCCCAATACGCGCCACTGAGCCCGGTGTTCGGCTCTTCTACTCAAAAATAGAAAAAAACAATAAATTTTTGTGGTTACTTAGAACTGAAACTCAAAAAAATATTTTTCATCAAACCATAAGTGTGACTCGCACTTGGCCGCTTTTTTGTGAAAGAGTTCGTGCGAGGAAATACTACCACCATACCTATTTCTGCCGCAAAGCAGTAGTGTTTGCATCACTGTGTTCCGTTTTAAAGTGTAGGGGCACAGAATAAATAATAGGTATGGGTCTCATCAGGGTGACTAAATTGCCGTTCTGGAACCCTTCGTGTCCGAGTAGGTCTCGCACTTGTCCGTTTTTTTTATTCAATCTCAATCAAAAACTTGTCAAAAAAGATGATGAAAAGAAGCACCATATACCTACTACGATGTTTGTAGGTACTATGAAGAAATGATGAATTATTGTAACAAAAAAAAAAACACCGAGTCGGACTTGCGAACGAAGGGTTACGTACCATTAACTACAAAAAACACTAAAAAAACAAATTTAAAAAAAAAATAATGCAAAAAGTGAAAAAAACGGTCACCCATCCAAAAACTGACCGCGCAGAACGTTGCTTAACCTTCGTAATCGATTTTTGTATGGATTGTGGGCCAATTGTCAATTTCTCGATTTTACAAAATGCCTTAAAAAACCTTCGAAAACTTGTTTTTTTTTCAAAGTTGGGGTTTTCCTATATACACCAGGATGTTGGCTACATTTCTGCATAAACGAAATTGTCGTGCATCAACTTTCGTAGAACACTTAAACTCGTCAAAGTTGATGCGGACGTTTTTTTTTTTTTTAAATTACATTTCTGGAGCTCTATATTGTTTTTTTTTAGTTTTTTTTACTTTTTCTGTAATCTGTGTATAAAATCAATAGGATACGCCCTTTGAACGGTTCCTATCGGACACCGTTTCGAAGAACGGTTTTGAAAACGGGCGCCATCTTGGTTTTTTTAAAATGTCAGACTTTTCCCGGGGTCATATCGGAGAGCCGAACACATCTCTAGAACATGTCCCATGTCTAAAACGACTCCTTCTAGGAGAACAACCATGTCAATGAGTCAGTGAGTGAGTCACCGTTGTCCAGCTTTATATATTATAGATAGATAGATAGACTAGTGGGTCGGTGGTGCGCGAGCTGCAAGCAGCTCGCGTGTCTGTTGTTGCATTGAAAATGGTTTTCGGGATGTTTTAGAAATTACCCTAAAAATGGGGAAATTTTATTAAACCAGGCAACACTAAATGTTCTATCACACGACCGACCTACAAATTACTCGAAAACGACACCCATATTAGTTTTTTCCTAACTTTACGCAGTGTTACCAGCTTACCTACTAACCTACCCACCTAACCCAAAAACAAGTAATATTCATAATCAGCACCAACAAATTACTCGAAAACGACACCCATATTAGTTTTTTCCTAACTTTACGCAGTGTTACCAGCTTACCTACTAACCTACCCACCTAACCCAAAAACTGAAGTAATATTCATAATCAGCACCAACAAATTACTCGAAAACGACACCCATATTAGTTTTTTCCTAACTTTACGCAGTGTTACCAGCTTACCTACTAACCTACCCACCTAACCCAAAAACTGAAGTAATATTCATAATCAGCACCTACAAATTACTCGAAAACGACACCCATATTAGTTTTTTCCTAACTTTACGCAGTGTTACAAGCTTACCTACTAACCTACCCACCTAACCCAAACACTGAAGTAATATTCATAATCAGCACCTACAAATTACTCGAAAACGACACCCATATTAGTTTTTTCCTAACTTTACGCAGTGTTACCAGCTTACGTACTAACCTACCCACCTAACCCAAAAACTGAAGTAATATTCATAATCAGCACCTACAAATTACTCGAAAACGACACCCATATTAGTTTTTTCCGTATATTACCTTTACGCAGGGTTGCCAGCTTACCTTACCTTCGTATCTGACTGAAATACTGATGATGCATTCGCAATCAGCACCTCCAAATTTCTCGAAAACGCCACCCATATCGTTTTCACACCGTTTTCTCCCATTGTTGCCAACATTATACTACTTAAATAGATAATATATACGTCATAGTCGTGCGGGATACCTAATACACAAGTAGTTAATATATAAAATATAAAAAAACCCTCAACGCAATGAAACGGCTGAACCGTTTTTTTTTTTTTTTTTTTTTTTCACCGGGGGCTACCCGTGCGAAGTCGGGGCGAGCCGCTTGATTTGGACTCTGATTAACGACAACAATATTATATACATTATCTAATAGTATACGTTAGTGTGTACCTTGTCAATTAAACTAAACATGTCATATAAGTTTAGCTAGGTAACAAATATGCGTTTTGTTAGTAGTAGTAGTAGAGCTTTTTTGTGAAAGAGTTCGGCCGGGGAAGTACCTACAACCACCATACCTATTTCAGTCGCAAAGCAGTAGTGCTCGCATTGCTGTGTTCCGGTTTGAAGGGTTATAGGTGCCGGTGAAATTACAGCCACATGAGACTTTCCATATTTATTACTCAGGGTGGCGGGTGCAGTGCAATGCCAGATAGGGCGCGTCCTAGGTGGACGTGAAAAGAGAGGTCGTCTACTTTTATTTTATTTTATTTCCTAGTAGGTATTTTTTCCTATTATTCCTGTTATTTTGTGTAATTTTGGTGAAATTTTAATCAATGTAGCTCGTCTATAGAGCACAAGTGTATTGAAATGAAATGGAAGTGTATTGCGTGACTTTTCAAATTGGTGGAAATTGTCTACCAAAGTATTTTGTAAAACGGCCACCAGTTTACTAAAACATTTCTTTACTGTGACTTTAACGACTTGGAAGGACTTGTAACGTTGCAAATTATATAATACTGTAATAATAAATTATACCTACCTACTTCAAAATGGCAAATGCACAAGTCGTGCTACGCCATTTATAAAGAAAAAAAAAACTGACCTAGTTATTAAATCGTATTATCACAGTTTATATATATGAGTTATAGTACCTCTTTACGAGGTTAGACCACATAATAAATATTAGTAGTTAGACGTTAGACGACCTCTGTGGCGCGTCGGGCGAAGGTTGGCCTGCGACGCAGGAGGTTGCGGGTTCGATTCCCGCCTCGGAACAAATATTTTTGCGATCGCAGATATTTGTTTAGGGTGTTCTGGGGAATGTATGTTTTGTGTGGTATGAAAGTTGAGCAATGCTCTACCGTGTCAATTTTTGGATGGGTGACCACTTTTTGCGTGCAATTTTATTTTTTATTTTTTTACAAACCTAATTTTTAAGCACTTTTTATAGATAATGTTACGGAACCCTTCGTGCGCGAGTCCGACTCGCACTTGGTTGTTGCAACTTATAAGAGTAGGTATGCTACTAATAGTATTATAAACAAGAAAGAAAGTTTGTAAGTATGGATGGATGGATGTTTTTTACTCTTTCACTTAAAAACTACAGGATGGATTTGGATGAAATTTGGAATCGAGATAACTGGACTCCCGGAATAGCACATAATTTTTATCCCGATATTCCCACGGGATCGAGACTTACGCGGGTGAAACCGCGGGGCGCTGCTTGTACATACCTACATAAATTAGACACACGCCATTTTCACCGAAGGGGTAGGCAGAGCCTCAATGGGCCTCTTTTTACAGTGGGTTGCACCATCGTGGAATATAGACGTGATATAGACGTGACACACAGGAACAGGAACAGGTAAGTAGTTAGTTATAGGTACCTACCTACCTGCCTGAGTAATTTGAGAAAACGTTTAGGTATTACCTACCATGTAGGCATTACTATTACTGTAGGTACCTACCTAGTAAGTACCTTGTACTAATATTTATTCTGTGCCTCAGGTAGGTACCTACCTACCTACGCGTAAATGCCCATATCAGACGCAGAATGGACGGCTATTGGCTAATATCAACGATTTAAATAGGTAGATAGGTAGGTAGGTATATAGTAGATTCCTTTCCAATAACGTGTGACGTCATATTGTGATTCTATCGACGATTCCACGCCGATATCGTAAAGTGCCCGCGTTATGTAACGTTTGATAGCGAATGAGTGGCTGGAGGGTTAACATACGGTAATATTTATTCTGTGACTACGGTTTGTAGGTATTTTGGAACTAACTCGGAATAACGAAAACCAAATTGAGAGTAGAAATGTCGTTTTTGTATGCAGAAAATGATAAGTGCCCCTAGCGGACTTGCTGAGAAACCATACATAAAGACAAATATGTAAATAAATAAGTCAAATAAGCAGGCCCTGCCGTCATATCTGCGTCTTTTTGAGGTCTTTTTGAATCTACCGCCGCACCGGCCCTAGCTGATGTCCCGGACAGATGAGATGGCTCAAAGGTAGGTAGGTACCTATCAACTATCAACGCATGTAGCGTCTCACACAAAAAGCCTACCGTTCTCCCACGGAAATCATTCGTCGCTAAGTTTCATGGTTTATTTACTCCCATAGAAAACACAAATACCTACTTCAGAAAAGATCACACAAAAGTGACACTAAAACGCATGACTTAGCGTCATTAATAACCACCAACCTTACCTTACCTTTGTACACCGCGCAATACCTGCCGCTCGATAGATAAGTATTTAAAAAGGTACATATTTATGTAATTTAGAGCGACTTCGTAGTCGCTAAACTGTAATAAAATCAAATTAAGCAAGCAAGTAGATCTTAAGTAGGTATTTATTCTGTGACACCGTGAATTAGCGCCATCTGGTGAAATTATTTAATTTGCTCTTGTTCCACAGTAGCTCCATCTATTGAAATATAATTTAATGTGGCCTAGACATGTATTCATATAGAAATATTTAAAACAGGATAGGTATTCGTAGTGTGTCTACCTTAGAAGTTTAAAAACATGTTTTGGTTCATGATATTGTTTGGTAATAGCTGTGGCGCGGCGGGCGAGCGTTCACCAATATCTCGTCGCATGCTCAACGGCTCTAGATCGCTGGTAACTTTGGGCGCGTTGACAATCCTAACAACTCTGCGTTGCAGGGAGTCCAGAGGTTGCAGTTGGTACCTACTTCGGTGCACCATTCCAGATGTGAGAGCAGTACCTACTCCAAGTGAGGCCGAACCTGCGCTTTGTATAAAGCGTGAAACGTTGTACACCGAGTACAATTCCGGGTAAATCCTTATTCGGCTTTTACGACATCCACGGGAGGAGACAGAGGGGACCCTATTACTAAGGCTCGGCAGTCCGTCTGCCAATGTGTGTTGCGTGCGAATTGCGTTTTAATTGCACGACACTTACATCTGGCGGATGAATATAGAACTATATGATAGGTAGTTCGGTTTGGTTCGATAGATTTAGTGTATAAGAAATGAGGTAGATGCCGCTATTACGAAGAAACACCAAGGGCTAGAGAATTAGAAATAGGTATTTGTAAAATCTATTAATGTCGCGCTGTGCCCGAACAACCAAGCGTGAGCGTGATAGAGACAACTGCAGCTTGGATCGACAATACCTATTAAAAGTACATAAAATCAACGATTCCTAGTCCCCTGATTCTCTCCAAAACTTAACCAATTTTTTTTTTTTTAATTAAAAATAATAGAAAGTTTTAGCCGTGTTCCTGTGATTTCATTTTGCATTGGCGCAGTGCAATGCTACAATGCGTATAGGCCCCGATTATTCCGTCACTGACGCAGTTAACAATAAAAAAACCTGCCAAATGCGAGTTGGACTCAGGCACGAAGGGTTTCGTACCATTATCTATAAAACTAAGACAAATCTATAATAGGCCTTCTGTATTAAGCCCCCCACTTTCGTTCGGGAGCTACGATGCCACTGACAGACACAAACACAGACACACACACAGATACACACAGACACTTACACAGATACACACAGACACACACAGACACACACACAGACACGTCAAACTTATAACACCCCGTCGTTTTTGCGTTGGGGGTTAATAAAGTCTCCTTTCAGCAAAATATCCTATCTAAAATGTTTAAGATACCTAGGTACCTACTTTCCGTTCATGTCACATAATCTTTGGACGACCTGTACCTATATTAGTTATATCTATATATCTATATATATATATTATTGGCACCATTTGTTAGTACCTAGGTAGGTAGTAGAGCTTTTTTGTGAAAGAGTTCGTCCGAGGAAGTACTACCACCATACCTATTTCTTCTGCAAAGCAGTAGTGCTTGCATTAATTTGTTCCGTTTAAAAGTGTATGGGCACAGAATAAATAATAGGTATAATTGCCGGTGAAATTATAGGCACATGAGGCTTTCCATTTTTGTCTCAGGGTGACGGGCGCATTTCAATGCCAAATAGGGCGCGTATTTAGTGGATAATGCACTGTTCATAGGCAGAGGGTACCAGGGTCATCCAGGTCCAAACTTTTTTTTGCCTTATTTGTAGTTACTGTTATGGAACCCTTCGTGCCCGAGTACGTCTCGCACTTGTCCGTTTTTTTTATTATTATTTTAAGTAAGTAGATTGATGTCAATCAAAAACCTCTCAGGTCTCAGTATACCTATAATAGGTAGGTACCTACCTACCTATTATAGGTATACTGAGACCTACCTTCTCTAAAGCTGACCTACATAGTAAATTTTATTATCACAGATTATATATTATTTACTACGTAACAGATACATCTCCCATACGTACATAGGTACAAACATTAGACACACGCCTTTTTCACCGAAGGGGTAGGCAGAGCCTCAATGGGCCTCTTTACAGTGGGTTGCACCATCGTGGAATATAGACGTGAAATGGATTATATAATGTGTTTTTTTGTTGTGTGTGTGTGTGTGTGTGTGTGTGTGTGTGTGTGTGTGTGTGTGTGTTTGTTACTTCTTCACGCTGAAACGTCTGGACGTATTTGGATGAAAACTGGAATGTAGATAACTGGACTCCCGGAATAACACATCATCATTAGCCCACAGTAGTCCACTGCTGGACATAGGCCTCTCCCAATACGCGCCACTGAGCCCGGTGTTCGGCTCTTCTACTCAAAAATAGAAAAAAACAATAAATTTTTGTGGTTACTTAGAACTGAAACTCAAAAAAATATTTTTCATCAAACCATAAGTGTGACTCGCACTTGGCCGCTTTTTTGTGAAAGAGTTCGTGCGAGGAAATACTACCACCATACCTATTTCTGCCGCAAAGCAGTAGTGTTTGCCTACTACGATGTTTGTAGGTACTATGAAGAAATTATGAATTATTGTAACAAAAAAAAAAACACCGAGTCGGACTTGCGCACGAAGGGTTACGTACCATTAACTACAAAAAACACTAAAAAAACAAATTTAAAAAAAAAATAATGCAAAAAGTGAAAAAAACGGTCACCCATCCAAAAACTGACCGCGCAGAACGTTGCTTAACCTTCGTAATCGATTTTTGTATGGATTGTGGGCCAATTGTCAATTTCTCGATTTTACAAAATGCCTTAAAAAACCTTCGAAAACTTGTTTTTTTTTCAAAGTTGGGGTTTTCCTATATACACCAGGATGTTGGCTACATTTCTGCATAAACGAAATTGTCGTGCATCAACTTTCGTAGAACACTTAAACTCGTCAAAGTTGATGCGGACGATTTTTTTTTTTTTAAATTACATTTCTGGACCTCTATATTGTTTTTTTTATTTTTTTTTTACTTTTTCTGTAATCTGTGTATAAAATCAATAGGATACGCCCTTTGAACGGTTCCTATAGGACACCGTTTCGAAGAACGGTTTTGAAAACGGGCGCCATCTTGGTTTTTTCAAAATGTCAGACTTTTCCTGGGGTCACATCGACGACCCAAACACATTTCTAGAACATGTCCCATCACTAAAACGGCTCCTTCTGGGAGAACAACCATGTCAATGAGTGAGTCAGTCAGTCACCGTTGTTCAGCTTTATATAATATAGACTAGTGGGTCGGTGGTGCGCGAGCTGCAAGCAGCTCGCGTGTCTGTTGTTGCATTGAAAATGGTTTTCAGGATGTTGTAAAAATTACCCTAAAAATGGGGAAATTTTATTAAACCAGGCAACACTAAATGTTCTATCACACGTCCGACCTACAAATTACTCGAAAACGAAACCCATATTAGTTTTTTCCTAACTTTACGCAGTGTTACCAGCTTACCTACTAACCTACCCACCTAACCCAAAAACTGAAGTAATATTCATAATCAGCACCAAGAAATTACTCGAAAACGACACCCATATTAGTTTTTTCCTAACTTTACGCAGTGTTACCAGCTTACCTACTAACCTACCCACCTAACCCAAAAACTGAAGTAATATTCATAATCAGCACCAACAAATTACTCGAAAACGACACCCATATTAGTTTTTTCCTAACTTTACGCAGTGTTACCAGCTTACCTACTAACCTACCCACCTTACCCAAAAACTGAAGTAATATTCATAATTAGCACCTACAAATTACTCGAAAACGACACGCATATTAGTTTTTTCTTAACTTTACGCAGTGTTACCAGCTTACCTACTAACCTACCCACCTAACCCAAACTCTGAAGTAATATTCATAATCAGCACCTACAAATTACTCGAAAACGACACCCATATTAGTTTTTTCCTAACTTTACGCAGTGTTACCAGCTTACGTACTAACCTACCCACCTAACCCAAAAACTGAAGTAATATTCATAATCAGCACCTACAAATTACTCGAAAACGACACCCATATTAGTTTTTTCCGTATATTACCTTTACGCAGGGTTGCCAGCTTACCTTACCTTCGTATCTGACTGAAATACTGATGATGCATTCGCAATCAGCACCTCCAAATTTCTCGAAAACGCCACCCATATCGTTTTTTTTTCATCGCTCGATTACACAAACACCGTTTTCTCTTATTGTTGCCAACATTATACTACTTAAATAGATAATAATATATACGTCATAGTCGTGCGGGATACCTAATACACAAGTAGTTAATATATAAAATATAAAAAAACCCTCAACGCAATGAAACGGCTGAACCGTTTTTTTTTTTTTTTTTTTTTTCACCGGGGGCATCCCGTGCGAAGTCGGGGCGAGCCGCTTGATTTGGACTCTGATTAACGACAACAAAATTATATACATTATCTAATAGTATACGTTAGTGTGTACCTTGTCAATTAAACTAAACATGTCATATAAGTTTAGCTAGGTAACAAATATGCGTTTTGTTAGTAGTAGTAGTAGAGCTTTTTTGTGAAAGAGTTCGGCCGGGGAAGTACCTACAACCACCATACCTATTTCAGTCGCAAAGCAGTAGTGCTCGCATTGCTGTGTTCCGGTTTGAAGGGTATTATAGGTGCCGGTGAAATTACAGCCACATGAGACTTTCCATCTTTATTACTCAGGGGCGGGTGCAGTGCAATGCCAGATAGGGCGCGTCCTAGGTGGACGTGAAAAGAGAGGTCGTCTACTTTTATTTTATTTTATTTCCTAGTAGGTATTTTTTCCTATTATTCCTGTTATTTTGTGTAATTTTGGTGAAATTTTAATCAATGTAGCTCGTCTATAGAGCACAAGTGTATTGAAATGAAATAGAAGTGTATTGCGTGACTTTTCAAATTGGTGGAAATTGTCTACCAAAGTATTTTGTAAAACGGCCACCAGTTTACTAAAACATTTATTTACTGTGACTTTAACGACTTGGAAGGACTTGTAACGTTGCAAATTATATAATACTGTAATAATAAATTATACCTACTTCAAAATGGCAAATGCACAAGTCGTGCTACGCCATTTATAAAGAAAAAAAAAACTGACCTAGTTATTAAATCGTATTATAACAGATTATATATATGAGTTATGGTACCTCTTTACGAGGTTAGACCACATAATAAATATTAGTAGTTAGACGTTAGACGACCTCTGTGGCGCGTCGGGCGAAGGTTGGCCTGCGACGCAGGAGGTTGCGGGTTCGATTCCCGCCTCGGAACAAATATTTTTGCGATCGCAGATATTTGTTTAGGGTGTTCTGGGGAATGTATGTTTTGTGTGGTATGAAAGTTGAGAAATGCTCTACCGTGTCAATTTTTGGATGGGTGACCACTTTTTGCGTGCAATTTTATTTTTTATTTTTTTACAAACCTAATTTTTAAGCACTTTTTATAGATAATGTTACGGAACCCTTCGTGCGCGAGTCCGACTCGCACTTGGTTGTTGCAACTTATAAAAGTAGGTATGCTACTAATAGTATTATAAACAAGAAAGAAAGTTTGTAAGTATGGATGGATGGATGTTTTTTACTCTTTCACTTAAAAACTACAGGATGGATTTGGATGAAATTTGGAATGGAGATAACTGGACTCCCGGAATAGCACATAATTTTTATCCCGATATTCCCACGGGATCGAGACTTACGCGGGTGAAACCGCGGGGCGCTGCTTGTACATACCTACATAAATTAGACACACGCCATTTTCTAACTACAATAACTATAATATAAATAACTCAACGAATAGCAAACAGCGCCATTCAGATAGGTAGGTACCTACATCACTCCCTTAGAAAAAACAAATACCTACCTATGCTTCATCTCAATGTAAGAAAAATCACACAAAAATTAGTAGGTAGGTATAAAGCGCTTGACTTACCGAAACCTTACTGTATAGGTATATATTCTGTGCCGAAACCGTGGAACAGGTAAGTAGTTAGTTATAGGTACCTACCTACCTGCCTGAGTAATTTGAGAAAACGTTTAGGTATTACCTACCATGTAGGCATTACTATTACTGTAGGTACCTACCTAGTAAGTATCTTGTACTAATATTTATTCTGTGCCTCAGGTACCTACCTACCTACGCGTAAATGCCCATATCAGACGCAGAATGGACGGCTCTTGGCTAATATCAACGATTTAAATAGGTAGATAGGTAAATAGTAGATTCCTTTCCAATAACGTGTGACGTCATATTGTTATTCTATCGACGATTCCACGCCGATGTCGTAAAGTGCCCGCGTTATGTATCGTTTTATAGCGAATGAGTGGCTGGAGGCGGTAATATTTATTCTGTGACTGCGGTTTGTAGGTATTTTGGAACTAACTCGGAATAACGAAAACCAAATTGAGAGTAGAAGTGTCGTTTTTGTATGCAGAAAATGATAAGTGCCCCTAGCGGACTTGCTGAGAAACCATATATAAAGACAAATATGTAAATAAATAAGTCAAATAAGCAGGCTCTGCCGTCATATCTGCGTTTTTTTGAGGTCTTTTTGAATATACCGCCGCACCGGCCCTAGCTGATGTCCCGGACAGATGAGATGGCTCAAGGGTAGGTAGGTACCTATCAACTATCAACGCATGTATATAGCGTCTCACACAAAAAGCCTACCGTTCTCCCACGGAAATCATTCGTCGCTAAGTTTGAAGAAACCGTGGAACAGGTAAGTAGTTAGTTATAGGTACCTATCTACATACCTATTTCTGCCGCAAAGCAGTAGTTCTCGCATTACAGGCACATGAGACTTTCCATCTGTATGTCTCAGGGTGGCGGGCGCAGTGCAATGCCAGATAGGGCGCGTCCTAGGTGGACTTGAAAAGAGACGTCGTCTACTTTTATTTTATTTTATTTCCTATTATTTTTTTAGTTATTTTGTGGAATTTTGGTGGAATTTTAACCAATGTAGCTCGCCTAATAGAGCACAAGTGTAGTGAAATGAAATAGAAGTGTATTGCATGACTTTTCAAATTGTTGGAAATTGTCTAAGTACGAAAGCTTTTTGTAAAACGGCCACCAGTTTACTAAAACATGACTTTACTATGACTCTAACGACTTCGAAGGATTGTAACGTTGCAAATTATATAATACTAAATTAAATAATATAATAATAAATTAGAAAAATTAACAGATAAAAAACTGACCTAGTTAATAAAATCGTGTTATCACAGATTATATAGTGTAACCTCTAAATGAGGTTAGACGTTAGACAACCTCTATTGCGCGTCGGGCGAAGGTTGGCCTGCGACGCTGGATGTTGCTGGTTCGATTCCCGCCTCGGAGCAAATATTTTTGCGATCGCAGATATTATGTTCAGTTTGTTCTGTGGTATGTATGTTTTGTATGGTGTGATAGACAAACAGTGACAGTGTATAATTGACAAACTTGTGAGCTAAGTACTAAATTTCTGGTATTTATTTGTATTAATTTGTCAGTATGCACCTATAACTATGACCTAAATGCTTTATAAACCAACTTGACATGTAACAATAATCCGTTATAAATAAATAAACTATAACTAACTATAACTATAGTTGAGCGATGCTCTACGATATCAATTTTTGGATGGGTGACCACTTTTTGAGTGCATTTTTTTTTACAAACTTAATGTTTAAGCCGTTTTTGTAGATAATGGTACGGAACCCTTCATGCTCGAGTCCGAGTCGCCCTTTTTTGTTTTAGTTATTTAGATTAATTTTGGTTGCATTTTAACCAATGTAGGTAGTTCGTCTATAGAGCAGTGTAGTGAAATTATATGGATGTGAATTGCGTGACTTTTCAAATTGGTGGAAATAGTCTACCAATTTTTTTTTTAAAACGGCCACTAGTTTACTAAAACATGACTTGACTGTGACCTTAACGACTTGGAAGGATTGTACCTAACGTTTCAAATTATATCCTACTAATAGGTACGTATTAAAAAAGCGAAAGTTTGTAAGTGTGAGTCGGTAGGTACCTACACACAGACACGTCAAACTTATAACACCCCGTCGTTTTTGCGTTGGGGGTTAATAAAGTCTCCTTTCAGCAAAATATCCTATATAAAATGATTAAGATACCTACCTACTTTCCGTTCATGTCACATAATCTTTGGACGACCTGTACCTATATTAGTTATATCTATATACCTATCTATATATATATATATTATTTGGTCGAAGCGACGCGTGACCCGAGAGCTGGCTCTTATCTGGCTCAACGCAGTTAATAAAGTCTCCTTTCAGCAAAATATCCTATCTAAAATGTTTAAGATACCTACCTACTTTCCGTTCATGTCACATAATCTTTGGACGACCTGTACCTATATTAGTTATATCTATATATCTATATATATATATTATTTGGTCGAAGCGACGCGTGACCCGAGAGCTGGCTCTTATCTGGCTCAACGCATTAGTATTGCCATTCAGCGTGGCAAGGCAGCCAGCATCAGTAGTGCTTGCATTAATTTGTTCCGTTTAAAAGTGTATGGGCACAGAATAAATAATAGGTAGGTATGGTTGCCGGTGAAATTATAGGCACATGAGGCTTTCCATTTTTGTCTCAGGGTGACTGGCGCATTTCAATGCCAAATAGGGCGCGTATTTAGTGGATAATGCACTGTTCATAGGCAGATGGTACCAGGGTCATCCAGGTCCAAACTTTTTTTTGCCTTATTTGTAGTTACTGTTATGGAACCCTTCGTGCCCGAGTACGTCTCGCACTTGTCCGTTTTTTTATTATTATTTTAAGTAAGTAGATTGATGTCAATCAAAAACCTCTCAGCTCTCAGTATACCTATAATAGGTAGGTAGGTACCTACCTATTATAGGTATACTGAGACCTACCTTCTCTAAAGCTGACCTACATAGTAAATTTTATTATCACAGATTATATATTATTTACTACGTAACAGATACATCTCCCATACGTACATAGGCACAAACATTAGACACACGCCTTTTTCACCGAAGGGGTAGGCAGAGCCTCAATGGGCCTCTTTACAGTGGGTTGCACCATCGTGTAATATAGACGTGAAATGGATTATATAATGTGTTTTTTTGTTGTGTGTGTGTGTGTGTGTGTGTGTGTGTGTGTGTTACTTCTTCACGCTGATACGTCTGGACGCATTTGGATGAAAACTGGAATGTAGATAACTGGACTCCCGGAATAACACATCATCATCAGCCCACATTAGTCCACTGCTGGACATAGGCCTCTCCCAATACGCGCCACTGAGCCCGGTGTTCGGCTCTTCTACTCAAAAATAGAAAAAAACAATACATTTTTGTGGTTACTTAGAACTGAAACACAAAAAAATATTTTTCATCAAACCATAAGTGTGACTCGCACTTGGCCGCTTTTTTGTGAAAGAGTTCGTGCGAGGAAATACTACCACCATACCTATTTCTGCCGCAAAGCAGTAGTGTTTGCATCACTGTGTTCCGTTTTAAAGTGTAGGGGCACAGAATAAATAATAGGTATGGGTCTCATCAGGGTGACTAAATTGCCGTTCTGGAACCCTTCGTGTCCGAGTAGGTCTCGCACTTGTCCGTTTTTTTTATTCAATCTCAATCAAAAACTTGTCAAAAAAGATGTTGAAAAGAAGCACCATATACCTACTACGATGTTTGTAGGTACTATGAAGAAATGATGAATTATTGTAACAAAAAAAAAAACACCGAGTCGGACTTGCGAACGAAGGGTTACGTACCATTAACTACAAAAAATAATAAAAAAAAATAATTAAAAAAAAAATAATGCAAAAAGTGAAAAAAACGGTCACCCATCCAAAAACTGACCGCGCAGAACGTTGCTTAACCTTCGTAATCGATTTTTGTATGGATTGTGGGCCAATTGTCAATTTCTCGATTTTACAAAATGCCTTAAAAAAACTTCAAAAACTTGTTTTTTTTTCAAAGTTGGGGTTTTCCTATATACACCAGGATTTTGGCTACAATTCTGCATAAACGAAATTGTCGTGCATCAACTTTCGTAGAACACTTAAACTCGTCAAAGTTGATGCGGACGTTTTTTTTTTTTTTAAATATCATTTCTGGACCTCTATATTGTTTTTTTTCATTTTTTTTTACTTTTTCTGTAATCTGTGTATAAAATCAATAGGATACGCCCTTTGAACGGTTCCTATAGGACACCGTTTCGAAGAACGGTTTTGAAAACGGCCGCCATCTTGGTTTTTTTAAAATGTCAGACTTTTCCCGGGGTCACATCGGAGAGCCGAACACATCTCTAGAACATGTCCCATGTCTAAAATGACTCCTTCTAGGAGAACAACCATGTCAATGAGTCAGTCAGTCACCGTTGTGCAGCTTTATATAATATAGACTAGTGGGTCGGTGGTGCGCGAGCTGCAAGCAGCTCGCGTGTCTGTTGTTGCATTGAAAATGGTATTCGGGATGTTTTAAAAATTACCCTAAAAATGGGGAAATTTTATTAAACCAGGCAACACTAAACTTTTCTTTCCATCCTTCCTTCTCATTAAAATTAGATGTTTTAGAAATTACCCTAAAAATGGGGAAATTTTATTAAACCAGGCAACACTAAATGTTTTATCACACGACCGACCTACATATTACTCGAAAACGACACCCATATTAGTTTTTTCCTAACTTGTTAACAGTGTTACCAGCTTACCTACTAACCTACCCACCTAACCCAAAAACTGAAGTAATATTCATAATCAGCACCAAGAAATTACTCGAAAACGACACTCATATTAGTTTTTTCCGTATACATATTACCTTTACGCAGGGTTGCCAGCTTACCTTACCTTTGTATCTGACTGAAATACTGATGATGCATTCGCAATCAGCACCTCCAAATTTCTCGAAAACGCCACCCATATCGTTTTTTTTTTCATCTCTCGATTACACAAACACCGTTTTCTCTCATTGTTGCCAACATTATACTACTTAAATAGATAATATATACCGTCATAGTCGTGCGGTATACCTAATACACAAGTAGTTAATATATAAAATATAAAAAAACCCTCAACGCAATGAAACGGCTGAACCGATTTTGATCAAACATAGCTAAGAACACTCACGACAAATTCAACTTTCCAACAAAAAAATCAAAATCGTAATCGGTTCATCCGTTCGGGAGCTACGATGCCACAGACTGACACAAACACACACACACACACACACACACACACACACACACACACACACAATAGCCACGTCAAACTTATAACACCCCGTCGTTTTTGTGTCGGGTGTTAAAAACTAACACTACCTAGGTACGCGTTTGAAGAGAGTTTATAATAATGTATACTATTATTTATTCTGTGGTTTTATGCAAGTGTTCCTGTTGACCTACGTTACCTACGTACCTACCTACGTTAGTTCCTTATTCGCTGAATTACCACTCGGTTTAATTTGGTACCTACTTATGGAAAATGATACGAAACTCAGTCACTCGACCATCACTCCACTCAGGGGGTCAGTGGCTCGCTTCGCTCGCCACTTCCCCCCTTCGTGTCACGATGGTCTCGATAGCTCGATAACCTAAAGCAAAGTTAATTTGAAGATAGAAAACTGACGTAACATTCGTAATCAGTACACTCAAACCAATTAATACTATTCAAACGTCGCCCCTTCGTTAATCTCAGTCACTCGTCTTGACATCGAATAGTCAGTCTCGTTAGCTCGGTAAGCTACAACAAAGCTAATTTTAAGAGATAAAACTGAGACACTGACACTGACACTGACACTGACACTTACACTTACACTTACACTTACATTTACACTGACACTGACCACCGACACCGACACCGACACCGACACCGACACCGACACCGGCTTCGGCTTCGGCTTCGGCTTCGTTTTCGACTTCGACTTCGACTTCGACTTCGACTTCGACTTCGACTTCGGCTTCCACTTCGACTTCAACTTCGACTTCGACTTTGGTTGAGCCGAGTGACCGACCCGACCATACAACCGAAAAACTAACGTAATATTCGTACTCAGCACCTCCATATTGCTCGAAAACGACACCAATATTACACCGACACCGACACCAACACCGACACCTGCACCGGCTTCGGCTTCGGCTTCAGCTTCGGCTTCGGCTTCGGCTTCGGCTTCGGCTTTGGTTGAGCCGGCTTCGGCTTCGGCTTCGGCTTACCTGATAGGTCACGTCCAGCTAGGTCGCACCCTATGTGGCATTGCACTGCGCCCGCCACCCTGAGACATAAAGATGACAAGTCTCATGAGCCTGTAATTTCACCGGCACCCTTACCCTTCAAACCGGAACACAGCAATGCGAGCACTACTGCTTTGCGGCAGAAATAGGTATGGTGGTAGTACTTCCCCGAACGAACTCTTTCACAAAAAAGCTCTACTACTACTAAAAACTTTTCAAATTGGTGGAAATTGTCTACCAAAGTATTTTGTAAAACGGCTACCAGTTTACTTAAACATTTCTTTACTGTGACTTTAACGACTTGGAAGGACTTGTAACGTTGCAAATTATATAATACTGTAATAATAAATTATACCTACTTCAAAACGACAAATACACAAGTCGTGCTACGCCATTTATAAAAAAAAAAAAACTGACCTAGTTATTAAATCGTATTATCACAGATTATATATATGAGCTATACTACCTCTTTACGAGGTTAGACCACATAATAAATATTAGTAGTTAGACGTTAGACGACCTCTGTGGCGCGTCGGGCGAAGGTTGGCCTGCGACGCAGGAGGTTGCGGGTTCGATTCCCGCCTCGGAACAAATATTTTTGCGATCGCAGATATTTGTTCAGGGTGTTCTGGGGTATGTATGTTTTGTATGGTATGACAGTTGAGCAATGCTCTACCGTGTCAATTTTTGGATGGGTGACCACTTTTTGCGTGCAATTTTATTTTTTATTTTTTTACAAACCTAATTTTTAAGCCCTTTTTATAGATAATGTTACGGAACCCTTCGTGCGCGAGTCCGACTCGCACATGGTTGTTGCAACTTATACGAGTATGCTAGGTACTAATAGTATTATAAACAAGAAACCTTACTGTATAGGTAGGTATATATTCTGTGCCGAAACCGTGGAACAGGTAAGTAGTTAGTTATAGGTACCTACCTACCTGCCTGAGTAATTTGAGAAAACGTTTAGGTATTAACTACCATGTAGGCATAACTATTACTGTAGGTACCTATCTAGTAAGTATCTTGTACTAATATTTATTCTGTGCCTCGGGTACCTACCTACCTACGCGTAAATGATGACGTCAACGATTTAAATAGGTAGATAGGTAGGTAGGTTTATAGTAGATTCCTTTCCAATAACGTGTGACATCATATTGTTATTCTATCGACGATTCCACGCCGATATAGTAAAGTGCCCGCGTTATGTAACGTTTGATAGCGAATGAGTGGCTGGAGGCGGTAATATTTATTCTGTGACTACGGTATGTAGGTATTTTTGAACTACTCGGAATAACGAAAACCAAATTGTGAGTAGAAATGTCTTTTTTGTATGCAGAAAATGATAAGTGCACCTAGCGGACGTGCTGAGAAACCATACATAAACACAAATATCTACTCGCAACGACGGGTTTTTTCGGCCGTTTCACACAACGATATATCATATACAACATGTCTCTGGTTTCACATCATGCTTAAAATAGATTGCGACTAAATCATCGTTCTCTTTACCACAAATCAACTAAATAATTAAAAACTTCTAAAAGGGTTCAGTGATAAAAAACCATTATGCGATTTGGATCGATAGATGGCTCTGTGGCAACTGTGATTGTAAAAAATATTAAATCATTAGGCTATGTGTTCTGTATCTGTGATAAATGATTTAGTGTGTAAGCAAAAAGGTAGATAGCGCTAGTAAGAAATAATCTATTATTTAATATATTATAAATTTGTAAGTTTGTGTGTGTGTGTGTGTACTTGTGTTAGTTACTTCTTCACGCTTAAATGGCTGGACGGATTTAGATGAAATTTGGAATAGAGATAACTGGACTCCCGGAATAACACATGTGCACATAGGTATTTATTTTTTGTTTGAAAGGTGGATTTTTCGGGTGTGTTCTTAGCTATGTTTGATCAAAATCGGTTAAGCCCTTTCATTGCGTTGAGGGTTTAGCCGTATAGGAAGGCCCCATCACGATGGCTGTCAATCAAGAAAATCTAAATCGGTTCATCCGTTTGGGAGCTACGATACCACAGACAGACACACACACAGACACACACACAGATAAATTTCAAATGTACAAACAGACATATTTCAAATGTATCCAAAGTTCAAAATTCATGAATTTGATTTGTTTTGATTAGATTTTTGTTTTTGTTTGATCATCATTTAATAAAGTTAGGTATTTTAATAGTTATGGCTACATAATACTAAGTCCCTGGAAGGTAAGCAGAACCTACAACACAAGTCGACTCGACTTAGTGTAGGTTCTGTCTAACATACTTTAATAATATACAAGCCATTAATTTATGATTTATTATTTGTAATTTATATAATTTGTATGTGCTTGAAATGAAAATAAATTACTATTCTATTCTATTCTATACACACAGACACGTCAAACTTATAACAACCCGTCGTTATTGCGTTGGGGGTAAAAAACTAAGACAAATCTATAATAGGCCCTCTGTATTAAGCCCCCCACTTCCGTTCGGGAGCTACGATGCCACTGACAGACACAAACACAGACACACACACAGATACACACAGACACACACAGACACACACACAGACACGTCAAACTTATAACACCCCGTCGTTTTTGCGTTGGGGGTTAATAACGTCTCCTTTCAGCAAAATATCCTATCTAAAATGTTTAAGATACCTACCTACTTTCCGTTCATGTCACATAATCTTTGGACGACCTGTACCTATATTAGTTATATCTATATATCTATATATATATATTATTGGCACCATTTGTTAGTACCTAGGTAGGTAGTAGAGCTTTTTTGTGAAAGAGTTCGTCCGAGGAAGTACTACCACCATACCTATTTCTTCTGCAAAGCAGTAGTGCTTGCATTAATTTGTTCCATTTAAAAGTGTATGGGCACAGAATAAATAATAGGTATGGTTGCCGGTGAAATTATAGGCACATGAGGCTTTCCATTTTGTTGGAAATTGTCTAAGTACGAAAGCTTTTTGTAAAACGGCCACCAGTTTACTAAAACATGACTTTACTATGACTCTAACGACTTCGAAGGATTGTAACGTTGCAAATTATATAATACTAAATTAAATAATATAATAATAAATTAGAAAAATTAACAGATAAAAAACTGACCTAGTTAATAAAATCGTGTTATCACGGATTATATAGTGTAACCTCTAAATGAGGTTAGACGTTAGACAACCTCTATTGCGCGTCGGGCGAAGGTTGGCCTGCGACGCTGGATGTTGCTGGTTCGATTCCCGCCTCGGAGCCAATATTACGGGAATCGAGACTTACGGGGGTGAAACCGCGGGGCGCTGCGCTAGTAGGTAGGTACATACATAAATTAGACACACGCCATTTTCACCGAAGGGCTAGACAAAGCCTCAATGAGCCTCTTTTCACAGTGGATTGCACCATCCTGGAATATAGACGTGACATGTGATGAGCTCATCGCCGCCATTGCTTCCAACTTGGCTAACGATCTCTTCCAGTAATTGGTAATAATATTCTATAATAAGCTAGCAGCCAGGACAAATCTTATACCTGGGTAGGTAGGTACTAACAAATCTTATCTAAAAGTCCGGGTAATCCCTATTCGGCTCTTACGACATCCACGGGAGGAGACTGAGTGGTTTATTCTTAGGCCGGACACAGCACAGCACAGAAATAACTCAACGAATAGCAAACAGCACCATTCAGATAGGTAGGTAGGTACCTATATAGTACATTCCTTTCCAATAATGTGTGATGTCATAATACCTATTTATTGTGTGACTACGGTTTGTATTTTGGAACTACCTCCACGGAATAACGAAAACCGAATTGAGAGTAGAAATGTCGTATTTAAAATGATAAGCGCCCCTAGCGGACGAGATGAGAAACCATACACAAAGACAAATATCTACTCGCAACGATGGCTTTTCTCGGCCGTTTTACATAATAAATTAAAGAGGCTCCCACACAACAAACTTGTTTTTTTTGCCGTTTTTATAGAATAACACATCATCATCAGCCCACATTAGTCCACTGCTGGACATAGGCCTCTCCCAATACGCGCCACTGAGCCCGGTGTTCGGCTCTTCTACTCAAAAATAGAAAAAAACAATAAATTTTTGTGGTTACTTAGAACTGAAACTCAAAAAAATATTTTTCATCAAACCATAAGTGTGACTCGCACTTGGCCGCTTTTTTGTGAAAGAGTTCGTGCGAGGAAATACTACCACCATACCTATTTCTGCCGCAAAGCAGTAGTGTTTGCCTACTACGATGTTTGTAGGTACTATGAAGAAATGATGAATTATTGTAACAAAAAAAAAAACACCGAGTCGGACTTGCGAACGAAGGGTTACGTACCATTAACTACAAAAAACACTAAAAAAACAAATTTAAAAAAAAAATAATGCAAAAAGTGAAAAAAACGGTCACCCATCCAAAAACTGACCGCGCAGAACGTTGCTTAACCTTCGTAATCGATTTTTGTATGGATTGTGGGCCAATTGTCAATTTCTCGATTTTACAAAATGCCTTAAAAAAACTTCGAAAACTTGTTTTTTTTTCAAAGTTGGGGTTTTCCTATATACACCAGGATGTTGGCTACAATTCTGCATAAACGAAATTGTCGTGCATCAACTTTCGTAGAACACTTAAACTCGTCAAAGTTGATACGGACGTTTTTTTTTTTTTTAAATTACATTTCTGGACCCCCATATTGTTTTTTTTTATTTTTTTTTACTTTTTCTGTAATCTGTGCATAAAATCAATAGGATACGACCTTTGAACGGTTCCTATCGGACACCGTTTCGAAGAACGGTTTTGAAAACGGGCGCCATCTTGGTTTTTTCAAAATGTCAGACTTTTCCCGGGGTCACATCGGAGAGCTGAACACATCTCTAGAACATGTCCCATGTCTAAAACGACTCCTTCTAGGAGAACAACCATGTCAATGAGTCAGTGAGTCAGTCACCGTTGTCCAGCTTTATATATTATAGACTAGTGGGTCGGTGGTGCGCGAGCTGCAAGCAGCTCGCGTGTCTGTTGTTGCATTGAAAATGGTTTTCAGGATGTTGTAAAAATTACCCTAAAAATGGGGAAATTTTATTAAACCAGGCAACACTAAATGTTCTATCACACGTCCGACCTACAAATTACTCGAAAACGAAACCCATATTAGTTTTTTCCTAACTTTACGCAGTGTTACCAGCTTACCTACTAACCTACCCACCTAACCCAAAAACTGAAGTAATATTCATAATCAGCACCAAGAAATTACTCGAAAACGACACCCATATTAGTTTTTTCCTAACTTTACGCAGTGTTACCAGCTTACCTACTAACCTACCCACCTAACCCAAAAACTGAAGTAATATTCATAATCAGCACCAACAAATTACTCGAAAACGACACCCATATTAGTTTTTTCCTAACTTTACGCAGTGTTACCAGCTTACCTACTAACCTACCCACCTTACCCAAAAACTGAAGTAATATTCATAATTAGCACCTACAAATTACTCGAAAACGACACGCATATTAGTTTTTTCTTAACTTTACGCAGTGTTACCAGCTTACCTACTAACCTACCCACCTAACCCAAACTCTGAAGTAATATTCATAATCAGCACCTACAAATTACTCGAAAACGACACCCATATTAGTTTTTTCCTAACTTTACGCAGTGTTACCAGCTTACGTACTAACCTACCCACCTAACCCAAAAACTGAAGTAATATTCATAATCAGCACCTACAAATTACTCGAAAACGACACCCATATTAGTTTTTTCCGTATATTACCTTTACGCAGGGTTGCCAGCTTACCTTACCTTCGTATCTGACTGAAATACTGATGATGCATTCGCAATCAGCACCTCCAAATTTCTCGAAAACGCCACCCATATCGTTTTTTTTTCATCGCTCGATTACACAAACACCGTTTTCTCTTATTGTTGCCAACATTATACTACTTAAATAGATAATAATATATACGTCATAGTCGTGCGGGATACCTAATACACAAGTAGTTAATATATAAAATATAAAAAAACCCTCAACGCAATGAAACGGCTGAACCGTTTTTTTTTTTTTTTTTTTTTTCACCGGGGGCATCCCGTGCGAAGTCGGGGCGAGCCGCTTGATTTGGACTCTGATTAACGACAACAAAATTATATACATTATCTAATAGTATACGTTAGTGTGTACCTTGTCAATTAAACTAAACATGTCATATAAGTTTAGCTAGGTAACAAATATGCGTTTTGTTAGTAGTAGTAGTAGAGCTTTTTTGTGAAAGAGTTCGGCCGGGGAAGTACCTACAACCACCATACCTATTTCAGTCGCAAAGCAGTAGTGCTCGCATTGCTGTGTTCCGGTTTGAAGGGTATTATAGGTGCCGGTGAAATTACAGCCACATGAGACTTTCCATCTTTATTACTCAGGGGCGGGTGCAGTGCAATGCCAGATAGGGCGCGTCCTAGGTGGACGTGAAAAGAGAGGTCGTCTACTTTTATTTTATTTTATTTCCTAGTAGGTATTTTTTCCTATTATTCCTGTTATTTTGTGTAATTTTGGTGAAATTTTAATCAATGTAGCTCGTCTATAGAGCACAAGTGTATTGAAATGAAATAGAAGTGTATTGCGTGACTTTTCAAATTGGTGGAAATTGTCTACCAAAGTATTTTGTAAAACGGCCACCAGTTTACTAAAACATTTATTTACTGTGACTTTAACGACTTGGAAGGACTTGTAACGTTGCAAATTATATAATACTGTAATAATAAATTATACCTACTTCAAAATGGCAAATGCACAAGTCGTGCTACGCCATTTATAAAGAAAAAAAAAACTGACCTAGTTATTAAATCGTATTATAACAGATTATATATATGAGTTATGGTACCTCTTTACGAGGTTAGACCACATAATAAATATTAGTAGTTAGACGTTAGACGACCTCTGTGGCGCGTCGGGCGAAGGTTGGCCTGCGACGCAGGAGGTTGCGGGTTCGATTCCCGCCTCGGAACAAATATTTTTGCGATCGCAGATATTTGTTTAGGGTGTTCTGGGGAATGTATGTTTTGTGTGGTATGAAAGTTGAGAAATGCTCTACCGTGTCAATTTTTGGATGGGTGACCACTTTTTGCGTGCAATTTTATTTTTTATTTTTTTACAAACCTAATTTTTAAGCACTTTTTATAGATAATGTTACGGAACCCTTCGTGCGCGAGTCCGACTCGCACTTGGTTGTTGCAACTTATAAAAGTAGGTATGCTACTAATAGTATTATAAACAAGAAAGAAAGTTTGTAAGTATGGATGGATGGATGTTTTTTACTCTTTCACTTAAAAACTACAGGATGGATTTGGATGAAATTTGGAATGGAGATAACTGGACTCCCGGAATAGCACATAATTTTTATCCCGATATTCCCACGGGATCGAGACTTACGCGGGTGAAACCGCGGGGCGCTGCTTGTACATACCTACATAAATTAGACACACGCCATTTTCTAACTACAATAACTATAATATAAATAACTCAACGAATAGCAAACAGCGCCATTCAGATAGGTAGGTACCTACATCACTCCCTTAGAAAAAACAAATACCTACCTATGCTTCATCTCAATGTAAGAAAAATCACACAAAAATTAGTAGGTAGGTATAAAGCGCTTGACTTACCGAAACCTTACTGTATAGGTATATATTCTGTGCCGAAACCGTGGAACAGGTAAGTAGTTAGTTATAGGTACCTACCTACCTGCCTGAGTAATTTGAGAAAACGTTTAGGTATTACCTACCATGTAGGCATTACTATTACTGTAGGTACCTACCTAGTAAGTATCTTGTACTAATATTTATTCTGTGCCTCAGGTACCTACCTACCTACGCGTAAATGCCCATATCAGACGCAGAATGGACGGCTCTTGGCTAATATCAACGATTTAAATAGGTAGATAGGTAAATAGTAGATTCCTTTCCAATAACGTGTGACGTCATATTGTTATTCTATCGACGATTCCACGCCGATGTCGTAAAGTGCCCGCGTTATGTATCGTTTTATAGCGAATGAGTGGCTGGAGGCGGTAATATTTATTCTGTGACTGCGGTTTGTAGGTATTTTGGAACTAACTCGGAATAACGAAAACCAAATTGAGAGTAGAAGTGTCGTTTTTGTATGCAGAAAATGATAAGTGCCCCTAGCGGACTTGCTGAGAAACCATATATAAAGACAAATATGTAAATAAATAAGTCAAATAAGCAGGCTCTGCCGTCATATCTGCGTTTTTTTGAGGTCTTTTTGAATATACCGCCGCACCGGCCCTAGCTGATGTCCCGGACAGATGAGATGGCTCAAGGGTAGGTAGGTACCTATCAACTATCAACGCATGTATATAGCGTCTCACACAAAAAGCCTACCGTTCTCCCACGGAAATCATTCGTCGCTAAGTTTGAAGAAACCGTGGAACAGGTAAGTAGTTAGTTATAGGTACCTATCTACATACCTATTTCTGCCGCAAAGCAGTAGTTCTCGCATTACAGGCACATGAGACTTTCCATCTGTATGTCTCAGGGTGGCGGGCGCAGTGCAATGCCAGATAGGGCGCGTCCTAGGTGGACTTGAAAAGAGACGTCGTCTACTTTTATTTTATTTTATTTCCTATTATTTTTTTAGTTATTTTGTGGAATTTTGGTGGAATTTTAACCAATGTAGCTCGCCTAATAGAGCACAAGTGTAGTGAAATGAAATAGAAGTGTATTGCATGACTTTTCAAATTGTTGGAAATTGTCTAAGTACGAAAGCTTTTTGTAAAACGGCCACCAGTTTACTAAAACATGACTTTACTATGACTCTAACGACTTCGAAGGATTGTAACGTTGCAAATTATATAATACTAAATTAAATAATATAATAATAAATTAGAAAAATTAACAGATAAAAAACTGACCTAGTTAATAAAATCGTGTTATCACAGATTATATAGTGTAACCTCTAAATGAGGTTAGACGTTAGACAACCTCTATTGCGCGTCGGGCGAAGGTTGGCCTGCGACGCTGGATGTTGCTGGTTCGATTCCCGCCTCGGAGCAAATATTTTTGCGATCGCAGATATTATGTTCAGTTTGTTCTGTGGTATGTATGTTTTGTATGGTGTGATAGACAAACAGTGACAGTGTATAATTGACAAACTTGTGAGCTAAGTACTAAATTTCTGGTATTTATTTGTATTAATTTGTCAGTATGCACCTATAACTATGACCTAAATGCTTTATAAACCAACTTGACATGTAACAATAATCCGTTATAAATAAATAAACTATAACTAACTATAACTATAGTTGAGCGATGCTCTACGATATCAATTTTTGGATGGGTGACCACTTTTTGAGTGCATTTTTTTTTACAAACTTAATGTTTAAGCCGTTTTTGTAGATAATGGTACGGAACCCTTCATGCTCGAGTCCGAGTCGCCCTTTTTTGTTTTAGTTATTTAGATTAATTTTGGTTGCATTTTAACCAATGTAGGTAGTTCGTCTATAGAGCAGTGTAGTGAAATTATATGGATGTGAATTGCGTGACTTTTCAAATTGGTGGAAATAGTCTACCAATTTTTTTTTTAAAACGGCCACTAGTTTACTAAAACATGACTTGACTGTGACCTTAACGACTTGGAAGGATTGTACCTAACGTTTCAAATTATATCCTACTAATAGGTACGTATTAAAAAAGCGAAAGTTTGTAAGTGTGAGTCGGTAGGTACCTACACACAGACACGTCAAACTTATAACACCCCGTCGTTTTTGCGTTGGGGGTTAATAAAGTCTCCTTTCAGCAAAATATCCTATATAAAATGATTAAGATACCTACCTACTTTCCGTTCATGTCACATAATCTTTGGACGACCTGTACCTATATTAGTTATATCTATATACCTATCTATATATATATATATTATTTGGTCGAAGCGACGCGTGACCCGAGAGCTGGCTCTTATCTGGCTCAACGCAGTTAATAAAGTCTCCTTTCAGCAAAATATCCTATCTAAAATGTTTAAGATACCTACCTACTTTCCGTTCATGTCACATAATCTTTGGACGACCTGTACCTATATTAGTTATATCTATATATCTATATATATATATTATTTGGTCGAAGCGACGCGTGACCCGAGAGCTGGCTCTTATCTGGCTCAACGCATTAGTATTGCCATTCAGCGTGGCAAGGCAGCCAGCATCAGTAGTGCTTGCATTAATTTGTTCCGTTTAAAAGTGTATGGGCACAGAATAAATAATAGGTAGGTATGGTTGCCGGTGAAATTATAGGCACATGAGGCTTTCCATTTTTGTCTCAGGGTGACTGGCGCATTTCAATGCCAAATAGGGCGCGTATTTAGTGGATAATGCACTGTTCATAGGCAGATGGTACCAGGGTCATCCAGGTCCAAACTTTTTTTTGCCTTATTTGTAGTTACTGTTATGGAACCCTTCGTGCCCGAGTACGTCTCGCACTTGTCCGTTTTTTTATTATTATTTTAAGTAAGTAGATTGATGTCAATCAAAAACCTCTCAGCTCTCAGTATACCTATAATAGGTAGGTAGGTACCTACCTATTATAGGTATACTGAGACCTACCTTCTCTAAAGCTGACCTACATAGTAAATTTTATTATCACAGATTATATATTATTTACTACGTAACAGATACATCTCCCATACGTACATAGGCACAAACATTAGACACACGCCTTTTTCACCGAAGGGGTAGGCAGAGCCTCAATGGGCCTCTTTACAGTGGGTTGCACCATCGTGTAATATAGACGTGAAATGGATTATATAATGTGTTTTTTTGTTGTGTGTGTGTGTGTGTGTGTGTGTGTGTGTGTGTTACTTCTTCACGCTGATACGTCTGGACGCATTTGGATGAAAACTGGAATGTAGATAACTGGACTCCCGGAATAACACATCATCATCAGCCCACATTAGTCCACTGCTGGACATAGGCCTCTCCCAATACGCGCCACTGAGCCCGGTGTTCGGCTCTTCTACTCAAAAATAGAAAAAAACAATACATTTTTGTGGTTACTTAGAACTGAAACACAAAAAAATATTTTTCATCAAACCATAAGTGTGACTCGCACTTGGCCGCTTTTTTGTGAAAGAGTTCGTGCGAGGAAATACTACCACCATACCTATTTCTGCCGCAAAGCAGTAGTGTTTGCATCACTGTGTTCCGTTTTAAAGTGTAGGGGCACAGAATAAATAATAGGTATGGGTCTCATCAGGGTGACTAAATTGCCGTTCTGGAACCCTTCGTGTCCGAGTAGGTCTCGCACTTGTCCGTTTTTTTTATTCAATCTCAATCAAAAACTTGTCAAAAAAGATGTTGAAAAGAAGCACCATATACCTACTACGATGTTTGTAGGTACTATGAAGAAATGATGAATTATTGTAACAAAAAAAAAAACACCGAGTCGGACTTGCGAACGAAGGGTTACGTACCATTAACTACAAAAAATAATAAAAAAAAATAATTAAAAAAAAAATAATGCAAAAAGTGAAAAAAACGGTCACCCATCCAAAAACTGACCGCGCAGAACGTTGCTTAACCTTCGTAATCGATTTTTGTATGGATTGTGGGCCAATTGTCAATTTCTCGATTTTACAAAATGCCTTAAAAAAACTTCAAAAACTTGTTTTTTTTTCAAAGTTGGGGTTTTCCTATATACACCAGGATTTTGGCTACAATTCTGCATAAACGAAATTGTCGTGCATCAACTTTCGTAGAACACTTAAACTCGTCAAAGTTGATGCGGACGTTTTTTTTTTTTTTAAATATCATTTCTGGACCTCTATATTGTTTTTTTTCATTTTTTTTTACTTTTTCTGTAATCTGTGTATAAAATCAATAGGATACGCCCTTTGAACGGTTCCTATAGGACACCGTTTCGAAGAACGGTTTTGAAAACGGCCGCCATCTTGGTTTTTTTAAAATGTCAGACTTTTCCCGGGGTCACATCGGAGAGCCGAACACATCTCTAGAACATGTCCCATGTCTAAAATGACTCCTTCTAGGAGAACAACCATGTCAATGAGTCAGTCAGTCACCGTTGTGCAGCTTTATATAATATAGACTAGTGGGTCGGTGGTGCGCGAGCTGCAAGCAGCTCGCGTGTCTGTTGTTGCATTGAAAATGGTATTCGGGATGTTTTAAAAATTACCCTAAAAATGGGGAAATTTTATTAAACCAGGCAACACTAAACTTTTCTTTCCATCCTTCCTTCTCATTAAAATTAGATGTTTTAGAAATTACCCTAAAAATGGGGAAATTTTATTAAACCAGGCAACACTAAATGTTTTATCACACGACCGACCTACATATTACTCGAAAACGACACCCATATTAGTTTTTTCCTAACTTGTTAACAGTGTTACCAGCTTACCTACTAACCTACCCACCTAACCCAAAAACTGAAGTAATATTCATAATCAGCACCAAGAAATTACTCGAAAACGACACTCATATTAGTTTTTTCCGTATACATATTACCTTTACGCAGGGTTGCCAGCTTACCTTACCTTTGTATCTGACTGAAATACTGATGATGCATTCGCAATCAGCACCTCCAAATTTCTCGAAAACGCCACCCATATCGTTTTTTTTTTCATCTCTCGATTACACAAACACCGTTTTCTCTCATTGTTGCCAACATTATACTACTTAAATAGATAATATATACCGTCATAGTCGTGCGGTATACCTAATACACAAGTAGTTAATATATAAAATATAAAAAAACCCTCAACGCAATGAAACGGCTGAACCGATTTTGATCAAACATAGCTAAGAACACTCACGACAAATTCAACTTTCCAACAAAAAAATCAAAATCGTAATCGGTTCATCCGTTCGGGAGCTACGATGCCACAGACTGACACAAACACACACACACACACACACACACACACACACACACACACACACAATAGCCACGTCAAACTTATAACACCCCGTCGTTTTTGTGTCGGGTGTTAAAAACTAACACTACCTAGGTACGCGTTTGAAGAGAGTTTATAATAATGTATACTATTATTTATTCTGTGGTTTTATGCAAGTGTTCCTGTTGACCTACGTTACCTACGTACCTACCTACGTTAGTTCCTTATTCGCTGAATTACCACTCGGTTTAATTTGGTACCTACTTATGGAAAATGATACGAAACTCAGTCACTCGACCATCACTCCACTCAGGGGGTCAGTGGCTCGCTTCGCTCGCCACTTCCCCCCTTCGTGTCACGATGGTCTCGATAGCTCGATAACCTAAAGCAAAGTTAATTTGAAGATAGAAAACTGACGTAACATTCGTAATCAGTACACTCAAACCAATTAATACTATTCAAACGTCGCCCCTTCGTTAATCTCAGTCACTCGTCTTGACATCGAATAGTCAGTCTCGTTAGCTCGGTAAGCTACAACAAAGCTAATTTTAAGAGATAAAACTGAGACACTGACACTGACACTGACACTGACACTTACACTTACACTTACACTTACATTTACACTGACACTGACCACCGACACCGACACCGACACCGACACCGACACCGACACCGGCTTCGGCTTCGGCTTCGGCTTCGTTTTCGACTTCGACTTCGACTTCGACTTCGACTTCGACTTCGACTTCGGCTTCCACTTCGACTTCAACTTCGACTTCGACTTTGGTTGAGCCGAGTGACCGACCCGACCATACAACCGAAAAACTAACGTAATATTCGTACTCAGCACCTCCATATTGCTCGAAAACGACACCAATATTACACCGACACCGACACCAACACCGACACCTGCACCGGCTTCGGCTTCGGCTTCAGCTTCGGCTTCGGCTTCGGCTTCGGCTTCGGCTTTGGTTGAGCCGGCTTCGGCTTCGGCTTCGGCTTACCTGATAGGTCACGTCCAGCTAGGTCGCACCCTATGTGGCATTGCACTGCGCCCGCCACCCTGAGACATAAAGATGACAAGTCTCATGAGCCTGTAATTTCACCGGCACCCTTACCCTTCAAACCGGAACACAGCAATGCGAGCACTACTGCTTTGCGGCAGAAATAGGTATGGTGGTAGTACTTCCCCGAACGAACTCTTTCACAAAAAAGCTCTACTACTACTAAAAACTTTTCAAATTGGTGGAAATTGTCTACCAAAGTATTTTGTAAAACGGCTACCAGTTTACTTAAACATTTCTTTACTGTGACTTTAACGACTTGGAAGGACTTGTAACGTTGCAAATTATATAATACTGTAATAATAAATTATACCTACTTCAAAACGACAAATACACAAGTCGTGCTACGCCATTTATAAAAAAAAAAAAACTGACCTAGTTATTAAATCGTATTATCACAGATTATATATATGAGCTATACTACCTCTTTACGAGGTTAGACCACATAATAAATATTAGTAGTTAGACGTTAGACGACCTCTGTGGCGCGTCGGGCGAAGGTTGGCCTGCGACGCAGGAGGTTGCGGGTTCGATTCCCGCCTCGGAACAAATATTTTTGCGATCGCAGATATTTGTTCAGGGTGTTCTGGGGTATGTATGTTTTGTATGGTATGACAGTTGAGCAATGCTCTACCGTGTCAATTTTTGGATGGGTGACCACTTTTTGCGTGCAATTTTATTTTTTATTTTTTTACAAACCTAATTTTTAAGCCCTTTTTATAGATAATGTTACGGAACCCTTCGTGCGCGAGTCCGACTCGCACATGGTTGTTGCAACTTATACGAGTATGCTAGGTACTAATAGTATTATAAACAAGAAACCTTACTGTATAGGTAGGTATATATTCTGTGCCGAAACCGTGGAACAGGTAAGTAGTTAGTTATAGGTACCTACCTACCTGCCTGAGTAATTTGAGAAAACGTTTAGGTATTAACTACCATGTAGGCATAACTATTACTGTAGGTACCTATCTAGTAAGTATCTTGTACTAATATTTATTCTGTGCCTCGGGTACCTACCTACCTACGCGTAAATGATGACGTCAACGATTTAAATAGGTAGATAGGTAGGTAGGTTTATAGTAGATTCCTTTCCAATAACGTGTGACATCATATTGTTATTCTATCGACGATTCCACGCCGATATAGTAAAGTGCCCGCGTTATGTAACGTTTGATAGCGAATGAGTGGCTGGAGGCGGTAATATTTATTCTGTGACTACGGTATGTAGGTATTTTTGAACTACTCGGAATAACGAAAACCAAATTGTGAGTAGAAATGTCTTTTTTGTATGCAGAAAATGATAAGTGCACCTAGCGGACGTGCTGAGAAACCATACATAAACACAAATATCTACTCGCAACGACGGGTTTTTTCGGCCGTTTCACACAACGATATATCATATACAACATGTCTCTGGTTTCACATCATGCTTAAAATAGATTGCGACTAAATCATCGTTCTCTTTACCACAAATCAACTAAATAATTAAAAACTTCTAAAAGGGTTCAGTGATAAAAAACCATTATGCGATTTGGATCGATAGATGGCTCTGTGGCAACTGTGATTGTAAAAAATATTAAATCATTAGGCTATGTGTTCTGTATCTGTGATAAATGATTTAGTGTGTAAGCAAAAAGGTAGATAGCGCTAGTAAGAAATAATCTATTATTTAATATATTATAAATTTGTAAGTTTGTGTGTGTGTGTGTGTACTTGTGTTAGTTACTTCTTCACGCTTAAATGGCTGGACGGATTTAGATGAAATTTGGAATAGAGATAACTGGACTCCCGGAATAACACATGTGCACATAGGTATTTATTTTTTGTTTGAAAGGTGGATTTTTCGGGTGTGTTCTTAGCTATGTTTGATCAAAATCGGTTAAGCCCTTTCATTGCGTTGAGGGTTTAGCCGTATAGGAAGGCCCCATCACGATGGCTGTCAATCAAGAAAATCTAAATCGGTTCATCCGTTTGGGAGCTACGATACCACAGACAGACACACACACAGACACACACACAGATAAATTTCAAATGTACAAACAGACATATTTCAAATGTATCCAAAGTTCAAAATTCATGAATTTGATTTGTTTTGATTAGATTTTTGTTTTTGTTTGATCATCATTTAATAAAGTTAGGTATTTTAATAGTTATGGCTACATAATACTAAGTCCCTGGAAGGTAAGCAGAACCTACAACACAAGTCGACTCGACTTAGTGTAGGTTCTGTCTAACATACTTTAATAATATACAAGCCATTAATTTATGATTTATTATTTGTAATTTATATAATTTGTATGTGCTTGAAATGAAAATAAATTACTATTCTATTCTATTCTATACACACAGACACGTCAAACTTATAACAACCCGTCGTTATTGCGTTGGGGGTAAAAAACTAAGACAAATCTATAATAGGCCCTCTGTATTAAGCCCCCCACTTCCGTTCGGGAGCTACGATGCCACTGACAGACACAAACACAGACACACACACAGATACACACAGACACACACAGACACACACACAGACACGTCAAACTTATAACACCCCGTCGTTTTTGCGTTGGGGGTTAATAACGTCTCCTTTCAGCAAAATATCCTATCTAAAATGTTTAAGATACCTACCTACTTTCCGTTCATGTCACATAATCTTTGGACGACCTGTACCTATATTAGTTATATCTATATATCTATATATATATATTATTGGCACCATTTGTTAGTACCTAGGTAGGTAGTAGAGCTTTTTTGTGAAAGAGTTCGTCCGAGGAAGTACTACCACCATACCTATTTCTTCTGCAAAGCAGTAGTGCTTGCATTAATTTGTTCCATTTAAAAGTGTATGGGCACAGAATAAATAATAGGTATGGTTGCCGGTGAAATTATAGGCACATGAGGCTTTCCATTTTGTTGGAAATTGTCTAAGTACGAAAGCTTTTTGTAAAACGGCCACCAGTTTACTAAAACATGACTTTACTATGACTCTAACGACTTCGAAGGATTGTAACGTTGCAAATTATATAATACTAAATTAAATAATATAATAATAAATTAGAAAAATTAACAGATAAAAAACTGACCTAGTTAATAAAATCGTGTTATCACGGATTATATAGTGTAACCTCTAAATGAGGTTAGACGTTAGACAACCTCTATTGCGCGTCGGGCGAAGGTTGGCCTGCGACGCTGGATGTTGCTGGTTCGATTCCCGCCTCGGAGCCAATATTACGGGAATCGAGACTTACGGGGGTGAAACCGCGGGGCGCTGCGCTAGTAGGTAGGTACATACATAAATTAGACACACGCCATTTTCACCGAAGGGCTAGACAAAGCCTCAATGAGCCTCTTTTCACAGTGGATTGCACCATCCTGGAATATAGACGTGACATGTGATGAGCTCATCGCCGCCATTGCTTCCAACTTGGCTAACGATCTCTTCCAGTAATTGGTAATAATATTCTATAATAAGCTAGCAGCCAGGACAAATCTTATACCTGGGTAGGTAGGTACTAACAAATCTTATCTAAAAGTCCGGGTAATCCCTATTCGGCTCTTACGACATCCACGGGAGGAGACTGAGTGGTTTATTCTTAGGCCGGACACAGCACAGCACAGAAATAACTCAACGAATAGCAAACAGCACCATTCAGATAGGTAGGTAGGTACCTATATAGTACATTCCTTTCCAATAATGTGTGATGTCATAATACCTATTTATTGTGTGACTACGGTTTGTATTTTGGAACTACCTCCACGGAATAACGAAAACCGAATTGAGAGTAGAAATGTCGTATTTAAAATGATAAGCGCCCCTAGCGGACGAGATGAGAAACCATACACAAAGACAAATATCTACTCGCAACGATGGCTTTTCTCGGCCGTTTTACATAATAAATTAAAGAGGCTCCCACACAACAAACTTGTTTTTTTTGCCGTTTTTATAGAATAACACATCATCATCAGCCCACATTAGTCCACTGCTGGACATAGGCCTCTCCCAATACGCGCCACTGAGCCCGGTGTTCGGCTCTTCTACTCAAAAATAGAAAAAAACAATAAATTTTTGTGGTTACTTAGAACTGAAACTCAAAAAAATATTTTTCATCAAACCATAAGTGTGACTCGCACTTGGCCGCTTTTTTGTGAAAGAGTTCGTGCGAGGAAATACTACCACCATACCTATTTCTGCCGCAAAGCAGTAGTGTTTGCCTACTACGATGTTTGTAGGTACTATGAAGAAATGATGAATTATTGTAACAAAAAAAAAAACACCGAGTCGGACTTGCGAACGAAGGGTTACGTACCATTAACTACAAAAAACACTAAAAAAACAAATTTAAAAAAAAAATAATGCAAAAAGTGAAAAAAACGGTCACCCATCCAAAAACTGACCGCGCAGAACGTTGCTTAACCTTCGTAATCGATTTTTGTATGGATTGTGGGCCAATTGTCAATTTCTCGATTTTACAAAATGCCTTAAAAAAACTTCGAAAACTTGTTTTTTTTTCAAAGTTGGGGTTTTCCTATATACACCAGGATGTTGGCTACAATTCTGCATAAACGAAATTGTCGTGCATCAACTTTCGTAGAACACTTAAACTCGTCAAAGTTGATACGGACGTTTTTTTTTTTTTTAAATTACATTTCTGGACCCCCATATTGTTTTTTTTTATTTTTTTTTACTTTTTCTGTAATCTGTGCATAAAATCAATAGGATACGACCTTTGAACGGTTCCTATCGGACACCGTTTCGAAGAACGGTTTTGAAAACGGGCGCCATCTTGGTTTTTTCAAAATGTCAGACTTTTCCCGGGGTCACATCGGAGAGCTGAACACATCTCTAGAACATGTCCCATGTCTAAAACGACTCCTTCTAGGAGAACAACCATGTCAATGAGTCAGTGAGTCAGTCACCGTTGTCCAGCTTTATATATTATAGACTAGTGGGTCGGTGGTGCGCGAGCTGCAAGCAGCTCGCGTGTCTTGCTGTTGTTGTTGCATTGAAAATGGTTTGCCCTACGGTATGTTTGGTATTACCCTAAAAATGGGGAAATTTTATTAAACCAGGCAACACTAAATTGACTTGACCGTTTTCTTGCTGTTGTTGTTGCATTGAAAATGGTTTTCGGGATGTTTTAGAAATTACCCTAAAAATGGGGAAATTTTATTAAACCAGGCAACACCAAATGTTCTATCACACGACCGACCTACAAATTACTCGAAAACGACACCCATATTAGTTTTTTCCTAACTTTACGCAGTGTTACCAGCTTACCTACTAACCTACCCACCTAACCCAAAAACTGAAGTAATATTCATAATCAGCACCAACAAATTACTCGAAAACGACACCCATATTAGTTTTTTCCTAACTTTACGCAGTGTTACCAGCTTACCTACTAACCTACCCACCTAACCCAAAAACTGAAGTAATATTCATAATCAGCACCAACAAATTACTCGAAAACGACACCCATATTAGTTTTTTCCTAACTTTACGCAGTGTTACCAGCATACCTACTAACCTACCCACCTAGCCCAAAAACTGAAGTAATATTCATAATCAGCACCTACAAATTACTCGAAAACGACACCCATATTAGTTTTTTCCTAACTTTACGCAGTGTTACCAGCTTACCTACTAACCTACCCACCTAACCCAAACACTGAAGTAATATTCATAATCAGCACCTACAAATTACTCGAAAACGACACCCATATTAGTTTTTTCCTAACTTTACGCAGTGTTACCAGCTTACCTACTAACCTACCCACCTAACCCAAAAACTGAAGTAATATTCATAATCAGCACCTACAAATTACTCGAAAACGACACCCATATTAGTTTTTTCCGTATATTACCTTTACGCAGGGTTGCCAGCTTACCTTACCTTCGTATCTGACTGAAATACTGATGATGCATTCGCAATCAGCACATCCAAATTTCTCGAAAACGCCACCCATATCGTTTTTTTTTCATCCCTCGATTACACAAACACCGTTTTCTCCCATTGTTGCCAACATTATACTACTTAAATAGATAATATATACGTCATAGTCGTGCGGGATACCTAATACACAAGTAGTTAATATATAAAATATAAAAAAACCCTCAACGCAATGAAACGGCTGAACCGATTTTTTTTTTCCCCTTGCGAAGTCGGGGCGAGCCGCTTGATTTGGACTCTGATTAACGACAACAACATTATATACATTATCTAATAGTATACGTTAGTGTGTACCTTGTCAATTAAACTAAACATGTCATATATATAAGTTTAGCTAGGTAACAAATATGCGTTTTGTTAGTAGTAGTAGTAGAGCTTTTTTGTGAAAGAGTTCGGCCGGGGAAGTACCTACAACCACCATACCTGTTTCAGTCGCAAAGCAGTAGTGCTCGCATTGCTGTGTTCCGGTTTGAAGGGTATAGGTGCCGGTGAAATTACAGCCACATGAGACTTTCCATCTTTATTACTCAGGGTGGCGGGTGCAGTGCAATGCCAGATAGGGCGCGTCCTAGGTGGACGTGAAAAGAGAGGTCGTCTACTTTTATTTTATTTTATTTCCTTATAGGTATTTTTTCCTATTATTCCTGTTATTTTGTGTAATTTTGGTGAAATTTTAATCAATGTAGCTCGTCCTACAATAAATCGTCGAGACAATAAAAACACACTGAGGATCACAGCACCAAACACAGTCTTTTGTTTTTCATTCTTTGTAATAGTACACTCGGTCTGTGTTCTTTGTAATGTATTAGGTACTTCTTCTGTGATAAAAGTATTTTTTTTTGTAGTTTTGCCGTTTATGGTTATGGTAACCAGTTCTATTTTTTGAACAAACCTCTTTACAATAAGCTTCTTTTTACTCAAAGTTTTTTACGAGTTTCCACACGAATTTGACGTTACAAATTCAAATCACTTTATTCCCTAGAGAATTTCATACAACTTTACATCTCTTGGGAGATAATGTTTTACTTTAAGTTGAGTTTGCATGATATGTAATTGGACATTGTCGAGCAGGTGGTGTGAAAAGTATTTTTTTTCTAATCAAATGGATATTTCAATAAATAAAATCTATAGATAGATAGAAAATTCTTTATTGCACATTAAACAAAGAAGTACCTACAAAGGCGAACTTAATGCTAGAAAGCCAGATAACCTTGGTGTAGGTATTTATCTATATTAATAATGTACCTATAAATTTTGAGTTGACAACTTACTTATCCACAAAAATATTGTATTCACATAGTTTTCAAATGACTTACCTGATGATAACCTTTGCCTTTAACAATGCATTACCTCATTCATAGGTCACTTACACCTAGGATACTTACACCCTATGTAGCTTTGCACCGCGTCCTTCACTCTGAGTCTGAGACATAAAGATGAAAAGTATAATTTTTCCTTAATTTCACCAGCACTCACAGGTACCCTTTAAACCGGAACACAGTAATACACTACCAACTGGTTTGAGACAGAAATAGGCATAGAAAAAATACTTTCCTGGATGAATTCTCATAAAAACACTCTATGACTACTAAAACCATAGAGCAACACGGCGGCGTGTGGACTAAGAAAATTGACAAAGATGATACAGACCATCTAATCTACTCATCAAATAGTTGTACAGTACAAATGAGACTGCGACTGACCGACCTGAGTGTTCGACTCGACCTTACTGAACGACCATAGGTAGGTACATTATGACATCCATATCATATATGATTATCCATGATGTAGGTGCATTAGTTATTTTCTGTAAGTACATATCGAAGTAATGCCTTTCATAGGTGTGATTTCTTGTGCATACAGAATAGATTTCAAAGATCTAGGTTGTAATATAGGTTTAAGTAATTACTTGAATTTAGGTACCTACCTACTTACCGATCTACTTACGTGCTTAATTAGACTTTACTTCTGAATCGCTCTAAATTAGCAGTAGAAGAGCTTTTTTGTGAAAGAGTTCGTCCGGGGAAGTAGGTACCTACTACCACCATACCTATTTCTGCCGCAAAGCAGTAGTGCTCGCATTGCTGTGTTCCGGTTGGAAGTGGTTGCCGTTGAAATTACAGGCATATAGACTTTTCATCTTTATGTCTCACGGTGGCGGGTGCAGTGCAATGCCACATAAGGCGCGTCCTAGGTGGACGTGACCTATGTGATAATGCACTGTTCATAGGCAGAGGTTACCGCTTATCATCAAGTGGGCTACCTGCGTGTTCCTACCCTTCTCCCACGGAACAAGAGACATGCCGTCAGACCGCTTATCATCGTCGCAAAAATTGTTCGATTTGGCTCGATAGATGGCTCTGTCACAACTGTGAATGTAAAAAATATTAAACGCATTATATAATGTGTTTTTTTGTTGTTGTGTGTGTGTGTGTGTGTGTGTGTGTGTGTTTGTTACTTCTTCACGCTGAAACGTCTGTACGCATTTGGATGAAAATTGGAATGTAGATAACTGGACTCCCGGAATAACACATCATCATCAGCCCACATTAGTCCACTGCTTGACAAAGGCCTCTCCCAATACGCGCCACTGAGCCCGGTGTTCGGCTCTTCTCATCCCTTTCTTCCCGCCGCCTTTCTTAGGTCATCGCTCTACCTAGCTCCATATTTATCCCGATATTCCCACGGGATCGAGATTTACGCGGATAACACCGCGGGGCGCAGCTAGCATACTTATAAATTGCAAAATATGTCCAAGATTTTATTTTCTGACACCGTGAATTAGCGCAATCTGGTGATATGGTTTATTTATTTTAATGCTGCTTATAAGCTCCATCTAGTTTTTGTCTGAAACTTTTTTATTAGGAATTCGGTTCGGCTCGATAGATGGCGCTACAGAAAAACTGTGATTTACTTCCATTAGCGAAACGATCCTCCAAACATGATACGACACTGACATCTGGCGGGTGAATTTAGAACTATATGGTAGGTAGTTCAGTTTGGCTCGATGGGCGCAGTCGCATCTGTTTTGAATCTGTGATAACTAATTTAAAGCAAAAGCAAAATTTTATATGGCGCTATTAAGAAGTAAACATTTATTTACAGACAGAATAATATAGTACAAGTAATAGGTACAAAGGCCCTCTGTATTAAGCCCCCCACTTCCGTTCGGGAGCTACGATGCCACTGACAGACACAAACACAGACACACACACAGATCCACACAGACTCACACACAGACACGTCAAACTTATAACACCCCGTCGTTTTTGCGTTGGGGGTTAATAAAGTCTCCTTTCAGCAAAATATCCTATATAAAATGTTTAAGATACCTACCTACTTTCCGTTCATGTCACATAATCTTTGGACGACCTGTACCTATATTAGTTATATCTATATACCTATCTATATATATATATTATTTGGTCGAAGCGACGCGTGACCCGAGAGCTGGCTCTTATCTGGCTCAACGCAGTTAATAAAGTCTCCTTTCAGCAAAATATCCTATCTAAAATGTTTAAGATACCTACCTACTTTCCGTTCATGTCACATAATCTTTGGACGACCTGTACCTATATTAGTTATATCTATATACCTATCTATATATATATATTATTTGGTCGAAGCGACGCGTGACCCGAGAGCTGGCTCTTATCTGGCTCAACGCATTAGTATTGCCATTCAGCGTGGCAATGCAGCCAGCATCTTAGGGACGCTTCCGTCTGGTAGTGATTTGGATCAGTTGAGCTACCTTTAGATCGCTTGCAGCGGTCTTCAGGTGGCACAACTGTTTCATATGTATTTTGTACATACCTTGTATTATTCTTTCTGTAAATAAATGTATTTTTATTATTGGCACCATTTGTTAGTACCTAGGTAGGTAGTAGAGCTTTTTTGTGAAAGAGTTCGTCCGAGGAAGTACTACCACCATACCTATTTCTTCTGCAAAGCAGTAGTGCTTGCATTAATTTGTTCCGTTTAAAAGTGTATGGGCACAGAATAAATAATAGGTAGGTATGGTTGCCGGTGAAATTATAGGCACATGAGGCTTTCCATTTTTGTCTCAGGGTGACTGGCGCATTTCAATGCCAAATAGGGCGCGTATTTAGTGGATAATGCACTGTTCATAGGCAGAGGGTACCAGGGTCATCCAGGTCCAAACTTTTTTTTGCCTTATTTGTAGTTACTGTTATGGAACCCTTCGTCCCCGAGTACGTCTCGCACTTGTCCGTTTTTTTATTATTATTTTAAGTAAGTAGATTGATGTCAATCAAAAACCTCTCAGCTCTCAGTATACCTATAATAGGTAGGTAGGTACCTACCTATTATAGGTATACTGAGACCTACCTTCTCTAAAGCTGACCTACATAGTAAATTTTATTATCACAGATTATATATTATTTACTACGTAACAGATACATCTCCCATACGTACATAGGCACAAACATTAGACACACGCCTTTTTCACCGAAGGGGTAGGCAGAGCCTCAATGGGCCTCTTTACAGTGGGTTGCACCATCGTGGAATATAGACTTGAAATGGATTATATAATGTGTTTTTTTGTTGTGTGTGTGTGTGTGTGTGTGTGTTTGTGTGTGTTACTTCTTCACGCTGAAACGTCTGGACGCATTTGGATGAAAACTGGAATGTAGATAACTGGACTCCCGGAATAACACATCATCATCAGCCCACATTAGTCCACTGCTGGACATAGGCCTCTCCCAATACGCGCCACTGAGCCCGGTGTTCGGCTCTTCTACTCAAAAATAGAAAAAAACAATAAATTTTTGTGGTTACTTAGAACTGAAACACAAAAAAATATTTTTCATCAAACCATAAGTGTGACTCGCACTTGGCCGCTTTTTTGTGAAAGAGTTCGTGCGAGGAAATACTACCACCATACCTATTTCTGCCGCAAAGCAGTAGTGTTTGCATCACTGTGTTCCGTTTTAAAGTGTAGGGGCACAGAATAAATAATAGGTATGGGTCTCATCAGGGTGACTAAATTGCCGTTCTGGAACCCTTCGTGTCCGAGTAGGTCTCGCACTTGTCCGTTTTTTTTATTCAATCTCAATCAAAAACTTGTCAAAAAAGATGTTGAAAAGAAGCACCATATACCTACTACGATGTTTGTAGGTACTATGAAGAAATGATGAATTATTGTAACAAAAAAAAAAACACCGAGTCGGACTTGCGAACGAAGGGTTACGTACCATTAACTACAAAAAACACTAAAAAAACAAATTTAAAAAAAAAATAATGCAAAAAGTGAAAAAAACGGTCACCCATCCAAAAACTGACCGCGCAGAACGTTGCTTAACCTTCGTAATCGATTTTTGTATGGATTGTGGGCCAATTGTCAATTTCTCGATTTTACAAAATGCCTTAAAAAAACTTCGAAAACTTGTTTTTTTTTCAAAGTTGGGGTTTTCCTATATACACCAGGATGTTGGCTACAATTCTGCATAAACGAAATTGTCGTGCATCAACTTTCGTAGAACACTTAAACTCGTCAAAGTTGATGCGGACGATTTTTTTTTTTTTAAATATCATTTCTGGACCTCTATATTGTTTTTTTTCATTTTTTTTTACTTTTTCTGTAATCTGTGTATAAAATCAATAGGATACGCCCTTTGAACGGTTCATATCGGACACCGTTTCGAAGAACGGTTTTGAAAACGGGCGCCATCTTGGTTTTTTCAAAATGTCAGACTTTTCCTGGGGTCACATCGGTGAGCCGAACACATCTCTAGAACATGTCCCATGTCTAAAACGACTCCTTCTAGGAGAACAACCATGTCAATGAGTGAGTCAGTCAGTCACCGTTGTTCAGCTTTATATAATATAGATAGATAGACTAGTGGGTCGGTGGTGCGCGAGCTGCAAGCAGCTCGCGTGTCTGTTGTTGCATTGAAAATGGTTTTCAGGATGTTGTAAAAATTACCCTAAAAATGGGGAAATTTTATTAAACCAGGCAACACTAAATGTTCTATCACACGTCCGACCTACAAATTACTCGAAAACGAAACCCATATTAGTTTTTTCCTAACTTTACGCAGTGTTACCAGCTTACCTACTAACCTACCCACCTAACCCAAAAACTGAAGTAATATTCATAATCAGCACCAAGAAATTACTCGAAAACGACACCCATATTAGTTTTTTCCTAACTTTACGCAGTGTTACCAGCTTACCTACTAACCTACCCACCTAACCCAAAAACTGAAGTAATATTCATAATCAGCACCAACAAATTACTCGAAAACGACACCCATATTAGTTTTTTCCTAACTTTACGCAGTGTTACCAGCTTACCTACTAACCTACCCACCTTACCCAAAAACTGAAGTAATATTCATAATTAGCACCTACAAATTACTCGAAAACGACACGCATATTAGTTTTTTCTTAACTTTACGCAGTGTTACCAGCTTACCTACTAACCTACCCACCTAACCCAAACTCTGAAGTAATATTCATAATCAGCACCTACAAATTACTCGAAAACGACACCCATATTAGTTTTTTCCTAACTTTACGCAGTGTTACCAGCTTACGTACTAACCTACCCACCTAACCCAAAAACTGAAGTAATATTCATAATCAGCACCTACAAATTACTCGAAAACGACACCCATATTAGTTTTTTCCGTATATTACCTTTACGCAGGGTTGCCAGCTTACCTTACCTTCGTATCTGACTGAAATACTGATGATGCATTCGCAATCAGCACCTCCAAATTTCTCGAAAACGCCACCCATATCGTTTTTTTTTCATCGCTCGATTACACAAACACCGTTTTCTCTTATTGTTGCCAACATTATACTACTTAAATAGATAATAATATATACGTCATAGTCGTGCGGGATACCTAATACACAAGTAGTTAATATATAAAATATAAAAAAACCCTCAACGCAATGAAACGGCTGAACCGTTTTTTTTTTTTTTTTTTTTTTCACCGGGGGCATCCCGTGCGAAGTCGGGGCGAGCCGCTTGATTTGGACTCTGATTAACGACAACAAAATTATATACATTATCTAATAGTATACGTTAGTGTGTACCTTGTCAATTAAACTAAACATGTCATATAAGTTTAGCTAGGTAACAAATATGCGTTTTGTTAGTAGTAGTAGTAGAGCTTTTTTGTGAAAGAGTTCGGCCGGGGAAGTACCTACAACCACCATACCTATTTCAGTCGCAAAGCAGTAGTGCTCGCATTGCTGTGTTCCGGTTTGAAGGGTATTATAGGTGCCGGTGAAATTACAGCCACATGAGACTTTCCATCTTTATTACTCAGGGGCGGGTGCAGTGCAATGCCAGATAGGGCGCGTCCTAGGTGGACGTGAAAAGAGAGGTCGTCTACTTTTATTTTATTTTATTTCCTAGTAGGTATTTTTTCCTATTATTCCTGTTATTTTGTGTAATTTTGGTGAAATTTTAATCAATGTAGCTCGTCTATAGAGCACAAGTGTATTGAAATGAAATAGAAGTGTATTGCGTGACTTTTCAAATTGGTGGAAATTGTCTACCAAAGTATTTTGTAAAACGGCCACCAGTTTACTAAAACATTTATTTACTGTGACTTTAACGACTTGGAAGGACTTGTAACGTTGCAAATTATATAATACTGTAATAATAAATTATACCTACTTCAAAATGGCAAATGCACAAGTCGTGCTACGCCATTTATAAAGAAAAAAAAAACTGACCTAGTTATTAAATCGTATTATAACAGATTATATATATGAGTTATGGTACCTCTTTACGAGGTTAGACCACATAATAAATATTAGTAGTTAGACGTTAGACGACCTCTGTGGCGCGTCGGGCGAAGGTTGGCCTGCGACGCAGGAGGTTGCGGGTTCGATTCCCGCCTCGGAACAAATATTTTTGCGATCGCAGATATTTGTTTAGGGTGTTCTGGGGAATGTATGTTTTGTGTGGTATGAAAGTTGAGAAATGCTCTACCGTGTCAATTTTTGGATGGGTGACCACTTTTTGCGTGCAATTTTATTTTTTATTTTTTTACAAACCTAATTTTTAAGCACTTTTTATAGATAATGTTACGGAACCCTTCGTGCGCGAGTCCGACTCGCACTTGGTTGTTGCAACTTATAAAAGTAGGTATGCTACTAATAGTATTATAAACAAGAAAGAAAGTTTGTAAGTATGGATGGATGGATGTTTTTTACTCTTTCACTTAAAAACTACAGGATGGATTTGGATGAAATTTGGAATGGAGATAACTGGACTCCCGGAATAGCACATAATTTTTATCCCGATATTCCCACGGGATCGAGACTTACGCGGGTGAAACCGCGGGGCGCTGCTTGTACATACCTACATAAATTAGACACACGCCATTTTCTAACTACAATAACTATAATATAAATAACTCAACGAATAGCAAACAGCGCCATTCAGATAGGTAGGTACCTACATCACTCCCTTAGAAAAAACAAATACCTACCTATGCTTCATCTCAATGTAAGAAAAATCACACAAAAATTAGTAGGTAGGTATAAAGCGCTTGACTTACCGAAACCTTACTGTATAGGTATATATTCTGTGCCGAAACCGTGGAACAGGTAAGTAGTTAGTTATAGGTACCTACCTACCTGCCTGAGTAATTTGAGAAAACGTTTAGGTATTACCTACCATGTAGGCATTACTATTACTGTAGGTACCTACCTAGTAAGTATCTTGTACTAATATTTATTCTGTGCCTCAGGTACCTACCTACCTACGCGTAAATGCCCATATCAGACGCAGAATGGACGGCTCTTGGCTAATATCAACGATTTAAATAGGTAGATAGGTAAATAGTAGATTCCTTTCCAATAACGTGTGACGTCATATTGTTATTCTATCGACGATTCCACGCCGATGTCGTAAAGTGCCCGCGTTATGTATCGTTTTATAGCGAATGAGTGGCTGGAGGCGGTAATATTTATTCTGTGACTGCGGTTTGTAGGTATTTTGGAACTAACTCGGAATAACGAAAACCAAATTGAGAGTAGAAGTGTCGTTTTTGTATGCAGAAAATGATAAGTGCCCCTAGCGGACTTGCTGAGAAACCATATATAAAGACAAATATGTAAATAAATAAGTCAAATAAGCAGGCTCTGCCGTCATATCTGCGTTTTTTTGAGGTCTTTTTGAATATACCGCCGCACCGGCCCTAGCTGATGTCCCGGACAGATGAGATGGCTCAAGGGTAGGTAGGTACCTATCAACTATCAACGCATGTATATAGCGTCTCACACAAAAAGCCTACCGTTCTCCCACGGAAATCATTCGTCGCTAAGTTTGAAGAAACCGTGGAACAGGTAAGTAGTTAGTTATAGGTACCTATCTACATACCTATTTCTGCCGCAAAGCAGTAGTTCTCGCATTACAGGCACATGAGACTTTCCATCTGTATGTCTCAGGGTGGCGGGCGCAGTGCAATGCCAGATAGGGCGCGTCCTAGGTGGACTTGAAAAGAGACGTTGTCTACTTTTATTTTATTTTATTTCCTATTATTTTTTTAGTTATTTTGTGGAATTTTGGTGGAATTTTAACCAATGTAGCTCGCCTAATAGAGCACAAGTGTAGTGAAATGAAATAGAAGTGTATTGCATGACTTTTCAAATTGTTGGAAATTGTCTAAGTACGAAAGCTTTTTGTAAAACGGCCACCAGTTTACTAAAACATGACTTTACTATGACTCTAACGACTTCGAAGGATTGTAACGTTGCAAATTATATAATACTAAATTAAATAATATAATAATAAATTAGAAAAATTAACAGATAAAAAACTGACCTAGTTAATAAAATCGTGTTATCACAGATTATATAGTGTAACCTCTAAATGAGGTTAGACGTTAGACAACCTCTATTGCGCGTCGGGCGAAGGTTGGCCTGCGACGCTGGATGTTGCTGGTTCGATTCCCGCCTCGGAGCAAATATTTTTGCGATCGCAGATATTATGTTCAGTTTGTTCTGTGGTATGTATGTTTTGTATGGTGTGATAGACAAACAGTGACAGTGTATAATTGACAAACTTGTGAGCTAAGTACTAAATTTCTGGTATTTATTTGTATTAATTTGTCAGTATGCACCTATAACTATGACCTAAATGCTTTATAAACCAACTTGACATGTAACAATAATCCGTTATAAATAAATAAACTATAACTAACTATAACTATAGTTGAGCGATGCTCTACGATATCAATTTTTGGATGGGTGACCACTTTTTGAGTGCATTTTTTTTTACAAACTTAATGTTTAAGCCGTTTTTGTAGATAATGGTACGGAACCCTTCATGCTCGAGTCCGAGTCGCCCTTTTTTGTTTTAGTTATTTAGATTAATTTTGGTTGCATTTTAACCAATGTAGGTAGTTCGTCTATAGAGCAGTGTAGTGAAATTATATGGATGTGAATTGCGTGACTTTTCAAATTGGTGGAAATAGTCTACCAATTTTTTTTTTAAAACGGCCACTAGTTTACTAAAACATGACTTGACTGTGACCTTAACGACTTGGAAGGATTGTACCTAACGTTTCAAATTATATCCTACTAATAGGTACGTATTAAAAAAGCGAAAGTTTGTAAGTGTGAGTCGGTAGGTACCTACACACAGACACGTCAAACTTATAACACCCCGTCGTTTTTGCGTTGGGGGTTAATAAAGTCTCCTTTCAGCAAAATATCCTATATAAAATGATTAAGATACCTACCTACTTTCCGTTCATGTCACATAATCTTTGGACGACCTGTACCTATATTAGTTATATCTATATACCTATCTATATATATATATATTATTTGGTCGAAGCGACGCGTGACCCGAGAGCTGGCTCTTATCTGGCTCAACGCAGTTAATAAAGTCTCCTTTCAGCAAAATATCCTATCTAAAATGTTTAAGATACCTACCTACTTTCCGTTCATGTCACATAATCTTTGGACGACCTGTACCTATATTAGTTATATCTATATATCTATATATATATATTATTTGGTCGAAGCGACGCGTGACCCGAGAGCTGGCTCTTATCTGGCTCAACGCATTAGTATTGCCATTCAGCGTGGCAAGGCAGCCAGCATCAGTAGTGCTTGCATTAATTTGTTCCGTTTAAAAGTGTATGGGCACAGAATAAATAATAGGTAGGTATGGTTGCCGGTGAAATTATAGGCACATGAGGCTTTCCATTTTTGTCTCAGGGTGACTGGCGCATTTCAATGCCAAATAGGGCGCGTATTTAGTGGATAATGCACTGTTCATAGGCAGATGGTACCAGGGTCATCCAGGTCCAAACTTTTTTTTGCCTTATTTGTAGTTACTGTTATGGAACCCTTCGTGCCCGAGTACGTCTCGCACTTGTCCGTTTTTTTATTATTATTTTAAGTAAGTAGATTGATGTCAATCAAAAACCTCTCAGCTCTCAGTATACCTATAATAGGTAGGTAGGTACCTACCTATTATAGGTATACTGAGACCTACCTTCTCTAAAGCTGACCTACATAGTAAATTTTATTATCACAGATTATATATTATTTACTACGTAACAGATACATCTCCCATACGTACATAGGCACAAACATTAGACACACGCCTTTTTCACCGAAGGGGTAGGCAGAGCCTCAATGGGCCTCTTTACAGTGGGTTGCACCATCGTGTAATATAGACGTGAAATGGATTATATAATGTGTTTTTTTGTTGTGTGTGTGTGTGTGTGTGTGTGTGTGTGTGTGTTACTTCTTCACGCTGATACGTCTGGACGCATTTGGATGAAAACTGGAATGTAGATAACTGGACTCCCGGAATAACACATCATCATCAGCCCACATTAGTCCACTGCTGGACATAGGCCTCTCCCAATACGCGCCACTGAGCCCGGTGTTCGGCTCTTCTACTCAAAAATAGAAAAAAACAATACATTTTTGTGGTTACTTAGAACTGAAACACAAAAAAATATTTTTCATCAAACCATAAGTGTGACTCGCACTTGGCCGCTTTTTTGTGAAAGAGTTCGTGCGAGGAAATACTACCACCATACCTATTTCTGCCGCAAAGCAGTAGTGTTTGCATCACTGTGTTCCGTTTTAAAGTGTAGGGGCACAGAATAAATAATAGGTATGGGTCTCATCAGGGTGACTAAATTGCCGTTCTGGAACCCTTCGTGTCCGAGTAGGTCTCGCACTTGTCCGTTTTTTTTATTCAATCTCAATCAAAAACTTGTCAAAAAAGATGTTGAAAAGAAGCACCATATACCTACTACGATGTTTGTAGGTACTATGAAGAAATGATGAATTATTGTAACAAAAAAAAAAACACCGAGTCGGACTTGCGAACGAAGGGTTACGTACCATTAACTACAAAAAATAATAAAAAAAAATAATTAAAAAAAAAATAATGCAAAAAGTGAAAAAAACGGTCACCCATCCAAAAACTGACCGCGCAGAACGTTGCTTAACCTTCGTAATCGATTTTTGTATGGATTGTGGGCCAATTGTCAATTTCTCGATTTTACAAAATGCCTTAAAAAAACTTCAAAAACTTGTTTTTTTTTCAAAGTTGGGGTTTTCCTATATACACCAGGATTTTGGCTACAATTCTGCATAAACGAAATTGTCGTGCATCAACTTTCGTAGAACACTTAAACTCGTCAAAGTTGATGCGGACGTTTTTTTTTTTTTTAAATATCATTTCTGGACCTCTATATTGTTTTTTTTCATTTTTTTTTACTTTTTCTGTAATCTGTGTATAAAATCAATAGGATACGCCCTTTGAACGGTTCCTATAGGACACCGTTTCGAAGAACGGTTTTGAAAACGGCCGCCATCTTGGTTTTTTTAAAATGTCAGACTTTTCCCGGGGTCACATCGGAGAGCCGAACACATCTCTAGAACATGTCCCATGTCTAAAATGACTCCTTCTAGGAGAACAACCATGTCAATGAGTCAGTCAGTCACCGTTGTGCAGCTTTATATAATATAGAATAGACTAGTGGGTCGGTGGTGCGCGAGCTGCAAGCAGCTCGCGTGTCTGTTGTTGCATTGAAAATGGTTTTCGGGATGTTTTAGAAATTACCCTAAAAATGGGGAAATTTTATTAAACCAGGCAACACTAAATGTTCTATCACACGACCGACCTACAAATTACTCGAAAACGACACCCATATTAGTTTTTTCCTAACTTTACGCAGTGTTACCAGCTTACCTACTAACCTACCCACCTAACCCAAAAACTGAAGTAATATTCATAATCAGCACCAAGAAATTACTCGAAAACGACACCCATATTAGTTTTTTCCTAACTTTACGCAGTGTTACCAGCTTACCTACTAACCTACCCACCTAACCCAAAAACTGAAGTAATATTCATAATCAGCACCAAGAAATTACTCGAAAACGACACCCATATTAGTTTTTTCCTAACTTTACGCAGTGTTACCAGCTTACCTACTAACCTACCCACCTAACCCAAAAACTGAAGTAATATTCATAATCAGCAGTAAATTACTCGAAAACGACACTCATATTAGTTTTTTCCGTATACATATTACCTTTACGCAGGGTTGCCAGCTTACCTTACCTTCGTATCTGACTGAAATACTGATGATGCATTCGCAATCAGCACCTCCAAATTTCTCGAAAACGCCACCCATATCGTTTTTTTTTTCATCTCTCGATTACACAAACACCGTTTTCTCCCATTGTTGCCAACATTATACAACTTAAATAGATAATATATACCGTCATAGTCGTGCGGTATACCTAATACACAAGTAGTTAATATATAAAATATAAAAAACCCTCAACGCAATGAAACGGCTGAACCGATTTTGATCAAACATAGCTAAGAACACTCACGACAAATTCAACTTTCCAACAAAAAAATCAAAATCGTAATCGGTTCATCCGTTCGGGAGCTACGATGCCACAGACTGACACACACACACACACACCTACACACACACACACACACACAAACACCTACACACACACACACACACACAATAGCCACGGCAAACTTATAACACCCCGTCGTTTTTGTGTCGGGTGTTAAAAACTAACACTACCTAGGTACGCGTTTGAAGAGAGTTTATAATAATGTATACTATTATTTATTCTGTGGTTTTATGCAAGTGTTCCTGTTGACCTACGTTACCTACGTACCTACCTACGTTAGTTCCTTATTCGCTGAATTACCACTCGGTTTGATTTGGTACCTACTTATGGAAAATGATACGAAACCCTTCGAACGCGAGTCCGACTCGCACTTGTCATTTGTAATTAAATGATATGGAAGTGAATTGCGTGACTTTTCAAAATGGTGGAAATTGTATTCCTCCGTATTCATTAAAAAAAAAAAAAAAAAAAATGTAGTTAGACGTTAGACGACCTCTATGGCGCGTCGGGCGAAGGTTGGCCTGCGACGCAGGAGGTTGCGGGTTCGATTCCCGCCTCGGAACAAATATTTTTGCGATCGCAGATATTTGTTCAGGGTGTTCTGGGGTATGTATGTTTTGTATGGTATGACAGTTGATCAATGCTCTACCGGGTCAATAGGATGGAAAAAAAAACGAAATCCGTTCAGCCGTTCGGGAGCTACGGTGGGACAGACAGACACACACACACACACACAGACACGTCAAACTTATAACACCCCTTCGTTTTTCTTCGGGGGTTAAAAATAGCAGCCAAGACACAGCTTATAGGTAGGTACCAGCCAACGATTTATTAAATTACTTGATAGCATGTCTCTGGTAGGTACCAACGAATCTTATCTACAAGTCCGGGTAATCATTAATTCGACTTTTACGACATCCACGGGAGGAGACTGAGGAGTTTATTCTTAGGCCGGACACAACACAGCACAGAAATAACTCAACGAATAGCAAACAACGCCATTCAGATTACATCTCTCCCTTAGAAAACTCAAATATCTACCTACCAAGGTACCTAGGTATGCTTCATCTCAATGTAAGAAAAATCACACAAAAGTGAATAGTGTAAAGCGCTTGACTTACCGATACCGTGGTACAGGTAAGTACCTACATACCTACCTACTATTTAGTAATACCTACCTGTCTGAGTAATTTGAGAAAACCTTTATAGAACCATGTAGGCATACCTATTACAGAACCTAGTAAGTAGGTACCTTAGGTACCTACCTCCCTACCTACGCGTTAATGCACATTAAACAAAGAAGTACAAAGGCGAACTTAATGCTAGAAAGCCAGATAACCTTGGTGTAGGTATTTATCTTTATTAATAATGTATAAATTTTAGTTGACAACTTACTTATCCACAATAGTAGATTGTATCATAAGGGAGCAACACAATATTTTTACGGCGAGGGCGCTTTTTTGAATCCAGAGCGAAGTGAGCGATTCTGGATAGGATTCTTTAGTAGAATCCTGAACGTAGCGAAAGTTATCTTTGCCGCGCACTTTTTGAATTAGGAACTTAATAAGTGCGCCGCAAAACTCATTACTGCCCGCTAAAAGTTTCTCATAGAAAACACCACCGTTGGGTGCACTTAAAGGCGAACCCAGTCGTCCTTTTCGAATAGATGGGATGAAAAAATATTGTATTCACATAGTTTTCAAATGACTTAGCTGATGTTAACCTTTGCCTTTAACAATGCATTACCTCATTCATAGGTCACTTACACCTAGGATACACCCTATGTAGCTTTGCACTGCGTCCTTCACTCTGAGTCTGAGACATAAAGATGAAAAGTATAATTTTTCCTTAATTTCACCAGCACTCATAGGTACCCTTTAAACCGGAACACAGTAATACACTACCAACTGGCTTGAGACAGAAATAGGCATAGAAAAAATACTTTCCTGGATGAATTCTCATAAAAAAACTCTATGACTACTAAAACCATAGAGCAACACGGCGGCGTGTGGACTAAGAAAATTGTCAAAGATGATACAGACCATCTAATCTACTCATCAAATAGTTGTACAGTACAAATGAGACTGCGACTGACCGACCTGAGTGTTCGACTCGACCTTACTGAACGACCATAGGTAGGTACATTATGACATCCATATCATATATGATTATCCATGATGTAGGTGCATTAGTTATTTTCTGTAAGTACATATCGAAGTAATGCCTTTCATAGGTGTGATTTCTTGTGCATACAGAATAGATTTCAAAGATCTAGGTTGTATAGGTTTAAGTAATTACTTGAATTTAGGTACCTACCTACTTACCGATCTACTTACGTGCTTAATTAGACTTTACTTCTGAATCGCTCTAAATTAGCAGTAGAAGAGCTTTTTTGTGAAAGAGTTCGTCCGGGGAAGTACCTACTACCACCATACCTATTTCTGCCGCAAAGCAGTAGTGCTCGCATTGCTGTGTTCCGGTTGGAAGTGGTTGCCGTTGAAATTACAGGCATATAGACTTTTCATCTTTATGTCTCACGGTGGCGGGTGCAGTGCAATGCCACATAAGGCGCGTCCTAGGTGGACGTGACCTATGTGATAATGCACTGTTCATAGGCAGAGGTTACCGCTTATCATCAAGTGGGCTACCTGCGTGTTCCTACCCTTCTCCCACGGAACAAGAGACATGCCGTCAGGCCGCTTATCATCGTCGTAAAAATTGTTCGATTTGGCTTTGTCACAACTGTGAATGTAAAAAATATTAAACGCATTATATAATGTGTTTTTTTGTTGTTGTGTGTGTGTGTGTGTGTGTGTGTTTGTTACTTCTTCACGCTGAAACGTCTGTACGCATTTGGATGAAAATTGGAATGTAGATAACTGGACTCTCGGAATAACACATCATCATCAGCCCACATTAATCCACTGCTTGACAAAGGCCTCTCCCAATACGCGCCACTGAGCCCGGTGTTCGGCTCTTCTCATCCCTTTCTTCCCGCCGCCTTTCGTAGGTCATCGCTCTACCTAGCTCCATATTTATCCCGATATTCCCACGGGATCGAGATTTACGCGGGTAACACCGCGGGGCGCAGCTAGCATACTTATAAATTGCAAAATATGTCCAAGATTTTATTTTCTGACACCGTGAATTAGCGCCATCTGGTGATATGGTTTATTTATTTTAATGCTGCTTATAAGCCCCATCTAGTTTTTGTCTGAAACTTTTTTATTAGGAATTCGGTTCGGCTCGATAGATGGCGCTACAGAAAAACTGTGATTTACTTCCATTAGCGAAACGATCCTCCCAACATGGTACGACACTGACATCTGGCGGGTGAATTTAGAACTATATGGTAGGTAGTTCAGTTTGGCTCGATGGGCGCAGTCGCATCTGTTTTGAATCTTTGATAACTAATTTAAAGCATAAGCAAAATTTTAGATGGCGCTATTAAGAAGTAAACATTTATTTACAGACAGAATAATATAGTACAAGTAATAGGTACAAAGTATGTACAAAATACACTATGAAACAGTTGTGCTAGCTTGAGCGTGAGCGTGATAGAGACAACTGCAGCTTGGATCGACAATACCTATTAAAAGTACATAAAATCAACGATTCCTAGTCCCCTGATTCTCTCCAAAACTTAACCAATTTAATTATTTTTTTAAATTAAAAATAAAAGAAAGTTTTAGCCGTGTTCCTGTGATTTCATTTTGCATTGGCGCAGTGCAATGCTACAATGCGTATAGGCCCCGATTATTCCGTCACTGACGCAGTTACCAATAAAAAAACCTGCCAAATGCGAGTTGGACTCAGGCACGAAGGGTTTCTTACCATTATCTATAAAACTAAGACAAATCTATAATAGGCCTTCTGTATTAAGCCCCCCACTTTCGTTCGGGAGCTACGATGCCACAGACAGACACACACACAGACACAAACAAAGGTACACACAGACACACACAGATACACACACAGACACACACCTATACACACGCAGACACACAAAATCACACACAGACACAGACACACACAGACACACACACAGACACGTCAAACTTATAACACCCCGTCGTTTTTGCGTTGGGGATTAATAACGTCTCCTTTCAGCAAAATATCCTATCTAAAATGTTTAAGATACCTACCTACTTTCCGTTCATGTCACATAATCTTTGGACGACCTGTACCTATATTAGTTATATCTATATATCTATATATATATATTATTGGCACCATTTGTTAGTACCTAGGTAGGTGGTAGAGCTTTTTTGTGAAAGAGTTCGTCCGAGGAAGTACTACCACCATACCTATTTCTTCTGCAAAGCAGTAGTGCTTGCATTAATTTGTTCCGTTTAAAAGTGTATGGGCACAGAATAAATAATAGGTATGGTTGCCGGTGAAATTATAGGCACATGAGGCTTTCCATTTTTGTCTCAGGGTGACGGGCGCATTTCAATGCCAAATAGGGCGCGTATTTAGTGGATAATGCACTGTTCATAGGCAGAGGGTACCAGGGTCATCCAGGTCCAAACTTTTTTTTGCCTTATTTGTAGTTACTGTTATGGAACCCTTCGTGCCCGAGTACGTCTCGCACTTGTCCCTTTTTTTATTATTATTTTAAGTAAGTAGATTGATGTCAATCAAAAACCTCTCAGCTCTCAGTATACCTATAATAGGTAGGTAGGTACCTATCTATTATAGGTATACTGAGACCTACCTTCTCTAAAGCTGACCTACATAGTAAATTTTATTATCACAGATTAAATATTATTTACTACGTAACAGATACATCTCCCATACGTACATAGGCACAAACATTAGACACACGCCTTTTTCACCGAAGGGGTAGGCAGAGCCTCAATGGGCCTCTTTACAGTGGGTTGCACCATCGTGGAATATAGACGTGAAATGGATTATATAATGTGTTTTTTTGTTGTGTGTGTGTGTGTGTGTGTGTGTGTGTGTGTTACTTCTTCACGCTGAAACGTCTGGACGCATTTGGATGAAAACTGGAATGTAGATAACTGGACTCCCGGAATAACACATCATCATCAGCCCACATTAGTCCACTGCTGGACATAGGCCTCTCCCAATACGCGCCACTGAGCCCGGTGTTCGGCTCTTCTACTCAAAAATAGAAAAAAACAATAAATTTTTGTGGTTACTTAGAACTGAAACTCAAAAAAATATTTTTCATCAAACCATAAGTGTGACTCGCACTTGGCCGCTTTTTTGTGAAAGAGTTCGTGCGAGGAAATACTACAAACCTAATTTTTAAGCCCTTTTTATAGATAATGTTACGGAACCCTTCGTGCGCGAGTCCGACTCGCACTTGGTTGTTGCAACTTTTACGACATCCACGGGAGGAGACTGAGGGGTCTATTCTTAGGCCTGACACAGCACAGCACAGAAATAACTCAACGAATAGCAAACAGCGCCATTCAGATAGGTAGGTACCTACCTACATCACTCCCTTAGAAAAAACAAATACCTACCTATGCTTCATCTCAATGTAAGAAAAATCACACAAAAATGAGTAGGTATAAAGCGCTTGACTTACCGAAACCTTATAACCTAATAACTGTATAGGTATAGGTATATTCTGTGCCGAAACCGTGGAACAGGTAAGTAGTTAGTTATAGGTACCTACCTACATACCTATTTCTGCCGCAAAGCAGTAGTTCTCGCATTACAGGCACATGAGACTTTCCATCTGTATGTCTCAGGGTGGCGGGCGCAGTGCAATGCCAGATAGGGCGCGTCCTAGGTGGACTTGAAAAGAGACGTCGTCTACTTTTATTTTATTTTATTTCCTATTATTTTTTTAGTTATTTTGTGGAATTTTGGTGGAATTTTAACCAATGTTGCTCGCCTAATAGAGCACAAGTGTAGTGAAATGAAATAGAAGTGTATTGCGTGACTTTTGGACGGGATCCACGGGAGGAGACTGAGTGGTTTATTCTTAGGCCGGACACAGCACAGCACAGAAATAACTCAACGAATAGCAAACAGCACCATTCAGATAGGTAGGTAGGTAGGTAGGTACATCACTCCCTTAGAAAACGCAAATACCTATCTAAACCTAGGTATACCTATGCTTCATCTTAATGTAAGAAAAATCACAAAAAAGTGAGTACCACTCAAAAATAGAAAAAAACAATAAATTTTTGTGGTTACTTAGAACTGAAACTCAAAAAAATATTTTTCATCAAACCATAAGTGTGACTCGCACTTGGCCGCTTTTTTGTGAAAGAGTTCGTGCGAGGAAATACTACCACCATACCTATTTCTGCCGCAAAGCAGTAGTGTTTGCATCACTGTGTTCCGTTTTAAAGTGTAGGGGCACAGAATAAATAATAGGTATGGGTCTCATCAGGGTGACTAAATTGCCGTTCTGGAACCCTTCGTGTCCGAGTAGGTCTCGCACTTGTCCGTTTTTTTTATTCAATCTCAATCAAAAACTTGTCAAAAAAGATGTTGAAAAGAAGCACCATATACCTACTACGATGTTTGTAGGTACTATGAAGAAATGATGAATTATTGTAACAAAAAAAAAAACACCGAGTCGGACTTGCGAACGAAGGGTTACGTACCATTAACTACAAAAAATAATAAAAAAAAATAATTAAAAAAAAAATAATGCAAAAAGTGAAAAAAACGGTCACCCATCCAAAAACTGACCGCGCAGAACGTTGCTTAACCTTCGTAATCGATTTTTGTATGGATTGTGGGCCAATTGTCAATTTCTCGATTTTACAAAATGCCTTAAAAAAACTTCAAAAACTTGTTTTTTTTTCAAAGTTGGGGTTTTCCTATATACACCAGGATTTTGGCTACAATTCTGCATAAACGAAATTGTCGTGCATCAACTTTCGTAGAACACTTAAACTCGTCAAAGTTGATGCGGACGTTTTTTTTTTTTTTAAATATCATTTCTGGACCTCTATATTGTTTTTTTTCATTTTTTTTTACTTTTTCTGTAATCTGTGTATAAAATCAATAGGATACGCCCTTTGAACGGTTCCTATAGGACACCGTTTCGAAGAACGGTTTTGAAAACGGCCGCCATCTTGGTTTTTTTAAAATGTCAGACTTTTCCCGGGGTCACATCGGAGAGCCGAACACATCTCTAGAACATGTCCCATGTCTAAAATGACTCCTTCTAGGAGAACAACCATGTCAATGAGTCAGTCAGTCACCGTTGTGCAGCTTTATATAATATAGATAGACTAGTGGGTCGGTGGTGCGCGAGCTGCAAGCAGCTCGCGTGTCTGTTGTTGCATTGAAAATGGTTTTCAGGATGTTGTAAAAATTACCCTAAAAATGGGGAAATTTTATTAAACCAGGCAACACTAAATGTTCTATCACACGTCCGACCTACAAATTACTCGAAAACGAAACCCATATTAGTTTTTTCCTAACTTTACGCAGTGTTACCAGCTTACCTACTAACCTACCCACCTAACCCAAAAACTGAAGTAATATTCATAATCAGCACCAAGAAATTACTCGAAAACGACACCCATATTAGTTTTTTCCTAACTTTACGCAGTGTTACCAGCTTACCTACTAACCTACCCACCTAACCCAAAAACTGAAGTAATATTCATAATCAGCACCAACAAATTACTCGAAAACGACACCCATATTAGTTTTTTCCTAACTTTACGCAGTGTTACCAGCTTACCTACTAACCTACCCACCTTACCCAAAAACTGAAGTAATATTCATAATTAGCACCTACAAATTACTCGAAAACGACACGCATATTAGTTTTTTCTTAACTTTACGCAGTGTTACCAGCTTACCTACTAACCTACCCACCTAACCCAAACTCTGAAGTAATATTCATAATCAGCACCTACAAATTACTCGAAAACGACACCCATATTAGTTTTTTCCTAACTTTACGCAGTGTTACCAGCTTACGTACTAACCTACCCACCTAACCCAAAAACTGAAGTAATATTCATAATCAGCACCTACAAATTACTCGAAAACGACACCCATATTAGTTTTTTCCGTATATTACCTTTACGCAGGGTTGCCAGCTTACCTTACCTTCGTATCTGACTGAAATACTGATGATGCATTCGCAATCAGCACCTCCAAATTTCTCGAAAACGCCACCCATATCGTTTTTTTTTCATCGCTCGATTACACAAACACCGTTTTCTCTTATTGTTGCCAACATTATACTACTTAAATAGATAATAATATATACGTCATAGTCGTGCGGGATACCTAATACACAAGTAGTTAATATATAAAATATAAAAAAACCCTCAACGCAATGAAACGGCTGAACCGTTTTTTTTTTTTTTTTTTTTTTCACCGGGGGCATCCCGTGCGAAGTCGGGGCGAGCCGCTTGATTTGGACTCTGATTAACGACAACAAAATTATATACATTATCTAATAGTATACGTTAGTGTGTACCTTGTCAATTAAACTAAACATGTCATATAAGTTTAGCTAGGTAACAAATATGCGTTTTGTTAGTAGTAGTAGTAGAGCTTTTTTGTGAAAGAGTTCGGCCGGGGAAGTACCTACAACCACCATACCTATTTCAGTCGCAAAGCAGTAGTGCTCGCATTGCTGTGTTCCGGTTTGAAGGGTATTATAGGTGCCGGTGAAATTACAGCCACATGAGACTTTCCATCTTTATTACTCAGGGGCGGGTGCAGTGCAATGCCAGATAGGGCGCGTCCTAGGTGGACGTGAAAAGAGAGGTCGTCTACTTTTATTTTATTTTATTTCCTAGTAGGTATTTTTTCCTATTATTCCTGTTATTTTGTGTAATTTTGGTGAAATTTTAATCAATGTAGCTCGTCTATAGAGCACAAGTGTATTGAAATGAAATAGAAGTGTATTGCGTGACTTTTCAAATTGGTGGAAATTGTCTACCAAAGTATTTTGTAAAACGGCCACCAGTTTACTAAAACATTTATTTACTGTGACTTTAACGACTTGGAAGGACTTGTAACGTTGCAAATTATATAATACTGTAATAATAAATTATACCTACTTCAAAATGGCAAATGCACAAGTCGTGCTACGCCATTTATAAAGAAAAAAAAAACTGACCTAGTTATTAAATCGTATTATAACAGATTATATATATGAGTTATGGTACCTCTTTACGAGGTTAGACCACATAATAAATATTAGTAGTTAGACGTTAGACGACCTCTGTGGCGCGTCGGGCGAAGGTTGGCCTGCGACGCAGGAGGTTGCGGGTTCGATTCCCGCCTCGGAACAAATATTTTTGCGATCGCAGATATTTGTTTAGGGTGTTCTGGGGAATGTATGTTTTGTGTGGTATGAAAGTTGAGAAATGCTCTACCGTGTCAATTTTTGGATGGGTGACCACTTTTTGCGTGCAATTTTATTTTTTATTTTTTTACAAACCTAATTTTTAAGCACTTTTTATAGATAATGTTACGGAACCCTTCGTGCGCGAGTCCGACTCGCACTTGGTTGTTGCAACTTATAAAAGTAGGTATGCTACTAATAGTATTATAAACAAGAAAGAAAGTTTGTAAGTATGGATGGATGGATGTTTTTTACTCTTTCACTTAAAAACTACAGGATGGATTTGGATGAAATTTGGAATGGAGATAACTGGACTCCCGGAATAGCACATAATTTTTATCCCGATATTCCCACGGGATCGAGACTTACGCGGGTGAAACCGCGGGGCGCTGCTTGTACATACCTACATAAATTAGACACACGCCATTTTCTAACTACAATAACTATAATATAAATAACTCAACGAATAGCAAACAGCGCCATTCAGATAGGTAGGTACCTACATCACTCCCTTAGAAAAAACAAATACCTACCTATGCTTCATCTCAATGTAAGAAAAATCACACAAAAATTAGTAGGTAGGTATAAAGCGCTTGACTTACCGAAACCTTACTGTATAGGTATATATTCTGTGCCGAAACCGTGGAACAGGTAAGTAGTTAGTTATAGGTACCTACCTACCTGCCTGAGTAATTTGAGAAAACGTTTAGGTATTACCTACCATGTAGGCATTACTATTACTGTAGGTACCTACCTAGTAAGTATCTTGTACTAATATTTATTCTGTGCCTCAGGTACCTACCTACCTACGCGTAAATGCCCATATCAGACGCAGAATGGACGGCTCTTGGCTAATATCAACGATTTAAATAGGTAGATAGGTAAATAGTAGATTCCTTTCCAATAACGTGTGACGTCATATTGTTATTCTATCGACGATTCCACGCCGATGTCGTAAAGTGCCCGCGTTATGTATCGTTTTATAGCGAATGAGTGGCTGGAGGCGGTAATATTTATTCTGTGACTGCGGTTTGTAGGTATTTTGGAACTAACTCGGAATAACGAAAACCAAATTGAGAGTAGAAGTGTCGTTTTTGTATGCAGAAAATGATAAGTGCCCCTAGCGGACTTGCTGAGAAACCATATATAAAGACAAATATGTAAATAAATAAGTCAAATAAGCAGGCTCTGCCGTCATATCTGCGTTTTTTTGAGGTCTTTTTGAATATACCGTCGCACCGGCCCTAGCTGATGTCCCGGACAGATGAGATGGCTCAAGGGTAGGTAGGTACCTATCAACTATCAACGCATGTATATAGCGTCTCACACAAAAAGCCTACCGTTCTCCCACGGAAATCATTCGTCGCTAAGTTTGAAGAAACCGTGGAACAGGTAAGTAGTTAGTTATAGGTACCTATCTACATACCTATTTCTGCCGCAAAGCAGTAGTTCTCGCATTACAGGCACATGAGACTTTCCATCTGTATGTCTCAGGGTGGCGGGCGCAGTGCAATGCCAGATAGGGCGCGTCCTAGGTGGACTTGAAAAGAGACGTCGTCTACTTTTATTTTATTTTATTTCCTATTATTTTTTTAGTTATTTTGTGGAATTTTGGTGGAATTTTAACCAATGTAGCTCGCCTAATAGAGCACAAGTGTAGTGAAATGAAATAGAAGTGTATTGCATGACTTTTCAAATTGTTGGAAATTGTCTAAGTACGAAAGCTTTTTGTAAAACGGCCACCAGTTTACTAAAACATGACTTTACTATGACTCTAACGACTTCGAAGGATTGTAACGTTGCAAATTATATAATACTAAATTAAATAATATAATAATAAATTAGAAAAATTAACAGATAAAAAACTGACCTAGTTAATAAAATCGTGTTATCACAGATTATATAGTGTAACCTCTAAATGAGGTTAGACGTTAGACAACCTCTATTGCGCGTCGGGCGAAGGTTGGCCTGCGACGCTGGATGTTGCTGGTTCGATTCCCGCCTCGGAGCAAATATTTTTGCGATCGCAGATATTATGTTCAGTTTGTTCTGTGGTATGTATGTTTTGTATGGTGTGATAGACAAACAGTGACAGTGTATAATTGACAAACTTGTGAGCTAAGTACTAAATTTCTGGTATTTATTTGTATTAATTTGTCAGTATGCACCTATAACTATGACCTAAATGCTTTATAAACCAACTTGACATGTAACAATAATCCGTTATAAATAAATAAACTATAACTAACTATAACTATAGTTGAGCGATGCTCTACGATATCAATTTTTGGATGGGTGACCACTTTTTGAGTGCATTTTTTTTTACAAACTTAATGTTTAAGCCGTTTTTGTAGATAATGGTACGGAACCCTTCATGCTCGAGTCCGAGTCGCCCTTTTTTGTTTTAGTTATTTAGATTAATTTTGGTTGCATTTTAACCAATGTAGGTAGTTCGTCTATAGAGCAGTGTAGTGAAATTATATGGATGTGAATTGCGTGACTTTTCAAATTGGTGGAAATAGTCTACCAATTTTTTTTTTAAAACGGCCACTAGTTTACTAAAACATGACTTGACTGTGACCTTAACGACTTGGAAGGATTGTACCTAACGTTTCAAATTATATCCTACTAATAGGTACGTATTAAAAAAGCGAAAGTTTGTAAGTGTGAGTCGGTAGGTACCTACACACAGACACGTCAAACTTATAACACCCCGTCGTTTTTGCGTTGGGGGTTAATAAAGTCTCCTTTCAGCAAAATATCCTATATAAAATGATTAAGATACCTACCTACTTTCCGTTCATGTCACATAATCTTTGGACGACCTGTACCTATATTAGTTATATCTATATACCTATCTATATATATATATATTATTTGGTCGAAGCGACGCGTGACCCGAGAGCTGGCTCTTATCTGGCTCAACGCAGTTAATAAAGTCTCCTTTCAGCAAAATATCCTATCTAAAATGTTTAAGATACCTACCTACTTTCCGTTCATGTCACATAATCTTTGGACGACCTGTACCTATATTAGTTATATCTATATATCTATATATATATATTATTTGGTCGAAGCGACGCGTGACCCGAGAGCTGGCTCTTATCTGGCTCAACGCATTAGTATTGCCATTCAGCGTGGCAAGGCAGCCAGCATCAGTAGTGCTTGCATTAATTTGTTCCGTTTAAAAGTGTATGGGCACAGAATAAATAATAGGTAGGTATGGTTGCCGGTGAAATTATAGGCACATGAGGCTTTCCATTTTTGTCTCAGGGTGACTGGCGCATTTCAATGCCAAATAGGGCGCGTATTTAGTGGATAATGCACTGTTCATAGGCAGATGGTACCAGGGTCATCCAGGTCCAAACTTTTTTTTGCCTTATTTGTAGTTACTGTTATGGAACCCTTCGTGCCCGAGTACGTCTCGCACTTGTCCGTTTTTTTATTATTATTTTAAGTAAGTAGATTGATGTCAATCAAAAACCTCTCAGCTCTCAGTATACCTATAATAGGTAGGTAGGTACCTACCTATTATAGGTATACTGAGACCTACCTTCTCTAAAGCTGACCTACATAGTAAATTTTATTATCACAGATTATATATTATTTACTACGTAACAGATACATCTCCCATACGTACATAGGCACAAACATTAGACACACGCCTTTTTCACCGAAGGGGTAGGCAGAGCCTCAATGGGCCTCTTTACAGTGGGTTGCACCATCGTGTAATATAGACGTGAAATGGATTATATAATGTGTTTTTTTGTTGTGTGTGTGTGTGTGTGTGTGTGTGTGTGTGTGTTACTTCTTCACGCTGATACGTCTGGACGCATTTGGATGAAAACTGGAATGTAGATAACTGGACTCCCGGAATAACACATCATCATCAGCCCACATTAGTCCACTGCTGGACATAGGCCTCTCCCAATACGCGCCACTGAGCCCGGTGTTCGGCTCTTCTACTCAAAAATAGAAAAAAACAATACATTTTTGTGGTTACTTAGAACTGAAACACAAAAAAATATTTTTCATCAAACCATAAGTGTGACTCGCACTTGGCCGCTTTTTTGTGAAAGAGTTCGTGCGAGGAAATACTACCACCATACCTATTTCTGCCGCAAAGCAGTAGTGTTTGCATCACTGTGTTCCGTTTTAAAGTGTAGGGGCACAGAATAAATAATAGGTATGGGTCTCATCAGGGTGACTAAATTGCCGTTCTGGAACCCTTCGTGTCCGAGTAGGTCTCGCACTTGTCCGTTTTTTTTATTCAATCTCAATCAAAAACTTGTCAAAAAAGATGTTGAAAAGAAGCACCATATACCTACTACGATGTTTGTAGGTACTATGAAGAAATGATGAATTATTGTAACAAAAAAAAAAACACCGAGTCGGACTTGCGAACGAAGGGTTACGTACCATTAACTACAAAAAATAATAAAAAAAAATAATTAAAAAAAAAATAATGCAAAAAGTGAAAAAAACGGTCACCCATCCAAAAACTGACCGCGCAGAACGTTGCTTAACCTTCGTAATCGATTTTTGTATGGATTGTGGGCCAATTGTCAATTTCTCGATTTTACAAAATGCCTTAAAAAAACTTCAAAAACTTGTTTTTTTTTCAAAGTTGGGGTTTTCCTATATACACCAGGATTTTGGCTACAATTCTGCATAAACGAAATTGTCGTGCATCAACTTTCGTAGAACACTTAAACTCGTCAAAGTTGATGCGGACGTTTTTTTTTTTTTTAAATATCATTTCTGGACCTCTATATTGTTTTTTTTCATTTTTTTTTACTTTTTCTGTAATCTGTGTATAAAATCAATAGGATACGCCCTTTGAACGGTTCCTATAGGACACCGTTTCGAAGAACGGTTTTGAAAACGGCCGCCATCTTGGTTTTTTTAAAATGTCAGACTTTTCCCGGGGTCACATCGGAGAGCCGAACACATCTCTAGAACATGTCCCATGTCTAAAATGACTCCTTCTAGGAGAACAACCATGTCAATGAGTCAGTCAGTCACCGTTGTGCAGCTTTATATAATATAGATAGATAGATAGATAGATAGATTAACACTTTATTGCACGCGAAATATAAAAAATAAAAAAGATAAAATAACCAAAACAATAACAGTAATGTACAATGGGCGGTCTTATCGCTAAAAGCGATCTCTTCCAGACAACCTTTGGATGGACAGGATAATACAAAATTAAAAGACGGCGGTGCGCAAACAAAACATACCTACATAAATATATACCTAGACCTAACTATAGCTATATACTAATAACTAAACTACGACTAACTAATATACCTACTTATACCTAATAATAACCAAAAAAATATATATATTACAAATTTTAAACATACATAAACTACATTACTACTATCTACAATATGTACTATTATTTTCTTCTGTGTTCATTGTCTCAAGTAGTTGTGTTTTCTCTGATCGCTGCCTCGCATGCGATCCGCCCAAGCCCTCATGTTGGCTCTTGAAGCGGCTTCCAGAGGTCAGATATATTGGATATTTTTATCGCGTTCTATATATTTCGACTCAATTTTATGCTTGATAGAACGGAAAATTATGTTTTACGGCGACGCAGACATTAAATTTACTTTATGGCTTATTTTATTAACTTTTAACGAAGTTAAAAGCCACGGATAATCGTCGTATTTAATCCTGTTTTATTTAACTATAATTTTTTATTGTTTTTCTTATCAAATCGTTAAATCTAGCATACGATGTAATATGGTCACCGTCGCTTACCTGCAACGCAGGAGGCACTATGGTCAGTTACCTACCCTGAAGGTTTCATTGTCACAATTCACACCAACTCGACACACAACACTAACGGTGTCCGGACGCGTAGCAGGTACCACACTTTTTTGATTCTTACACATTCTTACCACAGGCTTCCATACTCCAGATAATTGAAAACCATCTTCTCTATTGAAGTTTTTGTACTTAGTAATCTCAATTGCCTCTTGTACCATTCTCGGTATGTAATGTCGCTCTGTCGAGATTACCTGCGGACTATGTAGCTCGATCCAATGATTTGAGCCAGATTCCAAAAGGTGTTCTGCTATGGCTGACTTATGTATGTCCCTGTTCTTGACCGCTCGTATGTGCTCCTTAACCCGACGCGTCCGGACACCGTTAGTGTTGTGTGTCGAGTTGGTGTGAATTGTGACAATGAAACCGATGGTAGTGGTATCGTTCGTAATAAAAGAGTGAGAAAGAGGGTAGATCGATATATCTGCCAATAACATCTACTCGCAAAGACTTTAGTCAGTTCTCCCGTGATCATGGCGCATGCAACTGTGCCGAAATATCGGGAACATATAAAACTCAAAAATCATGGTAAATATCCCGTTTCTAGTGAAAATTACCTCTCTAGTCGTCAGTATACTAACGACTAGCGAGGTGTTATACAGGGTATAACATAATATCCCTATAAGCCCGGGGAGTGGGTATTCTACACATCATGGCGAATAACTTTAGTTCTAAGACTTTTTAAATTTTGAAGTTTTTCATTCATGAAGTGCCTCGTAAAAATCCTGAAATTCCTCGATGAATTCCTGAAATTTCTCCAGAAAATGTATCTAACAGAACATGATGCAGCCCCACGCAAGGTACCCTAGCGTACCGTACCGTCCTCATGTTGTTTTACGTACGTTTTTGGAGGAATTTCAGGATTCTTACAAGGCATTTCATGAATGAAAAACTTCGAAATTTAAAAAGTCGTAGAATTAAAGTTATTCGCTCTGATGTGTAGAATACCCCCTCCCCGAGCTTTTAGGGATAATATGTTACACCCTGTATATTACAATATATACTATAGTATAAAACTACTACATATATTTGATTTTCAAGACTCAAAATCCATGACCAACCAATGGTTCTTTGAGACCGGCCACCCGTAATAACACAATTAATCAAAGGAGATCAATAGACGATCGGTGCTGACGGAAAGATTAATCACTGAATAAAAGGACGACAGAGCAGGAGTCCACGGTCTGTTTGTTTGTCTTAATATAATTTTATTTACTTTTTTGAAATTAGGAAACATGTGAACGAAACATCGTTACTTTACTAAGTAGGTCCCAACGCAGCTATTTTTATCAAGGTAGCAAACAAGCATACGCCCCGGCTTACCTGTTGGGTAAGAGGTTACCATAGCCTATGGATGCCTGCAATACCAAACGCACGAGCACGCGCGGTGCCGACCCTTTAAAAATTTCCAACCACCTTTTGAAGAACCCCATACTATAGTTACTTGGGAAATCCTGAGCAGGATGTTAAGAAGTTTAGGAAATCTTTCCTAGAATCCTTTGCTAGAATCAACGAATCACTGCGTTTTTTTTTTCTGTGAAGGCGTGGCCCGACAGCATTTTTTTTTATATTTTTTCCTCTTCTCTATATGTTCACTGCTGAGCGTATCGATTCAAGGACCTCGTGACTCTCATGTATCAGTAAGACCTTGTGTTCAGCACTCTGGGTCTTCATCGGGGCCTAACATATCCTCTGTAGAGCGGAAGGAGACGCTCATGCTCATGATACATCACGAAGTCAAGTGCTGAGTGAATCTTTTCACTACAAAGCACACATCATCATCATCGTCAGCCATAAAACATCCACTGTTGAAGGAGGAATACAGTTTATTCCATAGAATCCAATGGGTGGTCACCACGCCTGGCAGTTGTTGAGTACCTATTTTTTATTATTTTATTAATGCTGGACCGTTCACACAACGTTATCTGGCCCCAAAGCAGAGCTTGTGTTATGGGTATAGATAACTGATATACTTAACACAGTACATTACATAGATAGTTTTTTTTTTATTATACATATAAAATACCCCAGAACACCATGAACAAATATCTGCAGATCGTACAAATATTTGTTCTGAACGGGAATCGAACCCACAACTTTTGCGTCGTAGGCGAACCTGCACCAGCTGCCCTTGGATTACCTAATCCCTCAGTCAGCTTTCGCGACATCCACGGAAGAAGACAGGGGTCTATCACACAACTCAAAGTTTATTTATTTACTAGTGACTTGCGTCGGCTTCGCACGGGTAGCCCCCGGTGAACCCCCCCTCCTACCCCTACCCCCTATGTCAATCTCCTTGTTCTAAGCTACCTCCCCACCAATTTTCAGCCAAATCTATTCACCCGTTCTTGAGTTATAAGTGGTGTAACTAGTGGTGTTTTATATTATATAGATTTAAGGAATAATCTACACTTTTTTTTTTTTTTTTTTTTTTTTTGACAGTTCACACAACATTATCTAGCCCCAAGCTAAGCAGAGCTTGTGTTATGGGTACTAGATAACTGATATACTTAATACAATATATTACATAGATAGATATTTTTATTATACATAGAAAATACCCAGAACACCCTGAACAAATATCTGCGATCGCACAAATATTTGTTCCGAGGCGGGAATCGAACCCGCAACCTACTGCGTCGCAGGCCAAGCTTCGCCCGCCACGCCACAGAGGTCGTCATTCTTAAGAATACACTTACTGTAAGTGGGTGTCGTTATATTTTGTGTTCATTTATACTGTGGCTGCTTGAACTATAAAGGGAGACAAAGAAAATTGAATCTTCCCTCTGATTGTATCGAACACGTTGTATTGTTTGAACGATTCAATGTCATCGTTATTGTCTTTGTTAAACCCTTGTTTCGAATTGAAATTTTCTGATGTGAAATCGATTTGGTTAGAAATATTAGTTTGCCTATAAACGGCAATGATCTTGCCATCTATCATTTATGGAACGCCAACTGATAAATCAAAACGAGGGCATGAGCCAAATACTTTGACTACCATCTTAAGGTGGGGTATAACGCAAAATTACCAATCTTAGATTAGATTTTTAACTGACTAAATCAAGTTTAATATTCAAATGAAAAATTTGCATGGATACTACATTATAATACCTAACGAGGAATCATCCAGACAGAAACACAACAGGATCAAATTTTCTAGATAAAAAAAACACAAAGTTACCTCTAACTTTTGGCTAGATTCGATTGTTTGTCAATATGTTACAGATTATTGGGTCACAAATTAGATAAATAAGATCAATACAATAAAACGGAGGGTTCACCTAAGGGCGTTTACACATAGAACGTCCGTTTTACAGGTCCGTTTAAACGTATATATGTTATTAGCGTATGTAGTTGTATGAGCCAGTTCACACACATGACAGTATTCCGGATCCGGTAAAAAATCCCACACACAACCGAAATACTGATCCGTTTTACCGGAAGAACGAAAGTCCAGTAGCGTCAGATCTGTTAAAATCGGTCCTGTAAATGCTGTGTGAATATTACCTCCAGTAGCGACGGATCCGTTAAAATCGGTCCTGTAAATGCTGTGTGATTATTACCTCCAGTAGCGACGGATCCGTTAAAATCGGTCCTGTAAATGCTGTGTGATTATTACCTCCAGTAGCGACGGATCCGTTAAAATCGGTCCAGTAAATGCTGTGTGAATATTACCTTTAACAGCAACGGATCAGTTAAGAAGGATCCTGTAAAAACAAACGTTATATGTGTATGCGCCGTAAGGAATTTATAAAAATTATCTATATTTCACGAGATATTCAATAAAAACCGCTTCTTCGATCGGCACGTGGGGTTTTTTTTTGTATGAAGATTTCTGCCTGGTGGTGGGGCAGTCTTAATGGGCTTCAAAATATTATATACATATAAATTGAGCTAATTTTGGTTAGAATCAAGTACCAGATAAAAAGTTATTATTATTAAAAAAAATGCCTGATTAGATATAGATAGGTTACTTTTTATTACGGTATAGGCAAGCGAAGCCACAGAAAAAAACTAGTTATTTCTGAAAATGGCTGACTACGTCTGCATCCTAGCATTAAACTTCCAAACAAGCAAAAAATCATCAAAAATGAATAAGCAAATAAGCTTTAAATTATTACTTTGCATTTTAACGTGCAATGTGTTCGCGCTAATTCACTAAGCAACATTCTACCAACCCTTGACATTTTCAAGTAGGTAGTCTCTAAAACAACGTAAAAAACTACCTCGCTGCGGTCCGTGTAATCAGGCTGAAATGAGGGGTACAGTCAGCGACGATTACGGCACAGAGAAGTTATAATTTATTCTAACGGCCCTATTCAAGAAACTTACTCGGCTATTGTTATCCCTTTCTCTTCTTATAACAGAAGTTAACCTTATAACAATGAGTAATTAGGTAGCCCTTTGAATAAGAAAACCTTACACTGATAGAGATGATGGTACATCGACGACCTCTATGGCGCGGCGGGCGAGTAGCCAGCTGAGATGCAAGAGGTTTTGGATTCGGTTCCCGTAGCGGAACAAATTTTTGTATGATCTAAAAATATTTGGGCCTGGGTGTCGCGGTACTATGGTAGGTACTCGTAGTTCCTGATACACATGACACGTAATCTTATAGTGTGGGGTCAGGACTTTGAATGTGACTGTTGGGTGTGTTTTATGTTATGGGTCCCTTAAAAATGAGTGAACTACTTTTTCAATGTTACTATGTTGAGGAGTAACCTTATTATGGTACTGAAGCAGAAACTCATGGACATGTGCATACATCCCGTTCTTACAAACAATATGTGTTAACTATGTGTGTTTTTAACCCCCGACGAAACTAAGGGGTGTTATAAGTTTGACGTGTCTGTGCGTGTGTGTGTGTGTGTGTGTTTGTGTTTGTGTGTGAGTGTCTGTCCCATCGTAGCTCCCGAACGGCTGAACCGATTTAGTTTTTTTGTTTGTTTGAAAGGTGTATTTATCGGGAGTGTTCTTAGCTTTGTTTGAAAATCGGTTCAGCCGTTTCATTGCGTTGGGGGTTTTTTAAATTTTTACAAAATTAATTACTACGTTTTTATATGGCTCACAGACTTGATATTTGACAAACATCCAAAAATCCAAACTCAAAGTTTGGCAAACTGCGATGGAGCGCAGTATTCTTGGATTTAAAATACCGAATCGCGTCCAATACACCATCATGCATTCTAAAGCAAAAATAGACGATGTGGGAGAGAAAGCCGCCAAGCTGGAGGTGATTGGGCCACGTCTGTCACAAGCCCAACGAGCTGTAGGCTGAGCCCTGATACAGCGAGGCGGTGACGCGGCAGACCACGCAGGAGGTGGCTGGATGAACTGGACGCCCATGAGACATACTGGAAATCGCCAGCACAAGGTCGAAACGACTGGCGGAACTTGTGAGAGGTCTTTGCCCAACAATGGGACACCATAGGCTAATATAAATAGTAAGTAATAACTTGTGTTGCTAGTTCAAAATATCACTCATACGCAAAAAAAGTCCAAAAGCTTATTCGATAAAGCCCTCCTTCAACACGAAATGGACATTTTAGAGCTATATATAATTTCAAGCTGGTGTAGAATTGTAAGCCGTGGTGTACCCGGCCTGAAAAAAAACCTCTTCGTCTCCTCCCGTGGATATCGCAAATGCAAACTATGGGATTAAACTATGGGATGCGCAGCACCATCCACCCGAATACTTTTTTTTTATATTGATAGACCTTTGTTTGACCACGATCTCGCCTGTTGGTAAATGACGATGTGGCCGAAGATAGAGCACAAAGGTCTAGAAGGCACCTATTCACTCTAGACTTGAAGAGACCCAGATTATAGATTAGTTTAGTTTTTTTTAGTTTTGTTACTCAATACCAATACTGCGAGCACATTCCACAATCCACCTGCCCAAGCGTGGTGATTATGTTAAAAACCCCGGTTTAATTTTATGGGGGAGGCCTCGTCCAGCAGTGAAAGTCTAATGGCTTCCACCATCATTTTCATCATCAAGAGGATTTATTGCATTTTTTCAATGTACCACAGTAGGTAATTTAAATCACAATTCACAGTGTTTTAGCTGCCTGTACTTTATGCCTGGCTCACCAGACCTCATTGTCAGTGACACAAGCTTAGTGCCTCTATTTTAAGAAAATCTGAGCTGTCGCAGAAATAAACATAATTAGTCCAGTGCACAGAACAGCTCTACTATATATTATAGAGTCCAGTGCAACTTCACCTATATCATTATTATGGACACGTATAAACTCCGTTTAACGATGGCCCAACGATGGATTCGTATGTTTTTATAGCATTTTTTTTCTTAACCTATTTTGTCCTACTGCTGGGCAAAGGTCTCCCCCAAATTCTTCCACTTGTTCATGTCTTTGGCAGTCTCCCACCACTCCTTCTCAAAATTAACATCATCGTCCCGCCATCGCTTTCTCGGCCGACCCCGACGTCGCCGTCTTTCAGGTATCCAGGGTTTGCTGATGTTAGCCCACCTGTTGGGAAGCATTCGACTGACGTGCCCAGTCTCATTTAAGCCTGGCTGTTTTGTCACCTACGTCGGCAATACCAGTCAGGGAACGCAGCATACTATAATTTTATAGCTTACCTTAAGTTATTTCCATTTTAAATCTCTGCAACAGAATTAAGAAATACCACAAGACCACATGTTTGACGTACATTAATAACTCTGCCTCGAGGTTTTAGTTTCAGCTGAACAAACATTTGCATATTTCAAGCATACTACAGCAGCCATTTGAGATATTAGATGTCACCAACTATGTACGATATAAACTAGCTATCCCTCGACGTCGTCGGTCGTCTGCAAGTCCGATCAATTTAGATTTTCAATTATTTTTGCTGTCCGAATATATTGGGACCCAGTACCTTCAAACATATAAGATACCGAAATTGATTTCGAAGGGAATCCACAAACGCAGCAAAATAAAAAGGACATTATTCTGGTAAAACAGGCGTAAAAAAAACGGCCAAGTGCGTGTCGGACTCGTCCATGAAGGGTTCCGTAGCAGCAAGTAACATAATATAAAAGTTCTTGTAGTTCGTTCTAAATTTGATCGATGTTTTAATAACAGTGTATTAAAAAAAACTACTTACTAGACCTCGTTCTAACCAATTTTCGGTGGAAGTTTACATGGTAATATACAGCATATTTTTTTTTTAGTTTTATCATTCTCTTATTTTAGAAGTTAAAAGAGGGGGGGGGGGGACATACACATTTTACCACTTTGAAAGTGTCTCCTGCGCAAACTATTCAGTTTAATAAAATATATATGAGAAACCTCAATATCATTTTTGAAGAACTATCCATATACTATACACGAATGAGTTTGATGAAGAAAAAAACTGAGTACCCCCAAAATGTATTATTTTTCTATTTTTGTGTGAAAATCACAGAATACATCTACTTACCAAGTTTCAACAGCATAGTTCTTATAGTTTCGGAAAAAAGTGGCTGTGATATACGGACGGACAGACAGACAGACAGACATGACGAATCTATAAGGGTTCCGTTTCTTGCCATGAGTGTAAACACTTTCGATACACTGCCGGTTTGCACTTTAGTCAATTATGTATATACATATGCTCTAGAGTCTAGTCCTTCAAATGTGTTCACTAATCAAGCAATGGACTGATAAAACTTATCAGAATTATCCCTCTTTATTCGTTTTGTCTCTCTTTTGGTTCGGATACTCTTTGAGCGCTGTTCCGAAGTCCATTTACTTTGAGATCAATGCTGACTACCCACATGTAAAGTTTCTCAGAAACGTGTCTTGGGCTACGTAAATAAGTTTGTGCAAATACCATTTCCTAATGGATAACTGCTGAGATATTTCCACGTCATTACCGAGAGATTCGGCCTATTGTTCGAAGTTTATTGTGCGACCGGACGCAATTACACCGAGCTCACGAGCTGACGGAATCTGATTGTGTGGCTGGCTGTTGTGTGAGCCTGTACTGGTTACAGATTTCTATTACCGTCCTCTGAATAGGTACTACTATACACTTTACTTTACTTTTAAGTGTTTCCGACACTTGTATGGATAGAAATTCAGTCATTGAAAAATTTCAAACTTTGGCCTCAAACATTAGAGTAGATGACAATAGTAGTAGTGATGATGAGTAGAAACAAGTTGTAGATGAATGTTCGCTTCGCCTCCTTGGTTCACCTATTCTTGACGAGTCTTTTCCGGCATTTGTAGACGCTTCCGTCTGGTAGTGATTTGGATCAGTTGAGCTACCTTTAGATCGCTTGACGCGGTCTTCAGGTAGCACAACTGTTTCATATGTATTTTGTACATACCTTGTATTATTCTTTCTGTAAATAAATGTATACTTTACTAGGTACTATAAAGAGTTCGTCTGGGGAAGTACTACCACCATACCTACTATTTCTCCAGCAAAGCAGTATTTCTCGCATTGCTGTATTCCGGTTTGAAGGGTGCCGGTGAAGTTACATGTACATGAGACTTTTCATCTTAATGTATCAGGGTGGCGGGTGCAGTGCAATGCATTGAAAGATAAGAATATTATGCATATACGAAGATAAAAAAACAAGGTGTACTACTAACAAACTATTTGTGTCTTTTTAGGGTTTTTGTACTATGCTTTTTGGTAGAAATATGTATGTGGTAGTACTTTCCCAGACAAAGTCTTGGTCGTGGTGGTAGGTTTGGAGCTAAATTACGAAAACGGAATATAGTGGCACTCTTTTCAGTAATACAAAAGAAGATAAATACATGTGTTATTTAGTAAATTAATTAAACAAAGACCCTTTTTTTTCTTTTTTTTTATACTTCTTGGATTACGGAACAAGCAAGAGGCCCACCTGATGTTAAGCGGTAACCTCTGCCTATGAACAGTGCATTACCTCATAGGTCACGTGCACCTAGGACGCACCCTATGTGGCATTGCACTGCGCCAGCCACCCTGAGACATAGATGAAAAGTCTCATGTGCCTGTAATTTCACCGGCACCCTTACCCTTCAAACCGGAACACAGCAATGCGAGCACTACTGCTTTGCGGCAGAAATAGGTATGGTGGTAGTACTTCCCCGGACGAACTTTTTCACAAAAAAGCTCTACTACTACTGTACGTAAAATGACCCTGTACGTATCTAGCTGGTAACAAGAACTGGATACGAATTAAATTCTAAAGGAATTGTAATGCGTCTATGAATATTAACTGTTGATAATGACTCTACCTTATCTTAAATTATTATGATAAAATCTGTTCTCTGAATACAATTGGATGCCTCCTGGTGGAAACAGGTGTGGTGAAAGGACGAACTCTGGTACTCACAATTTGTCGGCTTCAGCTTGGTTCCTTTCTTTGCGCTGGTTTTCACATTTTTCACCATAAATACACAAGTTAATTTGTACTGTAGTTTTAGCGAGATATTAATAATCAATTTTCTGATTTATTCGAATTTTTGGATTGTTTTTCACGCATGGGCTTGCGGCGCGGAGTGACTTCTCAACGTCTAATGCTCGGCGACAGCCGACGGCTCCCGAAGATGTACCTTCGTTCGTTCGGGTGTAGGTAATTAGGATGCACAGGATATATATAAAAAATAGAGGAGTGATGTGAATGAAGTGTGTGACTGTGTTGATAGGTGGCGCTAACATTGTTCCCCGGGCTGAAGGGATACCTTCTGAAGAACTACTTGCAATCATAATGAGATAAACAGATAAAGCGAAAAGTAAACTAAGAATAATTAAACTAAGTTAAACTAAGAATGGTTATAAGGATATCGAGATTTTTATTGAAGAGGCAGTTTAAATAGCTTTACAATTGGTCGAACATACGAGCCAGTCTTAGTGCGAATTTTTGCAACTCTGCTAATTTGATCTCTACCAGGATAGAGCTCTTCTATGATAGCAAGAGGCCAGCTTAATACTGGAGCGTTGTCGTCCTTGACGATTACTATTTGCCCCTTTTCAATGGGCTCAGAAGGAGTATTCCATTTCTGTCTGCTTTGAAGAGAAGTCAAGTATTCTACTCTCCATCTATGCCAGTAAGATTGAACTAGCCTGTTAAGTAAATCATAGCGACTAAGTCTGTTTTCCGGTACATTGAGAACATCTTGCGCTGGGAGGTATTTCAAAGGTGTTATATTTAAGAAATGTGATGGCGTAAGAGCCTCTAGTTCATTAGGATCAGAACTCAAAACGCACAGCGGACGGCTGTTTAAGATTCCCTCAATCTGGATCAAAACAGTACTTAGTTCTTCGTATGTTAAGATTTGATTTCCAATCGATCTTTTTAGATGAGTTTTGACCGATTTGATATTACTTTCGTATATTCCTCCAAAATGAGACCCTAAGGGAGGATTCCGTTTGAATTGAATGTGTAGATCTGCTAAGTTTTGATCAATGTATTTATTATGCGTATCAGAAGATAAAAGCGTATGCAATTCGTCAAGTTTTCTTTTGGCTCCTACGAAGTTAGTGCCTCCATCACTAAGAATCATGGAGACAGGTCCCCTTCTACTAATAAAGCGCTTAAAAGCCGCTAAGAACATTTCGGTACTTAAATCTGAAACTAATTCCAGGTGCAAAGCCTTTGTTGTCAAACAAATGAACAAGCAGAGATAAGCCTTAGAACTTTTTACACCGCGGCGGCGATAAGGCGTTACAAAGAACGGACCTGCGTAGTCAACACCAGTAAAAACAAAGCTCTTGACTTCACTTACCCGAAAGTGGGGTAGATCCCCCATGAGCGGGCAAGTGTTTTTTGGTCTTAATTTAAAGCAAGCGTTACATTTCTGCAAGCGTTTACGTATCATATTTCTAGCTGAAAGAATCCAATATTTTTGCCGTAGCAGAGCTATCAGAAGGCTAGGGCCAGAATGAGCATTTGCAATATGGGAATGGTCCACCAGTAAATGAACAATTTGATCATTCGCGGGCAAAACAATTGGATGTCTTTGGGTGAAGTTTAACTGAGCGTTTTTCAAACGTCCGCCTACTCGTATGAGCTTATCCTTGTCAACGAAAACGTTAAGTTTTTGCAAGGCAGGAATGTTTGTTTCGCGAAAGTGTCTCTTTTGAATACTTCGAATAATATATTTTTCTGCGGTTTCTAAATCTTGAACGGATATTGCGTTATGAGAATTCAATAATTTTGTAAATCGTAAGACGTAAACTACAGCATGTAGGTATTTATTCCAGTTTGACATACGATTACCTAAGTCGTATAAGACGTCAGAATCGTTTTCGATGGGTTGAACTGCAAAGGTTGAAGTCTTTGTTTCAGGAAGCTCAATGACAGGTAATGGGTTTGCGTAAGCTTGAATGGGCCATTCATTAAGCGGGCGAGCGAGCCACGATGGGCCATGAAACCATAAATTGTTGTCAACGAGCTTGCTAGGCATGACAGGGCGTGAAATGATATCTGCTGGGTTTTCATTTCCAGCTATATGGAACCAGTGTCGGGCCGGCAGGTTTTCATTGATCGCGGATATCCGGTTGGCAACAAATGTTTGAAATCGAAAAGGTGGGGCGCGGGTCCATGACAGCGTTACTGTTGAGTCCGAAAAGGCTACGGTCTCATTTATTGGAATGCGCTCACTGATGGAGTCACGTACGGCCACGATCAAGTTAGATAGTAAGAGTGCGGCACAAAGTTCGAGGCGAGGTAGGGTGACAATGTTGTTTGAAGAGGCGACCTTTGATTTCGCGCAAAGTAGTGTAACCTGACCTACGTCGCTCTCACTCTGGCTAGCTCGAAGGTAGATAGCAGCGCCGTAGCACTTTTCACTCGCATCAGCGAAACCGATGAGCGAAATGTTTCGAGAATGTTGAAGTATGCCCACATGACGAGGTATTTTTATATTTTCTAAAAGATGAAGCTCGTTTTGAAATTGAGACCATTGGTCATTTATGTAAGCAGGGACATCATCATCCCAGTCTAAGTCACGTTTCCAACATTCTTGGACAAGTAATTTTAATAGCGCGGTGACCGGACCGAGCAGTGATAGCGGATCGAAAAGCCGGGCAGCCACCGAAAGTATGGTGCGTTTAGTGCATGTAGCATGATTAGCGTTAACCTTGAAAAAAAAGGCGTCTTCAAGGGGTTTCCATTGAAGGCCAATAATTTTAATATCATTATCTTCATCGAATTTCACAATATTGGGAGCTTGCTGAGCTATAGGAATGCGTTTCATCAGTTCGGTACTATTTGTCACCCATTTGACAAGTTTGAAGCCGCCGGCTTTGAAGAGTTGCGTGAGTTCGTGATACAGTCTTTCAGCTTCAGAGACTGAAGAAACAGAGGAAACGTAATCATCCATAAAAAAATGGCGATCAGCCGCCCACGCAGCAGCTGGCCAGCGCGTGCGCTCATCATCAGCAAGCTGTCTCACAACTCGCATTGCCAAGTAAGGCGAACTGGATAAACCGAACGCGATTCGAGAAAATGCATATGTGGCGATTGGCTCGTCCGAATTAAACCGGAACAGAATGCGTTGGAAGCTGTGATGCCTTGGATTTAAATTCAATTGGAAAAACATTTTTTCGATATCAGCTGATAGGGCTATTGAAAAAAGTCGAAGGTTGATCAATAAATCGAAAATGTTAGTTTGCAGATTCGGTCCAGTGTATAAAACGTCATTGAGCGATTTACTCGAGCTAGTCTTGCAACTTGCGTCTAGCACGATTCTAGTTTTGGTAGTTGCCTTATCGGGTCTATAGATAGCTTTATGCGGTATATAGTAGCACGGACCGGGCGCGGGATTATCAATTTTATTGAGATACCCTTTCTCAATGTAATCTTGAATAGTAGCGTTGTAATCTATGCGTAATTCGGGATTAGAGTTTAAGCGTTTTTCTAAATTTAATAAGCGTGTTCTGGCAATATTTTCTGAGCGACCGAGCTCAGTCGGTTCGTATTTGAACGGGAGCGCGACAGTATACCGCCCAGTATCGTCGCGCGAGAAAGTTTCCTTGAAAATTCTTTCGCATGCCTCGTCATCTGGACTTAGATGTTTTTTAGTAGGCACACTTTCGAGTTCCCAGAATCGTTGGGTTAAATCTTCCAGCGTAGGTTCAATGACCGCGTGAAACGATTGGTTATTAATAAGATATGAGTTATGAACGCAATCCGCCCTACCCATCACTACGTAACCCAGTGAAGTCTCAACTCCAACCACCGAGGAACCAGGATCTGTTATTTTACGATTACCCAACAAAAATGGGAAAAGTTCGTTGCTAATCAAACAATCGAAGTCAGCGGGCGTGTGGTATTCATCGTCCGCTAGCGGCAAGTCGCGCAAATGTTTTAGTTCAGACGTGTCTATATAAGAGATAGGCATTTTATCTGTGATCGTATCTATTACGCGTGCGTTTATTGTGTAACTACACCGTGCGTCATAGCGAGAATGAATTATGAATTTTGCGAAACCCATAAAAGGTTTTACGGAGAGGCCTATGCCTTTGATAGAACCAGGTGCGTGCGTAATATTTAAATTCAAGCGATCACAACATGATTTTGTGATAAAGTGACCCATAGAGCCACTGTCTAGGAAAACTCTCATTTTTAAGCGTTCACCTGCATCGCTATAAACGTCTACAACGGCGCTAGGCAGGAGTACAGTTGTTGCATTGGAGTTACGTGTTGAAGTCGTAAATGTGGCATTATCTTGCGTTTGCGGCAGACCTTGTTCCGCGTGAACATAAGGTTCATATTGGCGCGCCTCCGCTAGCGCCGGTGCCGGCGCGAGCGCGGGAGTGGGGCAGACGGAATAGATATCATTCGCATCACAAGTGGCGGCGGCGAGCGGTTGCTGCGTAGCGACTGGCAGCGGCGCCGGCGGCGCGGCGCGGCTGGCACTTGCACCCGCGGTAGCGGATTCACACGGAGTTGATTCAATGTGTACTTGCGTGTGATGCATGCGGTTGCAAACAGAACATCTGTTATACGAGCGGCACGAATTTATATTGTGAAACCCTAAACAATTTATGCATAAATTGTTAGTTCGTATGAAATTAATTCTCGCGGCTATGTTCAGCTTGAGAAAAGCCTCACATCTGTATAGTGGATGTACGCTGTCATTTTTGCAGAAGGTACATTTTGGAAAATTATTATTTTGCGCAACAAACGCTTGCACGGCTGAATGTTGCGGTTTATTGTATTGCGGGGAAAAGGGCTTGTTTGGTTGCGTTTTAGTATTAGCGTAGGTATTTGCCGCCCTAGTAGGTAGCCCGGTATTGCGCAACATATGAATCTTACTTTGTTCTTTTATGAATTTTGACAACGAATCGAAAGTAGGTAGCTTCTCTTCGCGATGTGCTTGTTCGAACAAGTTGACAGTTTCTTTGTCTAGTTTCGATATAGCAATGTGCGTAAATATAAAATCAGAAAGATCGTCAATACCTAATTGTTTCAACGCGGATTGAGCGGCACAGAAATGTTCAATGAAGGCATCTAACGAGTTAGTAGACGGGGACTGGCTACCTTTGAAATTGAGTATTTGTTCTAGGTACATTGTAGCTAGTGTCCGTTTGTCCTGGTATTTTTCCTTGAGGGTATTCCACAGAATCTTGTAGTTACTCGCGATCGGTGGAATTCCTGCGCAAGCGCTAAGGGCTTTGCCAGACAATTTTCCGATAAGATACTGTACTCTTTCTGCATCAGATAAATGTGTATTATTATGTATGAGTGTGGTGAAGTTTTCGTAGAACACAACCCATTTATTGGGTGAACCATCAAAGGACACTAACTCCAAGGCAGGCAGTTTTATTTTTAGAAGATCATAGTTATTTGTAGCTGTATTGATCGATTGAGTGGCAACACGAGTGAGTTCGGATTCGACTGCCTTTATGTTACAATATAGTTCGTCGAATGCAAGTAAGCGCGCGAAGTCTGCGACAGCATTCGTATGTACGTCCAATAATGCCATGTTCAATTGCTCTGTTACATCGGTAAATTCACGACGAACATTTTCTATAGATTTCACTCTGATAAGGAACGATCTTTTCACTCTATCGTCACTACAACCAATGCTCAGATCATACATATTCTGTATTATTGTAAATAGACTTTGCTGTTTAGCGGTAAGCATTACAACTAGGTTTTCTGAAGGAGATGGTTTTTCATCATCGGACTGTGAGTCTCCGACTTTAGCCGCCGCGGCTCTAGTCATCGACGTTGGGATCGGCGGTGGCATTTTTTCGAATGAATATTGTGTTTAAAACAACGAGCAGGTTTGTCAACCCCAGGAATAATGAAGAATATGTATGTCCAGACGGGTAACAATAGCGATAACCGCTAATAGCAAATTAGGTAGGTAATTATTAACCTAATAAGTTATCACTCAGCTCGAGAAAAAATATGGCGGCGTGCGTATGTGTGTTACAACAAGTAGGTAATTAGAACAGAATGTGTACAGAAAGGTTAAAAAATCCTACTTAATGAGAATGCGTATGTATTTAGCGTGTAATATTATTGAATATAAGGTTGTAAGCGTATTGCGTAGGTAATTAAGCGTGTGTATAGTATTTTTGCGGTGTGGTAGGTAGGTATTATGTGAATGCGGGTTGCGTGGCGTGGTATTTTAAAAGTCGTAAAAATATGTAAATAAGTTAAATAGATTAGAATATAGGAAGGATGCGACTCCGAAGGACCAGTTTTATGGTGGAAACAGGTGTGGTGAAAGGACGAACTCTGGTACTCACAATTTGTCGGCTTCAGCTTGGTTCCTTTCTTTGCGCTGGTTTTCACATTTTTCACCATAAATACACAAGTTAATTTGTACTGTAGTTTTAGCGAGATATTAATAATCAATTTTCTGATTTATTCGAATTTTTGGATTGTTTTTCACGCATGGGCTTGCGGCGCGGAGTGACTTCTCAACGTCTAATGCTCGGCGACAGCCGACGGCTCCCGAAGATGTACCTTCGTTCGTTCGGGTGTAGGTAATTAGGATGCACAGGATATATATAAAAAATAGAGGAGTGATGTGAATGAAGTGTGTGACTGTGTTGATAGGTGGCGCTAACACCTCCAATTTAGAACGAGAAAGGCTCAATATTGGCAAGGCTATTGAATTATTGGGGTCAACAGCCTCTCATCGCGGAAGGCTTTCGCAGATGATACAACTCTGATACTGCATACTTAGAAATATAAGGAATAGTATAGAGCTGAGTAAAATTGGACGATTCGGCATTTGTGTGTATGTGTATGTGTGTTTCTCTGAGGATAACTTTTATACCGTTGGTTGATCCGATCTTCATGAAATTTGGTAAATGTGTAGATAATTTTGGTAAATGTGTTTTGTAGGTCAGCTTAAGAGCAGAATCAGTCTACTAGTTGTTCAGATAATGGGAAGACCCCCTTAGAGAAGGGGTAAAGCAAATATTTTAAAAAACCTCTGTCTATGGTACTTCTAGTAATTTAATAATGCTGAAATTTGCCAACAGTAAGCTAGCAGTAAAATTATACTATTCTTGAATATTATAATAGAATTGAAGCCTACATGTTTAATATATTATTAAGCTGCAATACTGACCATGTGTGAAAACTTAAATATAAAGTTCCGAATTAAATTTACTTGAATAGTTGGGCTACCTTTAAGTTTAGATTGTTTGCAACGGGGTCTAGCTTGCTCAACTGTTTCATTTTTAATTTACTTGAATAGTTGGGCTACCTTTAAGTTTAGATTGTTTGCAACGGGGTCTAGCTTGCTCAACTGTTTCATTTTTAATTTACTTGAATAGTTGGGCTACCTTTAAGTTTAGATTGTTTGCAACGGGGTCTAGCTTGCTCAACTGTTTCATTTTTAATTTACTTGAATAGTTGGGCTACCTTTAAGTTTAGATTGTTTGCAACGGGGTCTAGCTTGCTCAACTGTTTCATTTTTAATTTACTTGAATAGTTGGGCTACCTTTAAGTTTAGATTGTTTGCAACGGGGTCTAGCTTGCTCAACTGTTTCATTTTTAATTTACTTGAATAGTTGGGCTACCTTTAAGTTTAGATTGTTTGCAACGGGGTCTAGCTTGCTCAACTGTTTCATTTTTAATTTACTTGAATAGTTGGGCTACCTTTAAGTTTAGATTGTTTGCAACGGGGTCTAGCTTGCTCAACTGTTTCATTTTTAATTTACTTGAATAGTTGGGCTACCTTTAAGTTTAGATTGTTTGCAACGGGGTCTAGCTTGCTCAACTGTTTCATTTTTAATTTACTTGAATAGTTGGGCTACCTTTAAGTTTAGATTGTTTGCAACGGGGTCTAGCTTGCTCAACTGTTTCATTTTTAATTTACTTGAATAGTTGGGCTACCTTTAAGTTTAGATTGTTTGCAACGGGGTCTAGCTTGCTCAACTGTTTCATTTCTAATTTTAAAAAGGTTGTACATACTTATACTTGTTTATATGTTATTTCTGTAAATACAATTTTATTTTTTTACAGAAAGAATAATACAAGGTATGTTCAAAATACATATGAAACAGTTGTGCTACCTGAAGACCGCTGCAAGCAATCTAAAGGTAGCTCAACTGATCCAGATCACTACCAGACGGAAGCGTCCCTAAGATGCTGGCTGCATTGCCATTTTCTGTAAATTGAATTGAATTAAATTAAAATATTGATTTGTTGGAATTCGTATGTGTTAATTTATCGCTTTAAGTCCTGTGATTCCTTCATAACCTCGGTTTCTATCCTATTTCCTAGGTCACAATCTTACCGTTGCGATCATAATGCAGTAAAATTGAGATGTTCTTCACCAATAAATCTCAATAAAAGAACGTTTCGCGTTCCGAATCCCGTATAACGGAGCACGTACTCGTAGCCGGTGGAATCTCGTTTAGGAATTCAGGGCATCAGCGTTATAATGTGGCATCAAATTAATTTTAATAACACTTACCTAGAATTCACGTTTTTTGGATTTTTCCACTAAGCGCTCCCTGGATGTAATCCAGAGCCGGCTGGTACGGACGTAATGTTTTAGGAGCTTAAAATGTACTTAATAAAAGGAGATATATTTTCAATAAGGAAGGAAAGGCAGGGGCCAGCACCTACCTGGGTAGGTTTACCACTAGACGCTTGTGCCCTTTTGTACGCAAACGAAGTGTGCTCCTATATTGGATATTATCTCATAAAATGTTGGTACAAATGATTAGTACACTAAGGGCCCTAACTCACCGAGATGCCATAGCTACGTCGCCAGCTACGTATCCAAACAATTCATATTAAAGCGTATGGTAGTTAACTCACTTGGCAACAGTTTGGCAACGTCGCCAATTTGGAAGCGTAGCCATAACCAACGGGACACATTGTGGAGACTGGATACAGCTGATACACGCTGGCGACGCGACGTAGCCAATACAATATACACCAGCAAGCTGCGTCTCACTCACTCGGTGTCTAACCGGTCGCCAAGACGGACGCACAGCGCATACGGGTTTTGTGTAAAAAAAATTGTTTTGATACCGAAACATTTATTATGGCAATTCGAAATCGTCCACGTTTATAGAATACTGCAATGTCAGATTATTCCGATACGAGAACCACCGTTAGAAGTTAGACAATGGCAACCGAAGGTAGCCAGAGGTAGCCATGGATACGTAGCCGGCGACGTTGCAATGGCATCTCGGTTAGTTAGGGCCCTTATATCTACAAACGTGTTTTTTTGTTTGTTTGGAAACCGTTTAATTAAGATAATTAATTAAAATTATCTTAGATAATAGTGGACTGATAATGTGTACAAAATTTAATGTAGTTTGATGAGATGAGATAATATCAAAAATAGGAGGCGTTATGCAAAATGTTTAGTGCACGATGTGGTCATCTTTAATTGGAATTGCATGTAAATTTGATCTTAAACTAACAACAGTAAGCACCCAACCATGAATTCTGTTAATGTTCTTAAATAAATAGGAGTAACTTCGTTGCGTCCTAGCGGCACACTCCTATTAACACCAATTTTGCGATCACCCATCCGCCTGCCAGGCGTGGTGATTATGGAAAATCCCCCCGTTACATTCAATAGCAGAGGCCACGTTCAGCGGTGGACGTCTACAGGATGATGATGATAGAAGGCAGTCGAAAATTTAATATTGAACGCTATGGATCGGGCGAGTAGCCGGCAGAGATGCGAAAGGTGCGGGGCAATTTATTTTTAGTATATGCACATTTTTGTTCCGATTCTGTGAGTTGTAGTACAGAGGGGCTAGTCTGCAAATTTGACAAGCAACTTACACACACCACACGGATTTTTGTACGGGATTTGAGGTTCTCAAGGTGCCCGCTAGGGGCATTCTTCGATTTCTCCATATTAAAATCCGTGTAGTGTACACCACACGGCCGTGTAATAAGTTGCTTGTTAAATTTGCAGACTAGCCCCTCAGATATTATAATTCACCAAGTCCGTTTGGCTATGTTTGTATAGTGCATGTACATCCACATTGTTTTAGAATGTATAAAATCAGTAGCAAAAAAAAAATACTTCGTGGGATGGAACAACTGTGACATGGTAGGTAGGTAGGTACTAGAAGTTCTTGATAACCACGACACATGGAATTCATATTCATGTTCTTATCACTGATGAACGAATTCAGTCTTGTTTATCAGTAAATTCATACGATTTTTAGGGTTCCGTACCTCAAAAGGAAAAACTCAAGCATTATAGGATCACTTTGTTGTCCGTCTGTTTGTCAGTCAAGATCCTTTTTCTCAGGAACGCGTGGAAGTATCAATCTGAAATTTATATCAAATTTTCAGGTCTACGGTCCCTTGGAGCTGTAAAAAAAAAAACTTCTAAGCCAACGCAATCAAAAGATACAGCCGTTTATGCTGCAAATTGTCAACACTCGCAAGGGAATCCAAACCTACAGGGTACTTCCCGTTAACTCAGAATCTTGAAATTTGGTGCAAAGCAACGTCTTATAGCACAGATAAAGGAAAAATTGCAAAAAGCATAAATTTTTAGTTACATCACATAATAAAAATATTTTTAATAATTTTAAACTTACTACCTACACCTTTCCTCCTGATGATTTCATTTAGCAATAAAAACCTAACTTTTACTTATATACCTACCTACAGGTTTGTATGGAACCGTCGGTGTGCGAGTCCGACTCGCATTTGGCCAGTTTTTTATAGGTACTCCATACCTATAAAATTCTACACTTAGACTATACATAGGTACATATAAAGCTACGTACGTATTAGCAATAAAAGCTTGTATTTCTAGTCACGTAGGCCCTAGATTCTGCCCTCCAGTCCAGGAGTGGACCCGTAATAGAACTAGGAATAAAAGCCAATGGACGTTTATGAAAAATTCTTTGGCTGCTATAATTTTCGGTCTAAAAGTAGTATTGTGATTCCAAAGATAACTGCTTAAATAAGTGCTATTCCCCAAACGTAACGTTGCTTTGCATTTGTCCAGATGTATGTATGATGGTACTCGCGTACAGGTATATTTGGTCGTATTTTCAATGAATCTTGACGAAACTTGATAAACAGGTTCTAAAATTACGTAGTTTGGTTGGTCGTAAGCGATTTTTGATCGGAGGGGTATTTTCCCCCATGGGGGGGGGGGGGGGAGTTTGTTGCGGTGCCAACAAACGTATATACAGGTTGATTTTGATAATATTTGGAAGAATCATTGCAAAGAGCTTGTCAATATACAGGTAACTATTTCAGGCACCTTGGGTGAATTCTGAAGAGTTACTTATCGAAAAGTGATGTTAGGAGTTACGGGTTCGGTTTTTAAAATAATAAGATCTGCAAAAATAAGTATTTATTTTTAAAAAAATACCTATATGGGTTATTTGTTTTATCATTATATGAATCAACATGATGCATATTCTTATACATGTTTGTGTTCACGAAGTCTACTGTTCGCAAAACTACTAGTTTAAGTACTAGGTAAGGCCCTAAATATAGCTGCTGAAATAGATATTTACCCCCTTATTCATAATCATTTTAATTAGTTCAGTAAAATACATTTATTTACAGAAAGAATAATACAAGTTATTTACAAAATACATATGAAACAGTTGTGCTACCTGAAGACCGCTGCAAGCGATCTAAAGGTAGCTCAACTGATCCAAATCACTACCAGACGGAAGCGTCCCTAAGATGCTGGCTGCATTGGCACGCTGAATGGCAATACTAATGCGTTGAGCCAGATAAGAGCCAGCTCTCGGGTCACGCGTCGCTTCGACGTTAGTTTAGTTAGTTAGTTCGCTCTGATGTAAAATGACATACCTATACCTAATTCAAAGGAAGACAAAAGCTATTTTAGCTATCAAAGGTACAGTAAAATTGATTACGGTTGATTGTAGTTGATTATGAATAAGGGACTATGTCTCCAAACATAACTGCTGAAATAAGGACTGCATCCCCAAACAAAACCTTTGAAATAAGAATAAGGTATGTCCCCAAACATAACTGCAAAATCTGAATGCACCCAAATCTGATTGATTGACAAATCGTCTACTTCATTATGGCATAGTTCCCAAAACAGCAACGTAGTTTACCGGCCAATATCCGGCGAAAATACGTTGTAATTTGAATGTTTCGAAAGCGAAACAACAACTAGCTCTTTCAATTATTATTCAGAGCCAAGTTAATTTATATTTTCGATTACATATAACAAATATTTATTTAAATATTGATTTTCTTGATTACCGTTCACTTTTAGTTTCGTGAGCGCTATTCTGTCACTTTATATCTAACCTGAACTTGACGAAGTCAGGGACGGATATATGCTGTTGTCAGCATCTTAAGTAGAAAGTTGGTACTTACTACTAATCAGTTTCACGTACACTGTGATTAATGATGGACGAAGAATAATGTATCGGAGATCCTTTCTCCCTTAACAGTCTTGACCTAAATAACAGAGACAGCTTAGTTTATTCTTCGCTAAATGTATAACTACATTAAATATCAAACCGGCAATGCGCGTGTTCTGTAATTGTGAGGTTTCCCTTCATAACTAATGAAATTCGCATCACAATATAGTACATTATTGCAAAGGCCGCAAAATACAATTGCAGGTCGAGTATGAGTTTGAAGGCCGAGCCGCAGGCGAGGCCTTCACTTATACGAGACAGGCAATTGCCATTTCCGCCGAGGCATATAGTTCTTTTCTCAAAAGAATGCAGGGAAATAAAACATACTTTTTATATGTGTATATTTATTTAATTAATATTAAAAGTTACATTTACCTTTGTCGCTAAATGTATATCATGTGGGACTTTAATAAAAAATAGCTTTATGTTTTCGCCCGTATTTTTTTTAGATTTTTTGCTTTTGAATCACACCGATTGTCGTAGTTAAATTTCCATATTTTTTCAAGTTAATGGTGTTTTTTTCTTTTTTTGTGTACTACTTGAATGACGGAACAAACAGATGGTCCACCTGATGTTAAGCGGTAACCTCTGCCTATTAACAGTGCATTACCTCACAGGTCACGTCCACCTAGGACGCGCCCTATGTGGCATTGCATTGCGCCCGCCACCCTGAGACATTAAGATGAAAAGATGATGATGTTTTTAATATGAATTGTAACATTTCAGCATGGAATAAACTGCCCATAATGTAGACGGTTTTTTTTTTTTTTTTTTTTTATTATTGTACATAATAAATGTACAATACCATTACAATCTAGCCATAAAGCAGGCTACTAAGTAATTTAACATTGACCTAGATTTATAACATAAATTATACCTAATAATGTGTCCATTGACACTTTTCTTACTGTCTCTATTTAAGGGGAGGAAACTTCGTTCTTGTGTTCTTATTAGCAAGCACTAGTTTGCACTATAGTTTACACTACACTAACTCATAAGGTTAAATTCTTTTGAGTGTTCTCACTATGTCCGTGTTGTCGAGAAGCTGGATTGCCTCGACGTTCACATGATGATGAAGTCTACGTTCGTGAGCTTCTGCATACTTTAGTTTTTTTGTGTTTTTAGTTTTAGCAATCTTATTAAAATACGCCAAAAATACTGTTTCAGAGAAAATGTTCACTTTTTCTCATTTTTACAACTCATAAAATGATAGTCAGATGGTAAGATGAATTTGATGTGATTTGTGATTTGTGTTTGTGTTTGTTGACGACCTCTGTGGTGCGGCAGGCGTAGGTTTGCCTGCGACGCAGGAGGTTGCGGGTTCGATTCCCGCCTCGGAACAAATATATGTACAATCTGCAGATATTTGTTCTGGGTGTTCTCGATATTTCTATGTATATTAAAAAAAAACTATCTATGTAATGTATTGTATACTTATATCAGTTATCTAGTGTACCCATAACACAAGCTCTGCTTAGCTTGGGGCTGGATAATGTTGTTTGAATTGTCAAGCGTTATTTATTTATTTATATTTTTGTTATTGTCAACTAATTTGATGGGACATATCGCTGATGGTTCGACTATTCAAAAAATGATGTTGGAAAACATTGCCTCATTCAATAAATTCAAAAGTGTGCTTAAAAAACTACTTTGCATGATGGAGAGGTACCCCTAAATATGCAAACGAATTAACTTTTTTTTTCTTTTTTTTTTTATATTGGTAGATTTTTGTTTGACTACGATCTCACCTGTTGGTAAGTGACGGTGTGGCCGAAGATGGAGCACAAAGGTCTAGAAGGCTAGCCTTGAAGAGACCCAGGTTATAGTTTTCAGGAAAGACAGACGACGGTAGTGTATTCCACTCCTTAGCAGTTTGCATTATAAAAGTAGAACTGAAACGTTTAGTACGAATAGAGGGTATACTAATTGTGATTCCAAATATGTTTTTGTGAAACATAATATTTTTCAATACAAGCTTCTATAAAATTAGTGATCGGAACCGTGTGCTGACTAAAATGAGTCTTAACACAGCCCAGTCTACTATATTATCCATCGAGGAGTTCTGTTGTCCACCTTCCGTCCACAACATCAGATCAGCTTGCTGTCACCATTATATAGTATTTTCATCGGAACTTGACAAGTTTGCAAAATTTCAACTTATTCGGTTGAGAATGACTGCTTTAAAATTCAATTGCAAGATTTGGCCTGAACATATAAACATTGCAAGTTAAATAAAAGCTTGTCAAATACCTATCCTTGGTCTCTTCGTTCTCAAGAGTTTGTACTCTGAAAATAATTCCTCTGATTTAATTGCTGTGGTGTTCGGCCTAAGAGTAGACCCCTCCGTCTCCTACCGTGGATGTCATTACAGTCGACTAAGGGATTTCACCATCATGTATAAGAGCACACAGTGCTAATATTGCGATCACCAATCCGCCTGCCCAGCGTTGTGGGATACCCCCCCCCCCCCCCTCCCCCCATTGAAAGAAAGAAAGAAAAAAGGAAAACATTTATTTGTGCCAACAAATAAAATTCCACACAAAATGACACACAAACAGAAACAAAGAAAATAAAACTAATGTGTGCCTCTTAGTACCAGCCACGCATCACTGATACAAATTAGCGTCCAGCTCAGCATTTGTTGTCTTATATGAGGGAGGCCTCGTCCAGCAATGGACGTCTTACGGCTCTTGATGATGATGAATACATACATACATAAACTGACGCCTGTTTCCTGGAGGGGTAGGCAGAAACCACGGATTTCCTTTTGCTACGATCCTGATACACCTCTTTTGCTTCATTCACTCTCATCGCATTCTTCATAGTTGCTCGTCAGTTAAGGGTACTCTTGACCTGGCCTTTTTCCAGAACGTCTCAATTCCGATAGTCTGAATTGATGATAAACGATTGGACTAAATGTTTTATAATAAAGCCAAATCCTATAGTAGTAGAGCTTTTTTGTGAAAGAGTTCGTCCGGGGAAGTACTACCACCATACCTATTTCTGCCGCAAAGCAGTAGTGCTCGCATTGCTGTGTTCCGGTTTGAAGGGTAAGGGTGCCGGTGAAATTAAAGGCACATGAGACTTTTCATCTTTATGTCTCAGGGTGGCGGGTGCAGTGCAATGCCACATAGGGCGCGTCCTAGGTGGACGTGACCTATGAGGTAATGCACTGTTCATAGGCAGAGGTTACCGTTTAACATCAGGTGGGCCATCTGATTGCTCCGCCATTCCAGTAGTATAAAAAAAAAAAAAAAAACGTGCCAAAATAAGACATGTGGTGACTTAACAATAGATAGTCTGGAGTAGTCAGGCCAATTCGATCCACGATAGGTGTCTATTGTATGCAGGTCGTATGTGCAGTAATACGAGTAGACGTGGGGTGCAAGTGTGAGCGGTTATTCAAACGAAGCATTGCCTCTGAGCGTGCATGAAAAGAGCTTCCCTGTAATCAAAAGCTCTTTTCAAAGGCCTTTCTAGGGTTCCGTACCCAAAGGGTAAAACGGGACCCATTACTAAGACTTCGCTGACCGTCCGTCCGTCTGTCACGAGGCTGTATCTCATGAACCATGATAGATAGACAGTTGAATTTTTCGCAGAGGATGTATTTATGTTGCCGCTATAACAAAAAGTATTAAAAAATATAATAAAAAATATATTTAAGGGGGCTCTTATACAACAAACGTGTTTTTTTTGCAGTTTTTTTAGATAATGGTACGGAACCCTTCGTACGCGAGTCTGACTCGCACTTGGCCGTTTTTTGTTTTTTATTTTTTTAAATCTGATTTATGAAAATGAAGTGGATAAGCTGGATAGAAAAGGTTACAAACGAAGACGTATTGAAGGGAGTGAACGAGAAAAGAGATCTAATAAAAACTATTCAGAAAAGAAGGGGAAAATGGTTGGTAATATTAAAAGATACGACAGCGTTCAAAACACCCAAAGACTTACAAATAACTACAATGGACTTATATTCCATACATAGCTTATAGCTTAGCAATAGCACTATAGCTAAGTAAACTTAGCTAGCTTAAACTTAGTCCTTTTAGTAAACTAGGACATAAATAATTTTTGTATAAGGTGGGAGAAGCCACTGGCTCCTGAAATTCATTTTTTAACTAGTTTGGGAGCCTATGAACTCAATAACATTATGAAACATTGTATTACGTCAATAAATATTTTTGATTATTTTATAATTATTTTATTTTTTATTGTTATTACTACCAACGCCAAAATATGGCACCTTTAAAAATATGAACGATGACAAATGAGCTTGATACACTGCCAGTTCTTACTAGTAATTCAAATGTCTTCCATAATCAAGCAGCAATGGATGGACAAAACTTGTCAGAATTGTCCCTCCTCTTGCGTTGTCACTCTTTTATTAGACACTTTTTGAGCGCTGACCAAAAGTCCATTTACTTTGAGGTCAATATAAAAACCATCATAGAAGTGAAAATAGATAAAATACAATGAAAACGAGGAATAGAAATTTCGCAAATTATTCTAACAGTGTTACTATAAAATTAGTATTATCTTTGGAAATAGTTGCATAGCGTTTTGTCTTTTGCATTGAAAGCATTTTGAAATTAGATCGAAACACGGCGTAGCTACGCGAAGGATATATTGCGTTTATTTGTAGCACGCTGCACGGTTAGCCTTTAAATTTATTTGTGTACATAAAAGTGTTTTTTTTTTCTTTATACAACTTGGAATTACTTATCAAGCAGACGGCCCACCTGATGTTAAGCGGTACCCTCTGCCTATGAACAGTGCATTATCACATAGGCCACCTAGGACGCACCCTGTGTGGCATTGAAAAGTCTCAAGTGCCTGTAATTTTACTTATACATAGATAGATAGATAGATTAATACTTTATTGCACACCAAATATAAAAAATAAAAAAGATAAATTAACCAAAAAAATAACAGTAATGTACAATGGGCGGTGTTATCGCTAAAAGCGATCTCTTCCAGACAACCTTTGGATTGACAGGATAATACAAAATTAAAAGACGGCGGTGCGCAAACAAAACCTACCTACATAAATATATACCTAGACCTAACTATAGCTATATACTAATAACTAAACTACGACTAACTAATATACCTATTATATAAATATAATATTATATATATATATATATATACTTTGAACCCTTTACGGTAAATGTTGATCCAGTATGAAGTCTGAACAAATGTTGATCCACATATTTCTCATGTATACTTTACTCCCTATCGAGCTAACCGATATACTTTGATCTGACGTTATAGTGCGCGAGGAAACACTGGATCTGAATTGATTGGTTTTCAAGATACTCGTTTTCGATTCGTCCAACTATCGTTGATCCACTAACGGCCAAAAAAATTATACCGAAGCGTCATTTTTAGATCCATATCATATATAATTTATACGCGAAGTTGGCCTATATAAAGTTGATCTGGAGCCACAAATGCATTGTGGGTGCTAAAAGGCAAAGCGGCAACGTCGCATTTTGTGTGACAAGTACGAAACTTGATAAAAAGAGATAGCATAATGGACGGACGGACATCAATCAACAAGCCGCGCGCGGGCCGTCTTTTATCGCGTCTTACCTACCTACATATCTTTTAGTTTTAATTTGTTATGTTTGTTGACTGTGGTAAATAATTATGTAACTTAGTTCTTGCCCGAGAGGAATAGGTAAATAAGATGGGTTTTTAATTAAGTATTTAATAAAAGATATTTAATAAAATAGGGCCAATTGGAATCAAAGCACCATGTTCCGTAACAATCGCAAGGACTTTCACTGGTGGAGCCACGTAAGTTAATGGAGATACATAAGTATTGGACTAGTAAAATTCTGTACTTTGTGATTGTTACAGAATACGTTTTATTTTTATTTTTTGAACATTGATAGACCTTTGTTTGACCACGATCTCACCTGTTGGTAAGTGTCGATGTGGCTGAAGATGGAGCACAAAGGTCTAGAAGGCACCTATTCACTCTAGCCTTGAAGAGACCCAGATTACGTTACGTTGATTGGAGTCACAAGTTTTTTTTTAAACATTTTATTTGATCAACGTCTAGGCTCATTTGAGACCGAAAATACATTATATCTTGATCCAGTTGGAGCCAAGTTTGTGTAAGGTATAAGGTTACCTACCTACTAATGTATGGTTTTTATTGTTTTTTACTTTTATTGATCCAATATATAGTACCTCCATTTAAAAAAACTCTTGTCACCTCATCAAATATGTGTTTTATTTTCTTAGAATAGCAAATAATTCCTATCAGCTTCTGCCCGTAACTGTCGCTTATAAGAAATAAGGGTGAGTGAAGGGTGGGTTTAAAGGATCTACGTGATATTTATTTAATTTATTTATTTATATAATATGAAATGAGGAGACCAACCAGAGGGGAATAAACGTTCTCGAGTGGCAACCAAAAACCCGAAAAAAGGGGAAGCTCATGGCATCACATATTATATTAACAAACTCGCAGGTAGTCGATGGATAAGGCAGCACAAGACCATTCGTCGTGGCATTCTATAGGGGGTGCCTGTGTCCAGCAGTGGACTTCTGCAGGCTGATGAAGATGATGAATTAAGTAATCATACTAACTAAGATGATATGAATGAAAGCCACTGTTGGGAATAAGTCTTTTCCATCTTATGCACTCCAAACTCCAACTCCCCCGGTGTAGTAACTTGTACTATTGGTATGGTGACTGGGTCTGACCGCTTCTGGTACATGTCGAGCTAGGGTTCTACTGTGAATAAAGATGGCTGACGCTATGGTAGTATTTTTCTACTTCAGTGTGCTCGAGTTAGTTAGGTATTTGAGGCTTAGTGTACGCATTCAGGCAAAATGTCAATTTGCTTCAAATAGTTCTTATTGTTAGAGAGATTTTATATGAAAATTTTCGGCTGGGGAAGTACTACCACGGTACATTAAACCCTAGTCCTACCAAAATACATATTTCTGCCAAAAAACATTAGTGCTCTCATTGCTGTGTTTCGGTTGAAGGTGCCGGTGAAATTATAGGTACATGAGACTTTTCATCTTTATGTCTCAGGGAGGTGGGTGCCAAATAGGTAAGTCCTAGGTAGTCGTAACCTGTGATTTAATGCATTGTTAAAAGCAGAGGTTACATGAACAGTGGGTCAAGACTGACCGGGTTGGCTGCTCCTAAATGAACCAATCACTTACTATAGCGTCAATAATAAATTCTGATTTTGGGTGCAAATTGTAAATGTATCGTGTGACAAATCAAACAAAAGGTCTTGTTGCTTGTAATGTGGTGTTCAAATATATCACGTTATTATAAACTTCAACACAAAACGGCAGATCATACCGTTTCATTACATTAGGCTATTTCTATTCCTATTATGTTAGGTACCTATTTGATTAATATTTACAAAATCCTACCTCACACAGGGGGTAACTTAGTTAATGGAAATACGAGTACATATTGGATCAAAAAAAGTCATCAACTTGCCAATGTTACGAAACATGTTGATCCGATTCTAAAGAGTAAGTTTTAGGATACCGTACCTACCTCAAAAGTTACCAACGGAACCAATATAGGATCACTCTCATGTCTGTCTGGCTGTCTGTTTGTCCATCTTTCACAGCCTATTTTCTCTAAAAGCTCTAGATGAAAAAAGCTCGGTTCATAATTTCAGGCATGTACCACCTACCGTCGAACAGGGTTAGATTTATTGGTATTGAAATTCAATCGCATGTAACTTCTTTAGCTTTAAGATTCCGTAGCAAACACAAGGTAAATGGTATGGACTTTTGGTGATCTAATTCGTATCTCCATTAGTTAATGTGGCTCCAACATGATAAGCGTGTAGGTTCACTTGGCTGGCACTGAAAAAACTCCAATTTCATGGTAATTTAATTAACTGTTCGTAAGTTATTCTAGGAAAGACATACCACAAAAAACTATTCATCCAAGTTTAATCGGAGAACTCGCTTCACTTGATCATTAAGTCTATTCAGTGTGAACTACATTTGTTAATGAAGATACATGTTGGATCAACCAAAGTAGGTAGGTACTACATCGCATGCATGAAGTAGCGAAATGAACCAGTCATGTGTGTCTCCTCTTGAACCAAGGAAAGTGTAAGGGTTCCGTAGTCAATTCACAATCCCATAGTAACCATAAAAGTATTCATCACAGGCTGTTCAAGATATTTTTTTTAAAAACCACTTTGTTTGTTTTATGTAAAACTACAATAAAATTTGTCCTCAATTATAAAACCCAAGCTCAACGCCCAGATTCCTTCAGAGCCAGTTGCCATACCAATTAGTACAAATTACAACGGTGGCGTTCGCGTTAGCATAAAAAACCTAAGCCCAAAAGTGGGTTTCAATCAGATCATTTTAGTTAGCCTGAGCTACTGGTGTCCCCCAGTTTTGATTTTACTTTGGCTACCCACCTCTATGTTTGATTTTATGTGTAGGTAATGTTTGTTGACGAAAGTAATTTTGTTTCCAAGTTTCGGGAGCCATGGAATAATTAAGATGGTTTTTGTCTCTGTATTTTATAGTAAATTTAAAAATGGCCCGTTTAAACTAAATTAACATGTTCCATAACATCGATCCCTTTACGGTAAATGTTGATCAGGCGCGACTTCACGCGAGCTCTTTGTTGATCCAAAAACACAAGTTGATCCGGGCGACTTTTGTTGATCCAATATGTATCTCCATTAACTAAAGTGGCTTCTAGATGATTCACGATTTTTTAAATGAAATTGTTCATTTTTTTAATCTTTGATAGTCCTTTGTTTCACCACGATCTCATCTGTTGTTAGGTGACGATGTGGCCAAAGATGGAGCACAAAGGTCTAGAAGGCACCTGTTCACTCTAGCTTTGAAGATACCCAGATTATAATTTTCAGGAAAGACAGACGACGGTAGTGTATTCCACTCCTTAGCAGTTTGCATTATAAATGTAGAACTGAAACGTTTTGTGCGAATAGAAGGTATACTAATGAAGTAAAGATGGTACTGAGCCGTACGCCTGTTCTTCCTATGATGAAAAGGAGATGGTGGGTCAGATTGTGCAGTTCCTGGGAGCATTCCCCGAAATGTAACCTATAGAAGATCAAAAGGCATGCAACCATACGGCGGTGCTCGAGACTCTGGATCTTAGTCTCCGCCATATGTTGCTCACCTTTAAGCCTGGAAGCTCTACGTTCGATCGAGTCCAAGGCAGTAAGCTGGTATTTGGCCGAGCCATCCCAAACATGGCAGCAGTACTCCTTACCAGCCCGGAATTGTGCTTTATATAAACTGAGAAGCTGTCCAGGTGTGAAGTAACGCTTTACTTTATACAGGATGTCTAAGCTCATAGCAGCTGTTTTTGCCTTTTTTTGACTCGATGTAGGAGCCAAAGTTGAGAGTAGGCGTGAGCGAAACACCTAAGAGCTCGAGGTGATCTCTTATAGCTACAGGTACATCTCGGAATACAGGAACTTGGAGAAACATATTTTATCGCCGAGACGAGACAAGCCTGCGTTTTAGAGGCGTTGAACTTGACTAGATTGGCATCGCCCCAGTCAGATACAGCCTTGAGAGTCAAATTCAGACGCTGCAGCATCTCATCTCTTAACTCCTGAATTTCATTCTGCCTAGCTCGCGCAGTGGAAACATACCTCTCCACAACTGTGCTGTCGTCTGCATACCGAATGATACCGGGCATTAGCAGATCATTAATGTGCAGCAAGAACAGTGTGGCAGATAGCACTGACCCCTGAGGTACCCCGGCGTTAATAGCCAATTGATCCGACGAGCAGCCGTCAATAACTACTCGAATGGATCTTTCCCTCAGAAAGTCTGCGAGCCAGGAGCAGAATTGAACTGGCAGTCCGTAGGCAGGAAGCTTGCCAATAAGGCTAGCGTGCTAAACCCTATCAAAGGTAATTGTATTGTTCTCGATTTGTAATCGAGAAAATTTATCTGATTCGTGTTTTAGGTGCTATAATGCCCTTGGCAATATGATAAAGATTAACATGTAATTTTTTTACCGTCTTTTAGCTGAACGCTCTCACAAATATCAATGTTTTTCAGGTACCATTTAATGAACCAGGAATCACAATTGTGGCAATGTTATAGTACAAAATTAAGGATGATACATTCATCTTTAGAGAAAGTGAATAAAAACTGGGGAGTTTCATACAAAATTTTCACATGAATATGTTTTAACCAACGCAAGAATAAATAAATAAATATATATGTTACTTATTAGAGGTAATAATATCAATTTCAATAAATGAAAGAACAAAGAGCAGATTCAGTTTTCAGGCTCTTTGTATAAAAATATTGTGATAATTACAAAAACATTTTATCGTTCCAAAATTTCCATACAAAGTTTCCACGAGTCTGCCATTCTGCCGTCAAACACCATGTCGTTTTTATTGGACTGAAATAGGTATTCCAAATTTGAATTTGTATTATTTTGTGAGAGCGTCCTTAATACATGTAACTTGTCAAAGGATAAATAAAGAATAGAATTGAGTTGAGTTGTAGTATGTCCTATGTTCTATTGATACTTTTTGAAGTAAGGAACCCTAAAAATGGCCCATTTGAATTGGATCCACATGTTCCGTAGCAAACGCAAGGTAAATGGTATGGACTTTTGGTGATCTAATTTGTATCTCCATTAGTTAATGTGGCTCCAACATGATAAGCGTGTAGGTTCACTTGGCTGGCACTGAAAAAACTCACCCAATTTCATGGTAATTTAATTAACTGTTCGTAAGTTATTCTAGGAAAGATATATCACAAAAAACTATTCATCCAAGTTTAATCGGAGAGCTCGCTTCACTCGATCTTTAAGTCTATTCAATGTAAGCTACATTTGTTAATGAAGATACATGTTGGATCAACCAAAGTAGGTAGGTACTACATCGCAAGCGTGAAGTAGCGAAATGAACCAGTCATGTGTGTCTCCTCTTGAACCAAGGACAGTGTAAGAGTTCCGTAGTCAATTCACAATCCCGTAGTTACCAGAAAAGTATTCATCACTAGGTGTTCAAGATATTTTTTAAGAAAACCACTTTGTTTTGTTTTATGTAAAACTACAATAAAATTTGTCCTCAATTATAAAACCCAAGCTCAACGCCCAGATTCCTTCAGAGCCAGTTGCCATACCAATTAGTACAAATTACAACGGTGGCGTTCGCGTTAGCATAAAAAACCTAAGCCCAAAAGTGGGTTTCAATCAGATCATTTTAGTTAGCCTGAGCTACTGGTGTCCCCCAGTTTTGATTTTACTTTGGCTACCCACCTCTATGTTTGATTTTATGTGTAGGTAATGTTTGTTGACGAAAGTAATTTTGTTACAAAGTTTCGGTAGCCATGCAATAATTAAGATGGTTTTTGTCTCTGTATTTTATAATAAATTTAAAAATGGCCCATTTAAACTTAATTAACATATTCCATAACATCGATCCCTTTACGGTAAATGTTGATCTGGCGTGACTTCACGCGAGCACTTTGTTGATCCAAAAACACAAGTTGATCCAGGTGACTTTTGTTGATCCAATATGTATCTCCATTAACTAATGTGACTTCTAGATGATTCACAATTTTTTAAATGAAATTGATTACATTGGCTACCCACCTCTATGTTTGATTTTATGTGTTATGTTTGGTGACGAAAGTGATTTTGTTACAAAGTTTCAGTAGCCATGCAATAATTAAGATGGTTTTTGTCTCTGTATTTTATAGTAAATTAAAAAATGGCCCATTTAAACCAAATTAACATATCCCTTTACGGTAAATGTTGATCAGGCGCGACTTCACGCGAGCACTTTGTTGATCCAAAAACACAAGTTGATCCAGGCGACTTTTGTCGATCCAATATGTATCTCCATTAACTAATGTAATGTGTATGTTTTTTAGTAGTTGTAGAGCTTTTTTGTGAAGAGTTCGTCCGGGGAAGTACTACCACCATACCTATTTCTGCCGCAAAGCAGTAGTGCTCGCATTGCTGTGTTCCGGTTTGAAGGGTAAGGGTGCCGGTGAAGTTACAGGCACAAGAGACTTTTCATCTTTATGTCTCAGGGTGGCGGTCGCAGTGCAATACCACATAGGGTGCGTCCTAGGTGGACGTGACCTATGAGGTAATGCACTGTTCATAGGCAGAGGTTACTGCCTAACATCAGGTGGGCAATAAGCTTGTTACGGCAATCGGTGGTATAAAAAAAAATTTACATGTTAGATGTTTCACGATTTTTTAAATGAATTTGTTTATATTGGCTACCCACCTCTATGTTTGACTTTATGTGTTATGTTTGTTGACGAAAGTAATTTTGTTACAATGTTTCGGTAGCCATGCAATAATTAAGATGGTTTTTGTCTCTGTATTTTATAATAAATTTAAAAATGGCCCATTTAAACGTAATTAACATATTCCATAACATCGATCCCTTTACGGTAAATGTTGATCTGGCGTGACTTCACGCGAGCACTTTGTTGATCCAAAAACACAAGTTGATCCAGGTGACTTTTGTTTATCCAATATGTATCTCCATTAACTAATGTGACTTCTAGATGATTCACAATTTTTTAAATGAAATTGTTTACATTGGCTACCCACCTCTATGTTTGATTTTATGTGTTATGTTTGGTGACGAAAGTGATTTTGTTACAAAGTTTCAGTAGCCATGCAATAATTAAGATGGTTTTTGTCTCTGTATTTTATAGTAAATAAAAAAATGGCCCATTTAAACCAAATTAACATATCCCTTTACGGTAAATGTTGATCAGGCGCGACTTCACGCGAGCACTTTGTTGATCCAAAAACACAAGTTGATCCAGGCGACTTTTGTCGATCCAATATGTATCTCCATTAACTAATGTAATGTGTATGTTTTTTAGTAGTAGTAGAGCTTTTTTGTGAAGAGTTCGTCCGGGGAAGTACTACCACCATACCTATTTCTGCCGCAAAGCAGTAGTGCTCGCATTGCTGTGTTCCGGTTTGAAGGGTAAGGGTGCCGGTGAAGTTACAGGCACAAGAGACTTTTCATCTTTATGTCTCAGGGTGGCGGTCGCAGTGCAATACCACATAGGGTGCGTCCTAGGTGGACGTGACCTATGAGGTAATGCACTGTTCATAGGCAGAGGTTACTGCCTAACATCAGGTGGGCAATAAGCTTGTTACGGCAATCGGTGGTATAAAAAAAAATGTGGATGTTAGATGTTTCACGATTTTTTAAATGAATTTGTTTATATTGGCTACCCACCTCTATGTTTGACTTTATGTGTTATGTTTGTTGACGAAAGTAATTTTGTTACAAAGTTTCGGTAGCCATGCAATAATTAAGATGGTTTTTGTCTCTGTATTTTATAATAAATTTAAAAATGGCCCATTTAAACGTAATGAACATATTCCATAATATCGATCCCTTTACGGTAAATGTTGATCTGGCGTGACTTCACGCGAGCACTTTGTTGATCCAAAAACACAAGTTGATCCAGGTGACTTTTGTTTATCCAATATGTATCTCCATTAACTAATGTGACTTCTAGATGATTCACAATTTTTTAAATGAAATTGTTTACATTGGCTACCCACCTCTATGTTTGATTTTATGTGTTATGTTTGGTGACGAAAGTGATTTTGTTACAAAGTTTCAGTAGCCATGCAATAATTAAGATGGTTTTTGTCTCTGTATTTTATAGTAAATAAAAAAATGGCCCATTTAAACCAAATTAACATATCCCTTTACGGTAAATGTTGTTCAGGCGCGACTTCACGCGAGCACTTTGTTGATCCAAAAACACAAGTTGATCCAGGCGACTTTTGTCGATCCAATATGTATCTCCATTAACTAATGTAATGTGTATGTTTTTTAGTAGTAGTAGAGCTTTTTTGTGAAGAGTTCGTCCGGGGAAGTACTACCACCATACCTATTTCTGCCGCAAAGCAGTAGTGCTCGCACTGCTGTGTTCCGGTTTGAAGGGTAAGGGTGCCGGTGAAATTACAGGCACAAGAGACTTTTCATCTTTATGTCTCAGGGTGGTGGTCGCAGTGCAATACCACATAGGGTGCGTCCTAGGTGGACGTGACCTATGAGGTAATGCACTGTTCATAGGCAGAGGTTCCTGCTTAACATCAGGTGGGCCATCTGCTTGTTTAGGCAATCGGTAGTACAAAAAAAAAATGTGGATCTTAGATGATTCACGATTTTTTAGATGAATTTGTTTACATTGGCTACCCACCTCTATGTTTGATTTTATGTGTTATGTTTGTTGACGAAAGTAATTTTGTTACAAAGTTTCGGTAGCCATGCAATAATTAAGATGGTTTTTGTCTCTGTACTTTATAGTAAATTTAAAAATGGCCCATTTAAACCAAATTAACATGTTCCATAACATCGATCCTTTTACGGTCTAGGAGTTCTAGGACGACCTCTGTGGCACGGCGGGCGAAGGTTGGCCTGCGACGCAGGAGGTTGCGGGTTCGATTCCCGCCTCGGAACAAATATTTGAGCGATCGCAGATTTTTTTTCAGGGTGTTCTGTATTGTTGTCCAGCATTATTTATTATTATTATTTATTACGGTAATTGTTGATCAGGCGCGACTTCACGCGTACACTTTGTTGATCCAAAAAAACAAATTTATCCAGGCGACTTTTGTTGATCCAATATGTTGATCCATTAACTAATGTGGCTCCTAGATGATTCACGATTTTTTAAATGAAATGGTACACATATCAATAATTACAAATACCTAAAGTATTAAAAACTTTGTATGGTCTGCCGTTTTATTTTGCAGGGTGTTTTTCTGTTTACGTCTAGACGTCTACCAGGTAGATAGATACAAAAACATAAAAAACATGCAAATACTAAATATAAGATAGCCTAGCTAGCAAGTTACTAAAATAAATACTTAATTAGCTAAGGATGTGCGTAGGTACAATCAAGCACTATGCTAAATAGAGGCATGGCAATGTATAAAAAGCAACTACCCCTAGCAACATGTGTAATGGCCCGAGAAGGCTGTAACTATTATAGCTTTTAAATTGACCTAAATGCTAACCTAAACAAGATAACATTATCTAACCTTTACCTAGATTTAACCAGGGTCTGAAATTTAAATTACAAATAATTACAACTCCTTTTTAAAAAAATTACCACTTCCCACCTTAAACAGGAATATTCTTTGAATTGAAAGCTAGAAATACTGAGTGCTATATCATTTCTGAATCTTAATCAAGTAGAAAAGTTAGTAAGTCAGGGGGACCCTACGTTTTTTAAAAAAACAAAGTGAAGTCAATCTCTTTGAAAAAATGAGCAAAACACATTACGTACAACTTGTCGGACTAAAACCCATTTAGATGATTAATTTGTAATGGCGCACCTAGAAAGGGTCAGAGCGGCAACGTCGCAGCCGTCATTAGCCAATCACAGAGTTTGCTGCAACCTGATTGGCCCATTTGAATCAGATCAACATATTACGTAATCACCGCAAGGTGGATTTGTATATTGGATCAACAAGTGGCTACGTGATTTCAGTGCCACATGATCGCACATGTTGATCCTGTTGGAGCCACATTAGTTAATGGAGATGCATATTGGATCAAGAAAAGTCGCCTGGATCAACTTGTGTTTTTGGATCAACAAAGTGCTCGCGTGAAGTCGCGTCTGATCAACATTTACCGTAAAGGGATCTCTATATATATATATATATATATATATATATATATATATAATATATTTATTATATATTTTTGGTTATTATTAGGTTTAAGTATACCTAATAATAACCAAAAATATATATAACAAATAAACTACATTACTACTATCTACAATATGTACTATTATTTTCTTCTGTGTTCATTGTCTCAAGTTGTTGTGTTTTGTCTGATCGCTGCCTCGCATGCGATCCGCCCAAGCCCTCATGTTGGCTCTTGAAGCGGCTTCCAGAGGTCAGATATATTGGATATTTTTATCGCGTTCTATTTATTTCGACTCAATTTTATGCTTGATAGAACGGAAAATTATGTTTTACGGCGACGCAGCTATTTAATTTACTTTATGGCTTATTTTATTAACTTTTAACGAAGTTAAAAGCCACGGATAATCGTCGTATTTAATCCTGTTTTATTAAACTATAAATTAATATTGTTTTTCTTATCAAATCGTGAAGTCTAGCATACGATGTAAAATGATCACCGTCGCGGCGTCGCTTACCTGCAACGCAGGAGGCACTATGGTCAGTTACCTAACCTGAAGGACTTTTAAAACCTTAAAACCTCTAAAAAAAGATGGTGCTGGTACGACAACGGCAAAGAAAAAAAAATTACATAATGTATGTAGCACTGCACTATGACTTTGCTAGTAGTAGAGATTTGTTTATTTTTGTCAGTTCGCCAGAGGAAGAACTACCACCATACCTATTTCTGCCGCAAAGCAGTACTGCTCGCATTGATGTGTTTCGGGTGTCAGTGAAATAATAGGTAGGTACAGTGTAAAGCCACGTAGGCGGACCATCCGCTTAATTCAAAATCATTAAATATATATAAAGTGTTCCTCATACGCATTTAGCCGGTTTGTTTGTAACTACAATCTAATATTGACAAGTCTATTCAACGAATTTAGTTGTAAGTACGGACATTTTAATTATAACACTTTTTTATCGTCGGACATTATTATAATTGGACATATTTATTTTTGGACATTTGACTATTGGACTTTTTAAGTACTAGTCATTTTAATAATTAGACATTTTTATAATTGGACATCATTACTTTTGGACTTGGCTTTGAATATTTTTCTTTTTTGACATTAGTCGTGCAAATCCCCCATTCTACATGTTTGATTGCCTGTAAGTCAATCTCATTCATTTTACAACTAAAAACTAAAAACACAACAAAGACCTAAGCGAAGACAAAGTTCTAAGCTCCACAAACTATCCTGACACAATTTTCCACTCCAACTAAAATAGAGTCACATAAAAAGTGGTTTGCGAGGAAACTTTTTTTTATTTATCAGTTCAAACCATGTAGAGCAATATTGTCTCTGGGAGGCCGTAAACGACGCGGAAGAGTTAGGGCTGCCATCCTAACAAATTTACTCTACGCTGTTTAATTATCTTGCCATTATTTACTCCGTGCCATTATCGACCTTCATGAATGGAGAGTTCTAAGGGGCTAGTCTGCAAAGACAAGCAACTTACACGGCCGTGTCGTGTACACTTCATAGATTTTTGTACGGGATTTGAGGTTCTCAAGTTGCCCGCTAGGGGCGCTCTTCGATTTCTCCATACTAAAATCCGTGTAGTGTATACCACACGGCCGTGTAAGTTGCTTGTCAAATTTGCAGACTAGCCCCATTGGCCGAGAGGTGTCAAGTTCAGGAGGTTCTTCGGACGCCTGACACGAGATACCGCGCAGTTACGTCATACGTCGCCGTCTACACGTGTGCATTAAAGTAGAATAAAGTATTTTTTATATGTATGTTAGTTTTGAAGGTGTTTATGTTGCTATGGGTTTATTGTTTAGGTTTTGTACAGTTTCCAATAAGCCTGAAATAAATATATTGAATTGAATTGAATTATTTCAAAAGGGATTTACCAGATTGTATAGTACAAATTTTTGAAAAAAAAAATACCAAACCGTGACATCGCTTTTCAAGTAATCCTTAACCGATAAAGCTCAAATACGAATTTGCCAATTCGATTGGTATATCCAATCTACCTACCCATTTTCATGCGGTTTAAAAGTTATCGTCGAACAAACTCCGATCAACATCCCCAAACTCCAATCACCTACCGACATAATATGAGAGACGAGATCTCGATTCGCTCGGTCGATTAATATAGCTTTTTGTAGCTATTGGTAAGTCTTCAAATAATGAAGAGGGCGAATTATTCAAAATGATGGAGGTGAATGCCACCACTAAATGAGTTAGTCCCAACTATCCCAATCTACTAAATAAATAAAATATTTCGTCACAACTCAGCCAAATATTTTGTCCTGGAAATATAGGTTTTATTTACGAACGGGTAAAAGATACACACGATTTTAAGAAGGTACGTATTTCTATAATTAAATACGAATATTGTATCAACTTAGAATAAGCGGCCCAGTTTAACACTCACGCAAGCTCATTCCGGACGCAACACAACAAATATCTCAGTGATTTCGCCAGACATCGCTAGCGTGTGCATCTTTTTACGTACCTACCTATCTATTTTGACATTCAAAATTAATTAGCCAATAAGTATGATTTTTCAGTCAATATTTATTCTGAGTAATGAATATGTAGGTATGTATGTGATGCCAACCCTACTGGTTCGAGGCTGCGTAGTTACCTAATTACTTAACACACGGAAGAAGCTCGAGGTATTTTTTTTTTTACTTTATTTGCTTTGTGAAACTGAGCGTCTTTAGTAATTTCTAGATAATGACCAGAGCTAAATCATCCATCAGCCTACAATATTCCCAATTTTCCCAATATTCCAATATATATATCCAATATATTTTATATTTGTTTTATTTTATTCGGTTATTATTATAACCCTGTTATTTTGATGTAGGCATGAAACGCATCTGGCGTTCCGCCTTGAGATGCCATAAAATTGACAGTGACATGTTTATTTCGTAATGTTGTTACATTTTCAATTTCTACTAAAATAGTAGTTTCATCTTGGTTTCAGATAATGGCTTGGTAAACTATTTTCCCTCGTTCCAGGATAAGAGCTGTTGTAACCTTTTCTAAATTTAACATGGACCTACTCAGGTCTTCGTCACTTTTTGACGACCACTTTAATCTAAATAAACTCACCATTTGAGAAGACTAATCTTACCAAAATGCGTTTTGGTAGAATCTAAATTTGCGACTGGCAAGAGAGCCATTATTCTTTCTTTCTTGGGTCCATCGTACTCGCGACCACACCTGTTTTGCTAATCGAGTTCCGTCCAACTGGGCTCCAGGCTGACGCGGAGGACTGCCACGTGGCGGAGGACGTGAGGTTGGCGCTTAACATTTGCCCTAATCGATCCCGCCATCGTGTGGGGCGACTCTTTTCAAGCCTCTAATTAGAGGCGCCCGAATTCCCCGCAGTTAAAGCGGTTCCTAAGAGCTCGGTTGGACGGGTGTCGGCCATCTGGCCAGGCGGTTATAACGGCGAAGCCGAAGCGCTTAATCCTTAGAAGAAACCCCATTGGGGTAAGTAATATTGATCATGAATCGGCGCGCTCGAGAACGTGGCCGAATAGAACATAACAGGATGAATATCTATTTGACAGGTTCTTTGGGGGAGGCTTTAGAGCCAGCTCCGTACCCGGAGCAAGCGAGCGACAACGACGTGGTGGGAGGAGGACGCCTTCCAGTCCGGACGCCTACGGACCAGGTGCCGGGGACCCGGCTGTGCTCTCTTCTTTCGTAGCCAGCCACCTTGGGCCTGCGTAACCGGTATCGCGGTCTGGGAGTGTCTTCACTCCCCGAGCTGTGTTTCACCATCTAAGTGTTCCGTCCAAACTAACCGACACCTCACACTCGACATCACACGTTGTCACACATCTTACGGGGTCCCCCCGGTCCTTCCGGCCGGAGAGACAACCGATACTGTCCTGGTTGCTAAGAAACTTGTAACGTAGGTTCAAACTCATGACCCTGAGATAAATACTTTCTTTCATGCTAGATAAGGCGCCCAAATTGTAGTCTGATTACTGTGTGTTACATGTACTTAAATAATGTTATAATAAACTTATCTAATCTCAGAACACTGTCCATTCATTTACGTGCCTCTACCTGGTAGTACAGCGGGCCCTACTCCTTCTTAACCCCCCTTCACTGCTCGGAGACAAGCCAGTCCTCCTGGCCCGGGACGTCTGTTTCTCGGGTCAGGACACGATTGGTGGAGTCTGTCCCTGTGGAGGGGCTACATGGGGTAGGTGCCCGCTGGGAACTTCATCCTCTGCCCATAAGGCCTCGACACTTTTAAAAGCGTTACACACTGTTGAATAGAAATGCGAGAGTACTCGTAAAATATTCGTGATCCATATACTGATTCTTAGTAGGTATATGTTTTAATTTATTTCTTTTATCACAAATTAACAAAAAAATTGTTTTCAACACTCAAAAAGTATCCTAAGGTAATAAGTATCCAAGTGTATATTATAATAAAGATACATAAGTGTACTTAAATAGTCGATAGTCAACATAACACCAATATTTAAAAAAACTGATAGCCCTATTGGTAGGTAAGAATATTTCACGAAAACTTTGGCCCATGTTCGCGAATGGGTTTCGTCTTAAAATATCTGTAAAGTTCAACCCTGAAACCCTAAAGTTCACGACACTGTGAAAGGTTATCGGTTTTATGTGTGAAAATTTCGTGATTTTGCCAAATGATTTGTGTGAGTTGGGACATTTTATGAAATTGATGTCTTTTTTAGGGTTCCGTAACCAAAAATTACGGAAACCTTATAGATTCGTCATGTCTGTCTGTCTGTCTGTCCGTGTAGGTCACAGACGAATTTTTCCGAAACTATAAGAGCTAGGCTGTTGAAACTTGGTAAGTAGATGTATTCTGTGAACCGCATTAAGAATTTCTCTTAAAAATAGAAAAAAAACAGTAAATTTTTGGGGTTCCCCATACTTAGAACTGAAACTCATTTTTGTTTTCATCAAACCCACACGTGTGGCGTAAGTATCTATGGATAGGTCCTCAAAAATGATATTGAGGTTTCTAATATAATTTTTTTCTAAACTGAATAGTTTGCGCGAGAGACACTTCCAAAGTGGTAAAATGTGTGTGTCCCACCCCCCCCTTAACTTCCAAAATAAGAGAATGATAAAACTTAAAAAAATATGTGCATTACCATGTAAACATCCAACGAAAATTGGTTTGAACGAGATTGAGTAAGTAGTTCTTTAATACGTCAAATCGTAATCCATCCAAGAACTTTTATATTATGTTACTTGCTGCTACGGAACCCTTCATGGGCGAGTCCGACTCGCACTTGGCCGCTTTATTTTGTTATATTTTTTTAGATGTTTTTTGCGTGTTTTGTTAATTATCAATTTGTTTTAGTTCGACTACGCATGCAGCAAGCCATAAGAGCAGATAGTAAATTCAGAAGAGAAACTATACGAGGTGTTCTGATGAAATCTCTTGGGATATAACTGTCCGTCACTTAAGGTACTAGTATAGTATTATTGTATCTGTGCTTAAGGGAAATTTGTTAACGAGGCTGTCAAGAGTCAAATATACTTTTTAAACGTATTTTTAGCAAAATATACACAGTTTAAGACAAAAAATAAATTATGTGAATCTTATCATATTTCCATGCCCAAACCAAGAATTTCGAAAAAAAAACTTGATAAAAAAAACAACTTGAACTTACCTCGCGCTTATTACGTTGATATTAATATTACCTATCAGCGTACATTAATAAAACTAATAAGAGTAACAAATAATATTATTTTAGAGGGCATGGGTGATTGATAATTTCAATTATGCAGCAAATATTTGTTTATGTACCGTTTTTCGTGATTTTCTTAGACTTTTCGTAGCGCAAGCGCTGTTCTGTTACTTTCAAACTAACCTGAACTTTACTGATATAGATAGAGACATAATTTAGCTGTTGTCTGCCTTTTTATCTACTATATAAAAATAAGTCGGGTTTTCCTTCCTGACGCTATAACTAAAGAACGCACGAACCGATTTCCACGGTTTTGCATTCGTTGGAACGGTTTCGGGCTCCGTGAGGTTAATAGCAAAGAAAATTCAGGAAAAATTTCAACAGAAAAGCGGGAAAATCTTTTTTCACATACAGCGCCATCTCTGATACATAGCATGTACTACAAACCAATATGTTAAGTAGATGGCGCCGGTGCGTGATACATTGTTTGACAGCTACTCATTGTTCTCTGCTCAGTTAATTTCATGTGACAAACCAGTATTGTGTTAAATATAATCACCAAACGAAATGTTACATAAAACGAAGCCATCTGGTGGCGAAACGGAGTTCGCCGGGTTTGCTAGTTACTATAATATATAGTCATCAAGTATATTAGTTGTCGTGAAAACGTGCATCTCATTTACGTAGATCACCCGTAGTGCACTACCGAATTTGATCTCATGTACTTTGTATTATAATATGGGGCCTTTGGGTATTCCAATTTTGAAGGCTTGACAAGTAATCAGTACCAGTGTGTCGTGAACACACTGATCGTGGGGCTGATACATAGAGCAACACGGAAGACTGTCATGCTCTAAGGGTTGCAGGCTACCTTTAAACAGCAACCCATTTGATTTACTACAGTAAATCTATTGAACAAATAATTGTCCATTTTCTCCACAACCCCAGGCTATACCACCCCGGTGGTATAGCCTGGGTATGGTATGGTAGCCTAACGGTTCAATAGTGCAACTCAGAATCCAACGATACCGGGTTCGATCCTAGGCTCCGCACCAATGACTTTTCTAAGTTATGTGTGGATTTCCATCGCTCTGTGCTTCGGAGGGCACGTTAAGCTGTCGGTCCCGGCTGTTATTGATTAATAGCAGTCGATAAGCCATGTCAGAGGCCCTCGGGCGGCTTGACAAACTCCGACACCAGAGGCCAGCACTACCTCATACGAAACGAAACGAAACCACCCCGGTTTGTTTATTATCGCCCGGATTAAAGAGTCAAATTTTCAAACACGCGACATGGGCGAGACAGATGACAGAACCCATGAACTCATACATAAATAATTAGAGTTTGTGAGAAAGATCAGTCAGATGGATAGTGGACAATTTATTGCAATAATTAGTTACTTTGATCTTTCGTTGCGGGGGATAGCGAAAGTCAAGTGTTTGAACTATTCAGTGTTATTTCAGTGAAACTAATAAACTGAAGAAATTATCAAGTTAAGGTTCTCGTCAATTCCAGCCATCCCATAGTTTACCTGGAAGATATTTATCTCTACGATAAGACTTGTACTTCCATATATTTCAACATTAACATAACATAACACCCAACAGTCTCATTATAGTCTTAATCTCACACTAGGAACCCCTGAGTCGTGGGTATTAGGACTTCGACTGCCATAGTACAATACCCAAACCCGGAACAAATATTTGCAGATCATACAAACATTTGTCCCTCAGCGGCAATTGAACGCACTACCTCTCGCAACTCAACCAGCAACTCGCCCCCCGCGCCACAGAAGTCATCATTTTTAGGGTTCCGAAACAAAATTACGGAACCCTTATGGATTTGTCATGTCCGTCTGTCTGTCTGTTTGTCCGTATGTCTATCTATCTGTCTGTCTGTCTGTCCGTGTATGTCACAGACACTTTTTTCCGAAACTATAAGAGCTATGCTGTTGAAACTTGGTAAGTAGATGTATTCTGTGAACCGCATATATGGCTGTAATTTCACCAGCATCCATACTCTCCAAACCAGAACCCAGCACTGTGAGCACCACTTCTTTGCGGCAGAAATAGGTATGGTGGTAGTACTTCCCCGGACGTACTACATAAATACCTAAATAGTCACGGCCTTTGCCGATTACATTGATGTCTATTATCAGTTGAATTTGATCTCTGTTTCTTCACAACCAATAAAATTCGTATCACAATAATGATATATACATACCTATATACGAAATAATTTACAATGAGAGTAAATTTGATGTGATTTGTGTTTGTGTTTGTTGACGACCTCTGTGGCGCGGCGGGCGAAGCTTGGCCTGCGACGCAGGAGGTTGCGGGTTCGATTCCCGCCTCGGAACAAATATTTGTGCGATCGCAGATATCTGTTCAGGGTGTTCTGGATATTTTCTATGCATAATAACAAATATCTATCTATGTAATATATTATATTAAGTATATCAGGTATCTAGTACCCATAACACAAGCTCTGCTTAGCTTGGGGCTAGATAATGTTGTGTGAACTGTGTCCAGCATTATTATTTATATTATTAATATATTACTAAAGTAGTTGTTTCTATACAATCATAATAATTATACTACTTATTTACATACATATATACATTATACACATACCTTTTTCCTCGAAGGGGGGAACCTCAATGGGCCTTTTTTCACAATGGGTTACACCATCGTGGAATATAGACGTGACAAGTGGTGAGCTCATCGCCGCCATTGCTTCCCACGACTGACTCGGCTAACGCTTTCTTCCAGTAATAACACATTCCATAATAAGCTAGCAGCCAGGACAAATCTTATACCAACGAATCTTATCAACAAGTCCGTGTAATCCCTTAGTCGGCTTTTACGATAACCACGTGAGGAGACAGAGGGGTCAATTCTTAGGCCGGACACACCACAGCATTCTTAAAACATATTAACTAATTTATAAGTATGGAAAGGCAAATAATCTTTTCAAGTAGTATTTTATTTACAAATCATGTATTTACAGGGTCAAGGTTCAATAGTAGCGAGCGTAGGGCAATGGAGCCACAATGCCTCCGTATCCAGCGTAAGGGTACGCTCCTAGCTTGGCGAAGGGGCTAATAGGAGCAATGGGCAGAGGAGCGATAGGGGCTATAGGAGCGATGGGCAGACGAGCGACAGGTGCAGCGGCGATCAGCGCGGGGTCCTTGCGAACAACAGCGTTGAAGCCCTGAGCTCCGGCCGCGTAGTCAACAGTACGCCTGGTGCCGTCTGATTCCAACAGCGAGTATTGTCCTTGCACATTGTTGCCAGCGCGCGCCTCGATCTGGTTCTTGAAGTCGCCGGTGTAGGGATCTGCCACGCTGTATGCAAAGCTGGAGAAGTCAGACGCAGAGGCCACTGCCACGAGGCCGAGGAGAACAATGAACTGGAAGACAACAAGTTATGATGAAATAACATAAAGATAGCTCAACTGATCCAAATTACTATCATCATCATCATCAGCCTACGTAGTCCACTGTTGGAGATAGGCCTTCCCCATAGAATGCCACGAAGTTTTTTTTTTTAAAACTATTATATACCTTTCTGTGACCATGATCTCACCTGTTGGTAAGTGACGATGTGGCCGAAGATGAAGCACACAGGTCTAGAAGGCACCTATTCACTCTAGCCTTGAAGAGACACAGATGATAGTTTTCAGGAAAGACAGAGGCCGGTAAGGTATTCCACTCCTTAGCAGTTCGCATTACAAATGCTCTTTCATCGCTCCCATCCACCGCCTTGCAGCAAATCACTATCAGACGACACAGATTAAGATTCAACCTTGGTGTGTTCTACCTTATAATAGAACCCTACGTATCCTTCCGCGGATGTAGTGTGATTACCAATTCGCTTGCCAAGCGAGATGATTATGGCAAGTCCTCCCATAGCATTGTATGGCGAAGGCCTCGTCTGCAGTGGACATGTAAAGGCAGCTGATTATGATGAAGATGTAGAATTCTTAAAGCGTTAATGAAGAAACTGTTACTGAAAATATTGCAAAACCTTCTATTAAACATCGGTAGGTAGATTTTTAGTTTTTTTATGCAGACGACCACGAGTTTGACGAAATGGACGCCCAATCTCTCGATGGACCAATAACATTTTGAAGGTCACGGGAAGTTAGTGGATGGAGGTGGCTCAAGACCTGTCGTCGTGGCATTCTGTGGGGGAGGCCTATGTCCAGCAGTGATCTTCTATGGGCTGATGATGATGATGATATTATACAGGTATATAAGTAAATTCACGATACTCATTTACATAAATTTTATGGATCAAGCAATAAATAAGTTAAAATAATTTACCTTTGCAATCATTTTGAGGATTTTCTGCTGTTGCGAGTGACTATGTTGGCAGCGTCGGCTGATGCAATGAGAGTGATGCCTGGTTTCGCAATCACTGACCTTATATATCATCAAAAATGATCCAGTTTACAAAAAAATACAGGAAATAAATGAACAAGTTGTGGAAAGGTTTTAAATCTTGTTCTTGTCCTGACTTTATGAATACTTTTGTCAATTTGTTGGTAAATAAACCTTGAAATCCTTTTGAAAGGTGTTCGGGGAAATTAAAATAAAGTTGCGCGTTTGATCGGTTCAACTAAAGGTCTTCAAAGACGGCTTAGGGATTATAACCAGAGTATTTTATTATAGAGAAGTAAGTCTTAAAGTTTAAAAGCTTTTAAATAAACAATATTGCCCTGAAGATTCAAACGAACAAGTAATTAATATGGTAAAAATTAAAAAATCTCTCAACGCAATGAAACGGCTGACCCGATTTTGATCAAACATAGCTAAGAAAACTCCCGACAAATTCACCTTTAAAAAAAAAAAACGAAATCTGTTCATCCGTTCGGGAGCTACGATGCCACAGACAGACACACACACAGACGCACACACACACACACACACACATACACACACACACACAGACACGTCAAACTTATAACACCCCGTCGTTTTTGGGTCGGGGGTAATAAGGTTAAAAAAAATGCCTTTTGATTCTACATCTCTCCAGTACTCAAGTATGTGCTTTCATGCATCAAAAATATCCTATGTCCACTCGTTATGAGCCAATCAATAATCTACCCGCTTTCCAAACTCCCAACACAAATAATGTCAATCCCTCCAATAGTTGTACATCTTGTAAAAAAGCTTCCACCACGTGTTTACTCGAAACCATCTGACAGGAAATGTACCTCTTGTCAGTCCGTTTGTCCCAACTCTGAACTCGGATAACTTGCAGTAACTTGGAGCTAACTTTGCAATGACAACGTGGAATTGGACAAGCAAACAGCGATCACTATGCAGTTGTGTTAGCTTTGTAAGTTGAGAGTTTTCATTGTTTATAAATAAATTAATAATGCTGGACAGTTCACACAACATTAACTAGCTCCAAGCTAAGCAGAGCTTGTGTTATGGGCACTAGATAACTGATATACGTTATTTAATATCTGAAAAATACATTTATTTACAGAAAGAATAATACAAGGTATGTACAAAATACATATGAAACAGTTGTGCTACCTGAAGACCGCTGCAAGCGATCTAAAGGTAGCTCAACTGATCCAAATCACTACCAGACGGAAGCGTCCCTAAGATGCTGGCTGCATTGCCACGCTGAATGGCAATACTAATAATACTACAATATATTACATAGGTAAATATTTTTTATTATACATAGAAAATACCCAGAACACCCTGAACAAATATCTGCAGATCGCAAAAATATTTGTTCCGAGGCGGGAATCGAACCCGCAATCTCCTGCGTCGCAGGCAAACATACGCCCACCGCGACACGGAGATGTATGTATGTATGTATTTCAAGTACTTATCTTTACTTAGGTTTCCAGTGCACATCTAAATACAAGTCCATGAAAAAAAAATAAGTTGCTTGATACCATTTTTATCATAATTATGTCAAAGTTACGATATTTGTATTTTTGTATGTTTGGATGTTTGTATGTTTAACTTTTGAAACTTTTGATCAGTTGAGCTACCTTTAGATCGCTTGCAGCGGTCTTCAGGTAGCACAACTGTTTCATATGTATTTTGTACATACCTTGTATTATTCTTTCTGTAAATAAATGTATTTATAAATACTTTTGAAACTATCATGGTTATGTACGTTTCTAGTGAAAATTATGTTTGTGTTTGTTACTCAATCACGCCAAAATAGCCCAACCGATTTCGATGAAATTTGGTCGACAGATTATGACTGCATAGAGCTAGTATAAGCTAATTTTTATCCTGGTAAAACGCGAGTGAAGCTTTTTTTTTAGAGCAGCAGAGTTTCTGCTCTATGCGAAAAGGGAACGACTTATCGAAGTTTTTTTTTTAATGTTGGAGGCAAACCGCGTCAAGTACGGCCCAGCTGATGAACTGGAAACTGTTGGCTTGATATTTGCTGTTTGTCGATACGTTTCTGTTTTATTTTTGAACCTGCTTTTATAACAGTTTCGTGTTGGTGCAATGATCCAGTTTTTATTCTGAAGTTCTGGTGTTAACAAGTGTAAAGGTATAACAAGAGTAAGTTTGTCCTTATTATTAAAAGCTTATATTTAAAGTGGATACTCACGCTAGAGGCACGAAATTCAATTTTTTTTGGTGTTTTTTGCCCATTACAGCTCATCAACACTTCTTCAAATAGCGAAAGTTGAGTTCGCGAAAACTAGGAAACTTAACACACATGTTTTAATTGATGGTATCTCATAAATACCATCAGTTTAGCTATGATAACCCAAAATACATTTTTACAGTTTTTTTTTGTTTAGTGGTATTGTAGCTAAACTGATGATATTTATGAGATACTATCAATTAAAAAATGTGTGGTAAGTCTGCTAGTTCTCGCAAACTCAACTTTCACTATAGCGAAAAAAAAAGAAGAAGAAGAAGAAAGAAGAAGTGTCTTATAAGAAGTGTTGATAAGCTGTAATGGGCAAAAAACACAAAAAAAAGAAATTCGCGCCGTAAGCGAGAGCATTCACTCGTATGTCTTTCTGGTTCATCATTTGTAATCCATTATTCATACTGGCCCGGGCCACAGCTGGCTGTGGACATCTAAAGGCTGCTTAAGACTTGCCTAAAATCTTCATACAAAAAAAAACGCATCGTGTCGCTCGAAAAAGCTGTTTTTATTTAATATCTCGTAAAATATAGATAACTTTACAAAACTCCTATAGTAAACCCTCGGCTTTGTTGTATTGATTTTAATTAGCTAACTTTTAATCCAATAATTTGCACCATTTTAATAAACTTTGCATTTTGAACGTTCTATATTTTCTACCGAGAAAATATTGTGTTATATCATTTTATTTATTTTATTTTATTTATTAAGGAAAAACAAGCAACTACATTATATATCTAGGTACAATCAGGATTAATACATAAATTTAATTATGTAAGACTTGTTAATAATAGTAGTATATCATGTTTCTGGTAGAGTGATCCCTCGGAATTATACCTAGTATAGTATCCATTATTATTATTATGAGCCTGCGGTGTCCCACTGCTGGGCAAAGGCCTCCCTTCCCTCCTTCCATTTGTCTCTATTGTTGGCTATTTGGCACCAATCCTTCAAGTAGGAGTCTAGCTCATCCCGCAATCTCCGTCTGGGCCTTCCACGTGGCCGTCGTCTGTTTGGGATCCAATCTGTCGTGCTCTTTGCCCATAGTATCCATGCATATTTTTAATTTTAATTTTGTACTTTCAATTAAAATCAATCTAGTTAGCCAAAAATCAAATCTAAGATTGTTAATTATTGCGTTTTGAAAAAATTATAAACCTTTAAAACATCCGATTTAAAAAAAACAAATATGCCTACATTACCAGCTAGTAACAAGAGTAAACAATTGTTGTTTCAAGTACCTATTAGACGTGATTTAATAATGTTGGACAATAAAATTCTTGTACAAATTTATTGTGGGTTTAGGGCCTGCCACCAAAAGTTTATACACCCCAGAACCTCGTAGCCTCTTGTACCTAACTCTTGAACAAGAGATTAAAATTAGTGACAAACTTTTTATCTTGTTACCGTCAAGATAACAAATGGGACCAGGAAGATCATTTATAAAATACTAGTTGAATGGCCGCGACTTTGTCTGCGTGGAATTGTTTTATACAAACTACAACACCCCGCTGTACGTCCTTATTAGGGGTTGAGTTTGAGGAATTCCTTTCATTGTGCACCCCTAGACCACAAGAGAAATAAACCTTCCAAATTTCAGTACTCTAGGACTTACGGTGTAGGCTGTGCGTTGATAGTCAGACAGTCAGTTACGCAACGATTTGATATATTGATAAACTTATTAAACTTCAGGAAAAGTTTTTGGAAGTAACATGTTTGCAGCACAAATTTGTATCCAGTTTGAGTTTATTTATGTATTCATTTAAAACGACTGCACTGATAAGTGTTTTATTAATTAAATTACATTTAAGAAATGGTTTAAAGTACCTACTAGTAGCAGTTTTTGAACACCCAAATCTCAAAAAAATATGGTAATATGTGTCAGCTCCAACGCACGACTGGACTTTACTCTGAACACTGAACGGTTCTTTTTTCAAAAACATAACGTCTTCACCCTTTTTTTTACACTCAATTTTACAATTTTACTCTCTCTCCAATTTTATCTATTATGGTACCGCGGGCCTCATATGAAAATAGATTCCTGAGGAATAAACTCAAATAACAGGATCTACCGATTCTACCTGCAATGAATTGACGCAGAGTTAAATTTAATTCTATATATATTTGTTCCTTAAACAACAAATGAAGTAGGTAACTAATTGTTTAGTTTTATAAAAAGTTATCCATACATTAAAATTGCGTTGTACATAAAAAAGAGTTTCAATTATCTAACCACATGAGGTTACAGCCTCATACAATCAAATAAATTAACCAGCCTTTTTGTAGCGTTGTACCCTCCGGATACAAATGACGAACGTAATCTCCCTTTATGGCCGAGTCGGGTAAGAAGCGCCTGCAAGAAATATTACACTCATCTGTAAGTGGGGCTTTTATACGCATGGGCGGACGAACACTTGGATTCCATTGTCAGTACACACAAAACATCGTTGTAAATAATATGCATTCTCATATACTTACAACGAACTTTTATTTATAGTAGGTATTTTAAGGGATTTCTACTTTACAGTGTCTTAAAAACCATACGATATTACTTAACTAACAAAAAAATAGTTTTAGAAATATATTTTTTTGGTTCTGGTATAAAGTGTTAAAATCCAGATTTCGCAAGAAGATCTTCTAGTGATTTTTTTAAAAATCCTTAGCTTATGTTTATTTGTGTTTTCAACTTAGTTGTGAGTTAAGTGTGTGGTATAGAAAATAATAGAACAAGTTTATTTGCAACAACACAGATTGAAAAAATAAACAAAAAATTTACAATTTATTAGCCAGATTCGCTGTTACAAAAAGGTCCCTAGCTCAGCACAGGTTGTAAACAACCTGCGCTGGTTATCTGTCAGTCCTTTCCGTGGTCTTTTTAATCCTGCTTACGTATGTAAAAGTAGCGTCCAGATCTTGCGTGTTCTTTCTTTATCTGTACCACATATATAAAAGAACAAGTATCTGTACCTTGTTTTCCATTTTTCTTGTACCTACGGGATTGTTTCAATATATTCCGTTACACTGCCAACCGGGTTTCTATCCTGTATGATTGATTGAATTGAGTATTTCATTCAACGCTCAAGTTTTTCAGATTGTATTATCTATATTCCAATAAATAAATCTATCGCCTTTGAATTCTGTGATCTAGTTAAGACAGTGTTTCCATGGGTGACAAATTGCATCACTAAAAACCCTTACATCAAAACTTCCTTCAATAAGAAAATAGGTAAAATAGGCATTAAAAAAATGTCAAGGGTTAAAATGCTTTATGCATATTCAAACAAATGTTATCATTTAAAAAACCCTTACATCAAAACTTTCTTCATTAAGAAAATAGGTAAAATAGGCATTTATAAAATTCAATGTCTAGGGTACAGACCTATATGAAGAATATGGTCTGTGGTATAGGGTTACGCATATTCAAACAATTAGAACACGCTTACATAAAACCTTCCTTCAATAAGAAATAAGATTATAGTGACAAGTTTTTTTAAATAAAATCAGTGATCGTAACCGTGTGCTGATCAAAATGAGCCTAAACACGGTCAGTCTTCTATTATACATCGAGGAGTTCCGTTGTTCACCTTCCGTCTCCATCATCAGATCAGCTCGGAATTCAGTTATCGGAATTTGACAGTTATGCCAAATTTCAGCTCAATCGGTTGAGGATAACTGCTTTAAAATTCAGTTGCATGATTCCACCCGGACATACATTGTAAGTTAAATAAAAGCTTGTAAAAAGGTAAAATAGGCATACAATAATATCTTTATACAGAGCGAATCCTAATATAATGATTGGAACATCACTGCAGAAGTTCGTTCAACCTAATGTAGCTACCGCTAAATGCCACAGTCATTCAACCCATCCAATCTTAGCACTTTGCATTTTCTCTACCTATTCTAGGATTTATTTTCCTCGACTTCGATAAAATTGTATCCAAAAAATACCTACAAGCTCTATAATAGCTCGCCTTCATTTTGTCGTAGTGCCTCGCTCCGTGTTGGGGCAATTATCTGATAGCTCATCGCATCGGTTAAACGATAGCGACGTCTTGAGAGGGCGGTGTAAGTTACAGGCTACTAATAGGTTGGGTAATAAAGCATGTTCATACATCACACTTTACCCTTTTCAAATAATATGGATGAACTCTTGACGATTTTGTTAGCAGAAGAGCTTTTTTTTTGTAAGACTTGAGAAGTACTGCCACCATACCTATTTCTGCCGCAAAGCAGTAGTGCTCGCATTGCTGTGTTCCGGTTTGAAGGGTATGGGTGCCGGTGAAATTACAGGCACATGAGACTTTTCATCTTTATGTCTCAGGGTGGCGGGGGCAGTGCAGTGCCGCATAGGGTGCGTCCTAGGTGGACGTGACCTGTGAGGTAATGCACTGTTCATGGCAGAGGTGGCGTCTGCTTGATCCGTCATACCAAGATTTAAACAAAAAAATAAAAGGTGTAAAAAACATAGAACGTACACACCGTAAGATGGCACCTGCCATGGAGTATTTACTTTTCTATGGTTGGCACTATTCCCAAGGCAGGGGGACACAGACTAACAGCCACACTCAGAGTTGCTTAATGGCTACTTAAGGTGAATGTTCAAGTTTCCTTGCCCATACAAAATACTTTAGGCCGTTACTCAAACCACAGATTGTCATTTTGTAAATTGACTTATTTTGTAGACTTCCTAATGATAATAGTTATCGCGAATGGTCGTTCCAAACAAAAATATACAATAGGGAATTTTTAAAACAGGTTTGAAATACGACAATTTTTACAAATGTGTGAGTGTATTTTGCACGGACATCTATTATCGTAGCGAGATACTTTTATGCAGCAGAGCACCCAGTTTAATTAAAGATGACAGTGATGGCGCTAAATTGACCTTCAAACACAAGAGTTTTGTCTAAGATAGTAAGTAAACATGATAGAGATGGCGCTAAATAATAAAAGTGATGTTTTAGTCGGCAGGTCGTAAAAAGTGGGGTAAAGTAGTGGAAAAAGGTCAAAAGTTAATGAAACTTCAGGATGTTGTTCAGGGATGGTTAAATAAAAAAAACAAGTTTTGAACCTCGAGGACCCTGTGCGAAAAGAGGAGGGGGCGGGAAACTGCACCTTCCGCCGGTTTTTTCTCAATAACTTTTTTCCCTTACATCCTACGGCAAAAGTACTAATTATTTTTTGTAGAACGTTAAATTTACTATAATTTTGATTATTCAAACTTGATTGTATGTTGATAAGTTACCGAGATATGGCGCTTCGAAAAAATATTTTTTTAGAATTTTCTAAAATGTGCCAAAAAATGCTAAATTCCACCTTATTTCTTCTGTTATACCATGGTTATACCCAAATAATGATGGAATGTTATTATAATTATGGTTCCTGGTTACAATCACCTACTTTGGAAACCCCTCCACCCAAACCAGATCTCAAAAGCTGATTTTCTTCTCTGATGAAAACCAAACATTCACATCATCATGTTGGTATTCATATTATAGTGCAGTCAAGTTAAACATGAAAAAGGGGTCGTGCTTACAAAAGTTCCGGTCACGCTGATTTTTTATATGTTGTTAATACCTTAACCACTATTAAAAAACCATATTTTCCAAGTGCTGAGCGAGCGGCTCAAAAAATCATGAAATTTTATATTTTTTTTCAGTTTTTGCTCAATATCTTAGTCAAGGAAGGGTCTGACCGGTATAGTCAACATGCATATTTTTAAAGTAGACTAAATTTTCTACAATTTGACACTAAGGCGAGATCTATACAGCCATTGGTTCCCAAGATAAAGTTCTTCGAAAATAGGCAATTTTTCTCCTAAGTGTTTTTTTAAGAAATTTTTACCTATTTTGTGAAATATATTCTAAAATATGCATCCCACGTCAAAAATTATTTTAATGAAGTTGTAGTAAATTATTGTAGCTTTCATTTGAAACCAAACTGGTACCTTAAGGCCCGGCGGTTCTCTCAAAAACGACAGATAATCAAAACCAGTCATAAAGAAGATGCCACAGGCCACCATGCAGCAAGATAAATAAATAAATAAATAATGCTGGACAGTTCACACAACATTATCTAGCCCCAAGCTAAGCAGAGCTTGTGTTATGGATCCTAGATAACTGATATACAATATATTACATAGATAGATATTTTTTATTATGCATAGAAAATACCCAGAACACCCTGAACAAATATCTGCGATCGCACAAATATTTGTTCCGATGAACAAAATGAACAAATGTTCCGGGAATCGCACCCGCAACCTCCTGCGTCGCAGGCCAACCTTCGCCCGCCGCGCCACAGAGGTCGTCAATATGCTACCTCCAAGCAATTGCTGAACTGGCGGGAAGTCAACTTGTATCCCACTAATTGGGGGTGGAAGCAGTCTTCTGCAGGGACTCAGTCTTCTCTTCTCAACCCCATCCCCACCACCATGATCACGGCGTCCTCAAATGCCTGCTTCACTTCGATGCTAGCATCCACCATTTGTGTCATCAACATCGAAATGAATGCTCTCATATTGTGATCTTTTGCCAGAACTTTTCTTGTGCTATTGTCACCATAGTAGATGAGGAGAACACGACTTTGGTTGGTGCTTGTAATGCAGACTGGCGAGCTCGTTCTGCTGCTTTGGTGCTTTGATAGCCGGATTTAGTGGGGTATCCATCAAAGACAACAATCACATTGCTACCAAAGTGTCTCTGCACGTAGTTGATGTACTTAGAAAAAAACACACATCGCCATATCTCGATAATCTATTGACATAGAAACATGTTTTATTAGTCCAAATTATAGTAAATTTAACGTTCTACAAAAAAGTAGCTGGTACTTTTGCCGTGGGATGTAAGAGAAAAAAGTTATTGAGAAAAAACCGGAGGAAGGTGCAGTTCCCCCCCCCCCCCCCCCCCCCCTCCACTTTTCGCACATGGTCCTCGAGGTCCAAAACTTGGGAAAATGTTAATTAACTATCCCTGAACAACCTCCCAAAGTTTCATTAGCTTTTGACCTTTTTCCATCTGAAACCACCTGCCGACTGGACTGTAATATGTGTTATTTATGAGTATATCAAGCGTAGAGTGTGCTGCCTTATGAACTTTTGCTGATTTTCTCTATCATCTTACTTTTGACTGCCTACCTAAGGAAGGCTTTTAAGTTGATTTTTGTTTTTTTCTTTGAATCAGCTTCCACTTGTTCTCGAGGCTCTACACAGAGGCTCCCCACCTAATAGTAAGCAGGATCATCAAAAGAAAAACAGACCGTGTTTGTTGCCTGATTCTTCTAGGTCTGGTTGCGTTGGAACAGGAGTAAATGTAAATTTATTTTTTAAGACGATTCAAAATGATCCTTGTGATTTCAATGAATAAAATACTTTTTGACTTTTACTTTGATATGTTGCCGCTCCGTCAGCAAAAGTTTAAAAGCGACGTTGCCAAACCGTTACTAGTGTGAACACACAATACTTTTTATAAGTTGGCACGTTAGTGGTTTGAGCAGCTATGGTATTCGGGGTACCGCACAGTGGGGTGATTTTGAAAAAAGGTGGACGTAGGAACAAATTTCGTAATTTCGGTCTGAAAAAATTGCAACTGATAGGAAATTGTATGGTGATTAAAATATATTCTATTCAATTTGCAAAAAAAGGCACTTCTTCATAAGTTCACACATCACATAATTTATACCATGTTTTATCCACTCATCCACACACCCACACTTTCACAAACTCCAACACACTCAACATACACACCCAAATACATACACAGGGTGGCTACTCCTGTGATACCCAGACTCTTATGAGACTGGTGTTAGCAGGAGTGCCTCACACACGCGCTCACCCGCCCACACCCTCCTATACACCTTCTCACACTCACCCTTACACGCAATAAATCTTCTTTCACTCGCCCATTTTTTGTTATGGTACTGTTTAAATTTAGTTTTTGCAATGTTTGCCTCGCATATTGTTTTCTCTTCATAAATAAACTTTCTTGTCAATTTTAGTCCGGGTATCCGCGATACAGGCTTGTCCTAGTGCGGTACCCATTGTTAATTATCAATAGCCACTATTATATGTAAATAAAACATTTGTATTTGTATTTGTATTTGTATTTGGTTAAAAAAATCGTTTAGAAAAAAATGTATGGAAAGATTTATATTATATTGTTTTTCTCAAAAATAAGAAGTTTGTTAAAAAAAAAACAACAATAGCTTAAAGTAGCTGCCGTCTTCTACAAATGGGTCATATAGGGTTCTGTTAACCCTGCATCATTGGCAGTTAAGGGGGTTAAACTCTTGAAAAAAATGTTTATTTTGATACGAGCATCTGAAAGGAAATGTAGTGCTTGTTAAAAGTTATTCAATACAATTTTCCATAACAATGAGTCTGTGATATTATAAAAACATATTTCTGAAAAATGCGATGAAATATAAATCAACATATTTTTTCTCGGAATTTTAAAAGGTTTTCATAAGAAACTTACACTACTTAAGTTCTTTACAAAAAATAAATAATCGTTTTTGGCTTAACGCTGTTGCAGCGGTATTTAAATGGGATCAAACTTTAAAAATATATGATTTAATGTTAAATGTTAATGGAAAATGGTTCAATTTCTGTCATTCGCTCAGTCTTATTTAAGTAAAATTAATAAATCATAATAAAATCTAGTGTAAAAAACTTCTAAGTCTAACTACTGGCTTAGTAATTATCTCCAAATAACCTGCCAATTTTTCCGATACTCGACATTTCTGACCTTGTAGGTAGGTACCAGATATTTTTCATTGCTACAGTACTTTCACTGAGTATTACGTTCATAATAGTAATAAATCAAAATAAAATCTAGTGTCAAAATGTACAAAGATCGCTATAGTCTTAATAATTATCTCCAAATAACTTGCCAATTTTTCCGATACCTGAGCCTAATGACTGACCTTGTAGGTTAAGTACCAGATACCTTTCATTGTTACAGTACTTCCACTGAGTATTACTTTCATAAAAGTAAATCACCATATCATCTAGACTCTAGAGTCACTAGAGACAAAAACTACAAAGTTAGCGATTGTCATATGGGGCCATTCAAGTATTACGTAAGCAGATTTTTTACAACTATTTATAATGCGCGTCATGTTAAAAGAACGCTGGCGGTCAAGCTTCTTCAGGCGTTCCAGCGTTCTTTTTAAGAGATTACTTACTTTTCTACTTATTTAAGAGATGTATACCTATACATTGAATGAGTGCCTGCCTAGTTTACTACAAATAATGTACCATTATAGTACGCGTCATGTAAAAAGAACGCTGGAACGCCTGTAGAAGCTTGACCGCCAGCGTTCTTTTTACATGACGCGCACTATGCCCACCCCTTCTGTGTAAGCTGTGTAAGCAAAAGTAAGCAAACCTCTTCCCCCCCTCCCATGCTTACTTAATCATTGGTACCTATATGCATTTTTCTTTTAATGTATTCTGTTTTTTTATTGATTCGTGAGCAGTAGTTAGCAAATAGGCTTAACTAACTACTGTACATTTTGTACTTTTGTATTTGTATGAGATTTTTAAAAACTTTCGAATAATTTTTGATATTACTTGGATTTGTTTATTTGAAACGACATGTTAAACAGTTAAGCTTGGGCGAAAAAGGATCACCGGTTAAAACAAACATTAACTTGCTTTGATTTGCTTATAATACGTCAAATCGTCATTCGAATCGAAACGAAACAATAGATTGACGGAAGAAATTTAGACGTGACAAGTGCGCGCGGTAATCCCCACTCGCTTCTAGGCGAGTACCTATAACGTATTCTTTATTTGTGGGAATCCCCGACATGTGAGTTTTATTTTCAAGCATAGACAATTTGTGGGTTGCCATTTGTGTAAAATAAGTAAATAATAACTGCTGACGTAATCACGATATCGACCATGTCATCAAAAATAAGCAAAACAAAGACCCCCCCGCCCCCCTCAAGCGCTTACATAATACTTGAACGCCCCCTATTACTTATCTTGAAATAATTTGCCACGTATTATTAATAATGGTCCCGATACTTGAGCCTAATGACTGACCTTGTAGGAAGGTACTAGATTCCTTTCATTGTTAGAGACCCACCAACTTATCTGTAGAATTTAATGTATGTAGATGATAGAAAAATGTAGGTAAATGGTTCTACTGATAATTTGGTGGATCTTTCCAGTAAGTGATTACTAGTTTTACGAAGGTTGCTTCTAGTTTTAAGGGGATTTTTGTCATTATTAACTTTATTTGGGAAATATTTTAGTTACATCGATACTAAAATATCTATCATATGTTTTATGAAAAATGGCTGCTGGGAATTCCGGACTATTTTAAAATGGTAAGAGGGTAAATCATATTAACAGATCTGTAAAGTTTTGTTGTGATGCTCTGATTTTATTCATTGGATGCGATGATTTCTCTGATGAAGATAGTGCTCTTGCTCTTTCAACTTCGCTAAATCTAACGAAATGAAAATACTTATCCCTGAGGACAATGTTATCAGATTCCAGCATATCTGTATTGCCCTTCTACTACAAGATATTAGAAGCCAAAAAAAGATACTACCCTACAGAAGGTGTTGAAATAACGGAGGCAAAGATTAAGTTACAAGTCCTTTTGGATATAACAACACAATTGGCAAGTTATTTAAGTTATTTGGAGATAATTAATAAGACAATCTCTTAATCTCTTAGATCTTTGTACTTTTTGACACTAGATTGTATATTGATTTATTACTTTTATGAATGTAATGCTCAGTGGAAGAACTGTAGCAATGAAAAGTATCGGGTACCTACCTATAAGGTCAGAAATGTCGAGTATCGGAAAAATTGGCAAATTATTTGGAGATAATTACTAAGCCAATAGTTAGACTTAGAAGTTTTTTACACTAGATTTTATTATGATTTATTCATTTTACTTAGATAAGACTGAGCGAATGACAGAAATTGAACCATTTTCCATTAACATTTAACATTAAATCATATATTTGTAAAGTTTGATCCCATTTAAACACCACTGCAACAGCGTTTAGCCAAAAACGAATATTTCGTTGTTGTATAGAACTTAAGTAGTGTAAGTTTCTTATGATTTAAAATTCCGAGAAAAAATATGTTGATTTATATTTCATTGCATTTTTTCAGAAATACATTTTTATAATATCACAGACTCATTTTTATGGAAAATTGTATAGAATAACTTTTAACAAGCACTACATTTCCTATCAGATGCTCGTATCAAAATAAACAATATTTTTTAAGAGTTTAATTCCCCTTAACTGCCAATGCTGCAGGGTTAAACCGTCCAGAACCCTATATGCCCATTTGTAGAAGACGGTAGCTACTTTAAGCTATTATAGGTTTTTTCTTGAACAAACTTCTTATTTCTGAGAAAAACAATATAATATAAATCTTTCCATACATTTTTTCTGAACTATTATTTTAACCTATAAACGAGTGTCTTTTTTTGAAAATTTAATAGAATATCTTTTAATCACCATACAATTTCCTATCAGTTGCAATTTTTTTTAGACAGAAATAACGAAACTTGTTCCTACGTCCACCTTTTTTCAAAATCGTTCCACTGTGTACCGTGATTTGAGCCAATTCACTTCCGTTTTGTGTCATCTAATTCACGCGTTGCGCGATACGCGTTACACGCCGAACTTTACAGAGTGCAGATTTCTTACTGCGCAAATCGTGAATATTCACGTGAGGCTTCATGCGGCCCCGAATACCACGGCAGTTCGTGCACTGGATTCAGCATGTGCGTTTTAGAGACTGCAGCAGTGCAAGTGTGCCGGTTGGCTAGGCTTGGAAGGTAGCGGGATCCGAAGCACGGTTCTCCGCTGGCTGACTGCAGGCTGTAGGGGGCCCAACTAGTAAGCTAGCCCGCCGCCTTGCGAAAAATCCCAGAATGCTCCATCGTGCCGGTTGGCGACCGGATTAGAGGACCCGATGGCCATTCCTGGAGGGAGGTCTCAGTCTCCAGTCTAGTCTCCCACTGGCGCAGGAGCCTGCTGTTTGTCTCTAGGCTTTCACTGACCAGTGCCTCACTCAACAGCCGTTTTTCCCACAAACCTAATCACTCCAAAAACCAAACCATGAAAAAGTCAACATATAATAAGTTGCGCTCACAGCGGAAGCATTTCCTACACAACCTATCATCTTACCAACGGTTATAACAGTTTTATTTATTTTTGTTTTCAATTCTCTAAGATCTTGTAGTACCTATACCTATACTTAGTAGATTTTTGTTTTTGTCTTCTTGTTTTATGTGAGTGTTGTGCGTGTGGTAAAATAAATAAATTTTCTTTCTTTCTTTCTTTCTTTCTTTCCTCTCGCTTCAAGCGCACCTCTGAAACATTAGAGGACTGCACTCCAATCTCGATCCGGTCCACCACCACCTAGGGACAGCTAAGCCACACTTATTATTTAATCCTCACGGAGACGCAGATTCAATGAACCCGATTTCTCAGTTTTATGTACTTTGGTGGACACCGGCTTAGATAAAATTATCTATGCTGGTTTATATCATTGTCACTCTGAAGACCACGAGACAACCAGGTTGTTCAACTACATCAGTGAAGCGGCGGATGTGGCCCAGCAACGTTATCCTGATGCCCAACTGGTGATTCTGGGGGACTTTAACGCCCACCACAAACAGTGGCTGTTCCCTTACCAGTTGTCCGACTATGCTGGGAGAGAGGCGTGCAAACTTGCACTCACTTTAATCTCACTCAGCTCGTTAATGCGGCAACCAGAATTCTGGACGTTGAGGACCACACAGCCAACTGCCTGGACTTTCTGCTGACGAACGAGCCGGATCGCCACTCGGTATCAGTGATGCTTCCTTTGGGAACATCAGATCAATGTGTGGTGAGGTCTGTATCTTCATACTCGCCACCCGATCCCTCGCCCAGAGGTAGTAGGCGAGTGTGGTGTTACAAGTCGGCAGATTGGGATGAGATGCGACACTTCTTCGCTTCTTATCCTTGGCGGCAAACTTGCTTTTCTTCATGTGATCCAACGGTCAGTGCTGATGCCGTTACGGAGGTGATAAATAGAGCAATGGAGTATTTTTTTCCATTCTCCGATGCTTCACCTGCAAGCAATGCTCGCCCATGGTTTAGTCCCGCGTGTGCTAGCGCGGAAGCGCAAACACGTGTTGCATACCTAGCTTGCGTTGACGCAAGAAACGGTTAAACCTCGGATGCACGGATTATGAAGAAAGCCTATAACAAAGCCACCAAGTCCTGCAAGAAGGTGTTACAGAAGGCTCGCTTCAATCGGATTGGCTATCTGGGGGCTAAGTTTGCCGCATACCCTGCGGGAAGTAAAGCTTTCTGGTCTCTGGCTAAGTCGGTGGAAGCGAACTTCAGCCGCCCTTCACTAAACCCAACTACTGAAACCGGACGGGTCCCAAACTCACGCTGCGGTTGAGAAAGCAAATTTATTTGCCACTCAATTTGCGGAGGCTTCGCGTCTTGACGCCTCTGGCGAAACTCCACCCAGCCTTCCTCGGTGCGAAGCTTCTGTCGTCCCGCCCACCCGACCACAGGCACAGGGTGGCCAAGCCCCGTCACATGAGACGAGAGGGCGAAACGAGATTGGTTTGTATTGATTACTCTTGACACAATCTATACCTGGGTCTAAGTCCGAGAAGAATCTTCAATAACTGTTAAGTTTGCTTCGCTGTTATCTGTTGTAGTTCTTAGTGGTTTGCGCCATCGTTCAGCTCGCCATCTGTATAGTTAAAATTAAATTGATTCCAACCGTCATACTAATAATTTGTTAAGTAGAAGTTTCTGGTGTCTTAGGTGTGTATTAACAGCTGAACTGTTAAGCGTGGAATAGGAAACCGCAGCTACGTTTGCCAATTAACCTTCCACTAAGTATCCATGCTCAACACAGATATTGTCTCTCGTAGTAGGTACATCACCTATACTTATGAAAGGGAAATTGCGGTATGTTCCGCCAATTAATCTTTCACTAGGACTTCGTATTGAATTACCGAAGTTCCTCTACCTCTAGCTATGGCCTTTCACGAGGACTTCGTATTGAATTACCGAAGTTTCTCTGCCCCTAGCTATGGCAAACCATGGTCTTTACCACTGGCCACATTCATTCGTTAGGACTTCGTATTGAATTACCGAAGTTCCTCTACTATGTAACTGACTCTAAGAGCATCAGAAACCTTTATTACAGCAGGATAATTAGTTCCTATAAAGATCTAACAAAGATCTTGAATTCGAGGTATTTCAGGTTAGGAATCACTATAGTACTGTTATCTAGCACTACCACTTAGCTTTATATTTCTCCCAGATGAGATGCCTTAGGTCGCCGCAACACCGAAACACCAACCACTTTATGACTATTGCACTTAATATGAAATTTAGATAAGTTACGATTAAACGTTTTACTCAATTATCAGTCTACCGCCAAAAATAAATTATATACTTTGTCTATGGTGATCTTTCTATGGGTTCGGTGTTGCCAACGGGTCAACTCATTCTGTTATGTCTCATCAATTACACGTTTCGCTATATTAATAATTATTTGACTCATTTACCTATTTATTTCGCGAGCTACACGTCGCGACACTCCCGCCCGAACAACTTATAACAGGGTAAGCATGTTGCGCGTCCACTCTGCAATTTTCTCCAGAGCTCTGGTGGCCGCGCCTCTTCTTTGCTTGACTTCGTTGTTTACTTGAACTGACTTCTCGGGTTCATTTTCTTTCTGACTCAATATGTTTTCTCTGTCCGTGCTCTCTGATACGTTATCCATGTCTTCTAGCATACTGTTTTCCTTTGTTATTATCGACTCTCTATTTTCTTTCTCTTTTTCTAAACTATTTGATATAGTATCTTCCGAATCTATGACTTCCACTTCCATGGGCATCAATTCGTGTATAGTTATATTCGGTGGTACCTCATTTCCTCTTTCTAATGCATACCTGTCGTATTCAATGTCTACAGTGTCCTCCATTTCCAATGGATATAAATGAGTTAAAGATCTTACGAACTCCTTACTTCCAACTTTTACCTTTGCAACTCTGCAAAGTCCGTCAGAACTTTTGACCAATGAAGTAATTTTTCCGACTTTCCATTCTTCTCGATTTTTACAATCTCCTTTTATCTGCACGATTTGACCTATTTTCGGAATAACTTTCGCCGTAACCTTAGGTTCTTTGACGGAATGTCTATATCTTTCACGGAGACTTTGAAGGTATCTATTCGTGAACATGTTCTTAAATTCCTCGAGGATAATTAAACCTCTTTTCCAAGCTTTGATGAGATCTGCTTTTGTTGTAGTGCCTTGCACTAAAAAGTCTTCGGTGGAACCTTCCATTGTTATGCATTTTCCCATAGTTAAGAAATCAGAAGGTTTCAGAATATCCACCAACTCAGAATCGACACAAGTTAGTGGTCTTGTATTGACTGTTGCCTCAATTTCCTTTACTAACGTGACTAATTGACTATCGGTCAGCATGTGTTTCTCTAATGTTCTTCTCATACAATTCTTTACGATTCCAATTAGTCGTTCATAAAATCCTCCAAACCAGGGGGCTAGTTGGGGTATGAACCTCCAACGAATTTCGTGTTTGATACAGTAGGAACTTGCGAGTATTTCTGACATAAGCTTAAAATTTGTAGCATTATCTGATGTTATCAATCGTGGCACACCTCTAGTCGATATCATTCGTCTCATGGCATGAAGTCCCTCTTCTGCTGTGAGATCTTGAACGACCTCTAAATGCACTGCCCTGACTGCTAGGCAAGTGAAAAGTGCTATCCAACGTTTACTTGTTTCGTTTCTACATTTAATTAATACAGGGCCCATGTAATCCAGGCCTGTAAATGTGAATGGCGATGTGTAATTTACTCTCTCTGTAGGTAACGCAGGGGGTGGTGGTAGCTTGAATGGCCCCCCTCCGTGTTTCTCACATCTAGGACATTTCCTTATAACTTTCTGGACTTGACGTTTTCCTTGCGGAATCCAAAAGGCTTGACGAATTATAGCGAGTGTATGGTTAACACCTACATGATGATTGTCGCTATGAGTCTGGTTGATGATCTTGTTTGTGTAATCGCAATCCTTTGGAATAAGTATAGGATAACGTTGGTCATACGACCAATCCGTCTTCTTTAAACGTCCTTTACAACGTAAAACTCCGTCTACATCCAGAAAAAGTCCAAGATTAATTTTGAGACATGTATCTTTTCCTTCTAGTTCTCTTGGAAAGTGTTCAGCTTGTAGCTTCTTTAGTTGTTTAATTTTCTCATCCTTTTCTTCACTTATGTTCACATCAGTCTTAGTTCGGTTACTTGTCCTGTCTTTATCTTGATTTTCCTCATCGGTTGTCTTTTCTGTATCCATTGTATATCCTTGTGACTCCTTCGGGAGACCCTCCCCCGCACAAAGAGAAGAAATTTCCCTGTTTCCGGACGGCCAGGAATCCGGATGTTGCAGTATAAACTGGGGACCAGTCAGCCATTTTACTCTATCTTCTTTAGAACTGAACGGTCTTGTAGCAACGTCCGCTGGATTTAGGTCTGATGGAACATATCGTATCATAAGGTTTTTATTCTTCTTAATTTCTTCGACTCTTCTGGCCACGAAAGGTGTGAGAAGTTTGTCAGATCTGCACCAGTCGATGACAATTTGACTGTCCGTCCACAGTATTTGACTTGTTATATTAAATTGTAAAAATTGGGATACATATTTGATTAGCCTAGTTCCAATTAACACCCCCAGCAACTCCAGCCGTGGTATTTTCAGATTGTCTTGATCTTTCAAAGGAACTAGCCTTGATTTCCCTAAGACGAATTTTATCTCCTTGTCATTAACTATGTAGATTACAGCTGCGTAGGCTTTCAAAGAAGAATCCGTAAAGCAATGAATTTGACATGAAGTGGTAGTAGGGTCGCTGAAGTAACATCTGGGCAAAGATATCTCCCGTACCTCTTCTAACTCGTTACATATTTTTGACCAATCGGTATTTAGTGTCTCAGAAAATGGTGTGTCCCATTTTATTTTTTCTTTCCATAGACTCTGAATGAAAATCTTGCCAGACAACAGTGATGGTATAGCAAATCCGCATGGGTCATAGATTGACGCGATTACTCTCAAGACATCTCTTTTTGTTTTTGGTTCACCTATAGCTTTATCCTTTAGTTGCAGTGTATCTTCTTTCAGTTTCCAGTTCAATCCAAGAACTTTGATCTCGTCCTCTTTACAAGAGTCAGGTATCTGTTTTATAAATGCTTCAGAGTTGGAACTCCATTCTCTCAAATTCATGGATAATTGTTGAAATGTCTCTTTAGTATTCTTGTAAAGTTGGAGTGCTTCCTTCACTGTCTTTGTTCCAGTAACGACGTTATCTACGTAAATTTCCTTAGTTAGCTTCTTAATCTCATCATTGTCTGAGTTTTGTAAATGTAATCTGATTGTTGCATTAAGCAGAAATGGACTTGAAATAATACCGAACGGAACTCTTGTAAACCTCAAATGGAGCAGATTATCTTCTGTAGCAGGTTTATCTGTGTCTTTCAACCATAGGAATCGAGTTACATCGCGATCCGGTTCCTTGAGCGCGATCTGTAGGAACGCCTTCTCGACATCTGCACATACACCTATTGGTTGACATCTGAACTTTATAAGTATTCCAGTCAGATCCTCCAACATCATGGGTCCACAGTACAAGCATTGATTTAAACTTTTATTGTCCTTTGTTTTTGATGACGCGTCATAAACAATTCTCATAGACTTGCCAGGTACTTTTACCCCATGATGTGGAAGGTAATGAATTGGATGTTCTACTAATTGTTCCCTTCGATCAGGTGCTACTTCAATTATTCCTTTCTTAATTTGATCTTTTAACGTTTCGTCATATTCCAACAATGTGGATGTATTTAGTCGTTTCAATAAGTTGGTTAATCGACCATAGGCCAATCCAAAGTTCAAAGTTAAAGCAGGAGGGTACTCAATCCAGGGCCAGGATACAGAGTACCTGTTATCTATGTATTCCGTTGTTTCATTGAACTTTCTAACAGCTTCGTCTTCCCGGTTTTCCCTCGGAGAATCGGTGATACCAATGGATTCGAGTTCCCATAAGCTCTTCATGTTTGTCTCGATCAGTGGCAGGTCAGGTTCGTTGAACAGCATTTCTACGTTAGACTGGAAGTATGTGACCACCGATAATTCATGCACAGGACTCGAACCCATTTTCCCGCTCAGTATCCATCCGAGGTCGGACTGTACCATGTATAAGTTTTCTCTTAGTTTAATTTTCTGCTCTGAGATCAGTGAAAAGTAATAATCGTTGCCAATAAGAATGTCCACTTGATCTTGTAGGGATCCATCATCGGCTAGTTTTGATTTATCTTTCCAGTGGCTGAGGTCCTGTCGAGGATATGGGACACTATGTGAAATCACAGGTACCACATTAGCAAATAGTGTGATTGTCTTGTCCGCTCTTGTCCTTAACTGCACTCTAACCACGGGACTTTCTATTTCTTGAGGAGTCTTTGATCCAAATGTAAATACTGTTAGTGTACTTTCTTCCTCAAGTTTTAGATTAAGATCTCTTGCAGATTTCTGCGTGATGTAAGTTCTTTGGCTGCCGGAGTCTAATAGAACTCTGCATTGAAGCTCCTTCGACAAATCTCCTACCTTACTGGCAGTAACTACTGCTGTTTGTAGAACGGTGAGTCCTTTATCTCTTGTGTGGAGTACATTGGTCGTCGTTAACTTATCTCTGCTTACTATTGAGAATTTAACAGGACATAAAGCACGATTATGGCCTGATTTTTTGCAATGAAAGCATTCTTTTTTGTTTCTACATTCTGCATAAGAATGTCCTAGTCTAAGACAACTGTAGCATCTGTTATTTAATAGAGATTTTCTTTCCTTTATGTCCTTGACTTTAGTACATTCGTCATTATAGTGTGATTCCTTACAGAAGATGCAATGAAATTTAAGTTTCTTGCTAGGTGGCCCTTTGTCTTTGTTTTTTCCAGGATAGCTTGTGTTATTTTGTTTGATCCCGTTTTTCTTCTGAGAAGTATGTCCCTTGTTCTGTTTTGTGTGGTATCTAGCCTTTTCTTTATTGATTTCGAAGTTGGTTTTATCTTGTCTCTGTTGGTCCCTTTTTCTCTTTAGATTTGTGGGATTACTATTCCCAGTGGAATGAAGTGTCTTTACAGTGTAATATTCTTTATCATTAAGGTTTTTCTCCTGAGTTAGTCTATTTGCATCTTCACGCGCTGAAATTATGATTTCCAAATATTTTCTTATCTCTTCGATCGAATCCTGTTTTATCTTCAATTTCATTTCATATATTATATCTTCCGGAAATTTCTCCATCACCATGAATCTCAAGTGGTTATGGTTAATATCTTCACCCATCGAGTCCAACACTCTCAAATGTCTTTCTATTTCAGTTAAAACTCTTCGACAATCCGATACAGTCTTGTCTGCTGGATTTATTTTGTAGAGTGAAGAATAGTGCGCATCAATCACTTGAGTTTGTTTACCGTACCTATCCTTTAAAGTTTGTACAGCGATGGAATAATTTTTGTTGGTAATCTCTAGTCCGTCTATCACTGCTTTGGGATCTCCCCTTAAAGAAGCCTTTAGATATAATAACTTGTCCACTTCTGGTAAATTCCGATTGTGAATATTGGAGTTGAATTGATCCCAAAATTGGTGCCACTCCAGTATGTTACCGTCGAACTGGGGTAGCTCTAATTTAGGTAATTTTCCGGATAAGATTTGTTTTTCATTCTGATGGCAATTTTTCGTTGAGTTTTCACATTCTTCCAATTTCACCTTAAGTTCACAGTAGGTTTCCTCAGCTTCTAACTGTATTGCTGAGAATGCTGAGACCTCGTCCACTTGTGGAGTGTTTATGAGTCGAAAGTAATTGTTTAACTCTCTCTCTAATCGTTGTAGACAGGTATGAAGTTTGGAGGTTAACACCCTTCCTTCATGTAAGGTCGAGTCATTTAACTCATTTGTGAGTTTGTTAGTTACGTTTTGAGCACATTCGGACAGAACTTTCAGTTTGTTACACACACCGTGAAGGATGATAAGTATGCTTTCTTCCATATTGATGGCCTGTAATATAATATTACACAATCACAGAGCACACACTATCAATCATAGACCTGATAATGGGCACAGTGAGAAAGCATAACCTTTCTTGTACGGTGTGACTTTCCATTAGTGGACACTACTACATATACCTATTGTTTACAGCATTTATGATTTCTCTTAGATTGAGTATTATTAATTTAATTATTTGCAGGTGTTGACAACACCATAGCCTAGTCAGTGGTGTCTCTGACTGCAAAGGTTGAGTGTTCGATTCCCATCATAGGCAGTTATTTGTCTGAAGAGAACTTGTATTTCCATGTGTCCGTAAGCAATCCTTCACAGGCACAGAATATATAATGTACAGGACCAATGTGAGAGATGTCCATATATAAATTAATTTATTTATTGTAAATAAGTAGCGATAAACAAGCAATAAATGGCCAGATGTACTGGCTATCATGAGTGTATGATGTGTCTTTTGTGGATGTACAAATTGGAAACTATTGTTTACTTCTAATATTCACCTGCCCTTGCTTGTTGAAGTAATAAGTAGGTATAACCTGTGATAAAGTGATATTGTTTCCCATATCATACATATATTCATTCATTAATCAAACTATGTTTTCACAAACTTAGTTTGAACCACAGTAACTTACAGTACATAAAGGTAATTTGTACTAAGGTTAACTATAGGTGTATTGTATTGATTGAATTGTTTTGGCCACCTTTTGTCAATTTCGCGCTAGGTCGGCAAGGGAAAGTGAGATTTACTTGCAATCATTAGAAGAGACAATTTAACAATATCATTTTCACCCTATGGAATGGTAGGCACACACAACGGTCGGAATATATATCAAACAAAAATATATAAAGTGAACTGACCTTGTAAAACTAGACTTTCACAAACACCGGCGCAGTTAACTCAAACTTTCTTGAAAACAAACAAATTCACTTTTCTTTCAATTGTACACCGTAAACAACATAAGAAAAAAGTGTTGCCATCCATCATAATTACTTCTGGAAGCTTCACTTATTGAAAAATCGATTCCATTATCGATCTAATTTCTCGCTCGATTCAACCTTTGTTTATTGAGGTCACTGAATAATTAAGTCATTGGTCGTATCTTATCGATCATGAACTTAATTTACTTATCTGTGGAGCTCATTAGTTGGGATCTGTTTTTTCCTGAATACACCAACAGAGTACCTTGTACTCGAGTGACACTCGACAGCTTCCCGTGTATCTATCGTACACAAGATAGTCTCAATGTTGAATGTACGCAAATAACGAGTTGTGTAGTTCGTCATCATGAATCGACATCATCGATACAGATACCTACACTTTGTTTATATTCGGTCACACGTCACCAACGTATTATTCATTAAATATAAATACACAGTAGTCATTTAATTTTTTCTGCCCTTTGCAGCTAGTTAGACACTTTGGTTACGTAAACAACATCGTTTACTAAGTAGTACTTGTTACAATCATGAATACTCGAGACAATCCATCAGTATAATCGATTGCGTATAAACAAATAATTTTCTTGCAGTGGCAACACAGCAACAACTTCCTTTTCCTTTATTGAACTATTCTAGACTTGAGGAATTGTATCTTTAGAAAACAGGTGAAAATAAATAATTAAATCCTTATGATAAATCATAAAATGAATTAAAAACAACAAATATTACCTTATTTCATTGCTTATTTCACAAAACAAAGGAAAAACTTATTTAAATTTATGGTGTTCTAACAACAAGTAACGCCATCTAGGTTACAATAGATGAACTGATCCGCTACAAAAATTTCTCAATATTTAATTACTTACATGTGGTATTATTCCAGAGATAACTACATTCAGAAATATTCAATTTTAGTTTAGAGTCAATAGCAGCGAAACGTGTATCAAGCTTCGACATTTCAGAACAGAGTTTCTTCAAATTGTTGATGGAATAAACGTATCTTTCATACGTAAAACTTACCGAGAGCTTTCACAGATGGCAGCACCAGTAAGAACTTCAAATTTATTTTATTTATTTATTTTATTCTAAAAGTGTTATTGATTTTCCCTCTCGGATCCCTGCATCTCCACCATGTCGTCCCGCCCACCCGTCCACAGGCACAGGGTGGCCAAGCCCCGTCACATGAGACGAGAGGGCGAAACGAGATTGGTTTGTATTGATTACTCTTGACACAATCTATACCTGGGTCTAAGTCCGAGAAGAATCTTCAATAACTGTTAAGTTTGCTTCGCTGTTATCTGTTGTAGTTCTTAGTGGTTTGCGCCATCGTTCAGCTCGCCATCTGTATAGTTAAAATTAAATTGATTCCAACCGTCATACTAATAATTTGTTAAGTAGAAGTTTCTGGTGTCTTAGGTGTGTATTAACAGCTGAACTGTTAAGCGTGGAATAGGAAACCGCAGCTACGTTTGCCAATTAACCTTCCACTAAGTATCCATGCTCAACACAGATATTGTCTCTCGTAGTAGGTACATCACCTATACTTATGAAAGGGAAATTGCGGTATGTTCCGCCAATTAATCTTTCACTAGGACTTCGTATTGAATTACCGAAGTTCCTCTACCTCTAGCTATGGCCTTTCACGAGGACTTCGTATTGAATTACCGAAGTTTCTCTGCCCCTAGCTATGGCAAACCATGGTCTTTACCACTGGCCACATTCATTCGTTAGGACTTCGTATTGAATTACCGAAGTTCCTCTACTATGTAACTGACTCAGAAACAGAAAGAAGAGCATCAGAAACCTTTATTACAGCAGGATAATTAGTTCCTATAAAGATCTAACAAAGATCTTGAATTCGAGGTATTTCAGGTTAGGAATCACTATAGTACTGTTATCTAGCACTACCACTTAGCTTTATATTTCTCCCAGATGAGATGCCTTAGGTCGCCGCAACACCGAAACACCAACCACTTTATGACTATTGCACTTAATATGAAATTTAGATAAGTTACGATTAAACGTTTTACTCAATTATCAGTCTACCGCCAAAAATAAATTATATACTTTGTCTATGGTGATCTTTCTATGGGTTCGGTGTTGCCAACGGGTCAACTCATTCTGTTATGTCTCATCAATTACACGTTTCGCTATATTAATAATTATTTGACTCATTTACCTATTTATTTCGCGAGCTACACGTCGCGACAGCTTCAATGCAAGAATTCGCATCCAGCAAAAGGAAGTGCTCAAAACGCTACGTAGTCTCGACGTGAATAAAGCTAGCGGTCCGGATGGTATCTCGGCCGTAGTATTAAAAACCTGTGAACCTGAGTTGTCTTCAATATTAACGCAACTTTTCCGCCTCTCTTTGAATACTGGTGAAGTCCCCAAGTCTTGGAAGCTCGCTAACGTGCAACCTGTGCCCAAGAAAGGCAGTCGTGCTGACCCTTTGAACTACCGCCCTATCTAGGTCACCTCCCTACTATGTAAATGTATGGAGCGTGTACTGAATAGGAAGGTCATTGCATACCTCGACGGATCGAGGATATTTCGCCGAAATCGGTCTACTGGGGACCTTCTTGTGTATGCCACGCACATTTGGAGAGAGGCCATCGAGATCATGGTGAAGCACTGGCTGTTTCATTAGACGTCTCGAAGGCCTTTGACAGGTTTGGCACGCTAGCCTTATTGACAAGCTTCCTGCTTACGGACTGCCAGTTCAATTCTGCGCCTGCCTCGCAGACTTTCTGAGGGAAAGATCCATTCGAGTAAGTTGTTGACGGGTGCTAGTCGGATCAAATGGCTATAAACGCCGGGGTACCTCAGGGGTCAGTGCTACCTGCCACACTGTTTCTGCTGCATATAAATGATCTGCTAATGCCCAGTATCATTGGGTATGCAGACGACAGCACAGTTGTGGAGAGATACGTTTCCAATGCGCGTGCTAGGCAGAATTAAATTCTGGAGTTAAGAGATGAGATGCTGCAGCGTCTGAATTTGATTCTCAAGGCTGTTTCCGATTGGGGTGATGCCAATCTAGTCAAGTTCAACGCCTCTAAAACGCAGGCTTGTCTCTTCTCCGCGAAAAAAGTAAGTTTCTCCAAGTTCCTGTCTTCCGAGATATACCTGTAGCTATAGGAGATCACCTCGAGCTCTTAGGCGTTTCACTCACGCCTACTCTCAACTTGGCTCCTACATCGAGTCTAAGGCAAAAACTGCCTCCATTAAGCCTTCTAAGTCTGTACAAAGCACAAGTCCGGGCTGGTATGAAGTACTCCTACCACGTTTGGGATGGCTGGCTCGGCCAAACACCAGCTTGCTGCCTTGGACTCGATCGAACGTTCACAGAGCAGAGCGTTCAGGCTTATAGGTGGGCAACATATGGCGGAGACTAGAGTCTCTCGAGCACCGCCGTAAGGTTGCGTGCCTTTCGATCTTCTATATATAGGTTACATTTTGGGGAATGCTCCCAGGAACTTCATGATCTGATCCCACTATCTCCTTTTCATCATGGACGAGCAGGCGCACGGCTTGGTACCACCCTTACCTCATTAGTATACCCTCTTTTCGTACTAAACGTTTCAATTCTACCTTTATAATGCGAACTGCTAAGGAGTGGAATACACCACCGTCGTCTGTCTTTCCTGAAAACTATAATCTGGGTATCTTCAAGACTAGAGTGAATAGGTTCCTTCTAGACCTTTGTGCTCCATCTTCGGCCACATCGTCACTTACCAACAGGTGAGATCGTGGTCAAACAAAAGTCTATCAAAGTTAAAAAATAAATAAAAAAATGGCTTTTTAGTTCGCAGAACTAACAACCATATTATGTGAATAAAGGTTCTCGAGTGGTACCTACAAACCTGATGAAGGTAGAGGAAGACCCCTCTTTCCATGCACCAAAGATATTATAATCAGCAGAAAGTTGGTAGATGCAGGCTCAAGAGAGTTCGTCGTGGCATTTTAGAGAGGAAACCGTTGTCCAGCAGTGGACTTCTGTAGACTGATGATGATGATGATCAACCGTCTACATTGGCTTGAAGTCAGTAAAATGGTTTTATATTAGACTAGCTGAACAATGTCCGTGCGTAGAATAGGTAGTAGGTACCTACTCAGTAGGTACCTATCTATTCGTACTACGCATTCTAAATGGATGGTGGTACAAACATCAGCCTGTAGATCCAAGTCCACCGGCTCACTGACATAGGTCTCTAAATTAGCAAGTTGAAGTGGCAATGGGCTAGACATAAAGCTATATGATCCTGGTTCTTTTACGGATGTTTCGGATTTAGGTACGGGTACAGAATCTTCGAGCAATGAATACAAAAAACGAAGGCAAAATGTATTTAGTTATTGATGATGGTTTTTTACTGTATACCTAATATTTCTAGTGTAAGCAGAAGTTGTAATATAAAACAATTTATAATCTTTTTTTCTTTTTTTTGTTCATTTCTGTAAAACGAAACATTCTTATGCAACATCCTATCTTGCCGGACACGCCACAGAAGGGGTTGCGGAAAGGCGGTAGATGGAGGCTGCTCAAGACCGTTTGTCTTGACATTCTATGGGGAGGTCCATGTCCAGCAGTGGACTTCTGTAGGCTGATGATAATGAAAAACCGTCATGGGTTCACGGGGCAAACTATGATAATTATGGGTACCTACCTACCTACTGCAATGATGAAGGTCAGTTACTTACATTCGTGTACATTTTGGACATTAGAAAAATAAGTTTTATTCTTGTAAACAATAATTTTCCGAGTTTTTCCCTGAAATACCTTTTATCATTCTAACAATTTTATTCAACGCGATCTATAAACAGATACCAAGCTATTTATTTAACGCCATCTATCTAACGTCCATGCCAATGCTCTTGGACAATAACAACGCCATCTAGTGAAAACCAAAACAGTGAATATGTATGTGTGCGTGCGTGTAATTACATCAGAAAAGTGAACGATCTTATTTCTAGGTAATTTGAACTTTCAAATGACTGTTTAAAGGAAATTCATACTGAATTAAATTCTTACAACTACAACTTAGCCGCGAACGATAAAATAAAACACGAAAGACGCCCGAATTTAGCACAAAAAATAAAAAAGTAATACAATAAGTTTCCACGCCATCTACCGTGAACCGAGCTTTTAGTAATCAAGACGATTATCCTTAAGTCGTTCCTTAAGTGTAGATTTGGAAAAAATCACTCTCAGAGTCAGGTTACGGTTCATTAGCGTCCCTTAATGGCAATTAAAGTAAAGCACACCAAAACCTTTACTTAACTGTTTAACGACTGATTTTGACATTTCGTTTGAGGTTATATTTTTATATTTGTGATTCGCGATACCTATGTTTTGCACTGTGTTGTGTGCTCAGAGTACTTTGTTATAACTGAAAGTTGTGTGTAAGTTTAATTTAAGAAAACAAATAAAAATAAAATAAAAAGAGTATAACGCTGGGGACATCTTACGGTGATTGGATGCGTGGGACATTTATTTATTTATTTTCAACTATTATTAGTTGAAAAAAAAAAGAATGAAAAACAGTGTTTATTTTTGTGTGTTGTGTTTGTTTTGATTTTATTTTATTTATAACTTAAGTGTCTAAATTATGTTTTTGTATCTGTTTTTGTATGTTTTTGGTTGTTATTTTTTATTTATTTTTCTGTTTTTTATCCTACTGTTTCCTAGTATTCTGTTTGTTTTTTGTTTTTTTTGTTTGTGCCAAATAAATGTTTTTCATTTAATTTTTTTTTTTATTTCAACTAAGGGGTGTTTTTTTGCAAACCATTTTCTGTTGTTTAAAACAGCCGTATCTCTATTTGCCATACGAGTTTTACTGTTATTTATAATACATTTATGTAGCGAAGGAGTGAATCACACTACCGCCTTCTCTGGGTCACTTGAATAGGTGCCTTCTAGACCTTCATGCTTCATCGTCGGCCGTATCGTCCGTTCCAAAAGGTGAGATCGCGAACAAATGAAATATAAAAATGAAATACCAACAACAATGGTAACCAAATCTTTTGTGAAAAACATATTATGTTAATTATCATGTTAATGTAATAAACTGTGGTGTTGTTGTTTTTGTGTTGTTGTAGTTGTAATGAATTAATAATGAAAGAAGGCTTGAAGGATTTGAAGGCGGAATCTACTTATATGGAATCAACGAGTTCCTTTACCTTAAAATAATTGGATAGATACCAGTTTTGAACTTCACTAGGTAAATATATCGGTTTAAGATCTGATGTCTTATTGTGTGTCCTGAATAAGACTAATTTTCGAGCCTCCACAAAACTTTGGGCCACCACCCACACCTACGTCGAGCCAACTACCAATTTAATTAACGGTCTCAACATCATAAGTTACACAAACAAAAGTTGTTCAGTTAATTTCCTTGACACCTCTGTACATGCCCGAACTTGTTCACGAATAAATGACATCTTCTCAACCCTACTATAGATGATTACTCGCATGGGGTGTTCTCCACCCCAAACGACCAGCGGATGTGTCCTAAATATATATCTTAAGCTATCATTCGTAGAGCTTTTGGACAGTCAACTAAACGTTGTGCCCGCAGCCTGTAGTAATGGAAAAAGACGTTTTAAAACGCAAAATACCTATTAAAGAACTAAACAATCAAAATACAGTTTGTAAGTAAGGTTTATAAGAAAAACTAGTGGACGCCCACGACGTCGTCTGCGTGGAGATTTTTTTCCATACAAACTTCAACAACCCACACCCTCTCGGGCGGGTGTTTTTTTTCTTAGTGTAACAACAGAATAAATAATAGTACAAGATGGTAACCATAGACCACAGTCGAAGGCGGCAAGGCATCATTGAGATAATCGTTGCTACAGCCCTCTCGTGGTAACAAAAGTCGACTTCGAGAGACGTAGCGTAAAGAAAACTCGGCTACAAGAGAACGAAATAGAAAACTGGCGTGTCGATGCAGAGACTCGACTCAAAGAGATAAGTACACTATTTTAAAGACTCGGTGCCATGGTGGCTTGGAGCTAAGATAATGATCCAAAATAAATGTTTTCTCCAAATACCAGATCTATACGACTTCAGGTTAGGCTGTGCGTTGATAGTTAGTCACTGAGTCAGTCAGTCAGTCAATCAACGATTTTAAAATATTAATTACTCATCTTTCAGAAAATGTTAGGTTATAACGTAACATACGGCTATAAATAATAGCCGTGGAGAATCAAATTGTAGTTTTTGAATTAAATATTCATCATCATCATTGGCAGCTCAAATAATAGCCCACTGTTGGGTATAAGCCTCCTCCCCAAACGCCACTCCAAACGGTTCTTTGCAATTCGCATGCAGGTCTACGGGCTCTATATTATCCGCCCACCTGGCTGATGGTCTGCCACGGCCTCTAGTGCTCCCTCTTGGCCAACACTCGGTCAGGGCCTTACACCACCTGCCGTTACCAAATCTGGCCAAGTGTCCTGCCCAGCGCCACTTTAGTCTCGCAATACGGTCTCCAATATCTGCCACTTTTGTCCTCCTTGGGACGGAAACAAAATTCAAATATTTTTAATTTTTAAAACCTGCTTGTGCGTGCGAAACCCCAAGCGAGAACGTAAGGGTTAAGCGCCTACATGTAGGTTAGCTATAAACTGTCAGCACGAGTAGTGATAAACTATTTCTGTAAGGCGCTAACCAACTTTCTATGAATGGTATACAAATAGGGTATGTCTTTTGTTTTATAAATTTAATTTAAGTTTTATTCTAGAAAAAGTAAATTTATTATTGGATATTTTACTACTGCACATTTTTTTTTTTTTTTTTATAATTGGACATTATTACTTTTGGACATTGGCTTTGGACATTTTTCTTTTTTGACTATAGTGGTGCAAATATAAAATATTGCTTATTTTAGTAGGTATAAGTTAAATGTGAAAAGTTTATTATTTGGTTAACTGCTCCCGTTTTCAAAATACTTAATGTTTAGGGTTAATTTCAAGAAAAATAAGAATATTTAAGGTTGAGATTTATAATACTTATGTGTTTTATTTTATTTAAATGCAAAGTAATAATCGGTTTCTAAAAGGCACAGATACAAGTTGGCAAACATACCTTTATGCCAAAACTTAACAGCAAGAATGTTTTTGTAATTTATTAAATAAGAAAAATACAAATACAATAATAAACATTCTTTTACCAGTAAAAGTATGTTAAAAATTACAAATAAAAAAAAATTAAGTAAAAAATTTACAATGGTAAATTTTAATTATAAATTTTAATTCGCAACCCACGGTGAAATGAAGCCTTTTGAGGCTCTGCGTATCCCTTCGGGGAAAAAGCCATGTATCAGTATATGTATGTACATATTTTAAAACAGCCACATTTTTTTATTCATACATTCGTGGCCAAACCTAGAGATGTATAATCTATATTTAGAGCACAAAACAATTTAACAGATACGCAAGTCCCCATTCAATGAACGACTCTGTTAAGTCTGCACTGCATTCTAATAATTCATTCTTGCATGTGATGTTTTGTGTGTAACAAGGTAATGACGACCACTGTGGCGCGGCGGGCGAAGCTTGGCCTGCGACGCAGGAAGTTGCGGGTTCGAGTCCCGCCTCGGAACAAATATTTGTTCAGGGTGTTCTGAGTATTTTCTATAATAAAAAATATCTGTCTTTATGATATATTGTATTAAGTATATCAGTGAGGTAATGCACTGTACATAGGAGAGGTTACCGCTTAACATCAGGTGGGCCTCTTGCTTGTTCCGTCATCCTAGTAGAATAGATTTTTTTTTTTTTTATCTAGTACCCATAACACAATAATCACCAATAATAGTTACCTAATAATAAATAAAGAAAAAGTAATTAAAGTAATAGAGTAACCAATAGTTAATATATATAGTTAATATAGTTAGTTAGTTAGTTATATAGTTAATATTAGTTACCTTATATATTTTTTTCATCCTGTTGTACCATATTTCAAGCAATAAATTATTATTTCATTTTTTTTATATCACAAGCTCTGCTTAGCTTGGGGCTAGATAATGTTGTGTAAACTTTCCAGCATTATTTGTTTAATGAAGCCGTACAATATACGCAGTTACACAAGCCACAATGAAAAAAGGAGCAACCTTTTCCTTCTAAAAGCGAGCATTTTGTTTCATGAGCGGATCGATGGGCCCATTTTTCAAAACATACAAGTGTGTACGAGAGCATTGCTAAGCGTGATTTTGCTTAGCACGCCTGCGGCGCGAGATTCAATTTTTTTTGTGTTTTTTGCCGATTACAGCTCATCAACACTTCTTCAGATAGCGAAAGTTGGGTTCGCGAGAACTAAAAGACATAACACACATGTTTTAATTGATAGTATCTCCTAAATATCATCAGTTTAGCTACGATACCCATAAACAAAAAAAAAACACTGTAAAAATGTGTTTAGGGGTATCATAGCTAATCTGATGATATTTATGAGATACTATTAATTAAAACATGTGTGTTACGTCTCTTAGTTCTCGCGAACTCAATTTTTGCTATCTGAAGAAGTGTTGATGAGCTGTAATGGGCAAAAAACACCAAAAAATTTGAATTTGGCGCCGCAAGCGTGCGCCTCCACCTTAAAGTAAGCTTTTTGTTAGATAAACTTATTTTTCTATAATTAGTAATTAGAACCGTAAGCTAATCGAAATGAGCCCAACCAGGCTACTATAATCATTGAGAAGTTCCATCGTCTTCCGTCTCCATCATCAGATCAGCTCGCAGTAACATACACAAAATTTCGCTTAAAGATTGATAATTCTGTCTGTTTCCGTCAGTTGACAATTATTCTTCTCTCGTTATAACACGAGTTAGCGTTAAAAAACTGCAATAGATGTATAGTCGTTTTTCGAATAGGCCCCAGCTTTACAGAGTTTATTGAACGATGTATATTTTAAAGTCCCAGGTGTTTGTTTCGAAAGATAATTTATCTTGGAAGTAATTTGCAGACGAAATTAAATGTTAGGCATTTAACCAAATACCATACAGGCTTTTAAATACAGTTTTCAGCAATACACCCAAAGATTTTTCATCTTTATGTCTTGGGGTGGCGGGCGCAGTGCAATGTCACATAGGGCGCGTCCTTGGTGGACGTGACCTATGAGGTAATGCACTGTTCATAGGCAGAGGTTACCGCTTAACATCAGGTGAGCCATCTGCTTGTTCCGTCATTCAGTAGTATAAAAAAAAAAAAAAAAAAACACGTGGTTGGGGTCGGACCACACTTGTCAGCTGCATACAAAGGCTGCTTAACATCAGGTGGGCCATCTGACTGTTCCGTTATTCAAGAGCTTGAAAAAAACTAATTTGGACAATGCTTGCAAAGACTCGCTCGCTTCGCTCGTTTAGTCAATTCATATTTATTATGTATAAGTAGGTACGTATAGCTCCGTAGTTACTAACTCTCCGTTGGATCCAATATTTGAACAAATTAATTGGAAATTGCAGAGTGTTGTTTAGAGTTTCAAATTAGCAAGAGTTTGTAGATACTGGAATAAGGGAATAAATAACGCTGTTTCTATTTGTTGAGAACTCTACTTACTTTATCATTATCATCAATACGAGCCTTTATAAGTACACTAGCTGACACGCTCGCGACTTCGTCGACGCGTAGACTTTCATAGAAACTTTAACACCCTTTTTCAACCCTTTAGGGTGCGAATTTTCAAAAATCGTTTCTTAGTGCGCGCCTACACCCCTTAATAAATGCTTGGGCCAAATTTCAGACCTCTCGGCCCAGTAGTTTCCGAGCTTTCGTGATGAGTGGTCAGTGAGTGAGTGGACTTCTCTTTTATATATATAGATTCATGAACGTAGGCCTTTTTCCAACTCTTTCATGCCTGGCGGTTATCTGCCTTCGTCATCCAGTCGTACTTTATTTTCCGTAAAATACTGAATTCAATACGATAATTTGGATATGTAAGTGGTGATAATAAACCGGCTATACATCTCCTAACGAAACACGCGTAGTGTAGATGTAGGGTTTCAAAGTCAAGTCACAAACCCTTCATATCTTGAAAAATATACCTATTTCTGCCGCAAAGCAGTAGTGCTCGCATTGCTGTGTTCTGATTAGAAAGGAAGGGAGGCGGTGAAATAAAAAAATGCTCGACAGTTCACACAACATTATCTAGCCCCAAGCTAAGCAGAGCTTGTGTTATGGGTACTAGATAACTGATATACTTAATACAATATATTAAATAGACAAATATTTTTTATTATGAATTGAAAATACCCAGAACACCCTGAACAAATATCTGCGATGCACCAATTTTTGTTCCGAGGCGGGAATCGAACCCGCAACCTCCTGCGTCGCAGGCGAACGTTCGCCCGCCGCGCCACAGAGGTCGTATTTGTCACGTCGATTCTTTCTTGTTCCTTCTTTATTCGATTTACCCATAAAAGAAACCTTACATATATAACTACGGTAAAGGAAGACATTAAGTTATTTTGCCCCAAAATTATATGACTTTAGTATACTAGAACCTTTAATATCATTAAAGCGCCACAAACTTTACTACTTCCAGAAAGACATAATCTCTTTAGGAACATTTTAGTATTCATAAAGATTTATACGCATTTGATTTGATATCAACCACGATTATACTGTTTACATTGATCTCAACCCTATATTATATGGTGCTAAATATATGCCAACGTCATCTTGGTCACTTACTATCACTCCATCGCGTCAAATAGCGTGATATACAGCCATAATATGATCGTAAGGCCCTTCTCCCATTACGATACGCACAGGCGATTCAAGTATCCTGAAAGTATCTTGCAAGTCTCGGAGACTAGTCGCCGCCAAGTATCTCACATACATTTGAATGCAGGCTAGTGTGCGAGCCTGCATTCAAATGTATGTGAGATACTTGACGACGAAAAGTCTCCGAGACTTGCAGGATACTTGAATCGCCTGTGCGTATCGTAATGGGAGAAGGGCTTGAGTGTCATATCTTTGAGCAAGATTGAACAGCCGCGACGAAGTTTTTCTTGACCGTTGTTAGCACGTGGTCATACGTGTAATAAATTCAAATGTATTACATGAATGTATGTATGGTTTTTCGTGTTACGTTTTAACATAAAACATTCTAATTTGTGGCCGCTCGGATCCTAACTATCAACCTTAGATTAGGGATCGGTATTACCAGATTATTGTTTGTTGCACTGTTTTCAGCACGTGGCCATATGTGTAATAAATTTTAATTTATTAATCGTTTTTTTTTTTTTTTTTATACTACTTACTGACGGAACAAGCAGATTGCCCACCTGATGTTAAGTGCCCTCTGCCTATGAACAGTGCATTACCTCATAGGTAACGTCCACCTAGGACGCACCCTATGTTGCATTGCCCTGCGCCCGCCACACTGAGACATAAAGATGAAAAGTCTCATGTGCCTGTAATTTCACCGGCACCCAAAAACCGGAACACAGCAATGCGAGCACTACTGCTTTGCGGCAGAAATAAGTATGGTGGTAGTACTTCCCCGGACGAACTCTTTCACAAAAAAGCTCTACTACTACTAACGACGTGGTAGTATACACTTTATACACTTTTTATGAGAAAAAATTATGTAAAAATGTATCTGAGCGACCACTACCCTCGGACCCGAACTATCAACCTTTGAAAAGGGATCGGTACTCACTAGACTACCGCGGCTAGACGTTTGCTTACGTCCATCAAACTCTTTAGCGAATTTTATCGCACACGACAAAGCCGAAGTGCTCTCATAAAAATATTTAAGATAGTCTGGGGCAATCAATTCACCAGTACTTAAATTTTAGTGGTCGTTAAAAGCCCTTTAATAGCCCCGACAGTTTGACGTGAGGACATCGTAATTCCCCTAGCATTAGCAGATTTGCATGTTATTCAAATGAGCTTTGAAAGTTCATCATCTATAGCATTTAGACGTCCCCCATTAAATGCAGTGGGGGGTTTGCTATAATCGTCACGCTTTGTAGGTTGATTGGTCATCGCAGTAATGGTGTTAACTCAGGTGGATGCTGCTGCCCATAATTCCTTAGTCGGGTTTTACGATATCCACAGGAGATGGAGTGTATATTCTTAGGCCGGACACGCCACGGCATTTATCATAAGTACCGCTTGGGAACGAGGGTTTTTTTTTTAAAATATATTTGGCTCCGCACTGCTTGTGCATTTGGCATTTTCAAGTAAGTATCTGTATTTTCACTATATTGTATTTTCAATATATTTTGCAACGTTACACTCCTTCCAAGTCGTCAAAGTCACAGTCGAGTCATGTTTTAGTAAAACGGTGGCCAATTTGACTAAAACTTTGGTAGACAATTTCCACCAATTTCAAAAGTCACGCAATTCACTTCCATTTCATTTCACTACACTTGTGCTTTTTAAACGAGCTACATTAGTTAAAATGCCACCAAAATAACACAAAATAACTCAAGAAAACACTAGGAAAAGAAATAAAATAAAAGTAGACAACGTCTCTTTTCGAAAATGGCGGGAAGAGTCCCGGAACGAGGGTCCTCAGTGGCCACCATGAACTACTACAAAGTGTAGAACAGCCCTCCACTCAATGGACCGACGACATAAGACTGTTCGAAGTACATTGCAGTCTGGGACCTTTGAATTTGTGGTGCTCCGGAAAGTGTTGAGAGCGTCAGCAATGTACTAAATTAATATATTTCCTCACAATAGTTTATCTACTGACCTGTAGCTACCTACAGGGGGCTGATTCTCGGATTGTAGACATTGATGTCGAATAGAGATATGTCGAAACAAGATGGCGAATCTTGAATAAAATCTCAACGTTCGCCATCTCGTTCCGACATATCTCTATTCGACATCAATGACTACAATCCGAGAATCAGCCCCCTGTAGGTAGCTACAGGTCAGTAGACATTGATGTCGAATAGAGATATATCGAAACAAGATGGCGAATCTTGAATAAAATCTCGACGTTCGCCATCTCGTTTCGACATATCTCTATTCGACATCAATGACTACAATCCGAAACCGCCCAGACAAATGAATCTTCAGATTCGGTGACGTCATGCTCAAACCCGAAAACAGTAAGGCTATGTTCAGATGGCTGAATTGTGACGCGCGTTTTCAAATCGCGCGCTTAGACATCCTAATATATACCTAGCAACCGTTCACATGCGCGCGCGTTAACGCGCGTCAGCGGGCGTCAACGCGGCGCTCAGAGAAAAAGTTTCTAGACGCAGACAATCGCGCGTTGACTCTACCGAACTAGACTGACGAGTACTCTCGCAACGCGCATTAGCGCTCATCATCTGAACTCTCTTCAAATTTGATCGCGCGATTAACGCGAATTAACGCGCGTTACATGTGAACATAGCCTAAAACAAACGAAACAAAAGATAATTCAGTTATAAAGCTACACCAGCATATAAATAACACAAATCGCATCGACATTTTCAAAGTAATTACATTTCAAACATAAACAAGCTGTAATTTTATCAACAACGTTTAACAACCGTTGAAATGCTTTGATCTTGATATAAACATTTAATTATGAATTATTCACTGAACTGACTATACTAAAGAATGCTTTTAAAATTAAATTAAGAGTGAGTTTTCCTTGTTGAAATATAAAAACAACTTTTTTAACCCCCGACGTAAAAACGAAGGGGTTTTTTTTTTTTTTTTTTTTTATATCACTTGAATGTCTGAACAAGCTGATGGCCCACCTGATGTTAAGCGGTAACCTCTGCCTATGAACAGTACATTACCTCATAGGTCACGGCCACCTAGGACGCGCCCTATGTGGCATTGCACTGCGCCCGCCACCCTGAGACATAAAGATGAAAAGTCTCATGTGCCTGTAATTTCACCGGCACCCTTATCTTACCCTTCAAACCGGAACACAGCAATGCGAGCACTACTGCTTTGCGGCAGAAATAGGTATGGTGGTAGTACTTCCCCGGACGAGCTCTTTCACAAAAAAGCTCTACTACTACTATACTACTACTACTAGGGGTGTTATAAGTTTGACGTGTCTGTGTGTGTGTGTGTATTTCTGTCCCATCGTTGCTCCCGAACGGATGAACCGATTTTGATTTTCTTTTTTTTGTTTGAAAGGTGAATTTGTCGGGAGTGTTCTTAACTATGTTTGATCAAAATCGGTTCAGCCGTTTCATTGCGTTGGGGGTTTTATTAATTTTTACAAAATTAATTACTTGTTAAAACAAGCTTTTTTGAAATGAGTGGTCGGAACGGGGTGTGCTGATCAAAATGAGCCCAAACACAGAATACTTATAATGGCAGTGCCATTGTCCTCCTACCGTCTCCATCATCAGATCAGCTCGCTGTCTCCATATTAATGTATTGTCATCGCAACTTGACAGATGTGCTGAATTTCAGCTCAATCGAACACCAATTTTGATTACAGACACCGAGGTAGGAGAAATAAAGTTTGTGTAGTAGGTTTGTGTACCAAATAAACCTCCTCATTTTTTTTCCTTAACCAATATTGTCCCACTGCTGGGCAAAGGTTTCCCCCAAATTCTTCTACTTGTCCGTGTCCTTGGCAGTCTCCCACCATTCCTCAAAATTAACTAGATCGTCCTGGCAACGCTTTCTCGGCCGACCCCGAGGTCGCCGTCCTACAGGTATCCAGGGTGTGCTGCTAAATAACATCTTTCGGTGCCCAAGCCAACCTCACCGGCTATTGGTACACCCTACCGACCAACGAACAAGGCTGTGGCGAAAACAAACCCAAACCCTCCAAATATAGACAGTAATATTGAAATTTTTAGTTATTTTGATCTGAATATTTTACAAACCTTGTGCACAGATACCTTTTTTCTTGTGATAACAAGCCAAGGAAGCCGAAACCAAGAATTCAAATAAAGTCAATAAAACTATATTTTTCAACACACTTTGCTCATAAAGTGGCTCTAATTTCACCGCAATTAGGCACATAATGACACCTGTCATCAAACTGTGACTTTTTCATTGTTATTATTCACTAGTGAGTTATAGAGACAGTTGAACATTTACACAGAGTGTTTATTTCTGTTTTATTATTATTTTCTTCACTAGTGTGTTGAACAACGTCATAATGATACACGTGTGTATATATGATTACCGTCCTCGGGTCTCAATGGCGCCTCAGCGGTAATCAGCAACATTACACACTAGTAACATAATTAACTATTATTACCTACGTGGAATAGCTTCTGTATCTCAACAGACATCCTACTTATCACCATAAACTAACTCGTGGCACCTTTTTCAACTCTGAAAAGCTAAGTCCAATAAATTCCCTTTCCAAGGCTCACTACCGTTCCAGTCGATGAATCCGGAGAAATGATCGCTGCGGTCTACAGATAACTCCTAATACTCTCAAAGAGGTATACCTATCAGCTTATGCTGGACTTTCAAGTCATTTTTCAATTTTCAGATATATCAAAGGATCCGTTTCATCAATACTAGTGTCGGCTCATGCCTTCGTTTGCGTTTTTCCAGGATTAAAAGTAACCTATAGCACAAAATATATATTATTACAGCACTATAGCTCAATTCAGGCACATAATAAATATTTGTTTCAGGTCATAATCTATCTATGTACTTATCAATATTAATCGAATATTTAAAAGCCTTCCGTATGGGCCAGAAACGGTGCAAACCTGGGATAAGCTCCTATTCGTGTCATCTAACGATTCCATAACAATCCACGACTACTCGACTTAGGTCCACACTTAATGCTAATTTGCCTGTACTAGAAACCTGGAGGGCAATTCTCGTACTTTAGAGATTAAGTCGAATTAGACATATGTCGAAAAAAGATGGCGAATGTCGAATAAAATCTTAATTTGCTATTCTCGTGATATCACAAATAGTCATAAGTCGACCATTTGATGGTTATTGTGACATTTTCGTGACATTTTTTTTAGACATTCATGCTTCTACATTATCTCTAATTTAGAGATAATCTCTACAATCCGAGAATTGGCCTCCTGATCAGCCGTTTTGGCGTGATTTACAATTATACAAACATCGAAGTTTTGACATTTACCTACGATCAAAGTGTTTTTTTTTTAATTCGGATTTCTCTCCTGTCCTGTTATTTATTAGAAAGATACGAAAGGTTGCCGTTTTTATGACCATATTCATACATAAATTCAAAATACCCAAGAATATCCAAACAAAATATTGCTCCAAAATATTTTACACAAAAGCTGCCCAGCGAATCGAGAGTTGGTTCGTAGCTTGGTATTAATATTTTACGAACATGCCTCGGCCTACACCGAACCATACAAATAGTGAGCTTTACTACTAAAATAGTGAGCATGGCTAGTCATATTTTATTAAAACTGTTTACGATGGCTGCTCATGGCACCGCGGTGCGCATGGACAAACACAAACTGCAAATGAATTTTACTTACGCTTGCCAGTTTTTAACCCCCGACGCAAAAACGACGGGGTGTTATAAGTTTGACGTGTTTGTGTATGTGTGTGTGTGTGTATGTGTGTGTGTGTGTCTGTGGCATCGTAGCTGCCGAACAGATGAACTGATTTCGATTTTGTTTTTGTTTGAAAGTTGAAACTAATTGAATGACGGAACAAGCAGATGGCCCACCTGGTGTTAAGCGGTAACCTCTTCCTATGAACAGTGCATTACTTCATAGGTCACGTCCACCTAGGACGCACCCTATGCGACGCACCCTATGCGGCATTGCATTGCGCCCGCGCCACCCTGAGACATAAAGATGAAAAGTCTCATGTGCCTGTAAGTGCTCATGTGTTTAAGGTGAATTTTTCGGGAGTGTTTTTAGCTATGTTTGATTAAAATCGGTTCAGCCGTTTCATTGCGTTGAGGGTTTTTTTATTTTTTACAATATTAATTACTTGATATTTTAGGAAGAGTAAATAAAACTTAAAATTATTAAATTCTACCCATTCATAGAAGGACACGACACACAAAAGCAAGGATTAAAAATACCTAAGGAGTTTGTACGCACTGGCCCAATGATTGAACCAATCAATAGTTTGTCAAACATTAGCGATACCGTTTACACGTTAGCCCAACTATTGGGCTGGCTGATTATAACTAATGGATGAGCAAAACTTCGGCTTAACTTTTGCTAAGGGAAAAATACATGAACCATGGACGCACGCCCGCAATCTGAGCGCTTGACCAACTGGTTCTTGGCTAATGTTGCTAATTGCAAAACTGATGATAAACTGACACGGCACCGCTTGTTTAGCAAAGTTGGCCACCAACTCCATAACCTTAGATGAATAAATACATACATACAAAGACACGCCTCTTTCCCCGAAGGGATAGGCAGAGCCACAATGGGCCTCTTGTCATGTGGGTTGCACCATCGTGGAACATAGACGTGACAAGTGGTGAGCTCATCGCCGCTATTGCTTCCCACAACTGACTCGGCTTTTCTTCCTGTAATACATATTTCATAATAAGCTAGCAGCCAAGACAAATCTTATACCAACGAATCTTATCAACAAGTCTGGACCCCAGCAAAACGACGCAAGCACCCTGGTACACGCCAGTTGTAAAAGTTTTTTAACATGGAATTGGCTATGTGAAGTTTGGAGTAGGGAGCGGTCCGCTCTGGGTGCCAAGCAGCAAGGGGTGACAATCCGTGCCCGCAGGGAGCCAATGGTGTCGATTCTGTGCAGCATTCTCTAACTTTAAACCGCGTTAAAGTTGTCGCGCGCCCTTTCTAACAGACTGAAATAAAAGAGACCGCGATAATTTTAATGCGGTTTAAAATTAGAGAATGCTGCACAGAATCGACACCACTGTCACGCACTTTGACTAGGAAGCCGTCCGCAGCGCAATACAGAAAAGACACACACCTTGCTCGAGCTCTAAACAACGACTTTTTTCGCGGCACGCTTCGCTCGCCTCTCTATATATTTTTTCACTACATATTAATATTTGCTGCATCTCTTTGAAGAAATAACAATGTTTTAACTGCGAAAAAAAAACTCATAGGTATTTGAATTTGCTCAATTAGCTTTCTACCTTAAACGCCCTGTATCCATTGCAAATAACTTTGATAATGTAAATGAATATTTAAGCAAAATAAAGTCCTCCCCGTAATGCCAAAACGAACGGCCTTAAGCTGCCTCTGTCCACAACTTCCTACTTATACACTTCTTTTTCTTAGCTTCGGTAATGGCTTGTGTGTATTATTTGCAACAATCTAGCCAATGTCAAGTGATTTACTTATACGACTTATACACAACAACTGCTTTGTAAATCAGCTAACTTCATAACTGACCCAGCTGTCAAAGTCCGTTAGTGAACTTCAAATGACCAACTGAGCTCCTGACAGTCAGATTAACAAAGTTCACCCTCGTTCCCTTGAATTTTGAAACACAGAAAACAAACAGATTTAATAACTAGGTCCTCAAGCTTGTTAATAAACCAACTTTTGACTTTCAACTGTGGATTTAGAATCCCGGTAATCGTGGCAATTGTAATAGAATACGGGAGGTACTGGAAATTTAAACTAGGATAGATAGCAATTTATAATACTAGTAGAATATAACTAGATCGAACGAAATTAAGGCCTTGACCACATTCCCAGGCTAGCAGGTATTCCAGAAATAAACAAAAACTGTCTCGACTCAACCAAATAATTTTTGACAGATTTCAATGAAAAACTCGATTCACCATTTTGGTAGTTCTTGAATAGTTGGAATGATAATTTCTGCCCATCCAAAGGTTGCCTGGCAGAAATTGCTCTCATAAGGTTAAGGCTCGATAAGGCCGCTCATTGTACTGTATTACTTGTTTAAGTTTATTTTATTATATTTTCGTTGTGTACAATAAAGTGTTCATGTGTCTATCTATCTATGGTAGTTAGGGCTCTCAGTCAGGTGTCAGTTCTTTTGAACTTCACATTTTTATACAAGATAGCCTTGAAAAGAAAGATCTCTTCCACTATCTTGCGCAGCCAGGACGCAGCAGGGATGCGTCTGCCTTCCACGTATTGGAAGGCCAACGCAGCTAGGTTGAAGCCGAACCGCATCTGTCATCCATGTATTGAAAGGACAATGCAGCCGAGACTAAGCCAGACCGCGTCAGCCTTCGATGTATTGTAGGAACAATGCAGCCTGGACACGGCCCGACAACGTCCACGTCCAAGACGTCTGTCTTTCGTGTTATTGGAAGAACAATGCAGCCAGGATGCAGCTGGACCTTAGGCGTAACTGTAGATTTGTCAGTACCTTGGAGGAGGTACCTTCAGTTGTGGTATGGATGAGAATAAAGAGGAGCGTGGCAGAAAAAAGGAAGTATTTAAGAAGAGGGAAAACTTCTTCAGATCATAGAGTTTCACCAGCCTCAAAAGTTACCCAACGTGATGTATGCTTTCACTCTATCACATTGATTCTGTGTCTACGATCCATTCTAAATGTTATATGTGAGGTGGGTTGAAAGATTCTGTCTGTAAAGACAAATGTGAAATTGGATATAAATCCCTCGTCTACGGCTTTAAAATATCTTCAAGCAGATAAAATGTGTTGATAGGGTCGTATGTACAGGCCTCTGGGAAAAGATCCATCCTGGCTGTTTTGCTTGACTGTAGAAGTTTAATGCATATTGTGTTCCAAAAACAAAGGCAAAAATTTAAAGCGATATGGTAAAATATCAAATAGGCTCCTCAACAAAACAATAATGATAGCGCGATTGGTCACGAGATGAGGTATTGATTATTGCCGCTCAGAAGTAACTGACGTAAGCAACAAATAATAAAATTTTGCGTGAAAAGTAGCACATTTAAAAATTAATTCTTTTCTAATAATCTAGGTAGTTATCTAGTTTTCATCAGGCATGCCAAAACGTTACCAATTTTATGATGTCTTTAAATTGTATCTCGCAGCATCTCTAGAGTGAATGCGTTTAGTTTTTTCCTTTCAATTCTACTAGGTAACTATATTGTTTTTTGTTTTTATATATTAACACGTTTTTTTTTTATTATTTATTATTATTTTATTGTATTTTTATTGTAACTTCACCTCCTCTCACGTTCTTTACAATCCTGTCCATCCAAAGGTTGCCTGGAAGAGATCGCTCTTAGCGATAAGGCCGCCCATTGTATCACCGTGAACTAGTTGTAAGTTAATATAAGTATGCTGTTATTTTATTTTTAAGGTGATTACAATAAAGAGTTTTCTATCTATCTATCTCTAGGTACTGTGATAACCTACTGAATAGTAGGTATAACAATTAATCGACAATATGTTCTCTATTCGAAGGAGGGTCCTAAACCTGGTTTAATGAGGGCCAATTTCAAAAACAAATATAATGAGAAAAGTTTAATCAATCGTGTTTCTGTTTTTGATGTATTTAGATAGCATCCTCAAATAATTTCTCTATTAACATCAAGTTTGTAACTTTTACCGTTACTGAGTGAGCATGTAACGCGGCGACCCTAAAATTTTAAACCTCTGTCTAGGTCGTCGGTGTTGTAGTAAATTATAATTTATCTGCTCAATAGCAACTGATGTTTGATAATTATTTTATATGATATGATGTAAGTATGTATGATACCATGTATGATCAGGCAAACACGTACTTTCTTGGAGTAAAACGATTACCTATTCTATTTCTATAAACTCAAGACCTTGTGCGTCCTAAAAACTAAAAAAAAGCTTAAGTTGAGCTTAATTTTACTAGTAGCACCACAGAATATATAATTATTTTATAAAAACGGGAAATTTTCACGTACCGTTAAATCAGTACGTGAAAATTTCCCGTTTTTATAAAATAATTGATATGATTCACGAAAGTTTTATAGAATATATAATAGTGCAAGAAAGCACCGAAAAAAGTTAACTTATAAATTCTATTCTATATTTCCTTCTAGTTGAAACTCATTTTGGTCACGAACATTTCCATCTACTCCAGGTGGGTAATAGAGATACACATCTGTTATTTTAGCAATTTGAGAGCTAAACAAACTAACTACAGAAATGGTATCCCATATGTAATTTGTCTTCGTCAAAATGTGTTTTTGACGTAGTTGAATTTCAGGTGAAATATTCGTTTCATTGTCTAAGTACCGACTTGCCTAATTGTCGCAATGCGTAACATAGTGTTCATAGTATTTCTCACTGATCACAAAGCATGGAAAAATAATCTACACTAATATTATAAAGAGGAAAGATTTGTACCTATTTTTGTATGTTTGTAATGAATAGGCTCAAAAAGTACTGGGCCGATTTAAAAAATTCATTCACCATTGGAAAGCTACATTCACCCTGAGTGACATAGGCTACCAGGGGAGGGGATAGGAAAGGGGGGGGGCTGTTTTTCATACTGAAACTACCCGTGCGACGCCGGGACGAGTCGCTAGTAATTTATAAAATTTGACATTATAGTGCATGCTATATATACCTACTATCAGGTATATCGATTGAATTTGCACTAAATATTTTTATTTAAGTAGTTTAGCTATTGAATTTTTTTTGTAAATTCATTTTCAAGTTTTTATTGTTCTCTATTGTTTTATGATTATTATTGTATGTACCGGTTTTTATTATTTTTTGTTTTACCAAAGACTTCTGTAGTATGCCGTTTGTATGTAATGACTTTTCTAAGAGAAATATTAATATGCGCCTATTTAAAAAAAAACTGCCGTTTTGCCCACGTCATTTTGGCACTGAATGGTGAGTGCAGAAACACTAATAAAAGCTACTAAGCACTGTTTTAATTTGAAATCATGGCTTTGAGGTTACAAAATGTTCTAAGCATTCTTTTTAAGTACTTATTACATAATTTTCACTAGAAACGGGATATTTACCATGATTAATACAATTACGATGATGTTATGATTTTTACATTTAATACTCAAAAATAATGGTATATATCCGGTTTCTAGTGAAAATTATGTACATAACCATGATAGTTTCAAAAGTTACTTATTACATAGTTACCTAGTTACTTCTAAATCGTGTAACTCATTCATTATGCGTGCGTACCACAGTCCGTTAATAGTTAATACGTCCCTCAACCGCTAACTAACTAAATATTAATCTGCGGTCCCTTAATCCCAGCCGACCATTATGCATCGTGGAGTAGACGGCAAACACAAACACTGAGCGAGTGTGCCAGAGTGCTACCTTCCTTTCGAGGGCGTGAAGAGCTCTTTTTTCCAGGTTTTTAGGGTTCCGTAACCAAATTATGTAACTCTTATAGATTCGTCATGTCTGTCTGTCTGTCTATCCGTGTATGTCACAGCCACTTTTTTCCGAAACTATAAGAGCTATGTTGTTGAAACAAGATGTTGTTGCTAAGATGTATTCAGTGAATCGCATTAAGATTTTCATACAAAAATAGAAAAAAAACAATAAATTTTAGGGGCTTACTATACTTAGAACTAAACCTCAACAAAAAAAAAACAATCAAACCCATACGTGTGTGTTATCTATGGATAGGTCTTCAAAAATGATATTGAGGTTCCGAAGAGAATTTTTTGCTAAACTGAATAGTTTGCGCGAGAGACACTCCCAAAGTGGTAAAATGTGTGTCCCCCCCCCCCCCCCCCCCCCCGTAACTTCTAAAATAAGAGAACGATAAAACTAAAAAAAAAAATGTTGTACATTACCATGTAAAATTGGTTTGGACGAGATCTAGTAAGTAGTTTTTTTTTAATACGTCATAAATCGTAATCCATCCCTGAACTTTTATATTATGTTACTTGCTGCTACGGAACCCTTCGTGGGTGAGTCGACTCGCACTTGGCAGCTTATTTTATTGAATAAATTAGGTATATTATATGACGGCCCACGGTGGTCTTATTGCTCTTGTGAACAAAATTATTATTGATTATATTTTGATTTGAGTTAAATGAATACATTTCAATTAAACGTATCCTTCATAAAAATAGTTTTTTTTTTTTAAAAAAAACACGCTTTTATAGCTAACCGAACTAAAAAATAGAAAATAATTTTAAATTTAGAGTTTAGATTTTTTTATTTTTTTTAAAAGCGTGGGGTGCATTTTACTTCTTTTCATAACTCTCCTCTCATAGATAGTTGCCAACAGAATGATTGTTACTTACATTTACTTTAACAAGCACGCAACGCTTAAACAAAAAAAAATTAATGGTTGTTCGATCTTCTACTACAGTAATATAAACTCTTTGAAATTGAAAATTATTTACTATTTTTTAGTTCGGTTAGCTATAAAAGCGTGTTTTTTTTAGTTTTTTTTATACTATTATTTATTTTTCATTTTTTAGTTCGATTTATCAATTAGTTATTTGTTGACATGTGGTATTGAAATTTCTTACAAATCATTTCGCAATCTCATCATTTACTACAGAGAATCTATCAAAGAATTTAATTAATCCTGGCGGTCCTAATACGGATAACGGGAAACTGTTATCAAATTATTGCATTGTCATCGGTCCTTGATACGTATGCAAAGTTTCAAATTAATCAGACTTGTGGAAATTGGTGAAAATTATGCTCAAAGATTCCGTTACATACATACATACATACATACATAGATACAACCCAAGCTAATAAAAGCGTGTTAAAAAACCGCTTTTCTGCAGAATTTCTTAGAAGTTAATATGTTAGAACATCTAACTAAATTCATCGCGCTGAAACTACTTGACGGATTTTAGTGAAACTTGGTATTGTTATAGCGTATACTTACTATAAATATACATATAAATATTTATTATCCTGAAAAACGAGAAGGTGCCTCTAGGATAGGCCGTGTTTCCTGTGGGTAATTTCCGGAACTACATATCCAGCTTAAAAAAAAAACACGCTTAACGAAATTATCGCCGAGGGCGTTTTATTAGCTTCCGCCCGCGGCTACGCTCGCGTTTTGTGTAGTTCCACTCAACTCCGTTTTTATGCCACGCATGCAAAGTCGGCTAATAACTAACTATAAACTGTGCAGAGAGGAACAGTTTGATAAATGATGGAAGCTGGCTGCATCAATCATTATAACAGCCTCCTGGCTGTGGTAGCCGATAGGCCAGATTCCCACCTCACTCAGCACTGGACCAAGATTAGTAGGAGTAGAGCTTTTTTGTGATAGAGTTCTTCCGGGGAAGTACTACCACCATGCCTATTTCTGCCGCAAAGCAGTAGTGCTTGCATTGCTGTCTTCCAGTTTGAAGGGTATGGGTGCCGGTGAAATTACAGGTACATGAGACTTTTCATCGTTATGTCTCAGGGTGGCGGGCGCAGTGCAATGCCACATAGGGTGCATCCTAGGTGGACGTGACTTATTTGAGAATGCACTGTTCATAGGCAGAGGTTACCGCTTAACATCAGGTGGGCTATCTGCTTGTTCCGTCATTCAAGTAGTATAAAAAAAAGGAAAAAAAAGGTGCATTCAGTTATGGCCAATTACACAATACATATTAATGAGTGCATTTTAGCCTAGTTGTTTGAATAAAAATTTAAGTGTGTTACTGCAGGTATTAATAATATTTTCATAAGTGCTTTATTTTGTGTACTAACCAAATTATGCATCTGTGAGCGTGTTTTTTTTTTTTTTTTTTCTTTATTATTGGCGCCGCACGGCTTCTGCATTTGCCATTTTCAAGTAAGTATATGTGTATTTTCACTATTGTAATTTCAATATATTTTGCAACGTTACACTCCTTCCAAGTCGTCAAAGTCACAATCGAGTCATGTTTTAGTAAAACCATAGATTTAGTATATGTAATAGATTTACAATCAGAGATCGAAGATGGAACAAAAAAAAATATGTGCACGTGTTGGTGAAAGTCTATGTGCGAGTTAAAAATAGTGTTGTCCTCGACCAACACTTTTACATTGTCCATAGAATTCATCATCCGTCCGTGATGTGTATGGTAGATAAATACATCTTAATGCAGATTAAGTCTTTCATGAATAACACAGTTTGGCAGATTTGACGCCATAAAGAGAATAAGGTTCTTATTCCAATTTTGAATACAGTTAATAAATAAACCTTTATTATTTATTGACCCCTAAATATTACAGTTTTATTTATAGGTGGGATCTTAGAGTTTCCCTTTTAAATTTAAACTTAAAATGTTTGCTACATATACCTAGTGGAGTTCTTATTTGAGTCTATCCCACTCTTCTTATAACCGATAACCATTTTTCTCGTAGCAAAGGATTACTTGGAAATCTGAAAGCACAAAAACATTTTATATCAGCCGTGATACGCCCATATAATTTTTCACTCTGTTACTTTATCTATAGACAATTTGTACCCCAAAGTTTATCATTTTTCAAGTGTAAACCACGCTTTATGGATAACATTAAATTTAAATGTTACCCAAAAATTCCGTTCCAGTGGGACTCGAACCCGCACGCTCGCCTGTCATCGGCGATGCCTTAAACAATTTAGCCATAGATCGAGCTATGACGCTGGAGACGAAATTTGTGGGCACTATCAACTCAGCTATAGCGCCAAGTTGATAGTGCTGTATCTACAGGTGTTTCATTGGAAACCTTCTGTTCAAAGTTCGAAAGTAAAGGCATCGCTGATCACAGGCGAGGGTGCAGGTTCGAGTCCCGCTGGAACGGAATTTTTGGGGTATATTTAAATTTAATTTGTTACCTATTATTTTATTAAGCAGAAATAAACAATATTTATTTATAAAAAATAAAAAATAAATATACCCTTTCGGGAAAAAGGCGTGTGTACAGCAACGTAAATATTTACTCCAAAATATCTACTACACAAACTGCAATAAAAACACCCGTGGTGCTTTAAAGTTACCTTTTCAATAGTCAATACAAAAACACGCACCTCAATGTCCACCTAGTTATTATAGATTTTTTTAAAAACGGTAAAATGTTAACAGAGCACACACTCTAAACAAAGTAAACCTCCATTCTAGGATGGACAAAAATTTAATTTATAGTTAGGTATAGTGCGCTTTATGTAAAAAGAACGCTGGTGGTCAAGCTTCTACAGGCGTTCCAGCGTTCTTTTTACATGACGCGTACTATAATTGTACATTATTTGTAGTAAACTAGGTAGGCACTCATTGAATGCATAGGTATACATCTCTTAAATAAGTAGAAAAGTAAGTAATCTCTTAAAACGAACGCTGGAACGCCTGAAGAAGCTTGACCGCCAGCGTTCTTTTTACATGATGCGCATTATACTACGATATAGACTGCAGCAGGACTATCGATATTTCTGACGTCATCACTTGGTCAAGCCCTATCGTAATCAAACATTTTTATATTTTACATAAAATATTGTTTATTTCTAGGTGCAGCAACGAAATATTATTAAAAAATATAAGGGAAAGTCCTAATCTACGAATGAAACTGGTTTTTAGGCCATTTACTAAAGCAGATTTGATAAAATAAGCAATACAATCGAACTACCAATAATCTCTTATTTACCTGTGAAACGTGTATTTTCCCGGATAATTACGTCTTGTATATTCACAGTCACAAACTGAACACGACACCATTGTCATACAAAGTAATATTTGTAATTTAATAGTAAGATTACTAAAAAAATTACGAAATTAGTTAAACTGCACAAGAGACCGTCCGGTATGGGCATGTACTCAAGCAAAACATGTCACATTCAATACATTGTTGCTGTCACTTTTCTTCTTGCACGGGGTACATTTAAAAATGACTTCTCTCTCCCACGCTTCGTTTGTCTATTTAGCGTAGCGAAAAAATTCTACGTTTATGAGTAAAACGGTGGCCAATTTTACTAAAACTTTGGTAGACAATTTCCACCAATTTCAAAAGTCACGCAATTCACTTCCATTTCATTTCACTACACTTGTGCTTTTTAAACGAGCTACATTAGTTAAAATGCCACCAAAATAATACAAAATCACTCAAGAAAACACTAGGAAAAGAAATAAAATAAAAGTAGACAGCGTCTTATTTCGAAGATGGCGGGAAGAGTCCTTTTTTTTTATTGTTGATGCTCCTTGGATTAGTGTATTGCTTCGAGCAACACGAGGCCTGCAATGCTCTCAGATTGCATTTGATAGGTTGCTATTTTTACAACCTTTTTGGTCGGTTTGGTCGGTACCTTTTTGTAACGGGTACGATAATTCAATTACGGCTGTATTTTTACGGGTAAAAGTAAAATTTATTTCATAACTCGTATTTTTACGGGTAAAACTAAAATTTATTTCATAACTCGTATTTTTACGGGTAAAAGTAAAATTTATTTCATAACTCGTATTTTTACGGGTAAAAGTAAAATTTATTTCATAACTCGTATTTTTACGGGTAAAAGTAAAATTTATTTCATAACTCGTATTTTTACGGGTTAAAGTAAAATTTATTTCATAACTCGTATTTTTACGGGTAAAAGTAAAATTTATTTCATAACTCGTATTTTTACGGGTAAAAGTAAAATTTATTTCATAACTCGTATTTTTACGGGTAAAAGTAAAATTTATTTCATAACTCGTATTTTTACGGGTAAAAGTAAAATTTATTTCATAACTCGTATTTTTACGCCAAAACTTTTGGCAATTTTTTTGTAAATTTGATACCTAGGTACGTTTTGGTATCTAAATACATAGATTATTCGAGAATGAAGCGGGTGAAACCACAGGTGACTGCTAGTTCATTAATTAGAGTTCAATATTTTATAAATAGACTAGTGGAATGCCCGCGACTTCGTCCGCGTGCACTTTTCCATACGAACTTCAACACCCCGTTGCACCCCCTTAGGGGTTGAGTTTCTTCAAATCCTTTCTTAGTGCACCCCTAGACCACAAAAGGAACGAACCCTCCAAATTTCAAGTCCCTTGGACTTACGGTTTCGGCTGTGCGTTGATAGTCAATCTGTCAGTCAGTCAGTCACGCAACGATTTTATATATATTGATAACTAATTACGTTCACAATTACAATTAATTCACAATTTAGTAGTAGTAGAGCTTTTTTGTGAAAGAGTTCATCCGGGGAAGTACTGCCACCTTACCTATTTCTGCCGCAAAGCAGTAGTGCTCGCATTGCTGTGTTCCGGTTTGAAGGGTAAGGGTGCCGGTGAAATTACAGGCACATGGGACTTTTCATCTTTATGTATCAGGGTGGTGGGCGCAGTGCAATGCCACATAGGGTGCGTCCTAGGTGGACGTGACCTATGAGGTATGAAGTAATGCACTGTTCATAGGCAGAGGTTACCGCTTAACATCAGGTGGGCCTCTTGCTTGTTCCAACATCCAAGTAGAATAAAAAAAAAAAAAAAATATAAGTACCTACTTAAAAGTACACAGCCACAGAATGTTATATAGTACGACGTACTACAAAAATACAAGGCTTAAGTATTAATTTGAGATGAAATTAGTAGTCATTGTTCCAACGGCTAAAGCTTTATAGGTATTATCCCTTTTCTGTTGTACCTCTCGCACCTTTCCAAGTCTATTAGAAATTAAATTATCAAGTCACGGAATTTGAATGGCAAATTTGAGCGCTGATACCTCAGTTTCTAGCCCACGCGATTGCTTAAAGGCTCTGCAATCGAATTCATTTACAAATTCAAAAATATACCGTCTTAGCATTTTGTGTTTATTAGAAACAGAGTAGCAACTCGCCCCGGCTTCGCACAGGTAGTGCCGGATTCCCCCCCCTCCCCCCCAATCCCCCCCCCCCCACTTATCCCCAAATTGCCAACCCTCCATCTATCCACACACCAAATACCATCAAAATCTGTTAACAGTTGCCATCCAATAAGGGGCTATGTTACTCACTGATAATTTAGGTTTCTATAGGTATACGTGAAAGTTTTTTAAATCAGTTTACTAGTTTTTAGAGTCTATTCTTTACAAACAAAGAGTCAACCAATCAAACAAACAACACAAAACGAAAAGTGAATGGTGAAACGGTGTCTCCTTCGATCTATTTTAACTTTAAATAGAACTAAAATTCCTATCTACAGAGGTTAACTTCATTTTAAAACAAACAAATAAAGTTTACCTCTTTATAATATTAGTGTAGATAAGAATTGTAATCGAACGAGACACCGTTTCAACGCAGCCACATCTTGCTTCTGTTTTTTAATGATTTTTCCAATGTAGGTAGCAATTGTGTCTCTCAAAAACTTTGCTCTACATCTACTTTCATCGACCTAAAATGTCTACTCGTTTTCGTTCAAGGCTTGTGTATTTCTTTCCTACCCTATTGATTTAAAAACTGTTGCTTTTTACTCATTTGTGATCCCAAAATTATATTTCAGGCTGAAAGCACGTTTTGGTATTGACACTTGAGTAGGGTAACTTACTTGTACTTATAGCTCGTAGGTTTACTTAGCTAAGTGGCACTAAGCTAAGAGATACTTAATGACAGGCCGGCCCATTAGCATCAGATGGTCTTTATTAACATTATGCGGGTATCTGTAAAAACGCAGCCCTAACTGAAAGGGTGACTGAATACATGATGCAAAGCCCAGCTGCGTTAAAGGGTACAAGGGTTTTATGGGCATTTGTTTTGCAACGCTAGACATTAGAAAAACATAATGAAAAAAAAAACAATAAATATTTTTTTTCTTAATAAATACATAAATAATAATAAATAAATAATTAAATTAGCTTTTAGCAATTTTGACATTTCAGTATCTTAACCTCGAGTACTTAGATTGCAAGTAATTAATTTTGTAAAAAAAAAAAAAAACCCACAACGCTGAATGTCTGAACCGATCTTGATTAAACAAAGCTAAGAACACTCCCGACAAATACACCTTTCAAACAAAAAACAAAAAATGTTATCTGTTCATCCGTTCGGGAGCTACGATGGGACAGACAGACACACACACACACACACACAAACACACACACAGACACATCAAACTTATAACACCCCTTCTTTTTTCGTCGGGTGTTAAAAACACACCTAGATTAAAGTAGTTTTTAGGGTTCGGTACCTAAAAAGTACAGACAGAACCATTATAGGATCTCTTTCGTGTCTGTTGGTCTCTCCAACTGTCACAGGCTATTTTCTCACTAAAAACAAAAAAAAAAAAGAATTTTGTCACATACGACTTAGGTGAGGTGAGCCAATCGCGTACGTGAAGCTTAAATAAACGATTTCTGATTTTGGGAGTTCATGTCAGGAGAAAAACCAGTTATTTTTTTACATATAAAACGAAAAGGCTCGAAAATTGAGGGGAATACAAATGTTTTTAAGTTTTAAAAATATACGATAATCGACCATACTCTCCATTTATTCACAATTTTGAATAGAATACAGAAATTAGGTTTTTAATTTTCTACGGGTAACTGGAAATAGTGGTTACTATGTTAGTTTACTTGTACGGAACCCTCTACACGCGAGTCTGACTCGCACTTGACCGTTTTATTTTAATCATTACTTGGTGATATTGAACATTCTGAAATCTCAAGATTATGGAAATATATCATGTGAATTCAATTACAACATGAGCTATCAGCATTTTCGGAAGTATGTTGAATTTCCTCTTAGTTAAAATCCGGTTCAGTATTCAATCGATATAAAAAATCAAAATTAGTTAACTTAAACATTTCTGTATCAAAATATTTTTCTGAGATTCAGATTGCCTACCTGGTACAGAAGTGTATCTCCTCATTTCGGGGACGAAGCTGGCAGATCAGAATGAGAAGCTCATCAGCAGACGGACACCTGTGACACACACTGCACTGTAAACACCTGTTCAAAACACTGACAGATTATACAAAACCTTTTATAGTAGACACAAAAAAGAAAAAATATTGGGGGGAGAAATAATAAAAGAGCAGTAGGATTTCAAAAAAAACGTAGGCAAGATTCAGAGCATATTCGAAAGATTCGAATTTCGCGCCTAACTCATACAAGTGCGCGGCTGTTTCCGCCCTGCCCAAGAACGGACCGTTTCGCAGGCTGTCGTCTATGCTTCTGGGCGGGCGGGCGCTGCTGGGGCGGCCGTGATGGGCGGCGGCGGCGCGGCGCTGCCGCCCTGAGCGCGTCTTGTACCAGGCGACCAGAACCACCGAGGAGTAATCACACCACGTGCGTCGGGACGCTCCACGCATGCTCACCGACATTAGGAAAAGCTGATGAAAAGCTGCAGGTGCGAAAGGGATAGATAGTCACCGAAAATAGGGGAGCGAACGCGAACAGTCAGAAAGTTATATCTGGATGCGTCAAGCAGTCTGAAAAGTTAGATGTGTGTGAGTGCGGCGCACATACGGTTGAATTTAGTTTGAAACTTGCACTATGAAAGTTTGACGTGTATCCTAGAAAACAGGTGATAGGGGAATATACGGGGTTTCTTCGTGGTTTCTCATTTTTGTTTCAGCATTTCCTCGAAAACAGTTATGATACTTTCCACCTACTGAAATGTCAAAATTAATAAGCGGCCAAGTGCGAGTCGGACTCGCCCATGAAGGGTTCCGTAGCAGCGAGTAACATAATATAAAAGTTCTTAGATGATTTACGATTTATGACGTATTAAAAAAAAACTCGTTCAAACCAATTTTCTGTGGAAGTTTACATGGTACATCATATATTTATTTTAGTATTATGATTATATAGTATAGTATAATATGAATTATGATTATATAGTATAGTAGTATAGTATTTTAGTATTATGTATTATGATTATATATGAGTGAATAGGTGCCTTCTACACCGCATCGTCTCTTACCAACAGGTGAGATCGTGGTATAAAAAAGGTCTATCATTGTTAAAAATAAAATAAAAAAAACACTTTAGATGTTACGGGGTGGGGGGACACACACATTTTACCACTTTGGAAGTGTCTCTCGGGCAAACAATTCAGTTTAGAAAAAATAATAATTAGAACCACAATATAATTCTCGAAGACCTATCCATAAATACTCCACACGTATGAGTTTGAAGTTTTTTTTTTTAGTTTCAGTTCTACATTTGGGGAACCCCAAATTTTTTTTGTTTTATTTTATATTTTTGTGTGATAATCTTAGTGCGGTTCACAGAATACACATCTACTTACCAAGTTTCAACAGTTATAGTTAGTTGTTTCAGCTCTTATAGTTTCGGAAAAAAGTGACTGTGACATACACGGACAGACAGACAGGCAGACAGACAGACATGACGAATCCATAAGGGTTTAGTTTTTTGCCATTTGGATACGGAACCCTAAAAAGCTTTCGTTTTTATTGTGTTATTTTGAAAAGGTGGCGATGCGGATGGCCTAGGTTGAGATGGCGGGACGAGCTTGAGTCACGTCTAAGCTCATCGCCTGTCATGCGTTAAATCGCGAAGAGTAGAAGAAGGGAAGGGAGGCCTTTGCCCTGCAGTGGGAAAATAATGGCTAAATCCCACTAATATTATAAATGCGAAAGTGTGCATGTGTGTTTGTTACTTCTTCACGCTGAAACGGCTGGATATATGCATGAAATTTGGAATGGAGATAACTGGACTACGGGAATAACACATAGGCAAATTTTTATCCCGAAATTCCCACGAGATCGAGACTTATGCGGGTGAAACCACGGGGCGCTGCTAGTACAAAAATAAAAATAATAATTATGAAAAGCATCTTAATTTTTTCCCAGACGTCCATTAGCGACCTAATGCAAAAAACAAATACGAAACAAGTAAATTAATTTGCATTTTAAAATCAATTCTTTGGCAATAAGTTTTATTTTATTTGGAAATTTATTTTTTATTTATAGTTTGTTTTGTAAATTTCCAAGAATGTAACTGCATTTTTAGTTTTTTAATAATCTGTACAGCCAGCCTTATAAATTGAATTTAAAAAAAAACAAGTTGGTCTCGATATATATTTCCCATCAAGGCCGATTTAATTAAGGGTAGTAATAAAAGCTCCGACAAAAAAAGAAGAATTGTCCTTACTCAAAATATTTAATCTACTGCCTAAAATACTAACTTTCCGACTACTTTTGTCCGAATAAAAATGACGAAACGACCGAATGAGATACTGAAATCTTCGAAAAATAAACATGATAAATGGTTCGCTGCGGGCCCTGCCGGGCCACGCTCGCCTTCGGCTCGCTCGCAGCTCACGTGCTGATAATGTTCTAACCTAACCTATGAGGAGTCGGGGTGCTCCGTGTCGGTTCTGTCACTTATTTTGAACCAAAACAAAATTACTAAGTTACCGACAACAGAGGTTGTCGGTAACTTAGTAATTTTGTCGGAGGTTCATTATAACGCTGGTTAATTAGAATAATAGTCGGCCACAGATCGCTGGAGATTAATTTGTTTTTCGGAACCATTATTATTTCCCTTTAATTAATTTCCCTGTATAAAATTATTCATGCAACAGTTTTATTTCATTTTAATTGTTATTGGCCATGTCTCTCGGCCTGTATTCTTTTAAACAAAGAAATGTGATTGAGTCTGACTGTACCACTATTCAGAATAGAAAAAACTTCACATATCCGCACGCAAACAATCTGAATTCTCTTGGTACGATCCGTAAGATGCATACGATGCCGACCTGATAACGTTTAGCTATAAACATCCATATTCATATAATTTACTAGCGTTAGCGAGTAGGTTAGTTACAGACCATATATCAAGGTAGATACCGCAAACACTTAAATTTCCATGAAACCAGACGTGCCGTTTTATTTTGCACCTACTTAGCTAAAATTCGACGTGCCATCCCGAACACAGCCGAGAGTGAACTGATTTGAGCTTTGCTAATATAATAAATACATTGCGCCAACTTTCGGACAAAGTGACACGCAAAGTAGGTGCACTTGCTGTGTCTATCTTGCTATAGGCCTGTGGGTTTACATAGTCGGGCTATAGTTTTTAGGGTTCCGTACCCAAAGGGTAAAACGGGACCCTATTACTAAGACACCAGGCTGTATTTCATGAACTGTGACAGTTAGACAGTTGAAATGTTCACAAATGATGTATTTCTGTTGCCGCTATAACAACAAATACTAAAAAACTGAATAAAATAAATATTTAAGAGAGCTCCCTTACAAGAAACGTGTTTTTTTTGCTCGGTTTTGCTCGATATTGATAACGGCAACAGGTACCCACTTGAAATATTCATAGAATATTTAGTTTTATATTCACTTTAATAATAAATAATTAAATTAATATTTAAGGGGGGCCCCATACAACAAACGTGTTTTTTTTTGCTTTTTTCATAGATTATGGTACAGAACCCTTCGTGCGCGAGTTTGACTCGCACTTGGCCGGTTTTTTCTATTACCATCCGACGTGCTATCGCTAAGACAGCCGACAGCGAACTTGAGGTTTGCTAATAGGTACATTGCGCTAACTTTCGGACAGGCAAAGTGACTCGCAAAGTAGGTGCACTTGCGGTGTCTATCTTGCTATAGGTCTGTGGGTTTACAGTAATCGGGCTATAGTTTTTTTTTTTCTTACTTGTTATGATACTGTATAATGGGATGATACCTGGTATAGTTACGATGTTATTAACAAAATTGTATTTTAGTGTAAACACAATAGATAAGGTACAGCGATAGCAATTTTTAACTAGGAATTAAAAACTCATCAGCGAAACGATCATGCAATTCCTGCAAACTCTCGTCTGCAAGTTTGCACGATAAAATTACCATTCCCAGAGGCGACGAAGTAAAATATAATAATATCCATTTTCCGTTCCATTTGCGATAATTCCAATTTAAGTTATAACCAGTTTATAACTTATTTTGAGTAAATTATAAACATCACTCTAACAAGTTGAGGGTTGTTTCCGTCAATCGCACAGGTTGTTACACAGACGCACACTTACGCAGTTTTCAGGTGCTCACGCTGGATCTAAGTATTTTATATCCTTGTGTAGTATGTTGTCCTGGTACTCCTAACCTTATTCCTGAAGTTTCAAGGCATCCGGATGTCCGGATTGGGATTTCCCCAATAGCAAAGTTGTAATCGATTTTGGGCTTGAGGTTGAGGGCTATGTCAAAGGTAAGTAATATAATCATCGGAACTTCTTTAATAAAATACTATACCACAGATAAAATAATACTACTTCTTCTTATCTTAGGTAATGGCTTCTGTGTATTATTTGCAACAATTTAGCCAATGTCAAGTGATATAATTATTATAGTTTTATAGTCAAGTCATCAAGAGTCTCCGTCTAGTCCTAACCCAGTTTAAATTGTGGCAGAGAAACTGAGTTTTTATAGGAAAAGATCCACCATTTCGAAAAGACTCGCAATACACTCAAATTTCACTACATCACACATGTGCTATTTATCCAAGTTACACCGGTTAAAATGCCACTAAAATTACACGAAATAACTCGAAAAAACACATTAAAATGTAATAAAATAAAAATGACGACGTTTCTTTCAAAAATGGCAGATTTCAACCAAAATAATACTATACCAGTAACTATACAGTTATTTTGACGTCTAGGCGTCTGCAATTTTGACATTCTAGGCGTCTGCAATTTTGACATTCTAGGCGTCTGCAATTTTGACATTCTAGGCGTCTGCAATTTAGGGATGGTAACCGTGCTTTGATTAGTTGTAAATTATCTAAGTAACCAGGCCAACATTTTTGATGCAACAAATGAAAGTAAATGACGTAGGAAATTAAGTTAAGGTGGAAGCGCACGCTTGCAGCGCGAAATTCAAATTTTTTGGTGTTTTTTGCCCATTACAGCTCATCAACACTTCTTCAGTTAGCGAAAGTTGAGTTCGCGAAAACTAGGAGACTTAACACACATGTTCTAATTGATAGTATCTCATAAATATCATCAGTTAAGCTATGATACCCCTAAACACATTTTTACAGTGTTTTTTTTTGTTTAAGGGGTATCGTAGCTAAACTAATGATATTTATGAGATACCGTCAATTAAAACATGTGTGTTAAGTCTCTTAGTCATCGCGAACTAAACTTTCACTATCAGAAGAAGTGTTGATGTCCTTTATTGGGCAAAAAACACCAAAAAATTTGAATCTCCCGCGGCAAACGTGAGCATTCACCTTAAGAAACGCAAAACGTACGGCTTAGACATACGAAGCCCTTTTTATGGGTATAATTATGCCAGTACTATTATAATATTCTAACCTATTATGAAAAAGTGAAAACAGAATTTTTGTGCGTAAATCCAGATGAAATAACGTTCTAAATTAAAACGGCTCCTTTTTGACGTAACAAACATCTGTTTTGGTTCGGTAGCCAGGACAAAATCAATGATGCAATGAAATGATGCTGAATTTCTTTAAGTAGGTACTTTGTGAATAATTGACCGATTAAAGTTATTGATTAATTTCATAAAGGCTACTCTTTTGAAGATGTAGCAAGTTAGTTTTTTTTAACAATAGAAGTAATCTAAAAGTATAGCGACCATGTAAAAATAGACAGAAAAAGACAGAAATATAGAGGGTATGCTTGATATGCAGAAATATTAGAAACACATCTCTGAAAATTAAAAACCAACCCTATGTCAAGTGGACCACGGGGCAAACCATACGCTACGAATTATCAATTCGCCCAACCAAACCAACCGTTTCAGGATTTTTAGCTGTCATGACGTGACAGTGACAGCCCATGTCCATTAGGTACGTCACCGCATCGCTCACGCCCCGAAAGTACCAGGCAAACAGAACACACAAAGAGTTTATACAGGTGCGTAAATAGAACATTCTCCCACGGGGTATACGAAAATAGCGCTCGTTTCGATGCGTCTATTTTAGAACGCGCGAGCGAGTTTGAATCGCGTTCGGTATTTGAATTTGACACAGCGTTGATTGTGTCAATTATTTTTAAAATTATTGTTTGGTTTTATTTCATAATTGAGACCTCTTTTGTTTTCCATTTTTATCTCATTTGTTTTATATATTGTCTGAGTAGTGAATTACAATCTTTTTCAATCAGTCTTTGTTACGTTTTGTCCTACCATACTAGGCCCTTCAAGATCTATGTATTGCACTTATAATCACAACCCATCAAGATTCAATTGGTTAGCCAATTTCTACTTAAAGATATTACATGTTAAGTTCAATTTCATATAGCTCCACGCCATACCTGCCTTACTTTAATTTATTTATCTCCCACGTCCAAACAAACAAACACGTGCGCCGACCTTTCTTCAAGGAAGTCAGTGCAAGGTCGTTGCGTCATGATACGTATCAAGCAAGTGAATAAAACATGGTATTTACCAACCTCATAACCACCAGATAAATAATAAATGCGTAAGATTGGATGTTTGTTAGTTATTTATTGACCGCAACGGCTAAACCGATATTGATAAAATTTGGTAGATAGATAGATTAGGACCTGGACACCTGGCTGTGACTATTTACATCCTACAAAGCTTCTTCTCTTCTTCTTCGTCGTATTCTTCATTACTGAAGGTCGTGCCCGTCTTGAAAGGATTTAGTAGAGATGCTGACGAGCTTCTTCCACGCTGTTCTATCCTCGGCTTGCCTCAGGGCAGCGGTGATAGCGAGGCCAGTAAGTGCCTTGACTTGATCAGACCAGCGACTAGGTGATCAGCCGCGCGGTCTTTGTCCATCCACTTTTCCCACTAAAACCAGTTTCTCAAGGTTATCTGGCTGTATTCGGGCTATGTGTCCAAAATAACTAAGAACTCGCTGGTAACAGATGGTGGAGATACTCGTCTTGATGGCCAGCTGGTCAAGTATAGACTTGTTGGTTCTTTTTGCCGTCCACGGGATGCGTAACATTCTCCTCCAGCACCACATCTCAAAAGCGTCTATCTTTTTTCTATCCACCCCTCGGATCGTCCATGACTCGGAGCCATACAGAAATATGGAGAAGACCAATGTTCGGACGAGTCTCTTTTTAGTTGCGTTGGAGACCTTTCTGTCCTGCCATATTTTGAGAACCTAGACGCCTGGTAATAGACATAAATAAATAATAAATAATAATAAATAATTCTGTACAGTTCACTCAGCATTATCTAGCCCCAAGATAAGCAAAGCTTGTGTTATGGGTATACTAGATAACTGATAAAGGTAATTATTACAAGACATTACATAGATAGATATTTTTGAATTATACATAGAAAACACAGAACACCCTGAACAAATATCTGCAGATCGTATAAATATTTGTTCCGAGGCGGGAATCGAACTCGCAACATCCTGCGACGCAGGCGAAACTTCGCCCGCCGCACCACAGAGGTCGTCAACACATTAGAAGAAGTTTCTAACTAAAATTGTTCTTTCTAGTGCCCAGTACCTACTTTAGTATACTTATTAAAAGTCTGAAAGAAAGGATAAGTACCTACCTATAGGACCTATAGATACATATAGACGACCCATGGGGCGCGGCGGGCGAAGCTTGGCCTTCGACGCAGGAGGTTGCGGGTTCGATTCCCGCCTCGGAGCAAATATTTGTGCGATCGCAGATATTTTTTCAGGGTGTTCTGGGTATTTTCTATGAATAATAAAAAATATCTATCTATGTTATATATTGTATTAAGTATATCAGTTGTCTAGATGGTTGTCTAGAACCCATATTGTGTTATATCTGTTATGCTCTGTTTTTTTTTTTTTTTAGCAAACTGTAGTGGCAGTGGGCCGGTCATGTCTGCAGAAGAACCGATAATCGGTGGAGTAAACGAGTTCTTGAGTGGAGACCGCGTCTGGGCAAACGTAGTGTAGGACACCCTCTGGCCAGGTGGAGCGACGACTTGCGCGGGGTGGCTGGCAGAAACTGGATGAGGAGAGCCGAAAACCAGGCTCAGTGGCGTGCCATGGGAGAGACCTATGTCCAGCAGTGGACTGCAGTAGGTTGATGATGAAGCTCTGCTTAGCTTGGGGCTAGATAATGTTGTGTGAAGTGTCCAACATTATTTATTTATTTATTTATAGTATTACCTTGTACTTACCAATTGCACAGTCTGTAGATCCATTTTTTTTTGACACTGTACTATGACAAAGGCTCCTTCTCTTTGATTGTTCTTTGAAGAACAGGGTATAATGACTCACTAGTTACCCTAAAACCAACTTTAGTATTTTAGCTTTAGAATCCAAAATCTAAATACTTTCCATTTTTAGGGTTCCGTACCCAAAGGGTAAAACGAGATACTATTACTAAGGATCAGCTGTCCGTCTGTCTGTCAGTCTGTCACCAGGCTGTATCACATGAACCAGATAGTTAGACAGTTGAAATTTTCACAGATGATGTATTTCTGTTGCCGCTATAAAAACAAATACAAAAAAATAGGATAAAGTAAATATTTAAAGGGGCTCCCTCCAATGTAATTTTTCCAAATCTAGGTTAAGCAATGATCTGCGAGGTCAGTTTTTGGAAGGGTGACCGCTTTTTGAGTGCAATTTTAATTTTATTTTTTTTACAAACGTGATTGTATTGCCGTTTTTATAGGTAAACGTACGGAACCCTTCGTGCGTGAGTCCGACTCGCACTTGGCTGTTTTTTTTTTTAGTTATTATGTAATAAATTGCAGGTACTAAATAATTGTTTGCCCGCCAACTTGCTCTTGAAAATATATTCGTTCGCAAACCTTCAATCAAAACTAGTTAATTTTATCACGTAACGTTTAGTGTTAATTACAGGTTCCGGCTGTTGATGTGGCACTCCGTGGACAAGAGAGAGTCGTATCGTGAACGCGACAAGGCCTGAGCGGCCTTGAAGCTCACTGCGAGAAGTCTCGTCCGAGACTTCTCACATGAACATGAACATGAACCCACATTCACGGTGTTCCCAGACGTGTTTAGTTGATTACACGTTGTATGCATAGAGCAGTTTTGACCGTTTTGTCACAAAAGTGGACGTTTTGCTTCTCATCAAAATAACTATCAACGTCTGCAAATTAAATACATAAATACATACATAGACCAACACATTTTCCCTCGAAGGGGTATGTAGAGCCTCAATGGGCCTTTTTTCACGGTGGGTTGCACCATCGTGGAATATAGACATAACAAGTGGTGAGCTCATCGCTGCCATTGTTTCCCACTGACTTGACTAACGCTTTCTTCCAGTAATAACACACTCCATAATAAGCTAGCAGCCAGGACAAATCTTATAACAACGAACTTTATCAATAAATATGGGCAATTAATAAAATGTACTAATTACTATTAAAGTAGCAAAGTCGCACGTCTCACGTTGCACTGTGTCTAAATGTACATATCGTTCTCAGCCGAGAACCCCCCCACTCCTTCCCTCCCGTCTTGAGTCATAAAACACTGATTTGTAACTATTACTTAATCTGTGCCGGTCCTAAAAATTTAATCTAGAAAACACAGAGAGTAGACGACCTTAGTAATATACAAATATTGAAACAAGCAATACACTTTTCTTTCTGACATTACCATCTATTGTCTTGCACCGCTCTCATGGATGCCTGGCCAGTCGGGCCATTCCGTTAGGTATTTTTTTAATTAATCCGAGCCTGTCCGGTCGGACCGTGTTGAGTCGGACCACGGTCCATATTTCTTTCAACGATGTGCCATGTGCCACAGTAATAGTCGTCACCTTTATCGTTCATGTGATTATTATCTACTAGTATTCAATGTTAATTACTTACTTCAAGTAAATGATTTAATGGCTCGATATAATTCCATTAAAAATCAAATTACCTACTTCAAATGTCACTTGATATGCCTGTTTACGTTTTTTTTATTAACGCCTATATCAATAGGTTAAAATTATTAGGTAAGTACTTAATAAAAAATTTCTATCATAAGACTATTTATTTTACTTAGAAATAAACCAAAACTCCAAACAAGCCTAGCTCCATTTCACCAACTAACTACAGGAGTTTTTTTTTTTTTTTTGTACAAGCAAGAGGCCCACCTGATGTTAAGCGGTAACCTCTGCCTATGAACAGTGCATTACCTCATAGTTCACGTCCACCTAGGACGCACCCTATGTGGCATTGCACTGCGCCCGCATAAGAGATACCTACATAAGTGCACCTGTACCTTATTTCTGCCGCAAAGCAGTAGTGCTCGTATTGCTGTGTTCCAGTTTGAAGGGTATGGGTGCCGGTGAAATTACAGGCACATGAGACTTTTCATCTTTATGTCTCAGGGTGGCGGGCGCGGTGCAATGTCACTTAGGGTGTGTCCTAGGTGAACGTGACCTATGAGGTAATGCACTGTTCATAGGCAGAGGGTACCGCTTAACATCAGGTGGGCAATCAGCTTGACACGTCATACCATGTTGTATAAAAAAATAAAAAATAAACATATAAATACATAGAAACCTACCAATTCGACATCCCATAAGAGTCTAGTGGTAAAACCAATATCACCGACATAGTCCTCAAAATCAGTAAGTTGAAGTGGCAATGGGCAGGTCATGTAGCTCTCAGAACTGATAACTGGTTCAAGGAGTTCCGTTGCCCACCATCCGTCTCCATCATCAAATCAGCTCGCTGTCAACATAGTATTGTTTTGTCATTGGAACATGACAGGTATACAAAATTTCAGCTCAATCGGTTTAGGGGACGTTTAAAATACATTTGCAATATTTGACCTACATACTAGTATGTAAAGTTAAATAAAAGCCTTTAAAAACTAGTAGTTTTGCAAACGTTGACCTCACGAGCACAAACTTGTTTTAAACTATGCATGATGTCGTTCCATAATGATCAAATAAAGAACCCAAAAAGTTATTTTTGTATGTAAACATTATATTTCAGAAAATCTAATAATTAATTTCAACTTTTGCAGAACTTGTTATTTTGAAAAACAATCTTGTAACTCCTAACTTAACTTTTCGATAACTCTCACGGTTTGAGAAACAACTAAATGCCCCTGAAAATAAAACTCATCTATACATCCTCTTGACCGATTTCGCTTTTATTCGAAATTCTTTTTTAGAATAATAATTTATTTATTTATTTTAATAATTATTTACAGAATGAATAATAGAACTAATACAAGGTATGTACAAAAAAAAAAAAAAAAAAGAAGCTAACACAATAAATTTGGTTCATGGGGCAAGGTGGCAAGAGCACTGGCTGCATTCCCACATTGAATAGCCAAAGAAATTCTTTGCGCCAGGAAGGAGCCAGCCCTCTTGTCACCAGCGGCGTCGATGAGCAACGGTGATATTTTTTTAATTTTTTTTAGAATTGACTATCAAATGTGTCTGCCATTTATTATCAAACACGGCCGGTAAATGGCAACGCAGCAAACTTCCACCCTTTTTGGGGGAGAAAGCCATCCAAACAAAAATCACAGCAGACAAAAAAAAACTATGAAATTTTTGAATTCGTACATATATCAAGTTACGTCAAGTCGTTAGAAAATACGACCTATACGCAAGAACCAACATACATTCATGCGGACAGATGAAAGAAAATTTAGCTAGTTGTTGTTAAAATATATCGAATATAAACAAAATTCTGTTCCGTTCTTTTGGACGATAAATAGCAACCGGTGAGCAACACAGTGTTAACGATAGCAACTGAGATACATTATAGACCTGCAGAGTCCATATTAGGTAAACTTGGGTGTTGGAACACGCACTATAAACAGTAGAACAATGGAATATAAAGTTTGCAACATTACCTCACCGAAAGTAAATATAAAGATAAATTTTATGTGAAGTCGTGACTCGATTTAAGTTATGTATATTGCCAAAACGTTACTTAAATAGTTACTTACTCATTATAAAGTTCGCAATGTAGATACTTACTTACTTGCCGGATATAGAAACCTTGATGTGGTACTCTTAAAGTTACTTATCCTTTATCTGTGACGTTCTAAGTCCAAACAAGATTTGAAGTACAGTTTGAAAATATGATTGACTTGTTGAAATCATTCCCGATAAATAAAATAATAATAATAATAAATATTGCTGGACAAGTTCACACAACATTATCTAGCCCCAAGCTAAGCCAGAGCTTGTGTTATGGGTACTAGTTAACTGATATACTTAATACAATACATTACTTATATAGATATTTTTTAACACCCTAAACAAATATCTGTAGATCGCACAAATATTTGTTCCGAGGCGGGAATCGAACCCGCAACCTCCTGCGTCACAGGAGAACCATCGCCAGCAGCGCCACAGAGGTCGTCTAAATAATAGTACATAACTGTTTCGGCCGGCAAATCAAAGGTTCATGGACGGACGTGATAATGTGAGCTGCACATACACGTGAGTCCATCAACGCTTGATTGCGGCCAAGACTTGAAGTATAGAATTTATCAAATAATGCGCGAATAATAAAAATCAGCGTCCTTCAGGGCAGGCAACGCATTGGCAATGCCCCTGGTGTTGCAGATGTCAATAGGCGACGGTAACCGCTTACCATCAGGCGGGCCGTACGCCAGAATGTCGAGACATTACATTAAAAAAAAAAACAATTAAGCACAGCCAAACCCAGAAGCCCTTGAGGCCTGAAATTTGGAGGGTCCTTGGTGATGATACTTTTGTGGTTAGAGATGCACTGCTAAAGGAATTCCTGAAGGATTATTCAGGTTTGTGTAATGAAAAAACTCCACACGGACGAAGTCGCGGGCGATCCACTATTATTTTAAAACGATGTTTATGAGGATGATTATTATATTATTATATTGTATTTTCATAGTGAAATTACCTTTAAGTAACATTACACCCAACAGTCTCTTAAGTCCTGAGCCCACACTAGGGTCCCCTGTGCTGTGGTACCGCAACTCACTGACCCGGCACAAATATTACATCACAATTCCACGGTAGATATGGATTTTCAAACTGGCATTGCCGGCCTAGAGTGAAAAGGTCGATGAATTTCGAAAAAGAATGTTTGAATATCCAAGCATGAAAATATTCTTATTTAATTTAATCTCAAGAAGCGATAATATACAGGACTGATCTATTACGCCAATCCTAAAGGGAATTGATGGATATTCCCGTTTCTTGCCCGTCAGTTCAAGCCTAGTTTGTTCACTGTGACCGTAAACCCCTTGGGGTATTTTTTCACTTAATCAGTTATAAAATGTAAGATCCCGGCCCAATACTCTGACAGTTCAAAATTGCTAGCTTATTTTGTTGTCTGTACAAAATTGTCCGCCTACAATCCGCATTCCGTCAAACTAGCTGAATCATTCGCAACCTTTCAATGTCGTTCTGCATTATAAGTACTACAAACTTAACTTTGCAGTCGTCAAACATACTTACTTAGTCCAGTTTCATCTTTAACTTTATCCCTATGACTAGGCATTACCACAGAATAAATAATAGTACAAAATAGTTTTATGTTTCTTTTTAAATTGGATGAATTACGTAACTATCAGATTACCTCACAGGTCACGTCCTCCTAGGACGCGCCCTACGTGGCATTGCGCCACGTCCGCCATCCTGATACATAAAGATGAAAAGTCTCATGTGCCTGTAATATCACCGGCACCCACCCACATCCACTATATTCTAAGTTATTGCAAAGGAATGAATACTCGTTATCCTTGTAAACCCTTTCGATCGGTATCATAAAAATATAGTTTTTTTTATGTTGCAGGGTCGAGTCCCGGCTTAGGCAAGTGACTTTTTAATATTTTTGAATGCAGTGCTTTAATAACTAAAGGAAAGTCTCCATTATATAAAAGTTCCTAACTTCAATATTGAATGTACATACTTGTCCTTCATGTAACATGGCCGTGAGACACACTGTATATAGGTAAGGTATTACTTACCGTTATATACTCTATATAACCTACCAAAGACGTATATAACTGCCCTCATCCGAACTATAAGCCGGTAAGGTGGCCGATGCTTTATTCATATATATGAACATATGGCTTAGTGGACTGTACTGACTAAAAGTCCTAACATTAAAGGTCCCTCGACGGTTAGTAAATATAAAATCTTTGAGCCATATTGTTGAACGAAAGCCATTTTTAGGGTTCCATAACCAAAAATTACGGAACTCTTATAGATTCGTCATGTCTGTCTGTCTGTCTGTCCGTGTATGTCACAGCCACTTTTTTCCGAAACTATAAGATCTAGGCTGTTCCCCATACTTAGAACTGAAACTCAATTTTTTTTTTATCAAATTCATACTATGGATAGGTCTTCAAAAATGATATTGAGGTTTTTAATATAATTTTTTTCTAAACTGAATAGTTTGCGCGAGAGACACTTCCAAAGTGGTAAAATGTGTGTGTAACTTCTAAAATAAGAGAATGATAAAACTAAAAAAAATATATAATTACATTACCATGTAAACTTCCAACGAAAATTGGTTTGAACGAGATCGAGTAAGTTTTTTTTTTAATACGTCAAATCGTAATCCATCCAAGAAATTTTATATTATTTTACTTGCTGCTACGGAACCCTTCACGGGCGAGTCCGACTCGCACTTGGCCGCTTTTTATTTTATATTTTTTTAACATGATCTCACCTGTTGGTTATTGACGATGTGGCCGAAGATGGAGCAAAATGGTCTAGAAAGCACCTCTTTACTCTAGCCTTGAAGAGACCCAGATTGTAGTTTTCAGGAAAGACAGACGACGGTAGTGTATTCCACTCCTTGGCAGTTCGTATTATAAAGGCAGAACCGAAACGTTTAGCCGTGTCATGCAACGTTTTCCAATGTATGATCATAAGATACTTATTATATATTCTGATTAGAACACGAAAAAAAAGAAAGAAAAAACCAAGATCTAAATACAATATATATACAATAATACTATATGCAAAACAATAAAAAATACACTCTATGCTGCAAGTTTTAAAAATTCAAAACTATACGCTGTTGACGAAGATTAATTTTGTACCACATTTGCCTAACCGCAAAAGCATCTTGGTACTATTTACTCATCCGCGTGATTGAGATGAGCCGTTCATTCACTCGGGCGCATCTCTACTATTATTTATTCTGTGACACTGTTTGTGTCAATGACCCGGCTGGTTGATGAGTTGTTGCATAATCAAATCATACTTGGAGGTATTTTTTGCTTGTATTAGAATGGGAGGTCATAGGTTCGGTCATGAAAATTGGTACGTACGTATGAACGAAAGTTTAGACGGAGCTTTGTTGTAGGTAACCATAAAACAAAATGTATCTGAGGAGACTAGATCTATTAGTAACAAAATTATAGGTATACGGGATCTATCAGTACTATGTATCAAGGCTATTAGTAACTACTCAAAATGACCTATTATTATTTATTATTATTTTATTATATTATTTTGATGACATCTGTGGCGCGGTGGGCGAAGGTTGGCCTGCGACGCAGGAGGATGCTGGTTCGATTCCCGCCTCGGAACAAATATTCGTGCGATTGCAGATATTTGTTCAGGGTGTTCTGGATATTTTCTTTGTATAATAAAAAATATTTATCTATGTAATAATGTTGTGTTAAGTATATCAGTTATCTAGTAACTATAGCATAAGCTCTGCTTAGCTTGGGGCTAGAATGTTGTGTGAGCTGTCCAGCATTTTAATACGTGGATATAATATATATCTGAAGTAAGGAGAATTGATAAAAAGGCGTGAGGCGTTTATTTTTTTTTAGTTTATTTATAAATTGAAAATGGTTCATACCAAATTTCAGCATAGTGGGATTGCTGGAGATTGTCCTTGAGGTTTAGTTTTTTTACATTTTCTATTTTACCTAACATCTCAAAAACTACATCGTCAAATAAAAAATTGCTTTGAAATTATTCCAAGCAAAGTGCTTACACCGTAAGATGGCACCTGTAAATACTCCATGGCAGGTGCCAACTTACGATGAACGGTCCGGCTCGTTCACCGTAAGATGGCACCTGTAAATACTCCATGGCAGGTGCCAACTTACGATGAACGGTCCGGCTCGTTCACCGTAAGATGGCACCTGTAAATACTCCATGGCAGGTGCCTACTTACGGTAAACGGTCTGTACTTGATCTATATACTAAGTCCATGACTTGATCTGACTGATTGACTGTTATTTTTACCCGTTCTTGGACTCTGTTTTTTTATCTGATTTCTCAACAATCCCCTGACTAATGTAGCTCATAACCTTACCTACAAATTGTACCAATAATATCTACCCTCCTACCAAATTTCATAAATATCGGATTAACGGTACGGAAATTTTAACCGGGCAAACATACATACATACAATCTTCGGCCATTTGTTCGAAGCATACAAACGCCGATTCACCCAGAAAACTCGCTACAAAAAATTATTTTTCAAAATGCTTGGTGCAAACGCTGACCCTTCCAAGCCCAATTTCTAGAAACCAAAACCAGTACAAGTTCAATAGTGGCTATTTGGCATTCTCAAATTAGTTCAAGTAAAGGATGTAAATGGTTTCGTTATCTTTTACTTCCTTAAATTTATTACATTACTTTGAAAATATTTAAACTTTAACAAGTTGAGCTATTAAAGAATCTTGTTTAGAAGTAAGGGTGTTAGGTTATTTATGTACTATTAGTGTTTGCCCACGGCTTCGCTCGCATTTTACCAAGATAAAAAGTAGCATACAATCAATCAAGTCAATCCAGGTAATAATCTATCCGTGTATAAAATTTCATCAAAATCGGTTCAGCCGCTTCAGATTAATTGATTAACAAACACACAAACATCCAAACATTGTTACTTTGACATTTATGATATTAGTGGAATGACAAATAGAGACGTCTGAGAACCACTTGTTTTTTAGAAATATCGTAAAACAGGACATTTAAAAAAAAAACTTTCAATTCACCTAATTTTCCTAAGAAAAAACCTCGAAAGCTACATAAAAAAGGTATTTACTCATCCTGAGAGTCCCATTGTCATGCCACAAACTGTATATAACATACCTAAACTAAATTCAAATAAATAATCTAAGCTAAGTAAGCCAAGGCTTTACCCATCTTTATCTTTGATCATCGCTACAAAACGTAATTAGCTGTGTTTTATTTCAATTAATAATGTTATGCAACTCAATTTCGTTGCTACCCAAGGTACAGCAAAGGTTCAATACCACGGCCAACGCTAAGTACCTGAGATAAGATGAGATGAGCTCGTTAACTGTTTAAAGTTATGTAAGCCACGGGCTTACGGTTAAACCATAGTGAGATACCTTGATCAAGGGTATCATACAGATGAATTAAAACGTGGAAGTGTGTTTGTCTGTTTAATTTACAGCTATGTTAATAAATGTCGTTTATTAGGCTTCTTTGACAACGATCAAAGAACCCTTCTTATTTATAAATACATACAATAAGTTTTTGTGTAAAATATATTTTTCAATACAAACTTGACAAACTCTGACACCAGAGGCCAGCACTACCTCATACGAAACGAAACGAATACAAACTTATATAAAATTTGAGATCGTAACCATGTGCTAATCAAAATGAGCCTAAACACGGCCAGTCTACTATTATCCATCGAGGAGTGCCGTTGTCTACCTTCCATCTCCATCATCAGATCAGCTCACAGTCACCATCGTATGGTATTGTCATCGGAACTTGACAGGAATGCCAAATTTCAGCTCAATCGGTTGAGGATAACTGCTTTAAAATTCAGTTGCAAGATTCCAGCCGGTTTCGACCCAGACAAACACACATACATTGCAAGTTAAAAAAAAGCTTGTAAAAAGTTGGAACGTTTTCTACTCAATCAAGGAGTAATATCATCATCGACCTATTGCAGTCCAATGCTGGACATAGGTATCTGCCATGGTGAGTCACTAATCCCAGTCGATCTAAAGTGCTACAAGGATCAATTTGCATATCTTGCGGCCGCCGTTGTGGCGCTGTTTGATATTAAATTACAAGCTGGCGGCGGTAGTTCTGATTTCGGCCACTTGCCTAATGATTTTTGTAGCACTGTAGGCAGAGCCGCAACGACTGAAACGATTCGATGCGTACACTGACAGATTGAGATACAGCTCGTTCACCGTAAGTTTGCACCTGCCATGGAGTATTTACAGGTGCCATCTTACGGGGAACGAGCCGGACCATAGGCTGTACTTTGTATCCGGGTATAAAGCGATTAATGACGCGGGTCGACACTAGTCTATAATTTAAAAAATAATAATTATGTGCCGTGGTGTGTCCGGCCTAAGAATAGACCCCTCCATCTCCTCCCATGGATGTCGTAAAAGCCGACTAAGGGATTACCCGGACTTGTTAGTATGATTTGTTGGTATAAGATTTGTCCTGGCTGCTAGCTTATTATGGAATGTGTTAATACTGGAAGAAAGCGTTAGTTGAGTCAGTCGTGGGAAGCAATGGCGGCGATGAGCTCACCAATTGTCACGTCTATATTCCACGATGGTGCAACCCACTGTGAAAAGTGGCCTATTGAGGCTCTGCCGACCCTTTCGGGGAAAAAGGCGTGTGTCTATGTATGTATGTATGTAATTATATTTATTATTTTAGTATTAATTGTCTGTCTGTAACAGCATAATTTGACATTGACCATTTTAGCAGTGGTGCTTTCAAACATTATGCTAATTAATTGCGTTTGATTCCTTTCTTAATAATTACTTGAAACATGAAATAAAAGTCGCGGGCAACAGCTAAGTATACTTTGTTGCTTTTATGATTAACTATGTGTTTTGTAACATAGAGCTGGGATAATAAGATAACTGTTAAGATAATTGTAACTAGAAGGTTTGGGAATTAGACGTGCGTTTGGTAATTATTGCAATAGGTACGTACAATTTTAGATTTAATATTAGCCGCTGACAGAACGTGTAGGAAAAGTTTTCTAACTACCCGTTAAAAAAGGTGTATGTATCTATGAAATCAGTAGTTAATCTCGCAATGGATTTCTTCTACGGACAAAAGAGATCAGGTTTTGGAAGTTCAACTTTTGTTTTTAGTTATAAAATCAAGCAAATTATCGTTTGGAAAGTATATGCGCGATTTGTTCGTCGATACTTTGCAGGAAACAACGAAGATGTTTGCGATTCGTGCGGCCTAGTTACTTAGTAATTGTAATCGCAATTAGAAAAATAAAAATAATATGAAAATTATGAAAATAATACCCTCACGTGCAACTACTGCAAACGCACGTTTACAGCCAAGATAGGGTATATAAGTCACATAAGAGCGCACCAGCGAAGCTCTTCCATATAAAGCAGGAAACAGTCGCCGTGGCCGAAATCGGCCTGGATGACATCATCATCATCATCATCGCAATTAGAAAAGACTACTTAATTTGTTAATTTTGAAGTCTACTCAGAGTTTATTATAAATAAATAAAATAATGCTGGACATTTCACATAATATTATCTAGCCCCACGCTAAGCAGAGCTTGTGTTATGGGTTCTAGATAACTGATATACTTAATACAATACATTACATGAATAGATATTTTTTTATTATACATAGATAATACCCAGAAAACTCTGAACAAATATCTGCAGATCTCAAAAATATTTGTTCCGAGGCGGGAATCGAACCCGCAACCTCCTGCGTTGCAGGCGCACCGTCGCCCGCCGCGCCACAGGGGTCGTCAGGGGATGTATTATACATCTCGAATTAAAATCATGCTTCTTTTCCTGTTCTCTCTAAATAACACACATTCCAATCTTTAAAAGCCATGAAACTAGACTTTTATTCACATTACTGTTTCTGATGGGAAAACAGGAAACCAGTGCCAATAAATTTCAAAACAAAAATAAAACAGATCAATACCAGAAGTCCAGAAGCGGATACGATAACAATATTGAACCGTATAAAAACTATTTAACGTCCACATGGGATGTGTTTATGGTGAAGTTAAGAGGCGGTTCACATTTTCATGCGAGTAATCTAACATTTGTAAGAGATAAGAACCTTTTGTAAGAGAACCTAGTATTTAGACAAACCTAACATAGGTTTTAAGATACTACTAGCCAAAATATATTTAGATCAGTTTGTATGATAAATAATAATGAAATAAAAAAATAAATAATTTGAAGCGCCTAATTTAACATTATGGGAAAGACTTTTATACTATTGAATTTATGGAAAAATTAGAAAAAAATATTCTGTTGACACATAATTTTGTAAATTGGCAAATACTACTTTATTTGTTTTGTAATAATCAATCTCCCGCATCTAGTACAACTAAAAAACAAAAACAAGTAAATCTTTGTCTCCTATTTCCTTTACATCTTTGCATATATTTTTTAATTCATCAAATTGACTGAAATTAAAATCCTATAAATCAGGCATATATCCTTCTTGACACATAATTTACTAGAATATCGATAATTCATCACAATAAATTAAAAAAGCTTTGCCTATTTCCACAAATTATATTGGCAGTTTATTTTTTACCATGATTTATTTTGATGAATAAAGCGTAACTCCAATCAAAACTTTTTATAAAAATAAAGTTAGTCCTTTAATGCAATATAGTTATGATTTATTATTGATAATCTATTAGACACAAAAAAATACGCATTGCGCAAATCCATAAAATAAAAATGAACCTCTATTTCTCCTGGTCATGCCTGGTGCATGCCATTCCTGATAACTCAAGAATGGCCGGACCGATTTCGCTAATTCTTTTTTTGATGTGTTTGTTATTGGAGTTCTTATAAAATAAAATTTCAAAAAAACCCGATTGGCGGCGCTACGTTCGGGTCACCGGCACCACGCGAACGAAGTCGCGAGCGGGCCGCTAGTTTACATTAAATTGCGATGACGATGACCGAAACTGTCAGAAATGTAAACTGGCTCTTAAATGCCGTCGAGTTATTGGCTTACTTTTGCAGTAAATTGATGAGAACAAGCATTGTTTAAATATTGTTTTATTTATCGAAACCTGCGTCTGCACGGGTTGAACTCGATAAAGAGCAAACGTGCCTTCATAAGTTAATGAAAATGGGACACTAAATTAAAATTGTATCGTTAATGTCTTGAGATCAGACACTCTTTCCTACAGTAATTGCATTATTACGGATGTGCAAGCATTATTTATAACCACAATGGGACCGATTAAATAAGTTCAAGATCGGTTGGGAGATCAAGGAAAGACCTTTGTCAAGTAACATAGGGCTATAATTAACCAATAATTGCGATTTCTTACTAAAAATGCAAAAAATTAAAAGCAACAAAAGTACATGCTATCCACACCTTCATTGTGATATCATTTACGTCTACATCTTTCGTAAGCAGATACATGTTAGAAACAGGTATTAACCATTCTAGACGAATTCAATAACCTAGCTCAGATCACAGCTTACACATACTAACTAATATTTTATTCCGTGGTTTTATTATCGCTCCAGTTGTTTAGGACACATGATACTGTTACACATTCGGGATTGATTTTCATTTTGGTCACATATAAAATGAGGCATATTTATCACCACATCATACTTCACTCGACTATCTCAGCGGATACAACACCAGAATATCATCAATCCTTTACAACCTCATCATGATGCAAAAGGTAAAGTAAAAAACCAACATTAATACAACAATAGTTTAAACATACATATATAATATTGTATATTGCTTTACTTTCAAACGCATATCGGCTACTAGCATCAACGTGCGGCTTTTATGTGTTTTATGTGACAATGCACGCCAACTCTGTATAAAATTTCATCGAATCCGATTCAACGGCAAAAACATTCGCATTTATAACTATTATACTTAGGGTTTCTATGCAGGGTATTTATTTTTCTGTGACATCATGTGAATAAGAGACTCAATTTCGATATCCCAAAACACTATTGTCTAAATAATCCTGAGCATTAGCTATTGGATTTTCTATCAAATGTTCATGTACTAGGTATAACTATGTTTTCGACTTCGAACTTTTGTCAAAAATCTTCTAATTCATTGGGAAAATTGTTCTCTATAGCTTTATTTATATACCTTGGGCTGTCTACATTTTAGGTTGCACATTCTTTAATTACTATTTTCGAATATCGCAGCCCCATTAAAGCCAATATCAATATTTTGCCTCCGATCAAACGCGAACTGATTTAACGTTAAGTGTATATTTCCACAGTTGGCACTCCTATCCGGACTGGTATTATCAGTCAACTGCATGGTGCTACATCAGGCGCCTGTACCAGCGACGCTAGGCCTCCAGTACCACGACACACCGAACTACAACTTTGCTTACGAAGTCAATGACGGCCATACAGGAGATATCAAGAACCAACACGAAACCAGACGAGGAGATACTGTACTTGGACAGTATTCACTGGTACAACCTGATGGTTTGAGAAGGGTTGTTGATTACAGAGCTGATGAACATGTCGGGTTCAGGGCAACAGTCAACAATCAAGGCAGACCTACCATCCGTCAGAACGATCAAGTAAACAACAATGTGGAAGTGGCCAGGCATGCCGCACCTCTGCCTGTTAACCCTGCCTACTTATGGCCTGCTCCGGTTACTCAGACCCCACCATCTGCCCCTGCAGTTGCCGTGTCTAGGTCATCAATCGTCCAGACCTTTTCTTCTCCCGTTCACACACCTGTCCATGGCAATCAGTACAGCAACCAATATAGCAACCAGTATAGCAACCAGTATAGTAATCAGTATGCTAACAATAACGCCTGGTTGTAATTCTCTGGATGTTTGGTTGATTTTGAAACGACAACAGCTTTGTATTATGAACACTCGTCTTTGCATTTATATTTTTAGCTGAATATCTATGACTAACGATAAATAGTGCGTAGGTAATTGGTGATTGGACCCGGGCTACAGTAATAATAGTATCACAGTGGCCTTGTAGCGTTCGACCGCTAAAAGCAAAATTGGTTTGATAATTGCAATAGACGTTTTATGATTTACTTGTATCTGAATACTTTGTTATATTATTTATTAAATGTATGTATTAAATAAATGTTTGCAATATCAATATTATTTGGACTATATTTGTGAGCCACATTGGTAAATTCTAGAAGCAAATGAAACAATTACAACTTACGATATTATGCTTTTATGTGAAGATACATTGTTTTCTCTTTTTTTGATAAAATCAGTCGTACTTACGAGAAACTTACATTATGTACTCATAATTATGAATACCACGACTTGGTACCTATCCATAATTTTATTATTTTCCCGGTTAAACTTAGTTGGTTTTATTCGAGTATACGACCCAAGGTTTCGACCAATTATGATAGATGCCCTCAGTCATGCATGAGTGTTATTCTCACTGCGCGGTGCGTTTTCTCGTTGCTAATGTTTTGGTTTGATAAGTAAGCCAAGTACAGGTGGCTTTGTAATTTGATTGAACTGTAAACAGATTCTTATAAATAAAACATATCAATGAGGTACAAAGTGGCTGTGTTGGTCTCGGCCTAAGAATTGGACTCCTACAACTCCTCTCGTGGATGTCGTAAAAGCGACTAAAGCGTTTCGCCTTAGAGATGGGCAGCAGCAGCCATCTGAGTACCTAACACCAATAGGCGATTACCAATCTGCCTGCCAAGCTTGATATAGCAAATCCGTGTATTATAAGAGAGAAGCCAAGAAAAAAGGGAAACCACATGAAAAAAAGAAGACGTCTGAAGCTTAACGATAACACTATTCAAACATATCAAAATAGTTGCGAACTGCGAAGGTACAAGATCCTGTAGATAAATTTAGAATAAAAGCTAGAATAGTCAATGACTACTTTTTGCTAGGGTTTGTCACCAAGGTTTTTAGTTCAATAAACTTGATTCCTTACCTACCTATTTCATAGTAAATTAATAAGGTAAAGTGGCTCACCACATTCACTTCCATAATAACTTAATGATCTACAATTATTGATTGTTATTTTTTGTTATTGTTTGTTTGTTATTTGTCATCATGTTTAATCACTCCTTGTTTAAAACTATTTGTTGACTATTCTTTAGCATTGTTATAAAGATTGTCTCAATATTTTCTTTCTCTTTCTAGTAGATTGCTCTCCTCGCCGTGGCATTTGCCATTTGAATTCTTCGACCTCGAGCTTTCCTTACAATGTAGTAGATTCTACACCAGTGACATCAAGAACCAGATCATGTCTCGTGCCAGACACAATGCAGAGATAATGCTGGTTATTGAGCTTCTGTAGCTAGTATCTAAGTTAGTAACTATTTTCGTCATCTGGGTTAGTTTTAATTCACATGTATTAAACGCCTTTGAATTGGTTCACTTAAGCTTATATGTTTACACAATATTTTAATTTTTCATAGTTCTGAATTTGGGCAGAGAAAAAACGTGCTCTTATCTCTATTTATAACACCATATTACCATTATCGAACCCACTTATTTTGATTGAAGTCTCAGTTTATGTAGATAATTATTTTAGTAATAGTACAGTTTCGTGTTATTTACCCAGTAAGTATCTAAATGTTTTACTTCAATTATCGTCCATATAGTGACCACCCGAAGGCGGTAAGTAGCTTAAATTTTAATTGGATTCCGCTGAGGTTTGCTGTCGGTACCTTTGGCGTGGTCAGCGGCTAGGCATTCACTAAAGTTCCGCATGGTCACTGACGAAATTGAACTTAAAAAAACCCTCGCCAGTGACCTAGAGCGTGCATATCTCTTACTTCCTATTATTAGTACAAACTATTGTGGCGGATTTGTATAAATAGTCCTGCATTAACCAGGATTTATCATTCGCAGTCAACTGTGCAATATTACCAAACATATCAAAATGGCAGCTAAGGTAATATTTTATTTTATTTAAAAACAAGTGTGAGGATTAATTGTACAACTGTGTGGTGAATTCCTTGGATGTGAACATTTGTGATTGATTTAATTACTTTGATAACTGAATCATATTTTGGTATTCCCATATTTGGTATGACGACCTCTGTGGTGCGGCTGGCGATGGTTCGCCTGCGACGCAGGAGGTTGCGGGTTCGATTCCCGCATCGGAATAAATATTTGTGCGATCTGCAGATATTTGTTCTGGGTGTTCTGGGTGTTTACTTTGTATAATAACAAATATCTATCTATGTAATGTATTGTATTAAGTATACCAGTTACCTAGTAACCATAACACAAGCTCTGGCTTAGCTTGGGGCTAGATAATGTTGTGTGAATTTGTGCAGTATTATTTATTTATTTATTTATTTATTTATTCTAACGAACAGTTAATTGCCAAAAAGTGTTAATTAATCAGGAAGCAAATCAATTTGTTTCTTGCTCTTGCACATTCATACTAATTATATTCGCTGTATAAGGACCTAAAATCCCAATTAGTTTTGTTATTAAGTCGAACAAATTATTTTTATTCAAGGATCTTAACCAAATAAACGAGTTAATTGACTTAAAAAATAACAAAGTTCATCACCGTAATCATTATCATCAGGCAGTCTACTACTCAGTATAATCCTTCCCCATAAAATAAAAAAAATAAAAAAATAATGCTGCACAATTCACACAACATTATCTAGCCCCAAGCTAAGCAGAGCTTGTGTTATGGGTACTAGATAACTGATATACTTAATAAAATTATTACATACATAGATATTTTTTATTATACATAGAAAATACCCAGAACACCCTGAACAAATATCTGCGATCGCACAAATATTTGTTCCGAGGCGGGAATCGAACCCGCAACCTCCTGCTTGGCAGGCCAAGCTTCGCCCGCCGCGTCACAGAGGTCGTCATAGACATGCTCCTCGACGAAAGATCTTGAGCTATCTCCATCCAGTAACTTCCTGCTACTTTTAAAAAACCTTTGTCTTTTGTCTTCTCTCTCGAGTAAGTTATATCCATTGAATTACTTAATACAAAGTCTTTGGTTATATCAAGTAACTCCTTACGTCCTTTTCAGTTGAAAAAGATGACAATTAACGTCATATTTAAAGATATTAAACTTCAAAGTAAATCTCTAATGCCATTATTCACAAAACAGTTCTATGTAGGTACCTGTATAAAATGATAAACCGACGACAAGGCGGTATAGCGCAAGAACAAAGAGAAAGACGTCGCTGTACCAAAGGTATTATAAACCGAAACCATTTGCTACTGGGCTTCTAAATAAGGGCTTTTAAGTCCATAATCACTGAGTGAAGAATGCAGGAATTTTAGAAATAAAGAAAATAATTTAAAGCACAACTTACAAACTATTATAAAATACAAGCAACCGTTAAATAATACTAAATGTACAATTGGCGGTCTTTTCGTCTGATACAACTTTAAATAGGTAAATCCACTGTTAAGGCGCGATAGGTTCTCAAATGTCTCTAGAATTTTAAAGTTTTTGATAAGAATTTTCATAGTTTTCTATGAAGAAAAAAAATATATGATATTCTTGAGCTTTTTATCGAGTGAAATCAATAATTCAATACAATATTTGAATTACTTCACTCGATAAAAAAAAATAACAACGATACCTCCTTTTTAAAATTGTAATGCTATTTTTCACTCACTTCTCTCACGTTTTCATTTTTGAAACATTTGGTTACACGTTAGTTATTATTTGAGTTAGTGAATTCATCAACAAAATTAAACAAAACTTTGAACGACATTTTTATATAATTTTTTTATACATAAAAACACGGTATCGGAGCGTGCGCTCGCCTTCTTCGCCTCATACAAAAATGTACGTTGAACCTATAGCGCCTTAAAGAGTTGATTCTCACTTAAATATATGGCTATGTCTTTCAAACAAAAACAGTTCCATTGCAAGCACTTTGAGTATGATCAAATTACTAAGAACAAATTCAAATTCAAATTCATTTATTGCGATATATGGGTTAGTAACAGGTAGTTATTGCTAAAGTTAAATGTTCAGCCATAATCGGCGTTCATCGCATGCAAAATAACAGTACATAAAATAATTAAAAATTAAAAATCACAGAACTCCTCCTAGTTAATATGATTGAATAGTTAGTCAATGTGAGCAATAAGCCTTTCACACATTCACACACATGGTAATTATTCCAAGTCATCAACATTTTGATCACCTGTGATGTTATAAGATCACCAACTTTCTTTCCAGTTCGTCGTTGTCGCTCTCCTGGTGGCCGCCGCTCAAGGCAGCGCGATCCACGGAGCCGACTACACCAGCTTCTCCTACGGCGTGTCAGACCCCCACACCGGTGACGTGAAGAGCCAGCACGAGACCCGCCACGGTGACTCCGTGGTCGGCCAGTACTCTCTGCTGGAGTCTGACGGCACCAAGAGGACGGTGGATTACGCTGCTGATGCGCACAATGGATTCAACGCGGTCGTCCGTAAAGACCCTGTGTTCCACCACGCCCCAGTCCTGGCTCATGCCGCCCCCGTTGTACACGCTGCTCCGGTAGCATACGCTAGCCATGCCGCACCCCTCGCATACGCCGGACATGCCGCCCCCTTGGCCTACGCCAGCCACGCTGCTCCCTTGGCCTACGCCAGCCACGCCGCTCCCTTGGCCTACGCCGGACACGGTATCTCCGCCTATGGTCATGGAGTCTCTGCCTATGGTCATGGAGTCCCTGCCTACGGTCATGGAGTCTCCGCCTACGGTCATGGTGTCGCCCCCGTGGCTTACTCTGCTGGTCTTGGCCTCGGTCATGCCGCCGTCGCCGCTCCCCTCGCCTACGGCGCCCATGGACTCTACGGCTCCCATCTGGCTCATGGATACTAAGAAGCGTACAATAGATAGGATAAATGGTGTACATAATGAACGATGAAAGTTGCTGCCTGTGATTGAATAAATTATATACGTGTGAAACCACATTCCTTGTCATATGATTTACTCCACCTTAATTCTTATTGTAGGATTTTTCAAAATCATAAATGTAGTTTTCATCATCAGCAGCCTTTCGAAGTCTACTGTTGAAGGAAGCCATCTCCATAGATTGCAATAACTTTCCATAACCACCACGCTTGGCAGGCGTATTGGTGATGACTACTCAGGTGGATGCTACTGCACATCCCCTGGTGTAATCCCTCAGTCGGCTTTTACAACATCTACGGGAAGAGACGGAGGGGTATTATATTTTGACGACCTCTGAGGCTAGCATGAACTAGCATTTCTATAAAATTTATATTTTGGCGTATTTTAAATGTTATATACATCGACGTAAATAAATTTTACTTTGGTCGAAGGTTATATAGATAGAAAAAAAAAACTAAAAATTCAGGTCCAGGTTCTTTCCTGGAAAAAATAATCGTTGCTATGAAGGAACCCTATTCCTAGCTATTATTAGCTTTTTATTTTACTTTGGTCGAAGATTAGCTTATTCCTCCTAGATTAGCTTCCTATTATTCCTAAAAGCAATTCTCTTTTTAAATCTAAATCTACCTAAAATTATTTCATAGACCTAGCCATCTCATTAAACCAATTCTCACGAGCATTTTTTATCTCATTCACAATCAGGTAAGTAAATTACAGTATGGACCTTCTAAGACACGATGTTTCATAACCCATGAACTCATAATAACTGCTGATCCTAATCTATTCAAAGATAAACAAATTAATTACTACAAATGAGAGCCATTGTCTGCTGTCACATCTATGCTTAAACTGCTTTAGTAGATCCCCCATTTGGGGGGTTGTGAGGGGTGGGATACACCCCGCCACAACCCATGCGAAGCCGGGGCAAGTTGCTAGTTTAAAATAAAGAGAAAATACTAAGGTGTCATTTTTCAAATACTATCTGAACTATTTATTACTCTCATATTAACAAAGATAAATAAAATTACACAAACGCATTTTTATAATAGGATTTATTTTTCATACTTTACAATTTAAATCAGTGGTCAGTCCAAATACGTACTACAGAGATCACCAGCTCGTAGGCGCTCTATATCCTGAAGGGTTACCTTACCCTCCAAGAGCCAGAGTTGAGGCAGGTCCAGTCTGGGGCCATCCACCATAGCCTCCCCCAATACCACCGAGACCGAAACCTCCAGCTGGGTAGAAAGGACGAGGAGCATTGTGGTGGATTTTGTTGGAGTAAGAAGAAACAACGGGACGTCCAGCCAATCCAGCATTGTGACCGAAACCAGCAAGAGGACCAGCTAAACCACCGTGGATACCACCTAAGCTGGCGTGAGCAGCGTGAGCAGCTTGGGCAGTTTGAGCTGCATGGGCTGCTTGAGCTTGAGCATGTGCTGCTTGAGCAGCTTGTGCCGCTTGGGCTGTCTGAGCAGCGTGTGCAACTTGGGATTGTGCGTGCGCAGCTTGAGCAACGTGGGCAGCCTGAGCAGCTTGGGCAGCTTGGGCAGCATGAGCCACTTGAGCTTGAGCCTGGGTTGCTTGAGCATGGGCAGCCTGTGCTTGAGCGGCCTGGGCAGCATGTGCAATTTGAGCTTGAGCCTGGGCAGCTTGAGCATGGGCAGCCTGTGCTTGAGCGGCCTGGGCAGCATGTGCAATTTGAGCTTGAGCCTGGGCAGCTTGAGCATGGGCAGCCTGTGCTTGAGCGGCCTGGGCAGCATGTGCAATTTGAGCTTGAGCCTGGACAGCTTGAGCATGGGCTACTTGCGCATGAGCGGCTTGAGCTGCTTGTACGATTTGGGCTTGAGCTTGGGCAGTGTGCGCAGCATGGGCAGCATGAGCAGCTTGAGCAGACTGCGCAGCTTGAGCAGACTGGACGGCATGGGCAGTCTGAGCGGCATGCGCAGCTTGAGCTGCATGAGCAGCTTGGGCAGCTTGAGCATGTGCAAATGGAGAGTGACCGATAGAACCAGGGTGAGGAAGACCACCAGGGTGACCCAGACCAGAAAGAGGAGCGCCAGGGCCGAAAGCACCAGGGTGCCCCAAAGGAACAACCGGTCCTTGAGGGTTGTATGGGGCTAGAGCGCTTTGATGAGGCAACGGGGCGATTGGAGCTACTGGTCCATGAGTAAGCGAGGCAATAGAGGCTGGGCCATGAGGCAATCCACCAGCTAAAGGTCCATGATGCCCTGCAGGCTCCTTGTGAACAACAGCGTTAAATCCAGATGCAGCATTTGCTGTGTACTCCACTACACGTTTGGATCCATCTGACTCTAGTAATGAGTATTTTCCTACAACACTGTCTCCAACTCTCTTCTCATGTTGGTCCTTGATGTCTCCGGTGTTAGGATCCGACACTCCGTAGGAGAAGCTCGAGTATCCACCGCTGGCTCTGGCGGCCGCTACCGTAAGGGCAAAGATGAAGAACTGAAAAGAAACAAAGTTCATTTAGCTAGTGTATATATTGGTCAGAATCACGATGTTGCACTCATATAGTTTCAAATTAAACATCGAGTTAAAATAAAACATCACTTTGTTATCTTAACCCCATGTTTTGTCGCTGGACTACACATACCTATCGCTTCTTTGGGGCACTGTTTAGTAATAGTTGTTTTTCTAAATAACAAAGGACTTTTCATCTATTTCGCTTCTGTAGGTCTAGGCAAACCTAGGAACAAACAAACAAGGAACAAACAACCTAACCTAGGAACAATGGTCCTCCCATTGAGTCAATCAGTTCTTACAGAGTATTTTTTTGATCAGAATTTGATGAAGTTGATTAGTTATAAATGTAAATTTTACCTTAGCTGCCATGATGCTGTGGTGTTCTTCAACTTTGGCTCACAACTGACGTGACCCTGTTCCTCTCTTAATTTATATTCGCACGAAACCATCGCATTGTAGTTTTGGGGGTCAAAGTAGGAAATTATTACACTAGCTGCTGCTGTTCTGTCGAAATCTGCTTTCAGAGGTTAATTAAAATCTGAAGTGTCTATTATGTAAATTGATTACACATAATTGTTATGTTTTGCACCAACAATGAATGCACTTTTGCTTCTTACTTGGAACAACATTCTTGAAATTATTAGGATTCTACAGCCGCAAATTTAGCGGTGAAGCGTGATGCTAATTCTTCCTTTCTACCTTCTTCTTTTAATTATGGCCTCAAGTCTCCTCAATTTTGCTAGTATCGTATCGTAAGAAATTTTACTGGCTGCTAGCTTATTATGGAATGTGTTAATTACTGGAAGAAAGTGTTAGCTGAGTCGGACGTGGGAAGCAATGGCGGCGATGAGCTCACCACTTTTCAAGTCTATATTCCAACGATGGTGCAACCCACGGTTAAAAGCACGGTTTCATTGCAGACACCGGGTAAGGTTAAAATAAATTTAAGCTTATAATAAATGAAGATTACTTATAACTTAAATAACTATGGTCATTTCTGTATATTACTAACTCAATGGTTGTACTCGTAGCAGTGCATTCAAAGCATTTTAGGTTTTACGAAGGTGCATGACTTTTTTTTTATACATCTTGGAATGACAGATCAGTCAGATGGCCTACCTGATGTTAAGCGTTACCCTCTGGCTATGAACAGTGCATTATTACATAGGTCACGTCCACCTAGGACGCACCATATGTGGCCTTGCACTGCGCCCGCCACCCTGAGAAATAAAGATGAAAAGTCTCATGTGCCTTAATTTCACCAGCAACCATACCCTTCAAAGAACACAGCAATGCGAGCACTACTGCTTTGCGGCAGAAAGAGGTATGGTGGTAGTACTCTCCAGGACGAAAAAGCTCTACTACTACTACTACTACGTACCCTCAAACGTAACATACATAAAGAAGGTATTCGAAATATGTTTTAATTAACACGGTATAGTGACCCTTATCGCTTCGCAAATACGAGTAACGTACAGTTACGCCAAAGACATAATAAATGAAGCGTAAAATTAATAAAGTCAAAGTCAAAGTCGAAAAGTATTTTATTCATCGAAATCACAAAGATCATTTTGAATCGTCTTAAAAAATAAATTTACATTTACTCCTGTTCCAACGCAACCAGACCTAGAAGAATTAGGCAACAAACACGGTCTGTTTTTTTTTTGATGCTCCTTCTTACTACTAGTAGGGGAGCGCCTGTGTAGTGCCTCGAGAAAAAGTGGAAGCTGTTTTACGATAAAATCTTTCGTGAATCATATCAACTATTTTATAAAAACGGGAAATTTTCACGTACCGTTAAATCGATTTAAGCACCGACATTGTTAGCCGTTTTTATAAAATAGTTAGTAACTGGAAGCTGATTTAAAGAAAAAAAGAAAACCAGCTTAAAAACCTAAGGTAGGCAGTCAAAATTAAGTTGTAGAAAGAATCAGCGAAAATTCATGAGGCAGCACTATATATATTCACTAGTTGCGCCCCGCGGTTTCACCCGCGTAAGTCTCGATCCCGTGGGAATATCGGGATAAAAATGTGCCTATTTATTATTCCGGGAGTCCAGTTATCTCCATTCCAAATTTCATGCAAATCTGTCCAGCCGTTTCAGCGTGAAGAAGTAACAAACACACTACACACACACACACAAACTTTCGCCTTTATAATATTATATAGTGTGATACTATTGCAAGTCCTCCCCGATAGTTAGTTTTCATGCACCTTATCAAAGTTTAACGTCATTTTAATTACCCATGTAGAAAGGTTGTTTATTATTTCCTTCTAATTAAATCCTATTAGAATACTTACGACGATCAATAAGAGGAATCTTATGATACATCATGTAATTAGATGAGCATTGCTCATTATAAATAGGTTAGATGCTTATAACTCTTCAGTTTTGGAGTAAAAGAACAGACACTACAAAATGTTAGAATTGAAACTAATGTGGTTGGAAATCATATTAAAAGATAAACTTCTTCTTTTTTTTTTTACTACTTGGATGACGGAACAAGCAAGAGGCCCACCTGATGTTAAGCGGTAACCTCTGCCTATGAACAGTGCATTACCACATAGGTCATGTCCACCTACGACGCACCCTATGTGGCATTGCACTGCGCCCGCCACCCTGAGACAAAGATGAAAAGTCTCATGTGCCTGTAATTTCACCGGCACCCTTACCTTTCAAACTGGAACACAGCAATGCAAGCACTACTGCTTTGCGGCAGAAATAGGTACGGTGGTAGTACTTCCTCGGACGAACTCTTTCACAAAAAAGCTCTACTACTACTGACTACTACTAACGGCTAATTACCACTATTTTTCGTCACTTTGCTGACGTTTCGAGACTGAGTTAAAACGCTTATGGTGCTTATGATGAAGAGGCTTCTTAACTCAGTCTCGAAACGTCAGCAAAGTGACGATAAATAGTGGTAATTAGCCGTTTATCTTTTAATACTACAAAATGTTCTCAAAGGTTTTAATTACTTACCTAATAAATAACCTTACCATCCTTACCTCATTGGTATACCTTCTATTCGCACAAAACGTTTCGGTTCTACCTTTATAATGCGAACTGCTAAGGAGTGGAACACACTGCCGTCGTCTGTCTTTCCTGAAAACTATAATCTGGGTCTCTTCAAGTCAAGAGTGAACAGGTGCCTTCTAGACCTTTGTGCTCCATCTTCGGCCACATCGCCACTTACCAACAGGTGAGATCGTGGTCAAACAAAGGTCTATTAATGTTAAAAAAAAAAAAAAAAAAAAAAAAACAATGGATTAGAACTTTTTACCCAATTCGTGAAAATTCTTTGGATATATTGTGTAGTATGTCCGGCCCAAGTATAGACTCCTCCATCTCCTCCCGTGGATGTTGTAAAAGCCGACTAAGGGATTACCCGGACTTGTTTGTAGGATTCGTTGGTATAACATTTGTCCTGGCTGCTAGCATATTTAAGGAATGTATTATTACTGAAATAAAGCGTTAGCAGAGTCAGTCGTGGGAAACAATGGCGGTGATGAGCTCACCACTTGACACGTCTATTTTCCGCGATGGTGCAACCCACAGTGAAAAGTGGCCCATTTGAGGCTCTGCCTACCCTTTCGGGGATAAAGGCGTGTGTCTATGTATATATGTATGTATTGTGACGTTTCTGTAGCGTTCCGTAGTATACTTTATTGCCCATTGTGCTAATTTTTTCCATAAGAATATCCTTAAGAATCTCGTTTGAACACAATTGGATTTCCTAAGCTAAGGCCAAACAAACGCGTTCAACCCACGTCCTAAGTGGCGTGCACGGTGGCGATCAATGGTAAGACAATGGATTGCCACCGTGCACGCCACCGCGGACGCGGACTGAACGCGTTGGTTTGGCTTTAGCTTTACTCATTTATGACGCTGTCAATTCTAAATTCACACGACCAAGTTTATTATTTTCAAACATTGATAAAATGGGAATTACTGAAAATAATATGTATGTATAGGCACAGGTAACATAGTAGGTTAGTAGTAGTAGAGCTCATTTGTGAATGAGTTCGTCCGGGGAAGTACTACCACCATACCTATTTCTGCCGCAAAGCAGTAGTGCTCGCATTGCTGTGTTCCGGTTTGAAGGGTAGGGGTGCCGGTGAAATTACAGGCACATGAGACTTTTCATCTTTATGTCTCAGGGTGGCGGGCGCAGTGCAATGCCACGTAGGTTGCGTCGTAGGTGGGCGTGATCTATGAGGTAATGCACTGTTCATAGGCAGAGGTTACCGCTTAACATCAGGTGGACTTCTTGCTTGATCCGTCATCCAAGTAGTATAAAAAAAAAAAAAAAAAAAAAAACATAAAACTATAGTAGTATAGGTGCATATAACCTTACAAATTTAATCCCATTGAGGATATTCTTAGATACGTGAAGATATATTTTTCAAATGGGTAATCAGAGTCACACCAATTATTGGCACTAGTGAAGCTAGACTCTAACATATTTGGATTGGCGCATGCATGCCGATATGCAATGTTATATATAAAATCGTAGCGTGACTGACTATCAACGCACAGCCTATGCCGTAAGTCCTAAAGACCTGAAATTCTGGGTATGGTATTCCCTTGGCTGATAATACTTTGTCAGGGTTTTTTTTTTAACATTGATAGACCTTTGTTTGACCACGATCTCACCTGTTGGTAAGTGACGATGTGGCCGAACATGAAGCACAAAGGTCTAGAAGGCACCTATTCACTCTAGACTTGAAGAGACCCAGATTATAGTTTTCAGGAAAGACAGACGACGGCAGTTTATTCCACTCCTTAGCAGTTCGCATTATAAAGGTGGAACCGAAACGTTTTGTGTAAATAGAAGGTATACCAATGAGGTAAGGATGGTACTGAGCCGTACGCCTGCTCGTCCTATGATGAAAAGGAGATGGTGGGATCAGATCGTGCAGTTCCTGGGAGCATTCCCCGAAATGTAACCTATAGAAGATTGAAAAAGGCATGCAACGTTACGGAGGGTGTTATGTTTTGAGACTGTATGGGTATGGTGGTATCTCGCCGATGAATGGAGGTTGGTCTTCTCCACCACCTAGTGGTCTGAAACCGTCGCCTCGTCATGGTTGAATAAAATTGACAATATCAGGTGCAAACCCTTGTAAGGCAAAATTATCATCTTTGTACAAAGGCTATGTATCACCCCATTCGTATGTATATGGAGCACATGGTAACTACAGAATGCCAGGCGTTGCAATGGTAACAAAAAAAACAAGTACTGCTGAAACATAATGTTTGCTATAAGAATCTACCTGAGAACTTTAATGTATCTACTACTAATGGTTTCCGAAATACGAAGCATTTTAGTTTTACATTAAAAGCCGTTTTGGACCCGTTACAGCGTGAATTTTCTAGAATCCTTTCTTTGTATAACCATACACCCAAAAATAAATACATCCTACAAACTTCATGTATCTAGGTTCAGCGGTTTAGGCTGCGCGTTGCAAAACGCATTAGAAGCCCTTTTTGGACCCCTAAAGAGTTTTTTTTTCCAAATTCCTTTCTTAGTGCACTTCCAAATTTCAAGTCTCTACGACCAGCGCTTTAGGCTATGCGTTGTAAAAACTTAAGTTATTTTACGAAGAAAACGTTTCCCTGCCGTTTTTCAGGAAAATTTCAGGTTTCACTGTAATACTTGTTTGTTAATTATTTGAAGAATCTTCTTATAAATTATCAAGGTTCTACTACCAAACAGTTTCCGAAATACAGAGCTTTTTTTGTTGTATATTAAAAACCTATGTTGGACCCCTTAGAGAGCGAATATCGAAAATTCCTTTCTTAGTGCACCTCTAGACCATAAAAGGAACATAGCATCCGAATTTCAGTTCTGCAGACTTACGGTTTAGGCTGTACGTTGATAGTCAGTCAGTCAGTCACGCAACGCCCCGCGGTTTCACCCGCATAAGTCTCGATCCCGTGGGAATATCGGGATAAAAATGTGCCTATGTGTTTTTCCAGGAGTCCAATAACCTCCATTCCAAATGCGTCCAGCCGTTGCAGCGTGAAGAATTAACAAACACACTAACACACTCACACACTAACACACAAACTTTCGCATTTATAATATTAATATAGTGTGATGTAATTAAGATTAAGTCATGAAAAAAAAAAAAACGATAGCCAACCGTTTAAGGTTTGTAGTTTTAATACCCGTGGTATTTTTTTATCTTTTTGACATTTAAAATGTTTTATGGCTACTGGTACTCACGACCAGTTGATTTAGTGGGTAAGTATTTCAAATGATCATTAATAAAATCGCGAGCCATTATGACTAAATACAAGCTATAAATGTAACCAGTTTGCATTATTTGGATGTGAGTACTTACTTCAAATGTCTCCATGTATTTCCGGGTTCACTTGCGTGTACAGAATTATTATTAAAATTTATAGATGCCCAACTGTAATAAAATTTAAATCAAATGTTACATAATTATTTAAAATAATTTGCCAATGATACATAAATAAACAAGTAATTATTTTTTGTAAAAATTCAAAAAAACCCTCAACGCAATAAAACGGCTGAACCTATTTTGATCAAACATAGCTAAGAACAATCCCGACAAATTCACCTTTCAATCATAAAAAAAACGAAATCATTTCATCCGTTCGGGAGCTAGGGTGCGAGAGACAGACACACACATACATCCACACACACACACACACACACACACACACACACACACACACACACACACAGACACGTCAAACTTATAACACCCCGTCGTTTTTGCGTCGAGGGTTTTAAAACGAATTGTCGCCGTGGTGTGCCCTGCCTAAGAATAGACCCCCCCGTCTCCTGCCGTGGATTTTGTAATAAACTAGTGGATTACACAAGGGGATGGGCAGCAGCATCCACCTGTGTAATCAACACAAATTCTGTGATCACTGATGTGCATGCCAAGCGTGGTGATTATGGCAAATCCGTTGCCCATCGCATTTTATGTGTAACCCTCGTCCTGCAATGGACGTCTTTTTTTTTATACCTCTTGGAATGACGGATCAAGCAGATGGCCCACCTGATGTTAAGCGGTACCCTCTGCAGTTTAGTATTATTTTATCTGTGCCTCTGCCTATGAACAGTGCATTATAACATAGTTCACGTCCACCTAGGACGCACCCTATGTGGCATTGCACTGCGCCCGCCACCCTGAGACATAAAGATGATAAGATTCGTGTGCCTGTAATTTCACCGGCAACTATACCCTTCAAACCGGAACACAGCAATGCAAGCACTAATGCTTTGCGGCAGAAATAGGTATGGTGGCAGTACTTCCCCGGATAAAGTCGTTCACAAAAAAGCTCTACTACTACTAAAACGTATGATGACAACAGGCCAATTCTCTTAGCAAAGAAGCCGTGGTAGACCATCACACTGAGGGAAACACCAGTTTTAGAAGGTCATTAGTTGAGTTTTCAATTATTAATTATTCTGGTATCGGAAATCGTCATTTTATGAATGTACTCGTACCTCTCATTCATACACAGCACTGCGCGTAGGATGGCAGCCCACTCAGTGCATCGACGTCATTTGAAAGGTCGCAGGAAGTCGGTGGATGGAGCCAGACAATATCATTTGCCGTATTATTCTTTGAGGGAGGCCTTGGTCCAGCTTTGGATGTAGGTACCTGATGTAAAATAAGCCTCTTGATTGTTCTAGATTCGGTTGCGTTGGACAGTGAGCGAGTATAAGACAAAATATAAGATCCTTCACTAGCGTTGGAAAGGAGTAAGAAAATTGCTTATATTGGATCACTGGCGCTAGCTTAGAAGTAAATAAATAAATAAATAATGCTGGACAGTTCACACAACCAATTAACACACAGCTAGCCCCAAGCTAAGCAGAGTTTGTGTTATGGGTACTAGACAACTGATATACTTAATACAATATATTACATAGATAGATATTTTTTATTATATATAGAAAATACCGGGAACACCCTGAACAAATATCTACAGATCGCACAAATATTTATTCCGAGGAGGGAATTGAACCAGCAAGCTCCTGCGTCGCAGGTGAACGTTCGCCCGCCGCGCCACAGAGGTCGTCAAGTAACGAGGAGTAAAGTAAGTAGAGTCGAGGAGTAAGTAAAATAGTTCAAAATTAACCTTGTGGTATACAATACTTTTAAAATAGACTTTGACATCGATGATGATGATAATGAGTATGCAATTTGAGGAAATTACTCCGGTCCTTGAGTATTTCATTTCGTTTCTTTTACCGCTTGTACTCATAGGTACTCGCACTCATCTACAGTCGGCCTTGCTCTTCCGGGCCCTTCATTAAAATTTACGCATGTTGCACTTAATTTAGGGTCCCACACGAGGCAATGGATAAAAAATACGCCAGCAAAATTTAAAATCAGGATTCCTTCAATGAAGAATAATCATTCATCCTCCTTATAGAACTTCTCTAACGAGCGAAACGATTTCAAGTTTCGATAACAAGGTTAGTTATATCGGTAGGGTGGTTATTATGATGTTGGGGTCCAAGACGGGGTACAATAAAATAAAAGTGGACATTTATTTGTGCATTTTTATTCATACTTTAGACTTTTATTTACAAGAATTACAAAAATCCAATATCTGGAGTACCTGCTTTCAGCACTCTGCTCAACAATGCTGAAACTTGGTATGCTCGTAGCTTTTGTGACGCAAATACAAGGAAAAACCTAATATTTCAGAATTTTGAAACTTGTACCCTATCATTGTTGACGTCCTATTTCCTATATACCGTTCGACATAATATGTCCCCTACGTTACACTCTTAGTACCTTGGGAATAGTGCCAACCATAGGCAAAATAACACATCAAGAGACAACTTACGGTGAACGGTCTGCAGGTATTTGAATTGGACTCTTCCCTCCATTTTCGAAAAGAGACGTCTACTTTTATCTAATTTCTTTTCCTAGTGTTTTCTTGAGTTATTTTGTGTTATTTTGGTGGCATTTTAACTAATGTAGCTAATTTAAAAAGCACAAGTGTAGTGAAATTAAATAGAAGTGAATTGCGTGACTTTTGAAATTGGTGGAAATTGTCTACCAAAGTTTTAGTAAAATTGGCCACCGTTTTACTAAAACATGACTCGACTGTGACTTTGACGACTTGGAAACAGTGTAACGTTGCAAAATATATTGAAAATACAATATAGTGAAAATACAGATACTTACTTGAAAATGGCAAATGCACAAGCCGTGGGGTGCCAATTATAAAAAAAAAGAAAAAAAAAAGGTATTTGAATCAAGTCCATATTCCTAGATTTGAATGATGTTGTAGTTTATCGATACGTACACCACAGATAAAATAATACTCCCCACACCTTTATTATTATTTTCTGTATTATGTTATCTGTGCCTACACTCAATGACATCGCTCTTTAAAAAATATTATTACCTATGATGGCGGGTGTAATTCTTGCATGTAGGTTTCTCCCTTTTCACAAACTTTTATTTAACTTGCAATGTATATTCGGGGTGGTTCGGGTGGAATCTTGCAACTTAATTTTAAAGCAGTTATCCTCAACCGATTGAGCTGAAATTTGGCATACCTGTCTAGTTCCGATGACAATACAATTATCCGTGGGGTTCCGGAACCCTTCGCGTTTTCAAAATTCTTTCAGGGCATCTGGTTGAAGCGACACGTGACCCGAGAGCTGGCTCTTATCTGGCTCAACGCATTAGTATTGCAATTCAGCGTGGAAATGCAGCCAGCATCTTAGAGACGCTTCCGTCTGGTATTGATTTGGATTAGTTGAGCTACCTTTAGATCGCTTGCAGCGGTCTTTAGGTAGCACAACTGTTTCATATGTATTTTGTGCATACCTTGTATTATTATTTCTGTAAATAAATGTATTATCTATTATGATGGTGACAGCGAGCTGATCTGATGATGGAAACGGAATGTGGACAATGGAACTCCTCGATGGATAATAGTAGACTGGCCGTGTTTAGGCTCATTTTGATCAGTACACGGTTACAATCACAAATTTTATAAAAGCTTGTATTTAAATTATATTTTTCACAAATACTTATTAGTCTTTATTTAGTTTTTGTTTTGAAATTGGTTTAATTTTTTTAAATTACTTTTCTTGATTCGTTATGGCTCTTTTCGGAGTTTACCTACCACTCGCACGCATCGTGTCATTTAATGTTGACGTAGGTGTGTTGGCTATGTTTACGGAACCACCTTCCTAACACATGATGCCTCATGACGAGTTTTAAAGATCAGCGAGTGACCATGCCCGTACGCCACGCCCTCGCCTCACAGATCCATATAAAAGCTCTCGACGAGCTTCCTCAGTACTCACTCAAGTGGAATACCTCAATCTAACGCAATGGCAGCTAAGGTGATCTATTTTATTTTTATCGCGTGTGAAGTGAATCAATTATCAAACTTGTGATTTTGTGGATTTTTATATCTTTGAGGCTTTTTACTATTAGTAAATTAACTTTGTTACGTATCTGAATCAACTAATCTTTTCTAATGGATATATTTACAAAACATTCAAAGTGCAATATTATGTTCGTATTTTTGCAAGAGGAGAGTAGGGCCTGGGCGCTTGGCCTTCTGCAAAGTTTTCTCCTATTTTGGATATTATCTCATAAAAATCCATTAATTTGTGTACACATAATCAATACACTAATACCTAACCCATAGTTTGTCAGTTTTACAAAATATAATGGTTTCCACCTCATAATGACTCAAAGATTTGTAAGGAAATCTTGTAACCCGTGCTAGATTGATTCCTTGTGACAATTTATAGGGAAATTCGTTTCGACGAACGAAACGAATAGGGAAATTAACAAACCACATGTCTATTAGTATCTAGATTGTGTATAGAAAATGTAATTGACTTATAAAATGAGGATCTAACTTCATTTTGTATAGAGTGGGTTCTCGTTACATTTCTCAATTATTCGCTTAGACACGCCTAAAGCGGTAACCCTAGCCCATTAAAAATGCGTGACCACTTAGGTCACGTCCCAACTAAGACGTGCCCTACGTGGCGTTGCACTGTGCCAGACACTCTGGGACAAATTGATGAAAAGTCTCACGTGCCTTTAATTTCAATTGTACTAAGTATTTGCAATGGATCAATAAAATTCGTTGCGTGACTGACTATATCGAACGTCATAGACCTTAAGTTCTAGAGACCAGCATTTTGGAGGATATGTTCTTTTTGTATTATTGTGTTTGTAGGGTGCTCTAAAAACGGAATTTCTGAAAGTTATCCCCTAAGGAGTGTATGGAAGTTGTGAAATGTTGATGTTTTTATTCTACGCCGATGAAGCTGCCAGCGCTTACTAAATATAAGTATTCATACATAGAAAATAATTGGCACGATTCACAGTGAAGTTTACTATGAGGGATCAGTGTTGAACAGAAAATCTTCTGAGTGTTCATTTACGACAAACTCATTTACTGGAATATAAATTATTCTAGCAAATAATAAAATGAAAATAAAAATATTTTATTACTACTTTTTTGAACTATAAGTTCATGTCTTATTCGTGAATGAAAAAAACAGTTGCCAAGCACTTGCTGGCATCCGATAAAGCTGTAATTTAGCATACCTGACAAGTTCCACGGACAATATATTATAACAACGAGCTGATCTGATGATGGAGACAGATGGTGGAAAATGGAAATCCTCGATGATTGATAAATGATGATAAATAGTAGCTAGGCAATTTTTGGCTAATTTAGATCACCTTATGTGTCTGCTCACTAATTTAATTAAAAAACTTGATAAGAAACAGATAAATTTCAAACTTTTTATGAAAAAGATACCTACTAAACATAAAAAAAAGATTTCGTTGTTAATTAGAAAGTTGTTTTAAATACTTAATGAAAAACTTTTTCACTAATAATTTTCTCGTGTTTCCAGTTCGTCGTAGTTCTCGCGTTGGTGGCCGCTGGGCAGTGCTCAGTCGTGCCAGTAGCGAAGGTAGACACGGACTACTCCAGCTTCGCGTACGACGTCGCGGACCCCAACACCGGCGACTACAAGAGCCAAGTGGAGACCCGCGTCGGCGGCACTGTCTCCGGCCAGTACTCGCTGCTAGACTCTGATGGCACGAAGAGGACCGTCGACTACACTGCTGATGATGTGAACGGATTCAACGCCGTCGTCCGCAAAGACCCCGTAGTCGCTGTTGCCCCGGTCGCTGCTGCTCCGGTGGTTGCCGCTGAACCTGCTGTTGTAGCTGCGCGTGTAGCAACTCCCGTTTACGCAACATCTCCTATTGTCGCGAAGACCGTCGTTTCCTCTCCCGTGTACGCCGCTGCTCCTAGCGTATACGCCGCGTCTGCCCCTGTAATTGCCGCCCGCTCTTACCCCACCGTATACTCAGCTCCTGCCGTATACTCCGCCCCTAGTGTGTACTCTGCTGCTCAAGGTGTGTACGCCCCTAGCGTGTATTCCGCTGCTCAACATGTGTACGCCCCGAGCGTGTACTCCGCTCCTAGTGTGTACGGCCGTACTCTTGCCTACGGATCTCCCTTGACCTATTCCGCTTACTCCGCCCCCGAATCCTACTGGTAAAAGCCTTGCCTCAAGGCATTACAAACCACGACGTGTTCCGAGTTATCGAAATGTTTGAAATGTAAATATTGATGTTAGTTTGTACATACATGACTATGCATTAAAAACGAATTTTCCACATAAATTATTTTATTAATTACTCGTTAATTGAAGACCATTCAATATCAGGATATCATTTTGAATAAATGGTTATAAAATAATCTTTATTTACGGAAAGAATAATACAACTAATACATGTGAATACAAGAAGATATGTAGGTCCAATGAAACAGCGGTGCTGCCTGAAGACTGCTTCTAACGATCTAAAGGTAGCTCAACTGATCCAAATCACTACAAGAAGGAAGCATCACTAAGACGCTGGCTGCATATAAAAGTAAGGTGTACGAACTGCTATCCACTGAGGAATAAAGGTTATCTTGTGTCAAACACAAACTGAAAGACGCCTCACCTCTCGATCGACCAGACATAGAAATGGCAGGAAGACGGTGGATGGAGGCCGCGCAAGATCGCTCATCGTGGCATTCTATGAGAGAGGCCTATGTCCAGCAGTGGACTTCTGTAGGCTGATAATCATGATAATGAGTTTAAAAAATATATGAATACAAATAATTGCCATAATCTACACTCGTACTTAGCACTAAGTAGGAATATCAATCGTCTGTGAAGGTAATCATCATTGCTCTCTGCGACAACATACACTGATCGACGGTTTCAACTAACCTGTTTATTCTAACTGGATCAACAAGGCTCAACTGAGATCAGTCCGATCGGATCGGGGATGGACCGCATCGAAAAGGATCAAAACCGGATCTACATAGATGTACTGTATTATATAGAATATAATACCGGTAATTTGGCACAAACAAACACACACACTAATGAAAAACCATAAATTATTCTAATTTCATACAATATAACGATATAATTACTGAAAATTATTCATTATTCATTGTTGGTCTCATGTGCCTGTAATTTCACCCTTCAAACCGCAACATAGCAATGCGAGCACTACTGCTTTGCGGCAGAAACAGGTACCTACTGTGGTAATACTTCCCCGGACGAACACTTTCACAAAAAAACTTTACTACTAAGTGCCTATTTTTCGCCTATAACAACAAGTTTTCTCATGTGGATGTGGTCGGACATAGTAGACATGAAAGCAGGTGAGTCATGTTCTTTTTCGCAACTGGCTTAGGGATGAATCTATAAATCCACATTTCGCCATGTTATTCCGACATCGGCCTACATGGGTCCGGAGCCGGTGAAGGGATTTCTAAGTAAGCCGCCGTAACTCATGTCCAGGCGGGCGACACGTTCCGCTGATATTATGATTAGGTAAATTCTACTTCCAAATTTAAATTCGAATTTACATTCTAAATCTTTATTTCAGGTTTACTGAGAAATGCACTAAACCTAAACGGTAAGCCCATATCAACATAAGTAACTTAGAAACTAACATACATATAAAAACACTTTATTTATAACTTAATCTAACACACGTGTGATCGCCGACGCGTTGCGGCCTGGGGGATCACGTGACAGGCGGCCCTTGAACCGCCGGAACTTCATCCCTTTTGGTCAGAAGTCAGGGCTTAAGTAAATCTTAAAATTTTCCGGAGGGACCATCACCATAAATGAGCTAAATACCATCAATCCCACTACGGCTTTGTTCCTGATGTATTCCACCACCTCTGCGGCGAAGTAAACGCGGCGACTTCCACGGAAGGATATGTCTAAAGCTCACACTTCGCATCTTAAGGGCTGCTCTCCGTAGTTTTATTCAGCATAAGGCTGCGTCCTTAGTAGGCAAACTGTTCGCCACCGACTGAGTTAGCGGCGTATCGGTTTAGTACGCCCTTCCATATATTTGAAATGGAGTGTCCACAGTTTGCTATTTTTGCGCTCACTCTACGCAGTTTGCAGCGTTACGCGCGCCTACTGTCTCAGTAGACGGCCGACTGGGGACGCAGCCTTAGAATGCTGTTACGACTTTGTAATCGGGCCGGGGGCAGTTGATATTCATGTAGAGGGTGCCGACTATGAATGCTATGTCAGTAATTTGTATCACGTGTGTCGCTAATAACAATTGTACAGCCCTACTCCCATTACGATACGCACAGGCGATTCAAGTATCCTGCAAGTCTCGGAGACTAGTCGCCGCCAAGTATCTCACTTATATTGCGAGCCTGCATTCAAATGTATGTGAGATACTTGGCGGCGACTAGTCTCCGGGACTTGCAGGATACCTTCAGGATACTTGAATCGGCTGTGCGTATCGTAATGGGAGAATGGCCCTAAGTGTTATAAACAAAATAGTTATCATTATTCGACTAGAGGGGGTGAAAATCTCCTTAAATGATAGTAAATTTTTTGCTGATTCCCTTTACATTTCACTTTTGACTACCTGTTGTAGGTGAGGTACTCGTTTTCTATGAATCAGCTTATCCTTGTACGATAGGTACAATGATCAACAGAATAAAGCCAAGCCGTGTTCGTTTCCTAGATTCCATAATTATGTTTGGTGGCGTTGAAACAGGAATAAAGACGATTCAAAATAATGCTTGTGATTTCATGATTATATACTTATGAATTTGAAAATAGGTAAGTCTGAAAGTGATTATCAATAAAAACATAATATTGGGTAGTTTCACTTTTATTTAAACTTGCCTTATATAATAACTAAGTATGCACAGAAACGAGGACGATTGGTTCTTTAACAGTTTACCAGTAAGAGAGAGGGGCAGCATGCGCACCATAGGTCAGGGGGGAGCCAGCTACGTAGCCAGCAGAATAGGGGTAAGCTCCGTAGGTATAGGGGGCAGCGAAAGTGCGAGCGGCGACAACAGGGGCAGAGTAAACTGGGGCAGAGTATACTGCTGGCGAAGCAGCGACTATCGGGGCATGGATAGCTACGGGATCTTTGCGGACAACAGCGTTGAATCCGTTCACGTCATCAGCAGCATAGTCGACGGTCCTCTTCGTGCCATCAGCGTCAAGCAGAGAGTACTGGCCGGAGACAGTGCCGCCGACGCGGGTCTCCACTTGGCTCTTGTAGTCGCCGGTGTTGGGGTCCGCGACGTCGTACGCGAAGCTGGAGTAGCCCGTGTCTACTTTCGCTACTGGCACGACTGAGCACTGCCCAGCGGCCACCAGCGCGAGAACTACGACGAACTAGAAACATGCAAGGAAATTATTAGTGAAGAAGTTCTTCGGTAATAAAATAGTTTTGTAACTAACAATCAATATTTAATATTTTTTTGTTGAAAAGTAGCTGTTTCATAACAATTCCACCAACGCGAGAACTACGAGGAACTGAAATGAAACAAAAATCCATTCCGGACCCATGGCACTCCTGAAAGATACCCCTGGGGGTGTTTTGGGAACTAAGGTTTAGACCCGTGGCATCACCAGTCCTCAAATCCACACAACGGTGTGCCACTTGTATTTATATTTACAAGTTCACATGAACCTACCAATTGAATAGTGATGGGCGACAGTCAAATGAAGTTCCTATGAAATAGTACAAACTTCGAGATAGGTAGAGTGGTAGAACCTGAGATAGGCTTCAAATTCAACTGAGATGCTACAATTATGGCATGTTTAATAAATCCTGGAGTGAATTCTTATGGGATGATTTAATCAACTATATAGTTAACCATTTCTACCGATGTTACAGAAGGAGTGGAACAAAACTAGACTAAAATACACGCTGCTTTGGCTGGTCACGACACTCCAAGTGCTAATTTATCAATATTAGAATTCAAGACATAGTTCTGTTGTATAGAATACTGTAAAGTAATGCTTTGGAACTCAAAATTTATTAAATTCTTAGTGGTGGATGGAATAAATTTTAAATATGGAATTAAATTTACTAACTAGATGAATTTCTTGCTTAGATACCTGAAGTTAATCAAAAGACGAGTACGATTAGGTTAGGTACCTAAGTAAGGTGAGATTACCAAACAAATAAAATATTTTAGTAGGTTTGTTGATCTTAAAAGTGATATCGTCAATTTTTTCATTAAAAAACATTTTACTATATAAATGTTTTGGAAACCCCATAATAATCACAAATTAACAGAAAAAAACATCCTAATTGTTTAAATTACTATTTAAAGGCTTTTAAAGAAAGAAAGACCTACCTTGGCTGCCATTGTACTGGAGTAAATTCACTGATCGAATGAATACTCCATCAGTACGGACACATGCTTATATACTATGCTCCTGTATCTTACGAGTAGGCACTCACGTACAGCGGTCACTAGTCAAACTTGAAAATGTGCCGGAGCAAGTGCAATATATCACCAACACACCTAAACAAGTCCGCAAATTAGTATGTCTGTCTGTAGATACGGGCTTATTTTAAAATCCCTAATAATCCTGGTATTTTGTAAATAGTGTCTTTTAACAAATAGGTCAATCATCTAATTAATTGATATCCCTAATTAATTAATTAATGAATAAAAATAAAATAAATAAAAACAGAATCCCTTTCTCAAGTTATACTTAAATCGAGTAAGTAAAGTACTACTAGGAGTTTTTACTTTGGTCGAAGACTAGGAAAATAATGTTACTCGGCAATCCTTGCTGGTGTTTACTAACTGTTGCTTTCCAATCACTTGCAATCATATTTATGTTTTGAAAAGCCAATGACTGCCTAGATCCATTACTTTCGTAGTAGTACTGTGCTTACTTAATTTAATAGATAAAAGGGAAAGATTTGTTGTGTATGCTAAATGCGGAATTTTCGTAAGGTAACATAACTTCAGTCAGTGGACCCCACTGCTGGTCGTAGGCCTCCTCCGCTACAATTAATGGGCTTGGGCCGCCTCCATCTACGGATTCCCATGCTCTCGTCGGTTCATCGAGGGCACCCTAAACTAGTACTGCGTAGTCTGGTTCGTTTTCGCACCTCAAAAAGCATTATTCTCCAGTAGTTGTATGTTTTGCGAGCTATATGGCCTGCCCATTGCCACTTCAACTTGCTAATTCTGTGGCAGATAGTAATAAGTTAGGTAAGTTAGGTTGAATACCTCTGTCGCGCGGCGGGAGAAAGTTCACCTGCGAAGCAGGAGGTTGCCAGTTCGATTCCCGCCTCGGAACAAATATTTGTACGATTTGCAGATATATATTCAGGGTGTTCTGGGTATTTTCTATGTATAATAAAAAATATCTTTCTATGTAATGTACGAGTATTGTATTAAGTATTTCAGTTATCTAGTACTTGGGGCTAGATAATATTGTGTGAAATGTCCAGCAGTAGTTAGTAGTAAGTAGTTAGTTAGTAATTATGTTGAATTACCCACTCAATCACAGAACACCACTTGTGTTTCGGATTGATATTATTTGCTGGCTGCCACTGGAGTCTTAATTCTTGGAACAGGAGGCAATTCTTGTGCTTTAGAGATTAAGTCGAATTCGACATATATGTCGAAAAAAGATGGCGAATGGCGAATGTCGAATAAAATCTTTTTTTGCTATTCTCGTTATGTCACTTATAGACATAAAAGTCGAACAAAATCATTCAAATCGAATACGATTTGATAGTTTTTGTGACATTTTGGTGACATTTTTTGTAGACAATCCGTACAATCCGAGAATTACCCTCCAGGGCTGAGGGGAAGAAATTAGGGGAAGCATATTATTATATCTAATGATGCAAACAGAAATCCTAACTGATGAAGATGTTTTTTTTTTTTAATATCATTACAATCTAGCTATAAATCAGGCTAATAAGTAATTTAACATTGACCTAGATTTATAACATAAATTATACCTAAGAATGTGTCCATTGACACTTTTCTTACTGTCTCTATTTAAGGGGAGGACACTTTGTTCTTGTGTTCATATTAGCAAGCACTAGTTTGCACTACGTTACACTATAGTTTACACTACACTAACTCATAAGGTTTAATTTTTTTGAGTCTTCTCACTATGTCCGTGTTGTCTAGAAGCTTGATTGCCTCGACGTTCACATGATGATGAAGTCTACGTTCGTGAGCTTCTATGATGATGATGATGATGAATTTTTACTCATATCGGGATATTTCCTTGTAAATAAGCCATCAATTCAATAGAAGGCAGCTCTACACTACAAACAACGTAGGTTCTTAAAAACAACCGGAGCCGCGTGATTTCCCTGGTCAAACTAAGTAATTTATGTAAACGTACCGAAAATTGTAATGTATTTAATGTTTTTATTTATTTAATTAGACAAGTAAAGGATTTATAGGTTGACTAGTTATTAGTTGAAACTAGATGGGTTCCGCCCAATAAAACTCCAGGCGGGCGACGTTCCGCTGATGTTATGAGTAGGTAAATTCTAATTCCAAATTCAAATTCATATTAAAAATCTTTATTTCAGGCTAACTGAGAAATGCACTAAACCTAAACAGTAAGCCATGTCAACATAAATACCTTAGAAACTAACATAACATATAAAAGCTATTATTTATAACTTAATATAACACACGTGTGATCGTCGACGCGTTGCGGCTTGGGGTATCACGTGACAGGCGGCCCTTGAACTGCCGGAACTTCATCTCTTTCGGCCAGAAGTCAGGGCTCAAGTAAGTCTTCACATTTTCCGTAGGGACCCTCACCATAAATGAGCTAAATGACCCGCAATCCCACTCTGGCTTTGTTCCTGATGTATTCCACCACCTCTGCGGCGAAGTAAACGCGGCGACTTCCACGGAAGGATATGTCTAAAGCTCACACCTTGCATCTGAGGGGCTGCTTTCCATTGTTTTAGTCAGCATAAGGCTGCGTCCCTAGTAGGCAAACTGTTCGCCGCCGACTGAGTTTAGCGGCGTATCGGTTTAGTACGCCCTTCCATATATTTGAAATGGAGTGTTCACAGTTTGCTATTTTTGCTCTCACTCAACGCAGTTTGCAGTGTTACGCGCGCCTACTGTCTCAGTGGGCGGCCGACTCACAATTTGCCTACTGGGTACGCACGCAGCCTTAGAATGCTCTTACAACTTTGTAATCGGGCCGGTGGCCGTTGATATACATGTACAGGGTGCCGACTATGAATGCTATGTGACTTAATTTTTATCACGTTTGCCGCTAATAAACAATTGTACAGCCCTTCTCCCATTACGATACGCACACGCGATTCAAGTATCCTGCAAGTCTTGGAGACTAGTCGCCAACAAGTATCTCACATACATTTGAATGCATAGGCTCGCACAATAGCCTGCATTCAAATGTATGTGAGATACTTGGCGGCAACTAGTCTCCGAGACTTGCAGGATACCTTCAGGATACTTGAATCACCCGTGCGTATCGTAATGGGAGAAGGGCCTAAGTGTTATAAACAAAATAGTTTCATTATTCAACTAGAGGGGGTGAAAATGTCCTTAAATGTTAGTAACAATCATTTAAGCGTAGCGTTTGCTGTCTCATGATTTTTTGCTGATTCCCTTATATTTCACTTTTGACTACCTGATGTAGGTGAGGTACTCGTTTTCTATGAATCAGCTTATCCTTGTATGATAGGCACAATGATATTATACTGATCATCATAATGAAGCCAAGGCGTGTTCATTTCCCTGATTCTTATAATAAACTAGTTGAGCCCCGCGGTGTTTCCCACGTAAGTCTCGAACCTGTGGGAACATCGTGATAAATATGTGCTTATGTGTTATTCCGGGAGTCCAGTAATCTCCATTCCAAATTTCATCCAAATCTGTCCAGCCATTTCAGCGTGAAGAGGTAACAAACACACTAACTCACTCATGCACTAACACATAAACTTTTGCTTTTATAATATTAATGTGGTGTGATGTTATTTGGTGGAGTTGAAACAGGAGTAAAGACGATTCAAAAAAATGCTTGTGTTTTCATGATTATATAGTTATGAATTTAAAAATAGGTAATTCTGAAAGTGATTTTCAATAAAAACATAATATTGGATAGTTTCACTTTTATTTAAACTTGCCTTATATAATATGATGTGTTATGGTATGTTTTGGCTGTAAGAAAATCTCGTAATAAATTAATCATCTGTATGACTTGATCTTCTTACACCATTTTGATGACCTAATACAAAAATACATGATTCAACATAAAGATTATCGTCTACAGTTTTCTCATAGACCCCGCTACGACCAATGACTAACTTTAGTCATTGGCTACGAGTGACTGTCTGCTTTTCATCCCGAACTCAATAGAATTTCTTCCTCTTTCATTTGACAATCAATTAGACAAGATAGGAAAAAACAGAGAACCCTTTTGACTATAACATCTTTCATATTGATTGAAACTGCTTTCATCAAAATCGGATGAGTAGTTTAGTTGCTACGACGGAACATACGTAAATACAAAAGCGCATACTCATACATACACTACTAAACTGCCCTTCTTTTTGGATTTGCTGCAGTAGGGTAAAAATCAAAATTGATGATGAGGATGTATGGACGTTTTTTTGTCCTTCCCGTGCGAGAATAACGCGGGTGAAGCCGTTGGCAACCGCTAGTGGTCAGTAAAATCGAGTTTAAAATAGTTACAATAACACAAAAATATGTTAGAATTAGAATACGCATGAGGAAGCGTATAGAACGAATCGTAGGCGTTGTTGCTGCGGTCGTGCATCGTGCCTCTACAAGCGGCCGGCACAAGAGCGACTTATTTGGTTTATGATGTAACAATGTTGATTTTTTCATACAAAATAAAATGGATAAAAAAAGTAAAAAAAAAAAAAAAAACCCTTACGTCTGGTAAGGTCAGGTCAGGTTACATCAGGTGCTCATCCATTTACTTAAACTAAGTATGTACAGAAACGAGGACGATTGGTTCTTTAACAGTTTACCAGTAAGAGAGAGGGGCAGCATGCGCACCGTAGGTCAGGGGGGAGCCAGCTACGTAGCCAGCAGAATAGGGGTAAGCTCCGTAGATAGAGGGAGCGAAGGTGCGAGCAGCGACAATAGGGGCAGAGTAAACTGGGGCAGAGTAGACTGCAGGAGGAGCAGCAACAATCGGGGCATGGATAGCTACGGGATCTTTGCGGACAACAGCGTTGAATCCGTTCACATCATCAGCAGCATAGTCGACGGTCCTCTTCGTGCCATCAGCGTCAAGCAGAGAGTACTGGCCGGAGACAGTGCCGCCAACGCGGGTCTCCACTTGGCTCTTGTAGTCGCCGGTGTTGGGGTCCGCGACGTCGTACGCGAAGCTGGAGTAGTCCGTGTCTACTTTCGCTACTGGCACGACTGAGCACTGCCCAGCGGCCACCAACGCGAGAACTACGACGAACTAGAAACACGAGGAAATTATTAGTGAAGAAGTTCTTAGTTAATTAAATAGTTTAGTAACTAATAATCAATATTTCATATTTATTTGTTGAAAAGTGACTGTTTCATAACAATTCCAACAACGCGAGAACTACGAGGAACTGAAATGAAACAAAAATCCATTCTGGACCCATGGCACTCCTGAAAGATACCCCTGGGGGTGTTTTGGGGACGAAGGTTTAGACCCATGGCACCCCTAGTCCTCAAATCCATACAACGGTGTGCCAGTGGTATCACATTTTATATTTACAAGTTCCCATGAACCCACCAATTGAATAGTGATGGGCGACAGTAAAATGAAGTGCCTTTGAAATAGTACAAACTTAATACAAACGAGATGGGTAGGGTAGGACTGAGATAGGCTTCAAATGCAACTGAGATGCTATACTAACTATGGCAATGTTTAATAAATGCTGGAGTGAATTCTCAGGGATTGATTACACCGACAAGTTAAAAATTTCTACAGATGTTACAGAAGGAGTGGAACAAAACTAGACGAAAATACATGCTGCCGTCGCTGGTCACGTCACTTCAACTGCTAATTTATCAACATTAGAATTCAAAACGTAGTACTTTTGCATAGATAGTTTTGAACGTAGTTCTTTTTGTTTTTTTTTCTGGAAATTGTAGCCAGGAAGTAGTAGGAATTGTAATGCTCAATTAGCCAAAATTTATTAAATTCCTAGTGGTGATTTACCACATTAGATAGAAGAAATTTTAAATATGGTCATAAAAATTACTAACTAGATGAATTTCTTGCTTAGATACCCGAAGTTAATGAAAGTAATAGTATGATTAGGTAAGGTACCTGAGTGAGGTGAGATTACCAAACAAATTTAATTATTTATATGTTGATCTTAAAAGAGATATCGTCAATTTTTTCTTAAAAAACATTTCACTGAAGAAATGTTTTGGAAACTCAAATTAACAGAAAAAACATCCGAATTATTCGAATTACTACTTAAAGTCTTTTAAAAGAAAGCAAGACCTACCTTGGCTGCCATTGTACTGGAGTAAATTCACTGATCGAATGAATACTCCATCAGTACTGACACATGCTTATATACTATGCTCCTGTACCTTACGAGTAGTTACTCACGTACAGCGGTCACTAGTCAAACTTGAAAATGTGCCGGAGCAAGTGCAATATATCACCAACACACCTAAACAAGTCCGCAAATTAATATGTCTGTCTGTAGATTCGGGTTTATTTTAAAATCACTAATAATTGAACCAGGAATTTTGTAAATAATTTTTTTAAGTAAAAAGGGTCACCAAATTTATTGATTTCCCTTTCTCAAGTTATACTTAAATCAAGTAAGTAGGTTCTTACCTTATTTAATACATAGTAGGAAAATATGTGTTATGTTTGCTAAATGCGGGATTTTCAGAAAACATTAAGTTTTTTAATTATCATAATTTCAGTCAGTGGACTCCACTGCTGGTCATCCTCCTCCATTGAGTGCTACAATGAACGGGCATGAGCCGCCTCCATCCACGGATTCTCACGCTCTCGCCGGTCCATGGAGGGCATCCTAAACTGCGTCGTCTGGTTCGTTTTCGCCACTCAAGAAGCATTATTCCCCAAAAGTTTTGCGCCATTGCCACTTCAACTTGCTAATTCTGTGACAGTATTACGTTAAGTAATTTTTTTTAAATACCAACTCAATCACAGAGCAACACTTGTGTTTCGGATTTATATTATTTGCTGGCCGCCACTTAGATTCTTAATAATCGGAACAGAGCTAACTGGAAAAAATTAGGGGAAGCATATTATTTTATCTAATATTAGACAAAAATATGCTGACTGATGATGATGATGATGATGAAGAATTTTTACTCATATCAGGTTTACTTCCTTGTAAATGATACATCAATTCAATATCTAGTACCCATAACACAAGCGCTGATTAGCTTGGGGCTAGATAATGTTGTGTGAACTGTCCAGCATTATTTATTTATTTTTATTTTTATTAATAAAAGGCAGCTCTACACTAAAAACAACGTAAGTTCTTAAAAACAATCGGAGCCGCGTGATTTCCCTGGTCAAACTAAGTAATTTATGTATACGTACCGAAAATTGTAATGAATTTAATTAGACAAGTAAAGGATTTATAGGTTGACTAGTTATTAGTTGAAACTAGATGGGTTCCGCCCAAAAAAACCTGTCTTATCATACTTAATGTCACATTCTATAGGTTCTAGAGCTTCCGCGTGGCATTGCTGTTCATGAATTAAGGAAATGTTATAATTTCTCTAGCTTCCTTGTTATTATAAATTACTAGCAACTCGCCCCGGCTTCGCACGGGTAGCCCCAAGTGAACCCCCTCCCCCCCCCCCCTCCTACCCCTCCCCCCTATGTCAATCTCCTGGTTCTAAGCTACCTCCCCACCCATTTTCAGCCAAATCGGTTCACCCGTTCTTGAGTTATAAGTGGTGTAACTAACACGACTTTGTTTTATATATAAATATTATGCATCTGACATATGTTTTTTTTTTTTTTTTATACTACCTAGGTAGCAAACAAGCTTACGACCCACCTGTTGGTAAGCGGTTACCGTAGCCTATGAACGCCAGCAATACCAGAGGCATCACACGCGCGTTGCCGACCCTTTAAAAATTTCCAAACACCCCTTTTGAAGAACCCCATACTGTAGTCGCTCGGGAAAACCTCAGCAGGGAGATCATTCCACAACCTGAGCGTTCACGGGAGGAAGTTTCTCTGTAACTGCACAGTCCGGGACCACACTGGCTCTAAGGTGTGCGAATGAATCCTCTGCCGATGGCGAGCGGTACGGTGAAAAAAGGTTGCTGTAGGCATCATGTCAAACAATTCCTCGGAACAAAACCCATTATAAAAACGGTAGAACACGCAGAGAGAGGCAAAGTCTCTCCTCAGACTTAAGGGCTCAATACCGTTCGTGAGCTTGGGTTTCTCGAAAATTCTCATTGCACGCCTTTGAACCGAGTCAAAAGGTCCAAGCTGCTAGCCAGGTGCTCCTGCCCAGAGGTGACAGCAGTACTCCATGTGGAGCCGGACTTGCGACATAGAGAAGCAGCCTTTGCCCCGCAGTGAAGTACAGCTTCGCTATGTTAAGTACACCAAGCTTTTTGGCAGCCAGCTTGACCTTATGTTCTAAGTGACTACGGTACTGGACGTCACTAGAGATGTCGATGCCTAGAATCCCAATGCACGTAGGGATGGTGAGGGGAATGTCCTGGAATTGTGGAGCCACAGTAAATGAGTTTTTTTTAGCAGTGAACGCGCAAACTTGTGTCTTTGTAGGGTTAAACTGAATCAGGTTTTGCCCTCCCCAATCGGAGACTCTGGTTAATATACCCTCAATGTCAGACACAAGTTGCCTTTGGCTTTCCTCTACAATTTGACGAGGGATGTTGGCACGGCCCGTGTAAAAAGTATAAAGTTAGAGTGAAATTAAAAACCATGGGTTCATTGAGTTTATACACCCTAATCGGTTTTCAACCCATTTGTTGTTACTTATTTATTTTTTACAAACCCAGTGCTGAAACAGATGAAGTAAGACATTATATTTAAACCTGAAACTTAGGCTGATATAAATAGACAAAACTTAGCAGGTGCTAATGCTTAGCATTGTATCTACCCCTCTCTAACACGCGTGATTTGTCATGTGTCTGAGAGTGACAGGGATAATGCTACGTGCTAAGTAAGATCGTGACATGCACTAACGCGTTAGGTGTGGAAAAGATTTGTTATCCAGCCTTTTATTCCCTTGGGACACAAACTGAGAGCTTAGCTTACCTTTTTCCCGAAAGGGTAGGCAGAGCGTAAAATGGGCCTATTTTCACTGTGGATTGCACATCGTGGGAAATAGACGTGACAAGTGGTGAGCTCATCGCCGCCATTGCTTCCCATGGCTGACTCTGCTAACGCTTTTATCCAGTAATAACACATTCCTTAAATAAGCTAGCAGCCACCACGTATATTCTAGAGTATACGTGACATTGTTGTTCAATGTCCGGCAAGTACATAATAATATACTATGGTCACACATAAAATAATACTATCTATGGTACATTTCTCTCTAACTTCCGCGTTACTATAATGATGTACCGACTTACGAATTATTTAACATCCTTGAATTAAAATTATAAAATCTAGCTGCTTTGTACCAATAAAAGTACAAAGGATTGCATTGAATGCAAAATTTGCATTTATAGGCAGAGGTTACCGCTTAACATCAGGTGGGCCTATTGCTTGTACCGTCATCCAAGTAGTATAAAAAAAAAAAAACAATGAAAGTAAAATTTTGTAGTTAATTTTCAAATGTGCTACCTATTAAAAAAAAACTTTGTATTTTTAAGCTTTTTTTTTATTTTTGAATTGATTTTTTGTTAGTTCATTGCCACCCACCATTATATTTTGTTAATTACCTAGTTGTTTTATTCTCATAAACTAAATATAAATATAATATAAATGTAAATTAACTTCTCCCCATTTTTATTTTTCGTTAAAAGTCAACTGGAGCTGATGCTGGTGAATAATTTAGGTAGGTACATATCGTTTTAAAAAGGTAACTACAATAGTGAAAATACCACAGATACCTGACATTTAATCAATAAAGCACGTAGTGGACGTAAATCCTTCACCTTTACACACAATGGTAGGTCTCTGCTTAATGAACTCGGAACCTGCTTATCTGCACAGTCTGAATGATCAAGAGCAAAGATACTCCACAAGACATTTGCTAAAGCGGAACTGAAGGAGAGTAGCAAATTCCTTTACTACTGAGTAACCTACTCCAAATAACTTGATGGAGTACTTGTTATAGAAAGACTAGTAGGAGGTATAAAAGTAATATTGCAGTAATATCATTGTTCTTTCTGCAACTACAAAAATATCTTTGTCTAGTCTCTCTAATTTAAAGTACTTATTTATAGGTAATATAACTAATATCTTGGTAGTGATTTGAGTGCGTAAACTACCTATAAAAATGTAACTATTCATTATAACTGTGTAGGTAATTCTTAACTCTTTGTACCTACACATAATATATAAATTATGATAATTGTATTATAATAATGATTGGTAAAAGATACCAAAAAATCATGAATTTTGATCATCATTAAAAGATGACAGTTTTTTTATTTTAAGAAATATAAAATCGATATTTATGTACTTAGCTCACGGAACAGTTAAAAAATTTATAAAAAACGGTTTGGAATCTATTAAGAATTGCAGACTTCTGCCAATTATGTTTTATACATATGCTTCTGCTTAGGTATTTTCAGGTATTTAAATTGTTCTGAGGGCTTTCATTAAGCATACGTACACTTATGAGTATATAGATAAAATAATAGTAAGTAATAATAGTTCTTGTTGAAAAGTGTTCTGTGATCGCAGTGAAAAGTCAACTAACTAAGCCAAATTTATTATAGCTGCAATGCCTGGCTTATACACATTGCATGTAAAAATACTCCAAATTTATTATAGCTGCAATGCCTGGCTTATACACATTGCATGTAAAAATACTCCAATTTTATTATAGCTGCAATGCCTGGCTTATACACATTGCATGTAAAAATACTCCAAATTTATTATAGCTGCAATGCCTGGCTTATACACATTGCATGTAAAAATACTCCAAATTTATTATAGCTGCAATGCCTGGCTTATACACATTGCATGTAAAAATACTCGAGGCGCTATAGTAGATATGCCTGATTGCGAGAGTAGGTAGGTAAGGTAGGCAACTTAAAGTAAAATCAAACAATACTTATATTTTAGCAACATTTTTTTATTAAGAATTCCACAATGGAACAAATTTTGTTTAATATAATATCTAGACTTATTCAGATTGTATTTAGGATGTGTTGTGAGATAGATACTGTATGCTTTATTTTTTACTATTATACGCATTTTATAATTAGTGCACAAATGGACAATTAATTATAAATACCTGTATTAAAACTCTACAACCACATTACCTAGTACGTCTTATATCTCGCAGCTTATTCATACGAGTACCGTTTTCTACAAATGCGTAGGTAGGTTTTTCCGAAATGTTACATATTTTTCCTTTTTCCTGTGATAAAACAATGTCCATCGATATTTAGTTTTTGTTTGGACAATTTGCACTTTTATATTTTACTTATACATAATTTGTACAGTCAGGTACAAGATACATCATATTACAGTAAATAAATACCTATGTTTAAGAATTAGTATGAAGGTGTATCTTAAGTACATTTTATTATTTATTATGACAGCGATCGTCTATAAATAAGGTATAAGGAAGGCATATTATAATTATTTTTCACAATATGTCCAAACAAAAACCTCTACTCTCCTAAAGAAACTTAAAATTACCACTGAGGAAATTACCTTAGATATCTGCTCTTTCATATGTAGGTATCCCATAACACACATTATTTACACTGAAGAAGAATTTAGACATCTATTTATTTACATGGTTGAGGGGATATATAGAGATTACATAGTTAGGTATAATACTGGAAAAGAAGTTTATAACTCATCCCTTAAGTTTTATATGGCAATATCCTCAGCGATTTCAAGCTTCCTCAAAGCAAACATAACAGTAACTACTACTTTTACACATCTCATAACTAACGAAATACGCCAAAATTACCACACTAAAAAATTCGCTAAGGACACGGTAGATACCGCCACATCGACGCACAAATAAATTCAGCTAAATGCCGTTTTTATATCTCATGCACTCCAAATCTTTCTAAATTCGTATAAAGCCATTTCAGGCGGTTTTGGAGTGCACGTGAGTTAAAAAAACAAGCATTTTGGTCTAACCATTGTGTCATTGCCTAGTGTCTAAAGACATCAACCCTCGTAGGTTGTAAGAATTATGTGTAAGTGGTGATAAACCGTTCTGTCATTTTACATATTAAGGTATCGTATATCGTTTTTTGTGAATTAACAATGGAAATGTGAATGTTAGACTTTCAGTTTTGAACTTAAACTACGAGGATAGTTTAACTGATGCCGAAATAATAATAAATGTATTCTTATGTACATTCAACCCGCATCAAAACCTTCTACACTCGCTACTTTATAATAGTACAAAAAATTAAGTCAAATAAGAAATTCTAATGTAAAATCACAAGTAGATGCTATTCTTACTGTTAAAGAATTATATATTCTTCCATTACATATAAAAGTCGCTTAAAAAAATCACAGACAATCACTTTTCCTTTACAGACATAGACCACCGACCCGACCATTTTTCTAAGCATTATCTCCCTACGTACAAAATCCTACTTACTTAGTTTTACAACCATCCAGGTTTATGTTACACTCCACTACCCTCCCGCCGCGCCGTCCTATTTCGACCACTTATATAGATGTTCTCTAGTTTTTACCCTCGTTTTTTAACAAATAAACAAACATTCGCCCCATTCTCCCACCAACCAAACGCGGGCTGCTGTACATAAATACCAGAATTCCACAAATTTTTGTACTTACTTCACACGAATAAACCTACGCTAAATTATAATTAACCGATGCCGAAATAATAGAATTTGGCAACACTCGCGTAAAACTGATATTTTATTACAATTTTAATATTTTATTTTCATTTAATTAATTTGTACTGGTGGTAAACTTTAACACTTCAGAAATTTGTACTTTAGTTCCTGTAACAAAGTGCTCGTTGCTATATGAATTTGCGTAACTAATATTACACTTACACAGAGATGACACCGAGAACAATTTGTTACACCGAGACTTACCTCATTGAAAATAACGAGATGAAAGATTAAACACGTTAAGGAGTAGCATATCTTAATGAAAAAATGTTATATTTACATTAATAAATCAATGGCAATCCGATTTGAAAACACCCAAGTTTTAAAGACAATGAATAATGATCTTAAATAGCCAGTACCTATAACAATGGAAATTTCAAATGGATGATCAATCAAACCCAAAATGATTCCATCACGATCAGAAGTCGCCAAACTTTTTTTTTTCAGTCCAAAGTACGCCGTGATTTAATGCAGTGAAGGAGTGAGCATATTTTTAAATGTAACCGTTTAATATTAACGCGAGAAACATTTTTTTCATCAAATTCGTAGGGACCTCGATGAGGTAATTTCACGATCGGTTTATGTGCATCCTTAAAATATCAAACATCCAATAATTAGTAAGTACCTACTTAAGTATTTCCTGACCAAATAAGTGCAACTATACTGTACGAATAATTAGGTACTTAAATGTCAATTCCTTAAATAATGTTCTTAAGTTTAATACAATAAATATTAATCACGATGGACGGGTGTAACTTTTCGAAGAATTAAAAATAAGGAAATTATAGGAAACAAAAAATAAAATAACCAAAAAAAATATTTTGTTACAATTTTTTAATTCGCTGAAACCTAACAAACAATATTTTTTTTTTCATCTCCTTAAAACATAGTAACATCTATGCAACACAAAAAAGTAACTGGGAAAAAGTAATAATATTAAAATTATTAATTAAAAATGATTTATACTCCGGAGAGTGAAGGAAGGTACAATTAGATTAGGTACTCGAGACCGACCTCCCGTGACGACTGGGCTGTAGGGTACATCAGTGAGATTATTATACTAGTGTAATAACAACTTACGTACTAAGTTTTTAACCGTCAACCCAGCTCTTACGAGCTCATAGAGTTTCAAAGTTGTCGATGTATCTCTATTGAGCATGCACTGAGTTGATAGCACAAACTACCATGCAGAGATTCAAAATAATGTGCTCTAATTTGTCCTTAGAAAAGAGAAATTATTGATAATCTGGTCAATTCTTACCGGTTAATATAATTTTGTTAATTAAATATTTTAACGTCGATTTACCACTTTTATAACAAATTGTTTTATTTACTTATAACACGAACGCGGTTTTTGGACTAAACTTGAATCCTGAGGTAGCATATTTGTACTTTGTTTTTTTTTTTTTAATTTTGCATTACGCTATACGCTTAAATTTTATCTTTCTTCATATAAAAATCTACTAGAAAGCTTACTTAGAATCTAATTTTATGTTCCTCGAGGTAGAATATACTAACGCTAAAAAGGCTTTGTGAAGTTTTTACATTTAGGTTTACTAATCGTTGTCACAAAAATGACGATCGCTTAAATTTTTTCTCAACAAAAGACGTAAAATAAGCAGAAATATAAAATCTTCGCAAAGCCCATGTGACGGCAGAGGGTCACCGTACCCGTAATTATCTTTGGCTTCACCATCACGACATATCGCGATATATTTACATTTAAATTATCTTAAAACTAATTAAACATATTTTCCTGATGTACCCTTAACGGAAAATAAAAAGATGCTATTAAAAAGGAGCCACCGCATTGTAAAGGTTTTGACTGATGGCAGATGACAAAAACGATAAGAAATCCACCAAAGAAAGGATTGATGACATTCAACTCTATGAGCTTTTATTCAAATGGCTTCTTAAAACTGACTATTTTGATTGTAATAGATATATTCTATTGGTTAAAATGTAGTAAACCAATAAAATATTATTGAAAGTGTGTAACAAGGAGATCGGTCCAAGTTAAAAAAGAGGATTGCAATACACCGACTAAATTGTGAATTCGCCTATCTCGTCAAATAACATTACAACTATTAGGGACCACTAGTAATTTTGTCCACTAAATAGCTTTAACAATGCAAAAACTTAATTTAGACATCCAATCCCATACATGTTACAATCAGTTCAAAAAACGACAAAAAGCATTACACATTGTTTGCAATTTAAACTAACGATAGAATAATTTTGATACCTGTAATCAAATATTTGTACCATGTCATTTAGAAAGAAGCAAATCCAATTGATTTCAAAACTCAGTGGACTCCTATGTTCCATCACTAAAGCAACCTTCCTTAACCATATTCTTAATCCCCGTTCCTAACAAAAGAATAAACCGAATAAAAAGCTAATAAAAACGTGATGCATTAATGCAATTTCTCAATTACGTATCACAAATTAAACATTTTATGTCAAAAAAAATCACAACTATGAATTTTGAATTCATAAGAAATTATTAAAGAAAAGACAAAAAATAGAACAATTTCGTAAACATAATGTTGTTAACAATTTTGAAACTGAAATAGCAAAACATTCTTTTCCTACAAAATACACTTACCAAAATAATGCCAATAATGAATCGTAATATTAAATTAATATTAAACGTCTCGATCCAATCTAAACATTCCTAAACGAGGCTTCTCCTGACCATTTGAAAGAAATATTTAGATGACACTGCATTGTCAATCAAGCAATTACAATTTCAATTGGTATGAGGTATTCAATTAGTATTTAATTTTGAAAGGTAACAATCTAATCACTCCAGCACACACTTTTGACTGGCTTTGGATATGCTGTCAGCCATTTTCCAAGCCCACTTAGAAACAGAAAAATAAGTTCAATGCAGTAATTTTTAATTTGCAAATGTTAATATTTCAAAGAGTAGTAGAAACTTCAACATTTACAAAATGCTTTTAGATAAGTATATTGATCTTAACGCTTGAAATTAATTCCACAAACATTCACTCTTCTTGTCGGTGATGGTGGTAACTCTACTTCTGACAAAACCCAAGAATATAAGAAATTAAAAAAAAGACCTGTAAACTCTTGCCACTTTGTACTAACGATCCATGACCCATCTTTGAAAGATATTCTGGAAATCAATACAGATTTACTCTAAAATATTATTTGGGATAATATTTTTGGACATCCATAAGGATCCATATTTTTTCATAAGGAGATTGATAAAATATTATTAATGAGGTAAAATGTAAAAATACAAGTTAAAATAGCCTGTCTATATGAATCTAAATAAATAATTCTGTTAGATTCACTGTTTCTAGCTTCTATTTGGTCTATTGATACGATAATATTTAAATTTTAATTCACGTACAACAGTTTCATTAAGGAAGAACAGTTAACTGATATGAAGTTTTAAAATGGAGTACAAAATAGTTGGTTCATTATTATAATAAGAAATATCAAAAAGTTTGGATTAAAAATTTTCATCAAATTTGTGTAGTATAATTTGAGAAAACTATTGAATTCAAACATAGTTTGTGTCGTTACGTGAATTAAAATTTTAAATATAATTATTTGAGTTTCTTTTTAAAGTGAAACGATTCAACCACTCTAAGATAACTAAAACGCTGTCTTTAAAATGGTACTAAAACAGAAAAATATACTTTAAATATGTCACTGAGCCTTGGATAAAGCATTTCTCGCATAGAGTTTGTATGCAATAGCTGTATCCTAAAATATAAATATAATAATAAATATGAATGCAACTTATTCCTAAATATCAGGAATATAACACACAGTCGCTACATTCACATTTCACAAAAATAAAATAAATAATACAAAATGTGGACTTAAACTTGAGGTTATTTGGCACTGTACCATCGGCTGTAAATAAGACCATGTACATATTGCAGCTGAGTGTCATCACGCGGACGCGCCAGCGCCTACACAACTAAATATAATACAAAGGCACCGGCGAACGTCCTTACAATTATCATTTAAATAATTATTCTTCTTAAAAATCTCAACTGGTTGCACTTGAAATGACTAGGAATATAGAAGTAGTAAGTGGCCTTCGTCTAAATGCACTAATATAGAAAAACAACATTAAAAACGGAATGTTAAAATCGACACCACTCCTGAAACATATAATATTTGGTCTCAATAGTAACATCCGTTCAGGCGAGCCTGTTACGAACGACAGAAATGGATAACACATTCATGAAATGCACCTTACATGCACAAATGTTAACACAATTATACCTAACTACTTATGTATCTAGGGCAAATTGTACTTTGTACAAAACTCAAACCGTCAGATATTAACTGGTCACTAAAAACTGCATCTACTGTCGCATATTTTCACACTTTTATCCGATTCCCTTACACGACAATGTGGCAAAATGGGAAAGTTAAAGTTACGCCCGTTAGCTATTGTATCACAGATTATTTTGAATATTAACTTAAGATTGTAATGTTGTAAGTCTATTGTCATTTAATATTGTATAAAATAGAGAAATGCATGCTTAAATTATTATAATAAAAAATAAACGGAGGTAGTTTTGCCACAGTGCGTTTACACACAATGTTTCAACCTAGGCCACGGCGAATAACATTTTTCTATTATTTACATACACTTAGCCTATGACCATCAGTCTCAACATCAGTTATAAGATTTCCTAGCTCAGGCAATTAAATATGAGCTACTTCATACTCGACCGAGAGCTCACAATAAAACGTCTACAAGGTAACTTTCATTTCACAGTCAGTGGACATAATCTAAAATGTTTGCAAATAATTAAAGTACTTTCACGCGATGAAGGTGCATATGGTACAATATTTTTAAAACACGGTACCAAACGAGACTTGTACTGAGCAACACCATTCACAGTCACACTCGAATTAAATTAAGTAACAATTATCGCACATTAAAAACCTTAAAAAAATCTTAAGATCAATTTACTGAGGTAGATACTGTTACATAAATATGCATCAACGAGGTAATTGTTGTAACACACGCGGCTCGACTCGGGACGACTCGGAAATTTTGATGGATCGAACGCGTATCGATCAATTGACACCAATTATAAATTCGAAATTTAAAATATAGATGAGTAGAGGTAGATTAGACGAGTCGCCCGTGAGCTTGACGAGCGGAGGTAGTTTGGTTGAAAATATAACTAAAAATGACCGTTAGAGGGTTTACTGCGTGTGGTTGGGGAGTGGACCTTGCGTTATGTGCGGGGTGACCTGGTGGCGGTGCTCGCGCGCGATGTGGCGGCGCACCGTGTTGTTGCGCGTGAAGGTACGCGAGCAGTGCGGGCACGGCACGCGGATACCCTGGTGCCGCTGTCGGATGTGTGCGCGCAGGTTGGTCTCGTAGCCGTACAGTCTCTCGCAATACGGACATTTTAGCTTCTTACCTGAAAATGCAACACCAAATATTGAGATAACAGCGCCAGGGATTATATCATCTGATTATTTATCAGAAGCAACACATTTTATTGCTTTATTGTTATTTATGCTGCTGAAACGGATGCTAAAGATCGGAAAAAGTGGTGCCGAATGATAACGAGATAGAGCGAAAACAAAAAGTTGATTTAATTGTTTTATTGAAAGTTTTTAACATTTGACTCTATCGCAGAAGACACCGATTTTATTTTTTTGTTTTTCATAGATATATTTAAACTAATGATAATTTATATAAAAGACTTTACCGATCGAAATTACATACCTATTCTCGCACATCTACAACACATTGCGTAAAGGAAAAAGTAGTAAAGAAAGCTGGCACATCGAATCATCACCCAAAAAGTTTGGTGTTTAATTTCAAGTGAAGGATATTTTCAGTCAGACCAAGAAAGATGTCTCCTAAAGTTTCATACACCATCATCACGAACTTATTTGAGATTTTGGTCAAGCAAGTTATAAGAGATAAAGCTTACCGTCAGCTGTAGCAATTCCTCCAGATTTGCTTGTGATTATCTTGGTCGGGAAGAACTCGGGGCCAGGCTTGGCTGGCACTGGCGAGGTCTGTATCGGCTTCTCATGGTAGTTGTTAGGAGGCATCGACGTCGCGGGTGGCGGAGAGTTGTTATAGCCGGTTGTATGGAAATCGTTCTCATTTTTCACTCGCAAATCTGGAAATTGCAATTATGTTTTGTTCATGAAAGTGTGGCATGGTTGATGATAAGTTTTTGATTATGTGGAATGTGTGTTTCAGTTCTCTTCCGTTCACTGCAGATAGGCGGTATAGTGTATGTATACCTATCATCAATGTATGTCTGGCGGCGGAATATAACGTCATCAGTTGCCTGTTTCTGGGAAAGAGGTGAAGAAGAGAGACGATAGTCTGTGGAGCCGAGAATGATGGCGCGACACGGTCTGCTCTGTAAACGTGGTGATAAGAGTGATGATCTACCATGAGCCGCTTACGAGGAACCAGGAATTACTTACTTACATTGTGGTGTAAGACACTACAGGCGGTAATATAGTACTAATGTATCAAACCTATTTAGAAAACAAAATGATGAATTCACAGCGCTCTGCCAATGAAACTAATGCACCAAATCTTTTCTCAATCTTTTTTTTAAATGCGCACTACCCAAAATGCTTCTACTCGTATATGTACCTGATGGTTAATTACCTTACCTTATAATTTTAATTGCATTATAATATCACGAAACGTAGATTTATAGAGTCCATTACCTAAGAATAGCGCCACATCTGCGGAACGTACGGTGCCAATCGTTCGGTTCAATACGCTCGCAGTGTTTTTCAAGTTCCTTGTAGTAACACATCAGCCGAAATTACGTCGCGTTCAGCATAGCGCCGAACCTGCCTTCGAGAGATTATTTAGGCTAAAACGCATTCAATGTATTTTGCAATACTGCGAGCGTATTGAACCGAACGATCGGCGCCGTACGTTCCGCAAATTTGGCACTACACTAAAGAGTAATTTTGTCCAAAAACTTTACAGGTGCCATAGCCAGGTGCTTCTAATTTAAGCTGTATTTTAGCAATAATTATTTGTAGGCATACTATAAAAGTAACAAAAGCCCTTTACAAAAAAAGAAAGCACCGAATCACACCAAAATCTATGGAGACTTTTATGTTTTTGTTTCGTTACATTTTGTTATAATGAAATGTTTTAAGTAATAGTCACAAACCTTGCGTTGAAACTGCACTAACTCGTACCCGTTGTCTTCTAAAATGTTCTCTAAAGTCTCTACTATATCACCATTCGTTTCGAACAAGATATAATGAGCGGAAACAAACCTTCGGCACCTTGATCGTTGGACAGGCGGTCTATCATCTCGTCGTTGGCGGAGGCGCTGCGTTCGTAGCCATTGTTCTTGATAGGGTGTTGGGTCGAGGTGTCGGGGTTCTCGTCGTAACGCTGCGAGGCCCCGGGGGAGGACCGCGTGTCCGGCTCGTCGGCGACGCTGCCGCAGTGGGACGAGGATGAACTCTGCCTGGAAGTACCAAATAAGAGGGTAAGTTTTCACTGAAAACTATTATCTTTGTATTGTGTTGTTGTGTGTGAGAGATTTAAGGTGGGGCATGCTATAAAATTCCAAATCGTAGATTTGATTTTTAGCTGACTAAATCAAGTACAATATTCAAATGAAAAAAATGCATTGCAAATCGTACCAAAAAACTATTAGTATGACAACATTTTCCTTAAAAAAAAACACAAAGTTACCTTTAATTTGTGGCTAGATTCGATTGTTTCTCAATATGTTTCATATTATTATCGGGTCAAAATTTAGTTTTTAAAATCAATGCAATAAAGCCTAGGGCTTTATGTAGCTGTTTGTAAATTTATCTATACTTTATGAGATATTCAATTAAAACGGATTTTTCGAGCGGCGTTTTATCTGTTTCAACGATGAAATTTTAAAGGTCTCAGGAAGACGGTCGACAAAGGCAAGATTGGTGATGTCCACGTTGACGATTTGTTCAGATTCATAACTACATTACATAGATACTTTTTTTTTTTGTTAGGAACGATTATCTATTAATTTTAATTATAAGTATGTTGTATGTTATAGATATGTATTTATTTTAAGGCAAATTAGTTTCTAAGCTATATTATATTATATTTCTTTTGTAATTAGTTTTGAGCACGCCAACCTTTATGTATCAGCCTCATGGATGACTGGCAGAAAATGCTGCTTAGCATTAAGTCCTCCGTTTGTACAATTTCCTTGTGTTTTTTGTGCAATAAAGAATTAAATAATAAATATAGTATCAACAAGTGTTGGTAATGAGCTATACCTGTAATTCCTAGTGAGCGGACTCGCCGCGGGCGACTGTTTTGGCGCAGCCGGTCTGCGGTGCGCGCTACTATGCACCGGCAGGTGCAGCGGCGGCGGATACCGCCCCATGCTGCCCACATGGTGCGGCATGCTGTACTGCGGCATGATTGGTGCAAACGTGGTCGCCGCGTGCTGCGGGCCGGACTCAGCTGTGTCACAGTTGCCAGATCCCGATACTGGGCTGGTCTTGATACGGTTCTGGCGGTCGCCAGATTGCTGGGTTTGTTGCTTCACCCAAGCGTCTTGGGACATCTCCATCGACAGGCCTTTGACCTGAAATGGACAGTTGTTGGTTTTAGTAGTGACAAAGAATTTTCATAGGGACCTATTTCGAGAGTTTTTGGTAAGTGTTACCAATTTGTCTTTTGTAGCATTCTCTTATGTAAAAATTATCGCAAAAATCGCAAACCCTTTTATACAGTCTGAAATAAGATGGACTGTTGTAATTTTAACGCGGTTTACTAAAAAAATAACGGCATATAGTCAACAACCCTACCGCGATTCCTTTGCTTTTCTATGTGTACGTACGTTTGTCTGAGGTTGACTTTTGAACCGTTAATCTGATCTTCATTTGAGAGGCGAGTAGATAGTACTAGCACAGATAAAATAATACTGTATTAGTACAATTTGTGAGTAAGGCTATGCACAAGCTGGTGTAAAAATAAAAACTGTGCCAATCAGGTATAGTGGAATGTTAAAGGATTTTTTTTCAATTAAGGGCTTTAATTGAAATGAAAATTTTAATAATATTTTCAGCTATATTTTACATAAACTTCTAGGGTACAGTAATCCACATTGGTAAAATTTTACACATTTGTAACAGACACAAATATTGGTAATTGTCCAAAATTGAAAATTTCTACACTAGTAGACTTTCAAATTAAAATCCAATACAACATACGTTGTTGAGCTCCCATTAGTTGTAATTTGGATGACGTTGTGGTTTCTAGTACCTGCCTACATCGTGTGTATTCGCGAGGTCTCTAGTATGGGGCGAACCCTACTAGTTAAAGGTTTTTTTTTGTATACTACTTTAATGACGGAACAAGCAGATGGCCCACCTGATGTTAAGCGGTAACCTCTGCCTATGAACAGTGCATTATCTCATAGGTCACGTCCACCTAGGATGCGCCCTATGTGGCATTGCACTGCGCCCGCCACCCTGCGACATAAAGATGAAAAGTCTCATGTGCCTGTAATTAAACCGGCACCCTTACCCTTCAAACCGGAACACAGCAATGCGAGCACAAAATAGTTCACTAGTTTGGGGCTTTTTAAGACTAAGTTCGGTCTAGCGAGCCATATTAAGGCTCACGCTTGGAAATAAAATAAAATTAACGTTGAAGAAAAAAAACTACTAACTAGGGTCGCCGTCATCGAAATCGATGAGGAGGACTATATATAGTTTCGGGCGAACCCTATTAGTTAATAAGTTTTACGAATGAGGTATACCTGCAGATTCTCTCCGCTCTTGAGGAAGCTGGACAGCGCATCCTGGCTGACATGCACCTCTCCCTTGTACATGAACTCCAGCAGGGCCTGCATGTTGTCAGCCGACGTGGCTTCCAGGATGACGTAGCACGCACCGGCATGGCTCGGCGGTGCTGAGTCAAACAGCTCTTGGAAATGTTTGCTGCACGCGGCCAAGATCACCTTATGCGCCCTGAACTGGCGACCTGGAAAGATGAGAAACATAATTGAATTCAACTTTATTTACACAAGGAAAAATAAAAAATAAAAGTCATAGCAAAGTACGCGTCGCGCTAGCTTTTTTATCGTGTCATACGAACTACGGGAAAAAAACGCTTTACAATAAATCACCCTCAGATATAAAAAAATTAAATACATTTAACGCATTCAACACTAAACTTTCTCATCATATTATATCAAATGTTTACTAAGAATTTTATGCGTCATAATGTGTTGATAGAGTTCCTATCTACCTTGAACGACCTAAACTATTTTTACTATGTTTAATTGATTCTCATGTAAGTGATAGTAATTATTTTTTTGAGAATAAATTATTATTAAAACTGAAATACAAGTATGCAACAAGTTTTACAAGTAATTAATTTTGGAAAAATTAAAAAAACCCTGAACGCAATAAAACCGCTGAAACGATTTTGATCAAACATAGCTAAGAACACTCCCGACAAATTCACCTTTCAAACAAAACAAAAATTCGGGATCAACGATGCCACAGACAGACACACACACAGACACACACACACAGACACGTCAAACTTATAACACCCCGTCGTTTTTGCATCGGGGGTTAAAAATACAAATGGAAAAATTGCGCTATGTAAAGACCGTTGAAAACAATCTAAAGTTAGCTTAACTGATCCAAATCACTACAAGGCGGAAACGTCCCCAAGATGCTGGCTGCAATGCCAAGCCAGCCAGACTTTGATCGGCAACAAACCACCGCTAATGCTCCCAAAAACCCTATCCACACTTTTGTGTTTGTTGAGGTTTGCCTTGGTTTGCCAAATATGTGGAGGCACCTTTACATTCACCGGGTTATTTCAGTCAGCCAGACTAATCTTGCTGACCCTATTATTATATTTTAATTTTGTTGAGCGTTTCGTCCTACGCTTTGCAATAAACCATAAACAAAACACAAGGTAAGTACATTCCGTCGGATATTTCTAAACAAAATAATATTAACCCAAATTAAAGAAACTGTCGCACAGAACTATATTTTATTATCACGAGGCATGAACTGATGAATGATAGATAATACACAGCAAAGTTCAAAGAGTGTTATTCCTTGGTTGGTTGATTTCGGAGTATGGAACAATATAAGTTCAGTGAGACGTAAGTTCTTAAAACATAAAATAGTCAAATGTAGTACTTAATTATCATCATCATCAACAGCCACTAGACGTCCATTGCTGGACGAGGTTTCCCATGCAGAAAGCAATTGCCATAATCAACACGCTTGGCAGGCAGTTTGGTGATCACAGTATTGTTAGTGATTACTCTGGTGAATGCTGCTGCACACCTCCTCAAGTAGTCGGCTTTAACGACATCCACGGGAAGAGACGGAGGGGTATCTGGTTTATTCTTGGCCGGACACAACGGCACACTACATAATACGTATTTATTCAATCCTATGAGTGATGGGGTTAGAACTGGGAGTATGTAACCGATATGTACCTACTCAATATGGCCCCACCCTAATTATTTCACCACACAGGTTCTTACCACCAACGTGAACCACGCAACGGTCACAATCTAAGGCTCTTTTCAGAGCCCTCAGGTAGGGCGACAAAGAAAGCCAGTGAAATGAAAAAAGAAGCAACAGAAACTCTAAACTTATTCAGCCCTAACGTCAATATCAATGTACAAAATGAAGCGTGTACTATCAAGCGGGTACTATAGATAGCATCGGAGTACTTATATTACGTCACTGCCGAATAGTGCGGAACAAAATAAGGTTAGCCTTGGGACGGCTGCCGTATGCGCCCTAGGCTCGCTGCACGCTACGCGACTTGATCGTGAGTGCGACTTACGAAAAGTCGCAAAAATAAATAAATCAAATTTAGCATGAGAAATGATTAATGACGTGTTGGTACCCAAATTAATTTAGAGTAGAATACATAGTTTATATTCTATTACTAGATTATTTTGTAAATAATATTTTTTGTATTTATGATGTTCCATAAAACTTAAGTTTTTGTTGAAAATATTTTTTTCAATGCAAGCTTTTATAAAATTAGTGATCAAACTGTGTGCTGTTCAAAATGATCCACGGACAGTCTACTATTATCCACCCAGGAGTTCCGTTGCCTTCCGTCCGTTGTCCATTGTCTTCATCATCAGATCAGCTTGCTGTCACCATAATATTGTATTGTCATCGGAAATTGGAACTTGACGGGTTTGAAAAATATCAGCTTAATCGGTTGAGGCTACTGGTTCAAAATTCAGTTTCAAGATTCAAATTAAATCAAAACATGTAAAAAAACTGATGCTCCCTCTACTCTTTATAGATATACTTAAGTTTTCATATTACAAGGGATAAATCTATAATAAGTAATTAATTTTTATTTTCGCTTGTGGGATTGCATTGGAAGAAGACGGATGCACTCGAATATTATTATGACTTGTAAATAAAACACAGAATTGCCGTTAACCTAAGCGTACTGTTAAAAGGTTAAAACTATAATATAATCAGTATTATTAAGTAAAGTAACTTAAGTAAATGGATGAGCACCTGATGTAACCTGACCTGACCTTACCAGACATAAGGTTTTTTTTTACTTGTTTTACCCATTTAATTTTGTATGAAAAAATCAACATTGTTACATCATAAACCAAATAAGTCGCTCTTGTGCCGGCCGCTTGTAGAGGCACGATGCACGACCGCGGCAACAACGCCTACGATTCGTTCTATACGCTTCCTCATGCGTATTCTAATTCTAACATATTTTTGTGTTATTGTAACTATTTTAAACTCGATTTTACTGACCACTAGCGGTTGCCAACGGCTTCACCCGAGTTATTCTCGCACGGGAAGGACAAAAAAACGTCCATACATCCTCATCATCAATTTCGATTTTTACCCTACTATACAGCAAAGCCAAAAAGAAGGGTTATATTTTTAGCTGTGTATGTACGAGAATGTACGTTTGTATTTACGTATGTTCCGTCGTAGCACCTAAACTACTCATCCGATTTTGATGAATGCAGTGTCAATCAATATGACAGATGTTACAGCCGAAAAAGGGTCTTTGTTTTTTTCCTATCTTGTCTAATTGATTGTGAAATGAAAGAGGAGGAAATTCTATTGGGTTCGGGATGAAAAGCAGTCAGTCAGTCGTAGCGGGGTCTACGAGAAAACTGTAGATGATAATCTTTATGTTGAATCATGTATTTTTGTATTAGGTCATCAAAATGGTGTTAGAAGATCAAGTCATACATATGATTAATTTATTACGAGATTTTCTTACAGCCAAAACATTTGGCGCTAATAAATATGTGTTACTCGATGTATAATTTAATTGGTTTCACACGTTTTGAGCAAAAATGCTTTTGTAGTTGGAGCTTCAATGTCAAGATTTAACAAAGCCAAAGATTGTAAACAGTTACTTACGTCATAACATGTTAAATAATACAAGGAATAATGCATGAATTCAATATTTGCAAGGATGAATGTTTAAAATATCTGTTTAAATAGACCTGTTGCATATAAATAAGATTAATTATTTGTTTAAGCGCGTACAATTCCATTAGGTTTTCGCAAACTACAATGCTGAGGTCATTAACACATAGTCGCTATGCAAACGTACTATCTCTGAGTAATAATTGATAGCTTCGTCTTACTACGCCATTTTCGTCGTTCAACATACTTGGTTGCTAATTACGTTATAGGGCAGTAAGTTAGGTAAGAACTAGTTAATTATATTTATAAAAACTCCCATCCTATGCTGGTCATTATCAGACCCTGGAGTCTGCGTAAGGAAGACATGTAATGTCATCTTAATTTGAAGTTTGAACTCAAACTTGAAGATTCTTCTTGAGTAGTACCCTAGATTATGTTCATCCTATGCTGGTCATCATCAGACTTTGGAGACTGATGTCATCGAAAATGAACATTTTGAGCTCAAAGTGAAGATGTAAAAAGTAAAGTAAATGCCCATTATGCGTCTTAGATCCCTACAGCAGCTAACAAAAGAGATGATGACCTTGAAACGGCTCAACCGATTTTGATAAAACATGTCTAAGAAAACCTGCCTTCAAATAAAAAACGCATTATCGGTTCACCCGTTTGAGAGCTACGATATACCACAGACAGAAAAACATAGCGGTCATGCTTATAACACACCTCTTTTTGAGTCGTGAGTTAAAAAAATAGTGGGCTTCTGTTTTTTTAACTCCCGACACAAAAAGACGGGTGTTATATGTATGACCGCTATACTATGTGTGTCTGTCAGATCCATGGACTTAGTAAGTCCATGGTCAGATCAGATTCTGTCATCAGATATTATATATGACATGAGCAACTTTTTTTGATACTCCCTAATAAACTTTGAGAATTAAAAAAAAATGTCTGGCTGGATAATAATCAAAGCTAATACCTTCATAAAACCTGAAAACAAAGGTGCTACAACAAGCATTGCAACGGTTGATCGATAACTTTATCTACCTACCTCTATCCGGAGTCTAGTAATAAGTCTTTATCTATTTGGCCTTCAATGAAGCCCTTTGCATACCGATACGAGCTGTCACATACCTAGTTATATAACGAATAAGGAAATAAATATATTGAAATAAAATAATAATGGGCATGTAAATTATTGAATCATGGTAGCGCGCATTTGCGGATAAAGCAGGTTGCTACCGACTGCCTGCCTGGTACCGACGAGATACAGTCTCAAACTAGTTCGGAGGGTAGGGGTTTTTCGAACTTGTCACCTTTCATAATTCATTACAGGCTTTATCAATCTGTTCATGCAGCTTGATAATGCCTAGGTACTTAATACCCAATGTTGTAAACTTTCTTTTGTTAGCATGTACCTATTGACCATAATTTAATTTTGTAGTTCTAGTGTAACCTATGTATAAGCAATAAATTATTTTTACTTTACTTTTACTTTAGAAATATAACCTGTGCTCCTTGCCGGCACTACACAGGTCTAGCGCTTAACTGAGTCAGTCCCTGAGGTATGGGAGCGGTACAGGAGCGGTGTTTTCGACTTCGTCGTCGGCATTATGCTCACATGTCATCTTGCTAAGTCTGACAGACTCACGCATGTCCTGGGGCCCGCAATGTACAACCACCTGCCAGCGCACATCATTGCTGCACCTAGTTTGTTCTCGTTTAAAACCAAACTGAAATCATGGCTAGTCGAGAAGGCATTCCATAATGTTGAGGATTTTGTGCCCAAAATCCGATGACATAATGGTAACATTAAATCATAATTGCATTAAATTTTTATTTATTAATTGACATGTTGTTTGAATAATTAATTTTTAATTGGGAATTTAATGTTGTTTGCAATTTTTAATTTAATTAATTTATATTATTATTGTTTTAATCAGTATTTTTATTATTACTATTTTTGAACAATTCCTGACTGACGTGTAAACAATTATTTACCAATAAGTTGATTATTCTGATAATTTGAAAGACGAAAACACCCCTCCCGTGCCACTGCTATAAGTCAGGGACTGACTCAGTTAAGCGCTAAACCTGAAACTGGCTGTCCACTGGCCGATACAGATCCAAAACAAATGACACCGAAAGGTGTGTGTTATTATAGCATACATTGAATGGCAGCGCGTGATATAAATATCAGAAACTTTTGACAGCTGCGCTGTTCTCACTTTGAGCGACAATTAAAATCTCGTTATCACAAGCCAATATTGTTACAATAAGTGATGATATGCAGTTCAATTTATTAAAAAAAAAACTTACAAATCTCCCTAATAACGCATATAATTTAATTGTTTAGATAACGGCACCATATCAAAAATATCCTATAAACAGGTTTCTTTGTCAGGGAACTTACCGGTAAGTGCCGGCGCCACTAATCTGTTTTCTACATGACAGCTGCCTTATAGGTAGGCGTGCAACGCTCTTGAACCAAATACGATTTGGTAGCATTCAAATAGAATAAGGTGGAAAAAATAATTAATATAAGCATATAAATGTGTGTAACAGCAATAATTCATAAAATCTATCGGATATTAAACTACTCGAGGGATGCAATGGCCACGAACTAAGCGTGATTGAGTGAGTTAAAGGATTATTTAAAAGCTAAGTAATTATGTTAATTACAAGTAGCAAAGTCACACACATCTCAAAGACAAAGTCGAATTGTGTTTGCCTCATTGAATATACAAGGATATGTAGAATCGCCTTTAACTTAATTAATTTACTCCAGTTTCACGCGTTTACACATTTCAAGTAATTGGTTCTATAATGTTAAAATATACATTTTTTTTTTTTTAAGAATTTTGGTTTTGCGTCATGTCTACTGCGCCCAATGATCCATCAATAGTCAATAGGTTAGGTTTTTAAATTGAAGAATGCTTTTATCCTGATTGAACGTTTTGTCAATTGGACGAATTGGAAATTGGACATTATAAAAATTAGTAATTTTCTCCTGCTGAACATTTTGCGAATTGGACTTTCTGCGCCTGAACAATACTGCAGCATTACCACGCCTAGAGGATTCATATGAGCAACGAAATTGCTTGCAACATCGCTGACATCGGAAACAAATCTGTTAATCCAACGAGTATTAAAAAAATGGGCTCAGTCGTGACCTGGCCGTAAGATTTTTCACGCCGTCTCATTCACCCTAGCTACCAAACCTTACAGAGGTTTAAAACGTAAAAAAATGCAACCATTTGTGAGCCTGTTATTCAAAACTACGCTTCAAACCCTACATAATGTTACAGTGGCATTACCACGCCTAGAGAAAGCGAGCGAGTGATGCACGCACTTGCAACATCGCTGATATTGAGAGAACAAAATATGTCATTCTAACGAGTATTCATAAAGTAGACAAGCATTTGTGAGCCTGTTTTAAAAAATGCGCTTCAAAACCTTGTTGCACGCCAACCAAGACAGGTGCCATCTTAACTGTAAACGAGCTGGAGGGCAATTCTCGTGCGTTAGAGATTAAGTCGAATTCGACATATGTCGAAAAAAGATGGCGAATGTCGAATAAAATCATAATTTGCTATTCTCGTGATGTCACAAATAGACATAAGTCGACCAAAATTATTCAAATCGAATACGATTTGATGGTTATTGTGACATGTTCGTGACATTTTTTTTAGACATTCACGACATTTTTTTTTTTTTTTTTCATTTTTTTTTATGAAATTATCTCTAATTTAGAGATAATCTCTACAATCCGAGAATTGATCTCGTGTACGTAATGTTGCAATGACATCGCCATGAGGAAGCGCGTGAGCGACTGCGCGACATTGTCAGAAAAACATTTAATCAAAGAATGATCGAAAACTGTGCATCCATTTTTAAGCCTGGTCTCCAAAACTGCGCATCAATAACTAGGTACGTACACTTGCAGTAGCATCTCCGCGCCTATAGGAAGCGAGCGAGCGACGCGATGGCGCACGCGCTTGCAACATCGCTTGACATTGGCCTCATTTCGAGACCCACTAACGCTATCTTGTGTGCACAGTCCCATACTAACTATCGGTCAAACTATGCAAAGTGCCATAGCAACTATTAATTCAGCTGCAGGACTGATTTGGGCTGCTATATTTATAGAGAGATGTGTGTTAGGAAGTCAAAGAGTAGTAATAAGGTAGAACACGTCTATGTGAGGGTATGAACTAACAGCGCGAATAAGAGCATTCGCTAATGAAAATCACATTATAGAATTTAAAAGCGCTACACCTATCTAAACTCAACTTATTTACAAATATACGACAGATATTCGTGGGTATATATACGAACAATCAATCTACACTAATATAAAGATTGTATTTTTGTGTGTGTGTATGTTTGTAATGAATGAACTCAAAAACTAAAATGCCGATTTAAAAAATTCTTTCATCATTGGAAAGCTACATTCACCTTGAGTGACATAGGCTACCAGGGAGGGGGGTGTAGAAGGGGGGGAGCTGTTTTTCATCCTGAAACTACCCGTGCGAAGCCGGGACGAGTCGCTAGTATAATATAAAATCTTTGCAAGACTGACTCACTGACTGTCAACGCACAACTTAAACCGTAAGTCCTAGAGACCTGAAATTTGAAGAATACATTCCTTTTGTGGTCTGTCGATGCACTAAGCAAGGGTCTTTCGAAATTCACACCATACAGGGGTGCAGCAGGGTGTTGAAGATGGTATGGAAAAATCCAAGCGGAAGAAGACGAGAGCGTTCCACAAGTGTTAAAAAAAATAGTCGCTATGGTAATGTAAATCATAATTTTATTGGCCGAGGTGGGGTCTCGGCACAGCATTTTTTCTATTTCCATTCCTGCCAAACAGAACAGACGTCACCTCAGTACTAACTCTTTTTTGAAAAGGATAGGTAGTCATATATCCTGGCAGTTGGCTTTCTTAGGAGTGGTTTTACTATATGAATGGTTCAGAGAAGGAAAACTTGACACAAACCCGGCTGGGTCTAAGTCGTAAAGCAAACACAACCGAACCGACACCACACGTCACTCGTCATTCCTGTGGGTTCTGTCGGCAAGTTCGAGAGGGTAGCGTAGGTTCCTGGGAAGGCCTACGGTATCAAAACTGTGTCCCAGGCAGAGTGGCGTGTGGATAGGATACTCTACCCGCTTCAGCTTGCTGAGGAGTGGATACAAAAGTGCGGCCGTAGCTGCCGCTCCCGGATAGGTCTATTTAGTCATGAACGCAAATGCATAACTGACGCTGCTTAAATCAACTTTCGTAGATGTTATAAGGGCCATGATGAGGTAGTTAATGTAAATAGGATCGTTATTTGGGTATTTATTCATGTACAGCAGATAGGCTGAATAAAAACGTAATTTCTAAATCGTAATACGATTGCATATTGACCTAGATATCACAATCAACTGTGTCGGGGGCCGCTGCACGCTTCTAAATAGGACAGTCAGCGGTAGGCTCATGTCACTCTTTCTATATCTGCGCTGAGAGTCGCAGTGTAAAATGTGCTTTATCACACTGGTTTAAGGTTCAACAGGGCTTGAGCTTGAGCTAAGCGAACTACTTGAAATTGGGTTGCAACTCAGCGCTGATTGTCTAGTTTTGTTGCATAGAATTCATGTGTCATGTTGAATGCCACAGATTCAGATGGAGTCTGCTGCAGTGATGCTGCAGTGAAACTTCTGCGCAAATACTACTATTTATCTTCAAACAGCGATATAATAAATAATACGAACACGAGGTTTCTTTGAGATATCCACAGTTAGAAATTCGGAACGTCCTCCAATGTTAAATATGTTCAACAGCATTTTAGGTGGCCACTGTTGCAACGCAATGGGGGATTGGTAGGCGGATTGGTGATCATAGTGTTGATGTTGAGTACTCAGGTGGATGTTGCTGTGCATCCCCTGGTGTAATCTCTCAGTCGACTTTTACGACATCCATGGGAGGAGACGTAGGGGTCTATTCTTTAGCCGTAATCTTCAAGTATAGCAATAAAAGGTTTCTTTGAGATGTCCCCAGTATAAAATTCGGAATGCCTTCCTAATATTTTACTCCACTAAGAAACGTAAGCCAAGTATTTTTATGACTGGCAAATAGAATGTATGAAAATATGCTCTACATTATTGATTGCTTGAAGTTATTAAGCCTCACAATAATACAATTAAGTGTTCTGTTGCCTCTCTACACTGCGGAGTCTCCTGCGAGCTATACGCCAGCTTACTGTCATTTCAACTTGCTAATTTTAATAGCTATGTCAGTGTTCTTGGTTCTTTTACGGACCTCCTCTTCTCGTATTTACCCCGCAGTGAAACTTCGAGCTGTCCAAATATTATGTAGCATTGAAGTAGCTAGGTTCAGCAGCGTCAATGGCGCATTACTGCTATCGTCACATAGGATGTGGCCTTTATGAATAATAATTATTTTTCGGATTCACGTGTCTATTGTCATGCAAACAGCCTTAGCAAGGGCGATTTATTTACTGAAACTTAATTTACATACTAATTTTAAACAAAATTCAATGCTTGTTTAGTTGCGTTCCACATATTTTTCTCAGGGATCTTAAACCTAATGGGCCTATGAAAATATATATAATTATTAATTTAATTGAGACTGAATTAATAAATTCGTATTTCTTCGTGTCAGTTCACAAATAGTTCAGGGAACTCCTATGATATAATTAATTATAAACGACTATACTTATAAATGAAATATAAGAGGAAACCCAGAGAAGTGTGCTTTACTGGTATTGACAAGTATAATTAAAACTAGTGTCCGCCCGCGGCTTGGCTTGGGTTTTACCAGGATAAAAATAGCCTATCATAATCTATCTGCGTTCCAAATTTGTTCGAAATCGATTCAACCGTTTCGGCATGATTGAGTAACAAACATCTATACATACAAACATCCAACATGTCATCAATCTAGGGTATTAATGAGATTATGAGACGATTCCAAATATAGGTAGTATTATATTCGACGCGCTTTATTGAAAGACACCAAAGACACACGAGAAAAAAAAACAAATACGACAAAACACAAATCAAAAACTCTAACCGCCCAATTTCCCTTACCACGTCCCAACTCGATACGAATCCAAAATCAAATTAAAAATCGAGTTGGCACACCTAGCCCGGATGCAAGTAGAACCTCGTTAGGGAGGCTTGCTAACCCCATTTCAAAACTCACACAGGCGAACATACACCCTGTATTGACAACGCATCCCCAGACGGGCGCTGAAATTCAAGGTCGTTGGGTGAAAAAGGGGGGTTAAAAGGGGGTGGGCCAAGGGGGTGAAGAGTGAGATAGCAATATGGATGGTTTGGAGTGCAAGCGAATGCGAGAGAAAATCAATCTTGCAAGAGGGGGGAGGGGCTAGGTGAGCGCGCAGTTACGTGCGCTGTATTGAAAAGTAGCTGCAATTTTTATGGTTTTTTTTATAGGTTTCGTAGATTTATGGTCTTTTGTAGTTGTTTTTACGCTTATTATTTAAACAATGTTACACATTTCAGATAAGTACAGAGTTAACAGTTTTGAGATGGAAAAGATAATCACGATTTAATCGTTATACGACTGAAAGGAAGTGCAGAAAGAACCTACTTGCAGGACGCATCCTGAAACCATTCAGCATACCTACTCAAACAAACCAGTGCACGAAGGAATCTGCTCAACTAACTAAAAAGTATATTGACTAAAGGCAAACTGAGGGTTGAGTTGATGGCACACGAGCACGGGGCAGATCGCCCATGATATGGACTGACCAAATCTAGACAGCTTTGGATGGTCCACTGCATGAATGCACCAGGAAGGTCGCGGTGCGAGACGAGTGGCGAAGGATTGTAAACCGTGTCACAGACCCGAGAAGTGACTATCACCATCACTCTGTCTTTCTTCTTCATCTTATTTAACTTATCGATTCATTTATACGATTTTATAATACTGTAGGTACTAATTACTTAAGTTGTAATTTTTTCAATGAAAATTATCAACTGTTTGATAAGAGACTTATCCGGGTTCCAAAATATTCCCTGCTACCACAGATAAAAGAATACTATACTAGTACTGCTACATATATTTTTAAGTAACTCTTCATAACGAAGCCTCTAAAACGCGTTCGTTATAATTACCCCCTACCCTGCATTAGATTGATTTCCCCAACCCCTAACAACTCAATCATCCAAGGGTACAAAGGTAAAAACAACCCTTTCCTTCATTAGCGGCAATCGATACTTGCACACCCCAAGGCACAGAACAAAATATAGTACAGAACTCGTACTCAAAGAAGACCAAAACACATTACAATTAGTCTGTGGCACACATGTGAGCGATTTTGAAACTTAAAGTCAGTATGTGACAGCTCATAATTATATTTATCAAAATAAGCCGTCAGAATCTTAACCACTGAGTTTTTCGGTAAAATGACGAAAACGCATCCGTATTGAATTATTTTGAAATATTGAATATACAATAAATGGACAACTGAAGTGATAATGTGGTGGAAGATGTTGCACATTGGTTTAAGGATACCTATTTACCTTCGACCTTAAGACTCCTAGATAGTATTTATTGGGGAAAACAGACGCTGGACGAAACAGATCTTATCAATTCGTTAGCTGTCCTAATGAAGAACGTGGAATTAAACCGTTTGGTTAAATCCACGTGGAATTAAACGGATATGTGGGATTTACAGCATAAAAAGAAGGCACAGCAGCTAGCTTCTGAATGTCCGATAACGTTAATTTATCATTCATTCAAGATTTAAGAGCTCGGATCATGTCGGTGCATCGTTACACCATACACGATCAGACTAGTGGAGTGATACAGCTCGCCCAAGGGTTGAATTAGACACAAAACATGCACAACTAAAATTCCCGGGGCTCGGCTACGAGCTGTACCTATATAATGCACTCGAGTATAGACAAACGGGGGAACCCCCTTCTCCCGTTGCGGTATTACCACTCCCCACCGACGCTTGAGGCTTACCCACCCCATTACACCTTGATTTTTGGAACTATGCGTGTAATATTTCCAATTATATTATGTACTTTATTTAACGATATGTATATGACCTTAAAACTATAAACCTTGAAACTCGTTAGGCGTTATGGGTACTATTAAAATGGGCTGATTTATTGAGACCTAATAATAGTAAAGACATATTAACTCGATATTATTTTCGAAATGTTTAAAGTATTTTTTTTACTATTTACGATTTTGTGTTAATTCAATAATTAAGTAGTTTGGTTTAATATACTCTTCACAAAAATTACTTTCGTGAATTATAATTATTTATTTTATAAAACGGGAAGTTTTGTACTTAGTAAAATGATGTTAGAGGATGGAGATTGCTAAAATCGTTCGTTGCGGCTAGGGGGAAGCATGATGTCCAGCAATGGACAACTTACATCTTATGGTGATATCAATATAAGCAAAACCTCATTGTTTTATGTAGATTTTTAACTACAAATTGTACTTAAGTTGATCTTTAGATAACAGATTAGATAAAATAGAGATATTTTAGATTAAATAGAATATGTTTGTTTTGTTTTCCATAGAAATTCCTTATCCACTATGCTGATTGCAATGAAACTTTGGTGAGTAGTTAGCTCGCCAGGGAAGTTTAAAAAAAAACGGGACCTCTCATGCCACGTGGGAACACGCGCCGCGCGAACAAAGTCGCGAGCAACCAGTAACTTATAAAGTAATTACGATGCGTATTTGTTGCGTAGACTACCCATTGGCAAACTTTTAATTTATCTTCAAACACTTCACCCGAATTATATCCACTATGCAAATCAGTAGTGAAATTCAATTCAAAGCGCGATGTTATCGATCGTAACATCGAAATAGACCTATAAATATAATCGTAAATTCTTTTTATTACACCTAAAAACTGTATTGTAGCTTGTCAGTCATTGTATTATCATCATCGATATATTTCATTGAAAATCTTACCATAACCGCACATAAAATAATACTATCCTTAACTAATGGAGATCTCAGAATGATATCTCTAAAAACTTAACATCGTCCAAACAAAAGTACACTTTCTAAAAGAGCCCTTATGTGCTAAAGTTTCCTGGTCTACTATCTAAGTCTACTGGTTTCTAACAGACTACAATTATTTATTTGAGATAAGGTTGAAAATTGCGGTCACCGCTGTAATATGTCCGTCACAACTTCTTAGGAAACCAAGGCTTAACATTTTGATAGACAAAGGTAATTTGATCACAGTTACAAAGCAGTTATTTGGGTATTATTGGGTACCATTATAAAAGAATACCCTCACGTGCAACTACTGCAAACGCACGTTTACAGCCAAGATAGGGTATGTAAGTCACATAAGCGCGCACCAGCGAAGCTCTTCCATGTAAAGCAGTAAACAGTCGCCGTGGCCGAAATCGGCCTGGATGACATCACATCATCATCATTATTGGGTACCTGTAATTTTCTCATTTAGGTTTTGAGGGTGCTATTTTAAATTATAAAATTATGCTCTGTGTGTTAGTTTGCAAAAAACCTAGGCTTTTTAAACTAGAAAAATGTTTTGGTAATTTCCACTACCAAACCTTCAAAATGTTTATCAGGGCTTGCATTTATCGTGTAACTATGATAAAAAGGTACTATTGTTATCTATGACATAGACGAATTAGATAAATTGCTAGTTTTTAGAAAATCATTATTCAAGATACGCGTAATAAATAATCGGGCACTTTCTGAATTTCCATAAAGACTACGGTAGTCAAAAGGGTTTGCAATGGGGAGCCACAGGCAAAACTAATCTCAGATGGCACCACCATCGCTGGTGCTGTTTATTTACGGATCCACCAACTTATCTGTAGAATGAAATGTATGGAGTTTTAAAAAACCTACATATATTTCATTCTACAGATAAGTTAGTCAATCTGTACTAAAATTATCCATAGATATTTCACACTTATGACAGTTTTTTTTAAAAACATTTTTAGACCTTTGTTTGGCTACGGAACAACACCAGCGATTATGCGCCACCTAGCGTGATAAATAAGCAGTGTGTCTCCCCATTGCTAAGATCGTAAGTAGAGAAGTGGCTATCACCAAACTTGCAAGTCAACAAGCCTCAAACATTTCAATATTCCCATGTAAATCATACCGTCCTTAATTTGAATAACTGCACGAAATTCTCACCCGGAGAGGGTGAAGCCATAAAAATGCAGAGGACCCTCCTATAACAGTATCAACCCTCTGTACTCGTGTATTCACTCTGTCACGTTTTTTGCACTGTGATTTCAGAGAGATGAAAAAAAAGATGATACCTTCTTTTTTTTGAATAAAACAGATTTAATGTTACTTTTGCTATCGTTTTTTTACTTCAGTTTTTTTTATTATTTGATGATACGTGATAGAATCTAAAATGAGAAAATATGTAAAAGAAAAAAGATCACCAATCTCTTAGCTCTCTGAATTGACAAGTTGAAGTGGCAATGGGCAGGACATATTTAGCTCACAGAACTGACAAACGTCATTGAGAAATAAAGGTTCTCGAACGATGAATTCGAACCGGACGACGCAGATGAATTCGGTGGATAGAGGCGGCTCATGACCCCTTGTCGTGGCATTTTATAGACTTCTATAGGCTGATTATAACGACGATGTATTGATTACATAGATTTCCTACTCGTAGTGACATGCGGTTGCGTTACGCGGAAGCAGTCCTCTATTGATACCTCTCGTAAACCTTCAAGTGATTATCATCTTTATGCTTTTTTTATTTTCGACGAAGAAAACAGTTAATAAAGCAAAAAGAGAACCCTAAGGAACACTTGAAACTGTGAAAAACGTGGCCATAAATGTAATAACCTAAAACTTTATCCTCAATAACCGTTCTAAAAAGTCTAGGTTATATCCTAGTGTGCCGATAGCTACACGAGGCTACCCGACACCCTGGGGGTCAGGTGGGTGAATGTGGGGTGGTGGGGATGGGGGTTGGTTGCCGCGCGACACATATAGAGGGTCGGTCGATACGAAGCTGCGTCGTCGATGCGTTCGCTCTCTGCTGAAAATTGGGAATTAATCTCGCTTCGATTGAGGTTCCATGGAAACGGCTCGCCCTAGTTATATCTATATTATCACTGGTCGTAGTGAAAGCTTATTGTCTACTATCATTAGATGTGGACCATTGAGGGTCAGTAATTATATTTAAAACAGTTTTGAAACAAAGGAAGTAAGTAATTATACAAATCGAAAATAGGTGTCCTAACATTGACATAAATTGTATGTTTATTTCAGTTTATTTGGAAGTGGTTAATTTAATAGGATTAATTAATTATTTATCATTCATTAATTGATTTTAAATATTATGATGGAAGACAATCCAGTTAACCAATACATATTATTTTTAGGTTAAAGTGATACAGTATGTAAGTAACTGTATTTTATTTTGTAATTAATTAATAAATCGTGATTAAATCTTACACTTATTTATAGTTTTTATTATTTAATTGTGTTCAAAGTAACTACAAAAAAGTATAAACTAAGAAAATAATCCTATACCTACATGTTTGCACCTGTATAGTTTTTTTTTAAATATTCAACAATATTATGAACAAATTAATTATGAGTGACGATGTCAGTAATTTGCACAGCTGCTATCAATTCATATAACAACATTTTTTTTTTCGTTGAGTTCGTAACATTTACCAAAGATACTGTTTATTAATTTATGTTGATACATTAATTTTATGCAATTTGAATAAAATATCGGGTTTCCTATTCAACTAAACTAAGCCTCTGAAATACAACGATTAGCTGTTTGGTGATAAACTTGTAACATAACCAGGAATACTAATGTAACTGTCCTAAAACACCAAATAAGGGCATAGTGAGAATTAGAATCGTCCATGCGAGAAACGAGAATCAGCCTCAGTTCCCAACTCACAAGAGCTAAGTGGTACGAGATATTCAGTACATCTAGAGCACACACTTACATTATATTACCGATGGATTACAGACTTTCCACGAAATTACTAGACACAAGAGTTTGTTTGAAATGACTTGGACATGGCCCTAATAAGGATAGCGTTTTAGTTGATTGTATTACAAAGCTGCAAAGCAGTATTTTTACCAATAGCACTGTTTTAAACCCAGAAAAGCATTCTAGTGAGCGCAGCGAGCTATTAAATGTACAGTAGAAAATAAAAAAATATAATTTGTGACATTATGCCATTGATCGAGAAATTATTCGAACTTTATTTTGACTAATATTATTATTACGAGGATGGGGTTTATGTTATGTTATTGTTTTAACATAACAGAATAATAGATGTTATAAAAATAACAAATATTAATTTTCCAAGCTTCTCTGCCATGTTTACTAACAAGCAAGAAAAAGATACCTTTGAGGTGAAAAGAGGATTATCAAGATACGTATCTTGATACCGCACAATCTTGCATTATTTATGTTAGCAGTTAACATTAACATTCTTTATTGGTTTTAGTATGGTACTAAAAATCTCTTCGTTAATTCAAACAGAATGTTAAAGCACAGGTATTCGTTCAATTTTAGCACTCACTTGTGACCAATTAATAGAACAAGTTTTCACTAAACAAGTTTTTATACGGACGAGAATTTATTAATATTATAAAATAACGTGCACAATAAAAAGTTATTAATTCAGCCATTCAAGGCTTTCTGCTGTTTGATTTTTAGTACCTTTTTGTGCGGTTTTATAGTTATAAGCGTATTATTTTCGTATTTGAAAAGGTACATATTTATTAATGAATTGGAAATAAGATCTTAAGACAGTAAAATACTATAATTTTAGTGTCCAAACATCATTACAATATTTTAAAGGGAATCTATAGAAACAAACATGCTGTTTTTCGTTTTTTTTTTCAATTGTGTTTTTTTTAGCTGTTTGAATGACGGAACAAGCTGATGGCCCACCTGATGTTAAGCGGTAACCTCTGCCTTTTAATAATGCATTGCCTCATAGGTCACGTCCACTTAGAATGCACCCTAGGACATTCCACTGCGCCCGCCACCCTGACACATAAAGATGAAAAGTCTCATGTGCCTGTAATTTCAGCGGCCCTAAGTTGTAATATCTAGTTAGTATGGGTATATTTCTATACAAAAGTGCATGAGTAAAAATCTACTTCCTCTTTTTGTGTAACACTAAGTTTCATTGAGTCTCCAGAAAATCTCATAAAAATCAAGAAGTACAATTTTAATATCTACAGCACATAAACTACTTCTTAAATTGTTATCCTATAACTATAAGCCTGCCGTTTCGTGAAGGCCTCCACGAGTGCAAACTTCCTTCCCCCTCCCGCACTCAAACCAAGAGGGTGGTTCCACCCCACCCCCCAGTTGCGTCGAGCACTTGTACGGAACGACCTCGAAAACCCGGGACCGAGGAAAAACTTACAAAACGCAGAAACAAATGGGCTGCAATTAAAGCTATTGTCGAGTTTAAGGTCAACCTCATTGTTCGTCGCTGATAAATTTTCATTGCCCTTTTTCTTTCAGTGATTTCAAGAGATTTTATAATTTGTTACGTAGATTGTGACGCAAAGCCGCGTTGAAATAAATCTTTGATATCAGTTTTGTGTTGCTGAACCTAATTATTTATTCAAAATGTACACTAAAGATCAGAAAATAAAAATATGTTGATATGCCTGGTTATAAATGAGAGACGAAACACAAAAAATGATGAGAAAGATTCTGCCAATACTGTATTTTAGAACTACGCTTAAGCGTGAATTGACAAGCAGATTTTGTGAAATTTTTTAATTGAATTCTGTAAAAAAAGGAATCAGTGTATCCTACCCATAGATTTTTCGTTTGAAAATTCATTTCTTACGTCTTCTTCTTCTCTTCTTATAACGGCTTCTGAGGAGTGCTCCAAACAATATCACCACTGTCAAGTGATTTCGTCAAGAGTCTCCGTGAAGTCATAACCCAGTTTAAACGGTGGCAGAAAAACCGAGTTTTTACAGAAAAAGTCCACCATTTCGAAAAGACACGCAATACGCTTAAATTTAACAACACACATGTGCTTTTTATCCAGTTCCATGCATTAGTTGCATGTACAATTTTGGCCCAGCTTCCTACCCGAAACTACAGACGTTTGACAGACACACGCCTCTTTCCCCGAAGGGGTAGGCAGAGCCTCAATAGGCCTCTTTTTACAGTGGGTTGCACCATTGTGGAATATAGACGTGACGACTGGTGAGCTCATCGCCGTCATTGCTTCCCACGACTGACTCAGCTAACGCTTTCTTCCAGTACTAACACATTCATATAATAAGCTAGCAGCCAGGACAAATCTTATAACAACGAATCTTATCAACAACACCGGGTAATCCCTTAGTCGGCTTTTACTACATCCACGGGAGGAGACGGAAGGGTCTATTCTGGTCGCATCACGTACAGACGTTTGAAATGTCAAAAATCTATGCTTGAGTTTGTTTCAGTTTGAGTTGCGTTATAAACTGTGCGTAAGCTTTGATAAGCTTCTACCATCAAACATCCAGGTTCACAGTTTCCGTGGTGAGTCAGTCTACGCCTATCCGAGACCGACAAAGGAAACGTGACACATTTACAGTGGGAATTTGAATAAATACAGATAGAGATACCTTTGCCGTGCTCGTCGTTCGTTCACGCATGCTTCCTACATACTAAATTACCTTGCGTAAGTTTTTCTTTATTGTTTATTTCTAAACAATATTATTGATTTTTTCTAATTAAGAGAATCTTTTTATTTTTAGGGTTCCGTACCCAAAGGCTAAAACCAGACCCTATTACTAAGACTCCGCTGTGCGTTCGTCTGTCTGTCTGTCTGTCTGTCTGTCCGTCTGTCACCAGGCTGTATACCAACCAGGCTACCAAGCTGTGTAAATTTCAACTGTCCTACTACCACGGTTCATGAGTGGTATTAAGACAGTTGAAATTTTCACAGATGTATTTCTGTTGCCGCTATAAAAAAAAATACAAAAAAACAGAATAAAATAAATATTTGAGGGGGTCTCCCATACAACAAACATGATTTTTTTGCTCGGTTTTGCTCGATATTGATATCGAAAACAGGTAGACGCTTCAAATATTCACAGAATATTTTGTTATATATTCACTTTAAAAATAAATAATTAAATTAAAATAAAACAAATACTTAAGTGGGGCTCCCATACAATAAACGTGACTTTTTGCCGTTTTTATAAATAATGGTACGTAACCCTTCGTGCGCGAGTCCGACTCGCACTTGGCCGGTTTTTTATATAAAGATTACAATTTTTCCGCCTGCTAAATCACCAGGTACATCGAAAAGATTGCGTAAAACCTGCGTAGTTTTCGTATCGTGTTTTCGCGCGGCGCCAACGATAAAAAACTGCATTCGTCATATGTTTTGCACGAGCTTCCGCTAAAACGGACGGCCTTGGTTTTATTGCAATATTTTCGAGTTCATTATCTCCCGGCACGTGTAACTTTTTTTGATAATAGGTACATATGACTATTCGTATATATGTATGTATGGTGCAAGTGTTGGGTAGGTACTTACAGATTTAGATTGAAGGCCACCGTACTTATTGATATGATTCGATGGTATAAGATTTTGGCTGTTAGCTTGACAGGGGAATGTGTTTTTACTGGAAGAAAGCGTTAACTCGTGGGAAGCAATGGCGGCGATGAGCTCACCACTTGTCACTTCTATATTCCCAAGATTGTGCAACCCAGTGAAAAGAGGCAGCCCATTGAGGTTCTGCCTACTGTTTCAAATTTAATGAAACTAAAAATAGTTGGGGGTTAATCCTACTAAGTATCCTTGTAAGTATGGATGGATGAATGTTTGTTACTCTTTCACGTAAAAACTACACGATGAATTTGGATGAAATTTGGAATGGAGATAACTGGACTCCCGGAATAACACATAGTCACATTTTTATCCCGATATTCCCACGGTATCGAGACTTACGGGATGAAACAGCGGGGCGATGCTTGTTTTTTTATAATATTATCTTGTATGGCACAATAATTAATGTCGAAAGGAATCCAAAACGGTCACAGTTCTATATAAAAACTCACATGCCTTAACACGCACAAACCACGTCGATAATCGTTCGGAAAGTGGAAAGTGTTTTTTTTTTTATATGGGCGGTATATAAAATATTCCCCTATTCAGTCAAATAAAATATTGTAAAACTAGAAGCCATATTATGCAAGATACTGAACCATTCATTCAACGATAACCAGTATCGTAAATACTGAAAACATAATTTAGTGCCAAAATTATCGCAAGGCTTGGGGTCAACGACCTGTTTATCAATTTGAAATATTTGACTGCATGCTCTACACATTACAGACACGATCACGATAACTGACGATAATTTGGTGGCTCTGTTGCGATTGCAAAAAGTTCCCAAGGTCTTGCTTAAGGTGACTATTCACCTAAAATTCTGTCAATAACTAACTCATAAAAGTTCCGGTAAGTAAGATCGGGGCAGAACAGAGCACGAGTAACAAATAGAGAGCGAAAAGTACGAAAAACCACAACTGTCTCAAGTAAATGATTATTTCCAAAAATGTAAACTTTTTTTTTCATAAACCCATAAATTGCCTTTAGTATTGTAAAAGAACCATTAAAATCCTTTGAGGCGTTTGGAAGCAGCAGGCTTTTTTATGTAAACTATAGGAAAATGTGTTCTTTTATGTCAAAAGAAAGAGCCATATAAACTTAATTTTCTGTTGTAGTCTATATTATACCTATTTTGTAATAAGTATGTTTTAAAAAGGTGTTAATGTGCTCATTCTAAATATATATGTAATATCTATATTATATAAAACAAATTCGTGTTAGTTACACCACTTATAACTCAAGAACGGGTGAACCGATTTGGCTGAAAATTGGTGGGGAGGTAGCTTAGAACCAGGAGATTGACATAGGGCAGAGGGGGTAGGAAGGGGGGGGGGTTCACCGGGGGCTACCCGTGCGAAGCCGGGGCGAGTCACCAGTATGTAATAAATGCGTTAGGTTTTTTATTTGTTAACAAATAGTGTCACAAGCGTTTTCATACTTTTCAGTAAAGATTTTCCGTAGTCGGGTTTTAGTGTTTTAAAGTTTTAAAGCTAGTTTACAAAATATACTTTGTCTATGATTGAAGTAAGAAAATAGGTTATAATAAGATAGTTGAACCTTCTTTAAATATTGCTTTCAATTATTCTATATCTCAGGCAAAGACAAAAAGTTTTTAACATAAAAATTGTATTGGCCGCATATTATAAAATTGGGGATATTATAAAAGCTGGGTTATTATAATTTCACTAGTTTGTGCTATAATTGCATAGTATAGATTATATCACGGAATAGTTTCAAAATTCGAATTGTAAATGCGTGTACTTGTGTATTGTACTTTCACAATTGTTATTATAGATATAGAAAGAGTATTTAAGAAACAAATTTCATGTTTATTTTTCGCTAGAAACGGGATATTTACCATGATTTTTGAGTTTTAATTGTTCCCGATATTTCGGTACAGTTGCATGCGTCATGATCACGAGAGAACTAACTAAAGTCTTTGCGAGTAGTTGTTATCGACATTTAAATCGATCTACCCTCTTTCTCACTGTTTTATTACGAACGATACCACTACCATCGGTTTCATTGTCACACTTAACTCAAGTTGACACACAACACTAACGGTATAAGGTCGCGTAGCAGGTACCACACTTTTTTGATTCTTACACGGTAAATATCACGTTTTTAGTGAAAAGTACGTACTTAATGTGACTTAAATAAGTTATGTTGACTTTAGCCTTATACATGATAAGTTTTAATTTATTGTAGGTATATTGCATAAATTCTTATCTTAAAATCACAAATTACTCATTTCCTTGTAAGTACATCATATCAATTTATCAATATCAAAATACAATGAAAATGTGCATTCAGTGACCATATCGATTGAATGTGATAGTTTTATCTCTTACACGTGTAACTCTTTTAGGGTTTCGTTACTTAATAGGTAAAACGAAACCCTTATGGTTACATTACGTAATCTGACCGTCCGTATGTCTGTCGCCAGTATGTTTCTCAGCAACTGCCATTGTAGACAATAAACTGATTTAATTGAATTATTGAACAGAAAAATTGGCACAATTGTAGAACCATTGATATTATTACCTACTTATTGTGTAGAACACGTTTGTTTAAATCAAACACATTTTTTTTGTGTGTTGTTTATAGATTATTTGTGTTTTGTGTGTGAGTGTGTCCCACGTTTGTCACTCATAAATAAATGTTTTTTCATTCACATTTTCGCTAGGGGCGCTGCAAGTAAATGTATGGAAGGAATCGAAACTTCATATAGTTTCGAAAACTATCCAAACTCGTACTAAGGGTACGGTTTGTCTGTCTGTCAAGAATTTTTCCCAGAAACAGCTAAAAATATCAACTTGAAATGTATAGCAATTTATTTATACGAGTAATTTATGTCTGTGAGCAAAAAAAAACAAGCTTCGAACTCAACGCATTTAAAATATAATGTATAATTATTAAATGGAAATCATGAACATTTAAAATAGTATAGGGTACTTCGAGTATCCTCACAGTTCTATAATTTGGAATGCTAAGAGAGTTTGAGGCATAACTTTAATAAAAAGTCTAAGATTTAGGAATATCGTGATTTTTACCACTAGGCTCTACAAAGTCACTATGGTTCGGCACGGAACCAAACAAAACTAGGGAAAAACTATGCCAAAACAAGGGTACGGTGGCCCCATGGCGCTAGTTCAACTCTCACTTGTACGTATTTTTTCAAATGTTTTTTTTTTCAACACTTCATAGGCCACGGCCCTGGACATGCAATAGCACGTTGTGTGCATACAGGCATAATTTAAACAGCGCAAGAACAATAAAATTCATTACTGACCTTGCTAGATGGCAACCTTTACCTAGCTTGGTTCTGCCGTGCAATTTAATAAGAGGATAGTTTACACGTTTATATTGTCGTTATATGAGTGATTATATGCGTTTTTGCCACACTAAGTCACGCGATGATCACAGCCAGAGAAGTCCATAAAACAATATTATTCAACGGAGTTAACTTATGCCAGTCAGAACCCTACGATTTTTTGCATCGGTTTGTTCAGGCTTCAGGCAAGTCTATTGCGAAATAATTTAAAATTTATTAAGCACACAATACCACATTTTTATCTATAGTACCTATAATGGAACAATACATTATTTGATTTTAATATAAGTTTGTTTTTAAGTTTCATCAATATTTTCATAAAATAAAGCATTTGATTGAACCATTAAATAGAAGAAAAAAAACATGCGACTATACGTTCAATCAATGGTTTTACGGCATAGGTACTCGTTAAATAGAGGTGATTCCGTAATACAACGTAGCGTTTAAACACTGGTGTTAAGTTTATGATAGTAACCGTGTTATTATAAAACTCGATTTATCATTTGTCTTTTGCATTGACAAGCAGTTTCAAATTCGATCGAAAGAGACAACACGTTGTTAATAATCTACCGTGCTACTAATAAACAGAAAATCCTATAGTTTATGAACGAAGTGTAAAATATTTATAGACGATAACCATCGTATAACCGATTTTAAAACTAGTCAAAGTAGCGCTCTTATCTACAAAATTTAAGTATTTGTGTGAAAGAAAAATACTAACATTCGATGCCGTCTAGAAGTAGTTACAAATTTAAAAATCAAAACAGCTTCACTTTGTTTTTTTTTTTTCATATAGTTATAATACAATTAGAATTCTTTTTAATTGTTGTTTTTGTAGATTAATGTCTAATAAGCAACATATTTTTTTGTTGGTGCATTTATATTCACTCCTCGAAGAAGAGTTACGTGGAGAAAACCTCACTTTGGCGAATAGTACGCCCATAACGTGTTCAAAACGGCTAGCTTATTACGTATCTTGCGATAGCAATAATTGCGTGATCATCGCATCCAAATTGCAAATTCGTATTACATATCGCTGATACGTAATACAAATTTGCAATTTGGATGCGATGATCGCGCAACTCTCGTGCAATTATTGCTATCGCATTGCTATTGCAAGATACGTAATAAGTTAGCGATGCTATTTCTAGGACAACTTTATGATGTTGGCATTGACCGCTTGCAATGCTAAGCGCTTGAAAAGGTCATTCTATTTAGATCAGATATTCATTGAAATATATGCCGTCTTACGGCATGAAAATTACTAGCTCGATAATTTTCTTTGGGTAATTCACGGTAAATTCTCTATTCATTGGTTTGCAGACACTTTTTTAGCCATAACCAAAAACACAGTCAAATTGAGAACCTCCTCCTAGCTTGTTTAACATTAATGATCTTATTTAAAGCAACCTTATTAGAACGAATGCATCGATGGACGCTAAATTTTGCCACTATCTAACTCATTAAAGGTAAGTTAGAAAGTGACAAAATAGCGCTCGCAAAATGAAAAGTGAGCGAAAATCACGTTTTTTATGTATAAAAATCATTAGGAAAGTAATTTTCAAAAATAAAAACGGATTTCTTATTTAATATACTGAAGGCAATGAAAACAACTTATGATTGATAGTTTATTTTGTGAAATTTATTTCTTACATTTTAAGTTGTTTTTACAAATTTTTGAACAGAAGAGGGGATAATTGATATGATGTAGATTAACATATATATTTTGTTGTTGATTTTGCTGTAGAGATTGTTGAGAAAAAATGTTTAATTACACCACATTTCACACATATCCATACTGCCTGAACTTACCTTCGCAGTACAGTGTGACGTCCGCAAGGCTCTCTGAGTTCCAGAGGTTCGCGAACGATGTGGCCAGGTTGGAACCGAAGCTGTTCCATTTCAGGCAGTACTGCTGCTGCTGGGAGTCCATCACCGGGCCTCGTATTCCTGCCCTGTAGACAAAGAGATGGAGGTCAGTGCACCAACACTCTTGATTTCCTTATCGAGGCCTAATCTAATTGAAGAATGGTTTGATTGGATTGTTTTTTGAACCCTCAAGGACAGGAAGCTTAGAAATGCCAGCAGTTCTTCTTCAATGACAATGGAGATCATAGGTTAGATGAGTAGTAAGAATCAATAACCAGCAGGATAATAATAAGTACGTGGTCATAAATCTTAATATTTCAAAATGATGAAACGTAACAACAAATTGATTTATAGTATAAGTAGTAGTAGTAGAGCTTTTTTGTGAAAGAGCTCGTCCGGGGAAGTACTACCACCATACCCATTTCTGCCGCAAAGCAGTAGTGCTCGCATTGCTGTGTTCCGGTTTGAAGGGTAAGGGTGCTGGTGAAATTACAGGCACATGAGACTTTTCATCTTTATGTCTCAGGGTGGCGGGCGCAGTGCAATGCCACATAGGGTGCGTCCTAGGTGGACGTGACCTTTGAGGTAATGCACTGTTCATAGGCAGAGGTTACCGCTTAACATCAGGTGGGCCTCTAGCTTGTTCCGTCATCCAAGTAGTATAAAAAAAAAAAAAAAAAAAAACGTATGAAATTTTTGAATGGAAATTATTGTGGCTTGGTATCATTTTAGAAAAATTACCACTAGGTACTTTACTATGCTCCTGTTGACGTTTCGTTGACCATTTAGAGGTCCTTCTTCTCATGAAGAAAGAACCGACCGATCTTTCTTCATGCACCGACCGCGACCACGCTTGAAGGTCGTGAGACGCGAACCCAAGTTCATGGTGTATTGCAGTAAATTTTCTAAAATGAAATTTTGTTCATTTTGACACTTAATTTAAATTTGTTGTAGGTTATGTTATGTTTTATCGTTGTATTTGCAACTTTTCCGGACAATAGAGGTCAGTTTCAGGTATCAGCCTTGTGTCTAGTCTAGATCGTAGATCCGTAATTCTTGTCTGGATTCTAACTTCCTGAGTGTGAAGGTTGTTTTATAGACCGAAAGTCGGGTGGCTCGCAAGGTCGGGTGAATAACCTTCTGGCAAACTTATCTTTGCAGTCGACAAACTTTGTTCAACATGGGACTAAAGGGAAATGCCTGTCATAGAATTGTCTTTTACAAATATTAAAAATGCAAGGATAGAATTATAATTTCGAGGACTAACTCTAACCAGTTTTTTTTTATAAGTTACTTAACTAACTTTTGGCTTAAGGCTATTTTTTCTCAATGGTTCAAATAATCGCCAGTAGATAAGGTAAAACTGTAGATTGACTGAGAGGATTTTGTAGAAATATCCATATTTTACGATATACGTGTTTTATTAAAATGCCTTTCCAAAGCGACGCGGGGAATTGTTTCAGCCTTTACACAATCTTTTTTGTTTTAAACTTTGTTTGTACTTTTACTTACATATTGCCTGTAAAAGTTTTTTTTCTTCAATTTAATTACAAATTAATTACCTTCATTTGTAGGTCTCTAAATACCAATCCGTCTCGTTATTTATGTTCTCGAATCAAGTAAAAACAATCGGATCGGTTTCATTGAATTTGCTAAGTCTAGCCTGATAGTATTTGCTACTGTTTTAAAGAGATTATGATTTTATTGATAAGTTATCATCGCACTTAGTCAAAAATGAAAAGAACAGGTGAACATAGTTGTTCGCTCAACTAAACCACAGAATATATAATAACAACATAAAAGTACTACAGTAGTACCTATTAACAACAGAAGGTACCTATTTACTACTTAGTCGGATAAAAACGTTCAGGGTTTGGGTTTAGTGAAAATGGCGCCCTCACTGACCGCAAAACTAAGCTGGTCATTCTGTACTATGATCGATGCTGGCCGTGCTGATGAATTTGTAATGTGGCGCTGCCCATAGTTCCCACGCTAAGGGTGATTTTATTATTGATGGACGCTTTATTTTAGGGGTTTGCTGGTGTTTTTGGTTTTGAACGTATAGTTTATAGTATTCGTAAGCGAAATCAATACCTACGTGAATAATTTTCTGTGTAAAGTTCATTATCAATGGCAATTTTATAAAAGAGTATCTAAATACAATCGTAGCCGAAATGAAAATATAGTAAAGCCAGCGGTGCGTAAAATACATAATGTATATTTTTTTCAGCTGTAGTAGGCAGAGCCTTTTCATTTATTTATGCTTAACTAGCTGCGCCCCGCGGTGTTACCCGCGTAAATCTCGATCCCGCGGGAATATCGGAATATATAAATATGTGCATAGGTGTTATTCCGGGAGTCCAGTTATCTCCATTCCAAATTACATCCTAATCCGTCCAGCCGTTTCAGCGTGAAGAAGTAATAAACACACTAACACACACACAAACTTTCGCATTTATAATATTAGTGTGATAGTGTTATTTACATAGTTTCAAGTTTAGATGTAATTCAGTAGCTAAATGTTAAGTTAATCACCCTGCAAGGGCGCTGAGTACCTACCTATATGTATATATGTATAACGTATACGTTATTATTAGTGTTTTAGTTTATATTAGTTTAATGTATACATTAGGTACAATTATTCGGATTTAATATGATTATCAATATAATTTAAATAGGATACAATATATTCCTCTACATAAAGAATAATACAAGGTATGTACAAAATACATATGAAACAGTTGTGCTACCTGAAGACCGCTGCAAGCGATCTAAAGGTAGCTCAACTGATCCAAATCACTACCAGACGGAAGCGTCCCTAAGATCTTGGCTGCATTGGCACGCTGAATGGCAATACTAATGCGTTGAGCCAGATAAGAGCCAGCTCTCGGGTCACGAGTCGCTTCGTCCAGATGCCCTGAAAGAATTTTGAAAACGCGGATGGCCCGGAACCCCACGGACCCAGAGTCTCGACCCCGAAAGGCTCAATTAAGTAAGCTCTGTCGAGACTTCCATATTTACACAATTATTTATTACATGTCAAATTAGATCTAATAATTATATTGGGTATTGGGTTTCGTTTCACTGCGGGCCACACGCACAATCGTAAGTATATAGGCGTGACCAGTGGTGAACTAATCGCCGCCATTGCTTTGTCACGATTTACCTGGCTCCTGTAATAACACATTCCTTAAAAACCATCAGTCATGACAAATCATACCTACTCGTATACCAGCGAAAATTGACAACAAAACTAAATAAGTTTTGAATCTTATTCGTTGATGTAAACCGATTTGTTTTTTTTTAATTTGAATTTGTCGGGATTGTTCTTTACTAAGTTTGATCAAAATCGGTTCAGCCGTTTTATTGCGTTGAGGGTTTTTTTAATTTTTACAAAATTAATTACTTGTGACCTAGTTAAGCTGGTGTCTTTGACAAGATTATGCAGGTTAGATTAGTATATTGATATGTATTTGTTATGTCAAAAGATGCATAGCATCTAAAACCAAAAGCATTCGTAGTAGGTAGGTGGTAGGTTATCTACGTTAGTGTAAGTGCGTAGCGCTTGATAGTCTACTAAACGGGCGTTACGGCACGAATGCAGGGCGTTGCTGCAAGCTACGATCGATACTGCTTGCTGACCTATTAACCTGTTTCACACTGAATGCCTCTAATGAAGATAGCTTCTAACGTAATTATGTTTGGGTGGTCGTAGTAGAACCATCCTGTTAGTATTAAAGCTTTTTTGTGAAAGAGTTCTTCCGGGGAAGTACTACCACCATATCTATTTCTGCCGCAAAGCAACAGTGCTTGCATTGCTGTGTTACGGTTTGAAGGGTATGGGTGCCGGACGACGGTGAAATTACAGGCACATGAGACTTTTCATCTTTATGTCTCAGGGTGGAGGGCGCAGTTCAATGCCACATAGGGCGTGTCCTAGGTGGACGTGACCTATGAGGTAATGCACTGTTCATAGGCAGAGGGTACCTGTACCGCTTGTTGGTCGTATTTTATTTGTGTATAAGTTTGGGATCCCCTGAACTCCACGGATAAAAATGTTTTAACAGTTCTATGACGTGACAGAACTATATAACAAATGGGAGTTACAGGGCATTTTCAATGTTGCACGGTAACAGCCAACTTATCCTTGTAGTTTGGTGCATAGTCAAATTTTACCGGTAGGTACTTCACCAATAAGGAAAATGCTCAAAATATAAAAAAACTAAGTCGCGTTACTAGTTTAGTTAGTTTAGTCAATTAATAGACTATTAACTATAAATATACTATGACTATGACTATTCACTTATAAATTTATCTCCAGCCAAAGGTTGTCTGGAAGAAATCGCTGCTAAGCGATAAGACCGCCCATTGTACTTTTAATTATATAGCTAAGTTTGTTTCTTTTTGTTTGTATTATTAGCTATTAAGGTGTACAATAAAGTATTTTCTATTATCTTTCTATCTAATAGTTTTTAAGGTTCCGTATACAAAGGGGTAGGTACCTTTAGTTCTTTGTGCAGGTTGGAATGTCTTGTATTGCAACTTGCAAGGCAGAATGGTGGGTAAGAGACAATTAGTGTGTCGCTGGGTGGCAATTCAGTTCCCCTGTTCCCTTTGATAAATTATATTATCTAAGCCTGTTCTCTATCTTGAAAGTCACTCATCAGTGACCAACGTTTGACAAGTAAAATTACCATCAATTGACAATTCTTAATGAGTTTTTTTTAACTTTGGTCTTTCATACGTTAGTCACCGAGTGACTTTCAGTTAGAGAATAGGGGGGTTGACATTTTCAAGTCCATCACATAAACTAACATGGTCGAATATTCTCGCAATGCTGCTAATAGAGCGGAGTGGAGCCGCATCGCAAAGGGCCGCCACTCAAGCAAGGCCTGAATAACCACGACCACTGTGTTGAGAGTGTACGACTAAGAAGACCCAAAGGGTGCCAACTAAGACTCCGCTTACCGTCCCTCTGTCTATCACGGGCTGTATATCATGAACCGTAATAGGTAGCCAGTTTAAATATTCACAGAGTGTGTATTTCTACTGCCGCTATACATACATACATAGACACACGCCTTTTTTCCCCGAAAAGGAGGGCAGAGCCTCTTTTCACTGTGGGTCACCATCGTGGGAAACAGACGTGAGAAGTGGTGAGCTCATCGCCGCCATTGCTTCCCACAACTGCCTCTGCTAACGCTTTCTTCCAGTAATAACACATTCCTTAAATAAGCTAGCAGCCAGGACAAGTCTTATGCCAACGAATCTTACAAACAAGTCCAGGTAAAAACAAGAAATAAACAAAAAATTACATAAAATTTTTTTTTAGCTCGACCTTAAAAAGAACATAGTGTTCAATCTTGTTCGATAGTACGGAACCCTTCCTATGTGAGTCCGACTCGCACTTGGCCAGTTTTTAAAGCCATACTCAACTATTTCCATAGTGGGATGTAGGCATTAGCAAAATGATTGTCCTACTTCGTATATAATTGAGGAAAATTTAAATCGACTTTCGATATAAATTATAATTATGTAGGTTACATAATATTACTGCATGTCACAATACGTAATAAACCTTGTAAATTACAGCGTCCTAACGAGGCCTTGGGGTCCTTCGTCTGTGTGATACCACCTTTAGCGGCCTTTAAACGTCTACTGCAGGACGAGACGAGGTCTCCCCAATAAAATGCTATGGGGGATTGCTATAATCACCACGCTTCGCAGTATTTATATTGAGTACTCAGGTGGATGCTGCTACCCATCCTCTGTTGTAATCCCTTAGTCAGCTTGTACAAAATCCACGGGAGGAGACCGAAGATTCTATTCTTAGGTCAGATACAGCTCGGTAGACCAAATGAGACCAATAATACGCCTACTACGTAAGAGCAATAAATGAATATGAATATGGATGAAATTTTCGGTTTCACAGATTGGACTTTGAGAGTGAGTGGACGCACTTAATTTTTAAAGCGTTGGTCTCTTCATCTGAAGGCTCTCTCTTTAAGATAAAATAAAGATAAAAATAAGTTTCTTTCACTTAGAATAGGTACAACCAAACATAATTAATGATGTTCGTAAGTAAGAGAACTTTGCCTTCCGTGCTAGTTAAAAAACTGTTTTACGGCAAGGTAACGCTTCTCATCCCATTAACGAGTAGAATGGTCCTTTAGTAAAATTATACCTTAACATAAGCCCATATAAATATATACCTTAGCTAACATACATATTTTATACTTAAAACTATCACTTAACGTCAATAGAGGGGTTAGGTTTCTTTGATAGTTATGAATAGTTTTTTTGTCGTATCAAAACCATTGTGACGCCAAAGGTTGGGAATTAAGGCAAACGAACCGGACGACGCATCGTAGGAAGCCTCTCGACAAAACGATGATGTTTTAAGCTTTGCAGGAAGTCTGTGGATGCAGGTGGCAAGACCATTAGTCGTGACCATCTGTGGGGAAAGTCTATGTCCAGCAATGGACGTCTACAGGCTTATGATGATAACCTATTAAATAAAGTAGATAGATTATATCTTCATAATATCCCGTATTAGGCTACTATTACCAAAAGACTAAGAATTCGTATGCAAACCTCGAAACCTGCAGCAGAATAGTCTTGTGGTACAATGTGTGCACGTACGAATTCACCAGTTTTGATTGACCTCTAATCAATGTGTAGTTACTTTTTGATGAAGGTCCGGATATGCTGGAAATTCTAGACGTAATGCCCAGTGATCGCGGAACCTTTATGACCTTAAAATTACTTTTTGATGAAGGCCATGCTATGTTGGCAATATTCGGCTGCGACCTCATAAAGGCCAGTGTAAGCTGACCCGTGATGACTCTATTAGTGCGTTGCTGGTCAGTTTTAGGAGAGGTCAGGTTGTGCTGGCCGGTGTGCTGCGACCTGGTTCCGCTATGCACGCGCAGGCGTAGTAGCGGCGGGAGGGGAAGTGCAGTGAGTTGCGCAAAGCGGTCACTCTGCAAGTGCTACAGTGGAGGACAAGCAGTAAGAGAACTGAGGAATTTCCTTGTTTGTCGACCTTACACCATCAAAAATTAACAGTTAAATCGTTGGGATTTTCCTGTAAACACCTGGATGCTTGCAACATTTCTGCATAGACGAAATTGTCGAGCGTCAACTTTGGTAGAACACTTAAACTCACCAAAGTTCATTCGGACGAGTCATAGTGCATATTTTTATGGTAAATCTCTGAAATTACATTAAAAATGGGGAAATTTAATTACTTCAGGCAACACTACTTGTCCTCCCACACGAAAGCCCTATACAAGTCATCAAGCTCCAGTGTTGCCTGCACCCTTTTTTTCCAATTTAATACAAGTAATTAATTTTGTAAAAATAAAAAATACCCTCAACGCAATTAAACGGCTGAAGCAATTTTGATCAAACAGCTAAGAACACTCCCGAAAAATACACCTTTCAAACAAAAAAAAACTAAATTGGTTTATCCGTTCGGGAGCTACAAGGCGCCAGACAGACATACACACACACACACGTCAATCTTATAACACCCCATCGTTTTTGCGTCGGGGGTTAAAAACCAAATAAGTCCGTTTTCTGCATTTGCGAAATGCAGAAGCCTTTTAAAGTGAAACCTACTTAAGAAAACTTCGTGGTTCTTTCATCACAAATAACTTGTTTGGTTATTTTCAAAGTCACTAACAAGCGTACAGTTAACGTCATAACGTAACATGTATAATTCGACTAAATTATGTAACGTAATATGGTGAACCTACGTGTTCAATGCAAACTTTTGTTCAAAAATTGTTTAGTTACTTGGGTTTCAGAAACTAAAATTTTCTTGATGATATGACGCTGATTGTACCAAAAAGTTTATTTCAATATTTTTTTCAGTCACGTAACTCTTCAATCGTAATAAGTAATTTACAACGGTTTTTTTATCTAAACGTGATGACCAAAATAATGATTAATAGCGTATTACTCACAAAAAATGACAAGTTACACATTCAAATTACGTGGAAATGACACTGGCATCTGTGTGCTAAGAGTTAATAACAGTATTTGTCAAGAAAGCACATTTATCATGACTTGAGTTTCTGTGTAATCTGTTCTTCTGCGAACACAGCCTAACGGTGCTCAAACAAAGGCTTGCATCGACCGCCCTACACTTCGCTGCACTTATCCCCCCCCCCCCTCCCTCCCGTCCCCCCTATCTACTTTCCCCTCTACGTTCACGTAGTACAACCATCGGTACGACGGTACTGTGTTTTATTCTGTGCCATGGGCGTTATCAAATCGAATGGATTTTGAAAGGAAACTTGACCGGTTGTGCTGTTGTGTGTCCGGCCTAAGAATAGATCCCTCCGTCTCCTCCCGTGGATGTCGTAAAAGCCGACTAAGGGATTACCCGGACTTGTTGATAAGATTTGTCCTGGCTATGGAATGTTTTATTACTAGAAGAAATCGTTAGCCGAGTCAGTCGTGGGAGGCAATGGCGGCGGTGAGCTCACCACTTGTCACGTCTATATTCCACGATTGTGCAACCCACTGTGAAAAGAGGCCCATTGAGGCTCTGGCTACCCTTTTGGGGAAAAAGGAGTGTGTCTTTGTATGTATGTATGTATGTACTTGACCTGTGAAATCTTCTAATCATACTTTTCCAAAACTAATTTTGCTTTAACTGTATGTATTAAAAGTAGGTACATGAAACTGATTGCTTTTTATTTTTTTAAACTTGAAAAACGTTTTATACGGGCCAAATATCAATGCTTCGTACATAGACACTACTTATATTTTCTGTCATAAAACATACCCCACAAGCTTCTATAATATTACTTAACAATAGCCAATTCAAAGAACTTGACTCTAGAGCCTGAAAGGCCTGCATAGATCCCTCCTACCTACGAGTATACTTCAGTGCACTTCATATTGATTCTCTGCCTTCTCTTTCTCTCCCGGGGTTCCGCGAGCCTTTGATAGCTGTATGAAAACCAGTCTAATTGGGTTTAGTATACGGGTAGAGTTTAGAACAAGAGGTCCCTACATACAACCATAATTATGACCAAATGAACATATGAAGTCTTTAGGGTTAAGCTCATTTTATTTGTCATGTTTTTTTTCTGTTTACAATAAAGAATTATAAAAATTATATGACCATATGACCATAATGACATGTACCTTCTACCAAACTTTTTACGAGTATCAATCAATTGCAAAAAACTTTTCTATACTTTTGCTAAAGCTTGAAAAGGCCTGCATATTATATCTCATAGTATACTTCAGTGCACTTCATAATGGATCCCTCTCTACGAATACCTATGTATGTATAAAAGCGGGTTTGATAGACGTAGGAAGATACATTAAAATTAAAGTTTATATTATTCCATAAATGAATTCTTGACTGATAAATTATTAAAGTAGGTAAGCGTTTTTGTATTTTGTTATTGTTGACATGTGTAAGTATTCCTAAAGTGTGTGTTTAATTAATTGTTTAATTTTAATTAATTAATAATCTTTTAATGAATAATGTGTTTGTAACCTGTAATTTGCTTCACCTAGAATGGTGAAATAGAATGGTGCTGTATATAACTGTTTTAAGAACCTCTTAAACCCTATTTAGCAAATAAATGATTTAATTTGATTTGTAAGGGTCCAAAACGTATCTCGTGAATTTGGTTACAATTATGTTCTGTCAAAGCTTGTGTACAGCCACTAAAAAGTACATTACGAAACCGACCAATCATATACAAGTAATGACTATGATATGTTACAAAACAAATAAAAAGTTTTTCCTTGTTATCTATGTATTTACATTATCATAGTACCTATATCTTTTTAAGTCGTCTTCCAACGTTTAGGTTGTCTTCCTTTGTTCCTTCTACTAAACTCTAAGATAGCTGGTCCAGAATGGACACGCACTGCAAAAGACAGGACAAAATGGAAAGCTTTATAGGAGGCCTTTGTCGAAGGACAAGCTGTAAAAGGAAGAACGGTTGCCGATACAGTTTAGTAAAAGTTAAAACTGTTAAATAACATTAAGTATTTAACAGTTAATGTTAAGCATGTAAGTTAAGTTACAGCAATAAAGGTTTTATTATTATTATTATAGTAAGTACCTATAATAAATGCGCATCATACTACTACACTAGTTATTGTAAATCTACCAAAAAACAGGATATGGCAATTTTCGTGACCAACTCTTTGTTATTGTCATGATTCCTAACTAGGTCAAATTCTAAAATGCATTCTGCGCAACCATTGCTACAAATCTCTCTTTCGTATGTTTCACTCGCACATCACGCCGTCTCACGTGGTAGACAGAGATGGCATCACAATGATTATGTCGCACGCACGTTGCGGTTACGTAGAAAGGTGCGTCTCTACGAATGCGGTTAACCGTGTCTACAGGCTACATGTTTAAAATTATTTGCGCAAAGCTTTAGGCGAAAAGGATTTTATGGTTGAATCGTTCGAAGTAAAACTAAATTCTGCAGACAAAACAACTACTCAACTATACGCAATAATTAATCTGCATCTACACAAGTAAAACGAAAAACATTATTACCTAGTTATTAACCCATCTCCAAAACTGTAATGCCTTGTAAAAAACTTGAAATTTGGCATTCGTGCTTCTTTTGTCTTCTAATTGTTCACTAAAGTATTAGTAACCTAGTTAGGCCTCGAGGAAATGCCCCTAAGAACGGATTTGGAGAAATGCAATCACAAAGGGGTAAAAGGTGATTTTTAAAGTGTGTAGGAATAAATGTTATCCCGTCCGTTAGTATGTATCCATTTGAAATTCAATTTGAAAGCCGATGCTCTGTCAAACGTGAAGTAGTTTTTTTTTATTTACAGGGTACCAATAAGCAAACAAGTTTTTTTCGAAAATTACTTGCAAAATTGCGCGCGGGGTAGCAATTATTCTAAACATGGTACCCTGTAGGTAGAAATACATTTTTTAATCAATATTTTTGAACAACCCTGTGTGCTATTGTTTTAAAATAAGTTTATCTGTTTATTTTATGGTACTTTCCTCCTTTTTATCCTTCGAGATGGAGATCGAGAGATTATACCAGGCTAACATTTAGGTCAACTGCCGATAATTTAACGAAAACCTCAAAAAAAACCCTAATATTACACAAAGGTTAGCTGGTAGAGAATGCTCCTTAGCATTAAGTTCGCCTATGTACATTGTTTGTTTTGTGCAATAAAGAATATTCTATTCTATTCTATTCTATTTAATATAGTACAGGTATATACATTTATTTACAGAAATACATTTATTACAGGTATGTACAAAATACATTTGAAACAGTTGGGCCACCTGAAGACCGCTGCAAGCGATCTAAAGGTAGCTCAACTGATCCAAATCACTACCAGACGGAAGCGTCCCTAAGATATATTATAAGATATTTATTATTATATCCACTACGTCCATTTGAAATTCCCGTCCCTTGCGCAAGGCATGTCGAAATACAACCGGTCCGCTTCTCTCATTATCAGATGCATTCAGAATCTTTGGTGCACGGTGCGTAGAGAACTACAAATTAGATTGTGCAATCAGGTTGGTCCGAAGTGGCGTATTTGTAAACGGTAATACTGAAGTCATCTGTACTTTTAAACCATTGCAAGTAGGTGATAACTGGTGATAAGCTTTTGTTATAAATAAATAAATAAAATAAATAATACTGGACTGTTCACACAACATTATCTAGCCCCAAGCTAAGCAGAGCTTGTATTATACAATATATATTACATAGATAGATATTTTTTATTATACATAGAAAATACCCAGGACACCCTGAACAAAATATCCGCAGATTGCACAAATATTTGTTCTGAGGCGGGAATCAAACCCGCAACCTCCTGCGTCGCAGGCGAATCTTCGCCCGCCGCGCCACAGAGGTCGTCAATGGAAAAATTAAAAAGAAAAAGGAAAGTAAAGGAGACTTTCCCGGGGTCAGCTCAGGTACATACCGCGCGTATCGTTATATGTGAAAAAAAATACCGTGTTTAAATTATGTTTCTTTTGGTTTTTGTATGTGTTGCACCCAAACGGCTGGATGGATTTTGATGTTTGAGGTATCATTAGAATCATCTTGACCCGGACAGTGATATAGGCTTTGAACACAACGTCTACAATGCCTATATCATTGGCTATAGTTGGCTGTATTATGTTATCTGTGGCTATGTTCAACAAATGTTTAAAAATCTGTTACCAAATGCTGGCTACCAAATGCAAAAAAAAGCGACAAAAAAGGTGCCAAAGGTGACATGGGCACAAAAATCAAGAGATTATTAGGATGTTCACAAATATGTGTATTTAAGTAAGTACTGTTATTATCTGTTGTGTTATTTTTAATTATTTCTAATAGTTTATTATCTTAGTATTAGTTTTGTTTTCTTTAGCTTCACTATAGGAACTCTGAAATTGTAAGTCACGACACAGTTTTATTTAAAACTTCTGCGTTTATTATCGGACTCAATACAACTGTACCTACCCATGTTTTTGTTCCAAATAAAGCATTTTTTTTGTATTAATAAGAGAGATTAGATTTTTTAAATTAAAAAACAATTTCGTTTTCCAGTACAATTACAAGCGCATTTTTTTATTATACATAGCTGCACAAAGCTAATACTTATCTCTGACTATCAATGTTCTACCAGATCTAAACAAGATCTGTTAATGTCCTCTAAACCTATAAAACTTGTGATTTATTACACCAGGGGGGTTACTATGAGCTCTGATATCCATTCAGTTCAAAAACTATTCAGTACAAAATATCGGTTCATCGTTGACATTTTTCATCGTTGAATAACTTTAATCGCAGTAGTCTGTAGACCCTCTGCTATTGTGCCTTTAAATATAGTTGCGGACATCACGGAACCAATATTTTGTACTGAATAGTTTATCAACTGCATGGCAATAAGAGCTCATAGTAACCCATCAAGTACCTACTTTGTTTCTACCTGCCCCAATAAAAAAAAATAGATATGCGTATCACGCTTTCCCCAAATTTTCAAATACGAGAACTGCATAACATTATGCAAAGATTCAAGTATGTGCAAATAGAATAAACATTACTGCGTGTACTTAGCATTGCAAACAAAGAACTTTCTACTGCATTACTAAAGACCACTATACACTAGAGCAAAACGTAGATAGATAGATAGATAACACTTTATTGCACACCACAAAAATAAAAATAACATTAAAAACAATCAGAAAAATAAGTACCTATGGAAGTACAACGGGCGGTCTTATCGCTGAGAGCGATCTCTTCCAGACAACCTTGGGATGGACTGGAATTGACGAGAACGATAAAGGACGGTGGTGTAGATCAAATAAATAAATAAATAAAAGTATACGTATGCATACAATCTAACTTATAATAACATAAATATATAATATAACTACACAAAATATACTAAATAAATAAATAAAAATATCTGAACATATTACTAGAATTTACAGCCTTACGACATGGACAAAAAATGATTAAACAATAGCTTTTTGAAGATAGGAAGAGATTTAGCGGTTCTGATAACCAGAGGAAGATCATTCCAAAGGCGGATAGCTTGTACAGTAAAGGAATATCCGTAGAAAGTGGAAGTGTGCTCAGGAGTTTTAAGTTGCAATGACTCAGAGGAGCGCAATGCAAAAGGGTGGGAGAGATGAAGATATTGAAAGCGCTCCTTGAGGTAAGGAGGGGCAGAAGGGTTAAATAAAATACTGTACAAGAGAGACAGAATGTGAGTATTCCTGCGATGGCGTATAGGCAACCACTTGAGCATATTTGCGTAGGCCAAATATAAACCTAATGCAGAAATTCTGAAGGCGCTCAAGCTTATCGAGGTATTTTTCAATGAGGTCAGGATAGAACGTAGCGTGCTGCCTACACAATTTTTACATCAGTCGTTGCCGTTCCTTCTAACAGTAGCGGTCATATTATACACAAGTAATTAACTTGAAAAAAAAAAACCCTCATCGCAATGAATCGGCTGAACCGATTTTGATCAAACATAGCCAAGAACACTCCCGGCAAATTCACTTTTCTAACAAAAAAAAAGCAATCGTTTCGGGAGCTACGATGGGACAGAAAGACACACACGCACACACACAAAGACACGTCAAAAATAAAATAAATAAAATGATGCTGGACAGTTCACACAACATTATCTAGCCCCAAGCTAAGCAGAGCTTGTGTTATGGGTACTTACTAGATAACTGATATACTGATATACTCGTTTTTGCGTCGGGGGTTAAAAACGCATGTTTTTAAAAACTTTTTTTTTTAAACATTTAGAAACATTTTTTAAAAACATGCTGCGTTATAACGCATGTTTTCAACCCCCGACGCAAAAACGAGTATATCAGTATATCAGTTATCTAGTAGGTACCCATAACACAAGCTCTTCTTAGCTTGGGGCTAGATAATGTTGTGTGAACTGTCCAGCATCATTTTATTTATTTTATTTTTGACGTATCTTTGTGTGTGTGTTTGTCTGTCTATCCCATCGTAGCTCCCGAACCGATTTCGTTTTTTTTTGTCCAAAATGTCACGTGTACATCTATGCAACGGCACTACTGTAGACACCGGCCCTTTAGCAAATAAGGGGGGAGCCAAAATAGAAAGTTGCAAGACTGGCGTTGCGTTGCAACGCGTACGCACGTTTTGCGACTTTGTCGTTACGTCGTTAGATTTTATTCTGCTTATACATCTTCTATGTTATTTGAATGGCGATTTTGTTGTAAAATAAGCCGATGGTTTAGAGAGGGGATTCACAAGTCTGACGGCATCTCCTGATTGCCTGTAGCATCCTAGATTGCAATATGTTTATTTTGTGTATTTGAAAGCTGTTCGTGAGATTACATTGTTGGCTATGTTTAAAGAAAATTGGAATAACGGAGGTTCACATTTTAGTAAAATTTATATAGTTATCATCATCAGCAGTTACGTAGAGGTCCATTTTTGGACGAGGTTTCCCCCATAGAATGCAAAAGGGATTTGCCAAATTACCACACTTTGCAGGCCGATTGGTGTTGAGTAGGTTCTCAGGTGGGTGCTACTGCCCATCCCCATCCCCTGATGTAATCCCTTAGTCGGATTTTAGAGAGACTTAGTCTTATGTCCATCGTTAAAACAAGTAATTAATTTTGTAAAAATTATAAAACCCTCAACGCAATGAAACTGCTGAACTGATTTTGATCAAACATATAGCTAAGAACATTCCCGACAAATTAACCGTTCAAACAAAGAAAAAAACGAAATCGGTTCATCCGTTCGGGAGCTACTAGGCGACAGCCACACACACACACACACACTTACATACACAGACACGTCAAACTTATAACACTCCGTCGTTTTTGCGTCGGGGGTTAACAATATTTAAATTAATAAATATTAAAAATAAAATGCCTCGTATGAATTAATTACCTCGTTTTCCTCTATTGCTAATAATCTAAGCCTATTAAATTTAGGCCGATTTAGAACTAGTATTGAGTTTATCGATGAACCAAAGCGATTATAAAGGTCGCAGAAGGTGGTGGATGGAAGTGGATCTAGAACGTTCAGCGTGGCATTTTATGTGAGAGGCCTAGTTGACTTTTGTGGGCTGATTATGATGATGAAGACAGCTCTTGACTTGCCAATAATTGAGGTCCAAATCGCCTCTTCTGCGACTTCGGCAACTAAATTCGTTATACTTGCTATGAGTAAATCTAGTGTTAATGAGGTTGATTTATGGATTTCATTAAATTGTTAAATGTAAAAAGTGCTTATTAGTTCGTAGTGATTTAAAAACCACTATGGTGAACAGGTTCTTATAAAAACTAACTGCCCAAAGACCTCATAAAACTTACGCATTTGTCTATAAAAATACATACATTCATACATAAACACACGCCTTTTTCCCCGAAGGGGTAGGCAGAGCCTCAATGGGCCGCGTTTCACACTATAAAAATACAGTTAATTAATCACGCTTGATTCAAATACTGAAATTATTACTTTAATTATCTGGCTCAACGCGTTAGTATTGCCATTCAGTGTGGTAATGCAGCCAGCATCTTAGGGACGCTTCCGTCTGGTAGTGATTTGGATCAGTTGTGCTACCTTTAGATCGTTAGCAGCGGTCTTCAGGTAGCACAACTGTTTAATATGTATTGTTTAAAATTTTGTACATACCTTGTTTTAGTTGTATTATTCTTTCCAATTTGTTTAGCCACATCACTGATCATGAAGTTACCTTAAGGCGCGATAGGTTCTCAAATGTCTCTAGAATTTTAAAGTTTTTGATAAGAATTTTCATAGTTTTCTATGAAGAAAAAAATATACGATATTTTTGAGCTTTTTATCTAGTGAAATCAATAATTCAATACAATATTTGAATTACTTCACTCGATAAAAAAAAATAACAAAGATACCTCCTTTTCAAAATTTAAATGCTATTTTTCAATCACTTCTCTCACGTTTTAATTTTTGAAACATTTGGTTACATGTTAGTTATTATTTGAGTTAGTGAATTCATCAACAAAATTAAACAAAACTTTGAACGACATTTTTATATAATTTTTTTATACATAAAAACACGGTATCAGAGCGTGCTCTCGCCGTCTTCGCCTCATACAAAAATGTTCGTTGAACCTATAGCGCCTTAAGTTAAAGGTACCTAACTAATTGATTTTCAGTTTTTTCAGTAATGCGACTAAAGTACTGAAGTACTTAAAAATATACACATATACACAAAAATACTCAGTCTTTGTCTATTAGACCTAGATCTATGAACCGCGTCGTGGCTATAAATACTGCCAAAAAGTCAAAACAGGCGGTTAATCGTTCATGTCAAAAGCTAATTAGCTAATGAATGGTGGGTATGATCCGTTATACAAGAGAGATGCTTAGAACAAAGCGCTTTGAGCCAAGCCACGGTATACAGTACTATGGTACCTACTAAACGAGATGCAATAAGTGAAAGGCTGGAGTAATCCACGCACTGACGCGCGCGGTACGTAAGTACGACGCGCGTAGGTCTACGCATCTTGTATTTTACCCTCGACGGAACTGTTTTTTTATTTTTTTATTTTTAACTTTGATAGACCTTTGTTTGACCACGATCTAAGTTGGTAAGTGACCGAAGATGGAGCACAAAGGTCTGGAAGGCACCTATTCACTCTAGCCTTGAAGAGACCCAGATTATAGTTTTCAGGAAAGACAGACGACGGTAGTGTATTCCACTCCTTAACAGTTTGCATTATAAAGGTAGAACTGAAACGTTTTGTGCGAATAGAAGGTATGCTAATGAGGTAAGGATGGTGCTAAGCCGTACGCCTGCTTGTCCTATGTCCTATGTATGTATGTATTCGTGTGTATTTGTGTGTCAAACGAATGTTGTCTTTAACTATCTCAATGGTCACGTCCACCTAGGACATAGTCGTAGAGCTTTTTTGTGAAAGAGTTCGACCGGGGAAGTACTACCACCATACCTATTTCTGCCGCAACGCAGCAGAGCTCGCGTTACTGTGTTTCGGTTTGAAGGGTACGGTTACCGTTGAAATTACAGGCACATGAGACTTTTCATCTTTATGTCTCAGGGTGGCGGGCGCAGTGCAATGCCACATAGGGTGTGACCTAGGTAGACTTGTCCTATGTGATAATGCACTGTTCATAGACAGAGGGTACCGCTTAACATCAGGTAGGCCCACTAGTATAAAAAACGCGCCCTTTGTTGCATTGCACTGCGCTCGCCACCCTGAGACATAAAGATGAAAAGTCTCACATGCCTGTAATTTCAGCAGCACTCATATCCTTCAAACCTGAACACAAAAATGCGAGCACTGTTGCTTTGCGGCAGAAATAGGTATGGTGGTAGTAGGAACTAATACTAAACTACTAATTGTTCCCCGACAACAATGCATAATTCAAGCGATATCACACAGTGAGTGAGTACCTATAGGTACTTACATTGATCTTTAAGTAATGGGCAGGTAGCTAAGTACTTTAAATTACAAAATTATAATTAGAAGCTAGCACAGGAAGTTGTCATGTTATCAATTAATTCCGCCATTAAAAAGAACCAAAAGCCATAAAAGTGTTGCGTTAAAACTTGATCATTATTTCATGGATGACAACTTTCGGTTGATTGCGTATAATACCTAGTAATAAGTCTATGTACTTACGCTAATAAAACCATTTCGATCGATGTTAGTAAAGATCACATTAAACTTGAAATATCAATGATTTCTTAGTAATTTGAGATGTTATATACTCGGCTTGTTTGTAAGATTCGATAGTATAAGATTTGTCCTGGCTGCTAGCTTACTTAAGGAATATTTAGTCGGTCGTGGGAGGCAATGGCGACGATGAGCTCACCAATTTTCACGTCTATATCCCACGATGGTGCAACCCACGGTTAAAAGACGCCCATTTGAGGCTCTGCCTACCCTTTCGTGTAGAAAGGCGTGTGTCTATACTCGTGTATGTATGTATATACTCGTACTTATATTTTTATTTTCTTTCACATCTTTTATTCCATTTCTTTTCAACTATTCTTAGAGTTCCGTACCAAAAGGTAGTAAAGGTACTAACTGCTACTTTGTGGTTACCGTTTATATTCTAGTTACTCTGTGTTAGCTCCATGATCAGCTTGAGGTATTGCCAATGGTGAAAGAACTAGTGTGGTGAAAGGATTCAGTACGCCCCTTCATATACATGTCATGTGCGTTTCCCTACGCTTTCAGTTTATTTTATTACACTATTTATTTATCAGCACCCCTAAAATATATGCATTGCTTATTGGATTGCCTTAGTAATTGCAGGGATTAGTGTGAATAATTAGTGAATATGTATAAAACCGTATTTGATGATTGAAAGCGGCGTATTGGACAGTAACGCTAGTTATTTTATCTTATGAATGACTAGCGACTCGTCCCGGCTTCGCACGGGTAGTTTCAGATGAAACAGCCCCCCCCCCCCTCGTATCCCCCCCCCTGGTAGCCTATGTCACTCAGGGTGAACGTAGCTTTCCAATGGTGAAAGAATTTTTTAAATCGGCCCAGTACTTTTTGATCCTATTCATTACAAACATACAAACATACAAAAATAGGTACAAATCTTTCCTCTTTATAATATTAGTGTAGATTACTATCAGCAGAAGATCAAATTCTTCTCGAATTCTTGTCAGAGCTGACATCTGTAGTATTGTTTTTCTTATGACTTCCTTATGTCGTCAAATCTAGATAGATGAAGATATTTATTATTGATTGTGCAACATTGCACATCAAACGAAATAAATTAAGCTTGATTACATGTCTGGTTGTTTTATTGACTGACATTGTATCTGTGAAGTAGTTGTCATGTCAATATTATTATTATTTTTTTTTAGCCTGGACTGCGCCACTAAACAATTCCCTCCTTTTTTTGAATGAAACTAATAGGCAAACTACCTGAGGGGTGAGTCTGAGTTTTGCAAACACCATCGTAACGGTGAACGTAACACGATCGTACGTGTATAACATAATAACTAGCTATTAATCTGTGCCAAAACCGTCACAGATTAATGGCTAGTTACTACGCAATACACGTACACTCGCCGTTACGATCATCGTTACGATGGTGTGTGTAAACTCGGACTTGCCCCTCTGATGTAAAGTGGTCACTTATAGACACCGGCAACACCAGGGTTATTGTCGATGCGCTGCCTAAACTGGAGGTATTTATGAACATATTTATTGAAGCGAAACATGTCGTTACCAAGCGGGAAAACCTCAGATGGAAGCTCATTCCATAGTTTTTAGGTACGGGGAAGAAATGATCTCGAGAAACGAGTCGTAGGAGAAACCCAGGGATCTATGATGTGTGGATGAGTTTTGGCACGGTGCCGGGATGAGCGATTTTAAAATGTCGACCTTCTACTCCTAATATGAACATATTGAGGAAATTTTATGCAGGCCGTGATTAAACAGGGAATCCCGTGTTTTTAACAACTTGGGATTCCCGGTTTGTTTGTCTGACAGCAGTATAATAGCAGACTAAAAATACCAGAACTCTGTACTTACCAAGAAAAAAACTGTCTATAAAATCAAATAATCACACTAAATATGTAAAAACCTGTTCCCATTTTGACAGGATTCAATAAGATGGTACTCATATCATAATTAGTTGTCTAATATTTGGATTAGTTGAGCTATCATTAGAACGTTTGCAATGATCTTTAGATAGCTTAACTGTTTTTTGTTTTTTGTTCCTTACTTGAATTATTTTCTTCTATAGATAAGGTATTATGTTGGTATTATGTTTTTGTATCTGTTTTTGTAGGTATTTTTTTTTTTTTTTTTTTTTTTTCTGTTTTTTGTCCTACTGTTTTCTAGTATTCTGTTTGTTCTGTTTGTTTTTTGTTTTGTTTGTTTGTGCCAAATAAATGTTTTTCATTTCATTTCATTTCATTATTTTAAGTACCTAACTATCACATCTATCTTCAAATAATAATGTTTGTACCGAATGAAGTTTCAATATGCATAAAGTAACAATAATAATAAATTCCGTACGCTCGTGTGGAGACGATGTACGCTTTTTATCGCATTAAACATGATTCAAGTACAATAATTACAAAGTGGTACCACAGAATAAATAATATTAGGTACTACGTTGCGATCCTGCCACAAAAGACTAATCTTTTGAATACACACTTGCCAAGTCCTTTGACCATCTTCCCTCCAAAATGTCGTAATAATAATGGTTCCGTAGGGTGACCAGGAACTGAACCTCACTCAGGGGTCTTTGTAAAAATAATCCTTGACCCAAATAAGCCCGGAATCATAAGATACCAGTTTGGACCAGTTTCGTTTACTGTCCCACTCAGGTTAAATTACGTGTTGGTATACTGAGAAAAAAACTGGGGAAGAACGTGTGTGTTTGCTTCTCCATAAATTTTGAGTATTTTTATCGAGAATAAAGCTAATAAGAGTTTTGTTGAAAAATTTATTGTTCAATTCAAACTTTTATAAAATTAGTAATCGGGACCGTGTCCTGACCAAAATTACCCTTACGCGGCCAGTCTACTATTATCCATCGAGCAGTTCTGTTGTCCACCTTCCGGCTCTATCATCAGATCAGCTCGTTTTCATATATTGTCTTCGGAACTTGACAGGTGTGCAAAATTTCAGCTCAATCGGTCGAGGTTAATTGGTTCTAAATTTCGTTTGTCCCACACTTACAAACGGTCTAGTTAAATATAAAAGCTTGTTTAAAATCCCGTGCTACTACATGTATAAAATCCCCCGCTACTACATGTTTAAAATCCCGTTCTACTAAATGTATAAAATCCCCCGCTACTACACGTTTAAAATCCCGTGCTACTAAATGTATAAAATCCCCCGCTACTACATGTTTAAAATCCCCCGCTACTACATGTTTAAAATCCCCCGCTACTACATGTTTAAAATCCCGTGCTACTAAATGTATAAAATCCCCCGCTACTACATGTTTAAAATCCCCCGCTACTACATGTTTAAAATCCCTTGCTACTAAATGTATAAATCCCGTGCTACTACACGTATAAAATTCGAATTATCTTGGAATAGTTAGGTAGGTACACATATAGTACACTTATGTATAAAGTGTTTTGTCTTTTAAATTGACAGGCAGTTTCAAATTCGATCGAACGAGACAAAACAAGGTGTAACGATTCCAAGAATGACCCCGTATTCATTCGTTTATATATATATAAAATATATATTTATTAGTATTTATAGTATAAATACCATAATTAGGAGTTATTAAACAGATTATAACTCCTAATTATATGTATAATAAAGGAAAGTTTTTAGTTAGCGTCAAACACTTATTCTTATCATAAAACTATATTTTTTTATGAAATCAATTCCAAATTCGAATCATTACATTTATTTATTTATTTTATTTATTACAAAAACCAGTTTTTAAAACATATGTACACCTACATACATGGTATTGCACGCGCATTACGAGTATTATGACGTAAGCCTCCCCAAGGCCACTTTGAGTCCTTGGTCCCTTTGTACCATTATCGATGTACGTACAAGGCCGCTTCAAAACGAACTAATAGGTACCTATAGTTGATAGACAATGTGTGTAATTTAAATATTCATTTTAAACTGGGCCTAGTAAGCACATGGCATGGCATGTAGTCAGGTGCTATGTTAAGCGAGGTACGCATTAGTTTTGAGTCTGCAAATTATCATTTAGTATTATTTTTACAAAAACAGTACTCATCGTAATCCTTTTGCTACGGCGTAGCTGCGTAGCAGGCGTTACGAGCTTCTATTTGCTAATCTGTGACATAAAGACTAGACGATTGAAGCACTAAGCGTGAAATGTACTGCACGAGTGACTTTCTGTTGGGTTCTTATTTATAAATGAATTAATTACCTTCTGACATGCGTCTATTACCAACCGACCAACCAAGCTGCCAACCTAGTTGGACGATTAGGTATTAGGTCTCGAAGATATATGTTTCGAAAATGCCGTCCAGTGTGTCAATAACAGAGTTTAATATAAATAATATTATTAAGGAATATAAAAACTCGTATTTGTTATATCATGGTTATTTAGTTCTTCCAAAAGCAATTGCAATTTGATGTCGATGTTCTGACACGTCATGCTTATTCTCAGAATAGTGAAGAGATAAAGCAAGTTTTACTTCGGAGTCTAAACTACCTAAATTCATTTATCACTCAATTCTAAAGCGTGGCTTCGGTCGTCTTGCAACTGTGATAACATTTTTGTTATTTTGTGGTTCCGCTAATCACGCACTCTCTTGTAGGTAGGCCTAATATAAGGTTATCACTAAAGTGCACAGATATCTGCTTCGTATGTTAGATAATTTCAAATAAAACTAAATTTAATTTGCCAAGAAGGAAATTTAGAGTTTACTCTGCGGTTTTTGCCTATGAAAATGTTAAAAGAGCTCAATTGAAGGGGTTCATTTCGTCCAAAAAAGCAGCTGGTCTAATTATGACCATGGGTCGATCGGCATTTTGCTCTGCATGACTGTCGTTAGCTAACACCTCGCTCGAGAGGACATCTTAACACGCTGTAGCAAGAGCTGCACAGTTTATGTCAGTGGAGAAAATATGTTAATCTTCATCATATTTTCAAGAGTCCAAAAGACGTATAAGTTTTCTTGCGAACAACATTCGTGAAATACTCTTTAAAAAAATACACTTCTAATGTTAATATTACTTATCAACTTAGGTTGATATAACTAATAAGACTAACAAATAATTATTATAAAGAGGCAAGTATATTTATAAATTCGATAGTGCTGCAAATATTTGTTGCGGTATTGTTTTTCGAGATTTTCGGTCACTTTTCGTTTCTTCGAGCGCCATTCTATCACTTTCTACCCAACCCAAACTAGATAAGACATCAAAGTTTACTATTTTTCAAGAGTAAGCCACACTTTACATGCGAAGATGCGGGTTCGAGTACCGCTGGAACGTATTTTTTGGGTCACATTTAAATTTAGGTAAACATCATTTAGCTGTTGTCAGCGCCTGTTTAATCTGTTCCCTATGAAACTAAAGCCGCAGAGTAAGTATTGTAGAGCTGTAAAACTAAAATAAAATCATGGTAGTTACCTACGAAGTGTTAGGTGTTTAAATACATGCTATAAATATAGCTATAGTAAACACCTGAAAATTCTCCCAAACGTTTCAAAGTCCAATATCTCGTGGTATGAGGAAAACAGCTGTTCATACAATTTTTGTGAGTTACACCATTTTATTGCAATATTAGAATAAGTTTTAGAAAAACTGTGAAAAGGGAACTTATGTACAATATTAACAGTTTCTAAATTTTACGTAAACGGAATAAAACCTTCGTAAAAGAATCCCACAAGCCATTTTTCGTATATTTCACGAGTGTGTTTTTTTGACAGCCTATTTTGCAACCCGATCACAAAAAATAACAGTTATGAACCTAAATGAATCCGTTTGATGTCAGTATATAGAACGAGCACAACAATTAAAATATTCATGAAGATATTCTACAACCTGACCTAGCATCGCTTCTTCTATATATCTGTTTAATAATCTATGACCGAATAATGGAGTACGGAATTTAAAACTGTGCGTTCTGTCAACTCGTCGTGTTGTGATTGGCTATCCACTGTTTGACGTCGACGGAAACGTAGGTCCAATAGTAGCTGCGACCTTCGGTCCTACCATGCTGGATTCAATTCAGTTGAATTCGTAATTTTTATTTGGATTTATAGTAAATCTAAGATGAATAAAATTTGAAAATTTATGACCTATTTGTTTTTAATTGGTTCTTAAAAAAGGAAAAATATATTATCAGAGACATCTAATTTTGTTAGTTTGACCATAGATGAGTTTGAATAGAAGGTCAACTGCTACTCGTAATATCTATTTTAAGAACTTCTATTTTTAAATAAAATCAAGGCATATCTATTCACAAGTAGGTATTGTACTCTCGAAACGTTTTGAAAGAACTTATGCCGCAGTTTCAGTCTGAAATGGACAAGCTGTGTAAACCTGTCCCATTTTTTTATAAGACCTAGCTACCTAGGTTGTTCAACAGTAAAATAATACAATATTTCTGACTCTAATTAAACTTTGTTAGATAAACGAATTTATTTCGTTCAACAGCAGTTTATAAACGTTGGATTTGACGAATATAACTGCATAAATTGGTCGAAGGATAATTTCTCATCAGCTGTATTATATTATTATGTCAACAATCAATTTGAGGAGAGTGTGAAATCACCGAACGGGTTGAATAAATACCTAGTACGTTTCACGATGTCAAGAGTGTCGGCAACACAAACGACGCGTTGTTTAGAATTTTTAACTAAACACGAGAGCGCTTAAACGACTCAGTCAGCGTTAGGTATTGTTAACATTACTACTTCGCAGAACTGACAACCGAGGCATTGGGAATAAGGGTTCCAATGCGTCGGCCACAAATCGGTCATTGCAGTGTAGGAAGTCAGACGGTATTTCAAACGTAGCAGGAAGTCTGTGGATAGAGGCTGTTCGTCGTGACACTCTATGGTGGAGGCCTATTTTCAACAATGCACAGGCTGACGATGATGACTTAACTCAAGCACGCTCTTATACAAAGCTTATTATTCATGCAAATTAGATAAGCAAATTCACATTTCAAAATGTCGCTGCAACTGCCCCAACCGAAATTTAAATCAGATTCAGAAGTCTCGTCTACGCACAATAACCTCGAACGGAATCACATAAAATTGGACCGAGTTCGCAAGGGCATAAGGTCTAGTATCGCGGAAGCGTGCTTCGTGAAGGCGAATAGTGTGCAGAAACGCACACGCAATAGAAGGCGATCTGACCGCGAGGAGGTGAGGTGCTAATAGAGGGCGCGGGCCGCGCGGGGCCGCTTTGACAGTTTCTATGCAAATTTTAATGCGTTACAAGACCAGTTTTCGCCTCAAAGCGGTTCCGGGCCCACTTCGGGCGATCTATCCATACACATAAATTAGATCCTCAACTCGCACTTCTTTAAACTGGATTTATCGTCAGATTCATTTAAAATAATAGTTTACGACTTCGCAGTTCGGGTAATTTCACCGATCTCTGAGACGTAGGCTGTCTATAGCGGAGTAGAGAGGCCATGTGAATCATCGTAGATAACCCGTCGCTGTGAAATCATAGGGAACCGGTCCGCGGAGATCTCGCAGAAAAAAATAAGTGATGCAACATAGCTGAACAAAAAGTGGGAGATACGGTTGTCTCATTATCAAGTTCAATAGCCCCGAATCGGCAGCACGTGTATGCAAAACTACGGGGACGGTAACTGCGCAAAAACGCTCTTTTGCCGGAACATTATAAGGTGCAAACTGCTCTAAACAGCTTGCAATCAATATGTATTGTATGCCTCGGGGTGTCAACATCTATTTATCAATGAGCTTCAACACCTACCTCTTTGAAATGTCTAGATTCACTCCCAAATAGGTTAAACGCATCGATTTTGTTTCAAAATCTATCGTGACTTCCTGGTGCGGCGCCTCTGCTGTCTCCGGAAATAACTGAAGCCTTAACTAAATAGTAGATAACTGAATGATACTTTCCTCGCATCCATAATCGTTAATTTCACAGTCCCCGTTTCGTATCAGAAAACCATTAGAGCTCTACGAGCCTTGCACTAGCATAGTCCGTGTATCACTGAGTGTGTTGTGTTTGTTCTCTCGCGGCGTCTAAGAGCATGAGCACTGGTGTCGGTTGAGTAACACTGGTTAGTTTGGCACCGTGTTGCGTTCTCGTAGTTCACTTCCGCATGTTGCAGCGCCGCGGTGCGCGGTGCGTCGGAGCCGGTGCGCGCGCCTAGCCGTCGTGGGGAGCGCTCGCGAATGCGACCGCCGAAAACTCTTCACGCCGCCCGAATGCAGAAAATTCGGACGCGTCGAGTGGGGGACGCTCTACGACTATCCGAAACTTGCCTTGCGCGTACGTGCAGCGCTTCGCTATGAAAAAATCCAAGGTTAAAGCGCGCTGCCAAAAAAAGACGCACGCAAAATGAAAAAGACGGCTAGAGCGGTGCCCCTTGCGGGCCCTCGTGACGCCTGCTGCAGCCGAATCTGCACGCCGAGCCGAGCGCTGCCGCATGCTACCACGGGCCACCTCGTACACAGAGGGTCAGAGCCACTCACGTACTAACTACTCCTTGATCTAGCTCTCCACACCACCACACGCTGAGCCTATGTAGGTACATAGTGTAGGTATACACTAGCGGGCTGTGTGAGTGTGCCTAGTAATGTATGCGCTAATAGCTAGGTAGGTATTTTCGTGAATAGTTTCGCACTCGTAGATACAACGTTTGAATAGATACAGCATTCGTTTTACGGTTATTGACATCGCGCACTTTTCTGAAAAATGTATAAATAGTTTGCGATGTTTAAAAGTTTTCTGTTTATCATTGGTAGGTATGTAGATACAGCGAGTAACATAACGTCTAACAGTTACATGCATAATCATGAGCCCACACTAGGATTTACTGTGTCGTGGGTTTCAGGAACTACTAGTACCATGGTACCACAGCACCCAGACCCAGAACAAATATTTGCATATCATACTAACATTTGTCCCGCAGCGGGAATCGAACCCGCAACCTCGTGCATCTCAGGAAGCTACTTGCCCGCGGGCCACCAGAGGTTTTCAAAACAAGAGGATTAGATCATTGGTGGTAGGGAAGGTAGTACATAATGGCACATCCGAATCACTCCCACATGATGTTCTACAATTTTGGATCCTTTAGAAGTAATAGATGTATAGAAAATTATTTATTGCACAAGACTAAAAAGCAGTACATAGACGAACTTAATGCTAATTAGCATTTTCTTCCAGCTAACCTTTGTGTAATGTAGAGTGGGTGGTAGAGCTATTGTGAATCACTAGAGGTCGAAATTAAATGAATAACATAATTAAATTAAATACCTACTCTTAATCACTAGCTATATAAATACCTAACATAATATAATATATAAAACTAATATATGACCTTTGATTATTTTTAAATTAAACCTTTTTTGCAATTAAATGTTTTTTTCCTACTTACATTACTTTATGCATTTATTTGTATAGAGTGAGAAAGAGGGTAGATCGATAGATCTGCTAATAAAATCTACTCGCAAAAAAGACTTTAGTTAGTTCTTCCGTGATCATGGCGCATGAAACTGTGCCGAAATATCGGGAACAATCAAAAAACGTGGTAAATATACCGTTTCAAGTGAAAAAAAATGACCTACACTTGATATAGCACTAGTACATACTTTAGTGGTTTTTAAATGCACCATAATACAATTATAAGCAAATATGATTATGTTAAAATAGTTAACATGGTAGAAGAAATTAAAAAACTATTAGGAACTTCCAAAATTACTTTCCTAATTAAATTGAGATAGGAAACAATGTATCCTGTTTCGTCACCAACGATTGCTATAGAAGGTACCCAACCTATATATTTAACCTACGATTATTGTTATTTACTATTGTAGTCACGGAAGCCACGCCTACCTTTTTTTATTTATTGCAGTCAATTCAAAGATTTCCTGGCAGAGATGGGTGTTATCAACCTAGACCTTAGTTTAAAATTATTATTTTTAAATCTATAATTCTGTGTGTTGATCAAAAAATCAACCTATCTATCTATCCATATACATGTTGGTAACCCACCAAACAGTATAATATACATCTATGGTCTATAAAATCTATATTGTTTATGAACGGAAGTTCGTACGTGTCTTGTGATCGAGAGATGGGTCGAGTAACTATAACTATGTAAAAAGCTTGGAATACAGTGTTTAATAAGTAAAAATAAGAGCCTGTAGTTTTAATGTTCATCCCACACCAGAACCTCAACACCAACATTGGCACAACTACATATGGTCCTTCGAGCCGGCTATATATCTATCTATTTATCTGTATATCTATCTATCTATCTATATGCAACCCAATTATATTTATGAAATATTAATGCATGTTTCAAATTCGGTTTTGACAATATGTCTTTCCTACCTTTTATTCGTTGATTATTTCACTAAATTAGCTAAAACAAAAGAAAATATCCGGTCATTTATTTTTAATTAGTTTGCGTTTGTGTTTACCTACTCAGTTTGGTTACTAAGTAGTAGTTACCTTACACACTCAGGTTAATTAAAACTAATTTTAAAACACTTCCAACATTTAATCATTTAACTGATTTTCAAATATATAAATTTATTTAAAACTGTGTTTGATACAAACAAAATTAAAGCAACTGGTTCCCAGAAAATTAATAACTTACCCGTAAAAATCACTCGAAAGTTTTATTCTTAACTGATTGAATAACGGTACAATCTGATGGCCCACCTGGGGGGTTAGTACGAGTTTTGATAGTTTTCGAAACTATATGAAGTTTCGTTTCCTTCCATACATTTACTTGCAGCGCCCCTAGCGGAAACGAGGAGAAAACTAAGGAATGTATCAGTAAATGTATTGAAGGAAACGAAACACAAGAGTTTTATTTTATTGACCAGTAACCAAAAAGCAAGCCTACCTCTGTTTATTCGAAAGTTTGACAACATATAACAGGCGATAAACGACCAGCTCTTTTTGACCTTTTGTTAATTTTTTCAACGCTTTAGCTTTTTTTTTTTTTTGTTTTTTTTTTTTTTTTTTCGTCATCGTACCCGATGGAATATCTATCTGTGTTGGTGAACTTGAGTCCTTACCTTTCTAATGACAAAAACAGCCCCTTGGAGAGAAACCAATTACAAAAACCGTTGGAAAATATCGTATATCGTACAAACCAGTAACAGGTATCTATTTTCTACAAAATTTTAAGCAACTGTCAAACATCTAATATTGAATTATCGCCGTAGCGCCCATACGATAATCACCACAGTGAACCGTGCTAACAGCACCTAAACTCCGGCCTCGAAGACACTTCCGCAATGAAACAAACTACTTGCATACAATAGAAACTTGCTACAGTGACAATCGATACCGCTGCTGACCCTAACATTGTCGGTACGAACCCGTTGGTAGGCGTATTGTGCAAATTTACCACGTGTTATAAATTACTAGCGACTCGTCCCGGCTTCGCACGGGTAGTTTCAGGATGGAAAATATCCCCCCCGCCCATCCGGTAGCCTATGTCACTCAAGGTGAATGCAGCTTTCCAATGGTGAAAGAATTTTTGAAATCGGCACAGTAGTTTTTGAGTATATTCATTACAAACATACACACAAAAATACAAATCTTTCCTCTTTATAATATTAGTGTAGATGTAGATTAGTGTAGATATATTCCTTCGGCAAGAATCAAAATTAAAATAAAGTTTATTCATCGAAATCAAAAGGTTAATTTTGAATCGTTTTAATAAGTGAATTTACTCCCAGTTTATGTCTCCTTCTAAATACGTTTGCCGTGGAGAATTACGTCCCGTTCACTCACGACAATCACGAGTAGGCTGTGTTATAGGCCGATGATAAATAATGCAGCTGAAAGAACAATAACAATCGTATAGCGTTTCCTTATCACCGCGGCAAGGCCACACGAATTATGATACCGTAGTATTAGAATACAGGATGTTTCACATGTGAATTGTAGGGCTTTTTATGAGTTATTCTAGTACAGCTCTATTGTGTGGCCAAGCCAATTGAGAGCAATTGCTTTGTACTGGTTCAGATGCTTTTTGTGTGCAGTCCTAGGCCAAGTGGCATGATACCACGCCGTAATGACTGGACCTGCAGGATACAATTATGTACCTACAGTCAGTTACAAAACTATTGTGCAGTATGAATTAGAACAGATCGGAATGGAAAACCTCTTTAAAAGTTTATGATTCCCTACAGCTTTCTCCATTGATACAAATTTAAGCAAAGGCTCTTTTCAGAGACGCATATCCACAGACAAAGAAAGAAAAAGTGACACTAGACAAGAAGAATGATCTATAATATTGATAGTTGTGTTTGGGTGGCTCAAGACTGTCCGTCTCATTCCAAAAGAGGAGTTTGAACAAGGATTTTTGCTCAATAAACTCTTCGGCTTTTCTCGTTCATGTCTGACGTAAGCCATTCCTTATTCTGTGAGTAAGTCTACAGAAAACCAAAAAGTGATCACGCGCTTTTTGAACGAAAGAACGAATGAGTTAGTAGTCGCTATCCTGCTGAGGGAAGTCTTCCGGTTGATGGTTAAAAAAAATACAATGAGGAGGTAATTTGGGACGCTACGTGTGTCGATATACTTTTGACATGTCATCTATCCGGGACATCTGTTAGGGCCCGGTACAGCGGCCGAGTTGGCTGAAGAGCTCAAAAGGTGCGAAATTGCAAGTCTCGACAGAACTTACGTATTGAGCCTTTCGGGTTCGAACAAGGGGGGAACCGGGACATTTCGCATTTTAAATATTTATTTCTGGTATTCTGGTTGAAGTGACGCGTGACGCGAGAGCTGGCTTTTATCTGGTTCTTTTTTTTATCATTGACCATTGTTTGACCACAATCTCACCTGTTGGTAAGTGACGATGTGGACGAAGATGGAGCACAAAGGTCTAGAGGCCCACTCACTCTAGCCTTGAAGAGAAACAGATTATAATTTTCAGAAAATACAGACGACGGTACTGTATTCCACTCCTTAGCAGTTTACATTATAAAGGTAGAACTGAAACTTTTAGCACGAATATACTAATGAGGTAAGGATGCTACCGAGCCGTGCGTCTGCTCGTCTTATGATAAAAAGGAGGTGGTTCAACGCATTGGTACTCGCATTGCCATTCAGCGTGCCAATGCAGCCATCACCTTGAGAGTGTTTCCGTCTGCTAATGATTTGGATCAGTTCACTTGTATTTAAAAATGTTCTTTAAACCTGTATACCTGTATTAGCTGTATGTACTGTTCTTTTTGTAAATAAAGTATTATTAAAATTAAAAAAATACACTGTATTGCAAAAATATTTAAACTGCAGCTTTTGTAGCTGTATTTATTTAGTTTAACAAACATTTAGTTCCACTCTAGTGACCCTATCGTAAAAACTACGATGATTTCCTAGTATCCTTCATTGCAATGAAAAGTGCGATTATGTTCCTAACTTTGCAAGGCTGTGAACTCAATTCAGTGCAAAACTTTTTATTCGACACGTCAAAGTAAACCAACAAACCGACAATGATCGTTTTGGAAACAAATGATTCACAATGGCCGACAGAAAAGAAGTGAAGTTTGTTGATTTCTTCAAAGCAGATTGTGGATATATGTTAAAACTGCAAATAATTGGATGAGGTCTCTGTCCAGCAGTAGGAAAAAAACACATGAGAAGTAGAAAAAAACAGAGTCTAAGTTTTTGTTCTTTTGCTATGGAATATATCCTAAAAGAAAACAATGTATCACGTAATTAATTGTTTATATCAAGGTTAATAATCACGTAAACAAGTCATATCAATCATAAGGCTGCTTATTACATAAGATCTGAACAAAGGGAAATGTAGAGATGGAGTATAACAATACTAATATTATATTACACCCTTTTCTTTGGCTTTCTGTTAGCAATTACGTAACCATTTCTAGGACCATCCTGAGTATTTGTGGTACACGTCAAGAACAAACACACAAACTCTTACGAGAATTCTGAGTAGACCAAATCGAGATAAAACTCGAAACAAGTAAGAAATTTTGTAAAAATTAAAAAAACCCTCAACGCAATGAAACGGCTGAACCGATTTTGATCAAACATAGCAAAGAACACTCTCGACGAATTCACCTTTCCAACAAAATAATAATCTAAATCGGTTCATCCGTTCGGGAGCTACGATGCCACAGACAGACTCACACAGACACGTCAAACTTATAACACTCCGTCGTTTTTGCGTCGGGGGTTAAAAATATAGTCTTGAAGATGCGGTATGATGGCTACTAACATGCATTATGTTATTATTCTTACACTATTGAAATGCCCGCAACTGTGTCCGTGTGCAGTTTTTTCCATACAAACTTTAAAACCCCGTTACACCCTCCTAGGGATGTGTAGCCTGTAGTCAGTTTAAGCCATGCGTTGATTGTCAATCAGTAACGATTTTAGATATATATTGATGGCATGCCATTCAGCTGTAAGTTTTCCAATCATATTTTGTAAGTTATACGCTACCTAGTGACATGCATTTTAGTATAATTTCTGCCATCTCGAAGCTTCTGTCATTTTAAAGTTCTTTTTTTATTCTTTTCTAGCAGCGCCCCGCGGTTTCACCCGCGTGTGTCTCGATCCCGTGGGAATATATCGGGATAAAAATATGCCTATGTGTTATTCTGGGAGTCCAGTTATCTTCATTCCAAATTTCATCTAAATCCGTCCAGCCGATTCAGCGTGAAGAAGTAACAAACACACTACACACACACGCACACAAACTTTCGCCTTTATAATATTAGTGTGATTGTACACAGAAACATAGAGTTGAAAAACAACTCACACAAAGGACATGAACAAAGACGAGCTTAACCCTAAAAGAGTTTTCTTCCAGGAAAAACATTTGGTGATAGGTAGAACAGATTAATAATGGTGGGTCCTTGTGCAGAAATTATAAAAATATACGTAAATACTTAAAAACGACGAGTTAGATACCTACAAATATAAAACTTAATAAACTAACTAACCTACATTTAAATTAAATAAAAAACAAATGATATATAAATATAGGTACCCAGACAATCCGTAGAAGAACCGAGATCACCGACATAGCTCTCTGAATTAGCATTAAAGTTCTGAATAAACTATGATTTTACACCATAAATTTTGCATTTGTAAGTTAAAAAACGGGACACGCTGATTATTAGAAGGCTTACACAATTCTTGCAGAGTTATCTTATCAGAGCAGCGTTAGCCCAGCTCTGATTAGATGGCTGCATAGGCGACTCTACGAAACTCTAAGCCTATGAAAATGAAAACGGAATTAATAATTGGCGGATCTAATCGGAAGATACCAGAGGTAAGTGAGGTTGGCAGTTCCGTTTCAAATTCGTTTGATAATTTTCATACAATAGAGGTGTTCGTTGATTAATTTCTAGTTTTCAAGTAAGGTACTAAGTTATTTCAGATTCCATTAAGGAATGTACAAGTCATTATCATCGTTATCAGCCTACAGAAGTTCACGGCTGGACATACGCCTCAACCATAGAATATTCATATTCCACAATGGTTGAGTTCTGCGTGCTATATGGCCTGCACGTTTCCACTTCAACTTGCTAATCCAGAGAGCTATGTCAGTGATCTCGGCTCTTCTACGGATCTCCTCATTCCGGATTCTATCACGTAGTGAAAATCCGAGCAGAGCTCTTTCCATAGCCCGCTGAACAACTTTGAGCTTTTGTGTGCAGTCGTTAGTTATCGGCCACGTCTCAGTGCCGTAGCTAAGTAATGACTGGCAATACGCAATGATGACATGACTTTCGTCTTGAGGCTCTGTGAAGAAAATATGGCGTAGTTTCCGAACGCTGCGAATCAGAGTTGAATTAGTCAGCTACTCTTTGAAGATGTACCTACCTAGTTGAATCGTTTGTCCCAAATAAACATAGTGGACAATTTTAAAGTAATACCTACCATAAAAACTTTCGTGAACCATATCAATTATTTTATAAAAACGGGAAAAAGACTCTCGAAACGGGTCGAAACAATGTCGGTGCTTACATCGATTTAACGGTAACTGTTTTTTTTTTTTTTTTATAAAATAAATAAATAACGAATACCTACCAGTTTTACATTTATAATATTTCAAATATATTTGAATTATATATCCTCTTAATTTACACGCTGAGCGACGATCAAGCATGTTGTGTCACACTCACTTTACTATCTATTTTTACACAAATAAAAGTACCTACTATATCATTCTAAACTAAAATTAAACTATGTAGATTACCTACCTTATTTAACAATATATAATCTTATATTATTGATCAACATAATATAAGAGGAAGAGTCTGCATACATTTTTTTATTTTATTTTTTACTAGCAGCGCCCCACAGTTTCACCCGCGTAAGTCTCGGTCCCGTGGGAATATCGGGATAAAAATGTGCCCATGTGTTATTCCGGGAGTCTAGTTAGGTATCTCCATTCCAAATTTCATGCAAATCCGTCCAGCCGTTTCAGCGTGAAGAAGTAACAAACACACTCACACACACACAAATTTTCGCATTTATAATATTAGTAGGATACTACTTTGAATGACGAATCAATCAGATGGACCACTGTATGTTAAGCGGTACCCTCTGCCTATGAACAGTGCATTATCACATAGGTCACGTCCACCTAGGACGCACCCTATGTGGCATTGCCCTGCGCCCGCCACCCTGAGACATAAAGATGAAAAGTCTCGTGGGCCTGTAATTTCACCGGAAACCATACCCTTCAAACCGGAACACAGCAATGCGAGCACTACTGCTTTGCGGCAGAAATAGGTAGATACATACCTCAATCAATCTATTTATCGAGCCATTCATGCATTTCCTTAAAAATCTATACTTTTTAATTATATATATGCATTAAAGCGAAAACATTCAAAGTATCGTTTAAATTAATTTCACTGAGGAATAGTTGAAAATATTTTATTAAGAAGTTTTTCGTGTGAAAGTGAAACTGTTTTCTCACATAAGTACATCATTTTCATGGCTTCGGCTGTGCGCATGCTCGAATTGCAAGCTCCGGGTTAGGTGCGACCTAGTTATATTATATACTAGGTAACCTAGATGAAAACAGGTCGATATAGGCTCGACAGGCGTTTTTAGGCATGTGTAGCTGGGGAGCTGTACATATCTAAAAACGCCTGAGTGAATTCCCCATGTGGGTGAAGCATTAAGGGAAATCGCTCTTGGCGATATAAAAAGCTTTGTTTCTGTCATTGAATACATTAAGTATCAGAATAAAGGAAAGAATGATATGCAAATATACAAAATTCAGAGCATTTATTGAAGTTTTAAAATATAAAAAAAAAAAAAAAAGTGTTTCACTCTTAGAGCATTGCACGCCTGTTTCACTACACTAAATCAATGTTATTATGAAACTCGGCTAATACTTGGTTTTTTTTCAAATTGTTTTGTCTTATGAAGTTTCTAGTTCGATCGAAAAAGACATAAGACGGGTTGAAATCTGCCATTTTTGAAAGAAACGTCGTCATTTTTATTTTATTACATTTTAATGTGTTTTTTCGAGTTATTTCGTGTAATTTTAGTGGCATTTTAACCGGTGTAACTTGGATAAATGGCACATGTGTGATGTAGTGAAATTTGAGTGTATTGCGAGTCTTTTCGAAATGGTGGATTTTTCTCTGTAAAAATTCAGTTTTTGTGCCACAATTTAAACTGGGTTAGGACTAGACGGAGACTCTTGACGACTTGACTATAAAACTATAATAATTATATCACTTGACATTGGCTAAATTGTTGCAAATAATGCACAGAAGCCATTACCTAAGCTAAGAAGAAGAAGACATAAGACGGTGTAACTTTACCAAAGATATTTCTCGTATACGGTTTATGTTAAATAGTGTCATGAAGTTTCAGCCAGCAACACAATTTTTTTTTTAAATATTGAACTAAATTCCAATTTAAAAGTGTTAGTGCGTACGTAAATTACCTTTCGTAGCGTTTCGTTTGCACATCTGGTCTAATGTTGACGCATGCGTAGATGTAGGCACACACCGTTCAATGTCATCTTCTGCATCTCACTTGTAACAGGTTCCAGCAGAATCGTAACAAACCCTTTATTTAATGTATCATTTTACAATACATAAATATGGTTCATGATTTTTATTTTATTTTGTTTTATTTTGTTGGAATACACAAATTAATCTGTACTACTCTGACATGTGGAGTCTGTCTCTCTCAGACTTATTTACAAGAAAGCCTTGTTCATTGTTAGATATTAATTGATTACTTTAAAGGCTTAGCGGTGTGGTAGACCGTTCCGCATTCCGAATTAAATAGAGCATAGGATCACACCTCTCCTAGTAACGATTAATTAAATCCACAGTACTTATTATAAAATCGTTAATACGTCTTTTATTGTCACCTAATCCCAACATATTTATTGTACAAAATCCACAGCCCTAAATATAAAACAGCAAATACTTACCTTACTTATCATACGGTCAATAACGGATTTACATTTTAAATATTTTACATTTTGGACAGACTAAAAATAATATAAAATAATAATAATAATAATATGTAGAATATAATATATAACTTTTGAAACTATCATGGTTATGTACATAATTTTCACTAGAAACGGGATATTTACCATGATTTTTGAGTTTTATATGTTCCCGATATTTGAGAAAACCTACACACACGGACCGATATCTTCATGCTGATTCGCACCACCACCCTCGGCAGCTCAATTCAGTGGTAACATCTCTCTCCAACCGAGCAGTTGACCTGTGTGATGAGAATCACATTGAAAGTGAGCTAGCTCATGTCCAGCATGTGTTGCGTAAGAATGGATATAAGTTTCGGTCATTACCATCCCGACCTAGGCCAAGACCCCACAGATGCAGAGTAGAACGTAGGCCAGCGTTTCTGCCATATGTTAAGGGGGTGACGGACAAAATTGCGAAAGTCCTGCAGAAGTTTTCCGTAAAGACCATCTTCACTCCCTTAAAGAAGATATCGCACTACTTGCGTTCACCAAAAGACAGTTTTCCACTTGAAAAGCCAGGGGTGTATAAAATTGATTGTAGCTGTGGGAGTTCGTACATTGGCCAAACGAAACGTACGATAGCGTGTCGGGTTAAGGAGCACATACGAGCGGTCAAGAACAGGGACATACATAAGTCAGCCATAGCAGAACACCTTTTGGAATCTGGCTCAAATCATTGGATCGAGCTACACAGTCCGCAGGTAATCTCGACAGAGCGACATTACATACCGAGAATGGTACAAGAGGCAATTGAGATTACTAAGTACAGAAACTTCAATAGAGAAGATGGTTTTCAATTATCTGGAGTATGGAAGCCTGTGGTAAGAATGTGTAAGAATCAAAAAAGTGTGGTACCTGCTACGCGTCCGGACACCGTTAGTGTTGTGTGTCGAGTTGGTGTGAATTGTGACAATGAAACCGATGGTAGTGGTATCGTTCGTAATAAAAGAGTGAGAAAGAGGGTAGATCGATATATCTGCCAATAACATCTACTCGCAAAGACTTTAGTCAGTTCTCCCGTGATCATGGCGCATGCAACTGTGCCGAAATATCGGGACATATAAAACTCAAAAATCATGGTAAATATCCCGTTTCTAGTGAAAATTAAATATAATATATGTTAATTGAAGTTATCATTCCAGTTGGTATTTAAAATTTATAGAGAAAAAAACGTCGAAAAAAAATTAAGGTGGTTCAGAGACATCATAATTATCACTAATTACATTTAAAACACGTATTCTTTTTTATTACTTTTTTTACAAATTTTTATTCCATTTTAGACCAATCAAGATGGGGTTTGATCGAAATCAAACATTAGGACGAAAGCCTCACCACCTTTTTGCTCGCCAGATGACTTTTCGATAATGCTATTAGCATTAAATCCTCCTAGCACTATAGTTTTGTATGAGAGGTTTAAATACAAACGAAAACGACATAAACGACATTTTTACTATAGGTACAAACTTAGATATGCGCGCAACTATATATTTATAACTTTTTCTTCACTTTTTTTTGGTTTCCTGAGAATCGATTAACATCCTCATCAGCCTGAACATAATCGATAGTTCTTCAATAATCCTACTAATCCTACTAATATTATAAATGCAAAAGTTTGTGTGTGTGAGTTTGTTTGTTACTTCTTCACGCTGAAACGGCTGGACGGATTTGCATGAAATTTGCAATGGAGATAACTGGACTCCCGGAATAACACATATGCACATTTTTATCTCGATATTCCCTCGGGATCGAGACTTACGCGAGTGAAACCGCGGGGCGCTGCTAGTATAATATAATTCATATATTAAGTCAGACATTACATAGATCCATTATCTGTTAGTACATATTCTTAAAATCTATGTTATAAATACATCAGTTACAGGTGTAGGTTTAAATGAAAACTCCCATCCGAATCCCGACCAAACAGACTTTAGCGAGACTACCTAACTGATCTGGACCCGGTAAAAGCCTTCATTATACACCAATATATATATATATATATATATATATATATTATATATCATATACCAAAACTTCCTGTTTTGGTATATGATATACAGGGTGTAACATAATATCCCTATAAGCCCGAGGAGGGGGTGTTCTACACATCATGACGAATAACTTTAGTTCTACGACTTTTTGAATTTAGATGTTTTTCATTCATGAAATATCTTGTAAAAATCCTGAAAGTCCTCGAGAAATTTCTCCAGTAATTTGCCTAACACCAAATGAGGCAGCCCTAGCCTACCTTAACGTACAGTAACGTCCTCATGTTGTGTTAGGTACATTTCCTACGGAATTTTAGGATTTTTAAGCGGCATTTCATAAAAGAAAATCTTCTAAATTTAAAAAGTCGTAGAGTTAAAGTTATTCGCCATGATGTGTAGAATACCATCTCCCCGGGTTTATAGGGATATTATGTTACACCCTGTATAATTAACCCAACTATTGAATAACTAGAATGTTTGATTTTAAATTATGGAAAATGCATCATACATGCGTCAACCGTTTTACATAGATTTTGTTTTATTTCGAATACAAGCATAGTAATTGGTAGCGTAAATTTTAATTGAAGAAAAAAAAAGATTGTTTGTAAGACGACCACGTGGGTTTAGTGAAAACGGATTTAACACCGCATTGTTATTGTACCATATTGTTGCGCCGATTTTATAATTATGGTGTGTCAACATGAATCAAATAAAAAAAATACACTTAGACTCCTCCTATCAGGACAAATGGTACTAATATAAACAAATATTAAAAAATACATCTGCCATGATTTTAAAGTATAACTAAAAAGTGACAAAAAAACAAAAAAAAAACTTGAGAACTACGTGCTTAATATTAATTATATATTTTTAGAACCGACTCCACAAGTTCTATACATTGATTACAAAAACGACCACTTTCAGAAAAAAAAAACCTTTGGTCATTTTAATTTGGACATCATACCTTCTTTTTATAATTGACTTATTTGATGCGTATCGGGATTACGTGCAGATTCTAATGATAAATCATCTAAATCTGTTAATATGGCGTTTGAACCCTAAAAACAATACACTACTTTTTTGGGGCAGTTGTGTAAAAAGAGTTGAATCCCGTGCTACACAAAAAAAAGTCAAGCACCTTATTGCCACTCTTGAAGAAACCGGCACCGTACAGTTCGAATAAGTATGCATAGTCAATAAACTCTAGTGCTGAAATGAAAACTAAGCCTATATATATGAAACTAGATGACCCGCGCGCGACTTCGTCTGTGCGAAAATATCCCCGGGGCGGCGTGCAGACAACTTAAACATCAACAACCACCCCGTGAAACGACACCAGTGATGTCGTTTCAAAATATTTGAAAATATTTGAATCTCAACAACGACACCGTGAAACGACCTTTGAAACGACACCATACTCAAGTTTTTCAATTTAGGGGTCCCATTTTATCCTAAGGTCCTGAAAATATTTTGATTTCAACAACGACACCGTGAAACGACCTTTGAAACGACACCATACTCAAGTTTTTCAATTTAGGGGTCCCATTTGAACCTTGAGTTCCTGAAAATATTTTGATTTCAATGACTACACTGTGAAACTAACTTTTAAATCGTCAAAATACGCTGAAATCTGTTTAAAACTTAAAGTGTATTTATTTACAAAGAAAACGTTCCCCTGTCATTTTTCTGGAAAATTTTAGGTATCGCTGAAATACGTGTTTATTAATTTTATTTGAGGAATCTCCATGTAAAATTTCATGGTTCTACTACTAACGGTTTTCGAAATACAGAGCATTTTTGTTTTACGTTAGAATCGCATTATGAACCCCTTAGCATGCGAATTTTCAAAATTCCTTTCTTAGTACAACCCTACGCATCGAGACAAACACACACTGTAAATTTCAAGTCTCTACGACCAGCGGTTTAGGCTGTGCGTTGGACCTCGGTCAGTCAGTCAGTCAGTCAGGACATTGCCTTTTATATATGAGATATTAGATAAGTCGAGGCGGTAACTTTACCTATGCCTACCAAAAAATGCGACTAAAATAAATAAACAGAATGTTAATTTATTTTCTTATCAATTTTCTGAACAATTTAATACTATTTTCTACACGTGGTATGAATTTAACATTTTAAATTAAATTTAGGTAAAAATACTTTTTATTTCGAATAATACTTTTTTAAAGTGGAATTTACATGCATAAAATAGGTTATTTCATCAATTAATTGCTAGGTTAATTAGCTTATCCGCATTCTGCGAGTACTAACGACGCATAATGTCTTAAAATTCAACTGAAAAAGGATACTAATTTGCCATACACACGTATCATTGCTTAGCATATCAGCTGAAACCGTAAATAATTGCGATCCCCATTTTGCTCTACGCTTAAGGGGCCCCAATTCGATTTGAACGAAAATCTTGTAGATTCGTACAATTCAATTTTTGAAAGAGAGGCACTGTGTAAAATGAGAGCTAGCGCCAGATCCTGTGGTTGGAATTCGGAAAATTCCGCTACTTACTTGCGAAACGGCAATAAACGCGCAAAATATTCTAAAACTTGTTCCAGCACGTACGTTTTATTGAAAAAGTCTTTAAAGTTTGTGAAAAAAATGTTTGTAATTTAGATTCTACACAACATGGGCTAGATACCTGATCTTTTTTTTTTTTTACTTTTACAGTTTGTAAGAACATTATGAACATACAAAGTTCAGGTAAAATTGTGCAAATAAGCTGATTTTTGAAGGCTTATACAGAATTAAAAGGAAAACAAAAAAAAACAAAAAAAGATCACGTACGTAGATATATTCTTCAAGATACATATTTGTGCAAAACATTTGACGAAAAAATTGTTACAACTTTATAATCACGTACGAGCTGAGCACCAGCGTTTTTATCGAAAGTACTGGAATTGACTGCTCTTAATGCCATTTACGTTTCTATAAACCGGAATTCTAATGGCATATAAGTGATAACTTGAAATAAAAAAAAGCAATACAAAATAACTGCTCATACTATAGGATATGCGGTTTGAAATTTTCTAAAGGCCCTTTTTGTTTCCATTTCAAATAACCAATCGCATGCAGCCTCGCTGAGCAAAGCCTACGAATACATAATTATTTGCATTAGCAAAAGGTCATTTTCTTTAGTATGAATAAATGTAACAGCATGCAGCCTTCAGAGCGTAATGGGAGTCGGCACCGGCCGGCGTGGTATACTCACGTGACGATGCTCAGGCTGCCATTGGATGACGCGGGCCGGGACGAGAGGATGTGGAGACACACGAGCGACGCGAGGCCGGGGCGGCCGGGCCTGGACGGGACTCGGTACTACGGTGCTACGGTACTCCCTGGTGCAGCGCCGCAGACGCGCGTATCGAGGAAGGAAGTCCCGGCGAACTGTCAACGCCGCGGAAATCGGGCGGCGGCAGACGCAGCGCGCATGCGTCGCGCGCCCGTCAACAGCCCAAACCTACCCTGCAACCACTCCTGCCCTAGCACCCACCCCCGGGTGGGCACCCGGCTCGGGGGTGAAATCGAACGTCATATCCCACCACGCCACCCGCTGTAATTCCTAAAAAGCGCTGACTACCCCCCGCCGGTCGACCCTAAAAAATGCATTGCGTAACGGTTTTGTAAATTTCACTGGAGAATGTTTGTCCAATCAATTTTCCACCTGCTTTTAGGAGGTAGAAGGACAGGGGCTAATAGGATCGATGGTTCGATGTCACTTTTAACTTCTTTGGACATTCGGGTGATGTTTTGTGAAGTACTTTTGAGTTTGCATCCAGGGTCGAGTATTGAAAAATTTGTGCTGAATACTTTTTGTATATCTTTGAAAATACATTATCTCTGAGGGATATAAGCCATTTTAATTTAGGCATGTCTTTAGTCGCGGTTGGGCAGCTAGTAAGAAAAATGTTTTTATTAAATTAACAGCCTAGCCTAGCATAGCTATGGGCTTGTCGGCATCGTCAAGTCCGACTAACAAATAATCAACATCAAAATCTATCAAAATGCATTCAGGTCTGGGAGCTCGAGGAACGTTTTAAAACCAACACTACATGTGAGATAAAATTAGAGTTCGGTCAGAAAGATGGTTATGTTTTTTAATATGAAATTGATTCGACTTTTATTCGAATGAACAGTATATTTTGAAATTTATTAAAAAATATAATATCATCGCTATATATATCGACAGAAATTCAATATACGTAAATCACTGACATTTTCACTTGTAAACGAACGACCATGACATTTTGGCCGTTTCAAGGTTAGAGTTATTCGAATTCTTAATCTCCACGATACTTTACATAATATCTTCTGTGGCGATACTGTGTGAAAAATTTGCAGGTTTCTTGTCATTAAAAGTCTCTACACTAGTAGTTCTGCGAACAGTAGACTTCGCAAGCGCAAACTTGTATAAAACTATGCATCATGTCGATCCATAATCTGTATCTTGACAAACTCTTGACCGATTTTGGTCTTATTCGAAAATTTTGCTTACAAATTGAGTACCAAATGTTTCTGCCAAAAAATATAAACATCGACTGTCAAATAGCGCCACAGCAGATTTTCTTCCTTTTTGGGAGAAATACGACTCAGGAACCCTAAAAAAGTGCATTGTCTTGTTGACTACGGAAACCTAAAAACATGTACTTAAATCAAAACAAATCAATATCAAATATCTTATATCTTTAGTAAATCTAAAGTATGGTAAAGTTATGGGTAGGTTAGTACATAATTATTGAGTGCTCATACTTATGCTTATAAAGCGTGTAAATTAATATTCCTTTACGGTTTTAACATTATCAGTATAAAACGCAATATACGTCAAAGTCGAGACTTCCACAGTTTAGGAGAAATTTAAGCACAACCAATTCACAAGTCTTACTAACCATCGTTGTTCGAATCAATAAACAAATAATTACTACTATGTTATTATTATTATGACCAGTTAACTTGTACTAAAATTGATTTATATTGGCTTACAGGACCACTTGCAATAATCATTTGTCCCCATTCCACAAAGAACCGTAATAAAACTACGATTGAAAACGTGGACGCACCGACCTACATATCGGTTTCTATTTCGGAAAGAGCACGGGCGATGCATTATTTTTTAGCCAGTTGACCCCGTTTCGTTCCCGGGAGTCCTTTGTTCGGGGGCTACAGCGTGAAATAGGTTAAATAGACTAGCAGTACTAGCTAGACACAAATTACGTAGCCTAATTGTGAGGTACTCGCAAAGACACCAAATTGTCCAATAGTTTGGTGGAATAAGCAATGGCAGATTATGCACTGCGGGAATAAAGCAGTGTCTTACGTCACCGGCGGCGTATTGAACCCTGAGCGTAACGAGGGACTCTATAGTTAGATTATATTTTGTAGAGTCCTGAGTGAAGCGAGGGGGTCAAGTTGCCAAAGATGAAGGCTTTATCCTAAAGGAACATACTCTACTTTCCACACCTTCAGTAAGACAATAAAAATTCACTGAAAATCACAGCACCAACCACAATCTTTTGTTTCACATTCTTTGAAATGGCGCCTTTTTTTTGAGTTCTGCTTATGGTGGCCATTTCGATTTTCGAATAAACCTCTTTCCACACGCAATTGACGTTTTAAAGTCAAATCACCTTACTCCATTGGGAGTTTCGTACAACTTTACCTCCTTGGGAGGTAATGCCTTACTTTACGTTAAGATTGCATGATATGTAATTAGACATTGTCGAGCAGGTGGTGTGAAATAGTACATTGTGATACGAGTCTCGTAAATAGGTTATTGCAAACGAGTTGATGTTTTGGGCGAGGGTTTACTATCATCATGAGTTTGCAATAACCTTTACGTCCGTGTATCATACGACGTTTTTCAATACAGTTGTAAGAAAACAGTTATATAATATCTTAAGGCCACCAAATACCTATCCCGAGTTTCATATTTCTTCGTCTATAGTTATCGAGTACGGAGACCTGCAATCTTCTAAGTCTATAGTCGACATAATTTTATTCTCATTTATACATACCAGAGCCTCAATGGGCCTCTTTTCACAGTGGGTTGCACCATCGTAGAATATAGACGTGATGAGTGGTGAGCTCATAGCCGCCATTGCTTACCACGACTGACTCAGTTAACGCTTTCTTCCAGTGTTATCTATCATATTCCATAAATAAGCTAGCAGCCAGGACAAATCTTATACCAACGAATCTTACAAACAAGTCCGGGTAATCCCTTAGTCGGCTTTTACGACATCCACGGGAGGAGATGGAGGGGTCTATTCTTAGGTCGGACACACCACGGAAGTTATTCTCAATTAATTTAACTTTTTATTGGACTGAAAGAACATACTGCCAAATAAATAATTGACGACCTCTGTGGTGCGGCGGGCGAAGGTTGGCCAGCGACGCAGGAAGTTGCGGGTTCGATTGCCGCCTCGGAACAAATATTTGTGCGATCGCAGATATTTGTTCAGGGTGTTCTGGGTATTTTCTATGTATAATAAAAAATATCTATCTATGTAATATATTGTATTAAGTGTTATCAGTTATCTAGTACCCATAACACAAGCTCTGATTATCTTGGGGTTAGATTATGTTGTGTGAACTGTCCAGCATTATTTATTTTATTTATTTTTATTTATTAAATAATAATAACTGTATGAAAGTTGGCAAAAAGAATGTCGATCATTCAGCATTTTTTTCGGCACTATTATTTACAAAATAATGTGTCTGCTAAATATCTTTGTAAATAGTACAATAGAAAGTAGGGCGCATTGGATTTTTCAAGTTAGGTTTACGTACTTGCGATGCCCTACATAGCGCATCATAATTCAGCATACAATGGGGTCACAAGTGGTCGCATAATGAAGTCACTGTAGCCAAACATGTTTATTAAATGAGCATGTGACGTTGAATATCAATGGGATTTGACTCTGCTGCTGACCTAAAAATTGTAATTTTGATTTTGGCGCAATTAATCATTTTATTTCAACATTGTGAGGAAACCGGCTAGCTTATTACGTATCTTGCAATAGCAATGCGATAGCAAGAATCACGCGAGAATTGCGCGATCATCGCATCCAAATTGCAAATTCGTATTACGGATCGCTGATACGTAATACGAATTTGCGATTTGGATGCGATGATCGCGCAATTATTGCTATCGCATTGCTATTGCAAGTTACGTAATAAGCTGGTGGCGGTATTGAAGACGTTTGTGGAGTAGCTTGTTTGTTGTGCAAGAGGCCCCCGGTTCGAATCCTGCTTCGGGACAGATGTTAGCGTGATCTGCAAATATTTGTTCCAGGTCTGGGTGGTGTGGTAACATTTTACTCGTAGTTCCTGGTACACAATTAGTAGTAGTAGAGCTTTTTTGTGAAAAAGTTCGTCTGGGGAAGTATTACCACCATACCTATTTCTGCCGCAAAGCAGTAGTTCTAGCATTGCTGTGTTCCGGTTTGAAGGCTAAAGGTGCCGGTGAAATTACAGGCACATGAGACTTTCATCTTTACGTCTCAGGGTGGCGGGCGCAGTGCAATGCCACATAGGGCGCGTCCTAGGTGGACCTGACATATTAGGTAATGCACTGTTCATAGGCAGAGGGTACCACTTAACATCAGGTGGGCCATCGCCTGGATCCGTCATTCCAAGTAGTATAAAAAAAAAACGACGCAGGGGATCCTAGCGTAGGATCAGGACTAATTAAATATGAGACTTGTGGGTGCTATCTGTTATGTGTTTTACGTGCTATATGCAATGTAATATTACCTCGCTACAACAGTAAAGCTGGGGCCAGCTATGGGACAATGTATCGTTATGTCTTACTCATCATACGCTGCAATGGGGTCATACTACGAGTTACCAAGCCCTAGTGTAGCCATGTTGGATAGATGACTTCATTAAGAAGTGACAGCATCACACTAATATTATAAAGGCGAAAGTTTGGGTGTGTTTGTTACTTCTTCACGCTGAAACGGCTGGACGGATTTGCATGAAATTTGGAATGGAGATAACTGGACTCCCGGAATAACACATAGGCTCATTTTTATCCCGATATTCCCAAGGGATCGAGACTTACGCGGGTGAAACCGCGGGGCGCTGCTAGTAGTTTATAAAGATGCAAGTTCCTGTTTCGTAATATAACGTTTATATGATCAAAAATAAGCCCAACTAAGTAAATACGTAATGTAATATTATAGTTTTGATATTATATTTATGTTTGTTAGTTTTGTCTTATACTTATTCTAATATCTGTATATAAAACTTTTCAACTACAAAACCTGACTTCCTTCATTGTATTTGACCCTTTGGGAGATGCTTTCTACCGGTGGTAAGTAGTTAAGAGAAAAAAAAAAGCAGCCAAGTGCGAGTCGGACTCGCCCATGAAGGGTTCTGTAGCAGCAAGTAACATAATATAAAAGTTCTTGGATGGATTACGATTTGTGACGTATTAAAAAAAACTACTTACTAGATCTCGTTCAAACCAATTTTGGTTGGAAGTTTACATGGTAATGTACATCATATTTTTTTTTAGTTTTATAATTCTCTTATTTTAGAATTTATGGGGGGGGGGGGACTTTTTACCACTTTGGAAGTGTCTCTCGCGCAAACTTTTCAGTTTAGAAAAAAATTATATTAGAATCCTTAATATAATTTTTGATGACCTATCCATAGATACCCCACACGTATGGGTTAGATGTTTTTTTTTAGTTTCAGTTCTAAGTATGGGGAACCCCAAAAATAAAAAACTACTTACTAGATCTCGTTCAAACCAATTTTCAGTGGAAGTTTACATGGTACATCATATATTTTTCTTTGTTTTATCATTCTCTTATTTTAGAAGTAACGGGGGGGAGCACCCTTTTTACCACTTTGGAAGTGTCTCTTGCGCAAATTATTCAGTTTAGAAAAAAAAAATTTAGAAACCTCAACATAATTTTTGAAGACCTATCCAATAGATACCACACACGTATAGGTATGGTGTTTTTTTTTTTTTGAGTTTTAGTTCTAATTATGGGGAACCCCAAAAATAATTGTTATTTTTTTAAAAAAATTATGTAAAAAACTTAATGCGGTTCACAGAATACATCTACCTACCAAGTTTCAACAGTATAGCTCTTATAGTTTCGGAAAAAAAAGGCTGTGACATACACGGACAGACAGACAGACATGACGAATCCATAAGGGTTCCTTGTCTTTGACTACGGAACCCTAAAAATGCGCAATGAGTAACATTCTCAGTAATCATCCATACATTTTATTACCGAACCCAAGGATGCTTTAAACTCTTTAATAGTATAGCAGTTTGTACTGATTTGTTAAAAAGTTGGTGTTTGTCTTATTTAGTTATTATTTGTGTCGGAAAAATCTGGGTTCTTCCATGAAGAACAAAAAAAAAAAAAAAAACTGCGGCCTTCTCGGCTAAATCGGTTAAATAGTTACGTTTGTATAATAGTTTACGTTGGTGTCTGCGACACAGTTTTTATAACTACTGCAGATTTTCATCGTTTTCTATTGTACTTTTTAAGCCTCTGTTTTTTGATCCTCAATAAATATATCTTATATATATATATATAAATCTTATTTCTAACCTAGAAAAAAAAAAATAACAGCCGTCAAATTAAACTATTTAAAGTAGATTAAAAACAAAAACGAAGCCAAGTCATGCATGATACAAAACCATCAACAAAGCCAACCCTTTTCATGTCAGAACATCATATTTATCACAATTATCAATGTAAGGTCCCCAGTATAAGATCTTATCCGATGCAATTTTGTAATCAATCTGGCTTACGTAATACGTAAACCTAGTAAAAAAAACAAATAAAAAAGGCCGAGTTGGCCGATAAATGAATTTAGATCTAAGTGCGTCAGAGTGATCTGAGTGGTCATAGTAAGTTATGTTATAGTCCAAAATACTTGACAAGTTTTGACGGTCGAGACAGACGAGTTACCAAGATGAAGGACTTTAATGAAACTTGATGCATATCCCTATTTTAAACTGACGAAGTTGGCTCTATTTTCTCATTTATGTCTGAGATTTTTAAGCCTGAAAAGCAATATGCCGTGTTTTTTTCCAATGATTTGTTGGTTTATTTTGCGTGGTGTGTCTGGCCTAAGAATAGACCCCTCCGTCTCCTCCCGTGGATGTCGTAAAAGCTGACTAAAGGATTACCCGGACTTGTTGATAACATTTGTCCTGGCTGCTAGCTTATTATGGAATGTGTTATTACTGGAAGAAAGTGTTGCAGAGTTAGTAGTGGGAAGCAATGGCGGTGATGAGCTCATCACATGTCACGTCTTTATTCCACGATAGTGTAACCCACTGTGAAAGGAAGCCCATAGAGGCTCTGCCTAACCCATCGGGGATAAAGGCGTGTGTCTATGTATGTATGTATAACTAAAAATTTCTAAATTCATAATTCTTCTTTATGTTTGCCCAAAGACAACATGCCATTATGTCAAGCAGGCTATGTTTTTAATGATGAGTGAGTCTGTCAGTGCTAGGCCCTTCTCCCATTAGGATACGCACAGACGATTCAAGTATCCTGAAGGTATCCTGCAAGTCTCGGAGACTAGTCGCCGGCAAGTATCTCACATACATTTGAATGAGCCTAGTGTGCATGCATTCAAATGTATGTGAGATACTTGGCGGCGACTAGTCTCCGAGACTTGCAGGATACTTGAATCGCCTGTGCGTATCGTAATGGGAGAAGAGTGTTAAATTAAATACATACGGTTTTTTAAACGACTTTGAAGAAATTTGGGTTTCTGTGGATTTGACCTAATAAATAAAATAAATAAACAATGCTGGACAGTTCACACAACATTATCTAGCCCCAAGCTAAGCAGAGCTTGTGTTATGGGTACTAGATAACTGATATACTTAATAAAATACATTAAATAGATAGATATTGTTTATTATACATAGAAAATACCCAGAACACCTTGAACAAATACCTGCGATCGCACAAATATTTCGCCTAATGTATGTAGATAAACAAAATTACAAGTTGTAGGTCTTAGGGAAGGTTGGTAGTTAAACATATTTACAAATGGTATTGCTTCGTCATTTGATTTGAACTAATTACTTAGCTGGTTTGCATTTTTAACAGTGGGTAAGCATCACGGAACAAAATAAGTATTGTGTTTTATTTTAATATAATTATGTGATATGTTTTTTATTTAAAGTTTGTTTATTGTTGTTATTTGTAGTTAGGTTTTTAGTCTTTATCAAAAAAAATGCGTACAATATTCTATAATATATATCTTATTATGTATTCATGGTCATCCATAGTTATTGGGGTTCCGTACCCAAAGGGTAAAACGGTACCCTATTTCTAAGGCTCCGCTGGCCGTCTGTCTCTCTGTCCGTCTGTCACCAGGCTGTATCTCATGAACCGTGATAGGTAGACAGTTGAAATTTTCACAGATGATGTATTTCTATTGCTGCTATAACAACAAATACGAAAAACAAGAATAAAACAAATATTTAAGGTGGCTCCCATACCAAAAAGTGTTTTTTTTTTTCGCCGTTTTGGTTTTACCTAGCTGCATCTCATGAACCGTGATAGTTAGACAGTTGAAAATTTCACAGATGATGTATTGCTGTTGCCGCTATAACAACAAATACTAAAAAAACAATAAAATAAATATTTAATGGAGCTGCCATACAACAAACGTGACTTTTTTGCCGTTTTTATAGATAATGGTATGGAACCCTTCGTGCGCGAGTCCGACTCGCACTTGGCTGTTTTTTAATTTAATAAATGTGTGCTGGCAGCACGTGGGTAGGCACTCCACTGGCTCTACTTAGAGGTTAATGTAAATACTAGTATGCGATCTTAAGTGTGATAACATATCTGGGAACCGGTAATTTACTCAAAAAATATTTTCATAAATAAATACTTACTAGCTTATTTAGTCGATTATATCATGTATATCATATCATCTACATTATAATCAGCTAGGCTCGTGCTATAATATATGTGTATACCTATTCACTGAACTCCGTAACGATTGAGCGGATTTTGATGACATAAAAAACCTATTAGTTTAAATAAAGTACTACTTAAATCATCTTTCTACCCGTGTGAAACCGGGGCGGGTCACTTGAAATTTATATTTTGAGGACTTTCTTGCACGTTGGGCGATTACCCCGCTGGGATGCGAGAAGTGCAGGTTTAACTCCCACTGCGGTACAAAGAGTTGTAGGTAGAAATGCAATCGGTGTAGCCATTATAATCATTTTAGATTCTACCACATACATATTTTATAAATAAATAAATAATGCCGGACACAGTTCACACAACATTATCTAGACCCAAGCTAAGCAGAGCTTGTGTTATGGTTACTAGATAACTGATATACTTAATACAATACATTCAATAGGTAGATATTTTTTATTATACATAGAAAATACCCAGAACACCCTGAACAAATATCTACGATCGCACAAATATTTGTTCCGAGGCGGGAATCGAACCCGCAACCTCCTGCATCGCAGGCCAACCTATATTATATTTAAATACATATTAATGTTATAATGATTTATAAATTGTCACAATTATAATGCAATTGAAAAACTATTGAAGTTAGTAGATTAGCAAAAGTGTCAAATCTGACAATTATGAGATAATTAATTAGCAATTTAAATACAATTGGTTTAGTAGAATGCTGACTAGAATAAAATAGAATTGAATAGAATCTGTGTGGTGAAGGTGTGTGTCAGGATCGTAGCAAGTGGAAATCCGTGGTCTCTGCCTACCCCTCTGGTAAACAGGCGTGAGTTTATGTATGTATGTATGTATATTTGAATAGAATCTTCAGGCTGCTAGCAGGCAGAAGTACCTGGTTATATGGTTGTTTGATTCAACTTTTTGATGTCTTTTATGGTAGTAACTAACTGCTTTGGTTCGAGGTCAATGAAGGGTTCTGAAAGTATAGTTAGGAAAGCCCCCAAACGTAAATACCAACGTCAACGCCCACTGTGAACGATTGTCGTGGCATTTTATGTGGGAAGCTTATGTCCAGCGGTGGACTTACAGGCTGATAATGACGAATACCTTACCTTACGGCGACGAATACGGTACCGTGTATGCGTACCTATACCTACCTACTTTGTAAACGAACTGAATACAAAATGTGGATTCTAATTGGTTTCAGAAGAGCATATAGTGTATAACTTATAACTAAGTATAAGATACATGTGAATCCTAGATTAAAAAAAAACAAAAAACGAAACTCTATTTAGTATTTATCTTTATTCTCTATTTTGTATGTAGGTATATGCTAATAATGCGTTGCGAGTTGCGACGCAGAACGCACTTTACCAGCACGTAGATGGCTCTCGTTTGCATATAATGCCTGCCAATGACACTAAACTATAAATATTTATTATATAGTAGGTACATTGTATAAAGTTACAGTCTAATTCGAAACCTAACGCCTAAATTACTCACAGCAATAGAGTGGCTAGGCTATAGAGCGCTTGCATACAATGCGTGCCAAAGATCGCATCCCGCCCGGACAAACACTGCGACACGTGTAAGACCAGTGCCGAACTGAAACATGCTATTTTAAGACACTGAAATGTAAATGTTATCCATAAAGTGTTAATGTGTGCATAAAATATAGATTATTATTTTTGAAGTGTAAACCAACACTTGAAAAATAATAAACTATATTTAAGACTATGATACAAAAAATAAATTTATTTACAGAAATGATAATACAACTATTACAAATTATGTACAAAATACATATGAAACAGTTGTGCTACCTGAAGACCGCTGCTAGCGATCTAAAGGTAGCTTAAATGATCCAAATCACTACCAGATGGAAGCGTCCCTAAGATGCTGGCTGCATTGCCACGCTAAATACTAATGAGGTGTGATCGTGGTCAAACAAAGGTCTAACATAGTTAAAAAAAAACGTCGCTTCGACCAGATACCCTGAAAGAATTTTGAATACGCGAAGGGCCCCTGTACCCCACGGAACCAGAGTGAGTTTGCTTATACGTATAATATCAGCTTAGTCAAGTATTACCATTTGATAATTAATTACATACATACATAGTGCAGTGGGAGGCTTTCACCGCCACGGGCGGTGTACATATTAAGTACCTAATAATAAACTATTTTTAAATTAGTGTTTAAGTTTTTTACTTTTTTTTTGTTAGGTTATTGTATATTTGTATATCATTTACTTTTAACTTTTTTATGTGTACCTATAGGAATAATAAAGCTATTTTTTTATTTATTTTTTATTTACATACATACACACATAGACACACGCCTTTTTCCCCGAAAGGGTAAGCAAAGCCACAAATGTGTCTCTTTTCACTGTTGGCTGCACCATCGTGGGAAATAGATGTGACAATTGGCGAGCTAATCGCCGCCATTGCTTCCCACGACAGACTCTGCTAACGCTTTTTTCTAGCACGAATAAAAAATACTATATAGTATTCATCCAGTAATAACACATTCCTTAAATAAGCTAGCAGCCGGACAAATCTTATACCAACGAATCTTACAAACAAGTCCGGGTAATCCCTTAGTCGGCTTTTACGACATCCACGGGAGGAGATGGAAGGGTCTAATCTTGGGCCGGACACACCAAGGACAACGGTTACTTTCATTAACCATATATTTATTTTAAATAATCTCTTTTCTATATGATTACTATTTAATTAGGTTGCAGAGAACCCTTAGAAAATTAAGTATTCCGATCGGGCCCACCACGAGTCAACGGTACATCACCCCCCCACCCTCCACCGCCAGAGGCTGAGATAGATAGAAAATACTTTACTGTACACCTTAATAAATAAAAATACGAAAAAAAATAAACAAATCCCCCCCCCCCCCCTCCCCCCCCCCCCCCCCCCTAGGGTTGTGTCACTAGTTTAATCAATAAAGTTCTAGGTAACGTCTGATGGATTCCCACGCGGTAAAAGTTGGGAAGATGTTTTTTTCAGACAAATTGTGTGATAAATCTTCTTAAAAGTATTTGGTAGAACTGCTTTTATCACTGAATATAATATGATGAATGTTAAAAATGTATTCCTGAAAATTAATCTCATTAGCTACTCATCAAGCAGTTAAATACCTTGGTGAACGTGACTATTTCATATAGTATCTAATCTATGGGCTAAATAAGAATAATTAAAGAATTGTACAAAAACACGTACGTCTGCTTGTTCCGTCATTCGAGAAGTATATAAAAAAAAAAACTATTTTATAAAATCGTAATTACGCTGTGTTTATTTGTTTCTTTATTTTATTTATTTGGATCCCCAACGAAAGAAGCACAATCGTACAAAAATATAATTCTAAAGTTACTTAAATCTAGTGTTATTTCAATTAAAGGTAATTACAGCATGCATATTATATCTATAACTGTGAATACTACTGGGCAAAAACAAATACTACTATAAATTTTTAGTAGTAGTAGTAGGGCTTTTTTGTGTAAGAGTTCTTCTGGGGAAGTACTACCACCATACCTATTTCTGCCGCAAAGCAGTAGCGCTCGCATTGCTGTGTTCCGGTTTGAAGGGTAAGGGTGCCGGTGAAATTACAGGCACATGAGACTTTTCACCTTTATGTCTCAGGGTGGCGGGTGCAGTGCAATGCCACATAGGGCGCGTCCTAGGTGGACGTGACATATGAGGTAATGCACTGTTCATAGGCAGAGGTTACCGCTTAACATCAGGTGGGCCATCTGCTAGTTCCGTCATTCTGGTAGAATAAAAAAATAAAAAAATATACGTACTTATTCAGATACAAATGTTTAGGTTACTATACTCTGTATGTCAAAAACACGCAGTTTCAAATAGTATCTAATCGATGAGTTAAAAAAAACACAAAAAAGAAAGAATTAAATATTTGGTTGAGATTATACTCGTATCGAGCAGGATATAAACACGTATTAAAATATACCTAATCATAAATAATTATGCTGTGTTACCCGCATTACCCGGATCACTATTATTAAGGGATTACCCGGACTTGTTAGTAAGATTTGTTGGTATAAGATTTGTCCTGGCTGCTAGCTTATTATAGAATGTGTTATTACTGGAAGAAAGCGTTAGTTGAGTCAGTCGTGGGAAGCAATGGCGGCGATGAGCTCACCACTTGTCACGTCTATATTCCACGATGGTGCAACACACTGTGAAAAGCGGCCCATTGAGGCTCTGCCTACCCCTTCGGGGAAAAAGGCGTGTGTCTATGTATGTATGTATGTATGTATGTATGCTGTGTTACTCGTATTTCAAGATCTTGAACAATAACATAATTAAGATGCAAAAATAATAAAGTAGATGCGTTGTTATTCCCTCGATCCGCCCCTGTAGTCGCATTTAACAATAACGTCATACACTCACACACAAAACCGCACAGCCGAATTTCATGGATGTATTTTCCTATTCCATGCGCGTGTGTGCAGCGCACTGCGGTGAGACGGCAATAGAGTTACATACGAGTGCAACAAAGATAGAAATAGCTTGGGTTATGTAACGCATTATTTTTATAATTAACAGGCAAAAATCGAGAGATACGGCTGCGCGACCCTGAGACAGGCCAGTGATCCCGAGAGCCGAAAATTTGCACAGATCGAATGTGGGCGACCTCGGACTTGGTTGCACGCGCGCTCTCACACATACGTACCTACTCACACAGGCGTAGGGGGGAAAATTCTCGACTTCCGCGTAGAGGCTTCACCTATGCCGACCTACATGCAACATTATCGATCCACTGCAACCACCCCTCGACCTATTAATTTTAAACGCTTGAAACCAAAGCTCTGTAGTTAGCGTAGCACATAATTTATTAAAAACCATACGTATCGGTTTGAAGTTAGCATTATGTAAGCAACCTTATAGTCTTAAAGACGTGATTATTGACAACAAACAACAGTAGGTCCATCTAATATTGTATTGATGTTTTTAATTTAAATTTCAGTCAACGGCACGGGTTCCTCGTGCCTAGAAAGTACGTAGATGAATAATAGGGTACAGGAAAAACAAAGCGTTATACAGTGAGGTTAACATATGCTATTTATACTGCTTATACATACTTACCTACCTATTTACCTTATAATACTTATCGTGTCGTAGTGCCGGCCTGAACTAGACTCTCTCGTCTCCTGCCGTGGATGTCGTAAAAGCCGACTAAGGCCTTGTTAGTAAGATTAGATTGTTGTTGTTGTTGTTGTTAGATTGTTAGTTTGTCCTGCGACGCAGGAGGTTGCGGGTTCGATTCCCGCGTCGGAACAAATATTTGTGCGTTCTGCAGATATTTGTTCAGGGTGTTCTGGGTGTTTTCTATGCATAATAAAAAATATCTATCTATGTATTGTATTATATTAAGTATATCAGTTATCTAGTACCCATAACACAAGCTCTGGCTTAGCTTGGGGCTAGATAATGTTGTGTGAACTTGTCCAGCATTATTTATTTTATTTATTTATTTATTCGTTGGTATAAGTTTTGTCCTGGCTGCTAGCTTATTAACGAATGTTTTATTACTGGAAGAAAGCGTTAGCCGATTCAGCCGTGGGAAGCAATGGCGGCGACGGGCTCACCGCCTACCCCCTCTGCCTACCCTTTCGGGGAAAAGGCGTGTGTCTATGTATGTATGTAGAACCTTAAGCTGATCAACATCAAACACTGCCATTTTCACGGGATAGCCGTGCACAGGTAGGTAGACTAGGTTTTAGGTCCCTCACCTACCTAATAGAGAAGCTAGGTGTCCTAAGGTTTGGGTAGGCAAACGAATAGGGGTAGTTTATTGTATAAGAAGCGTTTGTCTATTATATGCTTCGACCAAAGTAATATTTACGTCGATGATTATATGTATGTACGTACCTATTTAACGGCATGTATTTAACGCGGCGACAAATTAATCTGATTTAGGGATTTATAAAAAATTAAAGGGGGTAGCAAAAATAATAAGTTGGCGACTAATTGCGGAGACTAGTATAAAGTAAAAAGTAGCAGCTAAGTAATTAATTTTCGGCTTTGTTTCAATATAAACTACCATCGAGTTATTGTTTTGGCGACTGAATTAACTAATTAAGCGGAAACATGGCAGCGGATAAAAAGTTGAAAATGGCCTACTCTAATTGTTCAATGGAGAATACATATAAAATAAATCAAGGTCATAAAAAAAATCTAACCTAACCTAACCTAAAGATGTAGACCTGTTGTTGCCACTAATATAAAGTTTGTTATCCTTCTGCTAATATTAGTCGCCAAGTCAATATTTATAGTACCTCGCCTATGAATTCCGTAATCTTGTTTATTATTTCTGCTACCTTAAAGTAGCTGCCATTATTTGAATTTTAAAATATCCTTAGTTTAAAGCTCATTTAATATAAATGATTGCCAAAATATTGAATCGCTGACAAGTTATTATTTTAGTTGCAAATAGTTTGCTGCTCTTTAATTTTTCTGTCGCCGCGAAAATAATAAGCCCTATTTAACGCGTGGACGTGGTATAAGACATTATTTTCCCACTTGATGATAGTAAATTCGTAAGGGTTATTTACGTCTCTAGACCGTTTGTTGTGGCATTGTATGGTGGAGGCCTACCGGCTGATGCTGATGATAAAGTATTTGACCAGTTTTTAATAAACTTGCTTCCGTGTCTGTCTGTTTGTTAGTCTGCTCGGTACAAATTTTGCAATCGATTTTAAGGTTACGCATTGGAAATGGTGGCAGGGATTAATTAGTCTCAGCAATACATAATATGAAAATGATATTTGGTGACCGGATTCTTCATATCACAGACTGACTTTTTAGGGTTCCGTAGTCATAGACAAGGAACCCTTATGGATTCGTCATGTCTGTCTGTCTGTCTGTCCGTCCGTGTATGTCACAGCCTTTTTTTTCCGAAACAATAAGAGCTATACTGTTGAAACTTGGTAGGTAGATGTATTCTGTGAACCGCATTAAGATTTTTACACAAAAATTGAAAAAAAAAACAATTATTTTTGGGGTTCCCCATACTTAGAACTAAAACTCAACAAAAAAAAAAACATCAAACCTATACGTGTGGGGTATCTATGGATAGGTCTTCAAAAATGATTTTGAGGTTTATAATGTCATTTTTTTCTAAACTGAATAGTTTGCGCGATAGATACTTCCAAAGTGGTAAAAAGTGTGTCCCCCCCCCCCCCCCCCCCCGTAACTTCTAAAATAAGAGAATGATAAAACTAAAAAAAATATATGATGTACATTACCATGTAAACTTTCATTCAAAATTGGTTTGAACGCGATCTAGTAAGTAGTTTTTTTTTAATACGTCATTAATCGTAATCCATCCAAGAACTTTTATATTATGTTACTTGCTGCTACGGAACCCTTCATGGGCGAGTCCGACTCGCACTTGGACGCTTTTTTTTTGTAGATGCATTACTCGATTGGTTAAAAGAGAAAAAAAATACCAAAGAAACCTCTTTTAAAACAGAGATTTACATTTTACTGTCAAACGGGACCGATTTATGTCTCACATTTTTCTAGGTTGGTTCGTCCAAACACACATTTCAATATTGTCGTAGTATTTTTGTGAAATAATTCGTTTTGAATTTTATAATTCGAATTTTACGATATGAGAGTCGAGAAAGTAGTTTTTGTGTTTATCCATTACAAACAAACAAAGTTTACTTTTGTGATCTCGGAAACGGCGTTAACGATTTCGATGAAAGCAATATAGGAGTTTTTGGGGGCAAAAAATAGACATACCTCTGGCAAAAGGGGATTTCACACATAAAAAAAAGGGAAGCTCAGTCGCCCAGGTACTATAATTAATCTGATAATTAATGAAAAAGTTAGTAATTAGAACCGTGAGCTGATAAAAACTACCATACCCTACCAGTCAACCAGTCAGCCTACCAATACGCCGAGGAGTTGCATTGTCTATCTTCCGACTCAAACATCAGATCAGCTCGATGTCAACCTCTGCGGAGGGCGAGTAGCCGGTTGATATGCGAGTGGTTGCGGGTTCGATTCCCGCTGCAGGACAAATGTATAAACAATATGCATATATTTTTTCCTGGCTTAGGCATTGTGCTAGCATGGTAGTTCCTGATACCCACGTCACATGGGATCCTAGTGTAAACAAGTTTCGCGATGTGTGTCCAAATTGACAAGCAAGATTTGATTGTTAGATAGGTTTTTAATTTAAGATCCTGTAAGAAGTGCAACTCAATAAGACCTGCCACTGACCTTGTGCAACTCAGAATCCAAAGATACCGGGTTCGATCCTAGGCTCCGCACCAATGACTTTTCTAAGTTATGTGTGGATTTCTATCGCTCTGTGCTTCGGAGGGCACGTTAAGCTGTCAGTCCCGGCTGTTATTGATTAATAGCAGTCGATAAGCCATGTCCGAGGCCCTCGGGCGGCTTGAAAAACTCTGACACAGGAGGCCAGCACTACCTCATACGAAACGACGACGACTGACCTTGTGTAATGCAGTAGTCCTGATGTGCTGACCTGTGAGATGCAAGTCCTCGATTCAACAAGTTTTGCCAGCGCTACCATCGCTACTCACTGAACAAATACGAGGGCAGTTATACTGAGACTGTAGTTGGTGTGTTCCATTTATAAACAATAATTTGTACGTCATTAACATCATCATTTATTGTAGTTAACGATTCTATATTTTTCTCTTTCACACACCAACAAATCTATATTATCTATCTGAAATTCATTTGCAAAGGTTATCATTTGCACTTTTGTTACTTGAAAAATTATTAAAACCTTGTATTGCAATTTTTTATTTTTTTTAATGAAAATATTAATCTCATCATTCGTGTCGTTCTAAGGTTAAACGTTCGTTCAACTCTTATAAAACATGTGCAAGCTAAATACCTACCCTGGAAGTGGTAATGTTTATCATTTCATAATATTTTTAATAAATTATAAGCAGCGTATGCGATTAATGATGACCTTTTAAAGATAAATAAATAAATAAATAATGCTGGACAAGTTCACACAAGATTATCTAGCCCCAAGCTAAGCCAGAGCTTGTGTTATGGGTACTAGGTAACTGATATACATAATACAATACATTACATAGATAGATATTTTTTATTATACATAGAAAACACCCAGAACACCCGGAACAAATATCTGCAGATTGCACAAATTATTTGTTCCGAGGCGGGAATCGAACCCGCAAACCTCCTGCGACGCAGGCGAACCATCGCCAGCCGCGCCACAGAGGTCGAGATTTTACGTATATTTTGGCGATATGGGATTTTTCAGGGTTCGGTATTCTAAGGGTGCTAACGGAACACTATTACTAAGCCTCCGCTGTCCGGAGGTAATAGGTAGACAGTAGAAATTTTCACAGAGTTATACATATACATACATAGACACACGCCTTTTTCCCCGAAGGGGGGTAGGCAGAGCCTCAATGGGTTCACAGTGGGTTGCACCATCGTGGAATATAGACGTGACAAGTGGTGAGCTCATCGCCGCCATTGCTTTCCACGACTGACTCGGCTAACGCTTTCTTCCAGTAATAACACATTCCATAATAAGCTAGCAGCCAGGACAGATCTTATACCAACGAATCTTATAAACGATTAAGTCCGGGTAATCCCTTAGTCGGCTTTTACGACATCCACGGGAGGAGACGGAGGGGTCTATTCTTAGGCCGGACACACCACAGCATTCACAGAGTTATACGTATAGGTATTACTTACTAATACCGTCAGTCGTGGGAAGCAATGGCGGCGATGAGCTCACCACTTGTCACGTCTTTATTCCACGATGGTGCAACCCACTGTGAATAGAGACCCATTGAGGTTCTGCCTACCCCCCTTAGGGGAAAAAGGCGTGTGTCTATGTATGTATGTCTATGTAATTACCTAAAACTAACGACATTAAGTTAAATTAAGTCTACGGTGTGATCTATCAGCTGGGAGTCTGCATGGAGTAGGCAGGAAGTACCAGACGCCTATGGACATGGGTTTGTGTACAAAAATGAAATTAAATACATTTATTCGACAACACAACACACAGAGGCACAAAACAGACAGAAGAAATAAAAGTGTAGATTACAAACAACTTATACAAACACTTCAAACCTACCTACAAATACCTGCAAATAGAGTTAATTATTCCGCTGTGTGCATTGGTGTGTGAAGCCAAACAGGCCGTCTCAGGCATACCTGAAACATATGAAGCAGCGCTAGTTTTCAGGCAGAACCCCAGAAAGGAGACTCTCCCACTTTACGGAGAGATTACCCCATGTTCACCAGCAAATCTGGCCAGTGTGGAAGACCCTTAACAGACTGCGCACTCAAGTCTGCCGCTGCAGGTGCAATCTCAGCAAGTGGGGTATGATTGCAGCTTCCGCGACGCAATGCGACTGTGGTGCCCAGTCCCAAACCATGCCGCACGCCCTTGTATGCCCATCCTGCGCTGACTCCTGCATGATGGAGGATTTAATGACCTGCTCCGAAAATGCCGTAAGTGTGGTAACCTATAGGTCAAAATGGCTTTGAGTGAGATATCGACACGAAATAAGACGGAGAGATTCACGGATTTATATCTCAGTCTGCTACTCAGATGGAGCAGAAGTACACGATGGAATAGTGAGATATCGGCTTCACGTGCTGTTCCCTGGATTACCTTCCTCGGTGCTGGAGCCACGTATTTGCTTCGCTCACGATAGTAATGATGGCCTATCAGCAGTTGTCTCAAAAGGGCCTGGGTGGCGGGCCTTGAGTGGAGTCCTGTGTGGGCAGAACAGTAGGCATGCCAGGCGGCAGGTAAGCCGGGCGGTAGGTCTCTGGAAAGATCGAGAAGTTATAGCGGCTAGTTGATTAAGAGGGCAACGCAACGAACTTATAGGTTCCTGAGGCACTGCGCACACGAGAAACTATAGTTGACGCATCTGTCAACTTTTTACAGCTTTCAAATAAAGGTATCCAGTTGCACCAACAGTTTACAGTTGCCACGATTTTAAATACACTTTCGAAATCCATGGACACGGTCATCAAGGTCAGTGTGACTATGGATCTTGAAGAAACAGCAATTGTTGTAGTTTTACTACGTCGCCGCCAACGGCGTCAACAACGTCATATTAATAGACGGTTTTCAAGCGAAAAGCTGCGGTTACGAATTTCAACAATTAAAAACTGTAGTCGATTCAACTGGAGTAACTACAGACCGTTCACCGTAAGATGTGCCGGGGCGTATTTATTTTTTATAGGGTTGGCACTATTCCCGAGGCAGGGGAATACATACAGACACAGACTAAGAGTGTAACACATGGGACTTCTTACGGTGAACGGTATGTGTGCGCAGTTTCTTGAGAAAACGTTATAAACTGGTAGTTGCGAGTTACTAATTACCGAACCTCGAGGACCAAAAGTTGCTCGTGTACGCAGCGCCTTAATAGCGATGCTTATAACGCAGTATATTACGTGCACAGAAAAAATATACAGCCTATATTATTACTCGGCACACGCACATAGGCGCACACATGGATAGGACCAATGCAGTCATTGAAAAATCTTAATATACTACATCAACATGTATATTTAGCTAGGCTACAGGATGCCGCACATGCAGACACACACATGCACACCTAGGGCCTCTACATGCACACATTCCTAATCACAAGGCATCGCTATAAAAAACTCATGAACTTGAAGCTCGGCCGTGAACTCGAGTCCACGTTGGCTGACGTCATCGCCCAAACAACGAACAATTGCATAACATTATCGTGTACTTCCGTGTTTCGATTATTCGATTACCAGGTCATAAAGTCCCATTAGAACAGATTAAAAGAGTTTTTAATGTAAAAATAATCTTAACCCTTTGTTCGACAGCCAATTTGTATATTGATTGGACGACCTCTGTGGCGCGGCGGGCGAAGGTTCGCCTGCGACACAGGAGGTTGCGGGTTCGATTCCCGCCTTGGAACAAATATTCGTTGGATCTGCAGATATTTGTTCAGATTTATATTCCATGTATAATAAAAAAATATCTATATATGTATTAAGTTAAGTATTATGTATTATCTTCCAAAATAGACAGGACACTGAAAACTTTTACGATATGACAATCATACAAGACAGTCAAATCAAATTAATTAAAAACAGAGTTTTATGGAAACTGAAAAAACAAAACACATATAGAAATAATGCTAGACGCTGCACAATTGCCGCCAATTGCTGAATATTGCATACCATATTTTTCAAATTCAGACTTGAAGATGCTGGTCATCATCAGATCCTGAGGCCTTAAGTCTAGCTTGATGTCCTCGAAAATTAACATTTTGAGCTCAAACCAAAGCCACTAGCTCCAAAAATGCCTCTGTTACCTTAAAAAAAAGCTTTGCGAGGTGATGATCCTGAAAGTAGCTGCATGTTCACCATAAATAGCTATGAACAACAAACACCGTGAATAATACAAGAAAAAACGCATAGAAATCAGTGCACTCGTTCCATTCCAGGGCTATGAGGCCACAGACAAACAGGCATATCCTGAAGCAAACACAATACGGCCTCAAACTTATAACACTCCCTTTTTAGCCGGGAGTTAAATAAATATGCGAAATAATTGGTAAGACGGTCGAATCCGGTCAAGTAGAGGCCCAGCGTAACGAAACATCGTTCAGCTTAAATTCAGCTTGAATTTGTTTTTTTCCATGGACTTTCTTCACAAAGAAAGCTCTCTTCTTTTGTTATTTATTTAATTCTTTATTTCACAAGAAAACACAAAGAAATTTTACAAACTGAGGACTTGATGCTAAGCAGCATTTTCTGCCAGTCATCCATGGGGATGTTGCTTTCTTTCTTCTTTTATTTTACACTTCCTTTCTTCTTTTTTCTTTTCTTTTTCTAGCTCCCTGACCAAACTAAGTTCCTGGAATTCGCATTTGATTCAGTATAAACAGACAGACAGACGTCTTTTATATACAGTGATCGACATAAATCTGGTTGAAATACCATCCAAGGGCATGCATGGGTCTCGTGTTCTATGTGGCATTATTAACCGGTGTAGTCTTACCTTCTGGGTGGGATTCAAGGCATCATTATTTTGCATAAGTACTACCATCGTGATATATCTCATAACCAAAAGATCTTTCTCGTTATTTGGTTGCTTTTTAGCCGCAAATAACTGCTTATAATGTCTCTTAAAACTATCAAAGTAGATTCGTCCATAGGTCCGTTGGAAAAAATGTAGATTCAATGCAGTTTTTTTGTTTTAATCATATAAGCTAAGCTAAGAAACAAATACCTTATATAGAGCGGAAACGAATGGAATCTTGCTAAGTTAAAAACCTGAAAATGTTAAAAAAATGGTATCAGTGTGTCTATGTCGTATATTTTAAAAGTAATTTCCATGCATCCGTTTCATCAAAAATGTTGGACTGGCTACTAACCCGAAAATACAACTGTTCAAAACGGTAAAAAAGAAATTAAAAACCCTGAAAAACCTTATTCCGTGTAAAAAGTAGGCAGCCGGTTCGACGCGTATTAAATTAGTCCACCAAATAATCACGAGTTACAGCCAACAATCTAGTTATCTAAATCAGCTTTAAAATACTTGGTAATAAATCAGTTCAATAGCTGTCTTCAATGAATTTAGATCATATATTTTTCCATTAAGACAGTGTTACAATGTAACACTATAAAGGACGGCTACACATAAACTATTAGTTACCAGCACCAAAGTTAAACTTTGTGAAATTGCAACCTATATGACAAGGAAAATCTACAAACTACAATAATCTGCCGAAGGTAATATTAGAGCATCGAGTGCGGAGGAAATCAGTAAAATGGCAACGGGCAGGGCATTTTTTTTTTATACTACTTGAATGACGGAACAAACAGATGGCCCACCTGATGTTAAGCGGTAGCCTCTGCCTATGAACAGTGCATTACCTCATAGGTCACGTCCACCTAGGACGCGCCCTATGTGGCATTGCACTGCGCCCGCCACCCTGAGACATAAAGATGAAAAGTCTCATGTGCCTGTAATTTCACCGCCACCCTTACCCTTCAAACCGGAACACAGCAATGCGAGCACTACTGCTTTGCGGCAGAAATAGGTATGGTGATGCCAAAGAACTGATAACCGCTGGGGTAAACGTGTTCTAGAGTGGAGACCACGTCTTGGTAAACGTAATGTGGGGCGCCCCCTGGCGAGGGCGTAAGGCGGCTGGTAGAAAGTGGATGGGAAGAGCTGGAAATCGGTCTAAATGGCACGCATTGGGAGAGGCCTATGTCCAGCAGTGGACTGATGCAGGCTGATGATGATGAGTGCGGAGACTGCAATGCTCTAAGTATTAGAGCAATGAAGGACGCGTTCGTCAGATCACTCAAAGATTGTCTGTCAAGTGTTACAAGAACTGTGACGAATTTTATTATATTTTATTATCTTCTCGTATTGTTTTTTTGATGTGTAACATCTTTCCTCGCGCATTTGTTATCTGTGGGAGTGATTTCGTGAAAAGGGACGGAAATGTGAAACTGCAAGAAGGGGAAGAGCGCGCTATTTGATTTGACAGATGTCAGATGTTACACATCATTATGAGACTATGATTTTAACATAAAATTTACATGTATGTATTTAACCACTTTCAGAACTTAAAATATTTAACTTTAATGTCAAATCTCGGACTAAAATATCAACGAGGAAACTATAAACCCTAAAATGACGACGGTGCAACAAGTAGCAGTTGTCAAATTAGCAAGCCCATCCCAAATTCTTAGCTTTATAGTAATAACAGTAAGGTGTACAGTCGTATGGCACATCTCATGAGGAAAGATTGACGCTTTGATTACGTAATAGACTTGAATCAACACTCACGGTCATGGTATTCTTAAAGGTCAACATAGTTTTAAAATGGATATTGTATCTATGACATGTCTCGTTTTTACTGATGTTGGTAGATACTTGAAACCACATACGTTGAGCATGTGATTATGCGTAAATTAAGTAAACCGTTGAGTCTAAAAAATTGAAGATTTACTCAATGAAACCTGCATACGCCTAACACAAGTCCCCCCTCTCACTCTCACACTATACTCAACGCGCGCTCACACTACAGTAAAGTGTGGGCACATTACTCGCCAAATATGTCTGCGTCTATGGAACACTTCCAACCTCGCCCGGTGAATCCGTCAGGTCAGAGAGGCTTCTCATACTCCTTTTTTTATTTATTTTTTTATTTGGTGTCGCACATCTTGTGCATATTCCATTTTCAAGTATAATTATTATATCTATATATATAAAACAAAGTCGTGTTAGTTACACCACTTATAACTCAAGATCAGCTGGACCGATGTTAGTTATCTCTTTTTTGGTGGATTCTTCTCAGCTCCGAAGAGCTGCCACTAAAATTATACAAAATAACTCAAAAAAACACTAGGAAATGAAATAAAATAAAAGTAGAGACGTGTCTTTTCGGAAAGGCGGAAAGAGTCCCTCATACTCCTTGATACTGCACCTTCTCACTGTATAGTGAAGTATGTTTAGTGTATGTAGTGTTTAGTGTATAGTGTGTATGTATAAACAGTCATAAAATAGTTATAAGCTTAAGTCTAATTTTCTTTTGTTTAGAAGTTGTGGCACAATTTTTGACCAATTCCTGGAAAAAGTTATTTCCTAAGAACCAATTTTATGATGGCTTCATCATAAAAAGCGAAGTGGCATACCTAATTAAACTTAGAGGCAATACAGGTTGTCTCATAAAATAGTGTGTGAACAAACGCTATACACATACTCGAATCACACCTATTCACCTTTTTTTTTGTACCTATTTTCGTCGGTTTTCTTTTGTTTAGCAGTTGAGGCTATTTATTTACGCCATTTTAGACAAATTCCTAAGAAAAAATATTTTCTTAAAATTAATATTTTTTATGATTGAAGTACCCACATGAAAATTAAATGACGAAAAGAGAAAGATTTAAAAATAGAACCTAGGTTTAAAAAAAAAACAATAGTTTTCAGCTGCATAGTTCTACGGCGAGTTAGTAAGTACTTAGTATTGTACACATTATTGTAAAAAGATGATTATTGAATGATCGTTGGTGTAATGTACTAAAATCTTCAATGCCTAAATTATTCACGTTATCAACGTATACGATTCAATGTCAAACCAATAATCACTGCCCTCGAATTATAACAACAAACAATTCACGGCTGTGTAATATGACGTAAAATCATCAATAATTTTGTAGTCTAGACTTTTCTAGGGATATTTGTATATTTAGGTAGTTAGTACATTAAATAGACACGCGCCTTTTTCCTTTTTCACGCCTGTGTTTCCTTTTTTCCCGTAGGCAGAGCCTCAATGGGCCTTTCTCAGTGAGTTGCACCGTGACAAGTGGTGAGCTCATCGCCGCCAGTACTTCCCACGACTGACTCGGCAACGCTTTCTTCCAGTCAATAACACATTCCATAATAAGCTAGCAGCCAGGACAAATTTTATACCAACGAATCTTTTCAACAAGTCCGGGTTATCCCTTAGTCAGCATCTACGACATCCGCGGAAGGAGACGTAGGGGCCTATTCTTAGGCCGGACAGTCAGTTTGAAAAAATAAAACGAACTTGCTCTATACCTGCATTGCTGTGTTCCGGTTTGAAGGGTAAGGGTGCCGGTGAAATTACAGGCACATGAGACGTTTCACCTTTATGTCTCAGGGTGGCGGGCGCAGTGCAATGCCACATAGGGCGCGTCCTAGGTGGACGTGACCTATGAGGTAATGCACTGTTCATAGGCAGAGGTTACCGCTTAACATCAGGTGGGCCATCTGCTTGTTCCGTCAATCTAGTAGTATAAAAAAAAAAAAAAAAAAAACCTATATCTTAGTCGGTGTTACGACATCCACGGAAGGAGACAGAGGGGCCTATTAAGCAGGACACACCATGATAAAAACCAGAAATAGTACAATTATCTAACGTACAATAACTCGCAAGTGAAATGGATACGTAAAATCAATAAATCCTTCGTTATATCGGGAGATCGGGAGCTGGTTCCTATAGCAACCACCCTTTGACGAGTCCCAGGGCTGAGACGAGCCCCAGATAGCACTAAATTTAAACAGTATATAAGGAGTTTAATCTGTAATATAATTTTTTGGACACTGGATAGAAAGCGCTCAACAAAGGGACAAGTGGAGACAGTTGGAGGAGGCCTATACCCAAAATGGGACCTGACTTTTAGTGTACCTAATTTGTGTGTTTTAATTATGTATAAAAAAATAAGTATTAAGTTATGGAAATAAAGGCTAAATAATAAATAAATAATAATAATCATTTTTTGGAAACAGTTTAGCTTGGAAAGGCTATACTCGTAACTTTGTTGTAATGGCCGAACAGCAAAAGCGATCTGCCAAAAGTCACAACTTTATGGCCAATAATGTTTATAATACCCAGTTTCCGATTGATTTCTAGTTTAATACTTAAATAAATTCATAAAATAATTTACTAACAGATAGTTAGAGACACTTTGGGTGATAAAATTAAAATTATATATTAAATAATAGATCTATTCATAAAATACCAAATAACAGGTTTCATAAAGTTCATTGATGGCCTTTGAAATGACCATCTAACACGTGCGAAGCATCTTGATCTAATATTGAAACATTCTCAATCGTTTTTAAGCCCATAGCGCGATCTTAATTATTGCAAAACGCTATAGCCTATTACGAATCGCAAATACCTTTGACGGGAATTCCTATGCGCGATTATAATTAAAATATTTTATTGAATTTGACATTTATGCGAATGAAAAGTGTAGAATTACAAAATGTTTTATTATTTTGTGAATTCATTTATCAATTTTCAGCGTGGCAATACTGCATCTTAAGGCCGCTTCTGTATGGTACTAATTTGGATCAGTTGAGCTTCCTTTAGATCGTTAAACAACTAGCTATTTTTGTAAAACAATACCCAGCATTATTTAAAACAAATCAAGACGGGCGTTCTCTCCAACTGCGAACACAAACAAATAAAAAGCTCTATCTCCTGTTTTGTAAAAAATCTCTTCAGAAAAACGCCAACTTTATGGCAGCAAAAATTTATAATAATCTCCCTGAAGGACTCAAAGAGTTGTCCGGAGACCTATTTAAGATAGAAATACATAAATGGTTATCACAGAAGTGTTTTTATTCTGTGGATGAATTTTTTGTATATGAAAAATGACCTGACTATGTAAATTAAATTAAAATATTTATTAATACCTATATTGTTATTTGTGAATTTAAAGTTATTTTTTTAAATGTAATTTGGACTAAGTTATTTTTGTTTGTACAGATACCACAATATTGTAATTGATTAGTAGTATTAATGAATTGATTAAGTATTTATTTTATCCAATGTATGTAATAGATACCGTTTAATAGAGACGTACCTATTTTAAAACATTTGCATGCTTGTGAAGCAAGAACATGTGCTCCTCACTATAACATAAGGCCTTCCATGTATCCTACCATGTTCTAGCAAATAAACTGATATAATTTCATGTTTTTTTTTTTTTTTATTTTTTTCTTCAAGTCATCTGTTTCAAATGTATTTTTTTTAATTTTGTACATACTTACTTGTATTTGTTATAATATTATTTCTGTAAATAAAAGTACTTATATGTATTATCAAATGTAGTTGTGGATTTCGTATCTTAAAAAACTAAATAAAGTGGTAAAAAGAAGTGGCTTCAAATACCTGCTGCCGTCAAGCGCAGTGATGCTCAAATTGCTGTACTCAAGTTTGAACGGTGCCAGCGAAATTACTGGCATATCAGTGCAAAGCCACGAAAAGCGCGTATTTATGGCACAATTTGAAGGAGTTTTAAACAAGACTAAACATGTCAAACTAAAAATTATTTTTCTCACACACCTGACATGCGCATGCATTTTTTAACACTACGAGATCTCTGGATAACACACTACAATAGTATACAGGGTGTAACATAATATCCCTATAAGCCCGGGGAGGGGGTATTCTACACATCAGTGCGAATAACTTTAATTCTACGACTTTTTAAATTTCGAAGTTTTTCATTCATGAAATGCCTCGTAAGAATCCTGAAATTCCTCCAAAAACGTACGTAAAACAACATGAGGACGTTACGGTACGCTAGGGTACCTTGCGTGGGGCTGCCTCATGTTCTGTTAGGTACATTTTCTGGAGGAATTTCAGGAATTCGTAGAGGAGTTTAGGCACTTCATGAATGATAAACTTCGAAATTTAAAAAGTCGTAGAACTAAAGTTATTCGCCATGATGTGTAGAATACCCCCTCCCCGGGCTTATAGGGATATTATGTTACACCCTGTATAATAATGTAATTGAATCTTTTTACTGTGCACCTTTTTTTATTATTAGAAATTGATCTACGTACTTACATATATTGCCACTTGCAACATAGCTATGATATTAGGGTTTTTTTTTTTTTTTTTTTTATGCTACTTGAATGACTGAACAAGCAGATGGCCCACCTGATGTTAAGCGGTAACCTCTGCTAATGAACAGTGCATTCTCATATAGGTCACGTCCACCTAGGCCGCGCCCTATGTGGCATTGCACTGCGACAAAGATGATAAGTCTCATGTGCCTGTAATTTCACCGGCACCCATACCCTTCAAACCGGAACACAGCAATGCAAGCACCTACTGCTTTGCGGCAGAAATAGGCATGGTGGTAGTACTTCCCAGGGCGAACTCTTTCACAAAAAAGCTCTACTACTACTACTAGGTACCAAAAAGCAAAGATCTATGTTTGTATTTTGTTTGCAATGTTAATTATTTTTGTCTTATTTTCACAGCACCCTCCTGAAGTACAGATTGTGATTGGATAGTACAGATATATTTTCAGGGTGAAATATTGTAACTTCATTATAGAGGCCTCCGTTCAACAAACAACTACCTAGGTAGATATCGAGGACTATGCTAATACATATTTATTCAGGTTTTTTATTATTCGATTTAGAATTCATACATACCATACAAAGTGTGTGTTTATAAAGCTGTACACAGTCGTATTTCATTTTTATATTAATACTCATGCATATTTGCATTGAAACATAATAATGGAAAACTTGTGCTCCTTTTTGACAAACTTAACAAAAACAAGTTTATATATATGGTACTTGGATATGTTTACAGGAACAACGCTACCGTGTTGGATGACTGGTCCGATTTTAATGGTTTTTACTGCATCAACGTATTTTATATGTATAATAAAATATCTATCTATGTAATACATTGTATTAAGTATATCAGTTATCTAGTACCCATAACACAAGCTCTGCTTAACTTGGGGCTAGATAATGTTGTGTGAACTGTCCAGCATTATATATTATTATTATTTATTATTAACTTTATTATGGGCCGGGAACTTATGCATTTTAATAAATTCTACCCTCATTATGCGCAGTATAACCCCCCGGATCCATCTACAGACGTTGTCCTGTCCAATGGTCTTAAGTTCATACAAGAATCCCAAAGAAGAAGAAACTATCAGTTTTCCGATTTTACGGGCTTGTTAATTTTTTTTAGACTACGAGTACTACGAACATTAAAAAAAGAACGGCCAAGTGCGATTCGCATGAAGCGTTCCGTACCATTATCTATAAAAACGGCAAAAAAAACACGTCTGTATACAACAGACGTGTTTTTTTTGCCGTTCCCATACAGGGAGACCCTTTTTATTTTTTTATTTTTTTTTAGTATTTGTTGTTACAGCAGCAACTGAAATTCATCATCTGTCAAAATTTCAACTGTCTAACTATCACGGTTCATCAGATACAGCCTGGTGACAGACGGACAGCGGAGTCTTAGTAATAAGGTCCCGTTATACCCTTTGGGTGCGGAACCCTCAAAATAGACAATTTGTTCCAGCCGTTCTCAAGTGATGCGCTTAGGCACGAACAGCATTTATTTTTTATGCGAATGGATGAATTTTGATTATGAAGCAAAATTTAAATAATAGGTTATCAAGAAAAATGTGATATGTGTTATTAAGAAATAACACCTAAAGTCACATACATAGCCCTACAGCTATCTCAAGTTAGATGCCCTGATCCCACTGGAATACCGTGCCGAGGTTTGCTGGAACTACGAGTACCATGGAGTCACGACAACCAGACCCTGAAAGTAGTGGCCGAAGTGCCACGGAGATCTTAAATTTTCATGGTCAAGATCTTTCATTTCCAGGAAAAAGATCACAAATTCCTGGTGAGCGTCCCCCGTGCAGTTTGTAAGGCTTCAGTTATAGAACTTACTGGTACAAAAGGTACTTCATCATTGATTTCATTCCTGAAAAGGAGGTCTTATAAAAAGTTTGTGAAACAAAATCTCTCAACAAATTAAAATTCACAATATTTTGTTTACGATGTTACATAAATTTGATGAAATCTGTATACTTAATAAAATATTTAAGCATATTTCTGATAATTCAATTAAATATAATTACTAAGCGACGTGTGACCCGAGAGTTCTTTTATCTGGCTTACTCAACGCCATGAGTGTGGCAATGCAGTCAGCATCTTAGTAGGGACGCTTATTCCGTCTGGTAGTGAATTGGATCAGTCAGTTGAGCTACTTTAGATCGTTTGAAATTTTAGTAGTAAAACTGTTTCGGTTTGTTTTAAATTTTCTAAATACTAACTTGTATAGGTATTATTCTTTCTATAAATGAAAATTACTTACATAAAATATTGATTAAAAAATAAGATTCAAAAACAACTCTTATGTTTTCGTTAAATAATTACATAAGTATCCGAAAAGTACATAATAATCAGCCTATATTCGCTTAGGGCTGAAACCAAATGATCGCAATTCAAACTATTACAGGTACTCAAACTAGATAAGCTGTACTTCTAAACAGAAAAATAGTACCGAATACTACTATTACGAAAACACTAGCTATTACTATGTACTCTCGGAGAAGCAGTAGAAAGACTAATCGATATTATAAACAATTTGACTAAAACGCTGTCCCATCAGACTCTGTGCTTAAAACTGTGCTGAATATGATTAACTAGTGAGGCCCTGGGATTTTCTCGTAAAAATGGCAGGAGTATAAAAATTGTTATTTTTGTACTTGTATTTTTTTTTTTGTTATACTACTTGGAATGACGACAAAGTCAAAGTCAAAAAGTATTTTATTCATTGAAATCACAAGGATCATTTTAAATCGTCTTAAAAAATAAATTTACATTTACTCCTGTTCCAACGCAACCAGACCTAGAAGAATCAGGCAACAAACACGGTCTGTTTTTTTTTTATATCAAGTATTCGATACGTCAATTACTTGATACGTCAATTATTTGACGTATCAAGTAGATGGCCCACCTGATGTTGAGTGGTAACCTCTGCCTATGAACAGTGCATTACCTCATAGGTCATGTCCACCTAGGACGCATCCTATGTGTGGTGGCATTGCACTGCGCCCGCCACCCTGAGACATAAAGATGAAAAGTCTCATGTGCCTGTAATTTCACCGGCACCCTTACCCTTTAAACCGGAACACAGCAATGCAAGCACTAATAACACAGATTACTTAATTGTATACTGCTTTGCGGCAGAAATAGATATGGTTTTTTTCTTTTTTTTTAACGGTTTTTCATGTCTTTTCCTCAGACAAACAACAGTGCGGTTGGTAGTGATAGTACTTCCCTAATTTCAGATAGCTAGACTTCATATTGCACAGATTACTGCTGGCTCTCCCATTCTGGACTGATATATACTGGAATTATCGCAATATCTATATACGTTTTGCGATATCTGTTTTTAGTCTATTACTCATGATAGGGATACTGTAGTTGGTATCATCGCTGGTAGCGATCAGTATTCCGCGCGATATTGCACCTTTGTCTTACACCTTTGTTTTAAAAGTGCCTTCTAGACCTTTGTGCTTCATCTTCGGCCACATCGTCACTTACCAGCAGGTGAGATCGTGGTCAAACAAAGGTCTATAAATGTAAAAAAAAAAAAAAAAAAAAAAAAAACTTAAACAATCTAGGTCGATGATTATCTGCAAGTAAAATGGTCCGGAAACTGGTCAGCTGTTACATCGTGATTAAGAAACAAACAACTAAACGTGTGTATTTATAATTACTGTAGTACCCGCCCGCAGTTTAACTCGCGTGGTGCCAGTATAGACTTCGACCAAAGTATTTACGTCGATGAGTATAGAAGTAAAAGTACCAAATTTCATAGAAATCGCTTCAGTCGCAGAAAACAGACAGATAAATTTAGTATGGAACAATTTTCAGTCTACCAATTGCAAAAACAAAACACAAACAAACAATCTTACAAACGTGTTCACACTATGCATCAGTGGGTTGAGTAGTTCTATCGGGGGGAGGGGGGGGTATGGGGGAACCGGAGTTATGAAGTTCGGGGGCCTTTGCAAATAGCAAGATGCGAGTTGGCACACCCTGTGCCAGACCTGTGCCACTCCACATCAGCTTACTATACAAAATGAGCTTTATCGCACTGAGTTTAAATTTTATATTTAATTTAAACTCAGTGCGATATAACTAGTTCACAGGCTCATTTGCTCAGAGACAGTAGTAGTAGAACATTTTTGTGAAAGAGTTCGTCCGGGGTAGTACTACCACCATACCTACCCAAATCTAAATCAAATCAAATCAAATCAAAATAATTTATTGCGTAATATGGGTTTGTTACAGAATGTTAATTGCAACTGTTTAAGTCCTGCCATAATCAGCGTTTCACGCATGCAATTTAGTAGAAACCTATACAGGTGACATTATAATTAATTTCATATATCAGATTTACATTAATATTATACAAAGTACATTACATTAGAAAATTACATTAGTCCAAGTTCTTATCATCTAAATACTCTTTTGTGTTATAATATGCCTTTTCTATAAGCAGTTTTTTCAATTTCCCTTTAAACACATTCAAGCTAGGGGCATCCAATATAGATTTAGGAAGGTGATTATATATACGTACAGCCATACACAGTCATATACAGTCTAGTGGTGATGTTCCATGATTCAAGGGTGACTACTTCCACTCCCAGGCTGCTATATCAGTGTCATTAAGGATAAACTATGTTTCAACGATCCAATTGCCCAACATAGCATTTTAGTAGTAGTAGATATTTTTTGTGTCGTCCGGGGAAGTACTACCACCATACCTATTTCTGCCGCAAAGCAGTAGTGTTGGCATTGCTGTGTTCCGGTTTGAAGGGTAAGGGTGCCGGTGAAATTACAGGCACATGAGACTTTTCATCTTTACGTCTCAGGGTGGCGGGCCAGTGCAATGCCGCATAAGGTGCATCCTACGTGGACGTGACCTGTGAGGTAATGCACTGTTCATAGGCAGAGGGTACCACTTAACTTCAGGTGGGCCATCTGCTTTACCCGTCATTCCAATTAGTATAAAAAAACACACGTATTAAATAAATATTTAGGTGCCTGCCGGTGCTGTACCGATCACGTCGGGGTCACCACTTTAAGGGTTATGTTTCCCTATATGTAGAAGGTCAAATAATACGAGTCAAACGTTAACCGAATATATTCCGCGGTTATAATACTACACAAGTTATCGATATCAATGGCCAGATGACTGAAGCTTGCTTGTGTGCGCCACTCGTAATGCAAATCTCGATTCAGAATTTCTGTAGCAACGCACACTGCAACATATCGATACCATAAGTCAACCAAATCGGAGTCTCTAATCGGAGGCTATGGTCTAATTTCACCTAATTAAACCTAAGGGGTCACACGCTAACTTTTAGTTTCAATAGCGCTGGCATACCTTAGATTCATCCATATCGTTTTAGTATCGTCGGAGTGAAACTTTTTTCGTTAGTCCTATTATTTCTACGTTGACTATTCCCGCCCGCCCAGGGCCGGACTGAGTACGTCTTATTCATCGAAGTGTAAATTGTTTCTAAAACTAGTTTTTAAGGTTTCGTACCCAAAGGGTAAAACGGGACCCTATTACTAAGACTCCACTGTCCGTCCGTCTGTCTGTCTGTCTGTCACCAGGCTGTATCTCATACACCGTGATAGTTAGACGGTTGAAATTTTCACATATGATGTATTTCTGTTGGCGCTAAATCGACAAATACTAAAAAACAGAATAAAATAAAGTTTTAAGGGGGCTCCCATACAACATAAATGATTTTTTTACCGTTTTTATAGATAATGGTACGGAAAGTTTTAAGGGGGCTCCCATACAACAGAAATGATTTTTTGTACCGTTTTTCTAGATAATGGTACGGAACAATAAGTCGTCAACTTACTTTGTATAATGCTATTTTTTTATTATAACTATCTGCGGAAACTTGGAATTAGCCGTCAACAAACATGCAGTTGTTCATCCAGCATGTTCTTTATATTTTATCAAATTTTTTGTAAACCTAGCTGTAAGTTTCTCTAAAATTATTAAAATAAATAAATATTATAACCCTTCGTGCGTGAGTCCGACTCGCACTTGGCCGGTTTTTTTTAATATGATTTTAGTAAAAGCGGCTGATGTCAGGAATAGACCACACGGAAGTCAAAATGTAGGGCTCGTTTTCAGTTTATCTGTACATTTGCGAAAAGTTAAAGAAAAGCAAATCAAGATCATAGGAGTTCTGTTTGTGGGTATCTCGCTACAAAAATAATAAATATATGCAGTAATGGAAATAGATTAACCAAAAATTTTCATTATCAATGTTACGTCAAAAATATTGCACCCTGTGAATAAACTCGTGATTTCTTCAAGATGTTTTGGAGGTCAATAACCGAACTTGACTTTGATCTTGGCGAGAAAGGAATAATTTGTATCCATCAGGTCTTGGAAAATATTTCCTTTTTAGCATAATAATTAATTCTATTTCATTATTTACACAAGCGAACTGTATATCAACTTCAGCTCCGAACACAAATAATGTAGAACAAACTCCAAGCTCGTCTAATTAAAACATGTTGGAATAATATTTTGAGATCCAAGTTAGGAACCATTTAGGTTATAAGTAATATAAATTAATACACATTATAAACATCATAAAACAAACTTATATATAAATGTCTGCCGGAAATTCAGTCTTAATAAAACTCTTGGAAAATCGGCTTCGTGCCTGAGGTGGTTCTGGGGAAATGATGAATTATCCCTGGAGGAAGCGTTTCTGTGTACCCGTTATTTCTTTCAATAAGAACAAACGGACGCAATTTCAATATTGATCAACCGAACATCAAGTTACGGAGTAGCATAAAAACCAAATTGTTAAGTACATAATTAATTATCCAAACTAATTTACTGCTTGAAAATTAGACAGAAGCAGGGCATAGATCTCAGGGCCGTATCCGTAACCACCTGACATAATACCGTCGGCCTTCAGGTAAATATTTAGCCGCCATTGAGGCAAATTTAAAAGAGCTCATAATAAGCGGAGCAGGTGAGTGTGAGGAAGTGGGGGGTGGGGGGTGCGTCACTATCGCGACGAGCTCTCGCCCGCGCTATCGCCATGGCTACGGTGCCGGTGGCTCCGCGTCAAATGCGGCCCTGGGTGGCCTTGCAATGGAATGGGGAGGGCAATAGCCTCGGCTTGCAAGTCGCTAGTTTTTTTTAATTCGCGCTTGCCAACCGACTCTCCGGTGACTCTAGCACTTCTAAACAACGTTTTTCTGTAATGTACAATCTAATAGTGTATTTTCAAGGTCGTCACGGATTTTTATGCGCACTGCAGTTTTGTTCGATATTTACGTGACCAATGTTGTGTTCGAGTTTTTGTTGGCTTGTCAACAGTCTGGTGAATTGTGATTGGTGAGCTTGGGGTTAGAGTTTAGTAAAAGAGATTAATGAAACCGTGTTACTAGAGCAATAACTTTAACTTTAGTCCTTCCTGTAATGTATTTTCGGTTCAAAATTAATAACACAATAAACGGAAAATTTATTTATTGTTTTAAAATACTATAAATAAAAAAACCGGTGTCAAACTGAGAACAGGTATTAAACTACCAAAGGTCTTTATCACCATTCACCAGCAGTATGACACCTTCATAAAAATAGCAAAATATAACGATTGCGTGCATACAGACCCTTACTTTATCTAGTACAGCAATATCCCCCAGTCAATCCTAGGAAACCTTACTGATCATGTTCAACCTCCAATCGATTTCAGTTCATACATCGTTGTGCTAAAGTCCTCAATCGCTTACACAGATGAGTGAGACGTCCTGAAAATTGCCCCTGAAAATGAAAACAGTAGTGCGATTATACATTGGATGGCTAGTACTGATAACGAGTGGCGTCTGCTATTCCAGAGCGGAAATGTACGGCAGTTCTGGCGATTCTGTCGGTGGGAAGGTGCCTAGGGTTGGCAATGGCGTGCGTCTGTGCGTGCTTACCGCTAGTTTTCGCTTCAGACCAGCCGACCTCGATTCGCGCTTATGCCGCCATAAGTTATTCCGCCCTGCATACTATGCGTAGGCTGCTGAATTTTTTATCAAAATTTTTTTTAGTTTTTGTTTGGGGATTCGAGATTCCAGACATAGCTTAGTGCTATAAAGTTAAGCGTACTTTTATAGCACCAGTTTTCTTCTCACCCTTTTTATTAGGGTTCCGTAGCCAAATGGCAAAATACGGAACCCTTATAGATTCGTCATGTCTGTCTGTCTGTCTGTCTGTCCGTGTATGTCACAGCCACTTTTTTCCGAAACTATAAGAGCTATGCTGTTGAAACTTGGTAAGTAGATGTATTATGTGAACCGCATTAAGATTTTCACACAAAAACAGAAAAAAAACAATACATTTTTGGGTTTCCCCATACTTAGAACTGAAACTCCTATGGATAGGTCTTCAAAAATGATATTGAGGTTTCTAATATAATTTTTTTCTAAACTGAATAGTTTGCGCGAGAGACACCTACAAAGTGGTAAAATGTGTGCCCCCCCCCCCCCCCCCCCCGTAACTTCTAAAATAAGAGAATGATAAAACTAGAAAAAAATATATGATGTACTTTACCATGTAAACTTCCACCGAAAATTGGTTTGAATGAGATCTAGTAAGTAGTTTTTTTTTAATACGTCGTAATCGTAAAACATCCAAGAACTTTTATATTATGATACTTGCTGCTACGGAACCCTTCATGGGCGAGTCCGACTCGCATTTGGCTGCTTTTATTGGGAATGTATTAGAAGCAAACTCTAACGCAGATTTAATAAATTGTTGAAACGGTAGGTATATAAATTACAACCTCAATTGTACCACAGTACAATGGGAAATATACACAGTACAATATACACAGCGTTACATACCAAAATAGCTTTGCAACGAGCCATGTGTTACTGAAGGGCAGGCATTGAAGGCCGAACTGGAAAATATTCCAGCCTCATTTCCAGCATTTAATGTGATTTAACGCCTCAAAAGTAATTTCTTTGACAAATTCCAGCAATAAATTGACGTTTTAATACAGAGGGGTTCTTGCAAAAAGTGTCCTGAACATGGCTGACTAGAGGTGCTAACAGACGGACTTCACTATCACAGTCTTGAGAACCACAGTTTTGCAGTTAGATAACTTTACAGCGTTAGACTATATGCCATTGTATCTAGCGCACTGAACAGACCAAATCAACGGATAACGGGACACTGCCTGTTGCTGAGATGGTGCTCTTCTCGCTGCCCCTGGCGCTACCAGCACACTCCTCTCTGTAAACAGTATTTAATTTGATTGAATGCAAGCTCTCAACTGCGATACAATAGACTTGACAGCGCACACAATACAACAGTGCAGTCGAGTACCAATGAAGTCCGTCTGTTAGCACTTTGAAGGTCAAATGTTTTGTGTAACTATGCGATTGAACTAGAGCATTTTGTCAAATACAGCGCCAGGCTCCAGGCAATAGAATGGGGTGGGGTGGAGGCCTGAGCTTACAGGGTGGAGCAGCGGAGCAGGGCAAGTGAAAGTTTAAAGCACGAGCCTCTGTAGGACAGAGCTAGTCCTTCCAGTAGAGATATTTTACTTAGCAGACTCCAATATTAAGTTCCACGGTATTAAGACACACTCCAACGCTTCTTCATTTTTTTTTTGTATACTACTTATGGTGGAACAAGCAGATGGCCCACCTGATGTTAAGCGGTAACCTCTGCTTATGAACAGTGCATTACATCATAGGTCACGTCCACCTAGGACGCGCCCTATGTGGCATTGCACTGCGCCCGCCACCCTGAGACATAAAGATAAAAAGTCTCATGTGCACTACTGCTTTGCGGCAGAAATAGGTATGGTGGTAGTAGTTCCCCGGACGAACTCTTTCACAAAAAATATCTACTACTACTAAAATGCTATGTTGGGCAATTGGATCGTTGAAACATAGTTTATCCTTAATGACACTGATTTAGCAGCCTGGGAGTGGAAGTGGTCACCCTTGTATCATGGAAGATTGCCACTAGATTTGGTCGTGGCATAACTTGGGTTACTCTGAGTCTAGCTGATCATATAAATGAGTCTTATATATTTGGAAAGGAAAATAACGATTTATTTAGTTGCTACGGACTGTTGCATTTGTTTCTGCAAGCCGCAAACGGGAAAAGTTTGCTATTTATTAGGAAAAACATCATTTGTACTCAGTGGTAGATAATAAACTAAATAACAAAATTCAGAACTGCTTTTTAGGGTTCCGTAGTCAAAAACAAGGAACCCTTATGGATTCGTCATGTCTGTCTGTCTGTCTGTCTGTCTGTCTGTCTGTCTGTCCGTGTATGTCACAGCCTTTTTTTCCGAAACTATAAGAGCTATACTGTTGAAACTAGGTAGGTAGATGTATTCTGTGAACCGCATTAAGATTTTTACACAAAAATTGTAAAAAAACAATTATTTTTGGGGTTCCCCATACTTAGAACTGAAACTCGTAAAACTTTTTTTCACCCATACGTGTGGGGTATCTATGTATAGGTCTTCAAAAATGATATTGAGGTTTTTAGAATATTTTTTTTCTAAACTGAATAGTTTGCGCGAGAGACACTTCCAAAGTGGTAAAAAGTGTGTGTATAAAATAACTTAAAACAACCCCCATAACTTATAAAATAAGAGAATGATAAAACTAAAAAAAATATATGATGTACATTACCATGTAAACTTTCACTCAAAATTGGTTTGAACGAGATCTAGCAAGTAGTTTTTTTTTAATACGTCATTAATCGTAATCCATCCAAGAACTTTTATATTATGTTACTTGCTTCTACGGATTGCTTCATGGGCAAGTCCGACTCGCACTTGGCCACTTTCTTATAGCTACGGTCTCTTTCCGCCATTTTTGAAAAGAGGTATCTTCCACTTTTATTTTATTTCTTTTCTTAGAGATTTTTTGAGTAACTTTGGTGGTATTTTAACCAACGTAGCTCGTTTAAAGAGCACAAGTGTAGTGAAATTAAATGGAAGTGACCTTCAAAGGTACGGCCACCGTTTTACTAAAACGTACAGTTAACGTAACGTTGCAAAATATTTTGAAAATACAATAAAGTGAAAATACTCATTTGATAATAGCAAATGCACAAGCTGTGCGGCGCCAATAATAAAGAGAAAAAAACTGCTCCAGTTTCCATAATATTCTGTGCCTACTGAAATCGCCTCTTCTGTGGTATATTTCAGTCCACGCGCAAAGTGAGCAAAATGTCAAAAACATCAACTTATTTTCTTCGTTTCAACTTGTTTCGTAGACTCTTATTTTCTACAACTATTGAATGTTATTTTGCCGGTAAAGAAATAGAACGATTTTTCGTTGATGTTATTGTACAATTGACTTGTATTAAAATGAATGTTGTAAGAAAGTTTTTTTATGCTTTCTTTTGATGCCTAGGTAATCTAATTATACACACTTACCTACACTTACCCTCCTATACTTACACCTTGAACTCTCAAGGCCAACTTTATTGCAGTATTAGTGACAGGGTATTTTAGACCAAGTTCGGTCTAGCGAGCCATATTAGGGAAATAAAATAATAATAAAAAATAAAAAATAAAAAATTGTGGGTGTGTGTGTGTATGTGTGTATTTCTGTGGCATCGTAACTCATGAACAGACGAACCGTTTTTTTTGAAAGTTGCATTTTTTCGGCAGTGTAAGAACACTCCTGAACCGATTTTGATCAAACATAGCTAAGAAGCTATGTTTGATCAAAATCAATTCAGCCGTTTCATTGCGTTGAGGGTTTTTTTAATTTTGACAAAATTAATTACTTGTATTTACAAGATTATTCAAGCTTATATAATTATATATAATTATATTTATCAAACAGTTGAACACTATCCCATGTCCATCCGGTAAAGCCTCCCCTATAATGTGTGTAACATTTTTTAAAAGCTTGCACAGCTTGCTTTCTCTCTTACTCTCATATTAAAAAGAGGACACCAACCAAATGAAACGAATGTAAATCAATAGAACACAGGAGTTTAATAATTCACAGAGTTCGAGGAGTTTTAATTTGGATCCGTATGTGAGCCAGGGAAGGTTCCCGATGTTTGCCTACCATTAATAATCTAAGCACTGTTTAAACTCAGTGTCGTGATATTAACAAACTTATGTTTCTACTAAAGGTATAATGTACAGACTAAAGTTGAATGGGAAAGGATAAAAAAAAACTGTTTTTTTTTTAACTTCATGAATGGTGGAACATGGACGTGACCTATGAGGTATTACATTGTTAAAGGCAGAGGTTACCGCTTAACATCAGGTGGGCTATCTGCCTGTTCAGATATACACGCAGCAATTTTTTTTGTCGGTACCTTGAATAAGTTACGTGAAGTTGGCAGTAATTTTCCACAAAAACCTGAGTGAAATTAGTTGCCATTCTAAAAAAATATTAATAAAAAGAAACAAGGAAAAAAAATGTGACATACCATACAACAATTTTTTTATTTTCTATATGAGCAAAGTAGTTGCTACAGGAGCTTAAACAAGTTTTTTTTTAAATAACCCTAATGTTATATGTACTAAAGTTTGTGAGTGTCTGTGTTTGTTACTCCTTTACGCTAAAACGGCTAGACGGATTCAGATTAAATTTAGCAAGGAGATAGCTGGACCCCTGGAATAACAAACAGGCTTATTTTTGTCCCGATATTCCTACGGGATCGAGACTTATGCAGGTAACACCGCGGGCGCAGCTAGTTCATGTATTATTATTAGTAGTATAACTTTTGAAACTATCATGGTTATGTACATAATTTTCACTAGAAACGGGATATTTACCATGATTTTTGAGTTTTATATGTTCCCGATATTTCGGCACAGTTGCATGCGCCATGATCACGGGAGAACTGACTAAAGTCTTTGCGAGTAGATGTTATTGGCAGATATATCGATCTACCCTCTTTCTCACTCTTTTATTTCTCTTTTTTTTTTTCTTTTCTTTTTTTTTTATTATTTTATTTTAGACTTTAGTCAGTTCTCCCGTGATCATGGCGCATGCTACTGTGCCGAAATATAGGGAACATATAAAACTCAAAAATCATGGTAAATATCCCGTTTCTAGTGAAAATTATTATTAGTAGTGTTGTAGTCTATGCAAAATGTACGTGCGTATTAGCACGTGCGAAGTAAAATGAAGAATCCGACATGCTCTAGAATCAAAAATTAAAAGGCAATGTGCCCTCTGTTAGTATTCCAATAAGTTCGGTGGGATTGCAATCTGGCACATTTAGAAGGATACGCAAACGCATTACGCAACAAGTTCCATGGACAGGGGATTTAGCATGCTCACGCAGTCACGCACGTTCAGTGCATCCTCATTCTAGACAATAGAATAGGTACCTAGAATTTGTAACCGACAAACTAACAGTACTACTATTTTGTATGCATCTAGAATAAATTAGGCTAAGTACTTACATCAATTTGTTTTCAGCATTAATCACGTCGTCATCTGATAATTTGACGACACACTAAATGAAACTTATGAACATAGACATATAATATTAAATTTTCACTAGAAACGGGAAACATGATTTTTGAGTTATGAAAAGTTATAAATATTATGTTCAATAAAATTACACGAAAATTAATGAAGGTGGAATCTCTTGAAAATAAAACATAATAATTATATCAGTCAAGGACATCTACCGCCATTTTGATTCCGCGAGGATGTAAAATAAGAGCACCGGAGAAAAATGAAATAAAATCCGTAATTGATCAGGAGTCCAAAGGGTTGGAGGTGTGAAACCGTCTAGACGGACCAAAAGGACGGGGTTTGATAAGGGTGCCTTGGACGACCTTGACCTTCCTAACCCTAAACAAATGAGGCATTCCCCGCAGTCACATATTTCCATGTGTAACCGACAACCGCGAGTTGACACAGTTATGGAAAAAACACCGGCTTTCATACCCACACCGACCCCAATTTTTCTACTAATACATAGGCTAGTACGTACCTACACGAGGAATTTTCAATTATTCAAATACATATCAATAAAATAAGTCGAGCACAGAACATTCTCTCATGAACGCAACCCCTCCAAAATGTATATGTACCCACCACCGCACCGTAACGAACAACTCACAGACCGGTGATCGACATTCAAACAAAATACAAGCACCTTCAATTACTTATCGCGGTCAAAGGAGCTGAAATCGTGTGGCGCCTTTGAACACTACATAATAATTGATATCGAACCGTGTAGTTATTGTCACAAAGGTGGTCACGATCGCCTTTGTGAGCAACATATCAATTCAGCATCGGACACTACAAAAACAAGCGAACCCCGGCCGGGTTCAGACGTACAAAAATAAGTTCAGCGAGTTCCTAAACAATAAGAAACTGAAATAAACAAGGTCGGGAATCAGCGCCGCCGTCGCCGTCGCCATAAAGACCGACGGCCGTCCTTGAAAATAGGGGGTTCTTACAAATTGGGTTATTACGGAGGGTGGGTGTTTCAACGGGACGGGGAAAAAGGAAGCATCTAGCGCTTTTCCTGTTATACCTAGAGGTGAGAGTAGGATGGAAGGCCGCGTGGGCGTACCTCTGCGCCACCCGTCGCCCGGCACGCCTCTCCAGGAAGGACTCCCGTTCCAGACTGGGGTTCCGGCGCCGATCATTATAATTACTCTCCAAGGTGAGCCGGGAGCGTGCAGCCCACCGGCCTAATCCTGCTCCAGCCTGCCAGCTCCGCCGGGACGTGCTGATATGGCAATAACAAGCACCAAACATTCAAAGAACTTAACCATCGGACTATTCGGACGGTGTCAATTATGAAGCAAATTAAAAGCCTCTTTAATACCAGTCACTGGTCTTTATTGAGGTTTCGAATTAGGTTCATAACTTGGGATGAACTATGGAGTTTTCATATAAAACAACCTTTTTGAGGTGAATGAACTCATATCGCGAAGCAGCTACGATTAGGTAGGTATAAAATAAACTGGGGTATTTCTCTAAAAGATTAGCATTCAAACGCGCTGCTGTTTTAAGCCCTCTTATTCACAGACAAAGTACCTTTAACAGCTTGGTTTGCAGGTGTTAGGAACAGCTGCTAGACACCTTTCATTGGAGGCTGAAGTCATAGGCAAGAGGGTCTTATAATGAGCGCGACTGGTTTGGAAATAAAAGCAATAGTAAGTAGAGATACTATATTATGAACTGGATTAGGTATTTTGAATATGGGGCAATTTGATTTTAATGCAGCCATATAGAACTGTACGTACCTAAACTAACAGACGACGTACGACTGTAGCCTATTTTTTTGTGATGTATTATGCTGCCGTTTAAGTACCTAAATAATTTTATAGTTTTTGTATTTATTCGAGCTGCATGTTTCTTTCGCTCAACAGGAAGCATTTTGAATGTTACCTTGTGCGAACGTCCTTGTCCTTATTAACCTAATCTGCCAGGTTTAGTTTCAAAGTTCAACGTCAACGCTCTGCGGTTGATACGAATAGGACGATGACGTAATGCTGTGACCGGCTGGGGCCAATAATGCGTGAGCTGGCCCCTAGCAACATAGTGCGTTCAAGCACCACCGAACGATACCAAACAACCATTATATACAGATCCCTTTACACACGCATTCTTCGCACCCACGCATACGATATACTGGCAATACGGAAATCACAGAGGTTTATTTAGATTGGTTTCTCTCGGGGATCTTACAGCCAAGCCAGCAGAATGTTAACTCAAAAATCCCTACTAATTAAATTGATGTTTGTTTGATCGCTTGCAAATTTCAGAGGTGTTCGACGTGATGCCAATTTATAAAAAAAAGTTTATTGACCCCGCTATGTTTGCTTTGAACACGTGTAGCATACATTGGTGTTCGCTGGGGCCGGTTAGGCAAAAAAAACTGCCATTGATGATCGAGAAGGCACTTTAAACTGTAATTTTAGGTATTAACTTATAATAGTATGGTAGAGCAATCGATTATTTGATATATTATCTGAGCTTCGTATCTTCGGGCAGATTCACAAATGGGTACTAGGAACTTCAATACTTACCTAGAAGTGAGAATCGGTACCAAAAGTTTATTAAAAATGTTAGAATTTAAATTACCGTAGCTTGGTATCATTTTAGAAAAAAGCGGCCAAGTGCGAGTCGGACTCGCCCATGAAGGGTTCCGTAGCAGCAAGTAACATAATATAAAAGTTCTTGTAGTTAGTTGTAACCTTGATATATGTTTTAATAATAGCGTATTCAAAAAAAACTACTTGCTAGATCTCGTTCAAACCAATTTTCCGTGGAAGTTTACATGGTATAATGTACATCATATATTTTTAACAAGTCCGGATAATTCCTTAGTCGGCTTTTACGACATCCACGTGAGGAGATGGAGGGTTATATTCTTGGGCTGGACACACCACGTGAAATTTACGAAATTTTATAATCATATACACAAAATGTTACATGAGCAAAATTAAAAAGCTGTTTTTTTTTTTATTTTTTTTTTATTCTACTGATTGACGGAACATGCAGAAGGCCCACCTGATGTTAAGCGGTAACCTCTGCCTATGAACAGTGCATTACCTCATAGGTCACGTTCACCTAGGACGCACCCTATGTGGCATTGCAATGCGCCCTCCACCCTGAGACATAAAGATGAAAAGTCTCATGTGCCTGTAATTTCACCGGCACCCTTACCCTTCAAACCGGAACACAGCAATGCGAGCACTACTGCTTTGCGGTAGAAATAGGTATGGTGGTAGTACTTCCCCGGACGAACTCTTTCACAAAAAAAGCTCTACTACTAAAATAAAATGATTGTGAGCTGGGTACCTACCTACCTATATCGTGTGTGAATAGTGAGATGAGATGAATCACCGATGCCGATAATAAAATGCTTCTGTGAAAGTCTGTTTTCAATCTCACTGCAATTGTTTGTGGATCGAAATATACCTACCTACATTTGTTAGTCAGACGTAAACTTGGTATAGAGTTATTGACTATAAAATACGAATCTCTACAATATAAAAATAAGTCGGCTATCTTATTACGTATCTTGCAATAGCAATGCGATAGCAAAAATCGCGCGAGAATTGCGCGATCATCGCATCGAAATTGCAAATTCGTATTACGTATCGCTGATACGTAATCGCTGATACGTAATACGAATTTGCAATTTGGATGCGATAATCGCGCAATTCTCGCTATCGCATTGCTATTGCAAGATACGTAATAAGCTAGCGGGTTTTCCTTCCACGCTATAACTCCAGAACGCACGAACCGATTTGGCTGAAAATTGGTGGGGAGGTGGCTTCGAACCAGGAGATTGTCTTAGGGGGGCGGTTCACCGGGTGCTACCCGTACGAAGCCGGGGCGAGTCGCTAGTTATGTACAAGGTACAATAACAACAATAACAGCCAAGTAGATTTTGAACTATCTAAAAGTATTTTTCTACTCCTTATTATTCTTCTTCGTCGTTACACTCTTGGCAGAGTGGTCGTGGTCGTAACTTTAGGGTTTGTGGCTCGCTTCACAATACTTCGCCACTCATCTCGCACCGCAGCTTTCCTGGTGCATTCATGCAGTGGACCGTGAAAAATCTACAAAAAAAAAACAAAAAAAAAAAACGCAAAGCGTTCTTAGTATTACACTACATCAAATATTTAATTGGTATCTTTTATAGTTTTTGTGGGACACCAGCAGTGGGATAGCATAGTGGGACAGCATAGGTAAGCGTCCTCGGCGCAAAAACTTGCGCTGCACTACCCGGCACCCGTTTTCTATTAAGCAATGTAAATTTTGTTGTTGGTATTTCTTACTAGTGTCCGCATTTGGCTTCGGTCACGTTATACCAGAGTAAAAATTAGCCTATAGCTGAATCCAGGTTATAATCTAACTGTGTGCCAAATTTCATCGAAATCAGTTCAGCCGTTTCGGCGTGATTGAGTAACAAACATACAAACTTCGTAACTTTACATTTATGATATTAGTGGGATACCAGATTTGTTGACAGAAATAATAAGTTTTTTATGAAAAATCTATTTTTCAATACAAGCTTTTATAAAATTTGTAATTGGAACCGTGTGCTGATCAAAATGAGCCTAAAACACAGCCAGTCTACTAAAACAGGCTTTTATAAAATTAGTGATCGGCTAGCTTATTACGTATCTTGCAATAGCCATTGCGATAGCAATAATTGCGCGAGAATTGCGCGATCATCGCATCCAAATTGCAAATTCGTATTACTTATCAGCGATACGTAATACGAATTTGCAATTTGGATGCGATGATCGTGCAATTATTGCTATCGCATTGCTATCGCAAGATACGTAATAAGCTAGCGGATCCGTGTACTGATTAAAATAAGCCTAAACACGCCCAGTCTACTATTATCCATCGAGGAGTTATGTTGTCCAATGGTCCACCTTCCGTCTCCATCATCAGATCAGCTCGCTGTAACCATCCTATTGCATTGTTTTCGGAACTTGACAAATATGCAAAACTTCAGCTCAATCGTATAACGGGGAAGTGGTCGAAAATTCGATCGCCATTTAGCCACACATACTATCAAACTAACAGATGAAGTTAAATGAAAGCTTGTAAAAAAAATACTCTCGATAATGCACTTCTTTGTAACAATGTCCTCTTGTTTCTCCTTTTAAACTAATGGGATACCATAGCCATTGCATTGCTAGATTTTCTGCGACTGGGCTTGCAACTATTCGTCTAACAAAATCAATTTCAAAACCTGAAGTGAAGTGACCTCCTCTTTGGATCCTCATTCGAACATAGTCGAAACCGGTTAGGCACTTTCGTTCACTGTTCTATGATTTGGCTATTCACAAATAATATTGCACATCTGCCAAACATCAAGTAGATGGATATAATACCCCACTGAGGCGGGTTCATTACCCGCCAACACGCATGTGTCACTAATAATAGGCTTTCAATGAATAATGAGCTATAAAGAGCTGGCTTTGGATTCAATATGGCTTGCCTTCTACTGTCTTTGCTGACCGTCTAGTTTTGTCAAAACCAATAAAGTTTAAACCATTTGTTATAATGATATAACATGCAGAGTGATACTCCTGTTCGTAAGTACTATTATTTCTTCTATGCCGCCAGTTCTCACGCGCATCTTATGTCACGCCGGCTGCGCATGCGCACAGATAATTATAGACGTTGCTATTATGTGCTATTAATTTTTACTATTCGGAAAAACATACATGCAAAATAATATTTTATGACCATAAAATTCATAATAATATTTATGCAGCGTTGATTTTATTAATGAATAGTGGGCGACTTAGTCCGATTGGAGTTTATTTTTTTAAACAATTCAGCAACTGAAGGTGAATTTAAAAAAATCGTTTCTTATTGCACTTATAGGTCTCACAAGGAATGTTTATAGCAACCAAATTAGAGGTATCTAGGACATACCGTTTAGGTTGTGCGTTGATAGTTCAGTCAGTGAGTCAGTCAGTCAATCGCAGCTTATTATTATATATTTAATAATCACTTTTATCGTCATAAGTACATTTTTAGAGGGATATTTTATTATAAGATAACGGAGTTTTTCTTAAAAATAAGTAGAAAATAATATCTGTATACAAATTTGCAAGCCTCTACGAAACACCTACGAAGCTACGAAATGCAACGATGCACCGTAGCTGCAGCTACGCTACTACGCGGATCGTAGTAGCTCTACGGAATTGCACACGCAAATATTATGTGCGAAATGGTTTATGTGATAATTATATGGCTTATAGATTCTTTTGAAACTATTTTCAAGTACTGCATACAAAGATGCATGAGCGTGTCTCATAATAATTAGTGTGTGTGCAAATAATTGCGCTTACAGACATGCTCCTAAATATTTCCTTGAGTAGTTTAATAATGATTTTTACGATATTAAACCCCGACTAAAAAGAAGGATGTTACAAGTTTGAGCCCAGAGCCTGATTTTTGCTGTATGTATGTCTTTTTGCGTGTGACCTCATACTTCCTCATAGCTGATTAAAATGCTGTTTTCTTATGAAAAAATATTTGAAATGGATACCACCGTTCAGGATCAGTTCGCAACACATTTTTTGAAGGAAACTTCTTTTTTATTTTGTCTACAATCTTCAGATTGAGCTGAAAATGTTCATTTCTGACGACATTGAACACTGAACATAGAATTAGAATTGTAGAGTTAACTCGCTATATAACAGGATAAATTTTATGTGTTAGTCAAAACTCATGCATTTATCCCCACGTGGCTTACTATTCCACTGAACAAAATATCTGCGAAGGGAGGAGTTGATAGAAAAGACAGAGGCCTTAGAGCATATCATCATCATGATCATCATCATCAGCCAACACTAGTCCACTGCTGGACATAGGCCTCTCCCAATACGCGCCACTGAGCCCAGTGTTCGGCTCCTCTCATCCACTTTCTGCCCGCCGCCTTTCGTATGTCATCGCTCCACCTAGCCAGAGGACGCCCCACGCTACGTTTGTCAAGACGCAGTCTCCACTCAACAACTCGCTTACCTCAACGGTTGTCGGTTCTTCGGCATATAAGACCAGCCCATTGCCACTTCAGCTTACTAATCCGGTGGGCTATGTCAATGACTTTAGTTCTCTGTCGGATAATCCCGTTCCATAGCTCGCTGTGCAACCTTGAACTGGTGGGTTAGCCCTACCGTAAGTGTCCACGTCTCGGCACCATAGGTCATTACTAGTAGGACGCACTGATTGAAGACTTTAGTCTTCAGGCATTGTGGTAGAGCATATGGGTTCAAGAAATCGTGCATCTATCTTAGGGTACTAACGACAAATCTGGGTTAACTTGACATACTTTAAAGTCTTTAACGATTTTGTTGATATTGTATTGACTAATCAATCAAAACAGATGTTGACATTCTCACATGAAGCAGGAAACATGGTAATTCAAATGTGTGAAGCACATGTTTGCAATGTTAATGACTTTTAAATGACTAGCGAGTACCACTGTGTACTCGTATCTTCTGAATTGAACCCCATAAGTATCAAATAGGGATCCTGAAACCTGAAGCTCTTGGTGTTTCATGATGGTGAACCGCACGCTCATACGCTTATTACTTTATTTTCATTAATTTTAATATATAATTACAATAAAATTAAATAATATAAAATAATGCTGGACATTTCACACAACATTATCTAGCCCCAAGCTAAGCAGAGCTTATGATGGGTAACTGATAACTGATATACTTAATACAACACATGGATAGTGTTTTTATTATGCACAGAGAATACCCAGAACACCCTGAAAAATTATCTGCAGATCGTACAAATATTTTTTCCGAGGCGGGAATTGAACCCGCAACCTCCTGCGTCGCAGGCGAACCTTCGCCCGCCGCATCAGGGAGGTCTTGAAATTATTGTAATTCATTAAATTAAACGGTATGTATTATTATGAATGATATTTATTAAATTTTAATGTAACCCTAAAATTCCGTTCCAGCGGGTGGAAGTGTGGTTTACACTTGAAAAATAATAAACTATGATATTTATTAGTTTATTTTATTTACAATGGGCGACCTTATCGCTAATAGCGTTCTCTTCTAGGCAATCTTTGATGGTCTACACTATTTCCTATTCTTTGCACTACCGGTACATCTTTTTTTTCGGCAATACTTAGTACTTTTATTTATTCTGTGGCAATACACCAAATTTATTTGGAAGATAATTCTTTTTTAGTTGTTTGTGTACCTAATAAAATTTAAATCTTGGTCAAACAGCTAGCTTCAAGAATGCCTAGTTACAGCAGAACTGTAGATGAATTTAGGAGCAAACAGCCAACATTCATGGAAGCTCCTATTATCTCCACTCCAATTTTACAAACAAACCTTGACCCATATTTATCAATGCCCTCTATAGCTTTATCGCACGGGCATTTAAAAGGACCATTTCGTATTCAATAACGATGTTTGATGTACAATTAAAACGAAATTAATTCATTGTAAAGTTGACAAGAGCTTTCATTTCAGTGGGATTTGCAACGTTCGCTTTAACGGCCAGAAACGGACGAAAAAATGACGGCCAAAACTTGCCTTACATCGCAACCGGTCACACCTGTTTTATTTGATTAGTATTTTCATGACGAAAGCCTAACGCTTTCTAAAGGATGAAATTACAAACTGGTGTATAAACTTGAAACGATAGTGCGATAAAAGTGCGTGTGCATAGTTATTTAAAAGCGGGTAAAAAGTCCTCGAAACTTAAAAAGGGACTTTTAGATCAGGATGAGACCATGATCCTCGAATAACGATAGATGACTAAAAAAATTAGAGAAACAAAAGAAATGGGCTCAGTGTGTCCTTACCGTAGATTTTTCGTTTTAATACTTTATTGAATTCCTTGCATTAAAAACTTTGGCCTGGCTACGTACTAACCTATAAAACATACCCATATATTACGTCAAAATAGTACTTTGTACTGTAACCGTGTTACTAATAAACGCGGAATATCCTTAGAATAATTACACTGTGTTTTGTCTCTTTTGATCGAATTTAAAACTGCTTGTCAATGCAAAAGTTGTAACTATTTCTAGGACAATTCGAGTTAAAGTTTTGGTTTAGTCCGAATTATTGCTGGCTAGTTGGCGATTACTTTTAACAGAAAATCATCGCATATTTTTTTCCATTTTTGACTTTAATTATGACCGACTACGCCGCTTCTAGTTGGTTGGTATCTACATTTCAAATAAAAAATGAGGAAAAGATAAACCAAATGCCACATTTCTCGTCCTGAGAACTCATCGTCAAAGCATGTACTTACCAAATCTCAAGGTATAGAACTTTGACATAATATCTCTGCTTTATCTCAAGTAGGATGTGATGAAGGCTTTGTCAAAATGTGATGATAGCGACAAGGTTCTTGCGGTCTTAGAATGAAGTTTAAAACCAGTTCTGCCAGTGGCCTTGGTTTCGCGGAAGGTTTCCGTATGTGGCCCCCAACACCATCGTCGATGCGATGAATGAATACTTTAATCAAACTCATTTAGAAAACCTTCTTTGTATTGCCATCGATTTATTTATAATTTTTAATATTATCTGCTGCCGTAGTAATTTGTTAAATTGAGTTGAATGTCGCCGACTTTTGCTAGTTTTATTATAAGGCATCTTAATATTTTATTACAATGTTAATTATTAATAATGACATTGTAGGTAGTTAAATACCACTTGATCTTTTCCTACCTAACCTACCGATTAAGGTATCTACTTTAATTAAGAACAGCATCAATAAAATAGGAATAAATTATCACTTAACATTGAAAAATCTCGCCTTGCCCTTTGCCTTGTGAATTGATTGTTAATATAAACAAACACATAAGTAGGTAGGTACGGAAGTGTAGTTTTGTTGCTAGTATGTACCAACTACAACAGAATAGGTAGCTAAAGTACCCGCCTACTCACTAAAGTACTCAGCCTTCAAAAGCTGTCTGAACTTCGCAGACTGTACTCGACTGTACAGAAGTTGCCAAATGACCAGTCAGTTTGGCCCAAAGCCAACCAAACAGAAAAATATCAAATAGACATGCCTACAGTACAACAACAGCAATGCAGCAGAGTTTATACGCAAACATTCTTCATTCAAATTTAGACCGCGTAATAATGTAGGTAGAATACTTAGTTGAAATCTTGGGTTTACAATGCGTAAGGTTGTTGTGCGACGTTGCCGGTTGGCGCTAATTGGCAGAACAACACAGTTAAACATTCCAGCTAGAGTTCTGTCATGCACGCAATATGTGTCAGGCGTATGCGGCAAATGGCAATAAATTCATTGTGGAATGGGCACTTGGGCTGCCCGCGTTCTGAATCGAGCCGTGCCCTCCCATGAGCGCCCCGCGCATAGCTCTAAGGCGCATAGCAAGCATCTATTATCTAGCAATACTGAATGTAGGGAAACGCATCATAGATTGCCGCTGCAAATGGCGCCACCTCTTATCATTTTCGGGAAGCACGCGTGTTGTGTTGTTTTGTCGTTGGTTTTCACGATTTTACGAGTTAGATTCAACAATAATTTTAAAATGTGCGTGACCAAGTGTTTTGGTACCGCGGAAATACAAATTCAAATGCATGATGAAGGCCGTTTCAATAATCAAGTTTTACTTTTTTGCTTTATCTGCTTACCGACGGAATAAATATGTTAGAACACATTTTTTCTATTATTAACTAAGTAGTTAATTAATATTAGTACCTAGGTAGGTACCTAAGTAGGTACCTACTTACCATTTTATCAATTAAATTAAATAGGTAATGTAAGTTACTGTATAATATTGCTATTAATGTTTAAATTTTAATTGGTTAGGTAGGTAGGTACCTACGTTAACTAGATAGCCTACCTACCTTATGTTTCTTGAATAAAAAGGTTTTGTTGTAAAAAAATGTATACTCCTCTGAGTAGGTAATAATTTTATATGCCAACATATATTATAGGTAGGTAGGTACATAGGTATACAATACACAACATAAGATTTCCTCAAACATAAAATATTAGCAATTTAAAACTTCTAGGTTCAATGAATAATCCACCTACAGTAAGGTATTGGAAATTCAAACTAGTAGCTTACCTACATATTATAAAAAAAAATACACATGGTAATAGCATAATGCAGAATATTTCGGAAGGTAGGTACCTACCTACCTACACGGAAAAGGTAGGATCATCATGGCGCACGCAAAACAAATGCGTTATACCTATTTTCGTGTGTGTGAGTGTCGTTGTCAAGGATTTATAACAACGTGTGTGTGAACCTCGCATAGATAAAACAGCGTGTGTGACTAACGTCACAGAATACATAATAGTACAGGTACTAACGTGCTAACAGTGTGCTCCAGTTACTATTAGTTATTCTATGATGTTACTGCGTGCTCCATACAACTTGTACTAATATTTATTCTGTGTCCATACTCCACGGACGCGGAGTGCGGACGCAATACCTACCAAAGCGCAGCAATGACCATGAACAATATTAGGTGTTTCACGATTTCAAGGCCACGTGGAGGCGTATACCAATTCACAAATGATTATTGAAACGATTTATAGTTTTTAACTTGAATGTATTTTTTTATAGATAAACAATTTTGCCTTGGCCCTTTGGTAGAGTTCGTGGAAGAGGTGAGTAGCGACATCTACATTTTACAGTAATAACTAACATGTAACTAACATGCAGTGAAATCTGAAAAGAAATACCTATGGTTGGTTTTTTGGTCGTAATATTTTTTTCAATACAGTTGCTCGAAAATTTTACTTAGGCCTGTAAACATAGTTTTACCGAACTATTGCGATTTCTATTATTGTCTTTATTCCAGTCCAGTAAAAAGTTTACAAGCAAAGAGTTTTATGAACAAATGAGAATAAAATGATGGCAACTATGCTACGCTACGAAAAATAATAATTTATAGATTATTGAATAAAACTGGACCTTGACGGTCTCTTAGGACTTTATTTTCCATTTCTTTTGAAAACAAAAAACAATTTACCTACTCTACTTAATTAGCTCTAGGTACTCTGCTCTACTTACAAAATTAGGTAAACTGATTAATTTTCCACTGACCCCGAAAAAGATAACCGAATAGTTTTTATGCATCAAATCAATACCAGCAGGCACTATACTTACTGTTTGAAAACCCTTTTTAGGGTTCCGTAACAAAATTACGGAACCGTCGGAACGGATTCGTCATGTCTGTCTGTCTGTCTGTCTGTCTGTCTGTCCGTGTATGTCTTGAAGCTATGTGAGTAGATGTACTCTGTGAACCGCATTAAGATTTTCACACAAAAATAGAAAAAAAAAACATACTTAGAACTGAAACTCAATTTTTTTTTTCATGAAACCCATACGTGTGGGGGTTTCTATGGATAGGTATTTAAAAATGATATTGAGGTTTTTAATATAATTTTTTTCTAAACTGAATAGTTTTCGCGAGAGACACTTCCAAAGTGGTTAAATGTGTCCCACTCCCCCCCTCCCCCGTTTTTTGTAAAATAAGAGAATGATAAAACTTAAAAAAATATATGATGTACATTATCATGTAAACTTCCAACGAAAATTGGTTTGAACGAGATCTAGTAAGTAGTTTTTTTTAATAGGTACGTTTTAAATCGAAAAACCATCCAAGAACTTTTATATTATGTTACTTACTGCTACGGAACCCTTTATGGGCGAGTCCGACTCGCACTTGGCTTAACTACCTACCCATCATGATAGACCCTTGTTTGGCCGCGATCTCACCTGTTGGTAAGCGACGATGCGGCCGACGTTGGAGCACGAAGGTCTAGAAGGCACCTATTCACTCTAAAGAGACCCATATTATAGTTTTCAGGAAAGACAGACGACTGCAACTTGTTCCATTCCTTAGCTGTTCGTATTACAAAGGTAGAACCGAAACCCTTAGTGCGAATTGCGGGTATAGGTACTGATGAGGTAAGGATGTACTGAGCCTTGCGCCTGCTTATCGTATGATGAAAAGGAGATGGTGGGATCAGATCATGTAGCTCCTGGGCACATTACTTGAAATGTATAACCTATAGAAGATCGAAAGGCATACAATTTTAAGGCAGTGCTCGAGACTCTCGATCCTAGTCTCCGCCAATGTTGCTCTCCTATAAGCCTGAAAACTCTGCGTTCGATCGAGTCTAAGGCAGAGAGCTGGTGTTTGGCCGAGCTATCCCAAACATGGCAGCAGTAGGTACTCAAGTACCGGTTTTTATGTCCGGTTTTTATTTTTATTTTATTTTATGTTTGTATACCTACTACCTACCTTATTGTCCTTCGTACCTAAGTACTAGATTTTTTTTTTTTGTTTTCTTGTGTTATGTTTATGAGTGTGTGTTGTGTCCTCTTGAGGATTTTTTTTTTCTTAGTTTCTTTCTTTCTTTCAAGTACGTGCAAGAAAAGCCAGCTGACGAAAACATAACCCCTGATACATGGACGAATTTTTAAAAGCTTGCAATGTTCAAAAAATCAACAACATTAATCAAATTTTAGACGGGTTTGAGCCATTTCAACTTCAAGCGCTCCATGTGCGACAAATGCGAGGTATAAAGCAACACTGCTTTGTCTCCCGTAAAAAAACCCGTATTTTTGATGCTGGTAACCTGAAGCCAAGAAAAGGCAGGCAGGACGTGTCCAACCCAGTCAAACCTAGCCATGACCAATGTTCTTTTTTTTAGTTTTTACTTACACGTTACCCCCATTTTCAATAGGGTGTTCCCAAGATTACCTATAATACCTATTTATAAATAGCTGGTTACCAATACCTACGTATTTTTTTCGTCGATGGGTCTTCCACATACCTAGTAGTAGAGCTTTTTTGTGAAAGAGTTCGTCCGGGGAAGTACTATTACCGTACCTATTTCTGCCGCAAAGCAGTAGTGCTCGCATTGCTGTGTTCCGGTTTGAAGGGTAAGGGTGCCGGTGAAATTACAGGCACATGAGACTTTTCATCTTTATGTCTCAGGGTGGCGGGCGCAGTGCAATGCCACATAGGGCGCGTCCTAGGTGGACGTGACCTATGAGGTAATGCACTGTTCATAGGCAGAGGTAACCGTTTAACATCAGGTGGGCCATCTGCTTGCTCCGCCATTCCGGTAGTATAAAAAAAAAAAAAAAAAAACCTACCTAGCAATGACGCCCGGAGGCCACATTGCTCAAGATCTTTCATTTTCAAATATCCTTTGTACCTAATCGCATGCATATATACATGCAAACCAAGTGGGTGCTTTCCGAAATCGTTTAATTTACTGTACCTAGGTATGTACCTATTGCTAAACTCCATGCAGAGGAAATAATAAACACTGTTTAGCAGTATAACAAATCAAATAGTCGTCCGGAGAATAGAAATAGCTCGAAATGAGCTACGAACGATACTATCACGTATTTCGAACGCATCCGGGGCCGGTTAGCTAGTGCGGATTTAGGTTATCATTGCGCATATTTTTGATTAGGTATATTTCATTTAATTTATTCAAGATTTATTAAATGTTAGGTCAATTATCTAAGATTTTCTGCTTTTCTTTTTTCTTTTCTTTTCTTTTGATGTGACCGAAGAGTTTTAAAATTCAGATCAGGTAGAGGGGAGGTGTTTCTGACGTTCGAGCTTTCTAGTTCCTTCTGTATATGTAGGTAGGTATGTTAGTCCGCCGTGCAGTCCAGGGCATTCGGAGTAGGCGTTGCTAGCACTCCCCCACATGGCGGGGACCGAGGGGTTCGCTTTATGCGAACAATCACCGACAGGGCTGCGGTAGAATCCAACCGGGACCCCCTGACCCTGTCAAGTGTTAGTGCATCTCTAAACCACTCGTCAGATGATGAGTGGTTTGATGATGCACCAAGGAATATCGATGGGTTTTTAGTCGGTATGCCGTTGGGTGCTAGCCAACGGAGAGCCCGACAGACCCCCTCAGCTCTCCCCGAGCTAATGGACAGGCTCAATGCATTTTCCCATCGTAAAAAAAAAGGTGTTGCTGGCACCATTTTTCATATAGGCATCAAGTTTCTGTCAATGGTTTTAAGGGTTCAGAGACCTCAGAGCCATTCATGAATATGGAGAAGATCAATTTAGGTACGAGTACGTAGAATAAGGCGAGCAATAATTTTATACAGACATTATAGACACCAAAGATATAAATCGGTGTCTATAATGTGTGTATAAAATTATTCTTTGATAGACACACGCTCTTTTCCCCGAAGGGATAGAAGCAGAGCCTCAAGAGTGGTGCAACACACTGTTAAAAGAGGCCCATCTTTTCATAGTGTTTTGCACCATCGTGGTAAAGGTATAAAAGGCGGTTAAATTTAATTTTTTTTTTTTTTTTTTTACTACTTGGATGACGGAACAAGCAAGAGGCCCACCTGATGTTAAGCGGTAACCTCTGCCTATGAACAGTGCATTACCTCATAGGTCACGTCCACCAAGGACGCACCCTATGTGGCATTGCACTGTGCCCGCCACCCTGAGACATAAAGATGAAAAGTCTCATGTGCCTGTAATTTCACCGGCACCATTACCCTTCAAACCGGAACACAGCAATGCGAGCACTACTGCACACATTAACACTACATTCTCACATTCCTATAATATAGGTCTACTAAATACATCTATTAATAAATCTACCTTCCTAATAGGTACCTATATTATTGATTTTGATAAGACCCTGAACTGCGCACGCGTGTGGTGGCTTTTGATGCACCTATGCACGAAAGGCCTAAATAGGGACATGTAACTGAGGAACGTTGAACATGAGGATCTGTAAAAATCTGAATTTGCCGTAGTGTACAACACGTAGCTAAGTAGGTAGCCACCTCTAATTGATATAAAACTACATACCTACGGTACCTACCTACTTATTTGCCTATCTCTAACGTGAGGGTACCTTATGTACCTACCTAAACTTTGAGAAGGTAGATAGATAGATAAATAACACTTTGTTGATCACCACACGGAAATACAATCAAATTAAAATAAATAAACTTAGGGCAATAGATGGCCTTTTCGTTAACAGCGATCTCTACCAGGCAACCTTTGGATGGACTGGATTAACAGAAAAAGAAAAGGGGACACTGGTGTGGCTTCTTTAAGAACGCAATAAATAATAACAGTAAGTAAGTATAATATTAGTACCTACTACAAATAAAATTAAAAATTTAATATAAACCCCAACGCAATGAAACGGCTGAACCTATTTTGACAAAACATGTCCAAGAACCATCGCTATAAAACCTGCTTACAAATATTAAAAAACTGCATTAAAATCGGTTCACGGTGTGGCACCTTATTGTGGTTAAAATTCTGTAAAATAGGAAAGATCCACATTGCGTGACGCAGCTTTATCGAGGGAAAATCGATGGACCTTGCGAGAAGGCCAGGATCAGACGGAAATAGATGGCTTGACCTTCTCTCCTCTAATGCGAGTAATCCATCGAAGTAGAGCTGTTCCCTGCATAGCAGAGCTGTTCCTTGCCCATGGATCTAGCCCTTAGATAGACCATAAATGCTCTAAGATCTAGGCACACCCCAGAAAGATGACAGCTGTTTTTGACTGCAAACCGCTGCCCTGGGTAGGTAAGTTCGTACATAAGTTTAACTAATTTGGAATTCAGCGAGTAGGTAGGTTGGTACCTACCATCTTAACAATCCTCCAAAAAAAATTGAGACTGCTGATCCACTCGCGACTTCGTACCTACGCGCGTAGGTAGAAGGAAGGCGTACCTACGAGATGATCCCTTTGTCAAATGATCCTTTTCAGTCTTCGACCACAGTTTTCATTCGAAACTATGAACGCCATCTAGTATGTCGTGTATTTATAAATAAATAAATAATACTGGACAGTTCACACAACATTATCTAGCCCCAAGCTAAGCAGAGCTTGTGTTATGGGTACTAGATAAATGATATACCTACCTACTTACCTATTACAATACATTACATAGATAGATATTTTTTATTATACATAGAAAATACCCAGAACACCCTGAACAAATATCTGTAGACCGCACAAATATTTGTTTTGAGGTGGGAATCGAACCCGCAACCTCCTGCGTCGCAGGCGAACCATCGCCCACCGCGCCACATATGTCGTCATTATTTATTATACTTTCCGTGAAAACTTATCTAACTGATGGTGAAAACCGTATCAAAATCCGTTGTGTTGTTTATGAGGAGTTAGCTGATATACCTATAGACAGACGCGGAAAGCTTTTTTAGGGTTCCGTACCCAAAGAGTAAAACTGGACCCAATTACTAAGACTCCACTGCCCGTTCGTATGTATGTCCGTCTGTCACCAGGCTGTCTCATGAACCGTGATAGTTAGAGAGTTGAAGTTTTCACATAATGATGTAGGCAGGTATTTTTGTTGCTGCTTTAACAACAAATACTAAAAAACAGAATAAAATAAATATTTAAGGGGCTCCCATACAATAAACGTAACCTTTTATGCCGTTTTTATAGATAATGGTACGAAACCCTTCGTGCGCGAGTCTGACTCGCACTTGCTCGGTTTTTTTAATACCTTTACATAGACATTTTTAGCGGTAACAAGTTGTTGTTTACTTTTTAATCGCTCGTTCCCTGTATTTACACCAATCATGGTGTACCTACAGAATTTAGTCTGTATGTTCAAATCTAGTTTAATATCGCTAGCGCCGGCGCGGCGCTATCGCGGTAAATAGTTATAACTCAATGCTATTGATCCTAATATTTTTTACTGGAACACAACACGTCCATAATATTTTTACATCTAGCAACTCAACTTTGACAGATGACGGCACTGTGACTGTTGGTTGACTGACGTTTCTGCCTGCCTGCTTGCCTGACGTTTCTTTTTCTATTATCCTGGGGTGCGTTCAGTGGGTACACTCTGAGTGTTGGTTGTCACCAGAGTGTACGGTTGTTCCGTTCACAGGCTCAGTTAGAGCGTTCGGTTAGCGTCACGTGACCCTAACCGAACAACCACCTCTGACAATTCTGACGTCTGTCAAAGTCAAATCATGTGCTTGTCACCAAAGCGTATGGGTTGTTCCGTTCGGAGGCTCGGTTAGAGCGTTCGGTTAGCGTCACGTGACCCTAACTGAACAACCACCGTTTTGGGTGGGTGTTCGGTTGTTACGATTTTGACGTTAGATTGCTGTCAAAGTCAAGTCAATGCCACCCTTCCTCCCCAAAAATCCTGTTCCATCCATAGATGGAGAAATATTTTATGTAAGCCCAAACAAGTAATATAGTAACTGCGAAAGTTCCAGATTCCACGAGAGGATTTTTTTATAAAGTGAAACAGGACTTGTTATCAGCTCCTGAATTACTTTGCTATTAAATGCTCTAAGACTTTGTTAATCAATCACGCTGTACCGATATTAATGAAATTACATCCACAGATATGTTCAGATGTCCAGTAGCGGTTTATGTTGGCTGATTGATGATGATGTTGCAAACATCGCCAATATTTTTTCTGTGAAATATCAAGGCTAGCTTTTGTCAAATTTGTCAGTACCTATCAAGGCTGGAAGGATCTTTGTTGTCAAGTGCACGTCGGATCACACGCATGTAAACGCGTACGCACATGTACGCATGCATGTAAACGCATGCCAAATGTAACAGAAAATTCTCGAAATGGTTCGAAAGTTTTTTGTATATATTGGTAAAATATAAATACACACTTAAATATGCTTACAGCGATAATGCCGCACATTTTACTGTTTTTTTTTATATTACGTCTAATTCTTGGTGTAGGTACAATAGGGTGTTAGTAGTTATATCGATCTAAAAACATAACAAGTACCATATTTACAAAACAAATTCCTAGGTCAAATGCAAAATAAAAAACTTAGTAACAAAATTTTAGAAAAAAACTGACTTTGGCGGCTTTATTTTCTATGACTATTGAAAATAAAAATAAACTCTACTTCATGAGATCTAAAAATGATAAACGACATGAAAAAAAAAATGAAAAGCCAATGGGAAAAAAAGAGTTCAAATAAGGCTAATTGTTTCAGTAAAGAGGAGCTAAATAAACAATGCAGGTAATAAGATTCAACAAATCATTCTAATTCACTACACAGATACAATAACAATAAGGCTTTGGTTTTGTCGTTCATTAATTCATACTATCTACTAACTTCTTTGAAAAAAAGTGGAGCTGACAATGTTGAAATAGAGCTGAATTTAGCTCTAAAAGAGCTAAATTGGCAGCACCGGGTGAAAAAGCGTTTGTTTACATCAAAAATGTACAGTGGCATTGACATTCCGTGTCAATCCAAGTCGTCCAGAGCCTCAGAGCGTGGTTAAAAAATCAACTACACCCTTGGAGTGTACCCATTGAACGCACCCGTGCTCATCAGAAATCGGAATTTGTAAAAGCAATTACATTGCTTTTTCGATTAGCCTAAAAAAATGACTTCCGTAGTGAGAGCTGGGCATCTGGCTCCTTTCTTCAAATCCACATCGCAAGTGGTTGCAAACGGGCTCAAACCCATAGTGGCAGTTCACGCTCCCATCGAAAAATCTGTGGTTCAGCCCCTGCCAAAAACCTCGACAGTGCACTCGTTACATGGATCCCTGCCGATTCAGGGCTTGAAGGCCACAGCCGGAGTTGGCGGTGAGTTATTTATGGAATTATATTGCGACGGAACCGTTCTAAAAGTGATGTTTTGGGAGGAAAATCTTGTTACATAACACATTGTCACTTCCAGTGCCAAGTCAGGTGCGTTTCGCGCACACGGATATCGGCTACCCTGACTTCTCTGCATACCGTCGTGAGGAGACAAAAGACCCCAAGTCAAAACATGCTGAGTCTGTGGACCAACGCCAGTCCTTCACTTATCTCATCGCTGGAGGTTAGTCATATCAGATTGTATCTTGCCATGACAGTGATCCTTGGAGTGTTAGTTTTGTATTGACTATAAGTAGTACCTACCAACAAATACCTTAGCTATGTTGTTATTGTATGGCTTACATTGAGTTGCAAGTTGACTCATAGTAGGTGACGGTAGTAGGGAAATCTCTAATTACCTAAACCCTTCCCTGAAGCTAAAGCCACATATAAGTCTATTTTCTTCTCTATAGAATCTAAAATCTAGGATAGGTATTGGAATTTACAGTCCATGTCTATCCAGACCAGCGCTCACTAATCCAGCATGTCCAGTAGACCGGCCTAAATGGGTCTCTAAACCTTGCTATCAACAATAGATACTGAGAAAGCTGTATTTTAGAATAAGATAGCTAGTTAGAATATATAAGCACATTTGTCAAGTTTATTTTTCAATGCATTGGCAGATGTGGCATTCAAAACATCATCTTGTAGTATGTTCACTGGTGGACTGTTACAGAAGAAGTGATGTGCAACCGAAGATGATGATAGGCAAGACTCTTCTTTTTTTTAAAGCCACATTAGTATGTGACCTATTCCAGATGTATGTGAATTGTCCGGAAATTTTAATTTTCCTCCCTAAAAGTAACAATTTAGTCTACTTTCAACAATTTAGTCTACTTTCGAGTCATGGCTCCCATAAATTAGATGAGATAGTCCTATAAATCATTTGAAAAAGAAAAGGACAGGTACAATCTTGACTACTTAAGAAGTAAATTTAGTAGAAATACCATTTGTGATATTAATGATATCAACTCTAGATCTAAGCATGATGCTGATCTTTTGACAATTTTTTATTACTAAAATTTTGCTTCAGAGCATTGGCCAAGATCTTGGACTAATTTAAGTTGGTGTCCATGAAACATTATTTCTCTCCTTATGAGGATAACTTGTAGGTCTGGCAGGTTGTATTGGTAGGTCAATATTTTTTGATACGGTCACCAAGGCATCTTTTATCAAGGTCAGTAAGTGTATATAAGATTTGTGAACTAGAGCCTGTGGTATCTTGGCTGCTTTCCTCAGCATGCTTTGAAGTAGATTAATATCATCTTGAATTTACAGGCTCAATACTTTTAATAAGTGTAGTGTTGGGTTGGCTAAGGTCAATAATCCGTGCCACTGGCATGTGTATTCGTGGCACAAGGCATAAATTTAAGCCAATATCCAAGTTATTTGTTTTTGATGATGGTGTAGTAATTGATTTTGTTAATTGTGTATTCCAATACTGCTGTACCATAACTGCTGTAATAACTACCTACATGACATTACTGTGAAATAAGTGATTTTGAAGTAACACTTTAAATCAGTAGTCATATAATTCTTATAATTCTTTATTGTACACAGAAAAAACATTACAAATAAAATAAAAACAAAAGATATGTACAAAGGGGAGCTTAACCCTAGAGAGTTACGCTGAGTTTGTTTTATTATTAAAGTTTTTGACCGAGCAAGCAAAGTCCTTGCAACAACTGTCAAAATTTGCTTTCATCTGTCCGGATCTATGTAGACCTATGTTGGTATCGAGTACAGGTCGTATTTTTCAACTAATCTTGAAGTAACTTGACAAACAGGTACTACAATATCATAGTTTTGGAGGGGTATTTCGTCCAAAAAGGGGGCAAGTTCGCTGCAGTGCCATTTACTGGCCGATTTTGATAATGCTTGACAGAAACATTTGGTACTCAGTTCTAAACAAGAATTTTTAATATGAGCAAAATTAGTCAATTGTCAAGATATAGATTATGCAAGTAGATACCCGCCCGACTTTAAAATCCTCATGTAACGGCAGTTGGTTTACTAGGAGTTACGAGGTTTTTTGAAATAGATAGGCAACATCTTCCTACATACATACATCTAATTAATTATACTTCTAATTCTAAGTGGGGGGAGAGATCTTATCTCCCCCCACTTAGAATTAGAAATAAGTGATGTTTTGGGAACATCACCACCATCATCAGACATCCCGCATTGGGGTGTATTCTGCGTTGTTCCTCTGCTAATCCTTGCCCAGCCAGCCCAACTCCTTAAAATAGCAGAGAAGCGGCTTGTAATACATACATACATAGACATACGCCTTTTTTCCCCGAAAGGGTAGTTAAAGCCTCAAATGGGCCTCTTTTCACCGTGGATTGCACCACCGTGGAAAAAGTAATATGAAAAACTAAAAAAAAAAGATTATGTTTGTATGTAAACTTAGTAACTATAATTGTTGTAAAAAAACCTGATGTTAAGCGGTAACCTCTGCCTTAGAACAGTGCATTACCTCATAGGTCATGTCCACCTAGGACGCGCCCTATGTGGCATTGCACTGCGCCCGCCACCCTGAGACATAAAGATGAAAAGTCTCATGTGCCTGTAATTTCACCGGCACCCTTACCCTTCAAACCGGAACACAGCAATGCGAGCACTATTGCTTTACGGCAGAAATAGGTATGGTGGTAGTACTTCCCCGGACGAACTCTTTCACAAAAAAGCTTTAACAGACAACAACAAAAACAGATCAGAACTACTAGTAATATAACATTTGTAGCTGTAAATTGTTAATTAATATTACAGCCGGCTCCGTCGCTGGTGCGTACGCTGCAAAATCTGTGGTCACCCAGTTCGTATCATCCATGTCTGCGGCCGCTGACGTGCTCGCCCTAGCCAAGATAGAGATCAAGCTGTCTGACATCCCCGAGGGAAAATCTGTCACATTCAAGTGGCGTGGCAAGCCGCTGTTCATCCGCCACAGGTGAGTTTTTTTTTTTTTTAACATTTATAGTTAGATATTATTGGGCCGCTATCTCACCTGTTGGTAAGTGACGATGTGGCCGAAGATGGAGCACAAAGGTCTAGAAGGCACCTATTCACTCTAGACTTGAAGAGACCCAGATTATAGTTTTCAGGAAAGACAGACGACGGCAGTGTATTCCACTCCTTAGCAGTTCGCACTATAAAGATAGAACTGAAACGTTTAGTTGTTGTTGTTTTACTCATCATCATCAGTAGACATGTGTCCGGCCTAAGAATGGACCGTCCGTCTCCTCCCGTGGATGTCGTAAAAGCCGACTACAGCTAAGGCCAAACCGACGAGTTCAGCCCGCGTCCGCGGTGGCGTGCACAGTGGCGATCCATTGTCTTACCATTGATCATTGTCTTACCACCGTGTACGCCACCGCGGACGCGGACTGATTGGATCGGTTTGGGGGATTACCTGGACTGTTAGTAAGATTCGTTGGTATAAGATTTGTCCTGGCTGCTAGCTTATTAAGGAATATGTTATTACTGGAAGAAAGCGTTAGCTGAGTCAGTTGTAGGAAGCAATGGTGGCGAGGAGATCACCACTCGTCACGTCTTTATTCCACGATGGTGTGACCCACTGTGAAAAGAGGCCCATTGAGGCTCTGCCTACCCCTTCGGGGAAAAAGGCGTGTGTCTGTGTATGTATGTATCAGTAGACATCCACTACTGCATATAGGCCTCTCCTATTAAAATGCCACAACTAAAGGTCATAAGCTAACTTCTTATGATCATTGCAATATCATCATCAGTCAATTGAGTGGAGGGCTGCTCCTCCATATAATGATGCAGGATTACCAAGAATGGACCAATAAAATAATTAATAAATAATTCACACAACATTATCTAGCCCCAAGCTAAGCAGAGCTTGTATTATGGGTACTAGATAACTGATATACTTAATCCAATACATTACATATTTTTATTATACATAGAAAATACCCAGAACGCCCTGAACAAATATCTACAGATCTTAAAAATATTTGTTCCGAGGCGGGAATTGAACCCGTAACCACCTGCGCCGTTGGCGAATCTTCGCCCGCCGCGCCACAGAGGTCGTCAAAACCTGAATTGTATTTCAATATACAGGTCTAGCGCTTAACTGTGTCAGTCCCTGAGACTTTTCATCTTTATGTCTCAGGGTGGCGGGCACAGTGCAATGCCACATAGGGCGCGTCCTAGGTGGACGTGACCTATGAGTTAATGCACTATTAAAGGCAGAGGTTACCGCTTAACATCAGATGGGCAATCTATAATATGATCCATCATACACAAAGTAAAAAAAAAATGTCTAGGCAATGGTTGGATCTTTAGTTGTTAATTTCAGGAATATTATAACAATATTATTATTGTGATGCATGGCTAGTACTAAGAGGCACAAATTTTTTTTTTTTTTTTTTTTTTTTTCTTTGTTTCTTTGTGTGTGTGTGTGTGTCTTTTAGTGTGCAATATTGTTGTACTCATGTTGTTGACACAAATAAATGCTATTTCTTTCTTTCTTTCTTTCTTTCTTTATTTATTGTTATTTTTTTTTTACTATATGTACTAGTATAGTATTATTTTATCTGTGCTATAGGTATCTGTTCTTTGGTTAATAGATAATACTATTAAATATCCAACAATATTTTCAGGACAAGCGCTGAAATCTCCACTGAAAAGGCCGTTCCTGTGGAGTCTCTCCGTGACCCAGAGACCGATGACCAGCGGGCAACAAACCCCGAATGGCTGGTCGTCATCGGAGTCTGCACCCATTTGGGCTGCGTGCCGGTCGCCAACGCAGGTACTTATCTCGGAGTCTCTCCGTGACCCAGAGACAGATTACCAGCGGTCAACAAACCCCGAATGGCTGGTCGTCATCGGAGTCTGCACCCGTTTGGGCTGCGTGCCGGTCGCCAACGCAGGTACTTATCTCGGAGTCTCTCCGTGACCCGGAGACCGATGACCAGCGGGCAACAAACCCCGAATGGCTGGTCGTCATCGGAGTCTGCACCCGTTTGGGCTGCGTGCCGGTCGCCAACGCAGATACTTATCTCGGAGTCTCTCCGTGACCCAGAGACAGATTACCAGCGGTCAACAAACCCCGAATGGCTGGTCGTCATCGGAGTCTGCACCCGTTTGGGCTGTGTGCCGGTCGCCAACGCAGGTACTTATCTCGGAGTCTCTCCGTGACCCGGAGACCGATGACCAGCGGGCAACCAACCCCGAATGGCTGGTCGTCATTGGAGTCTGCACCCATTTGGGCTGCGTGCCGGTCGCCAACGCAGGTACTTATCCCGGAGTCTCTCCGTGACCCAGAGACGGATGACGAGCGGGCAACCAACCCCGAATGGCTGGTCGTCATCGGAGTCTGCACCCGTTTGGGCTGCGTGCCGGTCGCCAACGCAGGTACTTATCTCGGAGTCTCTCCGTGACCCGGAGACCGATGACCAGCGGGCAACAAACCCCGAATGGCTGGTCGTCATCGGAGTCTGCACCCGTTTGGGCTGCGTGCCGGTCGCCAACGCAGGTACTTATCTCGGAGTCTCTCCGTGACCCAGAGACGGATGATCAGCGGGCAACAAACCCTGAATGGCTGGTCGTCATCGGAGTCTGCACCCGTTTGGGCTGCGTGCCGGTCGCCAACGCAGGTACTTATCTCGGAGTCTCTCCGTGACCCAGAGACGGATGACCAGCGGGCAACCAACCCCGAATGGCTAGTCGTCATCGGAGTCTGCACCCATTTGGGCTGCGTGCCGGTCGCCAACGCAGGTACTTATCTCGGAGTCTCTCCGTGACCCAGAGACAGATTACCAGCGGGCAACAAACCCCGAATGGCTGGTCGTCATCGGAGTCTGCACCCATTTGGGCTGCGTGCCGGTCGCCAACGCAGGTACTCACCTCGCATTGGACATTGGACTATATTTTAGACTCTTTATGATATTTTTTTATAATGTTGCCAATAATAATCGTGTTGTACGCCAATGGAGGCTGACGCTAAGCCCATGTGATCATAGTATGCAAACATCAAATGATAATAGCCTGAGCAGACACTGCATAGACACATGTCGCATCCAAAATATTACAAATTATGGTTTAGATTGAAACAAGTAATTAATTTTGTAAAAATTAAAAAAATCTTAAACGCAATGAAACGGCTAAACCGATTTTGATCAAACATAGCTAAGAATACTCCCGACAAATTCACCTTACAAACAAAAAAAAAACAAATCCGTTCATCCGTTCGGGAGCTACGAGGCGACAGACTGACACACTCACACATACACACACACAAACTTGTCAAACTTATAACACACCGTCGTTTTTGCGTCGGGGGTTAAAATAATTATGAATCCTATACCCTGAGACCTAAAAGAACCTGAAAGACGACGCCGACATGGAGCGGGAACGCAGAGCACTCTCAGTCAGAGCCAATATGCTGGCCCGCAGATTCGCACGATGTACAGCCGCTGTCAAAATTACCCTTTCGTTACCCTACCCTTAAATTAGGCGTACTGTACATCCATGTACTCCGCGACTCTGTGGTTTCAGCATACTCAAAAGGCTTACAATGCTCTGCGGGTCCAATTCAATAACGCTTTCAGGACGCTGTTGAAGCTTCCGCGCTTCTATAGTGCTTCAGGCATGTTCGCCGATGCGCGCACAGACACGTTCGACGTTTCCTTTTTTTTTTCTTTCAAACAATTACGTATGTCCTCTGGTTTGGAAACTCTCCCAGAGGATGAAATCTTTGTTAGTTATTAATTACTAACCCCTAATCTTAAGCCAGCCATACACCTAACGATATGCTTGCGCAAGTTTAGACTTGTACAAGTATACTGTAACGTGTATGGGAAGATACTTGCGCAAATTTCTGACTTGTACAAGTTTGAAAAATAGTTGCTATTTTCAGTTCCAAAACTTGTGCAAATTCTAGTTAGCGCATGTTTACTTGAACGTGTGTGGCCGCACCGCGTTTCAGTAGTAGTATTATACTAGGCGCCTGTTTGCACTCACGTTCTGTGATCGGTTTCGCGCCAAAATGACGAGTGACAGAAACGAGAGACATGGAGACACGCAGGTAGTTACGTCTTTGGGTGTAAATTTCAATTCAGTTAATAAATTAATGTGCGAATATTGCTCTCTTTTTCTTAACCAGTCTTTACACCATATTACGGTTCGGCTTCTCTTAAGTCTCTACAGTTTTTTTGTAGCAAATATTAAGCCAACTATTGCCAAAGCGTCATCCATCGCACATCACACTTGGACGCTCACTTTTTTAAAATGGTTATTGTTCAAGCATACTTGTGCCGTCTGTGGTCATTTGGAAATTATGTTTATTTGCACAAGTCTAAGCTTGCGCAAGCATATCGTTAGGTGTATGACGGCCTTTAAGCTTACTAACACTATGGACTATGTTGTCTGAATAAAAAATCTTTATTTATTTATTTATTATTTTATACTCTTCAACAAGTAATATTTGTTTATGAAAATAAATTGTGATCTCGACAACGGTTTTGATAATTTGCTATATGGGGTTTTTCGGGGGCGAAAAATCGATCTAGATCTAGGGCCTCTCATGATCTCATCTAGTGTTTTACAAATAGAAAATAGTAATATTTATTTTTTTATTTGATTTTAGATAATATGTATCGTCAATACAGAAAACTTTTCTTGTAATCTGCCTTTCCGGTCATTAGCAAGAGTTTTGTGCTTCTTTCGTGATTGACATGAATGGTATACGCCCATCCATCCATGCATGACTCTAATTCAGTACATAACTCTAATACAGAAAACTGAATCGGGCGCTCGGGATAGTTTGCTGTATGAATTCGATGCTGAGGGTTCCAATTCGAATTTTGAACAGGCTTTTCTGAATTAAAATAGACTACACTGGCCGAAGAGGAACATTAGGGTAGCGATACACATATTAACAAAGATTTAACAAAAAATCCGAGCAAATCTCGGACGCACTATAGATATTATTGCTATAATACGTATATTGTCATTTAATTCCTGAAATTGTTAAAATTCCTTGAAATTTGGAGATAGATAGGGTTTTATCTCACCTGGTTTCGTGTTGTGTACCCCAAAGCTGATTTCGTGTTGTACCCCACAGCTGATTTCGTGTTGTACCCCACAGCTGATTTCGTGTTGTACCCCACAGCAGATTTCGTGTTGTATTCCACAGCTGATTTCGTGTTGTACCCTACAGCTGATTTCGTGTTGTGTACCCCACAGCTGATTTCGTGTTGTACCCCACAGCTGATTTCGTGTTGTACTCCACAGGTGATTTCGGAGGCTACTACTGCCCATGCCACGGCTCGCACTACGATGCTTCGGGCCGCATCCGCAAGGGACCCGCCCCCCTCAACTTGGAGGTACCCCCCCACTCGTTCGTTGACGAAAATATGTTGATCGTAGGCTGAGTATATAAACAAATTAGTCTATAAGTGTAATGTTTCCATAGAATCAATAAAATATTGTTACAATTTCTTATTTATTTTAAGCAGTCCCCTTGAAAGTGTCCCCCTCATTGAACTAAAAAGTCCCATCGAAGCAGAAATAGTATGCCCACTTGGTAAAATGTGTTAGTTTAGCCTTTAATTTATTTATTAAAGTGATAACAGCAAATAAAATGTGATATGATCAGAAGTAAGTTTTATTCCTATTACATTAGTATGTTCCATTTTTTTTTGATTACTAATAAACTTTCGAAAAATCCTAATTTATAAACTTGTCGGACTTGGTTGTAAGATTCGTTGGCACTACCCGTACTTGTTTGTTAGATTTGTCCTGGCTGCTAGCTTATTAAGGAATGTGTTATTACTGAAAGAAAGCGTTAGCAGAGTCAGTCGTGGGAAGCAATGGCGGCGATGAGCTCACCAATTGTCACGTCTATTTCCCACGATGGTGCAACCCACGTGAAAAGAGGCCTATTTAAGGCTCTGTCTACCTTTTCGGGGGAAAAGGCGTGTGTCTATGTATGTATGTCGCTACCACATTCAGAGCTTGTGTGATTGTTCTTCTCTCATACATTAAGGCGCGATAGGTTCTCAAATGTCTCTAGAATTTTGAAGTTTTTGATAAGAATTTTCATAGTTTTCTATGAAGAAAAAAATATATGATATTCTTGAGCTTTTTATCTAGTGAAATCAATAATTCAATACAATATTTGAATTACTTCACTCGATAAAAAAAAATAACAAAGATACCTCCTTTTTAAAATTTAAATGCTATTTTTCACTCACTTCTCTCACGTTTTAATTTTTGAAACATTTAGTTACATGTTAGTTATTATTTGAGTTAGTGAATTCATCAACAAAATTAAACAAAACTTTGAACGACATTTTTATATAAATTTTTTATACATAAAAACACGGTATCAGAGCGTGCGCTCGCCTTCTTCGCCTCATACAAAAATGTTCGTTGAACCTATAGCGCCTTAAAAGGCAAGGTCCTGAATGACTGACCGAAAGACAAACGCACTGCCTAAACCGCCGGACTTGAGGAGGGTTGGTATATTTTACGAATGTCGTGGCTGATGTTTGTCCCGCGATACGAAGGCTTGTACTAAGTAACGAATTTTGAAAACTCGCACCCTAAGGGGTTCTATTGTGAAACAAAGTTAGATTAGGTTACGATAGATATTTTTTTTTAAATTGGGCCTCCTTATCACCCTTTTAGATCCGTCCTTCGATTAGAGAAAATATTAAGCGTTAATTTGTATACTATTCAGTAGATAAACACATTACTTAGATTAAAGGACAAGGATTTATTTTTATATTTGCTATACTTTAGAAGCGAAGGGAAGTTTTGTCATTTGTCGCTTACGTCAGTTAATAATAATAAATAAAAAAATATCCTGGGCAGTTCACACAACATTAACTAGCCCCCAAGCTAAGCAGAGCTTGTGTTATGGGTACTAGATAACTGATATACTTAATAAAATAAATAAATAAATAATGCTGGACAGTTCAACACAACATTATCTAGCCCCAAGCTAAGCAGAGCTTGTGTTATGGGTACTAGATAACTGATATACTTAATAAAATAAATAAATAAATAATGCTGGACAGTTCCACACAACATTATCTAGCCCCAAGCTAAGCAGAGCTTGTGTTATGGGTACTAGATAACTGATATAATGAATATAATATATAACATTTTTTTTTTAATTATGCATAGAAAATACCCAGAGCACCCTGAACAAATATCTGCGATCGCACATTTATTTGTTCCTAGGCGGGAATCGAACCCGCAATCATCCTCTTGATGGACCAGAGACATAAAGGAAGTCTGTGGCGGAGGCGGCTCAACACTGAAAAGTAAAAAGTATTACATTCATTGAAATCACAAGGATCGTTATGAATCGTCTTACTTACTCGTCGATTGTTCGTCTATGGGGGCCTATGTCCAGCAGTGGACTTCTGCAGGCTGATGATAGTGTTTTTTTTTATTCGTCTTTGTATGATGGTTCAAGCTGATGGCCCACCTGATGTTAAGAGGTACCCTCTGCCTATGAACAGTGCATTACCTTATAGGTCACGTCCACCTAGGACGCACCCTATGTGGCATTGCACTGCGCCCGCCACCCTGAGACATAAAGATGAAAAGTCTCATGTGCCTGCAATTTCACCGGCACCTTTACCCTTCAAACCGGAACACAGCATTGCGAGCACTCATGCTTTGCGGCAGAAATAGTATGGTCGTAGTACTTCCCCGGACGAACTCTCACAAAAAAGCTCTACTACTAACAATATGCATGTACACCATTTTATAGAATGTAGAGAAACCATCAGTTTAGTTTTTTCGGGATTTTATGTATTTGAAGGGTTGGCATAGTGAAAAATCAAGGTAACAATCTGTATTTTTTTAATTTTTGTTATTATTTTCCATTTCTTTTGAATTATAATATGTTTTTAGACAGTTACAATCTACGTAACATCTAACATAGACTACTATAATTTAGACACATTTATAGAAATTAATTATAAGTAACTGGGATTCCAAATTTATATCTAAAAAAACCTCGCAATTGTCAAACGTTTGCCGAGAATGGTTTAGTAAGTACAGAAATAGGTTTGATATATTTCATATACTAAGCAAATTAGGCCTGATTTCGATAAATATAATTTATTTAATATTTTCGTAACATAAAAATTTAAGAAAGAAAATTTACAGATTACTTATTCAAAAGTTTTAAATCGAAAGAATAACCCAGTTAAACAATTACGAAAGTAAGAACATTAAACATTGGAAGATATCGCTTACTACTATAACCGAATGAAAGATGACATTAGTGTAATATTTACAATGAAAATGGTTACACATTTGGCAAAATAAGTTTATAGGTACAACTAAATGCCTAGGCTTTACAAATAAACACTGATTATCCTCAAACCTTATTTTTTGTCTTTTGGCTTAAGAGGCAGTTCAGATTCGACCGAAGAGACAAAACGGTAATTATTCTAAGGATATTCCGAGTTTAATTATAACTCTGCTATCACGGTATGATGTTATCCAATTTGAATTACACCAATGGCAAGACAGAGCTGACGGTCCTATCTTTCTTTCCCTCTCATAGAGTGGAAAGAGAGATCTAACTATCTAGGTTATGTTGCCTTTGGCGTATACTAACAAAAAAATCAGACTTCATTCAATGCCGGCTACACCCTTATCGACTTAATCTTTATTTGCGAAAAAAGAAAAACATGACTTGCGTAACCGACTTTAAGACATTTATATATTTTTATAATACGTATCTAGTCTAGATAACGCCAATATGCTTATGAAAAATAAATACTTAGATGTTAACTTAAAATTTACCTAACTGTTTGTTCATTTTGATAGGCACTAATTTATACTGAAGTTAAATCATGACAGCGCTTTTTTTGTGTTGTTGTCATTCACAAAACTGATTGCTCGTTTTCCTATAATTATGGCACGATAACTTAATTTTAAATCTAAACGGCACAAGGTATCATTTTTTTTTAAATTAACTGGCTTGTACTGATCTAAATTCTTTGGATCAAGTAGGTACACACAAAATATCTATGGAAAATAATAACATTTAGAAACTTTTTCTACTACGGCAAAACTTTATAGGCTTTCTTCTTGATCCAAATAATTTGTTCCGTGTCTATATTCCCTTAGTCTTCGAACATTAAGGTGGAACATTTCGCTTGAGGCGTGAAATTCAAATTATATTGTTTTTTGCTAATCACAGCTCATCAACACATCTTAAGATAGCGAAACCTAATTTTGCAGAAACATGGAGACCTTACACGCTTGTTTTGATTGAAAGAATGTCACTAAGAATGTCACTGACAAAAATCACTGTAAAAAAATTGTGTAATGACATTCGTAGCGTAATTAATGATATTTATAAGACACTATCAATCAAAACATGTATGTTTTGTTTCTTAGGTTTCGCTATCTTAAGAAGTTTTGATGAGCTGTGATGAGCTAAAAACACAATACAATTTGAGTTTCGCGACACAGGCGAAACGTTGTACCAAGTGGTATCTGTGGTTGACATTATTTTGTTTGATGTATGTTTAACATGGCATTCAGTAGAATATTTCAACATTTAAACGGTTAAATATTTTTTCTTTATAATACACAACTTTCATAGCACGATATAACTTTGAACACAGATTATTCTCACATTCAAATTGTAGACATAGTTCATTTAAATTTTATTATTCGGGAAAATATACATAATAATCTAGTACACATAATTTAAGTACATACCTATAATAATATAATAGGAATATAATATTTTTTTATTTTTAAATATAGGTGAATGTCTCTATTATACGTAAGATAAATATTAATTTTATTCGATAACTGTTTTGTGCTATAAATCAAAATACTACTTTCTGTCAAAAGGTTATTGAGTATTGTCAAAAAATTCGTTTTGTCTTTAAAACTTAAAACGTGGTCCACCTACAAAACAGAATCTACACAACCTTGTAAGCTCATTTTAATTTGTTAGTGGGAAATTTTTGTTCTTATGTTTTTTCTCATTTATTGGGTAATAATGATTCCAGGTGAAAACTATGGAGTTTTTGATATTATTAGAGAATTAATTAATATCATAAATTGATTCATGATTATAAAATACATCGGTAATAACATGATGTAATATTTACATTTAGTAATGAGAATTTAATTATTTATGATTTATAAACATGTGATTGAAATATTAGGTAATATGTACAAATTAATTATATTTTAATAAAAGAAAACAATATTTTAGCATGTCATAGTGTAGCGGACAGAAGGACAATTATTTACATTGAAAAGCGCCCATTGATCATTTGGACCGGTTTCAAACAGTTAATACGATATTGATAATTAGAAGGAAAAAAAAATATGTTATGGATCGTCTCAAGAATCTGTATAAAAAGAGCCTTTTTGCCTTGCCGGACTTTTTTGCCGTGGCATTGTTTGATTTTAATTAATATTTATCACCCCAAAAACATGCGATGTTGCCAGCTCGGCAGGGCAAAAAGACTCAAGTAGAAGCAGTATTTACAAATAATGTTTTGTTTTGAAAAGACTACATCCTAGTTAATAGCTTTTTTGTAAAGTATTTGCTCAGATTCGAGCTGTTATTTTTACTAAACACAGTTCAATTTGAAAAGTTCATGAACTTCACGAACTCTAACTAATTGGTGGAGAAGACAATATTTTTGTAGGAATTAACTATCTACAAAATGAATAAAGATTTGTGCCGGATATCACAAAAGTGGAAACTTGATGTGAAAAATGTATGAGAGTACAAACTACCTACCATAAAGAATTACGAAAATATTAGTTAACAAAGTGTTAAGTTACTGCATAGTTATTTTTACTGTGGTTGTGTAGATCATTATACCTCTACGAAACAAGACACGGGAATTAAAAACTGACGCTCAATCTGTCATCTTCGCCAGGGCCACCATCGGCCACGACTATTCCAAAAGAGTCAGAACTGATAAAATAGAACATACAGGTTCCCGTACTCATGAGTTGGGCAGAAAAAGACTACGATTGGTGTGACCCACGGTGAAAAGTGGCCCATTGAGGCCCTGCCTACCCTTTCAGGGAATATTATTATTATTATAAATGGCCAAATAAAGTTTTATATCTGTCTCGCTCTAGTTCAACTGCCCCAATAGTTCTGTCGCGCCCAAATCCTACAAGGTCAGTGAATAGTCTGCTATTCCCGAACAATTCACGCCCGCATGTAAGTCGGTGGTTATTCTCATATTTACAAGTCACTGCCTAGCTAAAAAGTTACAAAGATTATCTCCATTGGCCAATTACAGTACCTACCTTGGTAAAAGCTCATCGCGAAACATAATAAAGAAAATACATAGGTCATATCGGCCTATTTTCGACATCCGTTGGTTCTTCTAACACGCTGTGGAATAATGCCACATTATGAAAATAGACGATATTTTTCTCTTTACGACGAGCTGCTCTGGCCACACGAGCGCTTTTTATACGTGTATCTCTCTTTATTATAATGCTGGATCCACACCATATAAGGTAACATCTTCAGCAATAGAGTTCAAGACTAACGTAAGTTAAAAGTACGCTGGCTCAGCGTTGATTGGTAGATACTGTACGTGGATATGTCGCTTTCATTACATTCTAAGCCTTCAGCAGTCAGCAGTATAAACCGGCGCGAGATCGAGAGTCAGGTGTCTTATAACTCTGTCGCGCGACGCAGATCGAGACGTGCGACTCGACTTGATGATCTGAAGCACCATCGCCTTGCAGTCGTGGCAGACTGCCATTTGTACGCCGCGGAGTCGTTCCACTGCTGTGACGCCGTTTGCACTCCGACTGTATCGCGGCCTGAAACGAAGGACATGAAAATTGTTATTATAGTTGACCAAGCCGAAAACACAGACTCAATAAAAGGAGTATTGTGCGGTTAAACAAATATTTGATTTATCGAATTATCCTGATGACTGCGCCAAACCTATTTGTAACTGGCGCAGCCGGTAGGATAACTCATAACCTTCAAACAAGGCACAGTACACACCTACGATCTAGCGTGGCGGGAGGCGTAGCGTGTGCTTCCACACTGCGTGACATACAGTTGGGCGCCACACTCAGTGAGTCGCTAAAGCCGAGTGCAGACCCGCCCCGCGAGCCCGGCGCGCTGTGTGCGTTGAGCGATGCAAAGCGACGCGATGAGGTGGGACTGCTAGGCGCGCTGCCGACGCTGTTCTCCACCATGCTCTGAAAAAGATAATACAAATATATGAAACTTTGACGTCTGGAACCATGAAAATGTAGGACAAGCCCTAAGAAGATTATCGAAGTGTGAGGACAGGAAGAAAAGTATTCAAAATAACAAACAAAAGTGAGAAAGAACACGAATATAAAACAAAAGTATCAGACGGACAGATGAAAGGATCATCTGTAGGTTAACGGAAATAGGTAGGTACTTATCTAAAAATAAATTGAATTTGTAAAGGGGCTTTATAAACGGCGCCGTGTGCGGGTAGGACGGTGCGGAGAGTGTGCGGACGCGTCTGCATCATCGTCGATCATCATCAGCAGGTATACACTGCTGGACGAGACCCCCCCCCCCCCCCCCTTAAAATGCAATGGTGGATTTGCCATAATCGCCACATTTGTTAGGCGGTTTTTTGATCGCAGTTTGGTGTTAAGGCTGCGCCACACCCAGGCAGAATCCTTCATACAAAAAAAAACGCCCCGCGTCGCGCCTCGAAATAGCCGTTTTAATAATATATCTCGTAAAATATAGATTATTTTTCAAAACACAACAGGTTTTTTTTTTCTTTGTAATTAGCGTTGCACGACTTGTGCGTATTGAAATGATTTATCTAATTTTTGACACAATCATATGCACCCTTAGAGCATTGCAGGCCTCCGTACCGGAGTGCTCGATGTATGCACCTTATTGAGAAACAATCGAATCTACCTAAAAGTCAAAGGTATCTTTTTGATTTTTCTAGAAACACTAGCCCACTGTCCACTAGAACACTGTCCGGCCCAAGAAGAATAGACCCCTCCTTATCTTCCCGTTTATGGGATCTGGACTTGTTTGTAAGATTCGTTGGTATAAGATTTGTCCTGGCTGCTAGCTTATTTAAGGAATGTATTAGTTATAACTGGAACAAAGCGTTAGCAGAGTCAGTCGTGGGAAGCAATGGCGGCGTGAGCTCACCACTTGTTATGTCTATATCCCACGATGGTGCAACCCACGCCACGGTGAAAAGAGGCCCATTTGAGGCTCTGGCCTACCCTTTCGGGGTAAATGTGTGTCTATGTATGTATGTATGTACGGTAGGAGACGGAGGGCATTTTCTTGGGCCGTAGGTACACACTACGGCGAAATTAGTATTTCCGCCAGTGTTTGTTCTCACCGTGTGCTCTGGCGCGACCAGCCTGGACATGAGACTCCTGGGGAAGGATGACTGGGCTTCCTCCTCTGGAGAAGGCAGTAGCGAAGGACTTAATAAAACCACTGGTACGTGCGCGAAATGCTCTGTTGGTATCCGCATCTGGAATATTAAAAACATTGCTGTTTATCTGCCCAACGAACAAACCTTATAGGTATAATAAAGCTAAAAAAATATATATATGAAATTAAAATAATTTTCCTAAGCTATATCTTAATAAATATCTATATCATTAAAAGATGGTCGAAATAATTATTGCGAAACCAAACAACAACGGATGTTATTATTGACTAAACGAGCGAAGTCCTTGCAACAACTCGCAAAATTTGCTTTCATCTTTCCGGATGTATGTTGGTACCTACCTACTCGCCTACAAGTCGTATTTTTCAACGAATAATGACGAAACTTGATATCAGGTTCCAAAATGTTACAGCCATTTATATGTCGTTTGAATTTGAGCAAAATCGGTCAAGAGGTTGTCTAGATATACAAGTTGAGTTTTTTTCTTCAGGCTTAGGCGAAGTTTTAAAGCGTGAGTGAAGTCTTTGAAATTTATTTTTAGTATTTCTGAAAATGTAATATATTATATTTAAAAAAACCATTTTTTGTTTCTTTGTTTGATCATTATGGATCGACATTATGTATATATACGGTAGGTATAAGGAAGAGGAGTAGGTAGTTAAGTGAATAGACTCACCTTTGAACAACACTTTTGACAGACAGTCTTTTTGCACAGTTTGCATTTTTGACCCCACGGCCCGAAAATGCCGAATCTTGTCTTCAAACATAGGAAGCACACCTGGAAGAAAATGGAAATATATCAATCAATACAGAAGAATTTCTTAGCATGATAGTTTGGAACTCTCTCGAACTTACTACCTAAGTATTTCTGTGAGTGCGTTTCACTTCTTTGAGAAGACCTTCAAAAGTCACTAGTTGTTAATTAGTAATAAAAATAAGCTTACCCTTCTCTTCTCAACGTCTTCTTTGACCCTGCCTTCGACAGGCAAGACCTCCAGTTCAGCTTTCGTCAACACCGATCTGATGTGCACTATCTCCTCTAGGGTCAGCGATAATCGCTCGTCAGACATTATTGCATCTTGCCACTGTTTCTGAAAAACAATTTTCTTTAGCCTCACTTCAACCTTAATCTAGTACTTGCAACAAAAATAAAGGTTTTAATCTGTTAAATATTACTTCTTAAAATAGAATAAATTCACCTATTTTATAATAAGTACAATGTGTTGTGCGTGCTCATGCAAAACTATTCACTAGGCACTAAAAGTCTTCGAAAATCAAGTTACTCAATTCATACCGGTGCTCAAAGTGTTCAAAGTGTTTTTTGGAGGTTAGAAAATTGTATAGTGCTGCGAAGACACACCATAACGTAGCACTGATGCTTGTGCAAGGTGAAATGTGGTGATAATGAGATGGCATATCCTTCACAACGTTATCTAGCAATCTACATATTTGGTACACAACTAGGAACAAATTATCAAAAATGTCTGTGGTACCTACCAATTACTGACTGCACGCACTTATTTTCAATAAAGTTAAGTGTCTCGGTCTAGGGCTAATTGGTTTACACTGGCTCAAACGGCGAAAGGAACAAAACAGAGTTTTTAACTGCATCGTTGTCGTGCTTGTCACAGCTAAATGTACGAACTTCCCTCTCAGCCCTCTGTATTGTAACATAGTTCTAGAATCTAACAACAACTAAAACTACTCTACTCACATGCGAGCCATTCACGGGACTGCCACTAACCGACTTGATGAGCTCATCCTGGAGAGAGGATCGAGACCATGACAGCTCCCCGAGTTGCGCGTCCGCATCGCTGCTGGCGATGGATGCTGCGCCGACGCACGATGCCCGAGATCCAGGCCTACACAACAAAATACTCAGAGGTAAGACCTAATTAATCTATGGACCCTTTAAAACTTATGCTATTTAATGCTGAATTAATGAATTGGTTTTGTATCCAATTACTTATTGTGTATGTGCGCGGTGTGCGCCTCTTTTTGGTGATTGTACCTAGTCAAACCTTTTAAGGTTTTTAAGGTACTATATTATAATTATAACTGTGTAATATTGTGTATGAAATAAATTAAAAAAAAACTTATTGGTAGGTGCCTATTTCTATTCTGCGTCTTTCCTCATAACTACCTACTCAAATGAGTGTGAGGAGAGACGCAGTGGCAGCGCTGTTTGGATCGCACTCACCCTGAAGAATACCTTCAATTAGGATTGAAACCTGTTCTGTGCCTTAACCAACATAGGTCAGGTTTCCTATGTTCATAAGTATATGTAGTTGTGTATGTGTTGTGTTGTAAGGTTCATGATTTTTTTATTTTCTTGTCCATTTTACTTTTTTGGCTGACTGATCTACTAACCCTGTGTCGTTTGCAGGCAGACATTTAAGGAAGGAAGTTTATTGAAGATTACTGGAAACGGTTAAAGGAAATTCTGGGATGAGGCGTTTGCGATTAGAAGCACAAAGGTATTATTTTGTTGCAGGCATTATTTCACCAGACGACGCAGAACAGGAAGGTCTCAGGGACCAAAGACAATAGATCGGCTGCAAGAAGTCGGTAGATGGAAGTGGCTCCAGAGCGTTCGTAATGGCACTCTATGGTAGAGACCACTATGTGTACTTCTATAGGCTGATGATGATGACGATTATTATTATTATTATTCTTTACCTTGAGTGTGGCAAAGAGTGAGCTCCATCGGTCGGTGGGCAAGCAGGATGCGTGACGGTATGCCGCCTCATAGACGCTCGCCGAGATGGGCACTGAGTTGCCAGATCATACGCTGGAAAAACAATGAAATCAGATGATGATGCTAGAAATAAGGCTGATACTGTTGATTCTTAAACAGATATAGAAGAACATCAAATAAATCCTAAAGCAGATGAATTTAAAACGGCTATCGAAAAAGATTTGTGAAAGTAATAAAAATAAATGACTGAAATTTTTGTGTGACAAAAATTATTCACAAAATAAAAATAACTTTGCAATATTTTAATAGTAAAATATTGTGAATATTAAAATATTATGAACTTCCAAAAATGATTTAAGTATAGTACGAGGATATAATCAATAACTAATGACAGATGAATTAAAATGTAACAAATATAATAAAAGTTACGATCTAGAACAACTATAAACTAAAGACAAAAGACACAATAGCCACTAATATGATGAAATCAGTAAGTAAATGCATAGTATGTATGATCCCTATCCTATAGAAAAATCAACCCTGCAATGCTAAGTACAAAACTAATTTCAAAATTACCACCAATTAATATTAACACCAATCTAACCTATATAATACAATAAAATCTGCTGACTGGAAAAATTAGTTGGTAGTGAAGTGGAAAAAGATTAAGTTAGTTTCTATATTAAGGGTTAGTAATAAATCAAACGTGATCGATTACAAAATGTCTTTAACAAAGTGTGATGTAAGTCAGTTAAGTAATGGTGAAAGAAACTGTGACACTTATTTATAACTTGTTCTACAACTAGAGCAGTAATTAACATCGGCGTGACATTACAAATTACAATACGCCCTATATAATAAACTAAAATTGCAATAAAGTGAAGAGTTGATCTTTTAATTAAATATTACGTTGTATGATGAAAATTACGAAATTTTCTTCAGACTAGCTTAAGTGTTACCTACATAACGCATCCACGTGTATGTAAGTTTACCCATACTTAGCAAGTATGGTTGGGCTGAAGAATAAGACAGAATACTATGTATAGATTACCTATCTACCATAGTTTTATATATTATTCTTATTATAAATCATTGTGTTTAACTTCCTACTGTAATATAGACATCAATGTTTAAAAGTGCATTGACACGCACGTTACTGTTTGTACCAAGTTTCAACAGAAACGGTGTCATTATTTAATAACGCTACCGTCGTCTGTCTTTCCTGAAAACTATAATCTGGGTCTCTTCAAGGCTAGAGTGAATAAGTGCCTTCTAGACCTTTTTGCTCCATCTTTGGCAACATCGTCACTTACCAACAGGTGAGATCGTGGTCAAAGGTCTAAACAATCAATCCTCACTTGCTAGGAGACATTGTACCTAAAGATTAATCTAGAATGCAGTTGCCTTCCTCATAGATGCAAGATGTATTCAAAGTGAATCAGCAAAGCGACAAAAAGTTGCAAATCAAAAAGCTTGCATGCTGAAATGCGACGTCACACAACATGCTAGACTAGACTCCACGGAGCATACATTCGAGGGTCTCGTCGCAGAACTGATGGTATTCATCGTGGGATATGCGCGTGCGCGGCGGCGCTCGAGGCGGCGGGGTCTCCTCTGGAAGTACATCCAACATGAGCAACAATCCAGGGCGTCGTGTGTGCATGGGGAAATAATGAATTGGTTTTGCAAGGGGTCTAAGAAAACACTAGGGGATGCGGTTAGCTTTTTGTGAAATTCGGCTATAGCTTTCCCAAAATTATCTTTAGTGAAGGCTTATTTTTCTTCATATACTACGAGTGTCTATCAGGTGTCCCATTAGCTTTTTTATTCTATTAGCACTATTTAAATTGAAATAATTCGTAGCTGGATCACCTTTGTAGATCACTTATTAACCATCAGATTACAAATCATCAAGTAATCCAGAATTTTCATTATAAGGTATGGTACTCGTATCTAAGTTAGCCCTCTCTGTTGCTTTAGATTACTAAGCTGGACTTTTTTTTTTGCAATATTGCATGAAAAAATAGTGGCCCATCCATAAATTATGTCACTCGTAAGGGGGGGTGTCAACAAAGTGTGACAAGGGGGGGATTGTTCAAGCTTGTGTCATATGTATGCATCTACCTAATGGTGGCTCCAGAAGCTTGGCCAACGTTCTAACTCCAAGCCCGAGCCGTGCAATTGGGCAAGAGTCTGTATGGTGGCTCGAGACCAGACAGGGGTCACATAAGTGTGTCCAGCTATGACAAGGACGGGGAAGGTCTCCAAAATCATATAATTCGTGTGACGTAATTTATAGATAGCTCCAATGCAGGCCAGATTTTTGTCGAAAAGGGAAGAATAGCTCTTAGGGACCTTATCCTTTCTTTACAAGGCTGCTCTGAGAACTGTCTGGATGTATAAAACCTATCTTATTGATAGCCTAACAAGGTGTAGTTTCTCTTACCGGTTCTCTTCCAAGGCTTGGGCGTCGGCTGCTGTTGCGGTGTCATGTGCCTCGGGAAGGGTTGCGGTGGTGCTAAGACCTCGGGGCTGGTGCAGGTCTCGGTCTCGTCTTCGTCTTCATCCTGGAAATAAATCAAAATATATTTAATGATGACCTCCGTGGCGGGCAGTAGTTAGCTGAGAGAGAAGTGCGGGTTCTATTCCCGCTGTGGGACAAATTGTTGCATGTGCTGCAAGTATTTGTTCCGGGTCTGAGCGTTGTGGTACTAATTCGTAGTTCCAGATACCCACGACACGGAATCTTGGTGTGGGGCTTATTTTTTTCAAAACTATGTATATGATTGTCGGGGTTTTATGTATTCAAAAAGGTAGGTAAAGCGATAGGTACAGACGGCACAGTTACCCCGCGTCAAAACTAAATTAACACTACCAGCGACCACAAGTACACAAACAAAAAAACGGGTGGTTACCGTAACTTTAAGCTGTGTAGACCTTTATGGCCATAATTTTGTATATGTTAAACATAAATATATTGTATAAATCGCTGTTGGTTTACCAAAATAAATAAAGTAACCAATCGCCAAAGTGACAGATAACGTATGAAAGCATCTGTCAAAAAGAGTGGTTTAAGAGTTCTTCTTCCGAGGGTTTAAGCTAAACAGTCGTTTAAACGTACGATAATGTGTTGGTAAGTAAACAGTGCCCTTAGTCTTTGCTACAACCAAATCCTACATGGCAAAAAAAATCTGTTAGATTTTTGCTAAAAACACAACATGTGATAAAAAGTACAGAAAAATATGAATCATTTCTTCTCTACTTCAAGGGGGTAACCAATCAGCGTGTAAATAGATGATATAAGATACGTACCTAAACATTGATTGTACTTTCTTGCACACAACTCTTTTTTTTTTTTTTTTAGTCTGGGAGTCTAGCTAAATCAACCATAAAACTGTTTTAGTACCTAGTAGCTTCAGATATGGTCTATATTTAAGTATACCTACGTTTGTTGTTGTTTTTTGTTCCGCCAGAGCTCCTATGTGCTTGTGGCAAGTAAAAAACCGGTAGAAGCTACATATCATCAAAACAAACGATTTCCTCTATCAAAGTAATAACAGCCTGACAGGTGGGTTGTGGTTGCGGTCCAGATGGCCCTGTGCCGTTTATTATTAACGCTTCTTTTTCTAATGCCATTTTAAACGTTCAGCGGAACTAAGGGGACAATCAGGAACTACTCAAATAATTGGAGTAAGGGTACCAAGATCCATTTGTAACATGTTCTTATGAGTAAGTATAGGTATATATAAATATAATAAGCAACCCCATAACTATAAGCATATCTGACTGTATAGGCATGTTCATCATCAGTCGTTAGATTTCCACTGTTGCACGAGAACACCCCCATAGAATGCAATGGGGCATTTTCAAATACAAATACAAATACAAATACAAAAATATTTACATTATCACCACGATCGGCAGGCGGATTGGTGATCGCAGTACTGGTGTTGAGTACTCAGGTCGATGCTGCTGCCCATCCCCTGTTGTAGTAGGTTTTTACAACATCCACGGTCTAAGACGGAAGGGTCTATTCTTAGGCCGGATACACCACCGCAATTAGGTATATTATAAACTCGTTATTATGGGGTCATAGGCACTTATAGGGCTACAATTTAAAAATATAGAAATTTTCGGTTAACTGAATAAGGTTGAAATGAAAGTAACCCGAATAAATTCTATGATCCAATGCAACAAATTTAAAAAAAAAAAAAAAAAAACTATATTATTCGCAAATTAGCATAAACTATGTTCACAGCTCTCTGAAGGGACGAACACGACCGAAAAATTAATTTGTTATACTTTTACTCCACATTTTCACTCGATCGCTAGAGATTAGACACGTTTTCTCTTACAATGATTTCAAATATTGGTTTAGGTTGATAACACAATGTTTAAGCGGTAAATTTAGAAGCAGACTTTGAACAGGGGTTCTGCGTGCTGAGATAGCAGCTCCATAATAATTAGGTATATAAATAAATAATCTATATACCTATACAAAACAAAGTCACACCACTTATAACTCAAGATCGGCTAGAACGATGTTAGTTATTTCTTTTTTGGTGGATTCTTCTCCGCTCCGAATAGCAGAATAAGTAATAAGGAGAGGGGGGTTCACCGGGGGCTACCCGTGCGAAGCCGGGGCGAGTCGCTAGTAATAAATAATGCTGGACAGTTCTCACAACAGTTCTCCATGGATGTCGCATGCTGTCATTATCATTCAAAGTTCACGAGTAATCATTTATACATAATCATTTTATCATATTTATTTATCATTTATTATTTATTCATTAAATCAAATCAAATCAAATCATTTATATGCTAAGTAGGGTTGTAACGCTTTTATAAGGTGTAATGCCTCATGGGCAGAGGATGAGGTTCCCAGCGGGCACCTTCTCCATGTAGCCCCTCCACAGGGACAGACTCCACCAGCCATGTCCCAGCCCGAGAAGCAGACGTCCCGGGCCAGGAGGACTGGCTTGCCTCCGAGCAGCGAAGGGGGGTTAAGATGGAGTAGGGCCCGCGGTACTCCTACCAGGTAGAGGCACATAAATGAGTGTACAGCGTTCTGAGATTAGATAAGTTTATTATAACACTATTTACATGTAACACAGTAATCAGACTACAATTTGGGCGCCTTATCTAGCATGAAAGAAAGTATTTATCTCAGGGTCATGAGTTTGAACCTACGTTACAAGTTTCTTAGCAACCAGGTCAGTATCGGTGGGCTCTCCGGCCAGAAGGACCGAGGGGCCCCCGTAAGATGTGGGACAACGTGTGGTGTCGAGTGTGAGGTGTTGGTTAGTTTGGACAGAACACTTAGAAGGTGAAACACAGCTCGGGGAGTGAAGACACTCCCAGACCGCGATACCGGTTACGCAGGCCCAAGGTGGCTGGCTACGAAAGAAGAGAGCACAGCCGGGTCCCCGGCACCTGGTCCGTAGGCGTCCGGACTGGAAGGCGTCCTCCTCCCACCACGTCGTTGTCTCTCGAATGCTCCGGATACGGAGCTGGCTCAAAAGCCTCCCCAAAGAACCTCAATGGGGTTTCTTCGAAGGATTAAGCGCTTCGGCCTCGCCGTTATAACCGCCTGGCCAGATGGCCGACACCCGTCCAACCGAGCTCTTAGGAACCGCTTTAACCGCGGGGAATTTGGGCGCCTCTACTTAGAGGCTTGAAAAGAGTCGCCCCACACGATGGCGGGATCGATTAGAGCAGATGTTAATCGCCAACCTCACGTCCTCCGCCACGTGGTAGTCCTCCGCGTCAGCCTGGAGCCCAGTTGGACGGAACTCGATTTAGCAAAATAGATGTGCTTGCGACGATGAACTCAAGAAAAGAAAGAAAGATGGCTGTCTCTTGCCAGTCGCCAACTTAGATTCTACCAAAACGCATTTTGTTAGGATTAGTGGTCTCAAATGGTGAGTTTATTTAGATAAAGGTGGACGTCAAAAAGTGACGAAGACCTGAGTAGTTCCATGTTAAATTTAGAAAAGGTTACAACAGCTCTTATCCTGGAACGAGGGAAAATAGTTTACCAAGCCATTATCTGAAACCAAGATGAAACTACTATTTTAGTAGAAATTTAAAATGTAAGCAACATTACGAAATAAAGATGTCACTGTCAATTTTATGGCATCTCAAGGCGGAACGCCAGATGCGTTTCATGCCTACATCAAAATAACAGGGTTACAGTACACCCAACGCCCCGAAGAATTTTCCTTAGAAAATTCGCGGCTGACCCCAGCCGTAAAGTACAACAACTGAAGGTAAAAATATATTTAAAAAAAAAATGCAGATGTAGGGGGTATTTAGAAACCCGTTTCCTACTCTCTAATCAACAAAAATAGACAAGTTAAAGACCACCACCAGACCACATATCAGACTTCCAAGAACTAAAGTTAAAAAAGAAAAACACAAGGTTGCTCACACACACAAACAAAGGTAGCTAGCCAGGTGTTGTTTTGCTTGAGGACTAGTTCCCTAGGATTGAAGATCCCATGCAGTGTTCAGACATTCCCACTCACACACACCGTTCTGTTCATTCTTCTCCTATCATTGTACATTTTCCCTTTCAAATCTCACATTCATACCACCACAAGCAACCATAGTGACTAACTTCTCCCAGTTTAAGTTACTATGTTGTAAAATTTCACACCGATTTTATACTATTTGTTGACTGGTTTAACAGTTCAACCTTTGTAAATTTAATGAGTGTTCCTTTTCTTAGAATACCCTGTGTATGCTTATTTTAGTCACGACCCGCTATTTAGCATTTAGGAAACACTCCCTGAAGAAAAAAAAACTGCTGAACGAGAACAGTCCCAATAAAAGCCTAGATACCCAACTATCTAACCCACCTTATGCAACTTAACCTATCTATCAGTCTATATAGCGACTACCTAGCACACAGTTTAATAATAAGTGTTCACACCACGCACAGACTGGCGTAAAGAGAAGTGTGGCGGTCTATATAAGCCGTACCACACGACCCTTCAACAAGGTAGCGAGTCTGTGCCTACCAACAAAAATAACATTACACCAGCAATTTTCTTTCCATCATTTAGCCTACACCCAGGACAAAATAAAACGTAGCCAACCTACGGTCCGGGGGTATGGTTGTAAAAAAAAAAAAGAAGAAGAAAAGTGTTTAAAAAAAGTTATAAATTTTACATTGGCTGTATTTGTTGACTATGACAGCCAGTTGTGACATGACACTTGACATAAGTCTGACTTAAATTTTTAGAAGAAGAAGAAGAAGTTACTTGTTTACGTTTTTAATGAATGATATAATAAGCAAAGATTTTACATGTTATTACTTCAGTTTATTGTAAAAGGTGTAAAGTTTAATCCCCCCTTTCCCTGGAAATGGATTTTGCTACAGAAAAAGTCCGCTTGGATTGTAACTCCCGAACTTTCAACTAATTTTCATAATTATCTTTCAGACTTCATCTATAGCCATCACAAAAGCTTCTCGCTAAGAAGTAGCTGAGAATCTTACGAAAGACACCGGCTTATTAGAAAGCCTACACTAGATTACAGAAGTTTACAAGTGTAGCTATCAGCAATATGTAGCATTATAACTTCGAACCCATTAAATGGATTTAAGCGAGACAAAATTGTTTTAAATTCCCCTAATCAGAGGACAAGACAGAAGTGGTATGATCACATCCTATCAGACCAGCTAATGCGACCGTGGTTTAGTCCCACGATCCCTTACTATTTACCACCATGGCATACCACCATAACTGTAAGTTTTCCTTCCTATCAGACCATCTCGAGAGACCATGGTTTAGTCCCATGATCACCGAATACAACAACAGCAAGTGTTCCTATCAGACATCTAGCTAGTGCGATCATGGTATATTACCATAATGCACTAGTATTTCCTCCGTGGCAGACCACATCAGCAACTTCAATAGGTACGGATTATAGGTTTATCCGTACCTCACAGTACCACTATTTTGTAAAAAAAACACTATCGCTAAGCTGATATGAACAGAAGTTAAAGTTACTTGATTTTATTTAGATTTATTGAGTATTTTTAGGCATAGGGCTTATTTTTAACGAGGTTTCCTGCAACCGCCTCGAGCTTAGGCTGTTTTTTGTTAAGGAGTTGCTAACCGCTCCGTGTGATATGCAACAATTTAAGTATTTCAGGAATAGGGCTTATTTTTAACGAGGTTCCCTGGTAACCGCCTCGAGCTTAGGCTGTTTTTTGTTAAGGAGTTGCTAACCGCTCCGTATAATATGCAATAATTGAAATTTAGTTGAGTAAAATTAAAAGTAATAAGAGTTTACAAGTTAATTGATTCTACCGAAGGTTTTCAGCAATAGATTTAGCGATAGCCAACAAAATAGTGTACCGTACACCACAACGGGTACCTATCAGAACCTCTCAGAACCTCTCAGAACATCTCAGAACCTATCAGACTGCCTAAGATTAACATATTTAGAATAATATGTAGTATATTTTAAAAAAAATACTATTTGGTGTCCAATAATGGATCACCATTATAACTATTCCTGTAAAAAGTCAGCAGTACCATAGCTTAGTACAGCAGCTTAGAATTTCTAGCAACAAGGACACTACAAACGAAGTATTTCCTCGAGTAACCAGGTAAATTATAATAAATTTGCCCGGACAACACAAAAAATCAAGTATAAAGAGAGAATGAATTTATAGAATTAAAGTTTAGAATAAAAAGACCTGAAATGTAATTAAGAAAGCTTTCTCAAGCAGTATTTAACATAATACTAGAGTCTAGACTCAGAAAAAGCTAGACTTTGAACGTTCACAACCGTAAAAGCATGAAAAACTGTAAACAAATTGTTAGGTATGTGTAAGTATGTAATAACAATGTATGAGTTGTGTGTAAAGTTATGCTACAAGAAAATAGCTTGTACATATTATAAAGTTGTAAAAAAAAGTTGTTTGTAACCGCTGAATATGGGTGCTAAGAATCACAATGTTTATCATTTAGTTTTACATCAGAGTTTCACCAGGTGAAACTAGCAATTTCAATCGGTATAAAGTTATGACACCAATGTTTGGTGTTCAATGTACGCACCCACACAATGTATATAACTTATGTTATAGATATTACACAAGAGGCCCAAGAAAGAAGAAAAGAAGAAGGAAGAAGAGGAAGAGGTCTTCTTTATTATGAAGAGGTTCTTAACTGTTTTACACAGCACCATTCTATTTCACCATTCTAGGTTAAGCAAATTACAGGTTACAAACACATTATTGATTAAAAGATTATCAATTAATTAAATAGGAATACTTACACATGTCAACAATAAAAAAAAAAGCAAAGATACACGCCTTTTTCCCCGAAGGCTACCCCAGGTCCTCAATGGGCTTCTTTTCACCGTGGGTTGCACCATCGTGGAATATAGACGTGACAAGTGGTGAGCTTATCGCCGCCATTGCTTCCCACCTAACCCTTTCTACCAGTAATAATACATTCCATAATAAGCTAGCAGCCAGGACAAATCTTATACCAACGAATCTTATCAACAAATCCGGGTAATCCTTTAGTTGGCTTTTACGACATCCACGGGAGGAGACGGAGGGGTGTATTCTTTCGCCGGACACACGGACGACTAAACACTCGAGTAGTGAGCAATAATGTATAAGTAGTGCTTTAAAGGTGCATGGGATCAGTAGAAAGCCTTATAATGGCCACTGAGAAGAATGAGTGAAAGGGAGGTGAAAGGGCTAGCTACATCTAGCCTATACCTAGATAGGTAACCGTTACATAATATTCAAGGAAGCAGCTCATACAATCTAGTATAGAAACCTACTCTTGTTTTTACAACTTCACTCTACAAATTCCGGTAGGTCTGAAATTTTATCTACCTATCTACATTACAATATATAAGACAGACACCACAAATTATAAAAAAAATTCGTTGCAAAAAAACTTTGCACAAGCTTGGGCTGATTTTATAGTCAGCTCACGTGTTTGAGCCTTTCAGGGTCGAGCGAGACCCTGGTGGGGTTTTGCGTGTTCAAACTTCTTTCAGGTCCTCTGGTCGAAGGGACACGTGACCTGATAGCTGGTCGTCAACGTGTGATTGCCATTCAGCGTAATGCAGCGAGCATCTTAGGGATGCCTGTGGGGATGCTTCCGTGTAGTAGGGTAGTGATTTAGAACTATTGAGCTATCTTTAGATCAGTTGAGCTATCTTTAGATCGTTTGCAATAGTAGCTCAACGGTAAAATTATTATTTTATATATTTTGTACTAGTGTTCGCCCGCGACTTCGCTCGCGTTATACCAGTATAAAAGAAACCTTTAGCTTAATTCAGGTCATAATCTATCTGTCTGTTTTATATTTTATCAAAATCCGTTCAGCCGTTTTGGCGTGATTGAGTAACAAACATACAAACAGCCAAACATCGTCAATTTTACAATTATGATATTAGTGAGGTATACCTACTTGTATTAGTAGTACCTACTTGTATTAGTAGTATTATGTATTATTTCGGTTGATAATGATTAAAATAAGTTTTTTGTGAAAAATATATATTTCAATACAAGCTTACATAATATTAGTGATCGGAGCCGGAGCCTAATTAACAATGAGCCTAAACAAGGCCAGTCTACTTTATCCATCGAGGAGTTCCATTGTCCACCTTCCATGTCCATGATTAGATCAGCTCGCTGTCACCATAATTGTATTGTCATCGGAACTTGACAGGCATGCAAAATTTCATGTCAATCGGTCGAGGTTAACTGGTTCTAAATTCAGTTTTAAGATTGTTCCCACCCTAACATACTATAACAGGTCAAGCTTCTAGAAATAACTTAGTTTAGCGGAAATTGAACTCACATGGAAGCAGGAAAAGTCAATCTGTCCATTCCACACGCGTTATGCATTGCTCATATTTGGAAAATGTAGGCACTAGGTCACGGCCCATAAAAAGGATTTACGTGTGTTGTAGGCATAAACTCGCATTACGCGAATCCAATTTACGCCAGCTGGTGTTTAGCTAATGAACTGGAACGAAGCCAGAGGCTACGGAACGAACATTATAATAGAAAACGAGGATTTATGTGGATGGGCTTTTTATGCCAACGCTACTTATGAGCCTTTTCAAAAGCCTGAAAGTTAACGGTATGAAAGAAATTGCTAAAATCTCTTTGTTTTTTTCGTTCCTTCTTTGATAATTTTTACAAAAATATAAAACTCACTTTGGGTGTTTCTATAAAATTGGTAAAAGGAACACATCGGTGTCTAGCACACATAATGTAGGGCCCCGAAGCTTATTACTCTATTCACAACTAGATGTCGCCACAGGAAAATATAGAACGTGGTATCAGCATCATTCCCTGCAATTGACTTCCAAAAGCATTTTTGCGACCTGATCCTGGAATGGAAAAGGCTGCCCCAATTTCCATCAAACATAAGAACTATCTCGCAAACACCATCTTTCCGTAACCGAAAACCGTATCTAAATCGATCAAATCGTTTTGGAGATAAATGAGAACATTAGTTTTTGCAGTTTTAATTCCTCTGACTCTAAACGCGGGTACATGTAGCTTCGTTCCGTCGGGGGTCAAAATGAAACAAAACAGTCATTAAGGCGCTATAGGTTCAACGAACATTTTTGTATGAGGCGAAGAAGGCGAGCGCACGCTCTGATACCGTGTTTTTAAGTATAAAAAAATTATATAAAAATGTCGTTCAAAGTTTTGTTTAATTTTGTTGATGAATTCACTAACTCAAATAATAACTAACATGTAACCAAATGTTTCAACAATTAAAACGTGAGAGAAGTGAGTGAAAAATAGCATTTAAATTTTAAAAAGGAGGTATCTTTGTTATTTTTTTTTATCGAGTGAAGTAATTCAAATATTGTATTGAATTATTGATTTCACTAGATAAAAAGCTCAAGAATATCATAAATTTTTTTCTTCACAGAAAACTATGAAAATTCTTATCAAAAACTTAAAAATTCTAGAGACATTTGAGAACCTATCGCGCATTAACAAAAGTATTAATCAGCATACAATGGAACCTGCATGTGTCAAACTCTTACACAACCGACAGAATTTAACAATAACTACCTACATTCCCTTTTAGGTGGTACTGAATACCTCCGCGGCTTTTGGGCAGGTTGCACAATAAAAAGAAAGTGACCATAATTTTAAATCAATTTACGTGGAAGCTTCTATTGAAATGGCTTTTGGTAAAATACTGAATGAAAAATTAAACACCCAATATGTAAACCTCATAATTGCTTCTCATGCGCGCGACGTGACAAGTGGTGAGCTCATCGCAGCCATTGCTTCCCACGACTGACTCTGCTAACGCTTTCTTTATTAGCTTGGCCCCACAGAATTACCCAAAGGCCTTATCGGAAATTTTCAACCTACTAGGTAATTGTTTCACAGGCTGTCTAAATATTACCAAATATCAAAGGAAAGCCTTCGTGTAACGCAATAACAGCTCTATTCCATGACCTAAAAGACTGAAAATCCCGCTATGTTTAAACTGGGCTGTGAAAACCTCCAAGTGTGTATTTATACAAGTGTAGGATATGTTAACAGTTATTTTTGAAGAATTAGCGCAGACACTTTAATGAGCGTTTTCTAGAAAGAGAGTTTATGTATGTATTGACTGGGGACTCATTTTGTCAGCATTGAAATGCAAATTGTAGTAAAATTTGGGTACTGTCTGACTCTAGGTACTTCATGAGTTAATTACGTTGTTATGAACTCTGTCATTAAGCAGGATAATATAACGAGATACATTCATGATGGTTATGTATGCCGTTCCAAGTTTTTTTTTTTATACTTCGTGTTATGGCGAAATTAGCAGATGGCCCACTTGATGTTAAGCGGTACCCCCTGCCTATGAACAGTGCATTACCTAATAGGTCACGTCCACCTAGGACGCACCCTATGTGGCAATGCCCTGCGCCCGCCACCCTGAGACATTAAGATTCATTAAGATGAAAAGTCTCATGTGCCTGTAATTTCACCAGCACCCTTACCCTTCAAACCGGAACACAGCAATGCGAGCACTACTGCTTTGCGGCAGAAATAGGTATGGTGGTAGTACTTCCCAGGACGAACTCTTTCACAAAAAAGCTCTACTACAACTAAAAATTCTAATAATGCACTGCTTCTGGCATTGCACTGCGTCCACCACCCTGAGACATAAAGATGAAAGTCTCATGTACCGGCACCCTTACCCTTCAAACCGGAACACAGCAATGCAAGCAATACAGCTTTACGGCAGAAATAAGTATGGTGGTAGGAACGAACGACGAACTCTTTCACAAAAAAGCTCTATTACTACTGCAATAACATTACAAGATTGCAATAAGTAAGACAGTGTTTCTTCCGTCGCTTCGGCTTAGTGTCACTGGTTGTCTTGGACCAGAGTCTAGTTACCTATGGTGAAATGAGTCTTCCATAGAATTTCTAGACTCCTAAGATTATTTAAGGCTAGACCCGGACTTGTTTATAAGATTCGTTGGTATAAGATTTAATTTTGTCGTGGTTGCTAGCTAATTATGGAATGTGTTATTACTGGAAGAAAGCGTTAGCCGAGTTACTCGTGGGAAGCAATGGCGGCGATGAGCTCACCACCTGTCACGTCTATGTTCCACGATGGCGCAACCCACTGTAAAAAGAGGTCCATTGAGGCTCTGCCCTTCGGGGTAAAAGATTTGTGTTTAAGTAGGTATGTAGTATAATTTGCATCGTAAAACATAATATCGCCTACAAAGTCTTTATTTTCTATAGTAATACATTTATTTACGGAAAGAACAATATAACTAATACAAGTAGTACAAAATAAAAATAAAACATATGAAACAGTTGTGCTACCTGAAGACCCCGTTGTACGACCCTGCTAACGATCTAAAGGTGTCTCAACTAATCCAAATCACTACCAGGCGGAAGGGTCCCTAAGATGCTGGCTGCATTGCCACGCTGAATGGCAATACATATGCGTTGAGCCAGATAAGAGCCAGCTCTCGGGTCACGCGTCGCTTTGACCAGACCCTGTTTATTTTCTTGAATTTTCTACTTAAAATAGTTTTCCTGTTTCTAAGAAAATCTACAGATATTTTTCAATAGTTCTGCTGAACTAAGGCCACTGTTCATCAACACATTAACGGGCGTTTAAAAGGCTGTTTCGCTTAATCAAGTCTTTTTGACAGATGTTTTCATACGTTATCTGTCACTTTTTTTTCTGACGACCTCTGTGGCGCGGAGGGCGAACGTTCGCCTGTGACGCAGGAGGTTGCGGGTTCGATTCCCGCCTCGGAACAAATATTTGTGCGATCCGCAGATATTTGTTCAGGGTGTTCTGGTTATTTTCTATATATAATAAAAAATATCTATCTATGTAATATATTGTATTAAGTATATCAGTTGTCTAGTACCCATAACACAAGCTCTGCTTAGCTTGGGGCTAGATAATGTTGTTTGAACTGTCCAGCAATATTTATTATTATTTATTTATTTACTTTGAATGGTTACGGTAACCGCCCATTTGTTTTTTTGTGAACTTGGGTCTTAATAAGTTAGATTAGTAACGTTATAATAGGCCATTATGCAATCGTGGTATCAAGTTACCTTCACGCCATTGACTATATCGAATGACAGAGTCGCAGGCTTCAAGTAGGTAGTTGATAAGCAGGTATGGTGGCACCTTATTTAACGCATCGTTACTCCCAAAAGTGCTCTGCTGCATCATAGCAAAATAGATTGTTACAGTGATACACAACTTGAAGGCTAGATTCAAATACCTTTATAACATTTTGATTATTCAATGATTTCTACATTGACATATACACGGGTAAAAAAACATCCTGTGGTACTACTGGGTCGCTTGGTAGTTCTACGGGAGATATCGGCTATAATGTTTTAGGTACATCGAAAGGGTGTATTTCTCTTTTGTGTTGTCTAGTTTGTGGTCGCCACTCGAGTACCTTTCTTGATCTATGAAATCCATTATACGATAGATCATAATTTGATATTTATGAAAGCATATTATAAAATATCAAATTATAAATATTCCCATACAAATAATGCCCATTAGAAACTCTAGACTTTAGACTAAAACTCTTAACTCTACGCTTTACCTTCTACAATTTAGAAGTGAGTAACTAGGTAGGTCTCGTACAGCTCGCTTTACGAGACCTTTTCTCCCCCATACATGCAGGTTGTGGAATGAGCTCCCTCCTGAGGTACACATGAGCCGAACAAATGAACATGAAATGCTTCAAAAAAAAAAGTTCCTTCATGGCAGGCAACGCTTTGGCAATGCCTTTGGTGTTGCAGATGTAAATCAACGGTAACCGCTTACCATCAGGTGGGCCGTCAACAGTTTGTCGAGCCATTACATAAAAAATACTAGGTCGGTACCTACTATAACGCTTACTTTGAATTTCAGTTGGTAGAGACTCTGATTTATGCAGCACTACACTGCTTATCATCCTGCTGCTGCTTACCACTGCTTACCGCTTACCATCAGGTGGGCCGTCAACAGTTTGTCGAGCCATTACATAAAAAATACTAGGTCGGTACCTACTATAACGCTTACTTTGAATTTCAGTTGGTAGAGACTCTGATTTATGCAGCACTACACTACTTCATAGTAACAAATGTTGTATTACGTTTTCAATTTATTTTTTGCCTATTTACGGTTAGCATTCCCGATCACGTAGGTGTATCGCGAACAAGATTGTTACGAGGCATGTTGAGACTACCTACACAGATTTCTCGACGTAACAAGAACCCACACAGAGTTTACAAAATAAATAGCTTTTCTAAGAAATTCATATTTCTCCAAAGAATTATTTTCTTTTGTGAGAGTGCTCACCCCACCGTGATCGAAAGGTCGAGGCTAAACAAACTTTGGTCGAATTGTTGTGGTTATTAGATGCTGAGAAGCTGCTGTCGTTTCTAACACATAGGTAAATTGGTTAAATTAAACTGTAAAAGACATACTAGGACACTTAATCACATATTTTTGACGTGTTGGCCTGGCTGCCAACACGCAGGCTTGCAGGGATGTTATAAATTTACTTTAAAAATGAAAAATCTACGGCTAGGGCACACTGAGCCCAAAGAAATTGTCGCAGTTTTTATCGCGTTGCATTTTTTTTTTACTACGTGTATGAAGTAACTATCTCCACCTGATGTTAAGCGGTAAGCTCTGCCTTTAACAGCACATTACCACATAAGTCACGTCCACCTAAGACGCACCATATGTGGCATTGCACTGCACCCGCCACCCTGAGACAGAAAGATGAAAAGTCTCATGTTCCTGTAATTTCACTGGCACCCATACTTCAAAACGGAACACAGCGATGCGAGCACTACCTACTGCTTTGTGGCAGAAATTAGTATGGAGGTAGTACTTCCCCGGACGAACTCTTTCACAAAAAGTCTCTACTACTACTACTAAAAACTGTTTCATCTTTATGTGTTAGTCCAATATCCATTTTCCAAGTAGTTCACCCTTCTTTGCAGTTGTGTGTTGAGTTCCCTAAAAGCAAACCACTCCGCAATGGTGAGGTAGTCACAAAAAGCCGCTCCAAAGAACTGAGCCAAATGTTTTACAAGTACAGCCTCCAGAAGGTATAGACTGGGTAGGTATAGTCTAGTACATTCTACATTTAGTAAGTCTACATTTTTTAGCTATACTGAGCTTATGTTATTTTAGTTTTAGGACAGAATTTTGCAAACAATGAGTAACATGGTTTCATTGCCTTTCAATTTACATGTGTCTGCTAATTCAATCTAGCAACTTTGTGTCGCCTGATATTTGTATCGTTAAGTTAAGAAGGCTCTAGATTCTGTAAAAAGGTCACAACTCATGGCCCATATAATATTGGCCCAAGCCTATTGCCTCCTGGTGCATATAAACAACATCTAAGGAACTTATAATTTGTACTTGTTGTATTTGAAAGGAAGAAAAGGTCGATCTATGGGTCCCCGAGACGATCAAGTCCACTTGACAAGTCTACGTGCTGTCAAGTATGGTCCAGCCCGTAGATACATGACGGGACTTGTCAAGTCAACGCTGTAAACGATCAATATTCACTTCAAGCACGTAGACTTGTCAAGTGGACTTGATCGTCTCGGGGACCCAAGGAGTTATGCATGTGCCTCTGCCAACCCATTAAAAGGAAAATAGGATAATAACTCCTAAACTCGCTCGCCTTTGTACATATCTTTTGTTATTATTTTATTTGTAATCTTTTTCTATATACATAAAGAATTATAATAATTATAGGTATTTCTCTTCTTGCATTTTGAGATTGTAGACCTACCTACCTTTTCGTATGCTTGATAAAAAAACATGACAACTCAGGTCAGCTTTTTGCATGGATGAGAGCGTAAAGCCATCCTGTAAAGTGCTTGGATGGTCAGTACCAAAATAAACCACGTCTCCTTACCTCGAGATTGTCAAAGTCGACTTTGATGAGCCTTCTCTGTGGCTGCGCGTGCGGCGTGACGTCACCCCCTCTCCGCGCCTCCCCCCCTCCGGGCCCACTTCCTGAGCCACTGGTTGCTGCAACAAAAGAAACACCTGATCAGCTTTTTGAAAACAATTTATACATTCCCTTACAACGAATGTCAAGTGAATGACTAGGTACGCATAAAGATATAAGTTTTCTAGAGATATTCTACTATGACGTGGATCGTCGCTGGTCTATTATTTAAATACCGATGACGATGGAAAGTGTACTTTAAACCAGCAATACAATTGATACTAGAGCAGACGACCAGGGGGAATGGGCAGGCCATGTTAAAAGAAACATCTCTATCTATAATGAATAGGTACTACAAAAATACCTAAACATGTTGTCTTCCTTACGAACAACTCAAGGTTCAAACACCCTCTCCTGGGATTCCTATAGCACCATCCATCCCTACAGAAATCCATGAATATGGAAGTAATAATCTCGCAGATATGAGCTTGATGAATCATAATCCCCTGAGACGAGCCGAGATTTCGATGTTCTCTGCAAAGTGAAAATACGAATATCACGCTAAACGAGAAAACGCAATTTGGACCTTTTTGGATCTTTTTTGGTGCCTCATTGGCCGTTCGTCGCAAACGCAAAGCTCTTGTAGAATAAATCCTTCAGGATTCAAATGCAAGATTCTCTTTGGTACCATTATTCAAAATAAAATCCTTCATCGTTGAAAGTTATGAGAATTAAAAACAGAAACGCATAAATTAAAACAACCACGTACAAAGTTTCAATCTGATAATACCAAATATTTTTACCAAGAAATTCCATCATCTGTCATCTAGTTTCCATGTGCTCAAGAGAGAGTAATACCGGGTTGAAATCTGCCATTTTTGAAAGAAACGTCGTCATTTTTATTTTATTACATTTTATTGTGTTTTTTCGAGTTGTTTCGTGTAATTTTAGTGGCATTTTAACCGGTGTAACTTGGATAAATGGCACATGTGTGATGTAGTGAAATTTGAGTGTATTGCGAGTCTTTTCGAAATGGTGGATTTTTTCCTGTAAAAACTCAGTTTTTCGACCACCATTTAAACTGGGTTAGCACTTGACGGAGACTCTTGACGACTTGACTATAAAACTATACCAATTATATCACTTGACATTGGCTAAATTGTTGCAAATAATGCACAGAAGCCATTACACCTTAGTAAGTATTATTTAAACTGTGGTGAATAGATAATTGTACTCATTAATACTTTTGAATAGATATCAATCGATGTTTTCATGTTGTAACTGTTCATGCACCCACGCGAAGAATTCGAATCACTTTGAGCGATACCATGCACACGTAATTAGCTAATACCTCATTTCCCGAATAGAACCACGCTAGGAGTAACCTAGTTTGGAAGCAACGACCTCTTTCCGTGGTTCGAAACACTGCATGAAATAAGGTCAAAGGTTTTCATAGCATACATGCATGATTAAATGACTAATGTTATTTTTTTATAGTTAATAGGGTCAGTTAAGCGAAGGATGGGAAGCCCATATTCTGGGGTTCTTACTATTCTGCCATGGTCCTTACTGCAATGTAAGATTGTTGGTGAAAGCAAAATCATAATTTCATTCATCATTCATCATCATCATCATCTATTTATCATTTAAAATGATCATTTGTTTTGTTGCGAGTTTACTTTACAAAAGTATAAATTCTCATTCAAGTTTTTAAATAACGGTCCAAAAAAAAAACAGACCCTTGCACTAAATTAATTTATAAAAGGGAGTAAACTCGTACTTTTTTACAAGTTTTGACCGTTTGAGTTATATCCTAAGGCCTATAACAATAGCCTAAGGGCGGTTTCGCACGAGCCGAATCCGACCCGAATCCGTGAAATCACGGTCCGGAGTACCTCGTCGTAGAACTATTTGTATGGTAGTTTATGTACTGATCCGAGTTCCGTCATCCGATTTCCGATGACGGAACCATACAAATAGTTCTACAACTACTCCGGACCATATTTTCACGGATTCAGATCGGATGTGGTAAGATACCGCTCTAACGGTTAGGGGGTCTCGTACGATCAAAACGGCCGAACTCCTATACAACTGTGTCTCACTGCCTTCTTGCGACCGTATCTTACCGACCCTTCTACGGGTTAAGATAAAAACGTTACGATGTGGTCATAAAACGATCAAGGTGAGGAGAAAGGTGTAGGCAATTACACTAGAGCATCCAGCCATGTGATATTTGTTCAAACATATGCTTGCATATTTTGTGTGAGGAGGTCCAGTTGTGAATGTGGAGCGATATTCGTAAATTTCCTATCAATTACATGCAACTTTTGAAAATATCATGGTTATGTACATAATTTTCACTAGAAACGGGAAGTCAGTTCTCCCGTGATCATGGCGCATGCAACTGTGCCGAAATATCGGGAACATATAAAACTCAAAAATCATGGTAAATATCCCGTTTCTAGTGAAAATTAATTACATGCAAGTTAAAAAGTTGTACTTCTTAAATTGTTTTTACGATACATTATAACAAAACGTGTGTTAATAATAACGGAATCCTCGGTGAGATAGTTTCTCTCACACTTGGTGGAATTAATTTAGCGTCATCCCATCAAGCACTAAAATATTTGTTTTTAGGTATCAAAGGTTATCAAAGGTCTGACCTTTGGGTTGCGGGTGTTATGTAACTTTGCGGCATTAATAAGGAGTCGCGTGGTTACCCTCAATAACGACTTGTGAACTTTTGTGAAAGCCGACACTTGTGTGTTTGATTTATCCCCAGTCTGATACAAAACTTTGTAAAGAAGAATGATAATAAATGCTATGAAAACAGTGATCACAAGGAAAGCGTAAATTTCTGTGACATTAAAAATAGGTTGTTCGAAAACAGCTTACCTCCGGAAAATCCTTTTACAATAAAATACTATTGGACTCGTGTTTCCCTTTATAACAACATTAACCTGAACCTTTTTGCAAACTGAGATCTGAGTGTTTGCGATACCATGAAATGGAGAGTTCAAGAAAGGTCAAAAGAGTTTAACATATTTTTCTTTGACATAGAGAAATGAGATAGTGTTATTTTATTCATTTTCTAACTCTGAAAATACCTGCTCATCTTTCAGAAAGTGCCGCGATAATGAAAGGTTTTGATATGGATTTATTTTGTTTTATAACGTGCGATGTTTGCATTTTAACGTGCATACAAAGTAATTTATATGCACAAAGCGTTTTTGAAGACAAAAACGCGCAAATTTGTAACAAAATTGTGTAAAGCCGTAAAAAACACGATAAAATCCATCAGCAATAAACTGTAATCGTAGTTCAAGAAACTGTTATTGTTAGGTTGTATATACACGATCATGGAGCCGCTGTGATACGTACTATAATAATATAATATACTTTGCCAGGTACGCTATTTAGAGACACGATGGTCACGTGGGAAACACCAGGCTACGTCATCACCAATGAGAATTGAGACAGTCCGTTTCTGTGCTACAAGTAGAGTGTAATCTAACTCCACCACCCCCTTATATTACCTGTCCAAATCTGATAAAACCACGAGGTTATTACGGTCAATCTAACTTGATTGTTTAATTTGATTATAAACAAAAAAAATAACAGAATGATCACAGAAAATAATTCCGTAATAACTGGAATAAAATGGCTACTGGATAGTGACTTAATCTGGCGATGATCTGGCGTTAGTCTGTGGTTAGTCTCACATTGTTTTTTTTTATACAGCTTGGAATGACCGACCAAGCAGAATGGTAAGCGATACCCTCTGCCTATGAACAGTGCATTATTACATAGGTCAAATCCACCTAGGACGCATCCTATGTGGCATTGCATCGCACCCGCCACCCTAAGACATAAAGATGAAAAGTCTCATGTGCCTGTAATTTCATCGGCAACCATACCCTTCAATCCGGAACATAGCAATGCGATTTCTGCTTTGCGGCAGAAATATATGGTATACTTCCTGGACGAACTCTTTCACAATAAAGCTCTACTACTACTAAAACTACTACATTGTTTTCTTGGATCATGGTACAAATCAACTCCACCTTGTACTCCTCGTAGGGGGTTTCGATTCCAATAGCGGAGATAATGAATGATGACCTATACAGCTACAAAGTCATAGAAATGTAGGTACAAATGGTACACAGCAATCATACTCATTATCTCGGCTCTCACGAGTCAAACTAATATAACAGATCGAAAGTTAATATGTATGAGTCTATTGCTTTATTTGTACGAGACCTGATTGTTGCTTTTGATGAGCAGTGATCACGTATGAGGTACCTACATGAAAGTATTGCTTCAATGTTATTTCACGGCAATGGGTGGCGGATGGGTGGTTCTTTATGTGACCGCACAGTATGGATCACATAGGGAATAACGAATAGGTAATGCCCCATATAAATTAGAAGTAACACTTAGCTACTTCAGATTTCTACGGTAGCGCCATTAGCGCTAGCGAGGACAAAGATCACCGACATATTATATACCACCTCTCAAAATTAGCAACTTGAAGTGGCAATGGGCAGGCAATGATCTCAGAATCAACAAACGTTGGGGAATCTTTTTCTTTTTCTTTTTCTTCATTTTTATCTCTTTTTTTTTCTTTGCTTTGTCGACAAATAAAGTAGTGTTGACTTGACAAAGATCACCGACATATACCTCACAGAATTAGCAACTTGAAGTGGCAATGACCAGGCCATAGCTCGCAGAATTGACAACCGTTGGGAATAAAGGTCTATAAAAAAAAAGTGTCGATTACCAGACAATGTTTTGTATGTAGGAATACTCCCCTCTGGATGGACCGACGACATTTTTAATGTCACAGGAAGTAGCTTGAGGTGGCGCAAGACCGTGTGTGGTGGCATTATGAGAGGGAGGCCTATGCCCAGCAGTTGGACTTCTATAGGCAGAGGATGATGATGGCTATGAGAACGGGCCAGAAATTTGTGGCAACATCATTCACAACTCATTTAACTTGGTTCTCTTTTTTCTTTAAATCAGCTTCTCGCTTCTCCTTGTTCTGCAGGCACCACACAGGCGCTTCCCACCTAGTAGTAAGAAGGATCATCAAATAAAGCCAAGCCGTGTTTGTTGCCTGAGATTCTTCTAGGTTTGGTAGCGTGAACAGGAGTCAATTTAGTTTATAAGACGAATCAAAATTTTGAATTAAATGTATAAAATATTTTTTGACTTTGACTTTACTTGTTTTTCAACATCTCTACGCTTCAATTCGGTGGCTTCACATCAAATGGCCCAAATTTTAATTCTGATCACTTCATGGGTTGAATAAAAATCAGTAGGTAAGATACCTTGAAGAGTCACTTTCCCTTTTCTGACAGAGGCGTAAAGTAACGATAAAAATATTTTATCGCGTTTGCCATTGGATCTAAAACGTGTGCGAGTTATAAAATAGACACTCTATGTGACAAACTTAAATAAATAATAAATAATAAATAATAAATAATAAATAAATAATGCTGGACAGTTCACACAACATTATCTAGCCCCAAGCTAAGCAGAGCTTGTGTTATGGGTACTAGATAACTTATATACTTAATACAATATATTACATAGATAGATATTTTTTATTATGCATAGCAAATACCCAGAACACCCTGAACAAATATCTGCGATCGCACAAATATTTGTTCCGAGGCGGGAATCGAACCCGCAACCTCCTTAACTTATAGGGTAGACATAAAAAAAGCAAGTGTAGTAAATCATGCAAGTCTTGAGCCGGCAAGATATTGCATTTAGAAACTTGCCACGAATAACACAGAATCAATGTAAGGTTTTTGGTTCACAGGCTTTATTAATTCAAGCTGAAATAGCTCAGATTTTTTTGGCAATTTTATAATTAAAGTTAATGTACCACTAAAAACTTGCACAGTTCTTAACCTCAAAGATATTTGCCGAAGAGCGTTCCTAATTATCTACAGATGACAGTTTTCATGAAAGGAATCCATCACAATATGAGATGTTGGTAATGTTTTACTTTCTCTATTTAATTTGGCCCATGACATTCGATGTCATAAACATGTATGTAGATAAATAATGCATTTTTACTGAATTCAGTAATAAAATAACAATGTAAAATCCACCTTGACGCCAGCTGCAAAACCATTTCGATTCTAGGAAATTAAAAAAAAAAGATCAGAAATATCATAACTAAGTATTTAATATACTTTGGGATATTAGTTTGTAAATTGTAATAAGTTAATTGTAAATAAATAAGTAATGTATTTCTGTCAATTAATGTAATTGCTTAAGGCCGGACTAATTAATTGTTTAAATAAAATGAATGAATAAAATAAAATAATAAATTTTAGAACTGTTTCTAAATTCATATTTCCATAAAACCATTTATAATTTTCTCCTAAACAAAGTACCTACTTAACCTTTTTCTTGCTTCATAAACCTTTGCTTCTAAATGAATCCAAATGATTTACGTATTCGACGTTTCAGGGGGAGAAGGGATGAGTGACGTAAATGGCGCACTATCCAGTAAGCTGTGTGGCGGACTGACCCCTGACATTTACTGCATCGACAATAAAATAAACTTCGTAGTTCGTCGATAAAATACTGGAATGGAATTGAGGGTGTTACAGGGGTGCGTTTTTTTTTTCAAAATGTGGTAGGTTCTTGTTTTAAACCAGGTAAGTACCGAATGTATAAGGTTCTCTTCCTATTAGGACGATACTAAGCGTAACTAAATATTAATTAACATAACATAAAACAACACACAACAGTCACATACATAGTCCTGATCCCACACTAGGATACCCTGTGTCAAGGGTATCAGGAACTACGGTTACCATGGTATCATAACACCCAAACCCGGAACAAATATTTGCAGATCGTATGACCCTTCCAAACATTTGTCCCATAGCGGGAATTGAAACCGCGACCTCTTGCATCTCAGCCGACTAATCGCCCGCCGCACCACAGAGGTCATCAAGCAAGATGTATGAAGTATATGTATCAAGATGTATATATGTATGAACCAAGATGTGTATGTATCATGTATCAAGATGTATCAAGATCAAGCTTATTAATTTACAGTCTGATATCTAACTTATTGTGATATTTAGATTCAATATAATCATCGTTAATAAACTAATAGTACAGGCAAATTAGCAAAAAGTGTGGCGTATGTTCCGTAAGTCGGATTAAAAAAATACTTGGTGCAAATGTAGATCATAACGGTCTTAAGTGTATGCCAAATTGCACCGACTACATCTATTTCCCCCATTAAGTTACGGGTATTATAAGGTTTTCACCCTATTTCACCCTGTTCTGGGGGGGTGAATTTGCTGAAAGTTATATTAGAGGTGATTTTCAAGCCAAACAAAACAATTAGAAAAGGTTTTGTGACTACATCTAATTACTTCCACACTTTTGCTAAAAATCACCTAATTTGCCTGTACTATATAACTCCTGTAGCTTCGTTCGTGATTCGAACGTTCGCTCTACTTATTCTTGATACAAATTTGCTTCGGCTTCCGTCCCTAATATAGTAATTACGAAAACTGGCCGAGAAACGTTTGGTGGGAAACTCGTTTAGGCACATTTTAAATGTAATTTGAATCACAGAGTGCGTAGTGCTTAAGCCCCAAGGCTGTTTACTAATTCCAGGAAAACATGAATAGCTGCGTAATTATCGTAAAACTAGATCTAGCTATACTATACTCATTTAGCTTGGTGTTTAAAATGAGTTTCAATTGAAACTCGAAAATAAATGTTGATATAAAGTTATACACTCAGTTATCTACATCTACACTATCTTAATCTACACTAATATTATAAAGAGGAAAGATTTGTATTTGTGTGTGTGTGTATGTTTGTAATGAATAAATTCAAAAATTACTGTGCCGATTTCAATAATTCTTTCACCTTTGTAAAGCTTCACCACATTCACATTCACCCTGAGTGACATAGGCTACCACGGGGGGGGGCGGGGGGGGGGGGGGATAGGAGGGGGGGCTGTTTTTCATCCTGTAACTACCCGTGCAAAGCCGGGACGAGTCGCTAGTTTGTTATAATCTAACTCGACATGATTTCATTATACGATTATAATATCACTAACCGCGCTTCCTCGCATTGGAAAAAATTGCACGCATTCGTTTTGAATGCAGTTGCCTGGGAACGAGTGAGTCACTGTGGATTTATTGAGAAACCATGACTTGTGGTTACATTCCGCCATGTCTACAGAGATATAATTGACACTACCATTTTACCCAAAGGAGTTATAGGTAGTCGCCGCCGTAAGAGCTTTGCCCTTTTGAGAATATGTATGCATAGTATTGACAGTTTTAAAAAATATAAAATCATACGAAAGTTAATCATTTATGTTCCAAAACCATTGTTTTGCTTACTCGTCATAGCTGTAGTAACGCTGCCCCAATACGCTTTATCCTGTGCGACGTCCAAGGCTGGTTCCTCAGGGCTCCTCACTGGCTCCACCAGCCCCGAGACAGGCCTTGTGCCGAGCAGCAGGGCCGCTGGCGATACCTTCGAGCGACGCAGCTTGACTAAGGTTTAAAACTCCTTGGAGGAAACCCGATATTCGAATTGTAAACTTATTGGACTCTGCCGTAGATCAATTCAAGATTTGAATTTGGAACTATTTTCTTTTATGCCAGTGCGGCAATTGTTTTTTTATGAAATAGTGAACTTATAACACATTCAATGTACAAAATTAGTTTAATTACGAACTTAATTTAACGTTAACGTTAAATATTTGATCAGCTAATTCAGACGTTTTAATTGCGAATCGACACACCTACGATACTAACCCGTATTAAACGTGCTTCATCTCATAACAGAGGTAATTAAACACATGATCGCAATGCGCCACAAAATGCACTGTCAGTTTTTGAGAAATTCGCGCAAACTAATTCGGAAGCAAATAAAATTAGCGGGAAAAAGTTAAACCTTAGGCAATATGTGATAAACTGGTGATCTTAGAGTAAACTTAAAACATTAAGCGCGTGCTTGACTTCTGGCGGTCGTCGCCATATTGGAAAACTGGGGTTGCTCTCCCAGACGCATGCGCGTTAGCCCTGAGATTGGGGTGCCTTGAATGTCACCCTGCTCGAACCGCGACGACACAGCGTTTGAAGGTAAACCAAGGCGTGTTTATTTTAAGATGACAATGAACACGTCGAACAAAAGCTGTACTGGGCAGCAAACATTTGAATGTTTTCTGGTGCTTAATAGGTTCTTGCAATAATAGCAGTTCGAGTCTTGTATTAATGGTTTATTTTGTTTTAGTACCTATTGGAACGCCAAACCAATTGTAAAGTTTGATTAAAATTTGTGTTTTTGACATTAGGCTGAGTTATCGCAAACGAGGGGTAGAATGTAGATTGCATACTTATGAGAAGAGCTTTTGATATTTTAATATTTAATCTAAACTTAATCTTTATAAAACTTCCAAAAGAAAAGTTGTGTACATGAATACCTCAGAGTAAATTTTACGACAAGACAATAATTAAAATTAGCCTAAAGTAGGTAGGTACTACTTACTTACCTCAAGTAAGTTCAGTAAAAATTGCTTTCGTGATCAACTAACCTGTTTTTTTTGTCTGAACTTAATTGCTGATATCAAAATCTAAACACACTTCAAATGAAAGACGTTACTCAAGCGTGTGAACTCGAAGCAGCTTTATCTCAACAGTTTAACTGGATCTAATCTTCTTAAGAAGATTAACGCTTATAGGGCATTATTTCACAATGCTCGAACGTGTAACAAAACGCATGTCGAAAGTCAGCAGTAACGAAACGTTGCTTACGACACGAGATTTTATTAAGATGATTTCCGAACGATAAACCACAGTACCTACCGCAGGAATTCTACCCATTCCATGAAAGCTCTACAACTCTATAAATCCTGAAAATTGCAAATATAGTTTTTTTTGTACTTTTATAATGGCTTTTTATGAAATAACTTCAAGCACGACTCTGCGTTTAAGACTCTACGTTACCCTGTCATCATTGATTATTTCTGACTAATTGCAAATCATGTAGGTACAGCTCCTTCTCCGTAAGATGGCACTTGTAAACACTCCATGGCAGGTGCCGACTTACAGTGAACGGTCTGTACAAAGAAGACTTGGCGGTTAAGAGTTTGTTTCATAAAACCAAATCTGCATTCTTCTCAATGCAGAGTTGTTTTTTGAACGAGATTGTTGGGACAATAGTAGCAGCAAACGACCTTGGGATATCGTGAATGCGGGGACCTTGGGCGGTTTTGATTTATAGAAACGAATGGAAAATAGAGAAACAAACCGGTCTAGATCTGGCCTGATACTTAGCTTGCATAATGGTTCGTATCTATCTTCTAGGTCTACAAAGGTTTAATTGGGTCAAACTCAGATCCTATTCTTGATTGTATTTCCTTAGACAGAAGGTTGAAATTCGAGTTCACAGCTTACACGGATAAACTAGTTCTCAAATGTACTTTTTATTGTAATCGTAGACTTTTAAATTGGGAGATTGTTAAAAAAAAGTAGAATCCTTGCTTGCTTATTTGATATTCAGCTTATGTCCTAGCCTACTTGATAGGTAATCTCCACACAAATTGAATACAAAATGAGATTCCAAAGGAATGTAGATAGGAAAGCATAATTCACTTCATATAAGAAGCTTCTCAACGCACTTTTCACTGAATAGGTAAGGTTCCTTTCTCCCTTAGGTATTTATTTTAGAAGAGGCTTTGACATTTTCTTATGTTGGAATAACAAGTAGGTATGTAAGTATATTGATTTAAAATGTAGGTCACGATACAAAATCATCTTCTCTTATTTTTTTGCATGAAAACAAAGGTTATAACCAGGTCCATTTAAATAGGCATGAGAACGTATACAGTGTATATAGACGTATGAGAAATAGGCAGTTTGTCAGTTCCCTTCACTGACCCGTCAGACCCGACACGCAAAAACTTGATTGATCGAAAACAACTATACTTAAGGCGCGATAGGTTCTCAAATGTCTCTAGAATTTTAAAGTTTTTGATAAGAATTTTCATAGTTTTCTATGAAGAAAAAAATATATGATATTGTTGAGCTTTTTATCTAGTGAAATCAATAATTCAATACAATATTTGAATTACTTCACTCGATAAAAAAAAATAACAAAGATACCTCCTTTTTAAAATTGAAATGCTATTTGTCACTCACTTCTCTCACGTTTTAATTTTTGAAACATTTGGTTACACGTTAGTTATTATTTGAGTTAGTGAATTCATCAACAAAATTAAACAAAACTTTGAACGACATTTTTATATAATTTTTTTATACATAAAGACACGGTATCAGAGCGTGCGCTCGCCTTCTTCGCCTCATACAAAAATGTTCGTTGAACCTATAGCGCCTTAATACGATTTTGGTCGAAGTTAATACACGTAGAGCGAGGTATGATAATACGATGATCGCAATAAGCATGAGTGTTGCAAGATACAACTTAGTTTGGGAAGGATAAATGCTAAAAATAAATAAATAAATAAATAATGCTGGACAGTTAACACAACATTATCTAGCCCCAAGCTAAGCAGAGCTTGTGTTATGGGTACTAGATAACTGATATACTTAATACAATATATTACATAGATAGATATTTTTATTATACATAGAAAATACCCAGAACACCCTGAACAAATATGCTGAAATGTTTATAAGTACATAATATGTACAATGTTTGTTTCTCGGTTTAAATTATATATGAAAGTGCTTGTGAATCTCGTGGATCTTGAAAATCAAATCAAAATTATGTACTTTTTATAAAATATGCCATAAACTGATTCTTAAAGTCAACTTAAATAAAACCTTATGGTGTCAAACCATCTAAACTTCCACACGTACTGTCGATGCTTCTCTTAGGTGAGTGTACTGTAAGTAGGTATATTATTTATTTAAATAAGAGACGGTAATCGTACTTTGAGGACTTAAAAAACAGTAAACAATGTGAAAATTTATGCATTTTAAGTTGATACATCTTGTACATAAAACCATTGTACTTTTCCGTAAAATAACGTAAATGCACGGTTTCACATCTAAGATGTAGAAGGGAAGTAAATAGATAATAAATGTAGTTTAAAAACTAATGTTAAATTAATACAGTTGAAAAACAAGAACCAGTTTATGCAAATTAGCAGATATTTTAAATCTATTCAGAGCGTACCTAGTGGAGATAACACATTCATATATTGGGTTTTATAATATTTATACTGGTTTTGTTTTATTGAAACTGATGGATTTCTTATGTTTCTTTGCTTTCCGTAAATCACTCACAAACATGATCCTGCTGGTCCCTCACTAAGATTCCTTGTGTCGTGGGTATCAGTAACTACGAGTACCATGGTAGCACAACACTCAGACCCGAAACAATATGCAAATCATGCAAACTTATCCCGTAGCGAGAATCGCACTCTTGCGTCTCAGCCGGCTACTCGCCCACCGCGCCCAGCGTTTTTTGCCCATTACAGCTCTTCGACACTTCTTCAGATAGCGAAAGTTGGTTTAGGAGACTTAACACACATGTTTTAATTGATAGTATCTCATAAATATCATCAGTTTAGCTACGATAAAAACAAAAAAAAACACTTTATTTTTTTTTTAGCTAAACTGATGATATTAATGAGATACTATCAATAAAAACATGTGTCTCCTAGTTCTCGCGAAATCAACTTTCGCTATCTGAAGAAGTGTTGAAGAGATGTAATGGGAAAAAACCACCAAAAAATAATAATTTCGCGCCTCGAGCGAGAGCGTCCACCTTAAAGACTTTCAACATGCAATTCTACCATTGCTCCACAAATGTAGCAACGCCATAATTGTTTATTGTTATCGATGTTTGATTTGCAAGGCATTGTTCTCATCTTCCCATAGTTAATTATACGACTCACTATACATACATACATAGTCTCTTGAGCAACTAACTACCAGTCTACTCGGAACATGAACAGCGCAAAAAGATTTTGCAAGCTGGCAAAAGCTCCTGACACGCTAGAGAAAGTTTACGAGGTTACAATGTTGGCAAAATAGTGAACATCAATATCATCATATTTCTTTTTTAAACAGACTCTCTAAAGTATCATTAATTTATTTTACTTTGTTATATAACAATAACAAAGTAAAATAAATTAATTAATCTGTAATCGAGCACAAAAAATTGTTTGCCTTCTTGTGCTTAGTGAACCTTTTCTGGTTAAAAACCAATTTTGGGACATCCTATATTGTTTAATAATCAGGCCAACTTTTTACCTATCGATTTCTACATAAAAATCACAGAATCTACCGTACAATTTTGGCACCTATAAATAAATGGCAGTATAAATATATGGCTCTCGAAATAATATTATTTTTTGTCCAGGAATGCCAGGGTCGGTTCGCGAGATCGGTCAGTAAATGCCAGCCGACTTGCACAAGGCTAGCCGCCTGCTCTCACGGAAATCACTGCAAGTATTGTGTCAGGCAATCTTTTATCGCCGCTCCTATAAATAAATAGATTCTTACCATATTGTATAGGAATAATTTCTAGTATAACCAAAAGCATAAGGACCCGTATTGTTCTAAGGTATCAAATGCTTGTCAAAACAGACTCAGTGGTCAGGGGGAGTAGTTTCTGTTTGATCCATTGAGATTGATCCATTGGACTTTGATCGTCCTGTTTGATCCATTAACATTTTTAGGCAACTTTCAAATTCCTGTTGGATCCCTTGTGACCCTCTGCTTTGTTCCGTCATGCAATCAAGTAAAAACTAGTCACACTTTTACTCATTGCGGGATTAAAAACCCGTAGCAGTTGGACACGTATGGCTGTTAATCGTTGGGAACACACATAAATATTAAACTTTGTAATACAAAACACTAACAAATCAGATATCAGTTTTGCTTGTTTTTTTTTTTTTTATACTACTGGAATGGCGGAGCAAGCAGATGGCCCACCTGATGTTAAGCGGTAACCTCTGCCTATGAACAGTGCATTACCTCATAGGTCACGTCCACCTAGGACGCGCCCTATGTGGCATTGCACTGCGCCCGCCACCCTGAGACATAAAGATGAAAAGTCTCATGTGCCTGTAATTTCACCGGCACCCTTACCCTTCAAACCGGAACACAGCAATGCGAGCACTACTGCTTTGCGGCAGAAATAGGTACGGTGGTAGTACTTCCCCGGACGAACTCTTTCACAAAAAAGCTCTACTACTACTAATAACTTGTAACCTAATGTTGGCATTGGCCGCAACAGAATGTTAGTAGGTAATGTAATGAGGAATCACAGAAGCTCTCAGAAAGCTCCATTTTCCATGTATAGTAATCGGATTAAAATTTATGATGATAAGTTTTCAACTGTGTTTTCGTAAAAGTCGTCATTCCGTCCTTCAAACCGCCTTCATAAATAATTGCAATACGTTTCGTTATTTGCATCAGTAATTTTAAATCATTCGAAATAATTACAGCATTTTTTGTTTTGCATTTAAGTACTATGTTAAACTTGGTAAAACTTTATTTTGCAACAACCTTTAAAGCAGCAGTGGTACCTGCCTCATTAAAATTAATTATGAAAATGCCAAGATTTACAGCAGTTACGAAACTGTTTACAAAGTTATTCATCGCCATACAAAGTTTATCGAAAATAATTCCATAAACTCATAAAAACAATACTTCACGAAGTTATTGCTTGCTGAAACCTAATGATATTATAAAGTTTTATAAACTTCAAGAAGAATTAATTACTTTTAAGAAATTGAAAGTTTTGTTTTCTATAATATAACGGAAACTAGGGCAGCCTTGTAACTGAAATCAGCCATAATAAACGCAATCTCTCCACAAACAATGTAATGCAGTCTAACAATACCATACTAGTAAATTAAGTCAATACTGCCAGTTGTACCTACTCATAAAACTGCAGATCTATGCAAGCCTATACCACCATACCTATTTCTGCCGCAAAGCAGTAGTGCTCGCATTGCTGTGTTCCGGTTTGAAGGGTAAGGGTGCCGATGAAATTACAGGCACATGAGACTTTTCACCTTTATGTCTCAGAGTGGCGGGTGCAGTGCAATGCCACATAGGGCGCCTACAAGGTGGACGTGACCTATGAGGTAATGCATTGTTCATAGGCAGAGGTTACCGCTTAACACCAGGTGGGTAATCTGCTTATTCCGTCATTCAAGGCGTATAAAAAAAATGAATATAAATTCTCAAATATACACGTTTATACGATCACGGGGATGTATTTACTGCGCTACGAGTACCTATCCCTCATACACGGGACATAGCCCACATCGAGCGTTGAATACCTGAAATTCCTTTCGATCATCATCACCTGCCTATAGGAGCCCACTGCTGGACATAGGCTCTCCCCCCACCATAGAATGCCATCGTATTTTGTTACCTTATGTGATTATTCACCACGCATGCCAGGTTGTTGGTTGATTGTAGTATTGATTATGTACATAGGTGCATGTTGATGCCCTTCCCTTGTGTAGCCCGCTAGTCAGGTTTTACAACATCTACGGGAGGAGAGGGAGGGGTCTATTCTAAACCGGACACACCTCGGCAAGATAGACTCCAATAAAGAACATGGGCAACTCCCCATACATTGTTTGACCCAACTTTTTTGACTAACGTAACGTACAGTTGAGATACTTTTGGTTATTGATAATATATGTTAAGATAATGAAAAAGCTAATTTAATTTCTTGCGTAGAAGTTGTGGGAAAGTAATGGAGCTTGTTGCGTTTTGTAAAACGCAAATGCAATGATTTGATTTATCTAATTATTTAGAAAAACGAATTTAGCTTTCGAACTTCTAAAAATATACAAGTTCTTTAGAAAAATTTGACAAAAATCAAAATTTAGAACTGTACTAATTACTTCCATGAAGGGGCCTTTGTTCATTTGTTTTTGACCTGGGTCAGCGTTTGCCCACCTCCTTTAGACAGACAGGCACTTGCGTCTCTTTTCAGGCTCTCTGTAATATCTGTAATACCAGAAGTCAATACAAGAAGAAACAGTAGACTTAAGGAACTATATTCGCAATTTAATCAGGGCATACTTAAGCAGACCAGTATGTAGTTCGAAAATAAGGACGCCTCGTAAGTAGCGGTTCATAAGTTCTAAGTAAATCATATCAGATGTACAGAGCAATGAAACAAGATGACGCAAGAGTAACAGATTCCATTGTAGCTACGTGTGGTAACGGTACACCATACCCGAGTGTTTGTTCGACACAAAAATGTGCTAATATTGTGGGGTCTGTCACGATATCAGTCACTTCTTGTATGAGTAATGTTTGCTCTGAATCTTGACCGGGTAAGGCCCGCATTATATTAAAGATCCTGCTAATGAAAGTAAAGTTTGAGCCTATTTGCCACTTTTTGCCCTCTTTTCGAAAATAGTTCTAGCAAATAATTTCGGCATTTCAGCATGTAGACGTACACAACTGGACAAATGCCTTTCCGATAGAATGCCATGTTGAAATGTTTTGAGCCGCCTCTATCCATAGATTTCCTGCTACCTTTAAAGTAGATACACCTAACAGCAACTACAGTAGGATATAGCCATCTTTCGAGAACAATTTGATTTTAACTATTGACCTTTGATTGATTATTAGTTTCCCAATACTACAAATAACTAGGTAATTTTGCTTGAAAACCCGTGATGCCACAGAAAATACGACAAGTCATGAAAAAACATCTCAAATTATTACCACCAATTAATGCATCTTAAAAACAATTTATGCATATTTTGAAAAGCTAAATATGCATATATTGTTTAAAAAAAAAAAAAAAACATACCTAACTAAAACGAAAGAAAAAAATATATTATTACAGCTTGCTGATCTGATAGGTAGGTTTTTATTTTATTTTAGTTTTGCTTTAGTGTCTTAGTTTTAGATTTAATTTAATATTAGTTTTAATATTTAGTTATATATTCACATTTTCTTTTTTTAATATTTTTAAATACATTATAATTAAAGTTCTATTACAAATAATCTTATCTTGTTTTTAGTTTTATAAAACTAAAAACATTTATTAATAAAAGTTACAAAAGAAACCGGACAATGCTCATGCGGACTGCTTATTCTAAATTTAAGCTAATATAATAGCTATTTAATAGATGTTCTTTGAATAAAATTGTTGTAATCCAGCAAATTTTGTTTTCCCAATATCATTGCCATTTAAAGTCAGAATAATTCAAGATTCTTATCGCCACGCTTAAACGCAACTTCTTAACTCTAGGGTAAACAAAATGAGTTGTGACATCTATCACACAATTTTTGCCCTTAAAAGACAAAATAATTCAAGCTGTTCAAAATATGCCCTAATTGCTTTTAAGTTGCGTCGGTAATTATTATGTGAAATACCTCTAAGAAGTTTTGAAATGTTTAGCAACATAAGTAATGGTGTTACAAACCATTCTTCGGCGATGGAAAATGTATGAAATAATCTATTCAAAACTCTTTCAAACTACCTGCTACTTTACCAGAGCCATACAGTACATAATCTAGTAATGAATCCGAAAAGATTTCGAAAGAATCCCAAAAACTATGTTTTATTATCATACAATTCTATCATTCTACATGCACACGCCTTTTTTCTCGAAGGGGTAGGAAGAGCCTCAATGGGCCTCTTTTCACAGTGGGTTGCACCATCGTGAAATATAGACGTGACAAGTGATGAGCTCATCGCCGCCATTGCTTCCCACGACTGACTCGGCGAACGCTTTCTTCCAATAATAACACATTCCATAATAAGCTAGCAGCCAGGACAACATCTTATTACCAACGAATTCTACCAACAAGTCCGGGTAAATCCTATCATTTTCAACCTAGTGAAACGTTTATGAAAGCGATTGCTTAGTGATTATTTTTCAATACAAGCTTGTAATTGTGAAAAATTGTGTTCGAAACCGTGTGCTTTCAAAATGAGCCTAAACACGGCCACGGAACTGCTGGATGGTTAATAGTAGACTGGCCGGCCAGTCTACTATTAACCATCCAGCAGTTCCGTTGTCCACCGCCGTCATCAGATCAGCTCGCTGTCACCATAATATTGTATTCTCTTGTATTGTATTTGAACTTGACAGCTATGCCAATTTTAGCTTAAAAGAACACCGGGAAGTAGTCGAAAATTAGATTTGTCCTACACTAACTAACATACTAATAAGGTCAAAATAAATAAAAAAAATTAAAAGTGAAAACATTCTTAGGTTAATAATTAAATCATCTATGAAAAATCCCGACTAAACTAGATTTCTTTGAGAGCACAACTTGTGTAGAGCCGAGGTCATCAAGTGATATTATTCAGATAAGTACCCTTTCAGATATCTATCGACAAAATCAACGTACTCGTATCATCCGATCGGAAAAAGATTATTTAAAATCTTCAGACGAAAGGTCAGGACAGGCGCCTTCTTGGCAGCGTACCAACGTTTCCTTGACCAGGCCTCTTCAGAATAAAGACCCCACCGACCCTGGCGAATAGACGTTACATTATCGACAAGGTCATATCTTTCATTGCTTTTAGCCAATCACTTTTTACTATAAGCTTTTAAGTTTATATTTAGTTAGTAGCTTTAATCTTGTTTTTTTTATTATTATGTCATTTATTTCGGTTTTTTTACACCATATTATGTTAGTAAAGAATTATAAGTATTAAGACATAGTATTTCTAAAATTACAAATTACAAATTTTAAATTAAATTATTTGTCACAACGTATTGATTAGCATAGCAGCATATGCGTTTGGGTCCAGTGACTGAGGATCGGACCATCCACCCGCTCGGCCACTGTGCTCAGGAAGCTGTTGGCGCTGACGCGCACCCGCCGCATCAGGGAGGCCACTCCCTTACGCATGATGGCGTGGAAGCCGTCAGTGTGTGCCTCCGTGAACATACCTGATGCGCTACAGAAACGCGGCAGAACCAACACTCTTTTTGACTCTTTGTGACCCCCTTTGTTAGATTGAAGAAAACTTCAAAAAGCTTTATGTGTGTGTCCATAAAATTGTATAATAAAATTCCTATTGACATCAGAAATAACACTGACATTGAATTCTTTAATTATATTAAAAAACAATTATTGCATAAAAGCTACTATAAAATGGACGAGGCTTTGGCCGACAAAGATATTTTTTGTGATGACTTGTTATGAGTGTTTATTTTGATTTTGTTTAATATTCCTATTAATTTACGTTTACAATATGACAAGCCGTTTAGCTAAATCTATTAATTATCTATTTGAATTCTATTGACACGTACCTATCCTCAGTGTTTTATGAGATTTGTATTGCATTATATTGTAATATTTATAATTTTAAATTGTAAAATGTACCTAGGTACTTGAAACCTATGTGGAACTGACATATCTAAGTGCATGTAACATGTCTAAAGATGAAATAAATGACTATATGACTATAATCTAACAACCATATTTTTACACCGGTAGGAGTCGTTCTTCCAACTTTCCTCGACTCGACTCAGCTTCACTTGTATTATTTGTTTTGTTTTTGTTGTAGTAATTAATTAGCTACTTATCTCGAACATTTTCTCCATGAACAAAAACTTCCGTCATTTCCTAGTTATTCCATACTAGGCGGTAGTCCAGCTAAGTGGGCTACTGGCTTAGTTTTTATAGTAGTTGCAATTTATCTTTATTCACTTTACCGGTTCAACTTGCTTTTAAACCATGTCTGGTCAGTCGAAACAACCGTTTGATGACATCAGCCATTGCGAATTCACAGAAAAGACCACCCCAGACAGCGTTAACTCAGAAACCACAAAATACAAACTACAACGCTAGTAGAATACTAATCGTGTTACAGTAAAACGCGAAATACTAAGCCCGAGATATACCTACTTACTTAGCACTTACTAATGCTTAGCATTATCCCTGTCACTTTCACACACATTACAAATCACACGAGCTAGAGAGGGACAGAGACAATGCTAAGCATTAGTATGCGCTAAGTAAGTAACGTCTATTTATCTCAGCCTTAGTGTTTTGTCTTTTGCATTGACAAGCAGTTTCAAATTCGACTAATGAGACAAAACACGCTGTAAATATTCAAAGGATATTCAGTTTTTATTACGAGTAGTTATTGAAGATGTCTAAAGATGCCTAAAGACAAAAGTCTTTAACCAGTGCGTCCTACCAGTTATGACTTACGGAGCTGAAACGTGGACACTCACTGTAGGACGGGTCCATAAACTTAAAGTCGCTCAGCGAGCTATGGAGAGGGCTATGCTTGGAGTTTCCCTGAGGGTTAAGATCCGAAACGAGGTTATCCGACAGAGAACCAAAGTTCTAGACATAGCCCAGAGGATTAGCAAGCTGAAGTGGCAGTGGGCCGGTCATGTCTGCAGAAGAACCGATAATCGGTGGAGTAAACGAGTTCTTGAGTGGAGACCGCGTCTGGGCAAACGTAGTGTAGGGCACCCTCTGGCCAGGTGGAGCGACGACTTGCGCGGGGTGGCTGGCAGAAACTGGATGAGGAGAGCCGAAAACCGGGCTCAGTGGTGCGCCATGGGAGAGAACTATGTCCAGCAGTGGACTGCAGTAGGTTGATGATGATTTAAGATGTAATTAATTAAGACGGTGTTTTCAAAAGAATATTCCAATGTTTTTATCAATAATTGGAATGTTTCAATAGAGGACACAACTTTCAAGTCGGAATGTTTAAATAAAATTTTATGGTGCTTTTAACATTTGAGGTCAAGGCTATCGATGTCTACGATGTGTAATAGTCTCCACCCGCGGCTTTGCTTGCGTTTTAGCAAAATAAAAAGTAGTCTAGCTCTAGCTCAATCCAAGTCATAATCGATCATGTACCAAAGTTCGCCCTTTCGGCGTGAAACAAACATACAAACTCGAAACACCCAAATATCGAAACATCGTAACTTTGGCATTTATGCTATTGGTTCAGCTATCCGTCCGTAACCAATTATTGTTATGTTAACATTTATTTATATAATACATGTAACAATCAAAAAGACCTTTAACGGATTTGTGAACCTTTAGAAATATTTGTAAAACATAATCAAAAACGAATGAGCCTTAGGTACAACAGTCGCATATGATGTGTAACATCTGACATCTCACCTCCTTGGTAATAAGCAACATGGCTGATAGTACCAACCTCTCGGAAAAATGCGCGCTTCCTGTTACACACATCCATTCGTTTTCACGTAATCACTCCCACAGATTGCAGGAAAGCGAGAGAAAAGATGTTACACATCAAAAATCAACTAAGAAACCAACTTATTAGAATAACCAACCAAAGTAGCATGAAACCAAAATATTAGATATTTTTATTGGTCATGATAAACGTCATGGCGATGAAAAGGTTTTACAGCAAATATCTCCTCTACTCAAAGATTCAAGGTTGCTAAATTATCCCTAAGTGCTATCATCACCATTAAAATCATATTAAATTCTTAAGTTCGTGAGCTACCCGGTGCGTGTTTCACGCTCGTACATTGCCATTTTGAACCTTCGTTATAAAGTCTGTTTGTCTGTCCGATTACACGAGTACACTGGAAAGGATAGACGGCTACCATCTGAAAAAATCTAGGCTATCGTCTATTGAAAACATTGCAAAAAATGTCCTAGTCTCGTTTGGTTTATCAAATAAATTGAATCATATTTTTTTGCGTTAATATTTTAGATAGGTAGTTATTTTTTTTGACCAAATTTTCTAGGTTTTCCGTCGATCAATTTAATTATGTATCACAGTTGGTATAATCTTTTCGTATTTTTATTGTTATTGTTTAAAACAAAATCAAATAAATACGGTCAAACCCACTATCCATACTGCCATATTTTTTTGTTTATTTATAATTTGTTTTTGTTTAGTTTTTATTTTGTTATTATTTTGTTTGCTTTTTAGTTGGTGTTTTTCTTTGTTTGTATAGTCACGAACAAACGTTTGTTTCTTTCTATCCCACTAATATCATAAGTTTGATTGGATGTTACTCAATCACGCCAAAACGGCTGAACCGATTTCGATGAAATTTGGAACACAGATAGATTATGACCTGAACTGAGCTATAGGCTACTTTTTAACCCCCGACGCAAAAACAACGAGGTGTTATAAGTTTGACGTGTCTGTGTGTGTGTGTCTGTCTGTGGCATCGTAACTCCCGAACGAATGAACCTTTTTTTTTTTTTTAGTTGAATGGTGAATTAGTCGTGATTTTTCTTAGCTATGTTTGAACAAAATCAGTTCAGCCGTTTCATTGCGTTGAGGGTTTTTTTAATTTTTACAATATTAATTACTTGTTACCCAGTTAAACGCGTGCGATGTCACGGGCGGCCACTAGTCGGTGAATATAGAAGAGAACTTACATAAAATAAAATTTTAATTGGTAGCCTGTCAAAACGATCGTTCAATTTACACAGACGATATGATTTATTGCGTTATACAATTAACATGTGAATTTATTTAATTTGGACACCAATACTTTCACAACTGTGCATTTGGAGCACTTATGTCGACAGAGTTGAGAGTTGAAACAGTTTATTTGCAATTCAATACTTTTTGGCAATATTAAGAAAGAGCTGATTAGTAAGGGACTGACAGTGCATATTAGATATAGCTAATAACATGCATACATAACATAACATAATTTAATTATACATAACATAACACCCAACAGTCACATACATACTCTTGATCCCACACTAGGATTCCCTGTGTCGTGGATACCAGAAACTACGAGTACCGTGGTACCCAGATTGGTACAAATATTTGCAGATCATACAATATTTTGTCCCGCAGCGGGAATCGAACCCGCAACCTTTCGCATCTCAGCTGGCTATTCGCCCGACGCGCTACTGAAGTCGTTTCATTATTATCAGTCGGTAGACGTCCACTGCTGGACGAGGCCTTCCAATTCAATGGGGGGATTTGCTATAACTACCGCGCATGACAAGTTAATTTGTGATCCTAATATTGGTGTTTAGTAATCAGGTCCGTGAGGAGACGGAGAAGCATATTCTTAGGCTGGATAAAGCACAGCACCAAATAATATTACAAAATAAATATTTTTTGGTATGTGTATTGACTTTAACACATTTAATTAACACACAAAATATCACTTTCCCGAAGTGATCGAAATCTCGAAAACTTCGGTGCACTAGTCTGTCTCGTACTTGGCCAAATCTTATCCATTGGTAAACACGTTTTGTAAGAAACAATAAACGGGCTTAGTACTTGTAGATATTTCGCATCCATTGCATCAAAAATATTGGCCTGGCTGCCAATAAACTAAGAAGTGAAGTGAACACGAAATTTAAGAGAAGAAAAATTTACAGTTACTTATTGAACAATAGTTCGTATAACTTTGATGGAAGTTCAATCATTTCCATCTCACCGAAATTAGCCCGTTACTGCGAACCGAGACGAATTGGATTCCTATAGTTCCAAAACTAGCCCATACCAACCATTTATATCAAACAAATTGCTATGGACCATCGATTTTATTGCTTTTTAACTGACTGATGAAAGAGCGCCGTGTTTTTACCTATATCGGTTATGTCCAGCGGTGGAATTCTACAGGCTGACGAAGATACTGATGACAGTTAGATTAAAGGGTTTTTGCTTATCTAACAAAACATATAACGCTCTAGATTTTAGAGGTAGAGCGTTATAAGTGGTGTCTTAATTCTTACCTGTCAACTATAAATCTTTGCTCTGGTAGACTTCATACAAAACTTATCAACGTTGAGATTTTTATTTCAATGTTAGTAGCGCGCAGATTGCATCACAACTGATAAGCGCGTTTAGATTTTATAGCCAAGAAATTTTTTATATGGCAAGAAAACCTCATATTTTACTCGTTTGGTTAGTGTGTATTGTGTATATTGTCACAGCCAACTGGTTGAATCAGTCGTTTAATTCGACGGCTAGTCCTCTCTGACGGATAGCTGATTCACCTAGCAAAGCACCTAAGATGTTATTTTTTTATAGATACCAGTTAATAGGGTCTGTAAAAGATTTAAAAAAAAAATTGTAGCTAAGATCAATCACTGTTTGTAGAAAACAAAATCTAAAGGTAATGGATATTCAGTAAATAGCACTATTGATAGTAGGTCCAACTCCACACTGGCTATTAGGGAAATCAAATTCCCTAAAGCATAGCTCTGCTTTCATAACTCTGTCTCCTATTACTAATCTGCCAAAATATGACTCAGAACACAAAAGAATACAATGACAGAATCTATGACAACAATGAGATCATCATTATCACTAGGTTTTATAAATATAACAAACAAAATTACAAAACATGCTACACAAAACACTGACATACATACTCGTATAGACTTATATTAATAATTAATTATTATATTATTATTATAAGACTCTTTACAATTTTTTTAACCTATCTGCTAAAACAAATAGCTTAAAAATATTCTGATAAAAAATATGTATCAAAACGGGTAACCACCGACCGCGGCGCAAGGCCTGTTGCGGGTTTGCGGTGCCTACTTTGTTATATGATCTGTGGGTCATAGGCTAGGGCTGTAGAGAGAGGAACCTTCTATGCGTGCCGAGTTCAGGGCCTCAAATGCGCTAATTCTGTACGTATTTACCAAAGCTCAAACGTTCAAAAGTCTTAAGATGGACCAGTAGGGCGCTTCATTTTTTCACGCAAAAGAAGGTTGCTTCTATTTTGACCATAATCTCATCAAACTCATCAAAAATTGTGTACAAATTATCAGTACAATAATATCTAAGACCCGTAGTGCATGGAATGCGTCATCATCATCATACAAATTTGGTATTTGTTGTGAATTCCGCGATAAAAACCAACGCAGGCTCAACTCAAGAGGCTCTAACTAAATTAACCACTTATAGATAAGGTAATCGATTGAAATATTATTAGACGATACAATTTGTGTAGGGTAGGTAGAAAAACAGTCAGTTCGTTAGCATTTTGAGATGTACTATCAAAAGCTTTTATATAACTTGCTGTCCTATCTAACTGAGGGGAAAAAGTCTGGCAATTGAATTTTCGACCACTTCCACATATCCGATCATGCTGAAATGTTGACCACACTTTTGGTTCTTATAGACAATAAATACAATTTAGTAGGTAAGTAATATTCAGTTACATCCAAACCCGCTTATATCATAAATGTCAATGTTACGATGTTTGTTTTTTTTTTGTTTGTTACCTACTCAATCATGCCGAAACAGCTCGATGAATGGTGTACACTTACATATACATTATGACCTGGTTATCTTTTATTTATGTAAAACGCAAGCGAAGCCGCGGGCGGACACTAGTATTAAAATATTTTTTTTATATAAAAATATTTTTTCAACAATAAACTTATTAGCGTTTTTCGAAGAGGTCTATAAGATAAGTGGCAACATTGACCAGATTCCAATTACGGAAAAGGGAATTCTTAAAATTTAACAAAACATAATATGAGTTTTAAAGTAGAAATAACACCCTATTTAATAGTAGATTAGAAGCCAAGGGCTGTAAGGCATCAATTGCAGCCCGAGATATTTTGGCGCACGAGCGCAGCGAGGGCACCTATAGTTCGAGGGTGCCATTGATGCTTACACCCGAGCTGACTACTCTGCTTTACATCTCGATTGTGAGGTAAGTAGGTCCTTATTACCCCCAAATGGGGCTTGTAGGTGACCAATTAGCGCTCTAGGGTAATAATGTAGCTAGAAAAGCCCTAGGGCGGTAAGTAATTCCAGAGTGAGTAAGTAAGTAGATGTAAAATCCAATTTACGTCGCTTCATAGAAGTGACCTTACTAATCTGAGGTTTACAATACTACCCATAACTTACAAAATATTGCATTGCGCTACAAAACTGAAATACCTAAATGTAGGTAATCATACGTCTGAAATTTAAATCCCAAGGTTATTTACAACTTTACCCAATACGAAATAGAAAATAATAGAATAAGAAAACAACTTACGGCTTATATCCATTGCAAGCGTATTAGTAATACACACTCCCATATTCTAAAATCTAGGGCACTTCTCACTATCAGCAAAAATAAACACTAAACTATGCTGTTCAAAAATTACCCTTATCAACAGAGATTTAGAAGTCAATTCTAATCACATCCAACTGATTGATTTACAGAATTTCCCGGTAAAGAGTCCACTGATAGCACAAAATCCTGTTAGCGGTCTCGTAACCTCTTGCTAGGGGTTCACGGAAGCCACACATGAACTGCACACTTATATTAATCTATGTAAAGTTCATATTGCTTCCGCACCATATCGACGAAATTAGTAAAGTAAATAAAATAAAAAAAACTCTTTTCTTTAGTTTTAAAAATAAAAAGTGGTGAAGTGCGACCGGCCGCCAATAAAATTGAACACCGACTGCAGCAAGTGCTAGGCAAGCACAAGAGAATGTACGCTTGCTTTGCGAACAGTGTTTCTCAAAGCGTTGGAGTAATATCGGATTTTCCTTTTGAATACAAAATATTGACCGAAAACCTTTTATCTTTGTGTGGAGTGTTGACTTTGTTAAAGCTGTTTTGTATTTTTATCTCACGAGAGACTTACCATCCGCAGTGCAATGCCACATAGGTTGCGTCCTAGTTGGACGTGACCTATGAGGTAACGCACTGTTAATAGGCAGAGGGTACCGCTTAACATCAGGTGGGCCATCTGCTTGATACGTCATACCAAGTTGTATAAAAAAAAACGATTATTTCGAGTCGTTTCGTATAGGATTTCGTCTATGTATACGCTAAACAAGAGATTTATCATCTACTTCGGTGTATTTATAGTTTCTCTTATACTTTTTCGATTCCCGCTGCGGGACAAATTTTTGTATGATCTGCAAATATTTGTTCCGGGTCTGGGTGTTGTGGTACCATGGCATGGTACTCGTAGTTCCCGATACTAACGACTCAGGGAATACTAGTATGTGATCAGAACTACGTATAAATCAATAAATAAATAATGCTGGACAGTTCACACAACATTATCTAGCCCCAAGATAATCAGAGCTTGTGTTATGGGTACTAGTTAACTGATATACTTAATACAATGTATTACATAGATAGATATTTTTGATTATACATAGAAAATACCCAGAACACCCTGAACAAATATCTGCAGATCGCACAAATATTTGTTCTGAGGCAGGAATCGAAACCGCAACTTCCTGCGTCACAGGCGATCCTTCACCCGCCGCGCCACAGTAGTCGTCAAATCGATGTATGTGACTTGGCCTTATATATTTCAGTAATGGTTTAACATGTCTAAATAATTTTCGTTTTCAAGTTTGGTTTCGGCAGAAACTGAGACCAACGCCGATGATTCGGTTTCGGTTTCGGCAGAAAACACTGTTTGGTCGGAAACTAGTTATCCTCAAACATTCCTCATGCACACATTTGCGCATTTTTTAATGTTTACTTTATATAATGTTTGCTCATCTAGTGATCTATATACTATCAATGGATATCATAGAGAGCTATCAAGAAAATTATGAATGGTGAGATAAATGACTTCGCTTTTGTATGGCGTAATATGGTGTTCATTATGTCATTATTTTTGTTTAACCTTGAACTAACTTCTACATACTTAACAATAAGTTACCTTATAAAAACATTGTTAGTACATAATATCTCCAAAAACTTTTTTGTTTGTTTTCAAACTACTTAGAATGGCGGAACAAGCAGATGGCCCACCTGATGATAAGCGGTACTCTCTGTCTGTGAACAGTGCATTATCACATAGGTCACGTCCACCTAGGACGCGCTCTATGTGGCATTGCACTGCGCCCGCCATCCTGAGACATAAATATGAAAAGTCTCATGTGCCTGTAATTTCACCGGCAACCATACCCTTCAAACCGGAACACAGCAATGCGAGCACAACTGCTTTGCCGCAGAAATAGGTATGATGGTAGTACTTCCCCGGATGAACTCTTTCACAAAAAAGCTCTACTACTACTAAACTAAAAAGGTTTTATCAAAAAAGTTATCGAACCTCAGTCCGCTAGACCAGTTTTATGTAACTGCCTACCTGTTCCTTTTTCATTCGCCGCTCCATTGTGGTCCACAGAGTGCGCGTTTTTTTATTCTCTAGCAACTTTTGTTCGGCGTATTGTATTGTTTACTGGTGAAACAAAACTAATAAAATATTGAGAAGCGTTGGTTTTTTATTTATTGATGGCGTACCTAGTTCTTATTCTATGATTTTATGATCATAGCATTACTGAATTACTTTGACCTAATGAGCTAATCTAGAACATACCTAAATGTTATTTATCTTCATGATGTGTATGTCGCTAATAGTGCTATTTAGCTGAAATATATTAGACTAATAATGGTCAAAAATACAAATAATTATTATATTAAGTACCTATATTATATACCTAATTGATTTATAGACTCAAGGTAGCACCAGCTCAAACCTTTGTGGTTTTTAGGTGCTATTGATGGCAAACTGTAGGTAAAAAGATTTTATATCAATATAGATAAGATAGATATAGATTTTAGATTTTATAAGAATAAATAAAATAAAATAAACTTACATATAAAATAAATAATAAATAAATAATGCTGGACAGTTCACACAACATTATCTAGCCCCAAACTAAGCAGAGCTTGTGTTATGGGTACTAGACAACTCATATACTTAATACAATACATTAACATAGATAGATATTTTTATTGTATATAAAAAATACCCAGAACACCCTGAACAAATATCTGCAGATAACACAAATATTTGTTCCGAGGCGGGAATCGAACCCGCAACCTCCTGCGTCGCAGGCGAACGATATAAAACCAAGCAAAGTAATATTTTTGTATTCCTTGGCTTCTATTCTAGGTTAACCTATCATCTCGATGTGGGATGCCTACTACGAAACGCTTATATAAGCGGTTTCACGACCATCCAGGGTCGATATTCGGGAGCTCCCAGTGACCTAGACATCTCAAGTAGGTAATCTCAATCGGAGCAGACTGCTCGGCATCTAGCACAGCACACATCAACTCAGACTTTATAACGAAAGCAGTAGAGTTGATTATCCATTGGTTTTTTCCTAAAGGCAATTGTTTGCTAATTCTTGGGGATGAATTTACGATTCAAGTTGGCCTACTTTAGCATACTCGTAACATTAGCATAAGTTATTTTCATCATCTCCCAACATTTCACTGGAGCTTTTATGAGCCTTTTCACTGCCTTACGGCTGTAGGAATTTCTAGTATGGCAATATTAAACCAATAAGTAGGAAGCTAAATGCTGAAATAAAATGTGAAGACAGCAGTTACTACAATTTTATTCAACCTTCTGAAAGATTAATTTAAAAAACGCTGCAGTTACAAGATATAATCCATATTCGCTAAAATGTTATATACTTACCTAAGTACAATAATGACTCCTCCTTTGACGACCTCTGTGGCGCGGCGGGCGAAGGTTCGCCTGCGACACAAGAGGTTGCGGGTTCGAATCCCGCCACGGAACAAATATTTGTACGATCTGCAGATATTTGTTCAGGGTATTCTAGGTATTTTCTATGTATAATAAAAAATATCTATCTATGTAATGTATTGCATTAAGTATATCAGTTATCTAGTACCCATAACACAAGCTTTGCTTAGCTTGGGGCTAGATAATGTTGTGTGAACTGTCTAGCACTATTTATTTTAATTATTTTTATTTAATTTCGCTAAAATTTGAATACGTACCTAATAATGGTGATGATAACTTAGGACTGTACCTACCGCTAGGGCGTTTTTTTAAATAATTATTACACTTATTTATGCAAATAAATATCTTGAAATCTTGAAATCTTGAAATCTCTTGCGGGATCTTAGAAAATATCGAACCAAATGTTGCAAACTTGTAAAGAAAGAAAGTGGCAGCCTCCTTGACTCATGCAGATTACTAAAGTTACTGAGAAAAAGGTCGCGTCGGGAAAAACCGCAAAACGTCCGCGTAAGCAACACTATTCATCTTTTACATCATCCGAAGCCAGTCTACCGTTATGAGATAGTATTCTATCATGGTAGTCTCTGACCAACTTTGAACTTTAGCTTTGCGAACATAAAGTATTTTATGTGCGACCCAGGTTTCTACATATGTAAATGATAGTACCCAAAGGTGACCTAACCTTTCGCTACTGATTCCTTTTCTATTAGGTACTTTTTTCACTTTTTATTTTTAGCTGGCTAAGGCCACTGTTCACCAATACATTAACGGACGTTTAACTTAAAAAAACTCTTTTTGACAGATGTTTTCATACGTTATCTGTCACTTTGACGATTGGTTATGGTATCCACCGATTTATTTGTTCGTCTTTATTACTACTAGCCCGAGCTATTCCGTCCTACTGCCGGGCAACAGCCTCCCTCCCACTTAGACCAGCGAAGTTCGTAGTAATACAATTAGTAGGTATGAGTATAAAAAAACGTACTATTTAGTGCTATGTTGAAAATTCCCTTTTATTGTAGACAGTAACTTTTAAAGTTACGCCTGTTTCCCGGAGGGCTAGGCAGAGCTTTCAATATGCAGTGGATAAGTTGCTCTAATACTACCCAGAATAATAAATAGCTGCGATCTTGAAATAACTCTTTTGTTGACTATTTTGTAGATTAACTAAATGATTATTAGATTAAATTCCTTCAGGGTAGGCAGCGCATCGACAATACCCTGGGTGTTGCCGGTGTCTATAAGCGACGGTGACCACTTCACATCAGGTGGGCCATATGCTAGTTTGCCTATTTTTTTCATAAAAAAAAAAAAAAAAAAAAAAAAAAAACAAGAGGAAGTCGATGGATGGAGGCGCCTCAAGACCATTCGTCGTGGCATTCTATCGGGGAGGCCTATGCCCAGCAGTGGACTTCTGCTAGCTGATGATGATGATGATGAGTTATCAGAACAAATACATTCAAACAAATTCTTCTTTAATTGTTACACTTACACCAAAAAATAAAACAAACCAAAGTAAAATCGTCCAAAACTTGTGTAAAGATTTTAAAATACAACTGTAATAGATAGGGGTTCACTGGATGATCTGGGTTTCTGGGGTGGGATCCAAAAGGGATTGGGGATCTGGAATTAACGAGAAAGATTAATGATAGGATAAGATGGATTGAGGGAGGGTGTGTCAGATATGTACGTAAAACGTAACTAAAAGGTACTTACAAAATCGTCTGGAGTATGGCGTTGGCCTGAGTGGCCTCCCTATTTGGATGGAGGCGAGGAGCTGTTCTCTCGGAGTAACTTCTCGTCGCGCGGGAGGTAACTTTCGTTCTGACGCCTGCGGAAAAAGTACACGCAACTTCTTTTATATGTATGTTGCTGGCAAAACACTACAAATTCATACTTGTAGTACATTTAATTACTAATTGCTTGCACATATTAGTGTACTAGCTTTAGTATTTGTATTTAAAGTTAGGTACAAATTTCTTAAAAATTATTAAAGCTAAACTAAAGTACCTACCTATTTATTTAATAAATAAATAAATAAATATAAATATTGCTGGACAGTTCACACAACATTAACTAGCCCCAAGCTAAGCAGAGCTTGTGTTATGGGTACTAGACAACTGATATACTTAATACAATATATTACATAGATAGATATTTTTTATTATATATAGAAAATACCCAGAACACCCTGAACAAATATCTGCGGATCGAACAAATATTTGTTCCGAGGCGGGAATCGAACCCGCAACCTCCTGCGACGCAGGCGAACGTTCGAATAAGGTTCGTATAAGCTTGATTTTGCAGTACGTAAATTTGATGATAAATGAAAATGTTTGACCCTTACCTTTCTGAGTGGAGGTCTACTTCTAATAAATTCGAGAATCATTGCGTGTGCGTCCTTCTTTACACTGAAAACAATAAATAAACTTATTATGCTATCGTAACACCTAAACGAAGAACGTATTAGGTACGCTATATAGAGGATCTGCTTGTACCGTCATTCAAATTCATTTTATTTAATTCAATTGAATAATTTAAAAAAGCATACCTACACCAGGTTGGTAGGAATTTGGTATATATGTGGAATTACGCGCTGCAGTGTCGTAAATTTTTTAAAGTTTTTCCATCTAAGTGTTTACCAACCGGTTTATTCTTTTTCATAAAAATACTTATTATTTGAATGATGGAACAAGGTGGTGACCCACCTGATGGTAAGCGGTAACCTCTTCCTATAACAATGCATTAACTCACAGGTTACCTCGACATAGGACGAAAGGACGCGCCTTACGTGACCTTGCACTGCGCCTAGCACCCTGAGACATAAATATGAAAGTCTCAGGTGCCTGAAATTTGCTTATTATGCTTTGGTATAGTATATGTAGTGTTTAGCGCCGTGACGTAGGTATACGGCCTAGGAACAGACCTCTCCGTGGCGCCCGTAGATGTCGTAAAAGTCAACTAAGAGGTTATAATGACAAAGAGAAGGGCAGAGAACCAGAGTACTACCACCAATACTGAATTCAATAATCCGCCTGATTCCAAAGTGATTATGGAAAATCCCATTACATTGTATGGGAAAAGCCTTATCGTGGACGTCTACATGTTGCTGCTGATGATGATGAACTGGTGTTTATGTTACAAGCAAGTTGGCTTAATTTTATCTAAACCAGCGCTTTGTGTACCCACCTAGGAGGTATCATCGTCCCGTCGACTTTCCGTAACGTATACCTCCTCGATCTAATATCATCCATCAGGATCTCGTACGGCGTCAGTTCGTATTCAATGGGGGTCCGCGAATAGTTCACTTTCTTCAGCTTCACCCCCATTCGGAGCTCACCGATGAGCTGCATCCAAAATCGTGCCTGGAAGAATATTACAGCAATCAGTTTATGTTGCGGAGAAAAAAATTGTAGGCGCTGTTTTTACACAACAACGTTAGAAGGTCTATCAAGTAATTAGGAGGACAAAACTTGGCAGGGCTAAGCATTATAAGTTATATTCTCAGTCTGGGATGGATTTGTAATTTATTCCTTCGACCAAAGTAAAATAAATGGACTGGCCTTATCCATACAAAACGTCCGTGAAAAATAAGACAATTCGGATTTAGGGTACGGTCAACAAATAAACTATCTATCTATCTATCTATCTATCCAGCCACTGCTGAGTAAAGGCCTCTTCTCTATAGCGCCACTCCTGGCGGTCTTGTAAATAAACTAGGTGAAATTAAATTATTGAACTTCTTAAAAACTGTATTTTTTTAATACTTAATACTTTAACAGATGCAATGTGTTTTCTAAAGTTATTTCAGTAGGTTTGAATGAAACTTTTACAAAAATACATGGTTCCCTTCTGTTTTATGTAGTTACGTATCTATTTTTCAGCTCTCAAACATACACAATATAAATCAATAGAAAAGCAAGTCCACCTAAGGTCTTCAGCTCAATCAATTTGTGAAAAATATATTTTTCATCACTCAATAAACTAAGAAAATATCATAAAAATCGTACGGAAACATAAATGTATAAAAATTCCAGTATTTAAGAAACTGCAGATTGCAGTTTTAAGACTTTTGCACAATAAGTTTTTTTATACTACTTGGAATGACAGATCAAGAAGATGGCCCACCTGATGTTAAGTGGTACCCTCTGCCTATGAACAGTGCATTACCTCAGGTCACGTCCACCTAGGACGCGCCCTATGTGGCATTCCACTGCGCCCGCCACCCTGAAAGATGAAAAGTCCCATGTGGCCGTAATTTCATCGGCACCCTTACCCTTCAAACCGGAACACAGCAATGCGAGCACTACTGCTTTGCGGCAGAAACAGGTATGGTGGTAGTACTTCCCCGGACGAACTCTTTCACAAAAAAGCTCTACTACTACTAACCGTTTTTTGGCGTATAAAATTCATTGTGTAGAAAATTATCAGAGCAAATACGGGAAAATGTATTCCACTTCCAAAAGTCGTCTGTTCTTGCTCGTCTTATGACTTCTATCCATTTTTGTTTACCTTAGATTTCTTTTGGAAAGCTATAAGGTTAATTAACATGCCATTACATATTATATGCAATTACCTAAAGCGACGTGCTTAGCAATGTTTTGACGTAAATAATGCAAATTACAATTCTAAATCAATACGATACCCCTTAGGCATCAGATTTTTTTGCAGTCTGTACCGGACCATCCGTCATGCGTGAAGTCTTGTCAAATATTTCGTCGCTGTAGTTGGAAAACTAAACAACTAATAACAACAATAAAACCAAAATCGCGAGAAAAACGCGATTTACTGTTTTATTGCGTCAAAAATGGCAATAACTTTTTTATCGTAACTAATTTTGCAGTCCGTGTTTTGATATGTTATAGATTGGTACTGTATCTATTTTTGAATTTAATGATAATACATTTTAGTTCTTTTGATTAACAGAAAAAAAACGACTGCATTTTTCCCTCGCCAAAGTTTTGAATAATTGATGCAGTTATTTATTTTTGCATGTCAATTGTTTAGTTTTCCTTCGTCAATGATCTCCACTGAGGTTCAAAAAGCTAATGATAAGTGCCATTATTTAATTTTCCCATAATAGTGAAATCATGAAATTATCTATTATTTACTTATTTGAATATGACAATCCTATCCATGGGTAGGTATAGATTTAAATAATATTAAAATACATTTAAAAAAAAAACAGCTTATAATAAATAAATAAATATTTCTGGACAGTTCACACAACATTATCTAGCCCCAAGCTAAGCAGAGCTTGTGTTATGGGTACTAGACAACTGATACACTTAATACAATATTAACATAGATAGATATTCGTTATTATACATAGAAAATACCCAGAACACCCTGAATAAATATCTGCGGATCACACAAGTATTTGTTCCGAGGCGGGAATCGAATCCGCAACCTCCTGCGTCGCAGGCGAACGTTCGCCCGCCGCGCCACAGAGGTCGTCTTCATAATCATTTCTTTTTATCAACACTGAATATTAGAAAACTACTGAAACACCTACATTATTTTAGCAGACTTATAAATTCAAAGTAAGTGACATAACAAACTTATCATACGACTAATGCTTATAAAATCAACAAAATGAAATCAATTTGTGGAACACAATAATTCTAAGTATCAAAAAGAAAAAGGTATGTCGACTAAAATCAAAACTATCTACGAGTATAAACTTGTGTCTGTTAACTATCATTCAGAGTTGTTGTTGAATGTTCCCCACATTGAGATAATGTCCTGGGGCGTCCTCCTTGTCGCTCGTCCTCTAGAGCAAGACGTGTCCATCGACATGTATGGGCCATCATAACCATGCAATAAAGTCGATTTCGCAAAATGTGTTACTTATGTAGTTTTCCTACTACACGACGATTTATAAGTTTTTTATCAATTGATGAAAATTATATTACAAAACCTTTACTTACGAATGAAATGCGATGCCTGAAGCTTTATTTGTATTTCTTGTGTTGTTTGCACTTGCAGAAAAGCACAGGAAGGCATTGTATCACCAAGGTATCTAATTTTGGTATTTTTCAACATAGCTGTCACTCGTTGCCGTGACAAAGACTGACTGAAGCGAAGTGTACTAGCTAGGTCTGTTTAGAAGCTTCAAAACTATCGTTCCCTAAGGCCCGTCCATTCATTTTATTTACGTCGATGATTTATTCCATAGCTAATATTAAGTTGAGAGTATGGTTGCTGTGATATATATAGCAGGCGCTACTTTTTACTTTAGATTTCTGTAAGTCGCAGATGCTTTGGAAAAGGATATTTCACTTCCATGCATTTAACAACGGCTTGCTAATGGATTTCACTAACTAAAAGCAGTTACGGTACATCAAAATACATAGCCTTATATTTTCACGTACTTGCAAAGCTCGCCATATCCTTCGGTTAGACTAAAATTGAAAATTACACAGCATTAAAATACAAATCCTTGTTGTCACTTAGAGACAGTGGAGACCTCGCAACGTAACTGCTGCTCGAGATATTTGGGACTTTTGTCCACGGGAGTGAGTAGAAATTCTTGAAAGCGACGCTTTCCTCAGATAAAAGTGTCAATTTAAGCTAGATATTAAAAGATATAGTGCTGATGTCGCGCATCATGCATCAGACACCAAAGGTATGCACTGCACAACACAGGGAAGTAAGAGGTAAGTTACATAGAAATGCCTGCGTATCTTTGAGGTCCACAATCCCACGCCAGAGCTTCCAGCTCCTAACTACTCTGTTGCATGATAAATATTTACACGACTCTTAATGCGATTAATTCAAATTCCTAAGCGGCGGGCCTACATTAATAATACATTCCCAGTTAGGTAACAGCAATCTACATTCGTATGGGAACAGCACATTGCACTTTGTAACCGTTGCTTTCAATTAGCAGCCAATACCTAATGATGGAATTATTTGACAATGTTTGTTAAACAGTAAATAAAGCTCTTTTGAAGGTTGTAATTTTCGAAGCAATTTTCATCTCCCTACTTCGTACAACATCAAAAACTGTAAGGCTTAGCGAAAGCAATGATTCAATATAAACATTCCCTCTCTATCCGAGGATAGTGTTTCAGACTTTGCAACATATATCTACTTACTATACTTTAGCAGTTTTTTGTGATTAGCCTGGATGAGCCATATTGCTGCCATTTTGTCGGAGAACTGCAGCGTGTCCAGATGTGAAACAGATTCCCGCCCTCACTAGCAGCGCCCATGTCTCTCGCGGCTCCGGCCCTCACTAGCGCTAGGTATATACCGCAGCTCAGTGTGAATGTGCCGTCCGTATACATACCCAGTCTGAAAACTGAACGTGTCCAGGTGTGTAAAAGATTCCTCAGCAGCGCCCATGTCTCTCGCGGCTCCGGCCCTCACTAGCACGAGGTAATGCCACAGCTCAGTGTGAACGTGACGTCCATATACATACCCAGTCTGAGAACTGTAGCGTGTCCAGGTGTGTAATAGATTCCTCAGCAGCGCCCATGTCTCTCGCGCCTCCGACCCTCACTAGCGCGAGGTAATGCCACAACTCAATGTGAACGTGACGTCCGTATACATACCCAGTCTGAAAACTGCAGCGTGTCCAGGTGTGTAATAGATTCCTCAGCAGCGCCCATGTCTCTCGCGCCTCCGACCCTCACTCGTGCGAGGAATGTGCCCAGTTCCAATGCCTCGGCGACCAGCGCCCGACACACGGCTCGGTAGTGCGCAGCGGCGGCGTCACGGGCGCATCTGCCGCTCCCGCCGCAGTGCCAGACGCATCGCTGTGGATAGCAGAAGAAAATTTGATTTTGTTGCTATATGACACAATATTGTATGGTATGTGTTGTTGGTCATTTTTGAATACATATACAGCTCCATATAGGGCAGACCATATAGCTCCCAGAAGCTACAACCGTTTGGGATTAAGGGTCTCAAATTGCGATCACGGATCAGACGACGGCAACGCAGCGTAGGTTGTACGTTTTCTTTATCATTAATAACTACCTTTTTATCTTATTCGACGACGAAAAGTTGTTTTACTTTATAACCCAATTTACAAGACCAGTTTATCTACAACACAACTATCACTTAGCTTATACCCATAAACCTTTCATTAGTAAACCATCGGTAATCGAACCTTCTATGAATGCTATTTATATTCATTGGCTAGCTATCTGCAAATATCTTAGAATTCAGTGATAAATTGTGGTTGCGATCCAAGTGCGAGATGAATTTCAATGAAGTCCTTGGTGAGAGATACGTTTCGCAATATTGGCGACGAATTCATCTGGTATGGTGTTGCAAATTCAAAAACACTTACATATTATAATACCTCTACGATGTACTTAGCATTCCTTATATGAACACCAAAATATGGCACCTTTAAAAATTCTCATGTACATGTTTATAAATGCGGAAGTTTGTGAGTGTGCGTGTTTGTTACTTCTTCACGCTGAAAAGGCTGGTCGGATTTGGATGAAATTTGGAATGGAGATAACTGGACTCCTGGAATAACACATGGGCAATTTTTTATCCCAATATTCCCACGGGATCGAGACTTATGCGGGTAACACCGCGGAGCGCAGCTAGTAATAAATAATCCAATACGGAACTAAGAGGACATAGACTCCATTATTAATGTGTACAGATGGACAGACAAGATGAAGATAAGAACTGTCTACGAACTTAATACATACATACATACATAGACACAAGTCTAGGAAAAACGTCATAAAATAAAACACAAGTGCTCATTTTCAAAGCACTTCAAAATACCAAACCACGACCATCGCTGACCAAACAAGACGGCGCGGCTGGTATACCACAAACCAATACCGTCCACTTTAAATCCACTTTTGCGCACAAGGACGCAGAACAAAATACACTACTTTCTTATTGATGGTCCCGACCACGACGCGCTCCAGTGACCTACATCCCCGGCCGCTTAAGATAACACTCAGAAAAGTGGAGAAAACATTACTCACAATTAGTTCTTTTTCTTAGGCACTTTTATAATTCCCTTTTCATAAGAACTAAAGAAAACTAAACTTAACCTAACTGTTGTACTGAGATCAACTAGTAGTAGAGCTTTTTTGTGAAAGAGTTCTTCCGGGGAAGTACTACCACCATAGGTACCTATTTCTGCCGCAAAGCAGTAGTGCTTGCATTGCTGTGTTCCGGTTTAAAGGGTAAGAGTGCCGGTGAAATTACAGGCACATGAGACTTTTCAACTTTATGTCTCAGGGTGGCGGGCGCAGTGTAATGCCACATAGGGTGCGTCCTAGGTGGGCGTGACCTATGTGGTAATGCACTGTTCATAGGCAGAGGGTACCGCTTAACATCAGGTGGGTCATCTGCTTGATCCGTCATTACAATTAGTATTAAAAAAAAGTACCTTTTGTAAGTGTTTAAAATACATAATGGTTTCAAAGGTATAGTGTTTGAGTCCCAAAACAAAGCATATGAAGATTACTGTAAAGCATTTCGTTAGAAAGATATGTCTTGGCTTATTCAGGAATGTGTTATTAATAAAAGAAGACGTTAGCCGGTTTAATCGCGGAAAAGCAATGCCGGTGATGAGCTCGCCACTGGTCACGTCAATTTTCCCACGATTGGCCACCTACAATAAAAAGAGGAACATTGCGGTTCTGCCTTATCCCTTCCGGGAAAAAGGCGTGTTTGTGTGTGTGTGTTTTCTTGACTATCTAAAAATGTGAATTTGTATTTCCACAGAGTAACGACTGATTTAATTTGGCTATGATGATGATGACAAAATTATACCTAGAAGATAAGAGCAAGCTTTCGCGTGTCTAAAGTCTTTTGCAAATTTTATTTTACACAACACCTCTTTGGTTTTGTAACAGTTAATTTAATACTGTGTTCAATGGCTTCAATGATCGTAAATTCAAATTACCTACTTATAAGCGCAATAAATGTAATAAAGTATCACTTGCAGCATTTTATGGTATACAACTTTCATGTCTATAAAACTGACTTATAAAACAAGTGCGTTTCGATTGACAAACACTACTAATTAATATTAATAATTTGTTACAATACAAACTATTGTAATTAATATACAAATTAATACATATATATTAGATAGTAGTAGTAGAGTTTTTTTGTGAAAGAATTTGTCCGGGGAAGTACTACCACCATACATATTTCTGCCGCAAAGCAGTAGTCGAATTGCTATGTTCCGGTTTGAAGGGTAAGGGTGCCGGTGAAATTACAGGCACATGAGACTTTTCATCTATATGTCTCAGGGTGGCGGGCGCAGTGTAATGCCACATAGGGCGCGTCCTAGGTGGACGTGACCTATGAGGTAATGCACTGTTCATAGGCAAAGGGTACCATTTAACATCAGGTGGGCCATCTGCTTGATCCCCAATTCCAAGTAGGTAGTATAAAAAATATAAGAAAAGTTGTATTGAACAAGCAATTAATGAAGATACGTGCCAAAGAAAGTCATACGGAGTTCAAGTATGCTCTCAACAACTTGCTGATTGAAAAGGCATACTACTCTGTTGACGAATTTTTGAATGATAATTTGCATGACATTATATTTTTTTTTTTTTTTTTTAACATTGATAGACCTTTGTTTGACCACGATCTCACCTGTTGGTAAGTGACGATGTGGCCGAAGATGAAGCACAAAGGTCTAGAAGGCACCTATTCACTCTTGACTTGAAGAGACCCAGATTATAGTTTTCAGGAAAGACAGACGACGGTAGTGTATTCCAATCCTTAGCAGTTCGCATTATTAGGTTAATTTAATTTTAACTGATAAGTAGATTATTGTTTTTGTCTTTATTTGTTTTAAATTTTAACTTCTATTTTAAACTATTTTTCAATGATTTTAACTTCTATTTTTAACTTTGATTTGTACACCTTATGGTAGGAACTAGAGGACTTTTAGCATGACATTTGAACACTATTTTATACCTAGTTTCACAATCAATAAATATTTCAATTTCAAAAAAGATCCCATTCATATTAGCATAAACTTTGTTAACAAAAGACTCTGCCTAGCCATAAACACAATCTATAGGAAATTAATGATAAATGCCTGATTTAACCAACATAAATCTAGTCTCTTTTATCACTTAGCCGTTTTATAACAATTCGCTAAAGTTTTGCAAAGACTGATGTAACTACCAACACACAGAGGGCCCTATTTATTTGGTTTACTTTTATTTCGATCTTATATTCGCCAACATTAACATACTTAATAAGACTTATGCCTAAATACACAAAGGTTAGCTGGTAGAGAATGCTTCTTAGCATTAAGTTCGCCTATGTACTTTTTTTTTTTTTTTTTGCGCAATAAAGAATATTCTATCTATCTATCTATCTATCTATCTATGCCTTGGTGTGTCAGGCCAAAGAAGCCCCACCGTCTGCTCCTAAATTATTTCACTAGCATGAAGCTACATTATCCCGGAACGATATAGGCAATGTTTTATTAGCTTCCGTCCGCTGCTTTGCTCGCATTATATGTGTAGTTCCACTGTAGTAGTATATAGTTTTATATGTGCATTCTACGTAGTGATATTTATGTGTGGATGGATGCGGGAGGGACTGCTTTTTATACAGCACTACGCGTGCGAAGCCGCGTGCACAAGGCTAGTCGAATATACATATATAATATAAATATAGAAGGGGAAATAGTAGAAATGCATAAGGAAGGAATACCAAACAAACTCATTGCATCACATCTATAAAACCGATGCATTACCGACCAGCACTTACGAGTAGATACCACAATCCAAATTTCATCTCAAAATGAACATCTCTACATAATTATCAAGTCCATAAACGTCCCACGGACATCATCTAATGTAGAAATTATAACAGGTATCGATTCACTTAACATAAGAGCCACTAATCACTTCCTAATAAGTGATAGAGTGAAAGTAGTGAAGTGCAAGTGTCGCAACGTCAAAATACTAAAAGGTGAGAGTGGTGATAGGATCCCATCTTACTAAAATAGGTCAAATTAGATGTATTCAAACAGGATGTCCCAAAACTCGTATTCGGGCTGCTCTATTTTGGAAGCAATGACCGTCAATCGATACAGCAAGTCGAAGACCTTTTCTGAGTAAGAGTCTCTCTGTCTGTCTGTCTGTATTCTGCCACAGGGTGTATCCTGGCAGACGTAAGAGGTAGCCAGTTAATATTTTCACAGATTATGTGTTGTTATGGCATAAACTCTAAACAAATAATAAAGATGTTCTGTGACGTAAAGTGTTGGAGTTACATAGTGAAAACTATTACTTGAAAATGGAAGCCTACACTATGTGTATATACCCTATTCACATTTAGCCGTTTTCAACTCACAGCCCAACAGTAACATACATAATCCTGATCCACACTAAGATGCCCTGTGTCGTGGTTTTCATGATCTACAAGTAGCATGGTACCACAACACCCATACCCGGAACAAATATTTGCATAGATCATACAAACATTTATCCCGCAGCGGGAATTGAAACCGCAACCTCTCGCATCTCAGCCCGCTACTCGCCCGTCGCGCCACAAAGGTCGTCATATCCTAAGGTTTTGGTGATACCGTATTATATAAAGATTGACTGGGAAAGAGCCATAGGTAACCGCTAGATCTTCGTCTTCTTTCTTTCCTATTTGTCCACTATCTAAGCCCACATCGAGATTGATTAGCAAGTTATAAATTCTAAATCTGGTCTTCTACTAACTTTTAATAAATGCCCCTCACTCTATGTACCGATGATATTGTATACGGTGGCCGGAAGATGATGGATGGAGAAGACTCAAGTCTTTTCATCGTGGCATTCTATCGAAGGCATATGTTCAGCTGTGGAAATCAACTGGCCGAACAGATGTTGATGGTCAAATTTTCACTCACCCAGACTAAATAAAGAGCAATAAAAACTAATAAAGACGAAACAAAAAAGTGTAAAACTCCGAAAATACCTGACTCCATGAATGGATAAGAATCGTTTACGAGTGAAAGCGGTACAGGTGGACGAAAGTTTTATCAGTTATGGGTTCCAAAAGCTATATTTAAGAAACCGTAGATGAGTTGCCTTGTACGCTCTCCGGTTTTAAATTAACGCTATCTTATCAAAAAGGTTTTAAAATGGGTTACTGACCGACGATTATGTCACGCTTGTATTTCAATAAGGAATGGAAATTTAAATTGAAAGTTTATTTTATTTTAATGATGAAAGAGAAAATACTTTCAATTACTTAGTTATAAATAGAGTTAGTTAGCTGGAGGGCTAAGTGGGCGATCCTCAACACCAACCTTCTTCCAGGAAGTCAGTTTAGTATTCATCAGGGCTATTCCTGAAGAATATCAGTGTAAAACTGGTAAAACCTGTAACCCATCCTTTAATGTGCAAAATCAACATCTTCGGCTTATACAAGTCCACTGCTGGCCATAGGCCTCCCTCATAAAAAGCCGCCATGTTTTTTGTGAAATATATATTTTTCAATACAAGTTTTTATTAAATTAGTGATCGTAACCGTGTGCTGATTAAAATGAGCCAGTTTACTATTATCATCGAAGAGTTCCGTTGTCCACCTTCCCTCTCCATCATCAGATCAGCTCGCTGTCACCATCATATTGTATTGTCATCGAAACTTTACAGTTATGCCAAATTTTTGCTTAATTATCGGTTGAGAATAACTGCTATACAATTCAGTTGCAAGATTCTACCCGGATTCCAACCCGACAAACATACATACATTGCAAGTTAAATAAAAGCTTGAAAAAAAGTTCTTGGGTTTTTTAAATATTTCTATATACCACATAGTTTAGTATTCTCCTACCGACGTTTCAATGGGGGAAAGTTACCTCAATAACATCTCTAAGCATGAACCGCCTCCGTCTCCGCCGTCTTCTAGGGGCTGGTTCCGAGTCTCGCTCGATACCCTCATCGTCTGTGTCTGCTCTTCCGCCTTCCGAAGACAAAGAGCCTTCTGATAGCACCCCGCATTCATCTTCTTCGTCTGGAAATAGAGAACGAATAATTTAGTAGTAGTAGAGCTTTTTTGTGAAAGAGTTCGTCTGGGGAAGTACTACCACCATACCTATTTCTGCCGCAAAGCAGTAGTGCTCGCATTGCTGTGTTCCGGTTTGAAGGGTAAGGGTGCCGGTGAAATTACAGGCACATGAGACTTTTCATCTTTATGTCTCAGGGTGGCGGGCGCAGTGCAATGCCACATAGGGCGCGTCCTAGGTGGAAGTGACCTATGAGGTAATGCACTGTTCATAGGCAGAGGTTACCGCTTAACATCAGGTGGGCCATCTGCTTGCTCCGCCATTCCAGTAGTATAAAAAAAAAATGTGAATCACGTTTGCGTAGCATGCCGTAGTCGTTGCTGCTACGCCGCGTAGCACACAGTTTGCATTGGGTAGTAATATGATAAAATGCAAGTAAATAAGTCCACATGGGGATGCACAATAATACTAATTAAATAATCTTGAAGGTAAAAATCTTGTCTAACTTAGAAACCAGTAGCCGTTGTGAGTTTTCGCAATCCATCAGCACAAAGTTCTCAAAGACAAACGTCTACTTCTAGGGCCCACACACAAATAATCTGACAATCGATCAAAGCAAATAGCCATGAGTGGTCCACTACTTATTGCACAGTGGACCACGGTCCATATACATTGACTGACACTGGCAACGCACGCGCAACGTTCCATATAGGTTGCGCAAGCGCATATTTGCATGAGCTTATTATAAAGCGTTACTCGATAATCTATACGTAAAATATCGTCAAATTTTATGAGTAACTAGTGAAACGCCCGTGACTTCGACAGTGTCGAGTTTTTCCATAGAAACTTCACCAACCCGTTACATGGTGTCAATTTCGGAAATTCCTTTCTTAGACAAAAAAGTAATTTACCCAATTTCAGGTTTTGGCTAAAGCTGTGAGTTGATCAGTAACTCAGTCACTCGGTCAGTCACTCAAAGATTTTATATATGGGAAATGAATAAAAGACTTTTTTTTTAATTATTATCTTCTGTTTTCCACAGACGTTTTGGACGGTTCAAAAAATAATCTATAATCTGTCTTTTCAACATCATATAGAACTTATAAATACTTTTTTCTTATATCTACTGGTGTCAAAGTTAAAACAACCCATCAAAAGTCGAGTGGCCGAACAAAAGGCAAATAAATATAAATAATGCAACATGCTCCATTGGCGCCTCGAGGCTTCTCGACAATAGGCTAGCATCAATATTATCATCAAAAACTAATGTGAGAGCAATCCCTATTGTTGTATTTATTGCCTTCTAAAGAATCATTCATCCTTGTTATGTCGTACTTGCTTATTTCACTAGGGTTACCCATATTTTATATAAGAACTGTATAGTTACGTGACAAAAACTCCCGCAGAAACTGTCTACAAAATGTGCTTTTAGGATTACAATTTGTTTTCTTTTTTCCACGTCAGAGCTTTCATACATGAATAAACCTCATTTAATGCCTTTTTAAATAAAATAAATAAATAAATAAATAATGCTGGACAGTTCACACAACATTGTCTAGCCCCAAGCTAAGCAGAGCTTGTGTTATGGGTACTAGACAACTGATATACTTTATACAATATATTACATTGATAGATATATTTTATTATATATAGAAAATACCCAGAACACCCTGAACAAATATCTGCAGATCGCACAAATATTTGTTCCGAGACGGGAATCGAACCCGCAACCTCCTGCGTCGCAGACGAACGTTCGCCCGCCGCGTCACTGAGGTCGTAAATGGTTAAGTATGGTTATATTTGCGATTTTGTATATAATAAGGTTTCGTTGAAATTTAACATTTAAAGCAAAAAATTATATCAGGACTTCAGGACATTATTGGAACCAGGACTGATAAAACTGAGTCCAAGCTCTGCCCAAACCAACCAAGGTCCGGTTGTGTCCATCATCATTTCAGCTTGTTGTCACCGTAATAATGTAATTTTGTATTCGATCGAATAAAGGCTACTTTTGTATAGTAACTTTTGAACATAATAATTATTATACAGACATTAGTATAAGGACGATTTATAATTTATCTGATATGTAATGGTCCCGTCCGATGCTTCGTGCAATAGCGCGCTTACGAAGGACGTTGTAAACTCTCGATGGACCCCTTTGTGTTTCTGATACAGATTGATGACTGCACATTCGTTTTGTTACGTGACTCTCATTTTATTTACATTGTTGTTGAAGTCGAATTGGGTTCAGTTTAAATGAAACAGTAATATTGTGTTTACTTACTATGTGCTTTTTAAATACGAGCAGAGCTTGGGAGCATTTTGTAAAATAAGATTTTTTATAGAATTTTGAAATTTTCAATCGTCATCATCATCAGTTGCTGGAAGTTCACTGCTGGAAATAAACATTCGCCATAGAATACAATGACGAATGGACGCGAGCCACCTCCAGCCACTGACTTCCTGCTACTTCAAAACGTCGGTAATTTGAGCCTTCTATATTGCGTCGTCTTGTTCGTGGTCGCCACTCAGAAACCTTTAATCCCCATCGAGTGTTGGTTCTGCGAGCTATATGGCCAGCCCATTGCCACTTAAGGTGGAAGCTCACTCTTACGGCGCGAAATTCAAATTTTTTGGTGTTTTTTGCCCATTACAGCTCATCAACACTTCTTCAGATAGCGAAAGTTGATTTTGCGAGAACTAGGAGACTTAATATACATGTTTTAATACTAAGTATCTCATAAATATCATCAGATTAGCTACGATACCCCTAAACACATTTTTACAGTTTTTTTTTGTATATTGTATCTAAACTGATGATATTTATGAGATACTACCAATTAAAACATGTCTATTAAGAAGTGTTGATGAACTGTAATGAGCAAAAAACACAAAAAAAAACGCCTTCAGGCGTGAGCATCAATTCTGAGAGCTATATCGATGATTTTGGTTCTTCGACGGATCGGATTCTATCACGTAGTAAAACTCCGAGCATAGTTCTCTCCAAAGCCCGCCGCGCGACTTTGAGCTTGTTTAAAGATTAAAATACAAGAAACCCTAGCGTAGTTATCAAGGGTTATAATGACGGATAAAGTTTCAATTCAAAACGAAAGCCTATTGTTACAACACCAGAAGATAAAGCCTAATAGGATTAGGCGACGGATCTTTGGCGCCGGGTGCTCTCGCGTCAGATAAATCTGGACACAGTAGACGACAAAGCATAGTAAGCCGTTGTGAAATCAATGCTTGGATTACTGTGACTCAGTTATGATAGCCTGGTACTTTGCGAGATGATGGGAAATAAATGATAATAGATAGAATAGAATAGAATATTCTTTATTGCACAAAACAAACAATGTACATAGGCGAACTTAATGCTAAGAAGCATTCTCTACCAGCTAACCTTTGTGTATTGTGGATACATTTATGTAGGTAGCGCACAAAAAAAACGTAATAAAGAGAAGAAAAAAAAAGAAACAAAAAGACCTTTGTAGTCTAACAATACAATATATGTAAGTAACATAATATTACATTATAAAAAAATAAATAATAATGTATAATATAAATATATAATATAACTACATAGTACTAAAATAAATAATAGTAAGTATAGGATAATTAAATAGTGATAATAGGATATTCTATACTGGAAAAGTTTACGTAATGAGTGACTTATGCCTCATTTTACCAACGGACACCTAGTTTTAGGGGACCACTTACGTGTGTAATGATAATCATGAATGGTCATGTCGTTCGCGCTGGGTGCTATCGCGTCTCATAAACATCAGATAAATCGCAGATAGCCGACAACAAAGGGCCGTAAGCCGTTGCCAAATCAATGCGAACTATGCTTGTATTACTTTGACTCAGTAATGATTGTATTACTTTGACTCAGTAAGGATAAAGTAAGTACCTAATTTGTGTAGGAATAGAAGTAATACCTAAACGTAAGTAAATTAACGATTGTGAAAAGCATACAGTAGACTGCAACATTGTAAAGAGATAACAATCAAAAATCAAAAATTACCAAAGAAGGCATGGAGTTGATCGATTTTGTGTGTACGTCAAATCTTGCAACTGAATGTTGAACCAGCCTCGCTTCGATTGAGCTGAAATTTAGTATACCTGTTAAATTTCGATTACAATACAATATTATGGTGACAACGAGCTGATCTGATGATGGAAAAGGAAGGTGGATAACGGAACTCCACGATATAAAATAGTAGTCTAGCTGCTTTTGGGCTCATTTTGATCAGCTCACCGTTATGCTTACTAATTTCATCATGATCATCAGACTGATGTTCATTTCATAAAAGCTTTTATACTTATTTTTAAATAAATAGAGATCGCTCTCATGGGTTTATAATTGCGTAAGTAAATGAAACGGAACTATATACCTAAAGGTACTCTTTATACGAGTGGCGAGAGCTTCCCATGGCGCTTGTTGCGTGCGCGCATTGCGTGCGAGTACAGGCGTGACTATAAATTAAATAGAAATTGTGAACGCTAAAATGGGGATATTGATAAAAAATTGTTTTGTCGAAAGTAATGAACTACCGTGGCACACTTGAGCCCTAGAGGGGCCATTGTAGTTCGTAGCGCATTTCGTACCTAAGATTCCTTACCTATCCTCTGCCCTTTAAACTATAATTGGTATAAATTAGCAAAACAATCATCAATGAATGTATGCACACTAGCTAAATACCCGTGCATCGCTAAGACGAAGCCCAAATAATATATACCCCTTATTAACGGTTATTTTATAAAATCCTGATACATTTGTTGAATTATTCTGTATTTTAAGAACCCATACTAAGTTTCAAGCAAAACAAACAACGCATTTAAAAGTTTTTATACAAACTTGAACAGCCCATTGTGAGGAATAAATATATTTTAAGCTAATATAATATCACACACATTTTCGCGCATATAACTTAGTTTGTTTTATGACAAAAGATAAGTAGCTGATGTTAAGTACCATCATAACTACCTATTCACGGAGTGATTGAACTGGCCAATGCAATGATAACAATAAAAGTCAAAATTGTGTGACTATTGGTTTGAAGTGCTCAAATAAAATAACTAGAAAACAAAGAAGAAGATAATGAATGTAAAATATCTACCATAAACATCCGGATCACCATGTAAATTGGACGGATATTTTCCTATTATAGCTTATTGATGGCAAAAGCACAATTAATAACAATTTATTGCATTGTCCAGATGTCTACTTAGACTAGGCGCCAGGCTTTCTCCGGGGATCACAAGGAAATGTGTAAATGCCAACACAATATGACGCAAAATCTAAATAGGAACTGAGAACGAAAGTCCAGTAGCAATCGCAAACAAACAGTAGCGAGAAAGCTATAAATCTAATAAAATGTCGCTTTACTGTTTATCTTTGAAAGTGGACAAGTTCCTTAATACAATTTAGCAAATAACACACATAAAATAATACTATTCTAGCAAATACGAAACATATTATATTACGTAAATCATCAATCAGCATTTGCCTCTTAAAAAAAAGATTCTACAAAACTAACTCAACTGTTAATTTTCTAGGTGGAGATAGTACCTGTTTTAAAGTTCACTATACATGTCTTAGTATGAAAGCAGGTCAACATTTCTCCTTTATTAAACTTTTTAGTAAGTAGACCTTTATGAAAGTATGCCAACAATTTAAGGACGATAATCGAATGCCCCATTCACTGGAATTTATAGTTATTAGCGTATATAATACGGGTCAGCTGCGACGTTTTATTCGGCAATAATTGGCCTGTAATTATCTCAAGTTTCAAGAAAAAATCAACAATTACATTTTGATCAGCTCTGTCAGGCCAACGAACTGAGCCTTGAAGCAAGTACCACCCAGTTAAGAGACGGTCCCAGTTATGATAGCCCACTTGCTGGCAAAATTCTACAACCAAATTAACAATAACGTCGTTCAATACACAAAACAAGCAAGTGTCAGTTTGTAAGCAGACAATAAACCATAAATTACTGACTTTGCATTTCTAAGGTGTATTCGTATTTTGATAGGACAAGTCCACCCACGAAGCACCTACAAGCTGTGACACATTCCTAAATGTGGGTCGTGTGATATTGTTGTGAACTAATAAATTTTGGGGTAAATTATGAGGCCTCCAAAGTAAAACTAGCATAAATTGGTACTTAAAGTTGTTTATTTTTATATTATTATGCTTCGAGTTCTACTCCAGCTAATAAAAACCATAAAATAAACATCACGTCCGGAATAAATCATCCAGTTTAATGCATCTATAGAAATCACTCTTTTTATTTCAGAATCCTATCGTCTATACCATCTTACGTACTCACACACGCTAACATATTTAAATTCAAATTCAAAAATACATATATTACTCATTGATACTACATGGATCATTTTGAATCGTCTTATAAACGTAATTGAATATAATAATAAATAAATAATGCTGGACAGTTCACACAACATACATATCATAGAATCCTCTACAAACGCAACCAAACCCAGAAAAATGGGGGCAACAACCGCGAGTAGGTTTGATTTGATGGTCCTTCTCACTACTAGGTGGGAAGTGCCTCTGTGGTGGTGCCTATCGAACAAGAAGGAATGTTAGAATCGGCTAAAGTTCATAAGACAGCAAACGAAAATAACAATTATGTAGGTTCAATATTGCAAGTTGGCACATAAGCTGTCAAAGGGCATTGCAACATCATGCCACGCGGCCTGAATGATTAGGTCATTAGCCCAATAAGTCAGTACAACTTCTGAAAATATTTAGCTTGCTTATAATGAAAACGCTTTCTCTAGTGATAGTCTGATAAATGAGGGTCGGTGAAAATCTACAAACCCCTGTATCGAAAACATCGGAGGTCGATTAGCCTGACAATGTGGTCGCTCCACGTCCATCAGTCAACGAAAGTGATTGATGATAGGGGAAAATGTTATCATTTTCTAAAGCGATAACGACCTTCTCAGTGTTGCGATGAGAGCCTTGTTTCGTCGCAAGCAATATCTTTAACCTTTCCCAGTCGACCTTCCTGTGAGGCGCAGCCTCCTGTTCTTTTACCGCACTGAATTTTTACGAGCGAGATTGTTTTTTAGCGATACGGAAGAAGAAGAATTTGTCTAGTAAGGAGAGATTCCAGGTGGTATAATTTTAGCGTTCTGTAATCAACAAGTCAAGGCACCTTTATATTGTCCTTCCATCTGTCTGTCTGTGGCTTAGCTCTGACTCTTAGTACTAGAAAGCTGTAATATGTATGTATATTAAACATGCCGACAATCTTGAAAAATAAAAATACCTTTCAAAGTATTACAAAAGGCAAAAAACAGGTATTTTTTAAAAGTAAGACACTCTAGGAGGTCTGGTTGTAACCTGTCGTAAGCTAACTCCAATTTTGTTCAGAACACTAAACGTCACATTAAACAACTATAAAATGTAATATCGATAAGTGAAACGATGTGATCGTGCCGGGCAATGTTAAAACCAATATAAGTGAAAGTGGTATAAAACATTATTACAACTTACACAAGCAGATATTTAAACGACTGAGGATACATGCTGGGGCAAACAGGAAAATTCCTTACCAGTTGAAGTTTGATTTACTTCCACTGTGTTGAGAAACGGAAAATGATCTTTATAGCTAAGCAATAGTCTAGGTTCTAAAATTAATAATCTTTAACAAAACTAACGCCTACAAAACAACAATACGTAGCTACTATTAATTCACTGGATTTGTTATTTGTTTCAGCCAGTGTTTAATGTGAAACTCTACAGTGAAACATTTTCTGACATTTTGCGAACAAAGGACATAATCTCGAAAATTTTAATGTTTTTATAACGGCGATGTGAAACGACCGTGACTGACACGACACGACCTTTCCTTTCTGTTCACTTATCTAAGAAGTGTAGCTCAGAATCCAAAAGCGCAAAGAGTAAAGATGCGACATGAAAAAGAAAGTGCACTGAAAACGATAAACATAATAGAATCCAATCTCGAATTCAGACGAGTTCAATCGATCACCGAACGTCAGATGCAGACGATAATGTCAACGTGCGAACGATAATACGCCCAAAATAGAAGGAAATCTCCAAACAATGGCACCCGCCAGTGCATCATATCATCCATTGTGCTCGCACCTTATTCACCTGTCGGATGCGACCCACTGACCGGTATTCCTCGCATCTCGATACGATCCATACTTTCGATTGGATCCCAATCGATCGCCCACGACCAAATAAACAGTTACACGTCAAACGGAATGGGATGGCCCTGAACTTCATGATCGAAAACGTTTGTCTCGAGATTTACGATAGCGGCCCTCGACGTGATCGTCCCACCGATCGATAGTAGGTACTGGATCGAGCCCATTCGATAAACTATCGATGTTTATTTCTTTCCCAGCATTACCGCGACCCAGTTGTAGCACGGCGGACTTCTCCCATCCATAAACAATCTAACTGTTGGCACTCCAGCCGCGAGCAGGTACGCACAATTTGATTGGCGTCAAATTACCAGCAATATAAAACGGTATGCTTTCCGCTGCGAGCTATTAAAAAGCAATAAATTCATCATCCAGAACCTTACTGTAGGAAATTTTCCGATGGTCGACTCGAGGAAGTTAACGTGTAACCAGTGGAATTCCTCGATTACGAATCGCCAAGGGAACAAAAACTGCCTTCTCCAAGGAAAACTAGAAAATTATGACAAGTTAATTTAGATTGAGCGAGTCCGTGAGAGTTGGAAAGGGAGGTGAAAGACAGCCGGAACGAACAGTCTCATTTCATTGTAAGCTGGCTGTAGCTATGGGAGGCACCGAGAGCAAAGGTCGCCGATGGAGCAGAGTGGTTTAAATGTCACCTGCGCCTGTAGACGCCTCGCCTGGTGATGCTAGAACATGCGTTGGGAGGACAAGTGACAATGTTTGTAGAAAGTGAAAATAAATAGCCACTTCGTAATACAGCGTTAGATTTGCATGAAAATGTAATTATCTCGGCAAGTTCCCAGACAAGAGCCATAGAAGAAAATAATTATTAAAACAAAGAGAAAATGTATAAGGATGCCATTGACACCTTGCGAGCGCTTATAATTATAGACATATATTTTTAAGATATTTTTTTTTCTTAACCGACTAGCATGTATGAAGAATGTGATGAGAGTGAATGAAGCAAAAGAGGTGTGTCAGGATCGTAGCAAGTGGAAATCCGTGGTCTCTGCCTACCCCTCCGGGAAACAGGCGTGAGTTTATGTATGTATGTATGTATGTTGTTGCTTCGTCGACCTACTGTGTGGGTCAGGTCTGGGTTGAGTTTAATCGTATCGTATTATATTTTTAGGAAATGAACACTTCAACCTGCATTATCAAGTATTCGGATGGGCCGACAGTGTGAGAAGGCGGAAATAGCACCGTTGTCTTTCTTCCGCCCCGGAATGCGACGGGAAATAGACGACTAAGACTTTTCTCGCTATTGTATTTTCATCCCATCTATTCGAAAAGGACGACTGGGTTCGCCTTTAAGTGCACCCAACGGTGGTGTTTTCTATGAGAAACTTTTAGCGGGCAGTAATGAGTTTTCCGGCGCACTTATTAAGTTCCTAATTCAAAAAGTGCGCGGCAAAGATAATTGCGGCGCACTTATTGAAACTGGAACCAGCGCCAAATAATTCGAACGCAAATATTGTTTGAATAAATACTGGCTGGTACGACGGCCCAAAACAAAAAAAAAAAACCCAAAACACACAAAAAACACAAAAACACAAAAAAACACAGAACACACAAAAAACACAAAACACAAAAAAAAACACAAAAACAAAAAAAAACACAAAAAACACAAAACACAAAAAAAACTCGAAAGAACAAAAAAAACACAAATAACATAAAACACACAAAAAAACACAAAAAAAGCACAATACACACATCAAACACAAAAAAACACAAAAAAAAACACAAAAAAGCACAAAACACAAAACACAAAAAAACACCCAAAAAAAAACACAAAAACACAAACACGACAAAAAAAACACAAAAACACAAAAAAAAACCATTTGTTTTATTAAATAATAATATTACAATAACATATGAGGCGCCTTTTATTTTCTCATAGTGGGTGATGAAAAGCAGAGTGTATCACACGGGCGCAACATATATTTTAGGCTCGGGCGACGTACTTTGAATCCCTCGCTACGTTCAGGATTCTACTAAAGATTCCCTCGCTACGCTCGGGATTCTACTCTAGAATCCCTCACTTCGCTCTGGATTCAAAAAAGCGCCCTCGCCGTAAAAATATTATGTTGCTCCCTTATGATACAATCTACTATTACAGCTTACTTTTATCTACAATCTTACTCTGCTTTATCCACTAATTTGGATTCATAATTAGTATTCCACGATGAATGGTTTTTAAGTTGGTTTTTCTTTTTTCTTTGAATCAGCTTCCACTTGTTCTCGAGGCACCACACAGGCGCTCCCCAACTAGTAGTAAGAAGGATCATCAAAAAAAAACGTGTTTGTTGCCTGATTCTTCTAGGTCTGATTGCGTTGGAACAGGAGTAAATGAAAAATTTATTTTTTAAGACGATTCAACATGATTCAATTGATTTCAATGAATAAAATACTTTTTGAGTTTGAGTTTGACTTTAGTCTTGATTCTCCTCCATCCACCAGCTTTCTGGGACCTAGCAATGTCGTCGGTCAATCAAAACCGGGGCCTTCATACACTGCGTTACCCGGCTTCTTGGGAACACTTATTCCCCCAACAGTTGTCGGTTCAGCGAGCTATAGGCCAGCCCAGCCCATTGCCACTTCAACTACAGCTAATTCTGAGATCTATGTATGTCTGTAATCTTGGTTATTCTGCGGATCTCTTCGTTTTTTATTTAACACGCAGTAAAACTTAGAGCATAGCTCTCTACATAGCCCGCTGTGTGACTTTTAGCTTGTGTTATGTAGACTTGATCTACTAGGACTACTAGGTATATATTTGAATGTCTTACTCAACATGTATATCTGACTATTTAGTAGTAGTAGAGCTTTTTGTGAAAGTGATCGTCCGGGGAAGTCCTACAACCATACCTATTTCTGCCACAAAGCAGTAGTGCTCGCATTGCTGTGTTCCGGTTTGAAGGGTAAGGGTGTCGGTTAAATTACAGGCACATGAGACTATTCATCTTTATGTATGACGTGACCTATGTGTAAATAAAATAGTAAACAGTAGTAAAAGAAAAAAAAATGGCTGAGATCAGATACCTAATCATCATTCGTCGTTAAAAGTATGCTTTTTTTGCTATGTACAGGTTGACACAATAGTTGTTTCAAGATGCTTTATATCTATACAGCAAGAATCACTAAATTTGAATAATCGTGTTTTTTTTTAATATCATAAAATTTTTGATAATATTGAAATGCAAATAAAAATTTCAATTTCACTGAATCCGCTTTCTCTGAATCGTGTTATTGATCTCGTTCTAGAAATAATAGAAAGATAAAATATGCAAGAACTAGAACGACATGCAATATGATCTTCCCTTTGCTTCTTGCTTTGAGAAGATACCCTTTCTTAGGTAGATACAAAAAGTACTTAGCCATAATCTACTGATGCCCATTACTATGGAAGTAAACCACAAACACAACTTAATTAAACTCGACCTGGATTCGAACCCGCACTACAATGACATACAAGTACATGTAATGGATAATGTAATGGAAGAAAGTTCTCATCTATTCGTTCCCAGAGTTAATGGCAGTGCCACAACAAGCCTAATGGTGTTCAAATAAATTTAATTAAAATCGTAATGTGAGTGAGTTAGGCACTGGATTTACGAGTGGGTATATAATGGAAATTGAAAAACCTTATATAACAAGGCAGGTACACCAAGGAAAGATACCTATTCGATGATTTAAATTCATTTTAACTACAGTACCTATGTATTTGACGACCTCTGTGGCGCGACGGGCGAAGGTTGGCCTGCGGCGCAGGAAGTTGCGGGTTCGATTCCCGCCTCGGAACAAATATTTGTGCGATTGCAGATATTTGTTCAGGGTGTTCTGAGTATATTCTATGTATAATAAAAAATATCTATCTATGTAATATATTGTCTTAAGTACATCAGTTATCTAGTACCCATAACACAAGCTCTGCTTAGCTTGGGGCTAGATAATGTTGTGTGAACTGTTCAGCATTTTTTTTTTAAATATAATATTTGAATATTGGTTCGTAATCGAACTTCCTTCCTTCTTGAAAAAAAAATAGAAAATATAACTACTAGTGTAGTATTATATTATCTGTGCTTTGGGGGTGGTCCTTGCCCAAAGGGTACCAACCCTACCTCAGCAGCTGTAACCAGTTGAATATTTTCACAGATTGAGTTGTTGTTGTGGCAATATAAAAAACATAAACCGATTACCAAGATCTCCCTAAAAGTTTTTTAAAAAAATTCAACAATATTCGTTCCACTGTATCCCAAAAATAGTAATAAATACATGACTTTCTAGTTTGACTTCACTATAGATAAATACTATACAAATAAATAACACATAGATAAAAGCTGTAATCTATACCATTATAGTAAAATTGAAGCGTCTGTCTGTCTGTCTGTGATATTTTCTAAATAAATGCCTAAATTTGAGTGAAAACTGCTATTTATGTGATGCCTAATCATATAATTACCGTTTTTAGAATTTTTATCTGTTTATCCGTCTGAAAGTTTGTCTCGAACAGGCTCCGATATGGCTCAATGGGTTTCAATAAAAAAAAATGGGATTAAAACAGGATTTTAACTGAAATTTTTGTGTATGTTCCATTTCGATACCTTGAATGGTTAAGAAAATAAATTCATGTACCGCGCGAACGAAGTCGTTGGCATAGCTAGTAATCAATCAAATAGTTGTTCCACCCGATATAGGTAATCCTCAGAGCGCGTGTCCGACTCGCACTTGACTTTTATTTTCATATTTTTAAATAAATAATAAAATAAATAAATAAATAATGCTGGTTAGTTCACACAACATTATCTAGCCCCAAGCTAAGCAGAGCATGTGTTATGGGTACTAGATAACTTATATACTAATACAATATATAACATAGATAGATATGTTTTATTATACATAGAAATACCCAGAACACCCTAAACAAATATCTGCAGATCGCACAAATATTTGTCCCTAGGCGGGAATCGAACCCGCAACCTACGGCGTCGCAGGCAAACGTTCGGTCGCCCCGCCACAGAGGTCATCAAATGAGGCATGCATGAGGTGCATTGCTAAAGGCAGAGGTTACCGCTTAACATCAAGTGAGCCAACTGCTTGATCCGTCATTCAAGCAGTTAACAAATTTGCATCGAAGACAGGTTGTATAGTATATTTGTATATTTCAAAGCATTCCAAACTGTTTCCTTACCGCTGACCATTGATGACCAGCCGGGCACAGACAATTTATGGAAAACGTTATCAATTTCAAATAAATACTTGTAGATAACGGCTTGATTTACGCAAAACGTGTTTAGTCCATGTTTGCACGCACGATTCCAATCACCGGCCCAGCGTGAGATATAAAATCATTTAACTGACAGAAAAAAGAGAATTTGGTGTGAAAAAACCAACGTTTATCCACGACAAATTGATGTAAATTGAGAGTCATTCGAAGATTGTATTTTAATTCGATAGGCAAACAACGAAAGCTTTATGCCCACGCAGCATCTGTGCGCCGCGCGCCGGCTGTATAAATGAATGAATGAATGAATGAATGAAAATACTTTATTGTACACCTTACAAACTAGTTAAAAACAAGACATAACAATTAAACAAAAAAAAAACTAAATGTACAATGGGCGGTCTTATCGCTAAAGAGCGATCTCTTCCAGACAACCTTTGGATGGAAAGCAAATTGTAGCTCAATTTGTGATTCTTCTGTTAGCAGGTGCTCGGGTAGTAAATAAATATCCTACTCCACGATAAAACGGCTCGCCTCTCGTTCCCAACTGAAACTCAATAAATGAGCCGATTTGGATAGGCCAGAAGCATCATTGTTTCATATTTGTGTGAAGCTGTCCTGCCCGCGCTTAGACCACATCAGAATAAGAAATAGCTTCACTCGGCGATAATGAGTATAACCACAGAATAAATAATAGTACAAGTAATAATAAATAAATCAATAAATAATGCTGGATAGTTCACACAACATTATCTAGCCCCAAGCTAAGCAGAGCTTGTGTTATGGGTACTAGAATAACTGATATACTTAATATAATACATTACATAGATAGATATTTTTATTATGCATAGAAAACACCCAGAACACCGTGAACAAATATCTGCAGAACGCACAAATTATTTGTTCCGAGGCGGGAATCGAACCCGCAACCTCCTGCGTCGCAGGCGAACCATCGCCAGCCGCGCCACAGAGGTCGCCACAGAGTAGTATAACATAGCTCTCTATAAGTGGAAGAACTTTCAGGATCGGTTCAGTAGTTCCCGATATTACCTTCGTCATCCAAACTCACAAACAAACTTTATGCCTTTTGCCCGCGGCTTCTCACTTATGATACATAGATAGATAGATAGATTAACTCTTTATTGTACACTAGCAGCGCCCCGCGGTTTCACCCACGTAACTCTCGATCCCGTAAGAATTTCGTGATAAAAATGTGCCTATGTGTTATTCCGGGAGTCCAGCTATCTCCACTCCAAATTGCATCCCAATCCGTCCAGCCGTTTCAGCGTGAAGAACTAACAAACACACTACACATACACAAACTTTTGCATTTATAATATTAGTGTGACTAAATAACTCACAGAAATACAAAACATAATTAAATAACAAAAAATAACAGAAATGCACAATGGGTTCATGGTGTCAGGATAAACAGTAGCCAAATCAATGTTAATGTTTAGTATAATTGTTTTTTTTTTATAATTGTACAATATTTGTAGTACACTAGGTAGGCACTCATTCAATGCATAGGTATACATCTCTTAAATAAGTAGAAAAGTAAGTAATCTCTTTAAAAGAACGCTGGAACGCCTGAAGAAACTTGACCGCCAGCGTTGTTTTTACATGACGCGCATTATAGGTACTAAACAGAATTGGACATCACTAAAAATACACGTTTTGTATGCGTATCACTCACACTAATCAAAGTGTAAACGCCTCTTTACATGGGTACCTAATTTAATATGTTGAAGAATCGCTGCATATAAAAGGAATTTATCTTATAATATACATAGACGTGTTCTGGACCAATGATATAATTTACAAGGATTTTCAACATAATAGACACTAGTACCCATCCTATTTGTCGTGTACTCGTATTTAGTAAACAGATCTCTTATTCAGCGACGTGACAGCACAATAAAGTCGGCAGGGCGAAAGTTCAGCTACTGGAGAAACCTAACCTTACCACAGTTACCACCATTCAGTGGGATCTGCGCTTTGTCGCGATAACCATTGTTGAGAGTCGAGATCTAAGCTAATCGCTTTGTTAGCTGGTGAATAAAATTACTGTTTAGATTGGCTATTTTTATTTGAAAAGACGCAGAAGTCAAATCTTTTCCTAATAGTTACGCTATTTTAATGTGAGTTCAATTTACCATCTTTGCAATTTAAATTAAAGAACATCTACAACAAGGTAATATTATACTAAGTTCAGTATTCCAACACAAGTTTTCAAACGAATAAAACCGCGTTGAAATCGGAGCACCCGTTGCGCCCTAGATCCTATTTATCTTGAGCTTGTCTTCATCACACCCTGGAGTCTGTGGGCGAATGAGATGTCATGTCATCTACCTTCTTGATCCTATACATCCTATGCTGGTAATCATCAGACCCTGGAGCCTGATGTCGAAGCTAGAAACTGAAGGTCCTAGGTGAAAAATGCCTAAGTTCCCTTAATTTTTTTTGTAGCGAGCTGATTATCCAGGAAACAACCGCACTTATTTCCACCAAACCTAGCTGAAAATACTCACGATCAAGTAACCTTTCAAACAAAAAAATCTATCAAAATCGGTTCATCCATTTGGGAGCTACAGATAGACACAGATACATACGATAAACTTATAACACCCTCTGTTTGCGTCGGGGGTTAAAAAAAGGGAACAATGTTGTTGCGTATATGTCACCATGTCTATGATACGTTAAGTCTCAAGATAAGGGTTACTTTTTACCTTTTAGTTACCCATGAAAACTTAAAAAAGAGCTGTATGCTTATGGTGATAAGGATACTTGTAAAACATACCTCCTGCGATGTCACACGACGTCATCTCCGTGATGAGGCCTTCCAGGTCTGGCGAGATGAGCCTCTCTTCATCTTCCGAGTGTGTGTAGTCCAACGCGTGGTATATCACTAGGGCTAGATTGACTACCATCTGAAACAAACACAAAAGACCTTTAGATAAAACAAATTTATTATGATAATATTTGAAAAATGGAGAAGGCACATGTAATAAAAATAAATTAAAAAAACGGCGTTTTTTGCTTGACTTTTAAAGGTACATCAGTTTTAAATCTTGTACAATGGTACGGAAACCTTCATGTGCAAATTCCACGCGTACTTGGCCGGATTTTACGTTTTAAAATATTATAACAGTTTCGTCAAAATGATACCTACTCACGGATTGCGTTCCCCAATGCCATTTGCTGCCGGATTCGCCGCCGGGTTTTTTTTTTTTTTTATATTTAGCATTGATAACCCTCCCAAAACAATTCCAACATCATCAATCCTCTAACATAGAAATGAAGGTTTTGATAGGTCAATCAGCTTTTGCGGAAGTTCATTCAATAGTTAGTAAGAAAAGTTGGCAAATGTCCATCGATTCGTACTGCCAAGGAAATAATTATAAAATAAATAAATAAATAAATAATGCTGGACAGTTCACACAACATTATCTAGCCCCAAGCTAAGCCAGAGCTTGTGTTATGGGTACTAGATAACTGATATACTTAATATAATACATTACATAGATATTCTTATTATGCATAGAAAACACCCAGAACACCCTGAACAAATATCTGCAGAACGCACAAATTATTTGTTCCGAGGCGGGAATCGAACCCGCAACCTCCTGCTTCGCAGGCGAACCATCGCCAGCCGCGCCACAGAGTCGTCAAATATGTCAATATATGTCAATTATGTCACCCTCATGTCTAGTTGTGTCTAGTAGTCAACCTAGATAACATAACATAAAGTTTCTTGTTATCGTAAAACATTATGTGCCTCATATTTTACTACTTCCTATCATTCATATCACTCAAGAGGAACGACTAGTCTATTACATGACAATATAGAATACTGTTAAAAATTATTCAAAAAGCGTTCGTGACTTTATCCCCCTTTAGGGAAAATTCAGAGGGGTTTTTATCCATAGCTTCCATCACGCTTTACGAACTTCCAACTTTAGAATCAGAAAAATGGAATAGGATAAATAAATATTACTGAGCGCTCAGGTGACCACAAAAAAAAAACACACATTCATAGACACACGCCTATGCCTATGCCTCAATGGGCCTCTTTTCACAGTGGACCATCACTACCAGTTGCACCATCAGTTGCAGTTGGTAGTTGCACCATCGTGGAATATAGACGTTACAAGTGGTGAGCTCATCGCTGCCATTGCTTCCCACGACTGGCTCTGCTAACGCTTTCTTCCAGTATAATAACACATTCCATAATAAGCTAGCAACCAGGACAAATCGTATACCAACGAATCTTATAAACAAGAAAACAAAATTTGTAGAAGAGCACCCTACAGGCACCCATCCGTGGCGTGTCAGGTGTCCGTCCGGGGCATGTGGTCGCACTATTAGCGTTAAATACTTTGGTAGATGCTGCTGCCCATCCTCTGGTGCAATCCCTTAGCCAGCTTTAAGAAGTCCACGGTAGAAGACGGTGTGTCTATAATAATAGACCCGCCTGCCACGCGTGGTGATTATGGTAATTCCCCCTATTTTCATGGAGGAAGCCTCGTCCAGGAGTGAACGTCTAAAGGCTGATTGATGATGATGACCGATCAGTGTTTTGAAAGAGACTTCACACCAAAACTACCTTTATTTAAACAAGTATAAGCGCATGCAGTGTAGTTTTTGTTTTTTGTTCTTTTAGACTTTTACTTCTGAGGATTTTATTTTTATTTTTTTGTACCTACTTGTTTTCAAATGTCATGTGTTTTTTGGGGATAAGTTTTTTTTTTCTTTCTTATATTTCTTCTGTCTTTAATTGCCATTCGTAGCAATGCAGCGAAAGTGCTGTAACACTTTGTCTCCATCATTGTCAAGAATGGCAATTTTTAACCCCCGACGTAAAAACGAAGGGGTGTTATAAGTTTGACGAGTCTGTGTGTGTGTGCGTGTGTGTCTGTCTGTCGCAGCGTAGCTCCCGAACGGATGTACTGATTTCGATTTTTTTGTTTAGTTTGAAAGGAAATTGAATTTGTCGAGAGTGTTCTTAGCTATGTTTGATCAAAATCGGTTCAGCCGTTTCATTGCGTTGAGGGTTTTTGTAATTTTTACAAAATTAATTACTTGTTTCAGCATGAGTTTTGTTTTTCCCGTTCAAGACTTCAGCCGGCGACTGTACAATCTTACGATCCTCAGTCAATGGTCAGATATATATCTATATTGGATGTAGGTATCTGGTGTCATTACCCTACCAGGGCTACTCTTGCGTAAAGTGACCCACCTAGCTAAATCTATCAATAGTTTATGGTTCAAATAAAGAGCGATCGATCACTCATGGAGACGTAATGCATAGTTTTAACAATAAACTATTCATAGCTATACTTTCTAATAAATAATGCTACTGTGCCCATAATCAAATAGGTAACAGATAAGCTATACCTACCTACTAGCTGTGTTATATATGCATATAAATTATATGATAATTTTTTTCGGACATGGTCACTGACCGAGTTCCAGAAGTCTAAACTCAAGATTTGCCAGAGAACATTGGTGGCGCAGCATTTTGGGTTACAAGAGAACCGACCATGTTAGAAACACCACGTTCGAATTATTCGAATATTATTCGAATAATAGAAAGTTAGTTAAGTTCTTTCATTAATCATGTCTATATTTGTTGTTTTATTATGGCACTACACGCAGTAATACAAAAAAAGGTCTTTACTAATGACTAGAAGCCAATCGACACATACACAACCAAAAAAAATTCATCAAAGTCTTAAACTTAAATCAAGATGTGTTTTGAAATTTGAAAATCTTTTCCCACACTTTATGCATTCTGCATGAACTCCGTCCGGAAAAGTTCCATATCGACGACTTGCCGCGCAGCATACCTGTGGTACACTTTAAATTCAAGTATCTGTTGCTCCATTATTATTTTGATGTTAAATTTAATACATGCAACATTTTAAAAATACCTAGAAATTACCACACTCCACTACTAAATATTTGGACCAAATCTCAGAACTATCATGAATACTTAATCACAAAAAGAGAGTTACGCTCGCGCCCTAATGGCTGTTACCAAATATTTTATCGAGCCAAATTAGTCTGCAAAATCCACAATACCTATCAACAAACTTACAGAGCCTTGGCTACAAGACCCTCTCTTAGAAACCAACAGAACTAATAAACGGATAAAGATCAGTGCTTGGTCAATCAAATCAAAAAAATTGGATTTGATTTGATTTGATTTGGGTTCTTTAAATCAGAAAGTCATGTTGATTCAAAATATTCAAACACTCGTAATGAACCTCTATTCGTTGAGGAGTTCCCTTGTCTAGCAGTCGTCTGCATCATCAGATTCAGCTTGACTGTACAAATTATTATATTTTCAACAGAATTACAAACATAAGCAAAGTTTCAAGTTGATACGACAGTTAAAAGTAGGATAAAATTGATTTAATAGATAAAAAAATACAGAATATGAGATAGTTACTAAAGATTCAACTCAGAACGGCAGGAACTAACCTTAAAACCTTAAAAGTATAATGTATCTTCCATCCATCTCAGCAAGCACGCTAAACTGACTAAAATCTTATCAACTGGATCAAATCCACAATACATAAAAAAAATATAAAAAAATGCGTAAATGAAAGACAAATGCGCAGGATTTGCGAGCGTTTCCAACTTTTTTGACGAGTCCTGTCTGTCGTGTTGCCCTCGCGCCCACATGACGTGGCATTGCTTAGACGTCGAGCTTATTTTGTGCACATTATAGTCCTGAGTTTGGTTATATGTTTTTTTTTCGAATATTCGAATATCTCAATTTTTGTGTTCGAATATTCGACCTAGTTTATTTATCGAATCGAATCGAATATTCGAATATTCGAATGCAAGCCCTACTTAGTACCTACTTAGCAGTTTTTTTATACTACTTGAATGACGGAACAAGCAGATGACCCACCTGATGTTAAGCAATAACCTCTGCCTATGAGCAGTGCATTACCTGATAGGTCACGTCCACCGAGGACGCGCCCTAAGTGGCATTGCACTGCGCCCGCCACCCTGAGACATGAAGATGAAAAGTCTCATGAAAAGTCTTACCCTTCAAACCAGAACACAGCAATACGAGAACTACTGCTTTGCGGCAGAAATAGGTATGGTGGTAGTACTTCCCCGGACGAACTCTTTCACAAAAAAGCTCTACTACTACTAAAATATTTTATATATTTGGGGTGTGTTTGTTTGTTACCGTTTTTCCTTGAAACATAAACAAACTATAAGAAAAGCCATGGCATCCTCTCCCCAGCACCACACAGCCATAGACCGTGACTATCACACCCAGGCAGCGTGTCGCTTCCATTGTGTACGTTGCCCAACTGAATGCAACCGCTCCTGTGTGCAGAGTACACTCCATTGACGATGGTCGGCAACAAGATGAATGGGAGCAGTCATGTGTAACCAGTGCAAGGACCTTTGAAGAAGCTGAAAGATTAAAAAGCAAAGAACAAATGGGCGTAAAAGATGTACTGAAAACAACCGCTCCTGTATTTTTTTTTATGTCTATGGTAGACCCTCCATTGACCGCTATCTCGCCTATTGGTAAGTGACAATGCGGCCGACGTTGGAACACGAAGGTCTAGAATGTACCTATTCACTCATGCCTTAAAGAGACCCATATTATAGTTTTCAGGAAAGACAGACAAAACGTTTAGTGCGAATTGCGGGTATACTGATGAGGTAATGATGGTACTGAGCCGTGCGCATACTTGTCGTATGATAAAAAGGAGATGGTGGGATCAGATCATGAAGCTCCTGGGTACATTCCCCGAAACCTATAGAAGATCGAAAGGCATGCAACTTTACGGCGGTGCTCGAGATTCTCATACTCCTTATCCGATGTTTGGCTTGATTTTGCCATTCACTACACTCCCAATGCTATATAGCCTTACATTGCCGGAAGCCAGCACCAAAAATAGATATATACGCACTGATTCCATCGCAAATCTTCAAAACAACCACTAAAAACAATACAAATCATACAGCCGTACTATTTCACCAGCAAACAAACGAATCATCTTATCAGCATTGTATGCAAATTGCAATATGCCATGTTGCGTAAGTGCATGCAACCGGGACATACAAACGTTCGGGGGGTCTAGCGTGTCCTATTTAGCCGACGTTTAGTATATCACTCTCTATCACCAACCAGTAGGTATCTTGCGGAACTGATCCTCAAACAATGGCACACCTAATGACTTGCCCAATGTGCCCCAACACCTGTACCTTGAGTGACACATTCACTGCATCTGACAACGCCGTAGAAGTGGCAAAATTCTGGCAAAACAAGATATTCAAATAGAAATAACGAAGACCCACCATCGACACGACGAAAAAGAAGAAGTAGGTATCTGCCTGTCTATTGCATGCGAGGTCATACTTTATGCATCCTATTGATATATAAAAATAACCAATGACAACTTAAACAAATGCAAGCATCATTGTGTTTAGAGCAAACCTCAGACTAGCTGTTCTGTCATAGTGAGCATGATTTTTCCGTTTAGTATCCGATGTATTGTTTATTTATTTTATTTATAACATATGGCACACAAAACAGAATACAACCGAAAATTATTATAAAAGTACATTACAGAAATTTTTAACTAGGTTATATTCCAAAACATGTGTACACTTCACGATTATATAAAAACAAACAGTAAAGAAGATCATAATTTAACAAACATTTACATAAAACTAAATTAACATTTAAAACAGAAGGTGTAGAAAACTCACTCTTTTTCAAGAGCGGATAAAGTAGCTTTTTTGAATTTATATAAATTATTATTTAAAACATCAATCGAGCTGCTATTGCTGATTAACAAATCGTTGTATAGGCGACACATTCTAACTAGCGGATTAAAGAAAGATGTGTTGTTCGTACAGACGTTGAGGGCGAAGGTATTCGAGAATGGATTACGAGATCTTATTTTAATATTAAAGTTAATAAGAGAGAGTAGAGTAGCTGAGTCAATGTGAGAATGTATAATTTTAAAGAGGTATACTAGTAAGTGGAGTTTACGTCTTGACTCAAGGGAATGAATTGAATGTTTAAAATAGAAAGAGAACAGACTAAACATGCAGCTACAAATATGTGGCTGAAATCCTCATCCATTTAGTACCACCATCCATTTAGAATGCGTAGTAAGAGAAGGTAGGAACTAACTAATCTATGCGCGGAAGACGTCGCGACAAGCTAGTAAAGTTTTACCCAAAATATAAGTCCGATCGACTGTTTTCGTTTGCGCAGAAAAGCCCAGACTGATATCCGACAGTAGCCGAACGTATAGTATAGCTCTGTGCCGCTGTATAGCTCTTTTCGGCTCACATGTAAGAGTCGACTGATAAACGACCGCCTGAGATTTTGCCGCGAAATCGATTAATCAATAACAGCGCAAGATTTTAGCGTGCGATTGTTATTGGTAGAAAGAAGGATCACGCGCTATAGAAAATGGTAATTGGTAACGGTGGTAACGGCGCAGGTAATCGGGGCGACTTATATTTTGGGTAAAACTGTAATAGATAGAATTCTCTACACAGTTTAGTGGTTAGGGAAGGACTAGGGTTACGAAAAAATAACCGTGTTACCACTGGTGGTACCACGGATACCAAACGGTTTTTTTTTTAACATTGATAGACCTTTGTTTGACCACGATCTCACCTGTTGGTAAGTGACGATGTGGCCGAAGATGAAGCACAAAGGTCTAGAAGGCACCTATTCACTCTCGACTTGAAGAGACCCAGATTATAGTTTTCAGGAAAGACAGAGACGGTAGTGTATTCCACTCCTTAGCAGTTCGCATTATAAAGGTAGAACTGAAACGTTTTGTGCGAATAGAAGGTATACCAATGAGGTAAGGATGGTACTGAGCCGTACGCCTGCTCGTCCTATGATGAAAAGGAGATGGTGGGATCAGATCGTGCAGTTCCTGGGAGCATTCACCGAAATGTAACCTATAGAAGATCGCAAGGCATGCAACCTTACGGCGGTGTTCGAGACTCTGGATCTTTTTCTACAGTTTTTAGGGTTCCGTAACTCAAAAGAAAAAATAGAACCCTTGCAGGATCACTTTATTATCCATATACGTCTTTCAATCATGACACTTTAGTTCAGAATATAAAACGGAAGTGACCAAGATTATATGCGAATATATGAAGTCAACCATCATTAATATTCATTCTCAACATGGTAACCACGGTATAGTGCCGTGTCTACTCGCATTACGGATGCAAACGTAATGCACCTACCTAATTAACGTGAAACACCTACCTACTCAAATGAAAACTCATCTTTATGGGCCTTCCATACGTACTGGCTGGAAAATTAAATGTGGTTTGACAATGCAGCATAGTTGGTTGGCACAACTGTCTGATCATGCATTTTTCTTGCTGCCAGCAGTGTGGAAGCTCCTTTATCCAGCCGAGACGTCATTGAAATTCAATTACACGTCCGGTACCCTTACCACAAGTTTCTGACGTTATCGAATAGCTAGCGAATAGCTAGTCAGTGTCAAATATTGGCCAATGACATCGGGGTGACTAGAAATCTTAATAACTTGATTGGTTAATATTTGACATTATCTATCGTGTCGCTAGCGATTTGATAACGTCAGAAACTTGTGGTAAGGGTACGGATATAATTTTCTCATCTCGCTTCGCCCGTTACGTTTTTAAGTGACTTTTTATTGGAACCACTTTGCAGTGACAGCTGTAATGTTGATGTCAGCAAAAAGTTCATATAACTTTTCTAAAAGAATGTCAGAAGTATATAAGAAGTAGTGATATAGTTAGATTTCCCATTTTTAGAGTTTGAAAGTCCGACAATGAACACTTACAGTTTCGCCATGCCCGTCTTTCTGTCTGTTCGTCCGTAGACAAAGCCAGTGCTTTAGATCTCAACTCGGAGAGTAATCTTACATGCGTATTTTTAAATATTTTTTTATTAAGTTCAATAATACTCTGTTAAACCACTCTTCAACACTTTTTTTTTTATTATTTGAATACTATGGTGTAATTTTTTTTTTTAGAGTTCCGTACCCAAATGGTAAAACTGGGCCCTATTACTAAGACTTCGCTGTCCGTCCGTCTGTCACCAGGCTGTATCTCACGGACATAGGCAGACAGTTGAAATTTTTACAGATGATGTATTTCTGGTGCCAGAAAAAAACAGAATAAAATAAATATTTAAGGGGGCTCCCATACAACAAACGTGATTTGTTTGCCGTTTTTATAGATAATGGTACGAAACCCTTCGTGCGCGAGTCCGACTCGCACTTGCCCAGTTTTTTACATTTGGTTATCTCACAATAACACACTGCATTTTTTTTTATACTACTTGAATGACGGATCAAGCAGATGGCCCACCTGATGTAAAGGGGTAACCTCTGCCTGATGAAAAATCTCATATGCCTGTAATTTCACCGGCACCCTTACCCTTCAAACCGGAACACAGCAATGCGAGCACTACTGTTTTGCGGAAGAAATAGGTATGGTAGTGGTACTTCCCCGGACGAACTCTTTCACAAAAAAGCTCTACTACTACTAAAACATAGTTAAACATAGTTTCGCATGCAGCGAAACTTGCACCTGGGAACTTATTAAATTAAAGATTATTTACGTTCGTTACAAATTATACTGATAAGGAGCAAATACTACACGTGTTCTAATTGTAAGTACAGTATTCCAATTCAAACATGTTCATAGTATGATGACCGCGACTAGATAACCCTTCTCTAGTTAACTGCAGTTCACTGGGTCACTGTCTCTACAAGGAGCCCGCCGGTCTTTCTGACCCTTATACAGCACGGAGAAAGTACATTCTGTTAACAGTTGAATTATTGGAAGTTCATGCGAAATGGTGAAATTCAATTTATTGTATCAAATCCACAATGGGTCACGGATTCGTGGCGATGATAAAAGCTTACAATGGATTGATGAATCACTGAGTCTGCCGGTCTGAATGCATGAGTTGTTTTCCAAAGCTGGGACCAGACATATGTATAGTTACAACAGATGGATGGGATGTAAACTTGTATCATGCACGAGCCTCAAGACGAAAGTCTATATAAGTGTGTTGCCAGCGATGATTTACGGCACTGAGACATGGTTGCTAACTATTGGCCTCTTACACAAGCTCGAAGTTGTAGCGGGCGATTGAGAGAGCTATGCTTGGAGTTTCACTAGGTGATAGTATCAGAAATAGGAGATCCGTAGAAGAACCATGATCACCTACATAGCTCTCAGAATCAGCAAGTTTAAGTGGCAGGTCACAGAACTCGCAAAATTGGCAACCGTTTTTTTTTTTTAACTTTGTTTTAGACGGAACAAGCGGATGGCCCACCTGATGTTAAGCGATAACCTCTGCCTTTAAATTGTTAAAGGCAGAGGTTATGATCTATGAGGCAATGCATTGGCATTGCCTCATAGATCACGTCCACCTAGGACGCACCCTACGTGGCATTGCACTGCGCCCGCCACCCTGAGACATAAAGATGAAAAGTCTCATGTGCCTGTAATTTCACCGGCACCCATACCCTTCAAACTGGAACACAGCAATGCGAGCACTACTGCTTTGCAGCAGAAATGAGTATGGTGGTAGGAATTCCCCGAACGAACTCATTCACAACAAATCTCTACTACTAACAAAAAAACATTCCCGTATCCCGACCACAAACCAGACGGTGCAGACGAGGCCCTCTCGATGAGGCAAGGACATTATAAAGGTCACTGGAAGCTTGTGGGGCTTAAACACGTTCGTTGTGGCAATCTATGGGGGAGGCCTATATCCACCAATGGACTTCTACAGACTGATGATGATAGTGATGTGGATGACCATAAAAGTTCGTCACATGTACAAGCTTACTTTTCTAGTTTTAATCTGCCTTTTTACTGTCTTTGAAAGATGATTAATAATATCTAGTCAGGATATCCTGGAAGTCACTTGACAGTAATTTCCTTGAAGTTGTAGTTATTACTAGTCGGAAGGAAGCATAAGAATGGTCATACTTGGCTATAGTTAGTCGATAACAACGTGACACAGCATATTGAATACTTAGCGCCAAGAGCAGAAAATCATTGACATGAAATTAAAAGAAAATGATTCTTAAAACTTTAGAAATAACGATGGAAATATGGGCGTGTTACCAAAATATGTTTAGTACCACATTTTGTACCGTGTAAACATGTAGTAATTTTTCAAGATTTTTTGAGAACCCTTAAACTAATTCAACTCTGTTACAGTGCGTGCTTTATACCACTAAAAACGGTAAATAATGTTTCTACGACTAAAATATACCTAGATTAACTTAGATAATTATTTGTCAAGCACATATATGACTTTGCAATGAATCTAACACAAACCGAAAAATTACACTGATCGGTATGACACTGATCCCCTGGAGGACGGGACGACCTCTGGTGTGGGATGCTACCTGTGTCGATACTCGAGCGCCGTCCCATCTTCCGGGTACATCAGTGCGGGCTGGCTCCGCAGCAACAACAGCGGAGTCCCTCAAGCGGCGCAAGTATGCATTACTCGACAGAAGGTACATATTTGAGCCGTTTGGCGTGGAAGCTCAGTCAGTCAAACAAAAAGTCAGTTTCTCCAATTTCCTGTCTTTCGGGATGTACCTGTAGCTATATGAGATCACCTCGAGCTCTTAGGCGTTTCACTCACGCCTACTCTCAACTTTGGCTCCTACATCGAGTCTAAGGCAAAAACTGCTTCCATGAAGCTGGGTATCCTGAATAAGGTAAAGCGTTACTTCACACCAGGACAGCTTTTAAGTCTGTACAAAGCACAAGTCCGGGCTGGTATGGAGTACTGCTGCCACGTTTGGGATGGCTCGGCCAAACACCAGCTTGCTGCCTTGGACTCGATCGAACGCAGAGCTTTCAGGCTTATTGGTGAGCAACATATGGCGGAGACTAAGATCCAGAGTCTCGAGCACCGCCGTAAGGTAGCGTGCCTTTCGATCTTCTATAGGTTACATTTCGGGGAATGCTCCCAGGAACTTCATGATCTGATCCCACCATCTCCTTTTCATCATAGGACGAGCAGGCGCACGGCTCGGTACCACCCTTACCTCATTAGTATACCCTCTATTCGTACTAAACGTTTCAGTTCTACCTTTATAATGAGAACTGCTAAGGAGTGGAATACACTACCGTTGTCTGTCTTTCCTGAAAACTATAATCTGGGTCTCTTCAAGGCTAGAGTGAATAGGTGCCTTCTAGACCTTCGGAAGGATCTTCGGCCGCATCGTCACTTACCAACAGGTGAGATCGTGGTCAAACAAAGGTCTACCATTGTTAAAAAAAAAAAAAAAAAAAAAACTCAAGGCCCGTGGGGACCAGGGATAAATAAAAATTTCAAGGAACTTGCGGAGCGTCTTTTTGAGTACACGCTTGGCCGGAATGCTGGCTTTTATTTTGGTCAACGAATAAGTCGGGTGACGGCTTGCTGATCTGATAGGTAGTTTTTTATTTTAGTTTTGGTTTATTGTCTTAGTCTTAAATGGCTTAATATGAAAAATATACACAACCGAAAAACAAATATTTTTGTTCAAAAGCCTGTAGTGTTAGTTAGTGTTGGACAAATCTTGAAACTGATTCCTATTAAGATAGAATTTTTGTTGTACAGATTTTTTCATACTTAAGAATATATCGAGCAAAAATAACAAAATCGAAGGTCGCAAAGACCAAACGAAGTATATTGAAACGAAGTATATTGGGTCCACTCCCAATTGGGCTAATGTATTTCGAGAGCAAGTCCTCCCGCGGACGAATCGCGACCCCGCCCGCCACTTTAAGAAGCTAATTAATTTGATTTGTGGCTCGAATTGATTGACTCCCAAAACGTATAACACAGGATGTTTTTCTACTAAATACTTGTAAAAAATAATGCGAATTCGATACAACACCTAGTACGTTTGATGCGTTGAATGTTTCTAAGCGCCAGGTATCTATAAGTATCAGGTGACTCAATGTTATAGTACGCGCCATGTAAAAAGAACGCTGGAACGCCTGAAGAAGCTTGACCGCCAGCGATCTTTTTACATGACGCGCATTATATATGATATGACTAGCTGTAACCCGCGACTTCGTCTGCGCAGGATTATTAAGCAGCGGAGTATTATTAAGCTAGTATTATTAGACTTACGCGGGTGAAATTAGTTTCACCCGCGTAAGTCTCGATCCCGTGGGAATATCGGGATAAAAATGTGCCTATGTGTTATTCCGGGAGTCCAGTTATCTCCATTCCAAATTTCATCCAAATCCATTTAGTAGTTTTTACGTGAACGAGTAATTAGGATAGGATATTCGGTTACCAAATTACTCCTGCATTCTCCTGCTCGCCTGGTACATTTGATGAAAAGTCTTCGCATTGCTGCTGCGCCCCGCGGTGATATGAATATGATATGAATATAACATGATATGAATATGATAATGTTGTGTGAACTGTCCAGCATTATTTATTATTTAATTAATAATTATTAAAAAGATAAAAAAAAACATCCGTCACTTTCATTATTTATATATTGAGCTGAAATGTAGTCTTCAAAATATTGACACAGTCATCATTAATACAGAGTCATTTTATTATGTAAGTACATAGATTTTGTATATGAAACAATGTCATATAACACGATATAGCTCGCTATGGTAACCGCTTACCAACAGGTGACCTGTATGCTTATTTGCTACCTCGGTAGTATAAAAAAACCTAGACGTAAAAAAAATGAAAGGTAAAAGAAATGTACCTCCAAATTCCAGTTCTCTAGGACTTATGGTTCAGGCTGTGATTGATAGTTAGTCAGTCACCGAACTATTGATGGGGTGCATTGTACCGAACGATTTCAATGCACATCCTGTACACTCCTGTTTCCATTCAATAATCGAATTGACCTAAACCTACATTCACATACGTACCAGTGGAACAATAGCCTATCAATTATAAGAATTACGATTATGTAAGTGCCATTCAACCATCTATGGGGTATTTGGTTTCCTCTTACAAACATCGTAACGACTTGTTTGGTAAACAACATTGTACCAAATAGGTATAATCTATACCTATAATTACCTATCTGTCGTCTATTTGTTGGCCAATTTAGAGCGTGTTTAATTTCTATAGATTATCTGAGATAAAATTATATTTATTACTCGTAGAAGCTGGATGTTTGGTTTAAAAAATGAGCATCTCTAGTTATGGCCGTTAGGCATACTTGCCCAAGTCATTTCTGAAACACATACTTCCATGTTCTCGTAATTAACTATACAGATTCTACTTAAGACTGCGCTACGTCCAGGCAGAAATCTTCATACAAAAAAAAGCCACGCGCCGCTCGAAAAAGCGGTTTTTATTGATTATCTCGTGAAACATAGATAATTTTAAAAAATCCCGTGAGTGAACCCTCCGTTTTATTGTATTGATTTTATTAATCCAATTAATCCAATCCAAAATCTGTACCATATGGACAAACAATCGAATCTAGACGAAAGTTAGAGGTAATTTTATGTTTTTTTTTAATCGAGAAAATTTTGTCCTATCAAATTTTTGTCTAAGTGATCCCTCGGTATTATAATGTAGTATCCATGCATATTTTTAATTTAAATATTGTACTTGTTTTAGTCAGTTAAAAACCTAATCTAAGATTGGTAATTTTGCGTTATATCAGGTTATGTTCTCACCTTATCAGGTTATGTTCGATCCATTCAATCAGCTATTGTATAAAACATCAGCTTCCTCGGCAGGGTTGTCAACAGTCTCATTGTCAGTGAGTTATGTCCTATTGAATATTTAGCAGTCAAGGGTCTCATAACTTCGGTGTTTGTGCTCGAGACGTCCCTATAGTGGGTCCTTGTCTCTATTTGTTTATGACTTTATGCAATAGGGCTAAGTATATCTGTAAAACTAGCTAGAGGATACAAATCTTTTTTCTGCTAGTTATAGAATAAGGCATTCTGAAACGAGAAAATTCGTTGACAAAAATCAGTGCAAAAATTTAACACATTTGCAACGCACAAAATATGTATTATACGACGACCTCTGTGGCGCGGCTGGCGATGGTTCGCCTGCGACGCAGGGGGTTGCGGGTTCGATTCCCGCCTCGGAATAAATATTTGTGCGTTCTGCAGATATTTGTTCAGGGTGTTCTGGGCGTTTTCTATGTATAATAAAAAATATCTATCTATGTAATGTATTATATTAATTATATCAGTTATCTAGTACCCATAACACAAGCTCTGGCTTAGCTTGGGGCTAGATAATGTTGTGTGAACTTGTCCAGCATTATTTATTTATTTATTTATTATTTTATTTAAATCATCGACATTTTTCCAATTTTGAATTCCAACCTATGAGTATTTGAGTGTTTACCTAGAATAATTTGACAACGCCGCTAAATTTGCCCAAAGTGAAGTTCAATCGGAAACAAAAGGAATATATAAGTCCTTCCCGACTCCATGAATAAAAATGATATTATAACATCTAACATTTTAATCTATTACTTGTGTCCGCCCGGCTTCGCTCACGTTTTACCAGGATAAAAAGTAGACTATGACTATAGTAACTCCTCTATCTGTCTTCCAAATTTCATCAAAATCAGTTCAGCCGTTTCGGCGTGATTGAGTAACAAACATAGAACATACAAATATCAACCAAATATCCAAATATCCAACCAAATATTCATACTTTGACTTTTACGATATTAGTGAGATTGCATTTCTGAAAATGGTTATATAGTATACACTGTCTTTTGTTTCAATCTGCACAATGTAACTGTATTCAGACAGTTGCGCAACCAGCGCCACCTAGCGGAAATGGAAAGTGTCATTTAAATGAGCAGACGGCAGAATGGACGCGGGTGTCGGCAGAAATTTCCTGATGCAAATTATCGTATAGCTTCTGTGTCCTATTGTGGCGGCACGAGGCATAAGGTTTGAGCGATTTTTACGTCAATTATTATGTCAAAAATACTGTTTTTATTTATCCCTTGCAGAACGGTAAATCAGCTTTTCAAACTGTCAACGCTTTTACATAACTGTAAACGAGCCTTTTTGTTTTTTTAAAATTGTTTAAACCTTTTTTTGCCCACGATCTCACCTGTTGGTAAGTGACTATGTGGCTGACGATGGAGCACAAAGGTATAGGAGGCACCTATTCACTCTAGCCTTGAAGAGACCCAGGTTATAGTTTTCAGGAAAGACAGACGACGGTAGTGTATTCCACTCCTTAGCAGTTCGCATTATAAAGGTAGAACTGAAACTTTTAGTACAAATAGAGGGATATTTCATACAATCTGTATGTAGAAGCTTAATTTGGTTTGTTTTCTAGCCTGAATAGGTACATAAAAGCCAGAAATACTTACAAACTAATCAACCAAATAACCCACTACTAACCAAATACTAATCAAGGCCCACATAATACATGGAGCTTCTGAATGAATGAATGAACCTTGAATGAAGCATCTGTTTTTTACAGGAATTAAGCAAGAAAGACCTCTCTTTTATGAAGAACACCTAATCATCATAGTTACGACAATGTCGTATGCACAACAACCTCTTTACTAATAAGGTTTCAAATAAGGTTTTTGTGAAAAAATATTTTTTTCAATACAAGCTTTTATAAAATTAGTGATCGTAGCTGTGTGCTAATCGAATTGAGCCTAAACACGGCCAGTCTACTATTATCCATCAAGGAGTTCCGGTGCCCATCTTCCGTCTCCATCATCAGATCAGCTCGCTGTTACCATCATATTGTATTGTCATCGGAATTTGACAGGTATGCCAAATTTCAGCACAATCAGTTGAGGATAACCGCTATAAAATTCAGTTGCAAGATTCCACCCGGACAAACATTTTATTTTATTTTATTTTATTTTATTCTCTTAGGAAAACTAACAGCTAGTTACTTAAAAAACAGAGTTATAAGGTATCGAAGGCCAATTAAAATGTATTTAATGTATTGCAATTAACATACATTGCAAGTTAAATAAAAGCTTGTAAAAACACCAGCTTATAACTTAGACCAATCCACAGTAACTCAACAGAACAAGACAAGCTACGACAGTACCCCGGTGCGTGGAACTTCGGAAATGTATTGTGAAAACTCAGTGAGTACGTGAAGTACAGTCAGCAACATATGTGCCCATAACCAATAAACAGATTTTAACATAAATTTTAGCATTGTCACTTACCAATATGTGAGATCGCGGTCAAATGAAGGCCTACCTATCAATGTAAAAAATAATATCCTACTAATATTATAAATGCGAAAGTTTGTGTGTGTGTGTGAATGTGTTTGTTACTTCTTCACGCTGAAACGGCTGGACGGATTTGCATGAAATTTGGAATGGAAATAACTGGATTCCTGGAATAACACATATGCACATTTTTATCCCGATATTCCCACGAGATTGAGACAAACGTGGGAGAAACCGCGGGGCGCTGCTAGTAAAAAATAAACGAAATAAAAAGCCAAGGTTTTCTACAATCAGTTCACCAATCTGTGTATCCTACCAATGGGGAGATGAATAGAGTCTGTTCAGAAAGAGAGCTTGGGAGATGATGCTGCCTTATTTACCTTTTTTGTTAGCGGGCAATACAATAGCGCGCCTGTTCAGTTTTGATCCTTTTAAAAATGCAACTATTTCTGAATTATAAAAAAAAGGTTGTATTTAAAGTTCAAAAAGGCATCAGATGCTGTTTCGATACATTATACATAAACCAATCCCATGCTTATTATATGGTCTGGAAGAAATTGTTTAATCGATAAGACCGCCTTTTGTAACATAATATATTGTTCTTATAATTATTTACTGTACACAGAAAAAACATTACAAATAAAATAAAAACAAAAGATATGTACAAAGGCGAGCTTAACCCTAGAGAGTTTTCTTACAGCAAACCTTTGAGGCAAGAGAGAGATGATATAGATGGCAGGAAGGTGTACAAATACAGGAAAAAACAGAAAAAATAAAACAACCTATAAACACACATATAATAATACCAAGCTAACTTCAATTATCTTACTTTATTGTTTTGCAATAAATAAATTTGAATTGAATTGAATTGAAACTATTGTAGATTCAATGCGATGACAATATGTAGACGCGAAGGATCTCCACCAGCTAGATAATGAATACAATAAAACTTAATTATCATGTTTAAGAAAATGGAAACATTCAATGGGTTATAATTCAATTCAATTCAATTCATTTATTTCAGGCAACAGTGAAAAATTTACATTGTACCTAGAAAAAGGCCCATATTAATATATACCTTAAAACGAACAACAATAATATGACGACCTCTGCGGCGCGGCAGGCGAAGGTTCGCCTGCGACGCACGAGGTTGCGAGTTCGATTCCTGCCTCGGAACAAATATTTGTACGATCTGCAGATATTTTTTCAGGGTGCTCTAGATATTTTATATGCATAATACAAAATATCTATCTATGTATTGTATTAAGTATATCAGTTATCTAGTACCCATAACACAAGCTCTGCTTAGCTTGGGGCTAGATAATGTTGTGTGAATTGTCCAGCATTATTTATTTAATAATTATTTTTTGACTTTGACTTTTGACTTTGACTTTGACTTTGATTAAATTGAGCTTAAAGAGTACGATCACCTCCACGTTTTTCCTACTTATCATTTAACTCCAGCCACAACAAAAACCTTAACGTGCACTGGCTTCTCGTATACCTGTCAATTTACGTGGACACACTACATCAATCTTTACGAGTATTATCGGCAGATGCTATGACAGGTGCGTCTTGTTTCCCATATGCGCTTTCTTTGTCGACTGTACTTAGTATTCAGTTATTCAAGGCTATTATGCAAGCGACTCCGTGTATCCGTTACTGAACATAATCATGACGTAAATAAGAGTTACTATGGAACTTTAACAGAAGATGAAATAACATTATGGCATGGAGATAACCTTTACAGTGAACCTACTAAGATAAAGTTTATGCAGCAGTAAATAGATAAAAAATAATTTGGAACAGTTCTGTCAATGATTTATATGCAGCTTTGCAATCGGTCAGGAAACAAAAAAGTTCAAAATGGCGTCCACTTTTTTCAGTGAACAAACAAAAAAGTAATTTAAAAAAAAAACTTACACGTACAAATACAAATTCCTCACAAAGTTAATTATAATTATTATACCTTAAAAACTTCTAAAGGTTTGACTAGGTACTCAAAATTGTCAAAAAGTATGCACACATACACACTCATCTCACTTACCCACGTTAATTACAAGAAATCAAATGATTCTTTGAAGGTCACCTGTCTATAAGAAATGGTGAAATGAGTATGAAGTATTATGACCCTAAAATAGGCCTCATGACCTATGCTAAAACAGCCAGTGCGGTGAAATGAAGTGCATCCACAACAGAAATAATTAAAACGTATATGGCGTACTAGGTACAGGTCGCGCAACGAGTACTGAGCGCTTGGCGAAAGTGGTTGACTGCGCATGTTTACATTAGCGCATTCCCTATACAGACCCAAATAAAAGCGGCCAAGCGCGAGTCGGACTCGCCCATGAAGGGTTCCGTAGCAGCAAGTAACATATTATAAAAGTTCTTGTAGTTTGTTGTAACTTTGATCGATGTTTTACTAATAGTGTATTAAAAAAAAAACTACTTGCTAGATCTCGTTCAAACCAATTTTCGTTGGAAGTTTACATGGTAATGTACATCTTATTTTTTTTTCGTTTTATCATTCTCTTATTTTAGAAGTTACGGGGGACACACATTTTTAAACTTTGGAAGTGTCTATCGCGCAAACTATTCAGTTTAGAAAAAAAAAATATTAGAAACCTCAATATCATTTTTAAAGACCTATCCATAGATACCCCACACGTAAGGGATTGATGAAAAAAAAATGATTTTCCGTTCTTAGTATGGGGAACCCCATTTCTTTTTTGTTTTTTCTATATTTGTGTGAAAATCTTAATGCGGTTCACAGAATACATCTACTTACCAAGTTTCAACAGCATAGCTCTTATAGTTTCGGAATAAAGGGGCTGTAACATACACGGACAGACAGACAGACAGACAGACAGACAGACAGACATGACGAATCTATAAGGGTTCCTTGTCTTGTTGTCTACGGAACCCTAAAAATGACTTCTGCGCATTGAAGGTCAGCGCTCATTACTCGCTGCGCGACCTATACTACGATTTTGAATATGTAGTTTATATACAACATCGGAATCTCTCTCAAGGTTGGTAAAGCAGGAATGTAGGAATTAATATCAGTGAATTTGATTTTCATATACCTTTGTCATTCATCAAAAAGCTGAAGTGCAATCACGTGCTACCGTTGGCACCAACGAAGAAAAAGTCCACCGACTGACTAACCGTTAAAAATAATTATACGCTAGGTCGCTTGTCTTTGGGTGTTTTGTTATTGTTTTTTACAAGCTACGCTTTTTGTTGGTCACCATCGTGTTTTTATTCTGCTAAATTACGGTTCAATGGCCTGTTTAATAGTCGTTTTTATATAGTTAAAAAGTGAGTCTATTTGGACACGGGATGTAAATAAAGGCTGGATACTTAAATGGAGTTAAGGAGAACAATAAACAAAAAGTGCCTTCATTGTTGGCTAGAGATGAGAATAAGAGAGATGAACTTTATTGTTTTAGTTTGTATGGTGCATGCTCCATTGGTTTCTACGTTTAGGCTGCGCCTTAACAAAGAAAATCTTCATACAAAAAAATAAAAGGGGCCACACGACAGAGGTATTTTACTTGCATATCTTGTAATATATAAAATATTGTACAATTATCCAGCCATGAAATCATTTGTAATCAAAAAACGAATAGCTTGCATCATATTAAATACTAGCGACTCGTCCCGGCTATGCACGGGTAGTTTCAGGATGAAAAACAGCCCCCCCTCCTCCTATCCCCCCCCCCCCCCTGGTAGCCTATGTCACTCAGGGTGAATGTAGCTTTCCAACGGTAAAAGAATTTTTGAAATCGGCACAGTATTTTTTGAGTTTATTCATTACAAACATACACACACAAAAAAACAAATCTTTCCTCCTTATAATATTAGTGTAGACAAAAAAAAAGATCGTTTGTCTGTGATTCGTTAAAATAATGTTTCTCACTCTTGGCTGGACTGCAAAACTCGCATCTCTAAGCCATCAATATTCTGGGGAAATGTAAGCCAATGAAAGGAATTCGTCACCAGTTTCTTCATAGTTATTAACGATTGGAAACTTAAACAAACAGTTAAATAAGAAGTAAAATAAACATAAAGCCGTAAACTGTTTCTATTGACAAGAACGCGACAACGCATACTGATGAGGAGAATTTTCTCGGGAAAGTACTATAAGTATCTAAATTAAGTGTCTAAATTACTAGAAATAGCACAAATAATATGTAATCAATTGCAAATGAAATGCATTTATGAAACTCATCATCTTTTTGACCTTATCCTACATTATGTAGGGTCAACTTTGTACTTGTAGAGCAGACTCTTCTCCGCAACTAGGCCACCAACGGGCCCTTTTTGCGTGATTAAAACATATAGCGCGGCCCAACATTTTGTCTTATAAAATAAATACATTGATGTGTCCGGCCCAAGACTAGACCCCTCTATCTCCTCCCGTGGATGTCGTAGAAGCCGACTAAAGGATTACCCGGACTTGTTTGTAAGATTCGTTGGTATAAGATTTGTCCTGGCTGATAGCTTATTATGGAATGTGTTTACTTGAAGAAAGCGTTAGCAGAGTCAGTCGTGGGAAACAATGGCGGTGATGAGCTCACCACTTGTCACGTCTATTTCCCACGATGGTGCAACCCACAGTGAAAAGAGGCCCATTTGAAGCTCTGCCTACCACCCTTTCGGGGAAAAAGGCGTGTGTTTATGTATGTATGTATTATTTCCACCTCCAATACATAACTAAGTGTAGAAAGTAGATGCCTGCCTACTTACACAATATTAATAAAAATGATTTTCTAGTTTTACCTACCTGCAGTCCCACCATCTTACTCTGTCCATAAAGAAAATTTTCGGCTTTTTTTGTGCCGTTGTTCATATTGATAAAAAAATAACAATGAGCCAGAGAAATGCGTTTCGTAACAAAGAAAGAAACCACAACGAAGCGATCAAATATAAATGTTGAGGGGCACTATCGACCGAAGCGCATGGATAGCCGTAACCTTACGTTGTTTAATCCCTAGAGAAGACAGCTGATCAAGTGGGGCAGTTAGCAATGCCCCCAATGGATCAGGGAAGTCTAAGACACGACACAAGTGTTATGTAAAAATAGCACCTTTTCGGAAAATTCATTTTTATCGTTGGTATGATTATTATTATTTATTTATTTTCTTACCTTTATTAAAACTATGTCTAGTAGATTTTTGAAATTTGAGCATAGTTTATTATTAGTTTTCTTTATGTTATAGTGTGTTTTTGTATAGTCGTTGTAACGCCAACAAGTGGTTCTGCCGGAAGACCAGCGTTGGTTGCTAGCTTGCTGTCAACCAACTCATGCTGAGGCAGAGCCATTTTGTTACTTGAGTTACACCTAGTACCTTCATATCCGTTTCTTCTTAGTTTACTACGTGTTTCTGTGTAGCTCTTGTATACAAATAAATATATATTCCTTCTTCTTTCTTTCTTTTCTTTCAATGAATGAAGGTGGTTCTAAATGCCAGTGCAGAACATGAAACGCCTGGATAGACGCTTTTTCTGTTACAGAGCAGGTGTCATCACTGCTTGCAAGCTTCTTAAGGCAGATTATGTAATAGGTCAAGGCCATATTTATGAAGCAGATGCCATATTTGTGTCCGGTTCGAGGAATTCCGGTACAGTTACAGGCACATGGAACATTTCAACTTTATGTATGGGTGGCGAGCGCAGTGCAATGCCATGTAGGACGCGTCCTTTACGTGACCTACGAAGTATTGCAATTGTGATGCGTAGGGTGGATCTTGTGTACAAAATTGTAAGGAGTTTGATGAGACAATTGCCAAAGTAGAAGCAAACATCGACACCAACATAGACCAATTTGCACCCATACCTACACGTAGGGTCTCGTTTTGTGTTTAATAACTTGTGTTTTATATTTCATTTTTTCTATTATTTTTTATTGGTTTCCTCTATTACGTGTGTCTGCTACTAAATAAATCTTTATTGTTTATTCTTTTTTACCCCCGACGCAAAAACGACGGGGTGTAAGGCTGCGTTTCCATTGACGCGGAGCTGGGCGGAGCGGAGCTTAGCGGTGCATGAATTGACCAATCACTATGGCGAGCGAGCAGCCAGCAGAGATTTCGAGCATAGTGATTGGTCAATTCATGCACCGCTAAGCTCCGCTCCGCGTCAATGGAAACGCAGCCTAATAAGTTTGACGTGTCTGTGTGTGTGTCTTGTATGTGTCTGTCCGTGGCATCGTAGCTCCCGAACGTATGAAATCGATTTCGTTTTTTTTTTTTGTTTAAAATGTGAATTTGTCCTTAGCTATGTTTGATCAAAATCGGTTCAGATGTTTCATTGCGTTGAGGTTTTTTTTTAAATTTAACATAATTTATTACTTGTATTCAAACATCGTTTATATGCAGAGTGCTCAAGCGCCTTAGCGGTAAGCTATTGTAAAAATGCTTGAGTGGACAGTCTGCCTAGTCTTTCGATCTAGAATGTTTCATTTTCCGAGCGTGACAGCTTTTCCCACGGGCAAGAGGAATCAAAAGTTTGAGCGAGATTGTGTAACAATACTAAGGGAAAGGTGAAGAATAAATATTATATGCACACGCCCATCAAGATCATACCGTTGTTTAAACAAATTACAAAAAGATTGCAATCATTTTTATGTAAGTCTGCTTTTGTATAGAAGTGCTTTCTCAAATGCTTCACATACCTATGCCTATATATTTTATTAGTGCAGGAAGTCTGAGGATGGAGGTGGCTTAAAACAATTCATCATGGCATTCTACGGGAAGACGTATGTCCAGCATTTATCTTCTACAAGCTGATCATGATGATTTTCTCGTCACCGGGTATTTCACACTCGAGAGCCTATGTTTATGACCGTTAGTGAAACAACCAGTGTGGTGGTTCACCCCGATAGGAGGCTCTTACACAACATACCTATACTATATATTTAGCTTGTGTGCACCCACTGCTGGGTATGGGCGTCCTCTCTAATACGCCACTGTACCCGGTCCTGCGCTGTTCTCATCCATCCTCATGTCATCCAAATGGATTTCAAAAAGTTAAGCGTGGTTCTATAGTTTTTTTTTTTTTTTTTTTATGAAACTAATATGCAAACTAGCTTACGGCCCACCTGATGTAAAGTGGTCACCGTCGCTTATAGACACCGGCAACACCGGGGGTATTGTCGATGCGTTGCCTACCCTGAAGGAGTTTATGAACATTTTTCTTGAAGCGACACATGTCGTAACCAAGCGGGAAAACTTTAGCTTTAGGAACTTTAGGAAGCTCATTCCAAAGTTTATAGGTATGGGGAAGAAATGATCTCGAGAAACGAGTCGTACGAGAAACCCAGGGATCTATGATGTGTGGATGAGCTTTGTCACGGTGCCGGGAAGAGCGATGGTAAAATCTCGATGCGGGGATGAGATCGAAAAGCTCGTCAGAACATTCCCCGTTGTACAAGCGGTAGAACACGCAGAGCGATCCAATGGCTCTGCGCTGGCTAAGCGGTTCTAGAGTATTGGAGAGCTTAGGGTCGCCGATGATTCTAATGGCTCTTCTCTGTAGGGAGTCAAAGCGAAGCAGCTGGTACTTGGGTGCCCCGTGCCATAGATGGGAACAGTATTCAACGTGCGGCCTAGCTTGTGCTTTGTAAAGCAACAGCCGTTGATTCGGCGTAAAATACTGCTTAGCACGGTTTAGCACTCCAAGTTTTTTAGAAGTCAGTACAGCTTTTGCTTCGAGATGACTCCCATATTGGACCTCATTAGATATCTCGACCCCCAGAATCCCGATACTTGCCGAGATGGATAAGGGAATGTCTTGAAATCGCGGCGACACATCGAACGGGGCCGTCTTAGAAGAGAACGCACAAACCTGTGTCTTTGTTGGGTTAAAGGTAACCAAGTTCCGGTCACCCCAATCGGAAACATGCTCTAAGGTGCTCTTATAGTCTACTTGACAAAGTCAAGTGAGCTTTGATTATAGTTTCCACGGTCAAAGTAGCAGCGTTCAAGTAGTAATCAAAGTACACTTTGTCCAAGCGTACTTTGATCGTATATCAAAGCAGTTTAAGTCCTTTTTTTTATAATTGGCGCCGCACGGCTTGTGCATTTGCCATTTTCAAGTAAGAATGTGTATTTTCACTATATTGTATTTTCAATATATTTTGCAACGTTACACTCCTTCCAAGTCGTCAAAGTCACAGTCGAGTCATGTTTTAGTAAAACGGTGGCCAATTTTACTAAAACTTTGGTAGACGATTTCCACCAATTTCAAAAGTCACGTAATTCACTTCCATTTCATTTCACTACACTCGTGCTTTTTAAACGAGCTACATTAGTTAAAATGCCACCAAAATAACACAAAATAACTCAAGAAAACACTAGGAAAAGAAATAAAATAAAAGTAGACAACGTCTCTTTTCGAAAATGGCGGGAACAGTCCCTTTATGTCCTTTATACCTTTGTGTAAAACATAACTATACCAAATTAAAACTTTCAATTTGTTTCTTTATTTCAAAGAGGTTTAATACTCGCAAATTCCGATGCCGCAACTCACGGAACAAAAAGCACGAAAACTAACTCGATTACATTTCGCAACCACAAAGGAGAGTATAATGCACATCGTTATGCAAATAACCGCTGGCCTGTCTATCTGTTGTCGCAAGAGACCCATGGGTCACTTCAAATCGGATTTAGATACAAAATGAGCTTTATTGTGCTGCTTTTAGATTCAAAATAACTCAGATGGGATCACGGTGCCTGAATTGGGCTCGCGAATTGACTACTGACTTCAAGTCATATGCTCTCCAGGTCCAGGCGATGTATAAGGATGTCCTAAGTTGATCCGGATTTCTGGTCAGCTGGCATTGTTTACCGACGCTATAGGGAAGCGTTATCGAAACCAAATCCCTCTTTTAAGTAATAAATAGGTATATATTATGGGCTTAATGTTTAGGTATAATTTTACAGTAAATTTTTGAGGTAGCCTTTTAAAAAAAAAAAAAAAAATGAAAGAAATAAAGCCTGAAATAAATATATTATTATTAAAATAAAAAATTGAAATGTCTGTCTGTGATTTCAAAATAAATACCAAAATCTAAGTGAAAACTGCACTTTGTACGATGGTATTTATAAATGATTATTTTTAGAGTTTTTGTCTGTCCTAAAGTTTATCTCAATAATAATTGCAGCACCCTATAAAGGGTACATAAGCTACATAAGCTATTCCTAGACTTAAGCTAAAATAAAGTACATGCTGGCAGTGAATAAATGAAATTAAATAAAAAAAATAACATCCACATATTCTATACAAAGTTGGTATAGTCATCTGACCTAAGAAGTTTACCAAGAAAGAACCAGTGAAACGACTGAAGTCAGTTTTAGTATCGTCGCAGTGAAACATATGTATGTTAGTACTATTGTTTGTTCTGCGCAAGAGGTCAGATGACACTGCGCAGGCGCCGCGGGTGATCTCAATTTCATAACAGGTCAGCGAAAATAATGGGTGAATTGTAATTGGTGTGACGGTTGGTTATGGTTATTGAAAGTAAGATCTTGGATTGTGTCATACCCACTTGAAGGATCAAGATGCCAAACCAAACGGTTCCGTGAATAGTGTAGTGAACCTACGGCGGTTCCGTGAAAATGTGAATAATGTTGGTTCTTCTACGGAACTCCTCGTTTCAGATTTATATTTTTTTTAGGTATGGTATTAATACTAGTGGTGTAGTATTACTTGTAATACCTGAAAAAGAATTTTCAGTTTAGTGGTAAACCAGGCTTAGAGACTTTTAATTTTTATGTCTCTCGGTGGAGGGTGCTGCGCAATGCCACATGGCGCGTCTACTACGCAGTAGAGCTTTTTTGGTAAAGTTTTTCCGGGGAAGTACTACCTACCACAGTACACCATACCTTTTTCCGCCGCAAAGCTGTAGTGCTGGGTAGAATGGTTTAGGTGCTGGTAAATTTACAGGTAGATTAGAATTTTGGTCTTTATGTCTCAGGCAGTTGAAATGTAATACCACATAAGGCGCGTCCTAGGTTGACGTAACCTGTGAGGTAATTATTATATAACACCTGCTTGTTTGGTCATTCCTTCTAATTTTTAAAGTCTGTCAAAACAAATGTCTGTACATATGTTTGTAGATCATTCAAATATTTGTCCCGCAATGGGAATGTAGTCCGCACCTCCCGCGTTTAAGCCGGCTACTCAACCGCCGCGCAACGAAGGTTTTTTTTTTAATACTCGGATTGTCGATTCAAGCAGATGGCCCACCTGATGTTAAGCGGTACCCTCTGCCTATGAACAGTGCATTATCACGCAGGTCACGTCCACCTAGGACGCACCCTATGTGGCATACACAGCGCCCGCCACCCTGTGACATAAAGATGAAAAGTCTCATGTGCCTGTAATTTCACCGGCACCCATACCCTTCAAACCAGAACACAGCGATGCGAGCACTACTGCTTTGCGGCAGAAATAGGTATGGTGGTAGTACTTCACCGGACGAGCTCTTCCACAAACTTCTACTACTACTTCGTCGTTATTATGTCACGTTATTGTTTCTATCTCGTCTTTATTTCGTCGCAATACATAAAAAACACATAACAATTAATAAATCTATCATCATAGCGATCAACATATGCCATATCCATTATTATTTATCGCGGATTACATTTGCCAATTTCTGAAAGCGAAAGTGTTCTTACTTTCTAACCCTAAACGCGAATGTGAGAATATTTTAGTAGTAGTAGACCTTTTTGGTGAAAGAGTTCGTCCGGGGAAGTACTACCACCATACCTATTTCTGCCGCAAAGCAGTAGTGCTCGCATTGCTGTGTTCCGGTTTGAAGGGTAAGGGTGCCGGTGAAATTACAGGCACATGAGATTTTTCATCTATGTCTCACGGTGGCGGGCGCAGTGCAATGCCACATAGGGTGGGTGCGTCCTAGGTGGACGTGACCTGTGAGGTAATGCATTGTTCATAGGTAGAGGTTACCGCTTAACATTAGGTGGGCCTCTTGCTTGTTCAGTCATCCAGGTAGTATAAAAAAAATAAAAAAAAATAAAAAAATGAGTCTGGACACAGGGCTGCCATAAATACAATTTTAATCATACTGAAGACTAGCTGTGCCTGCGACCTCGTTCGCGCGGTACATTCATATCTTCTGGACCCTGCGTATCGAAATGAAAACATACACGAAAACTTAAGACAAAATTCTATTCCGGTTTTAATCCCACAAATTTTCATTGAAATTTGTTAAGCCTTTTCTGAGCCTACCATGAAAATAGATACTATTATGCAAATTGTGGGCATTTTATTAAATATTAAGCTTCAATACTAAGACATAATATTGAAAAATATCCCAGATGTTGGATCATGGTCATAACCTGTGTCAAGTTACATCGAAATCGGCTCAGTCGTTACTACAAAAATAAACAAACATCCAAACTTTCGCATTTATTATTTCATTATTTCAGTAGGATTTGTTATTGTGATACAAAGCCAAATAATCCTTAATGTTTGTTAGTACAGCCTGAATTTCACGAAAGTTCCTCGCTCCGCGAAGGTTTGTCCACCGGCACAGAAAGGCAAAGAACAGGCTCTGTTCTAATATATCCTCATGGTTTTTCTAGAAAACCAGTTTATTTAAGAAGCATATAACATCCAACAGTCACATACATAGTCCACATACAATTGGATTTGCTGTGACGTGCGTATGCAACTACAAATACCATGGAACCACAAAACCCAGAAACAGTTTTTTTTTTTTAGCATTTGTAGACCTTTGTTTGACCGCGATCTTACCTGTTGTTGTTTTTTTTTTTTATATTACCAGGGTAGCAAACAAGCTTACGGCCTACCTGTTGGTAAGCGGTTACCGTAGCCTATGAACGCCTGCAATACCAGAGGCATAAAACGCGCGTTGCCGACCCTTTACAATTTTCCAAACACCCCTTTTGAAGAACCCCATACTGTAGACGCTCGGGAAAACCTCAGCAGGGAGATCATTCCACAACCTGAGCGTTCGCGGGAGGAAGTTTCTCTGAAACCGCACAGTCCGGGACCACCCTGGCTCTAAGGTGTGCGAATGAATCCTCTGCCGATGGCGAGCGGTTCGGTGAAAAAAGGTTGCTGTAGGTATCATGTCAAACAATTCCTCGGAACAAAACCCATTATACAAACGGTAGAACACGCAGAGAGAGGCAAAGGTTCTAGAAGGCACCTATTCACTCTAGCCTTGAAGAGACCCAGATTATAGTTTTCAGGAAAGACGGACGGCGGTAGTGTATTCCACTCCTTATTTAATTTGCAAATAAAGCTAAGTTTGTCCCGCACCGGAAATCGAACTTCGTCTCAGCCTGCTAGTCACCCACCACGTCCTCGGAGGTCGTCAATAATAATCTAAGAGCAGAACAGAAACAGGTTCTGTAACTCAATATTATCAAATATCAATCACATCATCAGGAAGCACGCGCTGACATTGACGACCCTAACTCCACCGTCACTCCCGTGGGTGGACTCAATTAAGTAACCACGTCGCCACGGAACGACGAATCACCAATCTATACTAGCGCCCACATGTCGATTATTTGAGAGTAAACAAGGAAATTGGCGGCGTGTTGCTAGGGTGCTGCTAGGTGCTAACTAGTGAATTTATTTGCCCCTGTTACCATTTTAATACCATTTTGACAGACGATGGATGAGGACTGAAATAATATACCTAAACACCGAATAGCAGAAAACATTAGATGGTTATCTATATCGTATTATACCTTGTATTATTCTTTCTGTAAATAAATGGAAGAACGATCCCGGCTTTCACATTTCAAAAAAAAAACGGTTTATCCGTTCGGGAGCTACGATGCCACAGACAGACACATACACAGACACGTAAAACTTATAACACCCCGTCGTTTTTGCGTCCGGGTTAAAAATAAAACAAAAAGTACAATGGGCAGTTTTTTCGCTAAAAAACTATCTCTTCCAGACATCCAACACGATGTGGATGTTTTCCAGACCTTTGGAAAACATCCAACACGCTAGAAATATTTTAAAAACTGCTTATATAATTATCTTATTATTATAACTGTTTTATAAAATTTACAACCACGCTTCATCTTAGTTATTATAATTATCTTGCCACATAGATACGACAGGAAACCCTTAAGGTGAATGCTCAAGCTTGCGGCGCGAGATTCAAATTTTTTAGTGTTTTTTTGCCCATTACAGCTCATCAACAATTCTTCAGATAGCAAAAGTTGAGTTCGCGAGAACTACGAGACTTAATACACATGTTTTAATTGATAGTATCTCTTAGATATCATCAGTTTAGCTACGATACCCCTAAACAAAAAATAACACTGTAAAAATGTGTTTAGAGGCATCGTAGCTAAACTGATGATATTTATGAGATACCATCAATTAAAACATGTGTGTTAAGTCTCCTAGTTTTCGCGAACTCAACTTTCGCTGTCTGAAGAAGTGTTGATGAGCTGTAATGGGCAAAAAACACCAAAAAATTTGAATTTTGCGCCCCAAGCGTGCGCGTCCACCTGTCCCGGTTTGGACTAAAATCTATACAATGTTTGAAAGACAGGCACTATGAAAAATGAGAGCCAGTGCCAAGATCCCTTGGTTGGAATTAGGAAAATTCCGCTACTTACTTACTTTTCATAAAACTTGTTCCAGTATGTGTTTTTGATAAAGACTTACTAGTTTGTGACAAAAATTATTGTCATTTATAATCTTCATAATATGGATGAGGTTTCTAGATCGAAGTTTACTTTACTTTTACAACTTATGAGTAAATTATGAAAACCCAAAGTTCAACCTACCTTGGTTTATGCGGTTACAACAAAATAATGAACTATGTAATGAACCTTTTTTTATTAATAAACGTATCTATCTATCTATCTAGGTAAAAATTATGCAAAAAAGCTGGTTTTTGAAGGCTTTCACCGAATTTGGTTTTCAAAACTAGAAATTTTTGTTTCTCAATATTCCTAGATAAATTTTAGTCCAAAACATCTAAAAGAAAATGTGTTACAACGCCATCATCACGTCCGAGCTGCGTACGAGCGTGTATGGAAAGTTTGACCGGGTTGGCCGCTCTTAACTAGGATATTGAATATACTCATATAACCTTAGTTTAGGCCTAGTCCTAGACAACTAATTTACTATCCAACACGACCATCCATTACATAACTTTATATTCACTTGTCTTGCAGATGCAATCTTATATGAATTTTATACCCAGGGGCAAGTATTTTAATTGGCGTATACAGTACACGCCATTAACGTATACGCGTGCGACTAGGAATCAGTCAATATGAATCAGTCAGTTCAACGATGGTGAAAATATTATAGCGAACAAGAAATCTTTTTATAAAAAACTTCCTCAATCGTCCCGTACGTACGTTAAGTAAGGCGTCTTATTTGAATAAGAACGTCTTAATATATAGAAAATTTTACAGAATCCCTAGTCAGCCTTCAACCATTTCTAATTGAATTTATCGAATTTTTGACATAATAATTTTCATCGTTTTCAAAACAGAACGAAAATAGCAGAACATTACGTTAATGGAACTTTGTATCGAGAATATATTCTTCTACTTTATTTTAAAAAGAGTTAATCCTCGTAACTGTAACTTTAAAAAAAAAAAAAAAAAGAACTATGATTTACATTTTGCTTTATGCGCAGACTTTTGATAATAAGACACGTAGGTTTTTAGGGAGATTATGCTGCGCGGTGGACGGTAAAATCGCTGAGCAGATTCGAATGTACTTTTGGTTTTTCACCAATTCCATAAATAAAACAATTATAGTTCAACCAGAGGCCGAAGTCTGAATTTGACAAGAATTTAACGCGGATGTATGGTGTTATGTTAAACGAATTTTGTATGAGTACACTGGTGAGCGCCCCTAGCGTACAACTTGGGAACCTCAATTTCCATACAAAAATTCGTGTTACACGACCCCATATCATTTTAAATTCTTATCAAAACTCAGACTAACGGCATCTGATGAATTCAGTAAATTTAAGCTCAACACATGCATGGTTCGAATCTTACAACGAAACTCCTCTCGTGCATTCCTAACGGCGCATACTGTAATACCGCCGAGGTCTTTGCCCGCAGTACACACAACAATGAATTGGCATCAAGTAACCTTTGCTATCGATTAATCGACATCGCAACACTTTCGATTCTAATTAGGAATTAGCCACGACCAGCTTGGGGACAGGGCACACTGGATAGGGTCGTAGCGGAAAAATCACAGAAATAATAACGCAATATTTTAAATTGTAGCGTGTGAGAATCGAACAATGCTTATCGCTTATTGCTTATTGCTCAGGTTATCTGTAAGAGAATGCTTTCTAGCATTAAGTTCGCCTTCGTACTTCTTTACGTTCTTTGTTTTATGTGCAATAAAGAATTTTCTATCTATGCTTTTCCTAGAGCTCTTGAGTTTTTTTCAGAAGGGTATTTTATTAAACTATTCTATTTGCAAACCATTGACAATTACATCGTTCACGGTTTTATATAAGACGTGGCAATTAGATCCATTGACAAAATATTTTTTCAAAACTCTCTTTTCCATAATTAGTAATCGAAACCGTGAGCTGATCAAAATGAGCCCAAACACTGCTACTATTAATCATCGAGGAATTCCATCGTCCACGTTCCGTCTCCATCAATAGATCAGCTTTCTGTCACCATAATATTGTATTGTCATCCGACCTTGACAAGTATGCCGAGTGGCAACAGGAAATTTTAATTCTTGTTTTTCCCAGAATTTGCTTTCGGGGACAGACAGGAACTACTCCAAATTTCAGTTCAATCGGATATCGGGTAGTGGTCGAAAATGGTGGTGGAATCCGATTCCAAGATTTGATTACATTGTTTGTTAAGCAGTGAAGCTAATAAAAGCGTGTTCAAAAGAATTTGTATTTACGCTTCTGAATAATTTAAAATAGTTTTGTAATTTGAATCTCCTCTTTTACCTCCTCCCTCCTATTTTAACCCCTGCAACTTTTAAGACACTGTAATGTAGCTTAGATACAATTTTGCAGTCTCTTGGTCCTGAAACAGCGTAGGTTTGGATTATTAGGTACAACTGTTTCTTAAATTACATCAGATTCAAAAGCTCCGTCTAATCCGCCAGTGTGCACTCACCGTCACTATCACCCAAGGCGTGGCCATATTAATTACCTCATGATTTAGCCACAATAGCATGAAGAAAGTTCACTTACAAAGCGAATTCGTAATGTTACGTTTGATGCTTTCTTCTGTATCAATCAAAAACAACCTGCCATTTTCAACCTTATGTTTATACAGCGAGAGAACTTAGGTATATGCAAAATTGACAGTGATAATTAAAACTTTCGAAGCGTTTTATAATAAGATCTGTTGGTACAATAGCTGTTATCTACGTATCAACAGAACAAACTTGTGGGAACCGAATAGTCATCACGTTTGTAATAGGACTATTGCGTAACAGTTTATTTCCACTTCCGGGAGTGTCCGGGTCTTAAACGCTGTTTTACTGTTACGTACCTATTAGTTGGGGTTTAACGACACCTAATCCGATTTCTCATCAAGCTACTGGTATTCGTTGCCACTTCCTGGACTTCGAACTCAAAGAATATCGAGACGGAGCTTTATACTTCATTTGTGTGATTGAACTGGCTGCCTCGATGTTAACGTTGTGATCCCACCGCGAGAGAGTGTTCATCCTGTGTCTCACTAAGTGAGCAATACATATCGTCTAAATGCGTGACTCAATGACCACCCGAGCCCAGTGCTGCCTTTGATCAGGGCCTCGAGTCTGCAAATTTAACAGGCAATTACATGGGCTTATGAGATATGCTCCACAGATTTTAATATGGGCACACCGAAAAGCAGACAAAAACAAAGCACAACAAACATCCAACAAGCGACCTCCGTGGTGCGGCGGGCGAACGTTCGCTTGCGACGCAGCAGGTTGCGGGTTCGATTCCCGCCTCGGAACAAATATTTGTGCGATCTGCAGATATTTGTTCCGGTGTTCTGGGTATTTTCTATATATAATAAAAATATCTATCTATGTATTATATTGTATTAAGTATATCAGTTATCTAGTACCCATAACACAAGCTCTGGCTTAGCTTGGGGCTAGATAATGTTGTGTGAACTGTCCAGCATTATTTATTTATTTATTTAACAAGCACCCAACCCCTTAGCAAAGACCTTTAGAACCTCATTATAAGCTGTTATTTAACTTGCAATGTATGTGTGTTTGTCTGGGTGGAATCCGGGTGGAATCTTGCAACTGAATTTTAAAGCAGTTATCCTCAACCGATCGAGCTGAAATTTGGCATACTTGTCAAGTTTCTGATGACAAAACAATATGATGTTAACAGCGAGCTGATCTGATGATGGAGACGGAAGGTGGACAACGGATCTCCTCGATGGATAGTAGACTGGCCGTGTTTAGGCTCATTTTGATCAGCACACGGTTACGATCACTAATTTTATAAAAGCTTGTATTGAAAAATGAATGTTGTACAAAAAACTTATTTTCCATACAAATCCGTATAGTGCACACCGCATGCCCGTGTAGATACTTATTACATTTCTAGACTAGGCCCTCAGAGACGATACTGCTGCGCGTGGGTCAGTTTCAGCGGCTCAATGTAAGCCCACTCCAAGTAGCTCAACTTTAGAAGATTGTACTGATAGGACGTTTGAGCCCATTCATTAGCAAACGAAGTTTTTCTCCCATTTTGGATATAATCTCAACAAATTCAACGAAATGGCTAACTATAAGAAGGGCAGTAGAAGCGGTAGGTGCCATTTATTGTAACTAATCAAACATTATTCTGAAAACTATAATCTGGGTCTCTTCAAGGCTAGAGTGGTCTTGGTGTCTTCTAGACCTTTGTGCTCCATCTTCGGCCACATCGTCACTTACCAACAGGTGAGTTCGTGGTCAAACAAAGGTCTCTCAATGTTAAAACTAATACATTTACGAAAGTGAAAAGTGAGGTGCCGTGGTGTGTCCTGCTTAAGAGTAGACCCCTCTGTCTCCTCCCGTGGATGTCTTAAAAGTCGACTAAGTGATTACGCAAGGAGATGGACAGCAGCATCCACCTGAGACCTCAACACCGCGATCACCAATGCGCCTGCAGACCGTGGTGATTATAGGAAAACAAGGACTCTCGTTATATGGTTTCCCTGTATAATGGGAGGCCTTGTCTAGCAGTGAGCGTCTTACGGCTGATGATGATTATGATATGAAAATTGTCAAGAAAGGTGGATGTAACGACAGTGAAGTTGATAAACTAATCAAAAGTTTGTGAAAACAAAGAGGTTGACTATGACTAACAATCACACGCGACGTCAAATGATACATAAACAATCAAAGTAATGCTAGTAGTGGCTAAATTACCAATTCAATTACACTATGGTGTTTACTTTTGAAACATTCAAAACTATTTGGCCAATAAAGATTGTAGTTGTTGGTTACAAAACGATTTGACCAACAAAGATTGTAGGTTGTTGATAACAAAACGATTTGGCCAACAAAGATTGTAGTTGTTGGTAACAAAACGATTTGGCCCACAAAGATTGTAGTTTTTGGTAATGCTGTAACGATAATAATTTCGAAAAGCTACTACAAAACGTATGTAATTTTAACTACGTCAGTTTTTAGCTTTTAGTGTCATTATGATTTCTGTATAATCAGAAAATACTAATTGTCTATATTTCTTACGCATGTTTTAATTCTTCTGCAAGAAGTTGTGACATTTCTCTTACCGAGATGCTCAGAATGTGAATCTCACACAAAAAACTCATAACACACTTACAGTACAGCATCAAAATTCAACATGAGTAAATACCACTACAACTGCAAAAACCCGCTCCAATTCCCCAACAGTAGTCCAGGTAATTACCAGGTAATTAGTCCGTAAGTATCGGGCTAAAATGAACTCTAAACAAATGGGTCCATACCCGATGAGTAATAAAATCAGATGTTTGTATTCAACGTATGATTGATGGTGCCGAGACTGATGACGGGAGAAAACAGGTTCTATGGCGGGCTTGTGGACCAGTGAAAGATATACGACACATAAATTATGCTATAATCTCCAAACCTTTTATGAAAATAACGGTTACAGTGTTGTTTTCGACATATTTTTAGCCCACACCATATGGTTTTACACATTAAAAGGGCTCATGGAATTTATAGTAATTTGTAAGAAACAGAAGAATTGAGCACTACCTACTAAAAATAAAATAAATTGTACAATCCTTTACAATTTTCGTTTCGAGCATAAAGAAAATACCTACACTTATTTTCATTTTAAACAAGGTAAAGCTGTGAAAAAACCGTATATCATATCATATCATTTATTTCGGTTTCACACCATATTATGTTAGTAAAAAGTTGTTAGTAGACATTATCACATAGTATTTCTAAAATTAAAAATTATAATTATTAAATTAAATCAAAATTAAAATTAAATTATTAAAATTAAAATTAAATTATTAAAATACGTATACGTATGTACATTTCATCTAGATGTAAAAAACTCCCAAAATATTTTAGCCCTAAAATATTCGTTTAAGAGACGTTACTTTTATATTTTTCATTCGCTACAATGTAGAGTGCTGCTGATTAGTAGTAATCGCAAAAATAATACAAAGTGGATGACAGTTTGGGGTTCCATAGCCAAATGGCAAAAAACGGAATCCTTATGGATTCGTCATGTCTGTCTGTCTGTCTGTCTGTCTGTCTGTCCGTGTCACGGCCACTTTTTTCCGAAACTATAAGAGCTATGCTGTTGAAACTTGGTAAGTAGACGTATTCTGTGACCCGCATTAAGATTTTCACACCCAAAAATTGAGTTTTTTTCCATCAAACCCATACTTGTGGGGGTATCTATGGATAGGTCTTCAAAAATGATATTGAGGTTTCTAATATAATTTTTTTCTAAACTGAATAGTTTGCGCGAGAGACACTTCCAAAGTGGTAAAATGTGCCCCCCCCCCCCCCCCCCCCCCCTCCGTAACTTATAAAATAAGAGAATGATAAAACTAAATAAAAAAAATATATGATTTACATTACCATGTAAACTTCCAACGAAAATTGGTTTGAACGAGATCTAGTACGTAGTTTTTTCTAATACGTCATAAATCGTAAACCATCCAAGAACTTTTATAATATGTTACTTGCTGCTACGGAACCCTTCATGGGTGAGTCTGACTCGCACTTGGCTGCATTTTTTAGAAAGATTAATTTTCCTCTTGGTACGTACTGAATAAGATCCAATGCCAAGGGTTTCCTCACACTACAGTTACTTAACTTGGTTTATGCACATCTACCCACGCATATTCATATATAACCGTTGTTTATATCTGTGGTTTACTCACATCTACCCGCACATACCTATACACACATACACCCGTTGTTTGTGTGCATAATTAAGTAACGAACAAATAATAGCTTTCAGTGAGCTCCACACCTAAACGATTTTTTTCAAGGTGCCCAAATTGTGACAGCATAAAAAATATGTGCCACATAGATACAAATATCTTTTTGTGTAGTTCATTACGCGTCGGCACAAAAAACGTGGAGATGAAAGTGATTGAGTTTGCTTTCGGACGGACGATGTGCATGTTACTGGTAAACCACGATTTTAAGACAAAACTAGTTTCATACATACGTAGGTGGCATAGTTTCACGACCTTATTAAAAATTTGTGGAACGTCCGCGAATTCATCTGCGTAAAGTTTTTCAATACAAACTTCAACACCCCTGCTTTCCTTTAGGGAGGAATTTCGGGAATACCTTTCTTATTCCATTACTAGACTATAAAATAAATATAGCCTCGCAATTTCAGGTCTTATGTTTAGGCTGTGCGTTGATAGTCAGTCACGCAACGATTTTGTATAAATACACCTAGAAGTTATCCAACTAGCTATCGAGCTAGTAGTAGTACTTAAAAAACTAAAACAAAACCAAATCAAACTTAAACTCTGTGCCCAAATTCAGTCCTTACTAAAAAAACCCTGCCGCACCGCTGCGCACATTGCGTTAGGAGGGAAGCGTAGCGAGCCGCTAAATATGGTCAACTATTCTGTGAATAGCGTTGGGACCGAGTCTTCTGACGAGACCTTTTGGATCATAAGTTGATAATAGCCATCTCTATAAAGATTATAGGAGGCTCATGTATTTCGTTACTATAATGTTGCCTAGTTAAAACTAGTTTTACCTGTATTCGGGGTTCAATGGTAACGTGCAAGTAGTTATTGACGCTTCGTGAAGACGAATAAGGATTTCACTTGTTTCAATGTCAGGTTCGGGTTTCGTATTGTTGCTCGGTCACGCCGTCAGCCGTCGATATCTGATTGATCCGAACATTTATTTGATTACACGCGCGAATTCTCTTTCGAAGATTGTTGATACGATACAAATGGAAAGTGAAGGTCTTTCTCTTGTAACGTTGTAACAAAAGACTTTTAAGCTGTGAGTAATATTTTTAAATAACAGGATGCATGATATGCTTATCGATGCAAACCTTTTACATTTTTTTTTTTTACTTTTTTTTTTTTTTTTATACTACCAAGGTAGCAAACAAGCTTACGGCCCACCTGTTGGTAAGCGGTTACCGTAGCCTATGAACGCCTGCAATACCAGAGGCATCACACGCGCGTTGCCGACCCTTTAAAAATTTCCAAACACCCCTTTTGAAGAAATGCACTCCAATCCCCATTTCATTCAACTTTCTTTATATAGCGACTATACACAGTATGGGGTTCTTCAAAAGGGGTGTTTGGAAATTTTTAAAGGTTCAGCAACGCGCGTTTGGTGCCTCTGGTATTGCAGGCGTCCATAGGCTACGGTAACCGCTTTCCAATAGGTGGGCCGTACGCTTGTTTGCTACATTAGTAGTATAATAAAAAAATAAAAAAGGGTTTGTCCTCATCTTATAGACAATATTTATATTTGAATGAGTATGAGAAATTGCCCAAAGTAACCCAACTGCTCGGTAAATAGGTGCCTACGATTAAATATCTACATATGTAATGTAGGTAACACAACATTGAGTACATCGCGTGCACAACAGAGGGAATGCGCAAGGTTTGGAGATCCACCGGATTGTGACTGCACACGTTACCATGGAAACCGAACTCGTTCTATTTTCGATGCAATGAAAAGTGACCAGATACTAAATTTAAGTCTTTTACGGTCCAGGTTCGCTCAAATTGAGCACCACATTCATTTATTCCCTTTGCTCTCGTTTGCCTACTATCTGGCCACTGCTGAGTAGATCTAAATTTGAACTAGGATGACAGTAAGTCTTTTACTTTTTCAAGGAACCATCATGTAGGTATTGTGAGAAAATCTCATTTAAATGACATGAAGTTTTGTAAGCTGAAATGAAAGAAAGAGATAGATAGATAGATAGATGGGCACTTTATTGTACACAACGAAAATATATCAAAATAAACATAAATAATTAGTACAGTAAAATGGGCAGCCTTATCGCTAAGAGCAATTTCTCCAAGGCAACCTTTGGATGGACAGAAATTAGCTTAGCAGAAACAGAAGGCAGTACACAGAGTTTTTAAGAAACAAAATAAATGAAATTAACCAAATGAGCGATTCAAACAAAGAGCGTTAATGAGAGCCCGAGAGCTTTTAATGGACTTGCTAATCTAGATAATCTACCCAATGGTTATTTACAACGATAATTTTAAATACAATGTCTACACATACTGCTTTTAGTGTTTCAACATCTATTTTCATACAAAAAATACGCTAAAACCAAATTTTTATTGCAGCGCCCCTGGTGAGTCAACACCATTACATCCATCTAAGACCCATCACCGATTAATCACAAACCCTTTACAGAAAACCGAATCAAAATAGGTACAACCATTTTGGCGATAGATAAATGGGAACCTTCGTTTGCACCACACCACATAACCACTCGCCCTAAACGCATACTACTCCGGTCCGTCGTGTGTAAAAATCGTTCTCAAAAATAATATATCGATAATGAAAAAAAACATGGTAACTCACGTCATGCATGCGCGGTGTCAAAGGGTATTGACATCGTTTCGTGACACACTAGCCTGGGGCCTGGGGGGCGATTCTCGGATTGTAGACATTGATGTCGAATAGAGATATGTCGCAATTTAGGAGGAGGTACAGTCAAACATATTATTATCAGTATATTCAATCATGAAAAATGTTGAAAGGAAAATCTTAAATGTAAATCTCGAATGAAATATCGTTTTTTTTTTTTGGAAAATATATAATGAAAAATCTCAAACTATAAATCTCGAACAAAAAATATCGAACGAAAATTCTGTTTTTTTTTTACATTGATAGACCTTTCTTTGACCACGGTCTCACCTGTTGGTAAGTGATGATGTGGCCGAAGATGGAGCACAAAGGTTAACCACCCAGATTATAGTTTTTAGGAAAGACAGTCGACGGTAGTTTTTAAAAGTAGTGTAGTAAATATTATGATAACATTATGTTTGATTGGACATCAATATCTACAATCCGAGAATCGCCCCCTGCCTGTGTGATGTCTGTCTGTGATTCACTCATGCAGACACAAAGACAAAATAATTATTTTCAGAAAAATTACATGGCAGGCCTTTTCAGCGCCTGTAATATCAGTAATTTCAGTACAATTAAATGGTACAGTGAAGTATGTTTATTTTGAAGGAAAAAAATACTGCCGAAGGGCTGTACATGTTACAGGATAATTAAGGTTCATCTGTCGTGTACCAAATTTCATTGAATTCAGTTAAGCCGTTTTGGCGTGATTGTGTAACAAACATACAAACATACAAATATACAAACATCCAATTACATCGTAACATTGACATTTCTCATATAACTTTTTAACGCGAGTCATCATTTTTCTCAGTTCAGAATTTACTTGCTGACACAGCACACACTGCACAGCAGATTCTTAAATTCCCAGCCTCCATTCCTATTAATGTGTCTAGACTGTTCAGACAAGATTATCAGGGATTGAGACATATTGCGATAGAAACCATTTATCAGCGGTGGGACAATACAATGAAGGTAGACTAAAATCTAGTTCTAAAGTGACATTAAACGTGGGTGTAGTAAAAGTCTTGGACAATGATAAAAACGGGCCAAGTGCATGTCGAACTACGTAAAGAGTAGTCACAGTTTTCTTCAATAACTCGGATAGTTTCCATCCCAGGAAATCAATTCAAGATAAATTCCACCATGATTCAATTACCTGAGGATTATAAGTTTCTAGGTAAAACAGTCTTGTCGGTGGCACATTGGCGGAGTATTATCTCACTAACAGAAGAGATAAAATGATGTAGAAAAACACTGCCTCATTTAACGATATATCACATGACAATCGCGTCTGGTTGTAGCCATATTCCATTTTTATAAACTATCATGTCATTAGTGACACTCACATGGTTAACACCATGGACTTAGGTTAACACTAATCGATTGACGTAAGAATCATCAAAATTGGCCCACGCGATTCCCCGTTGATTTTGTGGCGCTCTAGAGACTAAAAAGTCTCTAGAGCGCCACAAAAGAACAAACATACATACATACAGGCTGATAAACACATTACCCTCTTATGCGTCGCGCAATCGGATAAAAAGAACGAAAAATCGCTTCTAAAAATTTGAATCGTCTTTCTAATGCCGTCTTGAGAAAAACGGGCAAAAACTAAAGATTTCACCGCGTGCTTACAATTCCTTTCATACCACTTCCTTCCCACTTCCCACCCGGTGATGGTGCGATTAGCGAATTAAGTGGACAGCAGTAGGGCCGTAGAAAGGGGGTTGGAGTTATCGAAACCCCCTTCAAACAAAACTTTGTATGTTGTAAACTTGTTTTTATGTAAAATCATTATAATATGGCAAAACGATAGGACTCAGGCGTATTCTTGACTTAGGATAGTGAACGGGCTGTAATCCTCAAGACGACTATCTACTTAATTCTTGGTTTCAAGATACGATTCAGAGATCTCTTTCTCACGACTATCACGAATCTCAAAACTCAAACAAATTATATGAGCCACATGTAACAAAGTCTACCAAGAATACAAGAAGTCCCAATCGCCCCTTTAAAAATGAACCCTAGGTCCTGGCCTGGACAGTAGAAGCTCTCAGCTTGGAGCTGGGGCGACCAACTGACCCAGATCACCTTACCACTGAGATGCCTTGTGGATGCCTGAGGTGAGAGCACTCCCTTCTTAAGGTCCGAATACACTACAAAGTACTGAAAAAAATATGACATGGGCTCCTAAGCAGAAGTTCCTATTATCTTGTCTATTGTGAATTGTTCCGTCATTTGAATTTGTATTAAAAAAACATTGTTTGAGCATTACAATGCAATTTAAATTTGTTTAAAAAAACTAATTCCATTTCTCTTATTTCGGGATCTCGGAACACTACAAAAAAAAAGAAAACAAAATAGAAAACTTATGAAAAAAAAACGAAATTGTAACCAAAAACTTGAGAGACAGTTGCTAAGGAAAATAAATATCACAATAAACATAACATAACATAATACACAACAGTTAAAAACCTTAGAATATAACCAGTCAGATGACGCTGCGCATGCGAGCCACAAAAGAGTTCGGGTATTTTTTTAGTCCCGACACCTTTTTTATATATATTTATGGAGGCCGTTGCAAGTTTTTCATAGTTTTGCTGTACCGCTGCTTGCTAACAGTAACAAATTTTAATTTTTTATAATAACAGTTGGTGCAGTGTACAATGCAGATGTAATTTCAGTCACGTGCCTACAATTCATTGGAAGTGTACCATAGACAGCTGGAATATAGCCAAGTAGGTACCTATAGAGGCTTCGAATTTGAATACGGCTACATAAGCTGAAAAATTGCATCCGCATCGTTCTAAAAATGCTATACTGTTTCCTGGATACAAAATCTTACTTTAACTTTGTGTTTGACCGTTCGAGAATGCGCTGGTTAAAGCTTGATCATGAAGATAGAGCCTTAATATGGAAAGTTATCTCAGAGGCGTTTTACAACCGATTGGAGAATTTCCTTATATGCCTAATATATTTATTTTAATTAAAATACCTGATGGTGTGAGAATAAGTTGCAGTCGTGAAGATATTTTTATAAATGATCCTTCATTTTGATTAAAAGCAAGTCATTGAAAGCCTTTTTTTATGTGAAAATTTAGTTGTTGTGTTTAACTATTATTAGGTGTCCATCTAACACGGATCCGTCCTTCGAATAGTTATAGTTTTTGTCTTTTGCATTGACAAGCAGATTCACATTCGATCGAAAGAGACAAAACACGGTGCAAAGCACATTTAGTCTACATCTACAAGGCCGCTCATTGTTTTGCCTACGACTTACAATACATTACAATTTTTATTTAATTACTCGATTTATAATGGTTTTACTAATGTATATACTTAAAGGCTCAATGTTTTTTTATATTTTCTTATGGTGATCAATAAAGAGTTATCTTTCTAATCTATCTACCGACTGATGTCTAACTGCCTACTCCATTAAACATTTTACGTCTCGAGCGAATTGCAAAAATTAACATCTCTCAACAATAGGATAGGTATAACAATAGGATAGGTATACCAATAACAATGTTGCTACCTACCAAAGATCGGAGATGGATTATTAAATATAATATTTTATTTTATTAAAAATGCATTACCTCATTGGTCACGTACACCTAGGACGCGCTCTACGTGGCTTTGCACTGTGTACAGATAAAAAGTCTCATATGCCTGTAATTTCACCGGCACCCATACCCTTCAATTCGGAGAATGCCAGCACTACTGCTTTGCGGCAGAAATAGGTATACCTACCGGTAGTGCTTCCCCGGACGAACTCTTTCACAAAATAGCTCTACTACTACTAAAACAACTAGAAAAAGACATAAGTTTTGTATTATAACCCTGTAAGATTGTAATATTTATGCCGTGCATAAATCTAACACCTCTTTATGCAAAACATGACGAATCAATTTGAAACTGAGCACCATTCGCTAGGAATGCCAGTCAAAATTAGCCGAAGCGTTGCAGGCCAGCGACCTACACGCTGTTCAGAAAACGTGATTATCACTCATAAATAAAGGATACGAGCGAAATTCGCTAAACTTGTAATACTCGTATTTGTTAAAAATGGTAAGAACCCCTTGCCTCAGAAAAATAACAACTTCTGCAAAAATACTTAGACTCCTTACTACCTATACGAAAACCATAAGAAAGGTTGCACATTTCCTGGTGGCAACGCTGAAAACCAGAAAAGTGTGTTGAATGAAGAAGCCGCTTGAATAATTTGTACTCAAATAAAAACATCAACTAACAAAATCAAATCGATTTTCTGACCGTCCTTGCTCTTGCTTACTGGGAAATAAAGCTATAATCATGTGTTGCCAGGTGCAATTAGTTTAATAAAACCAAAAACCCGCTTTACTTAGTGTAGTAGTCATTCAAGGGTTTCCTTATACCATTCTAGAAACCATTTAAGGATTCCTTCGTCATCACTCACGTTCATGTCAATAGTCATCAGGTAAAATGAATAGGACAATGAGCCCAAACTAGTGGGTTCACTAGTAGTCAATCAAGGGTTCCGTTACCCACCTTCCAGCTCCATCAGCAGACTAGTTCCATGGTACCATTTTATTGTATTGTCATCGGAATTACATAGATTCGCAAACCAATTAGATACGACCACTAGAAGTGGATCAAATTGAGACTCTTCTTACATTACGAGTATTTTATCAAAAATGTAATCCACATTCACGTGTTAAAAAGCTGTCAAGTCTAACTTAACTGGGACTATTTTTTTGTATAATGTTTATTTGAGAGTTTCACGCATGGCTATTTTTTGCCAGCCTATCGTAAAAAGAAAGCTGATGTCATAAACTAATTGGGGTTTATTTACGCGAACTGTCATGTTTTTTCTTCCGTCGAACGGTGTAGAAACCAAGTAATTAATGACCACGAGCATAAAGGCGGTCACGGTCACTAATTCACAAGGAGAAGAAATACAATTCCCACGCCTTAATTTCTACCTTATAGGTATAATTTAATTTGATTCGGGTATTTTTAAAGTATTTCATTTATTTTTTGTCTATCATGTTCCCCTTCATATTTTTTCCAAGATAACTGCCGTAACACATTAAGTTTCCTGTTTAGGAGTTTTTGGGCACATCATGGATCGTTTTTTTTTTGTTGTGAGCACTTAATGTAGTTTAATATCCATTCATGATTGACAGGATCTGTGGCGCGGTGGATGAGTAGCCAGCTGAGATGCGAGAGATTGCGGGTTCGATTCACTACACAACAAATGTTTGCATTATCTGCAAAATATTTTTTCCTGGTCTGGATGTTGTGGTTACCCATGACACAGGGAATCTTACTGTGGCATCAGGACTATGTATATGACTGTTGGGTATTTTGTATTTATATCTTTATCTTTTATCTAATGTACCTTTGTTAAAATTGTAATAATCTAAGATTGATTTAATTGTCTATTAAGTTCGCAAACATGTGTCGTGCGCGCTTCACAAAACCATAGAACAAATTCCTGGGTAAATATAACACTGGTTCCACAATCAAAGCTATTATACTACCGCTACATTCTCTGTAGTAAAAGGAAGAACTTTTTCACACATTACAATGAGTATTCTGTGAAACGTTTTTCATAAGAGTAAAAACGACAGAAGAATGTTAGATACGACAAGCTGCCTTATTGTGCGTCTTATTACGTTGCAAATTATCGTTTACGTGTATCAGGAGCTAATCTCAACATTTTCTGGTCCAATAACTTTAATATCATTAATGCATGGCTTATCTACGTCGGTATGCAAATTCAGATTTCTTTTATCGTAAGAATTTTGCGTAATATTTGTGGGTCACTTTGTTACGAGAAACATTGTGGAGCATTGTGGAACATATTTGATCTACTACGATCCCTTAGAATGTAGAGCTGACAGGGCTCAAAACAAATGACTATTTATTTTGAAATCACTACTTATCACCCGCGTTGGAATGGCGACCATTTCGGCGTAAGAGGTTGACTGTTATAGTAGATAAATAATATGTGTTACTGTTTTTAGGCTTCTCTGGTGCAACTAACCCTCCATTCTAAGTATTTGAACACCAAATATGCCACCAATACAAGGACGAAACGAAACGAGATTGTCCGAAACAGAAGTCAGGTAACGGACCTAAAAATTAATTACAAGCATATTAGGTACCTTCCCTTGATGAAAAACTTTTAATTACTTATTTTAAAGTTCAATCAACGAAGGTTCTGGGACGATTCGTACCTACAACTGCTATTTGTTTCAATGACGAAGTTCTTTAGTACATTTTTAGTCATCTACTTTTACAATAACCGCCTATGGGAATGTGGGTACAAAAACGTGCCTAGTGACTATTGAGAAATATAATATTGAAGACTGCTGGTACTATCGAACCAAATAGGAACTGTACGAACTGCCCGAACACCACAAAGAAAAAGGACCACAATAGTAAGGTTGAATAAAGATCAAGGATATTATTATTCCTACTAGTTCGGTTGACAGTACCTACCCGACCTGTAATTATTCAAAATGAAAATGCTAAAATGTATATAATAGCTAGAACTAATTCTCTGGCTGGAGGGTTCGATTCGACGGAGTATAATGTTCAGTAGATATTAACTGTCGCACGCCCATCGCTCGCGTTAGTTTCTAGACATTTTGCCAGATTTCTACAATTACATGGTCTACATCCTTATGAGCATAGTACAGTTTGTATGCAAACTTTTGGATATTATCTCGACTAACTCCATATTTTTTTTCATGGTCAATTCATTTCCGTGGTTTGTAGGTTTATTTAATGATCTGGTTCTGGTTTTCATGGTTTCCAGAAACCATGTAATTTGATAAGAAACTGACAAATTACAGGTCTAGATATAAGTGTATTTAATTTTATTATGTGTACTTTTTTTTATTTTTATATATTGGTAGACCTTTGTTTGACCACGATCTCACCTGTTGGTAAGTGACGATGTGGCCGAAGATGGAGCACAAAGGTCTAGAAGGCACCTATTCACTCTAGCCTTGAAGAGACCCAGAATTCAGAATTCAGATTCCAGAATTTCATGGAGATTGATGTTGTAGCAAACTTAGTTTGCGCCCAAGGGCGGCACTTGGGCGGTACAATCTTACTCAGGTACTTACTTCTAAGCCAGTGTCCTGTCCATTTTTTAATACATGCATAAAAAGACACATTTTTTACCCCGCACGGGTAGGCAGGGCTCATTGGGCCTCAATAAGCCTCTTCAGCGTGGGTGAAATAGTCAAAATATACATTTATTTATTTTTTAGACATTATTACATGCACATGACGACCTCTGTGGCGCGGCGGGCGAAGCCTGGCCTGCGACGCAGGAGGTTGCGGGTTCGATTCCCGCCTCGGAACAAATATTTGTGCGATCGCGGATATTTGTTCAGGGTGTTCTGGGTATTTTCTATGTATAATAAAAAATATCTATCTATGTTATATATTGTATTAAGTATATCAGTTATTTAGTACCCATAACACAAGCTCTGCTTAGCTTGGGGCTAGATAATGTTGTGTGAACTGTCCAAAATTATTTATTTATTTATTTATTTACTTAGATATTTCAGATAAAAAAACACGTAGATTTCACAATTTAATTTATATATACCGAAGACTTTAATAAAATTCGAATAAATAATATTATTATATTCAGCTAAACACCTTGTTGCAGTCGCAGGATGTTATAGATGTGACCAGTGGTGAGCTTATCGATATTTCTAACAATTAGAGAAGAACTGCCTTCCTCAGAACAAAAGAGTCTTGAAGCTTTTTATTTGTGGACTAACTAATGCGACTTACTTACATACTAGCCATGAATCCTAGCGTCCTTTTGTACCAACCTGTAACAAACAAATTATAACATGAAATTCAAACTGAAATAAGTTTTTGTTGAAAGTATGGAATAAGTGAAGTTAATCAATGCAGCTGATCAAAATGAGCCAAAACACTGCCTGGCTAAAACTAAAAATCATCCAGGAGTTCCATGACCACTGTTACGTACCATAAAGTGACCTCTGTGACGCGGCGGGCGAACGTTCGCCTGCGACGCAGGAGGTTGCGGGTTCGCTTCCCGCCTTGGAACAAATATTTGTGCTATCTGCAGATATTTGTTCCGGGTGTTCTGGGTATTTTCTAAATGTAATAAAAAATATCTATCGAAGTAATATATTGTATTAAGTATATCAGTTGTCTAGTACCCATAACACAAGCTCTGCTTAGCTTGGGCCTAGACAATGTTGTGTGAACTGTCCAGCATTATTTATTATTATTTATTATTTATTATTATAATCAAATCAGCTCACTGTTACAATAATATTGTATTGAAATCGGAACTTGATTGCTATACCAAAATACACCAGAAAGTGTTAGTAGTAGAGATTTTTTGTGATAGTGTTCGTCTGGGGAAGCACTACCACCATACCTATTTCCGCCGCAAAGCAGTAGTGCTCGCATTACTGTGCTCCAGTTTGAAGGGTATGCGTGCCGGTGAAATTACCAGGCACATGAGGCTTTCCATTCTCAGGTTGGCGGGCGCAGTGCACTGCCACATAGGACGCGTACTTGGTGGACGTGACCTATGAGATAATGCACTGTTCATCTTAGAGCAAAATGACGCAAGTTGTCTGTGTGTGTGCGTGTTACACAGGTAACACACACACCCTACACTAACACACCGACACTGACTAGAGTGATGAGCTTAGTTTGTACACGGACCTCTGTGGTTTGGATGCATTGTCTGTGAGTGCGTGTAGTAGATACTATCCATTATTCTGTGTTTATGAGCGTAGTTTTTTGCTTCATTAGTTTCGTACGCCTTGTTTTGCCTGAACTTCTGTATTTGTCCGAGACTAGAGTATATATTCCCAAAGGAAATATCAATCAGCACTCATCAATCACGGGACCAAGCTGCCTAACGGTCAGGTAAGCGCATAGCCCGGAATGTCACGTCTACCGTACTGCTTGTAATTGTTAATTGACAGCCGTCTCAAGGAAGGAAAGTGTAATTAAACGGAAAAGGAGACACCGTAGAGACCGGTTCACACATGACAGCACCAACTTTGTTGAGAAGCTGCTACAAAGTTTCTACATAGATACAAAATGCTAGCTTCTACGAAGCACACCAGCTGGCCTAGACAAACGGCATTCGCTTCGAAACGATTCCATTTCTACATTCGTAATACAATACAGACCACGTGAGATGTCGATAGCTTACGTCAATCTCATATATTGTTGGCCTTGGCCTACTAGCGCCATCGCTAATAGAATGTTACTTTGTCTAGGGCCTCCGTACAGTTCGAAGATCGAAAATGTGCACCAATCCAGGGCTTTTTTGTTTCCTTTATAATTGGCTTCGCACGGCTTGTGCATAAATGCTGGACAAGTTTACACAACATTATCTAGCCCCAAGCTAAGCAGAGCTTGTGTTATGGGTACTAGATAACTGATATACTTAATACAATATATAACATAGATAGATATTTTTATTATACATAGAAAATACCCTGAACACCCTGAACAAATATCTGCAGATCGCACAAATATTTGTTCCGAGGCGGGAATCGAACCCGCAACCTGCGGCGTCGCAGACGAACGTTCGCCCGCCCCGCCTCAGAGGTCGTCAATACAAAATCGTAATATAAAAACGCCACGCGCTGCTCGAAAAAGCGGTTTTTAATTAATATCTCGTGACATATAGATAATTTAAAAAAACCGGTGAACCCTCCATTGTATTGATCTTATTTAACTAATTTTTGACCCAATAATCTGTACAATATTGACAAACAATCGAACCTAGCCAAAAGTTAGAGGTAACTTTGTGTTTTTTTTATCGAGAAAATTGTGTCCTATCTTGTTTCTGTCTGTGTGATCCCTCGGTATTATAATGTAGTATCTATGCATATTTTTAATTTGAATGTTGTACTTGATTTAGTCAGTTAAAAATCTAATCTAAGATTGGTAATTTTGCGTTATACCCCACCTCTATATTCGGAGTTTCCAGAGTTCCATTTCACGAATCAATATTTTCTTAGCAGAGATTGTTTTCTTGCACTTCCCAGTTTACGTGTGTGATGCGTGTAAATAAGCCCTTATAAAACGGAAAAGGAGACACCAACTAACAACTAACAATTGGGTTCCTTAAACGGGGCGGTGCGTCGAGGGCGGTCCGCACGACTATCAGATACTTAGTTAACAATGAAAGTGAATTAAGGATTTAATTAAAATAGCTTCAAATGGCGAGAGAACAGGTCCAGTATGCAGAGAAAGGTCTTGCTATGGAAGGTATATACATATATATTCCTACAAATAAAATTATTAATGAGAAAGTTTGGATGTTTGTTCGTTTGTTACCCAATCACGGCGTAACTCCTGTACGGTTTCAATTAAATTTAGCACTGAGATAGATTACGATTGTAGAACCGCGTGAGCGGATCTGCAGGTGGTTGCTAGTCTACACTTATATTATGTTTGTAATGTATAAACTCAAAAACTACTGAGCCGATTTCAAAAACTCTTTTACCATCGGAAAGTTACATTCACCCTGAGTGACATAGGCTACCAGGGGGGAGATAGGAGGGGAGGCTGTTTTTCATCCTGAAACTACCCGTGCGAAGCTGGGACGGATCGCTAGTTTGTTATATTTAGATATTAAGAACAAGTCTTTGTCCAGCAGCGTGACACTGCAGGCTAATTGTAAAAAAAAAACTAAAAGCAATACACATATAATAAACACAAAACAAGGCAAGTAATAAAACATGACGACCTCTGTGACGCGGCGGGCGAAGGTTCGCCTGCGACGCAAGAGGTTGCGGAATCGATTCCCGCCTCGGAAGAAATATTTGTACGATCTGCAGATATTTGTTCAGGGTGTTCTGAGTATTTTCTATGTTAATAAAAAATATCTATCCGTGTAATGTATTGTACTAAGTATATCAGTTATCTATTACCCATAACACAAGCTCTGCTTAGCTTGGAGCTAGATAATGTTGTGTGAACTGTCCAGCATTATTTATTTATTTATGTCCTCCAACATATAAGTACCTACTTAATTATAGCTTAATAAGTAGATGATAAGCATACAAGAAAATAGATCTTTTTTCCGCAATACACCAAGGTTATCTAGAAGAGATTGCTTTCTATCATTAAGGTCTCCTTCGTACTTCTTTTTGATGTACAATAAAGAATTTTCTATCTATCTATCTATAAGCAATTACATACATACCTATACCGATGATAAACTGCCATACCTCCCAGCTACAGACCATAATTTTCTTTTTCCTACGCGCACCTTGATAAAAACCTTCATCAGCGCACTGGACCACCTTAACACAAGGTATGCTCATAAGAAGAGCATTCCTTGAATATTTACACCATTGACAGGTGAGCACTCGGTATGACGCGACATTCCGGCGACTTCACCTGTCGCGCGACACAATCGCCGAGCAAAAACTGCAAATATGTCGTACTTTATATACGGCTCATTATATGGCACGCGGCAAAACCAGATAATAACAGATCAGCTGGCTCATTACCTAGTTATGATAGGGTTGTTCACGTTGTGGCCGGGTAAAATGTGGCCGTTTCGATATGGCCGTCGTTAATAACCTTTTACCGTTGTGGGCGGAAAAAAAGTAAAAGTATAAACGGATGTATAAGCTTCAATAGAAATCAGGAAGATAAATAAATAAATTACATACATACATACATAAACTCACGCCTGTTTCCCACAGGGGTAGGCAGAGACCACGGATTTCCACTTGCTACGATCCTGACACACCTCTTTTGCTTCATTCACTCTCATCACATTCTTCATAGATGCTCGTCGGTTAAGGGTACTCTTGACCTGGCCTTTTTCCAGAACGTCTCCGATCTGGTCTGAATATGTTCGCCGAGGTCTTCCCCTTCCCACTGTCCCATTCACGCTCGTTAATAAATAAATTATATTTTATTTTAGAGATAAAGCTGTGAAGTGAATTTTGCGCATTAATAAGTACAGCAGGTTTAATTGAGATACTTTAGAAGAAGCTTAAAACATGAATAACATGATAAAAAGTCTTATGACCAGTAAATAAATAAGCTGAGATGGCGACGACGCTGTACTTCAAAAGATCAATCTTCAGATAGTCAATAGGTCATTCGTCATCATGCTTTTAGAGATAATAGTTATTAATTTATTGTTTGTCATTTTGTGTGTCAATAAAGAGTATTTTTTTTAAGAAAGGACTAACCAACTGTATTCCTAATAAGTTTTATACTTCTACCCGGCCAAGAACCATAGGCACATCATTCAAGAAAACAAACTCCGCTACTCCAAGACTGCCACGTGACTAACACCGGATGACGTCACTATCCAGTTGCCACTTTATTGCAACAATAAAAGAATTGCGGAAAAAAGCAAAACACTAATTAAAACAAAAACTAAACTAATAACATAAACTAACATTAAACTTATCAAATGAAACAATCAAGACACACCGTAATTGACCGTATTTTTTTTTGGTTTTGTGTTTTGTGTGGCTTTGTGTTTTTTTCAGATTGTATAGAGGAAATATATGGAGAGAGTACGATTACACTATGATGATGATGATGACGTAGGCTGGTGTTTGTCACGTGACCATCGTTTCTCGGAATAGCATACCTGGCGAAGTATATTTTTAACCCCCGACGCAAAAACGAAGGGGAGTTATAAGTTTGACGTGTCTGTGTGTGTGTGTGTGTGTGTGTGTGTCTGTCTGTCCCAACGTAGCTCCCGAACGGATAAACTGTTTTTTTTGTTTGAAAGGTGTATTTGTCTGGAGTGTTCTTAGCTATGTTTGATCAAAATCAGTTCAGCCGTTTCATTGCGTTAGGGTTTTTTTAATTTTGACAAAATTAATTACTTGTACCATGCAGCGGCAGAACTATACGTTACGTTAACACTTAGTGATGGGAAAGAGACGGTTTCATATACACAGTTCAAAAAAGTGAACCAGCTCATGAACATTATGACATACCTCTTAATTTCACGGTTTGTTACAAACCCTGCATTGTACTGTAAATTATAGGCACAACAGAATTGCACTGCAGTTGTGGTCCAAGGTTAACTATGTAATTCATCAATGCAGGACAAAAAGTGGCTGCGGTAATGGCCTGTAATTTTAAGTGACCTGTAGTGTAAAATACTCGGTATGTACAAGATATTTTCATTGTTGGTTTTGCCTACAATTACATCATTTCTTTGTCATTTGCTGCATATAGACTTTTGTATCTTACTCTACGGTTCTCTTCCGTTTCTACGACACGGAGTACAACAAAACGCATCAGGACAAAAAGTATATTTCTTGGCGAGTAGTTCCAAACAGATCCCATGGCTATTATCCTGTGGACTTTGATCTTACTAATAGAACCATTAAATTTTGCTGTCACCCATCCATTTTTTGACCGCGTCCAAGGTTAATAGGTGTATTTTCAGATATTTGTAAAGAGTACCAACTTAAAACCATTCAAAACAGATTGGCGTATCATTAAATATATAACCTCACCTTTTTTAAGTTTATTCAGTATTACCAAATCCTACTTCGTATTGTATAAAAAAATATCTAACCCTTGATTTGATTGATCTGAAATGCCAATCTTTGGCTCACCCTTGCTTGACCTTAGCAATAAGTCATATTATATTGTAATATTACTACATGATAGCAGTATGATAGTATAAGCACCTACCCTTCCATAAGACATTATTTCTCGACAAACATTTATCTTGAAGCACCTGCTTGTACTGAGCCACAAATAGAAGCTACCTCATATTAGTATTAAAATAAGCATATTACATCCATACATCTATCATACCACACCAATAGCCATTGATTGGCACATGAAAGATGAAACAAATGAAAAAATCTGGTTCATAGTATCTCTCATTCCCTCCTCTCTACAGTTAACGTGTCAGACAAAGATCGGTTATGTTTGCAAAGCTTGTTTATTGGCTATATTTTCGCTTTAGCAATGCTGTACCAGACTATCGGGTGTTATGTGTAAACTGCACATACCATGTCTCTCACTAATTACAGTGGATATTATAAAACATTGAACAGTAAATAATGACCCAAAGGTCCATAAAACGCTGAAGATAGCCGTGTACAGCACGTTATTAAAGAAGGCACACGGTTATTAAAGCCGCCAGCATTTTACTACACTTACAAATACGAATGGGAAAAGGTAAAAGACCTACTGTTCACCGAAGCGGATAAGCACATCGTTTCACGGCCTAGCTTCACTCACTCGCTCGTACCTATTTTACAAAGGCAGAAACTTGAATGTAGTTTTACAGCTGCAAATAATTTTGGCGAGACCCTGCCTGCTGCATATTTGCGACGTTTTTAACGCTGGCCATTGCCTGATTCTATATATAATACCATTATTTTTAAAGCATTTATTTATACTTTGTTACAATCGCTTTCCAGTTCAATATAACTTATTTTTTAAGACGTTGCTGGCATCCGACTGAGTTAAAACTTGGCAATACGATAATATTATGACAGCGATCTGATCTGATGAGGAGACGGAAGGTGAATAGTGCAACTCTTCTTCCATGATTAATATTAGCCTGGTAGTGTTTGGGCTTATTTTGATTGGCTCACGATTCCTATATCTAATTGAAGAAAAGCTTTTTCGAAAAAGTTGACGAAATCGCAATGTTGCGCTTGCAGTGAGAATGCAACCGTCAAGACTTCTGCGTCAGAAACAGCAATTTGAAAAGAAGCAACCAAATGTATCAAGACTCTTGCGTCAGAAACAGCAATTTGAAAAGAAGCAACCAAATGTATCAAGACTCCTGCGTCAGAAACAGCAATTTGAAAAGAAGCAACCAAATGTATCAAGACTCTTGCGTCAGAAACAGCAATTTGAAAAGAAGCAACCAAATGTATCAAGACTCTTGCGCCAGAAACAGCAATTTGAAAAGAAGCAACCAAATGTATCAAGACTCTTGCGTCAGAAACAGCAATTTGAAAAGAAGCAACCAAATGTATCAAGACTCTTGCGTCAGAAACAGCAATTTGAAAAGAAGCAACCAAATGTATCAAGACTCTTGCGTCAGAAACAGCAATTTGAAAAGAAGCAACCAAGTGTATCTAGACTCTTGCGTTAGAAACAGCAATTTGAAAGGAAGCAACCAAGTGTATCATCGTAAAACTTCTCGATTTGCATGCAACGCTTCAGTCGATAATGAGCCTAATAAAAAGGAATAAGTAATACATGTAAATAAATCAGGCATGTTTTAGTATTCATCAACATTAAGAATGTACAGGCATAATAAGGAGGCGGGCGAAGGTTCGCCTGTGACGCAGGAGGTGGCGGGTTCGATTCCCGCCTCGGAACAAATATTTGTGCGATCTGCAGATATTTGTTCAGGGTGTTTTGGGTTATTTCTACTTATAATAAAAAATATCCATCTTTGTAATGTATTGTATTAAGTATATCAGTTATCTAGTACCCATAACACAAGCTCTGCTTAGCTTGGGGCTAGATAATGTTGTGTGGACTGTCCAGCATATGTGGTTTGTGAACATTGACGCTCTTAGATTATTCAGCAATAATAATCTAGCCGTTTTTTTTTTTTTTTTTTTTAACATTGATAGACCTTTGTTTGACCACGATCTCACCTGCTGGTAAGTGACGATGTGTTATAGATATTCAACGATAAAGTGATCCATCCTCCAATTTGGTCTACCGGTCCAGTATTTATCAGTTGTTTAGCAAGACCTAGTGGGCGCTCAAAATTATCTTTCAATAGTCATCTGTATTATATTACTATCTACGTATATGTAATTATATCTATCTATGTATCTATGTATGTTTAGTAGTAGTAGAGCTTTTTTGTGAAAGAGTTCGTCCGGGGAAGTACTACCACCATACTTATTTCTGCCGCAAAGCAGTAGTGCTCGCATTGCTGTGTTCCGGTTTGAAGGGTAAGGGTGCCGGTGAAATTACAGGCACATGAGACTTTTCATCTTTATGCCTCAGGGTGGCAGGCGCAGTGCAATGCCACATAGGTTGCGTCCTAGGTGGACGTGATCTATGAGGTAATGCACTGTTCATAGGCAGAGGTTACCACTTAACATCAGGTGGGCCATCTGCTTGTTCCGTCATTCAGTAGTATAAAAAAAAAAAAAAAAAAAATGTAAGCCATACTACAATAATCGTATAACAAATATATCGTACAATAATTACATTTATCTTTTATTCATTTCAATTGAGACAATACACAATCACGGTACCAGTACATTATGTATTATCATGACTATCATCATTATCAGCCTACAGAAGTACTCCTGAATTATGTACAAGTATGCCAAATGTCTGTATATCTCTTAGTCCTATTTTCAACAACACATTAACGGACGTTTAAACGGCTGTTTAGATTAAACAATTCTTTTTGACAGATGTTTTCATACGTTATCTGTCACTTTGACGATTGATTACGGTAACTGCCCGTTTATTTGTTCGTGAACTTGGGCCTTAATATCATAAATAATAACAACAGTGTCAAAAAATAATACATCAGAAGTTAGATACACCGATTAAGGTAAAAGAGATAAAACTATGAAACACAATTTTAAACAAACGCTTAATAATTTATTGAAAGTATTCGAGAAGGTAGCTACCGAAACGAATCAACTAACCATCAGCATTGCACGCGTACAAACTGCTGGAACACTTCCCACACCTCGTGACGATTAACGTGAACATAGAAGCAAGAATAATCCGGCGATAGTCGCGATATGAAATGAAACAGTAGAGTAGTTCCTGTGTGATCCATTGACATTGACCCATTTTTGTTTTTTTGTTTTTAGTATTAGTAATAGTAATTTATTCAGTAACAAACGTCACAAATTCATAATAGTGTACATCAAATTCAGTGTTCTTAGAATCATTATTCCTGGGTGGGACAACATAGGTATCCAAACTAGGAAAAATCCTGTGAGATGGCATACCATTGGAGTTTGATCGTCCTGTTTGATCCATTAACATTTATAGTCAGTTTTCAATTTACATTCACTAGGAAGAAATTACAATTTTGAACCAGCTCAACACTCAATTTTAGTGCACATCCAGCTTGTTTCTGCTCAAAGAACGTGAGTGAATCCTAAAACAATGAAACAGAAGAGGTTTTAGCAAGTGGTAAGCCTTCTACTTTCACCCCTTGCGAAAATAGGCGTAATTTAGTATATTTTCATCATCATCCGTAATTCTGGAATTACGGAAAATATTTCAGTAATTCAGTTTTTTTTTTTTTTTTATACTATATGAATGCCGGAACAATCAGATGGCACACCTGATGTTAAGCGGTAACCTCTGCCTATGAAAAGTGCATTACCTCATAGGTCACGTCCACCTAGGACGCGCCCTATGTGGCATTGCACTGCGCCCGCCACCCTGAGACATAAAGATGAAAAGTCTCATGTGCCTGTAATTTCACCAGCACTCTTACCGTTCAAACCGGAACACAGCAATGCGAGCACTATACTGCTTTGCGGCAGAAATAGGTATGGTGGTAGTACTTCCCCGGACGAATTCTTACACAAAAAAGCTCTACTACTACTAAAAAAAAAAGAAAAATAAAACAATAAAGGAATTATTCCTACGACGACCTATACCTATTTCTTATTTTGACGCCCTCTGTGGAGCGGCGGGCGATAGTTCAACTGCGACGTAGATGGTTCCCGATTCACGCCACGGAAAAAATATTTTTGCGGTCTGCACATATTTGTTGAGGGTGTTCTGGGTATTTTCTTTGTATATCTAATAAAAATATCTATCTATGTTATGTATTGTATTAAGTATGTCAGTTATCTAGTACCCATAACACAAGCTCTGCTTAGCTTGGGGCTATATAATGTTGTGTGAACTGTCTATCATTATTTATTTTATTATTATTATTCCCATTTGTCATCCCGCTCTGACACCCATGTGACGATATGGTGACAGTTAGGACAAAAAAGTTCGATCTGTCCCCCTGTTGCAAAAAGGGGGACAGCCAGAAAATATTCTTGTCTGTCCTCCAATAACAAAAAACATTGAATAGGTACACTATTAGGCTTTTAAGACCTAGTAGTAAGTAGGGAAAAGAGCTATCCGTGGTACAAATTTTCACATTATTTATTTATCTTACATAATGTAATAAGCATGTGCCGGATACCAGATACCGGTGGCAACTGAACAGTGACTTCATCTGGTGTTAGTCTCGGAGTAACATACCTTGTAGGTATTCTTGGATCACTATACTGCTTGAATTTGTATTGTGGCCGATTGTTGTGCATAATGCGCTTATACGAAGATGCACTTAGAAAGTGTGAGTAACCACCTTTAAAGTGCAAAGTGATAGGAAATTGTTTAAATTATTGTTAACCTTTTAAGATGAAAGGCGATAAGGATGCAACTGAACGTATAAAATTGCATCTTCTACAAATTCTCCAGATTACACTCCTCATGACATTTCCAATAGAAAGCTTAAAGATTTATGCGCTGACTGATACTTAGTAGTAAGTGAGGAACTTGCAAATTATCAGGCTATTTACTAATAGGTACTTCTTCATACCAATGTTAAGCAAAATGCTTAGTCCTGATGTACCTAGTTTGAGCTCAGTTTTATAAAATACAACATATTTTTAAAAATTAGTGATTGGAACGATGTGCTGTTCAAAATGAGCCCAAACACGGCCCAGTCTACTATAATATTATTCATCCAGGACTGCCGTTGTCCTGACGTCGTGAGTGACGTTGTCTGCATCATCAAATCATCATTATATTGTATTGTCTTTGAAACTTGACAGGTATGCCAAATTTCAGCTCAATCAAACACCGGGAAAAGGTTGAAAATTCAAACTTTTTATTTGATTCCAGTTAAACAAACAAGGAAACGGACGTGACAGTAGTGAATTCAAAGTGGGAGAGAGACAGAGATATACCTTGTTATATCTTGGTATGTATTACTTGCTTTTGCTTATAGGTTTCGTAATTTTGTGTGTGTCTATAATGTTGGGAAATTTAAGCCCCTGAATTTGTATTTCTGATAAATTTATAAGTTTTTTTTTTGCCTGAAATAAAGAAAATCTAATAAAATCCACAACAAATAATGAAGTATCTATTTCGGAAGTAAATTAACAGTAACCCGTTATTGTCCTCAAACAAAATACATCAAACACTAATGAACTGAACAAATACTCGTAGTTCAATGATGAGAGTCAATATTTGGCCATTACCACAGATATGTGAATGAGAGAGTACTCTGTTTATCAATGATTATTGATGATCAGCTAGAGATAATGTACATTAACGGGTTATGGGTAAAAAAAGGTGTGTCAGCCCTGCCGCACGACTGGAGTTTACTCCAGTCCAGTTCAGAAAACATAACGACTTCACTTTTTGTAAACGCTCGGTTTTACGATTTTACTCCCAATCTATTTGCGTACCGTGGGCCTTATATGAAAAAAACGATTCGGTAGTAATATTATACATACATAGACACACACCTATTTCCCTGAAAGGGTAGGCAGAGCCTCACCTAGCAGAACCTAATTTGTGTGTTTTAATTATATATAAAAAATAAGTATTAAGTTATGGAAATAAAGGCCAAATAATACTACACCTAAAAACTCTCGAAATTCATCCATCCACATACACTCTTCTCCAAAAGGCAGTCATACTGAACACATGCAGAATAGTAAGGAAATTCTTAAACATAAATTAACCCCTATGTGACGTTGCACTGAGCACGCCACCCTGAGGCATAAAGATGAAAAGACTCATGTGTCAAAGTCAATTTCACCGGCACCTTCAAACCGTAACACAGCAATGCGAGCACTGCTGCTTTGCAGCAGAAATAGGTATGGTGGTACTACTTCCCCGGACGAACTCTTTCACAGAAAAGCTCTACTACTAATTGTTTATTGATAATAATTTGTTATATTTTCGTTGTGTACAATAAAGTGTTCCTCTATCTATCTATCTTGTTTTCATAATTTTGCACAATCCTATCAATAATTTGAAGAACAACGATTTGCAATTAGTCATTCGTAACTTTATTATTATTATTATTAATTTAAGTAGTATTAATTATATTATTATATTATTATTTATTACAGGTTATAAAATACACCCATATATACTCAATACTCAATATATTTATTGCTTTCACATGGTTAACATAATAGTTCTTACATAAATACTTAGGTAGACTCGCACATGAACCCTGTTTTTAGGGCATAGCGGGTTCGATCCTAGGCTCCGCACCAATGACTTTTCTAAGTTATGTGCGGATTTCCATCGCTCTGTGCTTCGGAGGGCACGTTAAGCTGTCGGTCCCAGCTGTTATTGATTAACAGCAGTCGATAAGCCATATCAGAGGCCCTCGGGCGGCTTGACAAACTCTGACACCAGAGGCCAGCACTACCTCATACGAAACGAAACGAAACGAGGGCATAGCAATGGAGAGGTAGACCGAGGTTCTCGGGCCCCTTTCGTAGGTAAGTATTATTATTATTATTTGTATCAAGTTATATTTATTGGTATTATTAATGTCAGCTGATTATTTATTTTTATTCATTTTATAATTTTTAACGTCAGTTTGTTTATATTATTTCACATATATGTGCCTAGCCCGCCTACTCTAAAAAATCTTTAATATTATAATAGCATTTATCCAATAAGAAGGACTTGAGTGTTTTTATAAATAGTTGATGCCTTTTTATGTCTTTTATTTGTAACGGAAGCTGATTATAAATTCAAAACACATTAAAACACAATAGACTTAAAACTTCTTTACTACTTACTAATACTTTACATACATACATACATACATAGACACACGCCTCTTTCCCCGAAGGGGTAGGCAGAGCCTTAAAGGGCCTCTTTTCACAGTGGGTTGCACCATCGAAGGATATAGACGTGACAAGTGGTGAGCTCATCGCCGCCATTGCTTCCCACGACTGACTCAGCTAACGCTGTCTTCCAGTAATAACACATTCTAATAATAAGCTAGCAGCCAGGACAAATCTTATACCAACGAGTCTTATCAACAAGTCCGGGTAATCCCTTAGTCGGCTTTTACGACATCCACGGGAGGGGAAGGCCGTGGTGTGTCCGGCCTAAGAATAGGCTAATACTTTAAACTAGCAATAACTACATGCTAGAACAAACATACCCGTGGTTTCATTAAAATGCAAACTGTTTTTAGATCATCTATCTTTACAAACAGAACCTACTTTAAACTGGGTTCCATTATTTCAGGCAAAAAAGCTACAAAAAATGAAGGCTTAGCAAATACCTACCGTCGATTCGTTAGCACCTGTACGCCATTTTATTGCAAACGAACTTTTAACGGTCGTGCGACCGGTTTGCAGCCATATGAGAAGCCTATCATCGCGTGGTCACTCGGTGATTGTAAACGTGATCGATCGGACAGGCGAGTGTGGCTTGCCACCTTCAGCAGCAGCCTTTACATGTACCTACACTGCTTGACGAAGCCTCCACGTAGAATGCAATGGGGAGATTGGCTTCAATCACCACGCTTGTCAGATAGATAGAAAGATACATAACACATTATTGCACACCACAAAAAAAAAAAAAAAAAAAAAAAACAATCAGAAAAATAAGTATGGAAGTACAATGAGCGATCTCTTCCAGTCAACCTTGAGATTGACTGGAATTGAGAACAATAAAGGACGGTGGTGTAGATCAAATAAATAAATAAATAAATAAGAGTATACGTATATACATACAATCTACCTTATAATACATAAACTATATAATATAACTACACAGAACATACCAAATAAATAAATAAAACATCTGAACATATTAAATTTTGAATTAACAGCATTACGAGATGGACAAAATATTATTGAGCAATAGCTTCTTGAAGATAGGAAGAAATTTAGCGGCAGGTGGATTGGTGATCGCAGTGTTGATGCTGAGCACACAGATTGATGCTGCTGGGATGTTCAGCTAAATAACTCCTTAGTCGCTTTGATGACATCCACGGAAAGCCACGGCAGGGTCTATTCTTAGGGCAGACACACCACGGCTGCTGCACCAATAGGCTGATTATGAAATACTAGAACCTGCCTACGGTTTTCTTCGCATACATAATACCGGTAAAAAGTATCTGTGGCAATCCATTTATATCTCTGTTAAATTTAATCGAAATCAATCTTAAAGTTATGGCGTGATTAACCAATAAATAACCATAAAAACGCATTAACAAAATTAAAGAATATTAGTAAGAAGGACACTCCTGATCTGGACACTTTTGACCGTGTGTCCAATTGTAGTAGTAGTAGAGCTTTTTTGTGAAATAGTTACCTCCACACCTATTACTTGCGCAAAACAGCAGTGCTGTATTCCGGTTTGAAGGGTATGGGTGAATGAAATTACAGGCACATGATCTTTATGTCTCAGGGTGGCGGGCGCGATGCAATGCCACATAGGGTACGTCCTATGTGGACGTGACCTATGTGGTAATGCACTGTGCATAGGCAGAGGGTACCGCTTAACATCAGGTGGGCCATCTGCTTGATCCGTCAATCCAAGTGGTATATAACAAAAAATAAATTTAAAAAATGGCACAGGACCGAGATATGTGGAGAGATACCCAGCTTTGGTACACTGCAGGCTGATCGTAATCGTAGTAAGAAGTATGAGCAGTAGAATAGTGGCAGACCCGTGGAACAGTTTGTTTTGAAAAATTATAGGTATGTGATCATATGTTCTAATTAATGAAACACAGTTTAACACACGTGATAGAGTTTCAGAATGATTAATTGAGCTGAACAAAGTATTCTTTAGATAAAGTATATAAAACATGATGAAATACAAGATGGGGCCTGCTCTCGCCTCGTGACGAATGACCACAGAGCTAGTAGGTATCCTATTGGCACCAGATACAGTGACATCTTGACCGCAGCGGCTAGGCTGTCTACGAGGAATGTAACGCTATCAATTCCTGGCTATCATCGATTGGGCACGTGATAGGAACGCGGCTGCGTATATATAGTTCATTAAGATTTTAGTTTTCAAAACTCATTTTGTAGTTTTAATTAGTAAATAAAGATTAATTAATTTTGTAAAAATTAAAAAAAAAACTTCAACGCAATGAAACTGCTGAACCGATTTTGATCAAACATAGCTAAGAAAACTACCGACAAATCCACCTTTCAAACAAAAAAAAATGCCACTACGATGCCACAGACAGACACACACCAACACACACAGACACGTCAAACTTATAACACCCCGTTATTTTTGCGTCGGGGTTTAAAAAAAACAGAAGTTCAGGATAGGATAGGATCTAATGCTTGTAGGTGCCTAAAACACGATTCGTATTATTTCGCTCGATGGAAAAATAACTTAAACGTGGGTCACACAACCTAAAAATGGGACCCACAAGTCTACACAGATTTTATTTGAAAAATAACAACTAATGTGATATTTAAATATACACAAAATAATACAATTGGCACTTCCTAGTGAATCAAGGTGCCATATTTTAATTTAAACCCTGACGCAAAAACGACGGGTTGTTATAAGTTTAACGTGTCTGTGTGTATGTCTATCTGGCATCGTAGCTCCCGAACGGATGAACCGAATTCGTTTTTTTTTTTTTGTTTGAAATGTGAATTTTTCGGGATTGTTCTTAGCTATGTTTGATCAAAATCAGTTCAGCCGTTTCATTGCGTTGTGGGTTTTTTATTTTTACAAAATTAATTACTTGGGAGCTAAATAAATATTAAAAACAATCAGGCGCTGTGCATTTGTCGCAAGCGTCAAACTGAAATCCGAACTGAATTGGTCTTTGAAAGATCGACGATTCTTTCAAAACGAATTGACCTATGTTAGGTTACCTATGATTTTATGTTACCTATCACCCTGCTACATAAATAGCTTTACTGCCTAAGCTCGTGGTAGTAGAAATGTGGACAAGCCATGGGTGGTTTCCGCTGTTATATACTTCACGAACTCTACAATAAACAGTAAGTGGTCATTCAATTACCCCGAACTTCAAAGAGTCAATAATTGCTTTACATCATACCTCTACAATAGGCCACGGTTCAATGAACTATGCAAAATAATCAACCGTCGTTTTAACTGCCGTCATCTGAATCGATGTCTGGCCGTAACCGACTTTTGTGCCATCTTAATTCCTGATAGTGAAACCTGTTTCATCAGTACTGACTTCCGAACAAGGATGCATAATGTAAGATGGTTTTAGTTATTTCACCTACTTCTTATTGCTAGAAATTCAAAAGATTAGTAGACCCAAATTTTATATGATTTAAAAACAGAAAACATCAACGACTCATTATTAAAAAAAGAAACGTCATTCTCGTCCTATAATTTGTCTATCTCGAAGGACCACCAGGCTAATCATACGTTTTATCTAAGCCTTGAATCCAGTTCCCATCCCACGGCTTAAAGATGAACCCATTCTAAATCAATCAAGGTTTTCGGTGTGTCTGTACTTCACCTACAATGGTTTTATAGATAATTTTTGACGGTATCAGTATTAGTGGGAGGCTGGGAGTGCGATGGAACACGAATCAATGTTTTTAATACGGGTTTTTATTCACTTTCAGTGTGTTAGTTTTGAAGGCTTATTGTATTGCCTATTAGAAATCTCTTACGTCATTATATTTTGAACGAAGCCGGCATTTCAGATGTGGGAAAAAATTGAGACGGATGAGGAAGTGATTAGCTACTAATCCCTGTCAACTAAATAAGTTAGTTAACAAGTAATTTGACACAAACACCATTATCATACATTTGAAATCGACGAAAAACTGATCAATAATCATGACATAAGAAAAAAAAATGGGCCTCCTTAAACAGGTTTAGCGCTAGTCTATTTCGTCTTTTTATTTAGGTAAAACCAGTAATAAAACAGCAGATAAGGATTCACATATCGAATCATTGTCTAGGACATCGTAAAGCTTTGAGACATCACAAAATACATACATACATACATACATAGACACACGCCCCCCCGAAGGGGTAAGAGATTTCTAATAGACCATACTATGGGCCTTTAAAACTACACGCTGAAAGTGAATAAAAAAACCGTATTAAAAACATACTTATCAAAAAATAAGAAAATAGTATTAGTGATATAGATTCATTATAAAATACTGATTGAAAACAAATTAATAAGTAAAACGCATCAAACTTCAAGGTGAAGATTTTTATCTGGACAACATTTGATGAGGAAGTGTAGGGCAATCTTTTACGTTTCATTATACGGATATCTTTTAGAACTAAAATTAAATCAAAAATTGTAACTGATCTATTCAGTTTTACAAGAATGTAATGTTGGAAGAACAATTATGTATCCAAAAGACATTTATTTGATTAAATAAATAAAATCCCGAAAATGTGTTTTTATAAACTCAGAAAACAAACAACAGAGTATTATTTTACAAATCATATTTGGTTGAAGAAAACATCCACTTTTTTCTTCAACCAAATATGATTTGACACAAATTATAGCCAATATAAAAGTTAGTAAAAGTAGTGTAAAATTATACTCTGTTTGTTGTATGTTTTCTGAATGAAAACACATTTTCGAGTTTTTTTTATAGCTAAAATAACATTTAAATTTTAGTACATACAAGTAATTTCGATGTTATTTTAGCTGTTAATCCAATGTTTTCTTCAATCAAATATGATTTTCCGCAAATAATAACAAATATAAAAGACATCAAAAAAAATTAATTTAAAAAAAAACATGTTTAAGCGTAATCATAAAAGTCAGATTTCAGTGTAAAATTATACTCCGTTCGCCCGTACCATAATTGTTTTTTTTTTTTATACTACTTGGATGACGGAACTAGCATAAGCGGTAACCTCTGCCTCGGTAAAAATACTTTAGTATGAAAAAGCAACCACCTTAAATAACATTGTTAGAACTAAAAGGTACACCAGGTATTAACGTAGTAATAGTAGTAGGTTAATACATTATATAGTTATGTATATCGTACAGAAATTGTGTGGAAAGATAGGAAAAAACTATTTAGTAAATGATTACTCCTTGTAATGTATGAAGTTTAACCAAATGCAGTCTGAGTAAGGCAAGTAGTCAAAGCAATCTTCGTAGGTACTTGTAAATAAAATACATTTTAACTCTATCAATTCAGTATCATCGACTGTTCATCAAACACCATGAACATGAATCGAGTCGCCGACAAGACAGCTGACGGCATAAAAACTCTTATCAACGCTGGGCGCGGCGAGAACCGTTACAAACGAGATGCAGCATCAATAAACACAGCTTGTTGAATAGATAGCTCAGTCCATGCAGTTCAGCATTGATGGCCAGTCATTAGGCACCTACACAGCAATGCGAGCACTACTGTTTTGCGGCAGAAATGAGTATGGTTGTAGCTCTTGGGTGTTATGTTGTGTTATGTTTAAGGACATGCAATGGATCAATGATAATAGGTTACGGGTAGCTCCTGAATCAGGCATTGAGGTGATGAAGTTCAAATACATTATTTTAAATGAATTCAAACAAAAAGCTGGCGGAATGCGGAGATTCATCCGCACACATTAGAGCCAGGATGGTCCCGGACTGTACGGTTTCAGAGGAACTTCCTCTCGCGAACACTCAGGTTAAGGAATGATCTCCCTGCAGAGGTTTTCCCAAGTGACTACAGTATGGGGTTCTTCAAAAGGGGTGTTTGGAAAAATTTAAAGGGTCGGCAACGCGCGTTTATTGTCTCTGGTATTGCAGGCGTCCATAGGCTACGGTAACTGCTAACCAACAAGTAATCTATCTATGTAATGTATTGTATTACGTATATCAGTTATCTAGTACCCATAACACAAGCTCTGCTTAGCTTGGGGCTAGATAATGTTGTGTGAACTGTCCAGCACTATTTATTTATTTATTAACGTGAGCGTTTCATGATGAGCTCACAGAGTGTAGCAGCTTTTCTGACGCAGCGTCGATCAAAAACCGCGTCATAGTAGTTTCAATTGATCGAGCGAACCAAATGAGTAATAAAATGATACGAGCGTCTACATCCAGCAAGAACTGTGCTGAGCAAGTGAACTAGCTCAGAGCTCGAATATAAATCTGTGCATTGTGCCCTTTACACACTCATCTGGGTGTAAAAGATATTATAGCTTGATGGTTGAACTATGCCGAGACGTGAAATTTAGTTTCACAATCATGACCAACTTCATATCAATGAAAAAGTTTTTTTTTTTTTTTATACTACTTGGATGTCTGAACAAGCAAGAGGCCCGCCTGATGTTAAGCGTTGCTATGTTATGTTGTTGCTATGGAATAGGGTTATTTCGTCATCAGAGCATTCAGAAAAAATAGCAATCGAAGTCAAAGTCAAACATATTTTATTCATTGACATCACAAGGATAATTTTGAATTGTCTTAAAAACTAATTTTACTCCTTGTTCCAACGTGACCAAACCTAGAAGAATCAGGCAACAAACACAGCTAGGCTATATTTGATGATCCTTCTTACTACTAGGTGCGTTCGTTTCGTATGAGGTAGTGCTGGCCTCTGTGTGTACTACTAGGTAGGAAGCGCCTGTGTGATGCCTGAAAGCGCAATGGGTGGCCTTATAGCTAAAAAGCGATCTTTTCTATCGGATGAGTTTTTAGACAAAGAGAGAGGTCCGATGATGGTATACAATAGTATACAATAGGCTACCTAGTAGTGTAACTGAGGCGGCTAGTCTTAACGCGTTTAAATATAAACTGACTGGCTCATAAGCAATACCTTCTACAGTTATGAGGAGTTCATTGACATAACATGATAACTTTCTGACATAAACTTATTGTAATTTACTATTTTAGTGTTCACGTAATTTTGAGATTTAATTTATAATAATGCGATTTTAATTATTATTTTTTTTATTTCTAATGACTGATAATTGAATATTATTATTATTTAATTGTTCTAATATTGTTCTATTTTTTTATTATTTAATGATTGTTAATTTATATTGGAATCTATACTGCAGTATAGTTAATATATGAATGTGTACGTGTAATACTCTTACCAAATAAATGATTATTGATTATTGATTATTGATGGCCTAAGTCACGCGTTGATGTCTTTTATATGAAACAACAAAGAATGGCTTCGATATTTACAAAATATAAAATCCTTTGCTTTATGAACAAGTATTTGAAACGAGATGGCTTGGAGAAGCTCAACTTATTATATCTATTTCAATTAACGAATACTCAATTACTGGTAGTTACGATGGTGGACCAAAGGGTAAACCACTACAATGTAGAAGCTCTTTCAAAATATGTTCAAATTACTAAAAGACTGAATGGAAGTGATTTATTACGTACCACATTCACAATTAGTTCACGATATTCTAGATTTTCATAAAAAATACTTACGAGTTCCCTATAAAGATTCAGAGTATCTATTTTCTTCGTTGTTAAACATTAAAAGTGACTGTTACACTTATACCCGCAGTCAAGCACACACCTTTTATCGACTTTTTTTTTCAAATGTTTTTTTATTATATCACCTTGTAAAAGTAGTAAATATAAAAATAAATAAATAAATAATAAATAATAATGCTGGACAGTGCACACAACATTATCTAGCCCCAAGCTAAGCAGAGCTTGTGTTATGGGTACTAGATAACTGATATACTTAATACAATATAATATATAGATAGATATTTTTATTATACATAGAAAATACCCAGAGCACCCTGAACAAATATCTCCGATCGCACAAATATTTGTTCCGAGGCGGGAATCGAACCCGCAACCTCCTGCGTCGCAGGCCAACCTACGCCCGCCGCGCCACAGAGGTCGTCCAAAAATAGACAAAAGCAAGAGCGAAAATCTCCTATGACACATATTATTTACATAAAAGGAGATTACATCATTGGTTTTAGATTATGTATCTTTTGGAAACACAATATACATTTGTATTTGTCTGTATTTGTTAACACGTTTTTTTTTTTTTTTTTAATACTACTTGGATGACGGAACAAGCAAAAGGCCCACCTGATGTTAAGCGGTAACCTCTGCCTATGAACAGTGCATTACCTCATAGGCCAAGTCCATCTAGGACGCACCCTATGTGGCATTGCACTGCGCCCGCCACCCTGAGACATAGATGAAAAGTCTCATGTGCCTGTAATTTCACCGGCACCCTTACCCTTCAAATCGGAACACAGCAATGAAAGCACAACTGCTTTGTGGCAGAAATGGGTGTGGTGGTAGTACTTCCCCGGACGAACTCTTTCACAAAAAAGCTCTACTATACTACTAAACCTACTACGAATAAACCTAATTATACCACCATTGCGGTTTATTTAAGGTGGCTTTCGCTTGTGGCGCGAAATTCAAATATTTTCGTGTTTTTTGCTCATCACAGCTCATCAACACTTCTTCAGATAGCGAAAACTAATTTGCCGGTAATAATATGACCTAACACACAAGTTTTTATCACATAAATATCATTAGTTTGGCTATGGATGTGCTTGTAACAAAGAAACACTGTAAATACCATTGAAGCATGAGCTGTGATGAGCAAAAAAAAACGAAAAACATTATATTTTGCGCCACAAGCGAAAGCAACCACCATATCAGTAGTAGAGAGCTTTTTTTGAAAGAGTTCGTCCGGGGAAGTACTACCACCATACCTATTTCTGCCGCAAAGCAGTAGTGCTCGCATTGCTGTGTTCCGGTTTGAAGGGTAAGGGTGCCGGTGAAATTACAGGCACATGAGACTTTTCATCTGTCTCAGGGTGGCGGGCGCAGTGCAATGCCACATAGGGTGCGTCCTAGGTGGACGTGCCCTATGAGGTAATGCACTGTTCATAGGCAGAGGTTACTTCTTAACATCAGGTGGGCCTCTTGCTTGTGCCGTCATCCAAGTAGTATAAAAAAAATTAAAAAAAAAACAGCAAATCTGTTAAAATATATATTAGTACTCATAGTAAAAGGAATTTGATTGGTTTTCTATACATTCAGTTTCTTAATTGATTTTTTGAAAGGCTTTTCAAATTTAGGTAAGTATTTAGCTACAATTTATAATTATCCAGTGGGAATACTTCACTTTTGACAGAGAGAGCTTTTATTAACTTGAGTAACCGACCCATAGCCAGATAGGTATGCAAATTAGTTACACACTTCACAGTCCGTAACCGGGCGCTCCGCCCTCAGTCAGCATCAGCTAGCCCTAAATACAAGAGCTATGTGTGCTAGCCGCGGTCACTACGGTTCACGGTGTTACTGGCACGAGACATTCGACTCAGGTTCAATAGCACCTATTCTGCCGTCAGAGTTTAAGACTGCGCCAACCCCAGGCAGAAATCTTCATACAAAAAAAACGCCACGCGCCGCTCTAAAAAGTAGTTTTTTATTGAATATCTCGTGAGATCCCTCCGTTTTATAGTATTGATCTTATTTATCCAATTTTTTACCCAATAATCTGTACCATATTGGCAAACAATCGAATCTAGCCAAAAAGTTAGAGGTAACTTTAAGTTTTTTTTTTATCGAGAATATTTTGTCCTATCGTGTTTCTCTCTGGGAGATCTCTCGGTATTATAATGTAGCATCCACGCAAATTTTTAATTTGAATATTGTACTTTATTTAGTCAGTTAAAAATCTAATCTAAGATTGGTAATTTTGCGTTATAACCCACCTTAAAAGGTTGCATCTACAGTTTTGGCCGAAATTGCCGTGATCAGCAGAAAAAGGCACATCCAACGGTTTTATTTTCTTCCTAACTCTGGTCTAAACGTACCAATAAGCAAATGGAAGCAATTATAATTTTTGTCCCATTTGTACAACGAAATATGAATATTAAAAATTAATGAGTAAAATTGAAACAAAACTGCATTTAAAGCGTGTACATTTTTTGTTATTACACAGCACACATTTGTTTTTTCCTTGTTATGTTTTTGTTAGATGTGCTCTTTTTCGGCAGAGCAGTATTGGCATTGTACTATTTTTCTATTTCGTCTGAACGAACGGCTATTTTTTGGAGAGAGTTGCTTATTTCTGGGGTTTAATAAACTACGATTTGTACCTAAACAAATAAACAACCAGACGTTTCATTTTTAGGGTTCCGTAGTCAAAGACAAGGAACCCTTATAGATTCGTCATGTCTGTCTGTCCGTGTATGTCACAGCCTTTTTTTTTCCGAAACTATAAGAGCTATACTGTTGAAACTTGGTAGGTAGATGTATTCTGTGAACCGCATTAAGATTTTTACACAAAAATTGAAAAAAAAAAACAATTATTTTTGGGGTTCCCCATACTTAGAACAGAAACTCAATTTTTTTTTTTCATTAAACCTATACGTGTGATTTATCTATGGATAGGTCTTCAAAAATGATGTTGAGGTTTCTAATATATTTTTTTTCTAAACTTAATAGTTTGCGCAAGAGACACTTCCAAAGTGGTAAAAAGTGCCACCCCCCCCCCCCCCCCCCCGTAACTTCTAAAATAAGAGATTGATAAAACTAAAAAAAATATATGATGTAAACTTTCACTCAAAATTGGTTTGAACGAGATCTAGTAAGTAGTTTTTTATTTTTGGGGTTCCCCATATTAAAACTGAAACTCAAAAAAAAAAAACATCATACCCATACGACCTTTGTGACGCGGCGGGCGAACGTTCGCCTGCGACGCAGGAGGTTGCGGGTTCGATTCCCGCCTCGGAACAAATATTTGTGCGATCTGCAGATATTTGTTCCGGGTGTTCTGGGTATTTTCTATTTATAATAAAAAATATCTATCTATGTAATATATTGTATTAAGTATATCAGTTGTCTAGTACCCATAACACAAGCTCTGCTTAGCTTGGGGCTAGACAATGTTGTGTGAACTGTCCAGCATTATTTATTTATTATTTATTTATTATATGTGTGTGGTATCTATGGATAGGTCTTCAAAAATGATTTTGATGTTTCTTATGTAATTTTTTTCTAAACTGAATAGTTTGCACGAGAGACACTTCCAAAGTGGTAAAAAGTGTGTCCCCCGTCCCCCCATAACTTCTAAAATAAGAGAATGATAAAACTAAAAAAAAATATGATGTACATTACCATGTAAACTTTCACTCAAAATTGGTTTGAACGAGATCTAGTAAGTAGTTTTTTTTTATACGTCATTAATCGTAATCCTTCCAAGATCTTTTATATTATGTTACTTGCTGCTACGGAACCCTTCATGGGCGAGTCCGACTCGCGCTTGGCCGCTTTTTTTATATTTTGTAATGTTGTACTGATATGATATAGGAGTCATGAGAATTGCTGTTTCGTCACCAGTTTCAAAATTCTGACCTATATACGGAAAAAAGAAGTGATCTGAAGAAAGAGGAGTTAGACGGACGTTTTCTAAATCATTTTGATAATATTAGTAGTACCTAAGTAAAAGATGAAGTGTAAGAGCGAGTGTGTGTGTGTGTGTAAGTGTTAAAGTGTTTTTTTTTATGTGTATGTTAGTTTCTAAGGTATTAATGTTGACATGGGCTTACTGTTTAGGTTTAGTGCATTTCTCAGTAAGCCTGAAATAAAGTTTTTTTTTTTTTTTTTTTATAAGTAACAAGTTGCGTGTCCGGCCTGAGAATAGGCCCTTCCGTCTCTTCACCTGGATGTCGTAAAAGCCAACTAAGCGATTACACCAGGGGATGGGCGGCAACATCCACGTGGGTAATCAACACCTATACTGCGATTATCAATCCTCTTGCCAAGTTTTTTTTTTTTTTTTATACTACTTGAATGACGGAACAAGCAGATGACCCACCTGATGTTAAGCGGTAACCTCTGCCTATGAACAGTGCATTACCACATAGGTCACATAGACATAGGCTCATAGGTTAGTGTGGTGATTATGGCAAGTCCCCATATTGCATTGTGGGGGAGGCGTCGTCCAACAGTGGACATATAGGCTGCTGTCGAAGTAACAAGTAAGTCTGGGGATTTTTATTGTATCTGTGGAAACGTATAATTCTTATCGTCGTCTCCAGCTGTTTCCGCCCACCGCTTATTCATCAGTTTGTTCCATATTTAGGTAATAACATTCAATGTTTTTAACTGATTCTGTGCATATTCAAAGTACCTACAACAATTCAAACACAAAATCATTTACCATTACTTTATTATTACTGTCTTATTTGACGACCTCTGTGGCGCGGCGGGCGAACGTTTGCCTGCGACGCAAGAGGTTGCGGGTTCGATTCCCGCCTCGGAACAAATATTTGTGCGATCCGCAGATATTTGTTCAGGGTGTTCTGGGTATTTTCTATATATAATAAAAAATATTTATCTATGTAATGTATTGTATTAAGTTTATCTAGCCTCAAGCTAAGCAGAGTTTGTGTTATAGGTACTAGACAACTGATATACTTAATCCAATATATTACATAGATAGATATTTTTTTATTATACATAGAAAATACCCAGAACACCCTGAACAAATATCTGCAGATCGCACAAATATTTGTTCCGAGGCGGGAATCGAACCCGCAACCTCCTGCGTCGCAGGCAAACGTTCGCCCGCCACGCCACAGAGGTCGTCGAAGATGAACAAATGCACTTGTATCTAGGCAAATCTTTAAAGAAACAGAAACAACGCTGCAATTAATTGAAGGTTCAACGACATCATGAGACTGAAAATAAAACAAATCTTAAAGTATGGCGCATTCCTTGTCGCCGCGCCGTTGCGTTGATCCGTCCGACACAGCCTCTCGCGCCCGCCCCGTGTAATCGGTAACCACCGGGCAGACACACTGACAGACATGGATGTTAGGCTTCATCATAGTCTTCATGATGACGGAGGGAATGTTTCCACCCACCAGCTTTACGAAGATTAGCAAGAAAATCTCCCTCGAATCATTAACCCCCGACGCAAAAACGACGGGGTGTTATAAGTTTGACGTGTCTGTGTGTGTGTTTGTGTGTGGCACCGTAGCTCCCGAACAGATGAACCGTTTTTTTTTTGTTTTTTTGTTTGAGAGGTGTATTTTTCGGGAATGTGCTTAGCTATGTTTGATCAAAATCGGTTCAGCCGTTTCATTGCGTTGGGGGTTTTTTTAATATTTACAAAATTATTTACTTTCTTTATAACTGTAGTTTTATGAATAGTTTGCATAAAGTCTACAATCCGCGCTGACGACTGGCGGACGTATCGATTGCATCGGCGCACGCGCACTGCCACAGATTAGGCAAGAGTACACGGTCAAGGCTAACCGTTCGCTTTTTACTCGCGTGAAAGTTCAACGCACGATAGCCTAGTCTTGTTGGCTTGAGCACGTACATGCAGAGTGATTATTTAATCTGTGGTGATGGAACAGTATAAAGTCTATAAGAATATTAAATAAATAAATAATGCTGGACAGTTCACACAACATTATCTAGCCCCAAGCTAAGCAGAGCTTGTGTTATGGGTAGGTTTTATATACCTAAATGATATACTTAATACAATGCATTACATAGATAGATATTTTTTATTATACATATTAAATACCCATAACACCCTGAACAAATATCTGCAGATCGCTCAAATATTTATTCCGAGGCGAGAATAGAACCCGCAACCGCCTGCGTCGCAGGCGAACCGTCGCCCGCCGTGCCACAGAGGACGTCAATTATTGTGTTCTCTCTGTGTTTGAATGCTGACTATACCTGCAGTATAATTTCGCTATTAGATAAGTTTTATCTTAGAATAATAATAAAATAGGAAATCTTTATCATTAAAATCAAACAAATAACAATACAACTTTTGAAACTATCATGGTTATGTACATAATTTTCACTAGAAACGGGATATTTACCATGATTTTTGAGTTTTATATGTTCCCGATATTTCGGCACAGTTGCATGCGCCATGATCACGGGAGAACTGACTAAAGTCTTTGCGAGTAGATGTTATTGGCAGATATATCGATCTACCCTCTTTCTCACTCTTTTATTACGAACGATACCACTACCATCGGTTTCATTGTCACAATTCACACCAACTCGACACACAACACTAACGGTGTCCGGACGCGTAGCAGGTACCACACTTTTTTGATTCTTACACATTCTTACCACAGGCTTCCATACTCCAGATAATTGAAAACCATCTTCTCTATTGAAGTTTCTGTACTTAGTAATCTCAATTGCCTCTTGTACCATTCTCGGTATGTAATGTCGCTCTGTCGAGATTACCTGCGGACTGTGTAGCTCGATCCAATGATTTGAGCCAGATTCCAAAAGGTGTTCTAACATCTACTCGCAAAGACTTTAGTCAGTTCTCCCGTGATCATGGCGCATGCAACTGTGCCGAAATATCGGGAACATATAAAACTCAAAAATCATGGTAAATATCCCGTTTCTAGTGAAAATAACAATACATACATACATACTTACACAAGGAAGTCAGTGGAAGGAGGTATCTCAGACCTGCATGCATTATTATGTGGGAGGTGTTTTTCCAGCAGTAAACTTCATCATCATCATCACCAGCCTTAAGACTTCCACTGCCGGATAGAATGCAATGGGTGATTTGACATAATAACCACGCTTGGCTGGTGGATTAGTGATCGCAGTATGGATGTTGAATACTCAGTTGGATGCTCCTGCCCATCTCCTTGTGTTATCCCTTAGACAGCTTTTAAGATATCCACGTGAGGAGACAGATAGATCTATTCTCAGGCCGGAGACACCACGGTGAACTTGGCTTATGTGATGTTGATGACAGGCAGTAACAGGGGTACTTTTCTTTTAGTAGTAGTAGAGCTTTTTTGTGAAAGAGTTCGTCCGGGGAAGTACTACCACCATACCTATTTCTGCCGCAAAGCAGTAGTGCTCGCATTGCTGTGTTCCGGTTTGAAGGGTAAGGGTGCCGGTGAAATTACAGGCACATGAGACTTTTCATCTTTATGTCTCAGGGTGGCGGGCGCAGTGCAATGCCACATAGGGCGTTTCCTAGGTGGACGTGACCTATGAAGTAATGCGCTGTTCATAGGCAGAGGTTACCGCTTAACATCAGGTGGGCCATCTGCTTGTTCCGTCATTCAAGTAGTATTAAAAAAACAAAAAACTTCTTACATTATCTTGATTAGAATTTGCCTACCAATAGCACCGACTGCCCTTGATAAAGTTAATTAGAAATTTTCAAGTATTGAAGTAGGTATCTTAAAAGGTCATCGTACAGATAACGAAGCATACACGAAGCTCATTAGCCTGGACATCTTTCTAATTAATAAGATTTTAGAGATAGTTCGGGAAATATAAACAGACCGTGATAAAATTCCTCATCGGGCACAGAACTCGTTAGTTCTCATACGTTATCAAACTAGAAAACGTGCCGAGATAAGCTAAAGGAAACCTAGGGCCTACTGTCAACTGAAGCGCACAGCCTGCTCTACTTAAACTTCTTACTTGTAAAGCTAAGGTCAGACCAACGCGTTTAGACCGCGTCCTCAGTGGCGTGCACGGTAGTGATCAATAGTAAGATGATCGCCATCGTGCACGGCACCGCGGACGCGGGCTGAACGCGTAGGTTTGGCCTTAGCTTAACAATCTTTTACCTTGTGTTCGTGACACAAAGCCAGGGCACAGATTAGATAATAGTTACTATGTAACGCCAGGGCCCCAAATTGCGCTATTTTTACCCGACTACGAAAAAGAAGGTTAATGTTTTTGTCAGTCTATGTATATGTATGTCTGTTCCCTGATATCTCTTAAACCGCTTTACTGATTTCGAGAAATGTGGTGTCTTTGGATAGGTGCTTCTACTGCGCGTGTCATAGGATATAATTATTGCATTTAAAAAAATCATCATGGCGGATTTTATAGACACATTAAAAAACTCAAAAAAATATATGTGATAATCATATTATTATCATGTTTGGTATCAAAGAAAGTTATTGATAGGCACATTCTAAAAATAAACTTATTGCATTTGCAAATGTTTTTAATTTCTTAAACAAATTGTAATTTTCATACTTTTCAGTAAAGAGTTTCCATAGTCAGGTTTTTTTCGTTATTAAATAAATAAATAAATAATGCTGGACACAGTTCACAGAACATTATCTAGCCCCACGCTAAGCAGAGCTTGTGTTATGGGTACTAGATAACTGATATATTTAATACAATACATTAAATAGATATACATTTTTTCATAGAAAATACCCAGAACACCCTGAACAAATATCTGCGATCACACAAATATATGTTCAGAGGCGGGAATCGAACCCGGAAACTCCTGCGTCGCAGGCCAACCTATGCCCGCCGTGCCACAGAGGTCGTAAAAAAACCAGAACCTTGAGCTGTAATTTCCTTAATCCGCTGAGTTTCAGGTCAATTCATGCACGGATCCCTCAACCCAGACGAAAATTAGCGCAATTGAGCCCCACCCAGATATATGTTTATTTACGCTTTACCTATCAGATTAACTTCTCAACCAACGAATTTATCCAGCAGCTTCGTTTTTTCATAATAATTAAGTTTGTTAGAGTCGTGTATTTCTTTTATCAATTCTACTTACAGGCATACAAATTCTGCCAGTGCATAAAACTCAAACAGGTGTTCTAGAATATTATTTAGCTAGTGCCAGCTCCGAATGCTAGTTGCTAGGTGCATCAATTTAGCCGTAAATACTCATCAAACAAACACGCCTAGATTTTATATACATACAGTAGTAGCAACTGGATTAGCAAGCTGATGTGGAAATGGGTTGGTCATATCCTATGCCGAAGAACCGACAACCGTTGGGGTAAGTGAGTTCTTGAGTGGAGTTGAGTGGTCTTGGCAAACGTAGCGTGGAGCGCCATCTGGCTAGGTGGAACGATGACCTAACGAAAGGCGGCGGGCAGAAAGAGGATGAGAAGAGCCGGCTGACACCGGGCTCAGTTGCGCGTATTGGGAGAGGCCTATGTCCAGTAGTGGACACTGTGGGGTGATGATGAAACTTAAACTCGTAGCAAGTATACTTAGAAACCTGTAGTTATGCGCAACATGATTTTGCGCACGTACGAGACGTATTTAAGTTTGACGCCAACTATATACCTATAGTTAAGTGGTAGGTATGTCAAGCTTTTAAAAAGTGCTACGCAGACGATTATGTCATGTTAAATGTTATTGTTTTATGTTTAACTTTGACATTGTCATTAATGATGATGATGTAATGGTCAGGTGCCGTTACGGTGGCCATTTCCTGGCCCTAATGGCTTCCGGCAGCATTAAACAATGTGTGTTCTGGAATGCTTCACGTTTTGGCAATATTCTCTAATTAAGACTTTTTGCTAGGTAATTTGCCTTATTAGAGGTCAAGGAGATCAAGGTTATTATAGGTCGAAAACTATAATGTTATATTAAAATTATAATTTTTCAATCGGAAGCAATCATTACAGCCCAGAAGGTTCCAATGTCAACCATCTTTCCCGCCGTGGTGTCGGTGTATTCTTATGTATGCTTATGCTTTGTCCTATCTATTTAATTAAAAACTTACAAAGAACGCTAAGCAAAATGCCACTAGCTTGGTAACACTCTGGTTACTATAAATGTGGCATACAATTTAAACTTCTAGTGTACATTAAACTCCAAGAACGACAGCACTATTTAAAAATATTGTCATGCCCTCTGAACAATACCTAACAATTTTTTTTTTTTTAAATGTTTCAATAAAGAAGCCACATATTGGTAATGACGAAGCGATTGGCTCCTCATTTGTCAAAATCAGTTGTTTTTAAAGGTTCCTTTTCAGTTTTTTTTTGGAAACATACATAGACGATAAACTCATTATCCTTCGTCGAAGCGGTATTAGCTTCGCTATGCCTCACTAAAGTAATCGGGCAAAAAGGAGTAATTTAAGTACTTTGTCGTGTATAAACTTTTGGACCAATTACTCAAGAGCAAGCTTCTGAAGTCATCAAGCGCAGCGATGCCATTTTTAGTTCAAACTAACGAGAAAATACAAATTGCTCACTTAGAATTCAAATCTAATTGGACAATGCTGGAACCTGTTAGGTTTCCTCTCACGGCTCGAATTGTTGGCCCAAATGATGTTTAAACAACTTCTTATAGCCCGCAATGAGCATTAGTAAGTACTTGTGTAATATGCGGATTATAAAAACTAAGAGCCAATTGTATTTCTTGTTGTGATTTAAGATAAACTAGAACTGGGTTTATTTGGGTTAATTTAAAATCCTCCGACATATCGATGTATTGCTTCTTTCTCTTCGTCATCATCATTGCCTACAGAAGTCCACTGCTGGACAAAGGCTTCCCCATAGAATTCCACGACGAACGATCTTAAACCGCCTCTAGTCACCGCTTTCCTGCAACCTCTATACCTAATTTATTTGGTCCTTCGTAAAGGGGCATTCCCCCTTTGCGTCGTCCAGTTTTTGTTCGCCATTCAAGAACCTTTCTTCACCAACGTTTGTCAGTTCTGTAAGCTATAAGGCTTGCCCATTGCCACATTAACTAGCTAATTCTGAGAGCTTTGTCGGTGATCTTGGTTCTTCTACTGATCTCCTCATTTGGGATTTGATCATGTAGTGAAACTCCAAACATAGCACTCAAAATTTTTCTTAACTAAGCTAAAAATCCTGCTGGATCTGACTTCTTCACTTCATCCTTTTGGCTTCTATCGGCCACAGTCAGAATGTGTCGAGTTCATCCGACCATCTGCGCCTGAGCTGTCCATGCGGCCGTACTCGGCCCACAATTCGGCCAGCATACGGCAAACTCTGTGTGTCTGATCCCAATCCCACTTCAACTAGGTAGTTTTCTGGGTAAAATCGGCGATTTTCGACTTTCGTAGTTTATTTCTCAGACGCATAAATTGACATGGGTAAAGATAGGTAGCAACAGAAAAGGTTAATTGAAGATATAGTCAAATTCACCTTGAATTTCGTTCGAAATGTTCTATTTTGACTCCCGAAATAATAAAATTTGTTATTTTCACATAAATAATCTTATTAAATTTTATTTTATAAACCACTTTAGTTGGAATCACATTAGCAAAATCTAGAATCTATTAGCAAAATAAACATATTATTGGACTTATGCAACCAGACAATTGCTCTATGCATTTGCACAAAAACAAAATAAATCTTCACAGGTAGGTATCTGATCATCAGCCAGAATTACGGTAGTAAAGCGTCTATTCTTAAAAGCTGTCGTGTAATATACCACCTCTTGTCTCCAGTCAAATTTGGACAAAATTGTGTGGCTAGTTAGTTTTAGTGGTTAGTATCGTTCAAAGAACTGTGTGTTAAACTGCTTAGTTTTGTCATAAAACTCGTACACATTTTAGACTTTTTTAGATGAATCTGCTATCTAGAGGATTATGCTAGAAGTAAAATCGTATATACTTAGTGTAACAGTTTTAGAGTCTCTGTTTTTGGCCATATATCTCGCAAAACTGCTGAAAACGGTTGGTGAACTAAGGTTCTTGAGTGGCGACTACAAACTGAATAACGTATTGTAGGATGGTTTCGATGTACCAACGACATCACAGGTCACAGAAAGTCAGTGGATCGACAAGGCTCAAAACCGTTCGTCGTGGTAATCTATGGGAGAGGCCTATATCCAGCAATAGACTTCTATAAGCTAATGATGACTATGATGATGTGGCAGCTTTTAAGCAATTTTTATCATGTAGGTAATTCTTCCAGCGTTCATTGAAGAATATGAAATCAAAATCCACATGAAGTCCGCATTTCGTTTTTAGAAAACAACTGTCACAAATATGGCGTACTGTAACACGGATTTTGTATGGAGACACCGATGAGCGCCCCTAATCGGCCACCTGGGTAAACTGGGTTATGACTTGACTGACACCCTTGACGGCTTATCACATTTAATTTTATTACTATAGCATTACGTCACTATAGTTTTTTTTTGTATTCCTCAGAAGCCATTATAAGAAGAGAAGAAGAAGAAGATCGGGCGAGTGTACTACTTATTTTAATCAGACATACATATTCTTAGTTTATTGTTCTTGTCATTATCAAAGTCACATCCAAAAGCTCGTTAAAGTTCACCGTAATACTTAATTTTTTTGCTAAGATACTTGTAATGATCTATTTCGGCAATAAACCTCATCAATATACATTCAGGTTAATCGTTTATTCAGCCATCCATTTATGAGTAACGAGATACCACATGCTTTCGATACATGAATCATTGTCAAATAAGCACGATATCTATTGTTTTCGTCACGAGCTCAGTAATGAAGTTTGCCAGTCGCTCCACTGATTTGAGTTTCGTATCCAATTTTACATTTGCAGCTTCCAAAACCTGATAACTTATAGTTTTGTTATCATCTGGCAGAACTGCAGACGCATTTATAATTTTGTCGTGATATACTTTATTACTATTGTTTCGTGGATTCGTGGTTCCCAAAGATCGTTCTCACAGTTCTGAATATGGAGTACTATTGTCCGTTCCATAGTCACTAGAGACAATTCTTGACCCTGTTCTACATTTTCATGTCGGCTTTTGAGAAGATATCACGTCTAAAGTGTTAAGCGTGATAGATATTTTTTATTTTATCTTTAGGAACAATATACTTCTCGTAGATTAAGGTCACAAATACAAATACAAATATATTTATTTCGTCAGAATTTTAGGTAGGTACAAGACAGTTCTTATTTTATAGGCGTAACACTAAAATTCTACCAATACAGGCATACGAAACTCACTTAATTATTTACACAATCAATCAATTAAAACAGTTATCACAGGACACCAGAAAAAGACAGAAAAACACAATCCTCTTTAAATACCTCAATTCAATTAAATTAATTAGCGCAATTCAAATTCAACAATAATAAAAGTAGGCACTAATAATAAATTCAAAAAATGACAGTTATAATTGCTTACATGTCAGGTACTCATTACTATAGAAACACCAAGACAAGAGAAGTTTGACTAATCTTGGCTTCAGTGCTCTTCGTGACAAGTCTCGATACTCCATAACTAATGAGCTAATGAACCAGTATAATGAGGAGCATTTTTAAAATTTGAGCATTATTATGTTATATGTCAACAAGTCTGGTCTACGAACCTGATATAGCAGAACAACTATCACCCCCAAACTCTTCAAACCCATCTCACCCTTCGCTGTCCTCAACGACTAGAATAACCTTTATAAGTTCTTCTTCGTCATTATCCAAATAACAAAATGTTCTTGTGAAACTGATAAAATAAAGATATTTTCTAACATTTTCTTTCGCTTATCTTTTTAAAGTTCTCTTGTTTAATCTGTAAATAAGGCTTCTGTGTCAAAGCACAGAATAATATTATGGTGCATGTTAGCTAATATGCAAACAAGTTGGGGACAGGTTCACAATCTATAAATTTATTATGGGCACAGAATAGATAAGCTTTTACAAGCAAAAGAGACATTAATAATAACAGAAGACTTCAAACCCTGCATTTGCAGCCACCTGGTCGAAAACCCTGGTGCGGCCCCAAAGCCCGGTTACGCAGTCATGACCCCAGGAGGTCAACTGCATTAAAATACAATCGAAAAAAAAAAATTACGTGTCGCCGAAAAAACCCGAGCTCATCTAACTTTCAATAGGACGATGTTGAAGTGATGCCAAGACGACGGCCAATATTACAGCTAGATGTGTATCAAAGGCATCTCGGTGAAACTCTGAAAGGATTAAAGTCTTGAACTAGGGCGAATAGCGATTGACCGAATATACACAGTAAATACGCTAATGCACACTGCTCCAGTGCTTGAAACTAGCATTGTCATCAGAGTGAGTGTCACTACTGTTTGTAAAGACCTACCTACTGTGCTATGGACCAAATTATTTCCACTGTAAAAGCCCATTTAAATAACGGTTAGAGATATCAATTGAATGGTTTATGTCATTGATTTATTATATTTGATGTTTTCGCAGATGATTAGATAATTTGATATACGTGTGATTTTATGGAAACACTTTACAAAATTTATGTAACGCTTTTCTACTTATGCACTAGATCCAATAGGAATTTGGACTACTGAACACCTGATAGAACCGCTTGTTTTCCTGTGTACCCTAAACATGATGAGGAGTTAAATTCACCCGCAATAGAAATAAAAAAAAAACAGAACATCAATAACCTTAGTAGTAGTAGAGCTTTTTTGTGAGAGAGTTCGTCCGGGGAAGTACTACAACCATACCTATTTCTGCCACAAAGCAGTAGTGCTCACATTGCTGTATTCCGGTTTGAAGGGTAGTTGCCGGTGAAATTACAGGCACATGATACTTTTCATCTTTATGTCTCAGGGTGGCGGGCGCAGTGTAATGCCACATAGGGCGGGTCCTAGGTGGATGTGACCTATTGTAACGCTTTTATTTTGTGACTCCTACCAGGGAGAGGCACATAAATGAGTGTACAGCGTTCTGAGATTAGATAAGTTTATTATAACACTATTTACATGTAACACAGTAATCAGACTACAATTTGGGCGCCTTATCTAGCATGAAAGAAAGTATTTATCTCAGGGTCATGAGTTTGAACCTACGTTACAAGTTTCTTAGCAACCAGGTCAGTATCGGTGGGCTCTCCGGCCAGAAGGACCGAGGGGCCCCCGTAAGATGTGGGACAACGTGTGGTGTCGAGTGTGAGGTGTTGGTTAGTTTGGACAGAACACTTATAAGGTGAAACACAGCTCGGGGAGTGAAGACACTCCCAGACCGCGATACCGGTTACGCAGGCCCAAGGTGGCTGGCTACGAAAGAAGGGAGCACAGCCGGGTCCCCGGCACCTGGTCCGTAGGCGTCCGGACTGGAAGGCGTCCTCCTCCCACCACGTCGTTGTCTCTCGAATGCTCCGGATACGGAGCTGGCTCAAAAGCCTCCCCAAAGAACCTGTCAAATAAATATTCATCCTGTTATGTTCTATTCGGCCACGTTCTTGAGCGCGCCGATTCATGATCAATATTACTTACCCCAATGGGGTTTCTTCGAAGGATTAAGCGCTTCGGCCTCGCCGTTATAACCGCCTGGCCAGATGGCCGACACCCGTCCAACCGAGCTCTTAGGAACCGCTTTAACCGCGGGGAATTTGGGCGCCTCTACTTAGAGGCTTGAAAAGAGTCGCCCCACACGATGGCGGGATCGATTAGAGCAGATGTTAATCGCCAACCTCACGTCCTCCGCCACGTGGTAGTCCTCCGCGTCAGCCTGGAGCCCTACAGAAAATCACTCATGAGTAGGAAACCTCGGCAACGAGACGTTGTCTAGAAGACCCATCCTCCACTTTTCCCACTTACCAGTTGGACGGAACTCGATTTAGCAAAATAGATGTGCTTGCGACGATGAACTCAAGAAAAGAAAGAAAGATGGCTGTCTCTTGCCAGTCGCCAACTTAGATTCTACCAAAACGCATTTTGGTAGGATTAGTGGTCTCAAATGGTGAGTTTATTTAGATAAAGGTGGACGTCAAAAAGTGACGAAGACCTGAGTAGTTCCATGTTAAATTTAGAAAAGGTTACAACAGCTCTTATCCTGGAACGAGGGAAAATAGTTTACCAAGCCATTATCTGAAACCAAGATGAAACTACTATTTTAGTAGAAATTGAAAATGTAAGCAACATTACGAAATAAAGATGTCACTGTCAATTTTATGGCATCTCAAGGCGGAACGCCAGATGCGTTTCATGCCTATATCAAAATAACAGGGTTACACTATGAGGTAATGGTAATGCACTGTTCTTAGGCAGAGGGTGCTTAACATCAGGTGGGTCATGTGCTTGACCCGTCATTCCAAGCAGTATTAAAAAAAAAAGCTTAAGCCCACTTATATCATTAATGTCAAAGTTACGACGTTTGGATGTTAGTATGTTTATTACTCAATCACGCTGAAACGGCTGAATCGATTTTGATGAAATTTGGTACCTACACAGATAGATTATGACCTGGATTGAGTTATAGGCTACTTATATACCTGGTAAAACGCGAGCAAAGCCGCAGGCGGACACTAGTGACACATAACTGCCACATTATAATTATAGACTGACAGTATTCATGGAAGTTATCAGATATTATTCCACGTGTCATTCACATAATCATTACTTTCCTTCCCGCCGTTTCATGTTCGTCTCACGTAGTATAAAAACATCTAAACATGGTAATTTTTTATCCTAACGTCACCGCTCAGATAGAATAAAGTAGTACCATGAGGTAAATAAAAAAAATTCTGGACAGTTCACACAACATTATCTAGCCCCAAGCTAAGCAGAGCTTGTGTTATGGGTACTAGATAACTGATATACTTAATACAATACAATACATAGATAGATATTTTTTATCATATAGAAAATACCCAGAACAGCCTGTACAAATATCCGCAGAATTGAACCCGCAACTTCCAGCGTCGCATGCGAACCTACACCCACCGCCCAACACAGTTCGTCAAAAGAACGTTGTATGAATATATCCCATCGCAAATGCACCGTCCAGATATCTCGTTAATTATACCATCAACTTGACAACTTCCGAAGCTAGTTCAGTATATCATTTGTAACCACAAGCAAGTTCTTAAGATATTAATTAGACGAATTAATATAGGACGCGCAATTCAAGAGATTGTATTATGCTGGGTACTCACTAACGAGCAGTAACTGTAACTGTTGCAGACGAAGTTCAAGGTGTTCAAGACCACAGTAGCCGTATCCCTCCGTGGTGTTCGTTTCGATCTAAATGGCGGACAGCGTTTTTTTTTTTTTTTTTTTTAACCATGATAGTCCTTTGTTTGACCACGATCTCACCTGTTGGTAAGTGACGATGTGACTTAAGATGAAGCACAAAAGTCTAAAAGGCACCTATTCACTCTAGCCTTGAAGGAGACCCAGATTATAGTTTTCAGGAAAGACAGACGACGGTAGTGTTTTCCACTCCTTAGAAGTTTTTGCATTATAAAGGTAGAACTGATACGTTTAGTACGAACAGAGGGTATACTAATGAGGTAAGGATGGTACCGAGTCGTGCGTCTGCTCGTCCTATTATGAAAAGGCGAATGTTATTTGAATTAGTGACGGAACTTGCAGATAGCCCACCAGATGTTAAGCCATAACCACTGCCTATAACAGTGCATTACCTACATCATAAGTCACGTCCTAGGGCAACCCTTTTGTGGCATTACACTGCACCCGCTACCATGAGACAAAGATAAAAAGCCTCAACATAAATGCGAAAGACTCATAAGTGTCTATTACGAGTATAAGCGGAGTTGATAAGTCCTGATAAACTTGTTGAATAATGGGTTAATATTATGTATCGTCCCAGTGCAAAAAGTACCCCTACCGGCATAGCAACTTAAAATTTTGTAGCAGGTCTTTGGATTGAGGCAAAATTGTTAAAACATCGGTCACTGGTGATGAAGAGTTTGCCGGAAGTGTCTTGAGCTTGTGAAAATACCGTTGATCTATAAAGTCGCCGCTAGCGCCATCTATTGACACGTAGGGTGGAATTGCTAGCGCTATCTGTTGTTAGAGCGGGATGCATGTACCATCTGTGCTCTTTAGGTGTTTCGAGATATTTTTACTGAATGCTCGAACGTTCGAGACTCCAAGGCTCACGTATATATAACGTATACATTTCGTTAGTGGAGTAGTAAGTCGTTAATTGCCTTTCAGTGCGAATAAATAAAGTGACTTAAGAGTTGTGAACAATGCAGTGAAGTAATTACAGTAATTTTGAAGAGTGAACTATTGATTTCTGATAATTTCATTAAAAGTGTACTTTTGGTAATCGGTGTTCAGTATCTTTGTTTTATCCTGAACCCTAGCTCATAACAATACGCTCGTACCAGCCTCGCTAGTTAAGTGTGTTTCTTATTACATTTTGGTAATTATAGTTAGGTAGCTCGCTAGTGAATACCGGGCTTTATCCACCGATACTCGTTTTCATTTTTATCGCGGTCCGTTAGATTAATAGGTAAGCTTATGCAGATCCACTGGTATCCAACTTTTTGATTGATGATCTTGTACTTTATAGGAATTATAAAGCAATTTGTAAACTCTCTTTAAAATATTCTACGATTTTCTTATGAATTTTAAAAATATCGATGTTTTAATGATGCAATATACGAGTACATGGTTTTGCAGTAGCTTCAAGATTATTAACTAATTTATCAGATAGCAGAATGACTTTAGTAAATGCCTCTCCTTTGGTACATGTACAATTACAGGCATACGAGACTTTTCATCTTTACCTATGTCTCTGGGTGGCGGGCGCAGTGCAATGCCGCATAGGGTGCGTCCTATATGGACCTATACGTGACCAATGAGGTAATGTATTGTAGGCAGAGGTTATCGCTTTACATCAGGTGGGCCATCAGCTTGTATACTGACATTATTTGCCATTCCGTTCACTCTTGTGCTAGTCTCATCAAGGCTTAGCACACCAAAGGTACTTGCCATACTATCAAAAACTTGTTCACTACTAACGAACAAAAACTTCGTCTGGTCTTCACATGTTTAATGCCCACAATGAAACAGCGCTTGCAGTCCAATATCATTACTGGCCATCGATTCACTTTCTCGATTGATTTTGATCGCAAAAAGCCGCTTGGCAACTCCAGCTTCCCTTGCAACCGTGTCGACTAGTAAAGCACGCAGTAGGTTAATCAAAAATACTGGGTAGCATGCTTTTTTAATGGTCTGGATAGTATTTCATACGGGTTAATCCCAAGCGCTCTAAAATCTATTATGGTTTTGTGAAGGTTCTGTACCCAAAGGGTGCCAAACGAAACCGTATTACTAATAAGCCTACACCGTCCGTCTATCTGTCTGTCTATATTCTGTCACAGGGACATATCTCGGCAGGCGTAAGAGTTAGTTGCAATTTTCATAGACTAAAGTAGGTAGTGTTGTTTGGGCATGAACCCCTTCCAACTGATAAAATCATAAAAAAGCAAATCACAAGATGGGTGGTTCCCGAGTTCTTGAATTAAACTGATAGCGCGTTCTAATCTACTGGTGGTGACCTCTAGTCTGGTTTTAAGGAAACTTTCTTCCATTGTTTATGTGATTTTCATCAAAAATTATCTCGAATATCCTGTGAATAGTTCTTTCGAGTTCTGTAGAGACTGTGACTTGACTTCGGGAACCCCCACACAATGCGTTGGATAGAGACGAGACGCATGTCCGGTTTTTTACTATATTTTTAGCCCACCCCAGAGCTTCACCAAGGTAGTACCTATGTTAAATTAGTACTTTGGCGTCCTATGGAGTCGTGATGGAGATTTTGAGGAGACCTTTGCCCAGCAGTGGGACGAGATAGGTTGAAAAAACCCATATTTCAACCTTTTTCGTCTCACTCTCTTAACTGAATCTTTTATGAGAATTTTTATTGTTTTTATTTGGAAGTATATCGTGACAGTTATATAAAATAGATGAGCTTCTACGTGGTTTGCAGTACTTTTGAAGCTAAGTATTGAGAACTAGCGACTCGTCCCGGCTTCGCACGTGTAGTTTCAGGATAAAAAACAGTCTATCCCCCCCCCCCCCCCCCCCCCCCTGGTAGCCTATGTCACTCAGGGTGAATGTAGCTTTCCAATGGTGAAAGAATTTTTGAAGTCGGCACTGTAATTTTTGAGTTTATTCATTAAAAACATAAACACACACAAAAATACAAATCTTTCCTCTTAATAATATTAGTGTTGATCTAGATAGTGTAGATGTAAATAAATAATTAAATAAATAAATAATGCTGGACAGTTCACACAAAATTATCTAGCCCCAAGCTAAGCAGAGCTTGTGTTATGGGTACTAGATAACTGATATACTTAATACAATATATTACATAGATAGATATATTTTTTATGCATAGAAAATACCCAGAACACCCTGAACAAATATCTGCGATTGCACAAATATTTGTTCCGAGGCGGGAATCGAACCCGCAACCTCCTGCGTCGCAGGCCAAGCTTCGCCCGCCGCGCCACAGAGGTCGTCACAGAGGATGTAGAAGTGTAGATAGAAAAATGTTTTCAGAGCTCTCGGGCAAACGCCTTTCATTCACCGCCAAGAGTGTGTGACTGAACCCGCATCCTTGAGAACTGGTCGCGGATCGCGATTGATCAGTGTTATATAAACCAATGTGAATTTTTCATTGGCACACGTTTATTTCCATTAGGATCGAGGCGAGCTTTTTATGGATAATACTTTTTATTTTGATGTCGCGCAGCATCTTCTTCGCGCTGTTTGATTGCATGTTTTGTACCCCAGTATGCAAGGTAAATAACTGTGTGTTGTATGCTAATTAACTTTGTGTGTGGTGTATTAATTGTGTTGGTGTATTAACTTGTATTGGCCTGCGACGCAGGAGGTTGCGGGTTCGATTCCCGCCTCGGAACAAATATTTGTGCGATCGCAGATATTTGTTCAGGGTGTTCTGGGTATTTTCTATGTATAATAAAAAATATCTATCTATTTAATGTATTGTATTAAGAGAGTGGTCTGTGAAAATGACACATCGAGTTTTGACACTATTCCATTACCTGTGACCTCCACCTTGCGGTGGGATTTGGAACTAATTAGGTAAACAAACCTCTCAACCGTACAATTGTGTAGAAAACACATTACTTGTTTTGTCAATTACTTCATTGAATTTTTGTTCTGTACGTAATCAGATAAATGTGAAAATAAAATCAATGTATACCACCTATACAATCGTTGCGTGGCTGACTGACTCAGTCACTGACTATCAACGCGAAGTCTAAACCCTAGGTCATAGGACCTGAAATTCACATAGGTACATTTCTTTTGTGGTATAGCGGTGCACTAAGAAAGGAATTTCCTAAATACACACCCTAAAGTGGTGCAGCGGGATGTTGAAAATTGTATAGCAAAAACTGCACGCGGGCGAAGTCCCAGGCGTTCCACTACTGGATACTTGAGAAATCTCTGTGCACATGTTGTGTTTTACATATTATGCTGTGTGCTTCAGGTTTCGTTATATTTTATAACAGTTTTATTCGTTTTATTTTACCCCAAATAGACAAAGTGGTCAACAACTTCAATAACTGTACCAATATGGGTGCAAAGTTAGTATATAAAAACCATCATAACCGAATCGCAAATGAACATGGGCAAGAAATGAACAAACCCACAAAAATAACCAAAAAATACAGGACCAAAAAAAACAAAAATAAATCAAAAACGCCCTAAAAACTCTCACAACCTAAGAAGCCCTACAAACCTTTAAAAAAACCCTTCCTACTCCTAAAAACAGAGGGTTTAGCCTACCCTACCTCCCTAGAGTTCATACAAGTCTTAAACTTTAAGAATCAATTAAAACCTCGTACAAACCCATACAACCCAATTTAAACCGGTACTGAACGACGGACCTTGCTCAGAAAAATATCTTGGGAATCAGGATTTTTCCCAGCAGGGCCCAAATTAGATCATTTTCTCCGCCTCAAAACTCACTATTCTGCCAAACTTCCTGCTGATGTTTTTTTTTCCATTAACTTTCATCCACTAATATACCTACCTTGTTTGTTTATATTAATTTGAATGTGTATGTGCGCCTACTTTTTGGCGATTGTACCTAGTCAACCTTTGGAGGTTTTTAAGGTACAATATTATACCTAATTAAATGTGTAAAATATATTGTGTATGAAATAAATAAAAAACAAAAAAAACCTACACGTGTAGGGCTGTTTAAAAAAACGCTCATACAGTGATTTTATTATTTAAAACTATTAATTTAATCCTATTTCGTCAAAATAGTAACAGTTTTTCGAGTTATTTTGTACAGAAAGACGGATAAAGAAACAAATAAATTATATAGGTACCTACAAACTATGTTGGAAGAAATTCACGTAATTGAAACATACTGACCACAAATTGGCATAAAAAAACGGCGCGGCGAGGACGTTGCATTTGACATGACTAGTAAGACATTTTCAAACATTTATCGGCTTCTAAATTCTAATTTCCATGTACAACCACAGAATAAATAATAGTACCTACTTCTTGAAACATGCCATGAATTGGTTTGGCGTCTTTATGAAAGGATTATAGGAAATTCAAACCCTAAAATCAATTGTGTTGAAGACCTCTGTAGCGCAGCGGGCGAAGGTTGGCCTGCGACGCAGGAGGTTGCAGGTTCGATTCCCGCCTCGGAACAAATATTTGTGCGATCGCAGATATTTGTTCAGGTGTTCTGGGTATTTTCTGTGTATAAAAATATCTATCTATGTATTATATTGTATTAAGTATATCAATTATCTAGTACCCATAACACAAGCTCTGCTTAGCTTGGGACTAGATAATGAAATGTCCAACATTATTATTATTATTTATTATTAATTAGGGTCATAAAGTTTGGAAGTATTGTTTGTTATTCTATTAATATTAAAAATTAAAGCGGGCCCCCATACAAAAAAAGTGATTTTGACAAACGCTGTATCTCTTGATCCGCAATAGCTAGACACAACAAAAAATTAAAAAAGTGAGTTATAAGTAGGTATGTACCTACCTAGGGGAAAACAAACATGTTTATATTTACTTGCCTTATTTTTATTAATTATCATCATCCGCCCAGCTGGAAATATAACATTTCCATAGAATGCCACGACGACTGGTCTTGAGCCGCCTCCGTCCACAGACTTCCCGCGACCTTTATAAAGTTTGGTACATTGGAAGTTCCCCTCCCACACTGCGTCGTCCGGTTGTTGGTCGCCACTCGAGGACTTTATTTCAGTCATCTTAAGGTGATTATAGCCTCGAAAGACCTTGGGCATCTGGGCGGAGCCTAGGAAATGTTGCATCCAGAGCCCGCACCACAAGCCACGCATAAACATTGTCACAATATTCAGAAACAATGAAGAATCGCAGCGAGCGGCGCGCGCGGACGCGGGCGCGCCGGCCGCGGCGTGGAGCGCGGTGCGCTAGTCATGAGACCGCGGCGCGCGGAGTGCGGCAGCCGCGGTCTGGCACGAGGTGCTAGTAATGCAGTCATATCTGTTTTCTAGTTTGTTGTGTTTGAGAACACGCGCACTTTTGATTTTGAGCATCGGAAATTATGCGCTATTGCTATAGTATACCTATGCCTGCCGGCATTGTTGATTTTTCTTAGCTTTGTTTGTTAGACCTGTCTACTAGACCTAGTATGGTAGATAATGAAATAGATGACACACGCCTTTTTCCCCGAAAGTGTAGACAGAGACCATAAATATAAATACAAATAATAGGACCTATTTCTTACATACCTAGTTGTTTTATTGGTTCGTTACCGTTTATTTCTAAAAACACAACCAGGAAAACACCAATGGATAGACCAATGACAAAAATCGAATGAAAAATCTCGAGTGTAAAACCTCGAATTAAAAATCTTGACTGATAATCTCGAATAAAAATGTCGAATATTAAATCTCGAACGAAAAATCTCGAATAAAAAATCTCGAATAAAAAACATGAATGAAAAATCTTGACTAAAAAAAAGTTAAACGAAAAATCAATGCGACACAAATAAACGGTAGTTATATGAAATCACAATTACACTTCATAAAAGGTAAATTAAGTACCTAGTTAGGTATCGAAACACAATCTTGACGACCTCTGTGGCGCGGTGGTCGAACGTTCGCCTGCGACGCTGGAGGTTGAGGGTTCGATTCCCGCCTTGTAATTTCATTGTAATGGTTATGTCACTTTTATTTTGTCATAAATGTTTGTATGCCCTATTTTTGAAAATAAATAATATGAATATGAATATGAATATGAATATGAATATGAACAAATATTTGTGCGATCTGCAGATATTTGTTCAGGGTGTTTTTTTTTTTTTTTTTTGTTAACTTTGATAGACCTTTGTTTGACCACGATCTCACCTGTTGGTAAGTGACGATGTGTCCGAAGATGGAGCACAAAGGTCTAGAAGGCACCTATTCACTCTAGACTTGAAGAGACCCAGATTATAGTTTTCAGGAAAGACAGACGACGGCAGTGTATTCCACTCCTTAGCAGTTCGCATTATAAAGGTAGAACCGAAACGTTTTGTGCGAATAGAAGGTATACCAATGAGGCAAGGATGGTACTGAGCCGTACGCCTGCTCGTCCTATGATGAAAAGGAGATGGTGGGATCAGATCGTGCAGTTCCTGGGAGCATTTCCCGAAATGTAACCTAAAGAAGATTGAAAGGCATGCAACCTTACGGCGGTGCTCGAGACTCTGGATCTTAGTCTCCGCCATATGTTGCTCACCTATAAGCCTGAAAGCTCTAAGTTCCATCGAGTCCAAGGCAGCAAGCTGGTATTTGGCCGAAACATCCCAAACATGGCAGCAGTACTCCATACCAGACTGGACTTGTGCTTTATATAAACTGAGAAGCTGTCCTGGTGTGAAGTAACGCTTTACCTTATTCAGGATGCCTAGCTTCATGGCAGTGTTTTTGCCTTAGACTCGATGTAAGAGCCAAAGTTGAGAGTTCTGGATATTTTCTATGTATAATAAAAATAAAAATCTATTTTATATATTGTATTAAGTATATTAGTTATCTAATACCCATAACACAAGGTCTGCTTAGCTTGAGGCTAGATAATGTTGTGTAAACTGTCCAGCATTATTAATTATTATTATTTATTTATTTAATCACCAAAGTAATTATTTCACACATACTTCGTAGTTTTTTCGCCCGCAGTAACTCATTCATCTGTGGTACCAATATCACTTTAGCCAAAACCGCTGGACTTAGAGACTTGAAACTTGCAGGATGTGTTATTTTTAGGGCGATTTTTTTCATTCGAGATTTTGCATTCGAGGTTTTTCATTCGAGATTTTTAATTCGAGATTTTACATTCGAGATTTTTCATTCAAGATTTTTCAGTAGAGATTTTTCATTCGAGATTTTTCATCTGAGATTTTTCATCCGAGATTTTTCATCCAAGATTTTTCATCCGAGATTTTTCATTCGAGATTTTTCATTCGAGAGTTTTCATTCGAGATTTTTCGTTCAAGATTTTTCATTCAAGATTTTTCATTCGAGATTTTTCATTCGAGATTTTTCATCCGAGATTTTTCATCCGAGATTTTTCATCCAAGATTTTTCATCCGAGATTTTTCATTCGAGATTTTTCATTCGTGATTTTACATTCGAGATTTTACATTCGAGATTTTTCATTCGTGATTTTTCATATACGTACTTATTCTTATAGTAGATAACATAACATAGCACCCAACAATCACATACATAGTCCTGATCCCACACAAGACATCCCTTTGTTGTGGGTATCAGAAACTACGAGTACCATGGTACCATAACCCCCAGACCCGGAACAAATATTTGCAGATCATACGAACATTTGTCCCGCAGCGGGAATCAAATCCGCAACCTTTCGCATCTCAGCCGGCTACTCGCCCGACGCGCTACAGCTACAGAGGTCGTCAAAGATAAGAAACCAACAAGCGTCCTCGCGCAAACAAAATATCTAAACGAAAACGATAAATATTTACAATGTTTTGTTCAAGGAACACAAAACACAACTAAAAAACTACGATGAGTACACTAACTGCCATCGTGTCTTATTGTGCCCGAACCAGTCGGTGGCACTCACAGGAGCGGAGCAAAAAAGTGACGCGGGTACCCCGTGCGAACGCTTGGGCCGGACTGAGGTCCGCGGCCGAACCGCCCCGTGGCAGCTCGTTTCACAGTTTTTGTTTTATTGTTTCAAAATTATAATTATTTTTGAAAATGTAAACATATCATATGTAAAGTCTGTAAATTGTCTATAATATTGTGAAAGAATCATTAAAATAGCTGCAGGCGTTTGGAAGGAGTAGGAATTCTTGCGTAAATTATAGGGAACAATGTTTTATTTTTCCTATCAAAAGCAACACCAATCTAAAAAATCTAAACATATAGTTCTATTCTTGACAATATTATACTTATTAACTGATTTTTTTTAAATTATTTGGGCCATTATTGTAGGAGGAGTAGGCTTTCGAAATAGGTCTATTTTGAGTTTCGGCAAAACTAATCGCCTTAATAAGTGCGTGTTGCCAGAGATGACTTACGTGACTGAGACGTGATCGCTAACTATCACACACACAAAAGCTCAAAGTATCACAGCGGGCTATGCATGGAGAGAGCTATGCTATTACCATCAGTGTACAAATACGTAGTCTGCGACAACCGTAACTACAAGAAATATTGTTACGAGATATTCGCGCCTAAAGTTTTTTATCTTATATTAGTGATCAATGTCTTTGTAAATATTTATCTGTTATGATTTTGATCTGTACGATCGCTACGATCATTCCCTTTAAAACTGTGTTTATTATATCGTGAAAACATTAATGCTTTTTTATTATTTAGTAAATAATACTTGTTTAGTGTAACATTATTTTAGAACGTGCTTTACCTAAGCATGTGCGCCGTATGTAACATAGTTACTGTTCGCATGTCTAGGGATTTTGTTATGGTGTTCAACAAACGGAATATGCTCAAGATTTACTAATCTTATGTGCGGTAACATAACTACTAACTCAGTTATACACTTTATTGAGCTGGGAGAAAAAAAAAAACTGTAAGTAAGACCACAGAATAAATAATAGCAAGAACAAAAGGCTCACATCGTGAAAAAAAAATAACGAACCTTGCTGGGACGCAACAAAGTGCATTTCAGTTCGCATAAGTGCTTAGTGCCTAGCGCCAAAACCACCTTAACACCCTAAACACCCACCACCCTTATTCACCTAAACATTGGCGCTCTCTTGTAAATGTTTGAATCTTTTTATTTGTGTATTATATTTTGTTTTAGTACTCAATTTATAATTTTACTAGCTGTAACCTGCGACTTCGTCTGCGCAGGATTATTAAGTAGCGGAGTATTATAAAGCTAGTATTATTAGACTTACGCTGGTGAAGTAAGTTTCAACCGCGTAAGTCTCGATCCCGTGGGAATATCGGGATAAAAATGTGCCTGTGTTATTCCGCGAGTCTAGTTATCTTTATTCCAAATTTCATCCAAATCCATCCCGTAGTTTTTACGTGAAAGAGTAATTAGGATAGGATATTCGGTTACCAAATTACTCCTGCATTCTGCTGCTCGCCTGGTACATTGAAAAGAAAGAAAGAAAGAAAGAAAAACATTTATTTGTGTCACCAACATGGATGTAGTAGTAACAGTCAACATACAATATTCCACACAAAAATACACACACACACACACACACACACACACACACACACACACACACACAGAAACAAAGATAAATAAAACATTGGATGAAAAGTATTCGCATTGCTGCTGCGCCCTGCGGTGTTTTCCGCATAGGTCTCGATTCCGTGGGAATATCGGGATAAAAATGTGCCTATATGTTATTCCGGGAGTCCAGTTATCTCCGTTCCAAGATTCATCCAAATCCATCAAGCAATTTTTACGTGAAAGAGTAACAAAGATACATCCATCCATCCATCCATCCATCCATCCTTCCATCCATCCATACTTACAAACTTTCACGCTTATAATATTAGTAAGATACCTTTTAACATTCTTTGTATTTTTGAATTTTAAACACAAATTAAATTTAAATTAAATGACTATTCCAAGTATATTCGGTACAAATTTAATCTGCGTAGTGTTTTTTTTTCGAATGGAATTAAAAAGATTTAAACTTTTGTTTTCTTGACAAAATCCGAATAAATTTATGGATATAATACTTGTTTTTGACTTTGTACGATGACACGTGACGCGTCGAAATAATAACTTGGTAGCTTTCCATGGCGCATGCACTATTAAATTGTTTTGACCAAATGTTCCCATTTTTAGGGTTCCATACTCAAAGACAAGGGACCCTTATGGATTCCCTTTGGATTTTCATATTGTGTCCTACTAATATTTATACCATCAATTTGTACATATGTTTAAGCAAATAAATTATCTTTATCTTTATCTTTATCTTTTATCTTTCGTCATGTCTGTCTGTCTGTCTGTCTGTCCGTGTATGTCACAGCCTTTTTTTTCCGAAACTATAAGAGCTATACTGTTGAAACTTGGTAGGTAGATGTATTCTGTGAACCGCATTTAGAATTTTACACAAAAATTAAAAAAAAACAATTATTTTTGGGGTTCCCCATACTTAGAACTGAAACTCAAATTTATTTTTTCATCAATGTGGGTTATCTGTGGATAGGTCTTCAAAAATGATGTTGAGGTTTCTAATATAATTTTTTTCTAAACTGAATAGTTTGCGCGAGAGACACTTCCAAAGTGGTAAAAATTGTGCTCCCCCCCCCCATAACTTCTAAAATAAGAGAATTATAAAACTAAAGAAAATATATGATGTACATTACCATGTAAACATTCACTCAAAATTGGTTTGAATGAGATCTAGTAAGTAGTTTTTTTTTAATACGTCATTAATCGTAATCCATCCAAGAACTTTTATATTATGTTACTTGCTGCTACGGAACCCTTCATGGGCGAGTCCGACTCGCACTTGGCCGCTTCTTTTATGGTTATTTTTGGAAATTGTTATTTTGTACCTTTTTTTTGCATAGAGTCAATCTTTATAGAATACTGACTATCCATGTTTTTTTTGTTGTATTTGGAATAGTGGTGTATACCTTATTTTATACCAGTCAGTTAAATCATCCTAACGATGAAGTTATAAGTTGGTAAATATTGCTACAAGTATCTCCTATTTTTTTTTTTTTTTTTTTTATACTAATGAATGACGGAACAAGCAGATTGCCCACCTGATGTTAAGCGGTAACCTCTGCCTATGAACAGTGCATTACCTCATAGGACACGTTCACCTAGGACGCACCCTATGTGGCATTGCAATGCGCCCGCCACCCTGCGACATAAAGATGAAAAGTCTCATGTGCCTGTAATTTCACCGGCACCTTCAAACCGGAACACAGCAATGCGAGCACTACTACTTTGCGGCAGAAATAGGTATGGTGGTAGTACTTCCCCGGACGAACTCTTTCACAAAAAAGCTCTACTACTACTACTTTCTGGTATAAATAGCACTAATTATGATTTCTTCTTTTATTTCTGCAGTTATACATCTTGCCATAACTTTTGGTACGGCTTCTAGAAAACAATGTGTTAAAAAAAACTAGTTAATATATTGTGATTTTAACTCAACACCGTGACTAGTTTATATTTTGGGGTTCAATCCTCCCTATCTACTTTTACAGCAAAATCTCTCTCAGGTACGTTTGATGTAAAAAAACTGGAGCATGTGTGTGATTCATGATCTCGATAATTATAAAAATCCCATGTTTCCAGAACCTTTACACAGGTATTGTTTGAATTGACACAATTTATAAAATCCTGAAAATCATAGATTTGATTTGCTGATTTTGTTATCTTGTAGGCAACCAGTCCTTTTTTTCAGAATCCCCATCAGTCTTGTTAGGCCAGTCACCGTAGACACTAAAATCGTGTAAGATCGCAAAAAGTTGCAAACTTCTGTTTTTTTGGGATGTTGTTAGGATAAATACCAATTGTGTAAAACCAAGTTTGCAACTTCGATAGAGCTGTGCGAACTTTGCAATTTTTTTACGACCTGGAATGTTTAAGATGACTGGCCTATGTGTCGTTTGTAGGTTAACAGCTAATATTTGTAAGGAAAAAGGTTATACACACCTCAGTTTGTTCAAAATTACTAGGTATAACTAAGTAGTTGGAAGAAACTTTTCTTTTGGGTACTTATTTACTTTGTATTAGCCATTTTGCATTTTCTAGAGCGTTCACATGCGTACTTTTCGTCGCGAGTATCGCCTTTGCATAACTCGCCACACACGACCTACCCACTTTTCAGCTTTGGTGAGTCACTGTTTGTTGAGCTCCCACTGACTGACTGGCACCAATCCCCCACTTTTTATCTTCGTGAATGACGTGGAACAATCAGATGGCCCACCTGATCTTGAGCGGTAACGTCTGCCTTTAATAATCCATTACCTCATATGTCACGTCCACCCCTTGTGGCATTGCACTGCATTCACCGGCAACTATACCTTTCATACTAAAACACAGTAATACAAGCACTAGTGCTTTGCGGCAGAAATACTACTGGTAGTAGTTGTGGTTGGTAGTACATTCCCGAACGAACTCTTTCACAAAAAAAAACTCTACTACTACTAAACTACGATATAATGCGATTGTAATGTCTACGATTACTTTTTCGTACAGTTTTCGTTTACTAAGCAAGACGATGACACAGAATAAATAATAGTACAAAAGCGACGATGATAAGATTCGATTCCTTTGTTTTCAGAAGTAGTTAAGTGCAATAAAGAATATCAACACTAGTCTTAAGCACCGTATATGTAATGTATGATGTTACTATTCATATGTGTAGTATTTAGTACCACATAATAAAAAAAAATTGTTCAGATATCCACCGTATAATATGTTACGGTGATTATATTTAGGATACATTTTTGTTACATGATCAAGCTCATACAAACACGTCAACCTCATACCTCATACTTAACTTACAATAAAATTAATATTGATCAACTGGATTATCTATGAGGAACTAGTATGTCACAGATAACCCAGTTATTATAGTTGTACCTACTACAAATAATATAACGCGTCCAAATTAAGTCGCGGGTGACAGTAGGTACCTATACCTAGCTTGTATTTTATATTATAAATTTCGTCCAAAATTAGTAGGTACCCAAAATCTGAATTCGTTTATTTTTAACCCCTGACGAAAAACGAAGAGGGTGTTATAAGTTTGGCGTGTCTGTGTGTCTGTCCCATCGTAGCTCCCGAAAGGATCAACAGTTTTTTTTTTTTAATTGTTTTTGTGGGGAGTTTTCTTAGCTTTGTTTGATCAAAATCAGTCCAGCCGTTCAACGTTGGAGGTTATTTAAATTTTTACAAAATTAATTACTTTGTGCTATACGTTTTTAAATTCCGACGGGAAACGAAAATATTCGTGAAGAGAAAATATGTACAAAATGTGTGGCTACGTTTCACCGAGGACTTATCGAGGACTATACTAAGTTCCATTGGTCTAGTTGTTACTATGTTGACAGAGTTATTTATATGGTAGCATACTTGTACGGAGCACTCTACACGCGAGTCCGACTCGCACTTGACCAGTTTATTCATCTTCCGCCTCCAATAAAGCATGGACTTTAATGGAGATTTTTTGAATAGCAGCATTGTATCAGCGAAGTATCTATCTATGTAATATATTGTATTTAGTATATCAGTTATCTAGTACCCATAACACAAGCTCTGCTTAGCTTGGGGCTAGATAATGTTGTGCGAACTGTGCAGCATTATTTATTTATTTATTGTTTCGATATCAAAATTTGAAGTACCAGTATTATTATTAGTAACAAACAGTCAAACATAGATAAAAATTGAATGATAGTATAAATAAAAATAAAAAAAACATACCGTTTCTCACTAGTAAGTCGGGAAATAAGCAAGTAAATTTTTGTAAAAAAACGATAATCACTTAGTATAAAGAGCTAGGCATATTCTAAGGAAAATCGCTAAGCGAAACTCTTTTGGTCACAATATAAACTCTTTCGTGAGTATGCTACCGTAGAATTGCATCGAGCGACTTTTAACCTTTACATGAAAATGTTTAATTAGTATAAATTATATAGTAACAGTGACATCGGCGAAATTGAAAGAGACTTTTCCCAGACGCCAGAAGATAAGAAAGTCAATTAGTGAATTATGTAAAACTAATCAACATTAATTAAAGTTCAATAACAACAGATAAATATGTAGGCCAATGCTAATTTACTTCAAAATTATCTCTTACGAACTTCAAACTGGCACTTAGCGAATGGAATTTACGTCATCATTCACATTGGGGCATTGGGTCACTGAGAGTCTCAAGGACGACTTGGACATTGTGAGGGAGCGAAGGGCGTTGGCAGTGAGAAGTAATATGTTGATCCGTAGGTTTGCAAAGTGCACGAAAAGTGTAAAGACTAGCAGCCTATGGATCAACTTTACTCAAACAGCGTACAACGCCCTTCGCATTCAATATAACAATGCGTTCAGGATGCTGTTGGGGCTGCCGCGTTTCTGTAGCGCATCAGGTATGTTCGCAGAGGCACACACTGACGGCTTCCACGCCATCATGCGTAAGAGAGTGGCCTCCCTGATGTGGCGGGTGCGCGGCAGTGCCAACAGCTTCCTGAGCACAGTGGCCGAGCGAGTAGATGGTCCGATTCTCAGTCACTGGACCAAAAAGCATGTGCTGCCATGCCACTCAATGCGGTGTGCCAAATAATTTTAATTTAATTTTAATAATTTAATTTTGATTTAATTTAATAATTATAATTTTTAGTTTTAGAAATACTATGTGATAATGTCTACTAACAACTCTTTACTAAAATAATATGGTGTGAAACCGAAATAAATGATATAATAATTTTAATAATTGATCCATCAATATAATATAAAATCATTGCGTGACTGACTGACTGACTACTAAAGCACAACTCGTAAGTGTTAACACCTGAAATTTGGACCATACATTCCTTTCCTGGTCTGCACTAAGAAAGGAATTTATAAAATAAGGGGGGGTGCAGCGGAGTGTTGAAGTTTGAATAGAAAAAGCCACACGGACGAAGTCGCGGGCGTTCCACAAGTACAACATATTTTATCTTAAGAGATGGAGTAATTTTTCGCCCACCAAATTGCACCTTTCAAACAGATAGCGGTTTAATATTCCAATTTCTTAATACGGATTAAAAATTACAGCATACCTGTTGTTCTGACGTAACCTCCTTTCTACTGCTGTCATCTGAAACAATGAAAATGTGTTTAATAAAACCTGTTTTTTATGCGTATAAGTGGTTCTTCTGACCCAGTTTGTTTATTTCGCATTTTCTGCACTAAAACGCATCTCGATTATAGTCTGGTACGTTGCACACCAATAGCGCCACAGTCTAGTAACTGCAAGACGGGACAACTCTTGAGGAGTCTCCTGTCACTGTCAGAATGTCAACGTGCTTTGCCGAGGTCGATGAACTGCAGCCCAATTTCACATTGCACACATTTTGCACGGCTGTGTACACACGTTATGATGCCTAATGGGGTTGGCATAAAAAGTATTCAGAGGTTGCAGTAAAACTGTACATGTACATAGACACACGCCTTTTTCCCCGTAGGGGGGTAGGCAGAGCCTCAATAGGCCTCTTTTCACAGTAGGTTGCACCATCGTGGAATATAGACGTGACAAGTGGTGAGCTCATCGCCGCCATTGCTTCCCACGACTGACTCGACTAACGCTTACTTCCAGTAATAACACATTCCATAATAAGCTAGCAGCCAGGACGAATCTTATACCAACAAATCTTATCAACAAGTCCGGGTAATCCCTTAGTCGGATTTTACGACATCCATGGCAGGAGAGGTCTTCGACTTAAGCAAAAAGGGCATATTTAGTCAAAGGTTGATTGAGTTACATAATCGCGTCACGTCCTAGTAACAGCCAAGGTTCATGCTGAAAATCAGCACTGCAGTTTACTGCAGCATCATACAGAGCACGGACCTTTCTTGACGGCACTATACACAGCACATTTTTTCTCAAATTGATTCTGAGTACAGGTTTTTCAAAATAAACTTTTTAGTTAGGTACGTACTTACTTATCTACCTAACATGTACCTATTACTTCTATGATAGAAGCAAATGTAAGTATTTCTGAAGCTTCGGCGGCAACCATTATTTAAAAGGAAGCTATTTCTATAAAAAACTTTAGGGCGAATTTAGACTTCGATAGGGTTAACGCCGATACCAACGGCGTGATATCTTGATGTGACGAAGTCCACGACTATTAATCTAAAATTGTAATAATAATTACGTGCAGTAGAGGTCACGGGAGCAACAAACAAATACACAGTTTATCACGGGTTTATCAGTAGCTAAACCCAGTTTATACCATTAGCTACTGATAACGAGGGCCAACAATAGTACACCTACATGGGGTATATCGATTTTGTAAAATCTATTGTTAAACAAAAATGTTTTTAAGAATTATTAGATTTTTACTAAGCTTTGGTTACAGTTGGTTAATTAACTACTACCCGGGTGGTCGTTGGGATGCATTTTGTAAAATTCAGTTCAAACGACCAACCGAAGTGGTGGTTGAGACTGAATCGTCATTTTCTGTTCCAAACCACCACCCCTAATGATTAAAAAAAAAAACAAGTTCAATTGAAAATCAAGTACCTAGGAAAATAATTGAGTAAGTATTCTGTTTGATCCTCTTACGAGTCGGTGGTTATTTCTGGGTCACCCTGACGTACCATGTGGCTCAACAAGAGTGCATATTATTTTCTATTTTTTTTTTAAAGTTAATGTCGCGATTGCTTTGTACTCGATATCGGGGAGTGTAATCACTGATAAAATATGTTGTCAGAGTTTATCAAACATGGACGTCATTATGATCTATTTTGTTTCTTGACCGATTGCTTTCAAAACTGATCTATGGATCCTTGCATACTCCCCCCTTTTATTGTCCCTTAATACTGATCACGAATCTGTAGTCAGAATTTTAAGTCACTGTAGTCACAGTAGAGTCAGTAGATAGATAATATAGATAGAGAGTACTTTATTGCACACGAGAATACAAAACAATTGACAAATAATAAAAACTAAAACTAACTATGTTGTACAATGGGCGGTCTTATCGCTTAGGCACCAAACTGTAACGTTACGGTTCGTCTAGAAAGATACTCTAAGACGAACCGCAAGCCACAAGTGAATTTAAGAGGTTTAACAGTAGCGATAAGACCGACCACCCAGTACACAACTATCACATGAACACTTAAGAACTCCTCATTTTTCTAACCAAAGCTTTGCATACTTTCCATTTCACAAAATCTCTTGCAAGAGAATGAGCGAGAGTGGTCCATTCTACAATGTTTTCAACAAATCACAAGTGAATGGTCCAGATAAGAAACAAGGTTAACAGAGGTGATACTCATAAATTTCGAGATAAAAATCATGTTAAACGATTGACACCCAGTAATTTTAAGAGTAACATTTTATTGGAAATTACCCGAGTAGGTTTTAAAGATAATTTCAATAACTTGATTGTTTCTAAGAATATTTATGAAACCCAACAATTCCTAAACGAGGCACATCATCCAGGAGACGCATTCGCCCGTGCAAACAAAGATTTGCCCTAACGGGACGGATATTTGCCCAGTGCGTTCACCCCTTCCGCGCGTGACAAACCCATCCTGGCGTAACTACATCACACATTAGATAGACCAAAACTAATTTATATCCCACTTATTCCAACGGTATAAGACTCAAATTTGTAGCACACAAGTTGTTGGCTACTACTAACAAAAATGTTCTATAATCTTATTTCCTTGATTATGCGAAAAAAACGTTTACCCACGCATGTAAAAAACAGTTTCATCAATTTATAGTTCAGTGCCTTCTCGTTATCTTGATATAGTAATTTTTTGCGGCGGTTAACTCTTCGCATCCAAATTTGCTAGATCTAAGCGTGAATGGACTGAATTACCATCATTAACGTGATGTTAGTAATAAAGTCTCAATAACTGCGTTAATGCCTTAATTTGTCCGTACACCACAGACTTCTACCTCACTTAGGATAATCTATTCAGCTTAAATATAATATAGGCCTTCTTTCTTAAAGTTCCGGTAATGTTTCTAGGCTCTGTTTTCTTACTTTATTCAATTTGGTGGATCTCCAAAAAGATCCTACGTGATTTGAATGTTTAAATCAAAAACTTATCGTTAACGACCGTGATCTTTCCCGATTCGGTTAGACCTTATGCACTTAAATGACATCACTATTTTTCTACGCCTATACATATCGGCTTACAAACATATCTGAACCAGTTTATCTGTTCTGCGAATTATTTATGCCAATGTATGTTTTACGAGCTACAATATGTTACGAAAGTAACATATGACATGTCATGTCATATGAAGTACATATATGTTATGATAGTTTCAAAAGTTATATTACAATATGTTATTATACATTTATACAAACACAGAAATACCAGAAGATAATTTACACACACAAACCCAACAGTTGCATACTTAGTCCTGATCAAGAATCCCCTGTGTCGTGGGTATTAGGAACTACGAGTACCATGGTACCACTGTCACAATACCTAGACCCAGAACAAATATTTTCAAATAATGCAAACATTTTTCCAGCAGCGGGAATCTAACCCGCAACCTCTCGCTTCTTAGCCGGCTATATCTCAGCTTATCGTAATGGATACATTGACTAACCCCAAGTATTGTACACTGAACTGAAATGCTACATAGCCAATAACTGAACTGATTCATAAAGTTAATGAACTAAAGTGAGAATCAATTCCTTCCAATCAATGAAAATAATTTCGCACGCCTCCAAGGGCGCTTGTTTTATTTTGCTTTGACTATCATCCACTTAAATTTCATTATGGTAAAGGGATTCCTCAGATTTACTTATAGGAAATTTTGAATAGGGCCTCCGGGAGTGGCCGTAAACTTGTAATACGTAACTACTCCGTCTTACCCGAGTTGTTTGTAACCTTGGTACTGACTCATCTAAATAAATGTATCTACAAAGCTCCTATAGACCTCCTCAAATCCAGAGTATACGAGCCACGTTATGATATTCTAATTCTACTGTGCATAGCGGGGTGTTAAGACCTGCAATGACATCCTGCTATGGGATGTATAGTACATTGCCTCCCTGTGCTAATCCTTTTCCAGCCAGTCCAGTTTAGGACTTTGGGTTAGTCGTACCAAACAACTTCAATGAAGTGTGTCCGTATGCGTTGTTGATGGTGAGCATATTCCAAGTAGCTCCGGTAAACCAGTCTTGGTCCTGGCCTGGCACAATTTAAAAGCACATACTCCGCCATCTCTTCTTCCTGCAAGCAGCCTCAACATAGTACGTTGTCAGTGGCCCCAGTCTTGTGTAGACGACGGTCGAGGTCACAGTGTCCTATTATGATGCCCACGACCATAGGTAAGCAGTTCCTCGCGTTTCGCATCTTTAACCCAAGTTGTTTGTAAACTTGACACTGACTCATCTAAATACATGTACAAAACTTATCTCCTCGAATCTAGAGTACACGAGTCACTTTATGATATTATCATGCACTATAACTGGATTCCCAGTACTACTTAATCCTTTCTTACCATCTACCGGTTCCTTTTTAAGGATAATACTATCTAAATAACTCATCTGCACTTTGCTTAGACTGGGTCTTGTACATTCGCCCTCAGAAATTTCATACATAATTAATAGGAACCAATAAGGGTAAAACGATTCCAAACATGGTTTGTTTCTTATGGGTCAAATAACACAACCAAAGGACTGTAAAGCAGGCGTGTATACTCATATTATCGTGTCGTTATAACTGCTATACATTAAGTGTTTTTTATATGTATGTTAGTTTTTTAAGGTGTTTATCTTGCTATGGGCTTATTGTTTAGGTTTTTATAATAAGCCTGAAATAAATATATTGATTGATTGATTGATTGATTAAGGGCGTTATGTGGGATGATGTCCAGAAGGCGATCGCACGCATGGTGCTGATCGAAATCCATTCGAAGCACGCTCCTATATTGTGTAATTGTGTAGTGTGATAACCGTGCATTGCTAAATCATACCATGGTGCTAACGCGGTTGAGTGTCAGTTTGGCCCTAACTTTAAAGACAGATCCGTAGGTACTTGAAGAAAAAATATAAAATATCAAATTGTAATCAATAATGCCAAATTTCAAAATATATTTGTGCCTTCTAGCTGGTTATGAAACTATCCTGAATAATAAACAGGAGATCAAGAATTAACCACCAAAATAGAAGGAAGCTAATCTTGTAACTTTCATTACTATCTATCATTTGCGAATAATGCTACTTTCACAGACATACCTAACCTACCTTTCTAGGACACACTCATCAAGACATTGTTCAAATATACCCAAATTTCTAAGTATGCCACTGTGTCACAATTTCTGCATTTACCTACCTAACACTAGCTTGTAAAACTGAGTTTCCTTATCAGACGTTGATTGTGATGCTTCTTAATTAAACAGTTGGTAACTGCATATAATTTGTCTTTAGATAGCTTATCTGTAACCCGCAGCTCAAGTGTATCTGTGTTTTTGTAATATAATAAGTCTACGAAATGACTAGACTTTTAATATTTGTTTTTAACAAAGTGATGCTATGAATCTAATCTCTACTACCTGTTTTAACATTCCGATTCGTTTTGAACAAATATATCAGTATTATGTAATTCAGTAGCTTCCTCTTATCAAATTACATCAAATTCCTTTCATGACGTTTCTTAAATGTAAAGCCTACAAGTATATTCAATAGCAACAATAAGGAATTGTATTCAGTACGTCTACTTAATATATCAAAAGAACTTAAAATGTAAGCGTCTACAAAGTAGTACCCACTACCCAGATAAATTATGTGATTTTTAACAGTAGCCCCTGTACAAAGCCTTCTAATATTACGTTTTCTGTTAATCTTTATCAGCCTATACAATTCTCAAAACTGTTATGCTCACATAACACCGGTAAGCGATTTAAAAGCAAAACATTACTAATGTTTCGACTAGACGACAAATATTGCACGTTAGCGAACTTATAAACACGCGTATTGTTATGGAGAGTAGGCATTTACCGTCACGTGAAATGCTTTTGAATGTACAGTCTACGTATATTTGGTTAAGTAAAGTACGCTCTTGTAATACAAATTACTCTAGGTATAGGTACTTCACGCGGAAATCGATTCGTTCCCACATTCGTTGGGTGTTGCTGAGAAAATAAACTGATGTCTTGTTCTGGTCATCTGTTGGTGTTTTTCACACACAGTATCTTTGCAATATTCGATATTTGATAAGACCTTTATTTTCTTTCTCTTGAGACTATGAAATTACTATACTACAACTAAACCACAGATTTGCACGGGAGCAAAAACGATAGATTGATAGACAAATAAACTTTAATTAAATACAATTTATGTTTGTTAGGAGTAAACGAGAAAGTAGACAGCTGTACCTTCCAAACTGTTAAACTACAAGGACATAACTTCAACAGTCAAGTCTTTTTAACAATACTTGGCTAAATGCATAGTGACGGGACATCGCCGTACCTGCTAAGTAACACCTATGTATCTCGGCCTACTGTAGCATGATAACAGACACTAGGTACCAACGTCTGACGCAAAAACCCTTTTAACTAGGTCATCAAAATCATTAACACAGCGTTTAATCCACTAAAACCAAACTAAACTTAATAGAGTTTCGTCAGCTGACCCACATGCAGCGATGTTGATAAGATAGCAGTGCAAACTGACAACACAACTGTGTGTTTATATTGATAGTGGCTTCAAGGTCGGTCCGTAATAGCCCGTATTGATTTTCCCGGGAGGTTTTCCGCTTTTCCTTTCTATGTAGGTTCCTCGGGGATCTCTTGTGGAAAGAAAAATGAATTTCAGTTAAAGACAGTAATTAAGTTAAGGCGAGTTAATAATAGTTAAGGCTATATGTTAAAATTTTGGGGTTGATACGTTACGTGCTCATTCAGTTACGATTAAGGTTACAAACTTGATGTTAATACAGAAATTATTTGAGGATGTTAATCTAAATAAATCAAAAACAGAAACATGAGTGGAGAAACTTTTGTAGATAGTTTTTTTTTGCCTCATAAAACCCTTTTTAGGCCCCTCCTCCGAATAGAGAAAATATTGACGGTTATTTTTTATACTATTCATTAAGTTATCACTGTACCTAGATCAATTGAAAAGGATTTCTTTTTATATTTGCTACTTTTAAAGCAAAACTAAGTTTTATCATTTGACGTTTACGTCAGTTACTTCTGAGCGGCTAAAATATATATCTTATCTCTTTCCGGATTCAATTGAGTAATAGCGCTATCACTTTCTTGAAGTTATTGTTCTCTTGCTAGGCTCCAGTCTCCACCCATTCGATATTTTAACATATCGGCTTAACTAAGAGGAAATAGTAGTAGTAGAGCTTTTTAGTGAAGGAGTTCGTCCGGGGAAGTACTACCACCATACCTATTTCTGCCGCAAAGCAGTAGTGCTCGCATTGCTGTGTTCCGGTTTGAAGGGTAAGGGTGCCGGTGAAATTACAGGCACATGAGACTTTTCATCTTTATGTCTCAGGGTAGCGGGCGCAGTGCAATGCCACATAGGGTGCGTCCTAGGTGGACGTGACCTATGAGGTAATGCACTGTTCATAGGCAGAGGTTACCGCTTAACATCAGGTGGGCCATCAGCTTGTCCCGTAATTCAAGTAGTATAAAAAAAAAAAAAAAAATGTTTTAGTTGAAATTGCAATTGAGATTTTCTCAGATTGAAAATTCATTATTAAGTATATATTTTTTAGGTTAATATTTTATATACCTGTGTACAGGCTAGCTAATAGAAGTTTACTTTTTGAATGAGGAATAATTTGTAATCTTTTATTGGCTTTACATTCCTAACAACATACGTGTGGTGACAAACATTTCCACCCAAAATTCCACATACTTTCGCAAATTGATTCGCGTAAATATGTGCCCTACCTACCCACTTTAACGTGTGTCCCTGAACAAATTTGCTTAAGGTGTATGTTTGGAAATCTATTAAGTTCACAGATATGAATGCTATACAAACAGTTCAACCAACCAAAATTGATAGCTACATTTTTCATACTTTTCGCCAAACTATATAAAAAGTACAGAACTGATTGTAATGGTGAACCAGACGACGCAGTGTAGAAAGGCCCCCCTTTCATTGAACCGATAACATTTCAATTTTCGCAGAAAGTCAGTGAATGGAGATGGTTCAAGACTGTTAGTTGTGGAATTATATGGGGATGGGATACCCAGAAGTGGACTTCTACAGACTGACGATGATAATGATATATATATACTACAGCTGGTTATCAGCTGTTAGACGTACAATGTTACATACATACATACATACATAGACACACGCCTTTTTCCCCGAAGGGGTAGGCAGAGCCACAATAGGCCTCTTTTCACAGTGGGTTGCACCATCGTGGAATATAGAAGTGACAAGTGGTGAGCTCATCGCCGCCATTGCGTACAATGCAAGTTTTTTAGATACATATATCTTTGAGTAGCAACAATTCATGCGTATCGAACAATCGTTACCCAGAAGTTGCTGAACATTATTGTAGGTAATAAACTATACAACGTACCTACTTACTGCGATAAATTAACAATTTATGTTACTATTATTTAAAACGATAACGTTTTATATGTTTTATATTTTTGGTGGTTAATAAGTAAAAATGTAGTCTTTATTTACTTTGACATACCTAGATGAGTTTGAACTTCACCTTTAGACGTAGAAGATAGCAGATAGTGCATTGAACCTGAAACATTTTGGTGTACGACAAGTTATTACTAAGTTATTTTGGTATTAACAGGCACAATTATTTTATACCTATAGATGATGATTCATGAATTTCAATAATAATTTATCTAAAATCTTACGCATCATTTTTTTTTGTACTAGATTTAAAATGCTTACAGGAAATACACAAAAAAAACCTACGTACCATCTTGAAAGTAAAACGTATAAATAGCCCTTAAGAAATTCGATTTGGAAGCTTATGCAATTTTAAAAAGGCAGCTCACATTTTTTTTTAAGTACCACTAAGTTTAGGTGATTCTTGTGATCCTGATTCTTCTAGGCCTGGTTGCGTTGGAACAGGAGTAAATGTAAATTTATTTTTTAAGACGATACAAAATGAGCCTTGTGATTTCAATGAATAAAATACTTTTTGACTTTGACTTTGACTTTTTGAAGTAAGTTTATTTTTTAACTGAAATTTAAGTGTTGTAAGGGATTTTAGAAGAGTACTCGTTGACGACGTCGTGTGCGGGACAGCTAGTAGACGCATAAACTGAAGATAGATATCATACAAATTCCAAGAAACACACCACCCAGTTCACACTGGCAGAAACTCGCACATCAGCCGTTACCGAGACACAATAGTCACAGTTACCTATAACTATTTCCCACTGTTACATCCAGTTAAGTACATTGGATAAGTACTGCTATCGACAACTGTGATATCACTCTTATCAAAGTACCGTCAACTTCGTAAGTATTGCTCTATGATCCTATTCCTATTTTTAACAAAGTAAATACACGACAAATTATATTTACTCCGCAAATATTACAAACACAAGAATCCGTAGACAAAAGGTTTTATTCCAGTGATCAATCAAATTCTTCTCATTTGGATTACAGAAATGAAGGTGCTTAGACCAAGACCGATGACCAAAAGATGCTGTACAAATGATTCAATGGCTATGCAGAGACAACAATGAGATGAGAAACCATGTTTATTATTACTGGTAAACAGTTAATGGTGCTTTCAAATGGTCAGACAGGAAGTATGATAAAGCAGATGAGTTAAAGTGGTTACATACGGGCTTACATCTTGAACGTAGTCACGGTACTTGATAAACATCACATGTATGAAATTAGCTGCAAGTGCTTACTTGTGGCGCATCCCCAATGCTCTTTGAATTAGCTAGTATTGTGCAAACGATTAAGGTAGGCCTTCGGATGAATATGTTCAAAACGAAGGTAATGGCAAACATCTCTAACATCACAGACCCTTCAAGTAATGGTTGGCCATGAGAGATTAGAGATGGTTGACCGGTATGTTTATCTTGGACATTATTCTAACCTTTGGCAAAGAACATAAAAATAAGAAGATCGCAAGAAGGATACAACTTGGATGGGCGGCGTTCAGCAAACTGGACGACATTCTTAAGTCCGCTGAAATTCCACAATGTCTGAAGACCCGACTTTATAACTAGTGTGTTCTGCCTATCATGACTTACGGTGCCGAGACATGGACACTCACGCAGGAGGCTGTGTACAGGATGAAAGTTGCACAGAGAGCCATGGAACGCACCATGCTCGGCATCAAGCTTACCTATAGACCGTGTTCCCAACATAGAGATACGAAGTCGAACAAAGCTCAAAGATGTTGGGAATCGTACAACGGAACTAAAATGGAGTTGGGCAGGACACCTGGCAAGACGAGGTGACGATAGGTGGAGTAAGGCGCTAACTGAATGGCGTCCAAGAACTGGGTACAGAAACGTTGGTCGTCTAGCAGCGAGATGGGCAGACGATATCGCATGCGTCGCGGGCCGAACCTGGATGAGACAGGCATGGGACCGTAAGGAATGGCACAGGCAAAGAGAGGCCTGTACTCAGCAATGGCTAAAGTCAGGCTGTGGATGATGATGATGATGATGTGCAAACGATGCTATACAGTTTCATAACAGTATGCTTAGTTAATATTGATGCTATCAGCTGATATCACCCTTATCACGTTAGGTATAATTATCACGTAAGCTTTATAATCAGAGTGCTCCAATAGAGTGTGGCACTCGACGGCGTAAGCGAAGGCTCACATTGTTTATGATAAGCCAGGACAGGCTGATGAGTTGCTTTATGACAGACACGGTCAGTTTGAAGATGTCACTCCATTATAGTTGTAAATCTGGGTCTCTTTAGCACAAGAGTGATTAATGTGCCTTCTAGACCTTCGTCGGCCGCATTGTCACTTACCAACAGGTGAAATCGCGGCCAAACGAAGGTCCTATTAATCTTTATAAAACTTTAACATACTATACCTAAAATTATGGAACTTTTGCTATGTCCACTATCTACAGGAAATAAATCCTTTCAAAGAGCCACTCCATAGACAACAATTTCCCTAGCAATTATCATCCGACTACCCACATTAATCCACAAATTACACTGCACATCAACGTCACCCGAACCGACTAAATGTGCTTATCAAGAAGCGAGTCTATAATCACAGCCTGAAAGCGCGCTTTCCAGTGACAGGGGAAAGCCTCGCCCCAAGCATGGTAAACGAGATAAATAAGGGAATCAGAAACAAAGCTCTCTATAAAACGCCCAGTTGGTTGGACGGAAGTAGGAACTAGAATCATTTCATACTTGCATGGTGTAAAAGACAACTTCTAATCACGTATACTACAGTTCTTAGCACAGCTGTTGGTTGCTCAAAACTTTATCTAGTAGATCTACGAGGAATATAAAAGTATTGTTCACATGTTTACTGTTAGGAGGATGTTATGGTATATGTATGAGACACAAAGATTTGGTCCGCCAAATCAATGTTATATTTTTTGTGTTAAGTTAGGATACTGAATCTTATGAATCGACTGTGCAGCATGCAGTCCTATATTCATCGTACCTGTCACATTACAAATTAGCTATCAAAGCTTCTGCTTATTGCATTAGAAAACATGATATCGCAGACCCCCGTGTTCAAACGTAGCAGAACGTTTTCTAGAGATTACATTTGAAATCGAATAAAAAACTGTCACTTTGATTGCTACGAGAAATGCGAACTGCCTACTTTAGCTACTGTTTTTCTTGATATTTTTTTCTCAGACACCATACGTAGTAAGTAGTAGTTTTCAAAATTCTTTCAGGGCGTCTGGTCGAATCGACGCGTGACCCGAGAGCTGGCTCGAAGTATTGCCATTCAGCGTGGCAATGCAGCCAGCATCTTAGAGACGCTTCCGTCTGGTAGTGATTTGGATCAGTTGAGCTACCTTTAGATCGTTAGCAGCGGTCTTCAGGTAACACAGCTCTTTCATATGTATTTTCTAATTTTGTGCTACTTGTATTGAATGAATGAATGAATGATTTATTTCGCAGAAAAAGGGTTTACAAATTTAGATCTTATTAATATTTAACCAGTTCCACTAATTCAACCTATATTAGGTATGCGAATTTTTAAGATTTAACATATTAAAATTAAAATTATTGATTATCTATTCAGTTGGTTTGGTACACACACATTGATCAATTGATTAACATTATGTCATAATTAAATACATTCCAAATTAATATTAATAGTAATAATGTCAAAGTCAGTAGTGACAAATTTAGTTTTGCAAAATCTCATTCACGTAGTACATTCATTCATATTAGTTGTATTAGTTTTCTGTAAATAAATGCATAATTCCTTGGTACGAGTAGTAAGTAGTATTAGTAGTGTACTAGTAAATTACCGCTTATAAATATAAAATATATAAAATATAGCTTTGATATCAATTTGTGATGTCATATCACAAATTTACTGCTCCTTTACTCCAACGAGCCAGGCTTGCTGGGGTAGAGTAAGCACATGTAACATTGGACAATGAGCAACAACCCAGAGCGTTAGTGCACAATCTAGTGTAAAGTTAGGTATAAAATTATACCTTTAAACTAAATAGTTTTCAACGACATCGCACTACTGTCGCCGAACATTTCCATTATATATATATATATATATATTTCATACACAGTATTACACAGTTATAATTATAATATAGTACCTTAAAAACCTTCAAAGGTTTGACTAGGTACAATCACCAAAAAGGAGGCGCACACCGCGCACATACACAAAAAAAAAAAAAAACACTGGTGACTTCAGTAAGGCGTTGGTACTCACTCGCGGATAGTAATAATTATGTATACTCCACCTCGTAAAGAACCTCGTAGTGGAAGTTTGTTACTGAGCGAGTAACCACTTCATTTGGAGTAGGCTTTAACCTGTTTGCGCATTATTTGAAACTATAAAACAACTCTGTAATAAAGTTGCCTAAACCTTGAATGTTTTTATTACGCACAGGTTTTTAGAATTATGTAATGAAAATACCTATTTAATTGTCGCCTTTAATGCCAAGGACAAAGATTAACATAAGATTTTAGTACATTCAATTATTATACAGATAACAGATAACACACAATTTCGTTATACACAATGGATCCCGCACTAGGGCTAGCCTGTATCGCGGGTATCCGGAAATAGTTTAATATATACGATTTAATATGGAGAAACAATGCGAGACAATAAAAATAAATAAAATAGAAAGCATTCGTACAAACTTGAAAAAAAACAATAAAAAATTACATTTTAAAATCAAATCAAACAACTAATAAAAGAGACTACTAACTATTGCTATTAACGAATGAAAAGCTCAAAGATTAAATTCCAAAAAAAGTAAAAAATCAGTATATATATATATAATTTACATAGTATACTATGGATTATGGACTGGTATTATTGTTAAAATCACTCCCCTCTCACATGATAATGGAACTAACAATGTGCAAACTTCAGATTACTTTGATAGTATCGCTAATTATAAATTAATAAGCTGCACATGATTATAGTTTTAATATCAGTGTTAATAATAAAATAGTCGATAAGCCGAAAATATTATGTAGTGATGTATTGTAATTTATTATTGAATACAACAATTTCTGAAATGTTGAAAATGTCAGCAACAAAATAAAACAAATTAAAAAGAAAGATTTGTCCTGGCTGCTAGCTTATTTATGGAATGTGATAATACTGGAAGAAAGCGTTAGCTGAGTCAGTCGTGGGAAGCAATGGCGGCGGTGAGCTCACCACTCGTCACGTCTATATTCCACGATGGTGCAACCCACTGTGAAAAGAGGCCCATTGAGGCTCTGCCTACCCCTTCGGGGAAAAAGGCGTGTGTTTATATAAAAAGAAAATAATTTCTTCAGAAGACAGACTACTAACACTAGTAAATTGAAATGAACAAAAACTGTACAAGATTACCACGAGTTCATCCCACGCTAGCCGGGGGCGTCTCAACGAAAACGAATGCTGAACAATATCTGACCATTAATAATAATAAGGACTTGAGTGAAAGTGTAATCGCCCACAAAAAACTTGTGAGAATCAAAGTGAACAAGTGAACATACTGTGCGAACGATGAGTCTAGTAACAGTAACAATTTACGAAGCGCGTCTTCGAAGGTCTAAAGTATAAAAGTAGATAGATACTAATATTAATTAAATAAGTAAAATATCACTTATTGTAAAATATAGATATCATAGATGTAAGGTAAAAAAAACTAATTTTGTCAGTGAATGCGTCTAGTACGAGTTGTGAGATGGATGAGACGCATTTTTCTAAGAATTGAGACACTGTCGATGGTACCGTCAATACATCGTCTGCCGTCCAACATCTTACCGTCGTTGTTGTATATTATGCAGATAGAAGAAATGCAAGCAGATTCGTTGGTCGTGTTCGGCTGCAACTATCGACGTGCTTTTTTGTACTTTTATAGTCCACGGAAACCTTTGAAGTGAAGAGCCGTAAGTTAGATTCCCACACGACTTTTGTAGGATAATGTTGTGAATGTGTGGGAATTTCAGGGTCCGTCTTCATTATTGTAAACCGAGATAAGAAATACAATTTATAGTGATTATTAAGGTATGCACGTAGAAGCTAAACATTAAGATGATGTTGATGAAATGAAGTTACAAGGGAAGATGACGTCTGACTAATATCTAGCTACCCGTTTTGGTTATGGTGATACATTCAACGATAGTGGCGAATTAGAAATGAAATCAATTTGTCTACTGGTGCCTCCTTGTTTACTATTTGGCGCAGACGATTGTTGCAATATAAATTGAGCTCTATATGTCATCTCTCCCAAACCTTTTACGCTACCAAATCGGAGAGACAATAAAAATGTTGCAATATAGAAACTCATCGCTACCAAATTCGCTTTGCTACAAATTCGAGGCGGCAGAAATGGGTGCGTTACCATTCCCCTGTCCAAACAAAGCTAATTGATCCTACCGTTTAAAGACCTATGCAATAGTTATAGCCATCTCTGACAAATCTTCTTTACCATTTGAGGCAGAAGTCTATCGAAACACTATTTAGAAAGGCTTAAGTTCAATAATAATTAAATGGTTATCTCTTCTTATACCAATTGCTACCAATTTGAGATAGAGTACCGAGTGCTTTACACTGTTCTAAATAAGTTCAGTCGCGCTTAGAAAGTAGTAAAGTTGCGATCTTACGATTAAGAGAAATAATTTTGGACCGGTGTTCAAATGTGGAGACATCCGCGCTCATCATCTTTAACGAACTTCCCATTTTGAATAAAACAAGGTTAGTTATAGCTATTTCACACTACTACTACTATTTTTTAGCTGTTTAACATCATTGACGACCTCTGTGGCGCGGCGGGCGAAGCTTGGCCTGCGACGCAGGAGGTTGCGGGTTCGATTCCCACCTCGCAACAAATATTTGTGCGATCGCAGATATTTGTTCAGGGTATTTTCTATGTATAATAAAAAATATCTATCTATGTAATATATTGTATTAGGTATATCAGTTATCTAGTACCCATAACACAAGCTCTGCTTAGCTTGGGGCTAGATAATGTTGTGTGAACTGTCCAGCATCATTTATTTTATTTATTTTTTATTTTGATTTATGCCTTAAACTGTCCCATACAATCTCAGCGAGTGACCACACGACACTGTTTAGAAAGTAAAGTTGCGATATTACGTACGATTAAGAGCAATAATTTTGGGCTGGTGAGGTCGAAAAGTTCACTTCTGACGAGACTTCCGTGTAAAACTGCCATTAGGGTGCCACACAGACTGCTATATAAACCTGCGCACACGCAATGTAGAGAACTGTTAGTCTGCAGTCACATAGAATGCATCTTTCCGGTGTTTTCTACCAGAGCCAACCGAACAAACACTTGCTGATAATGTGATAATGAAAGGATAATATACGTTTTGGCACCACACATTCGCTACCAGCTAGTAGTAGAAGAGCTAGAGTAAGAAGGATCAAAAAAGGCAAACCATGTTTTTTTTCTTGATACTTCTAGGTTTAGTCGCATTGGAACAGGATTAGTCTCAGCTTATAAGGCAATTAAAAATAATCCTTGTGATTTCTATAAATAAAATCTGTTTATTTTGAATTTCAAACGCCGGTTAACAGATAAGCCGTTTTCTAGGAAAATACAGCGTTAGATTAACTGCGCGTAAAATGTTGCACATTCATTTAATTTTCGCGTCAATTTGTGATATTAAATGAAACCAGTAACTGGAATAGTAGAGTGGTAGTAGTAGTAGAGCTTTTTTGTGAAAGAGTTCGTCCGGGGAAGTACTACCACTGTACCTATTTCTGCCGCAAAGCAGTAGTGCTTGCATTGCTGTGTTCCGGTTTGAAGGGTAAAGGTGCCGGTGAAATTACAGGCACATGAGACTTTTCATCTTTATGTCTCAGGGTGGCGGGCGCCGTGCAATGCCACATAGGGTGCGTCCTAGGTGGACGTGACCTATGTGGTAATGCACTGTTCATAGGCAGAGGTTACCGCTTACCATCAGGTTAACTCTTGCTTGTTCCGTCATCCAAGTAGTATACAAAATAAAAAAAAATAGCATTCCCAGTTATAAAGCAGAGATTTGCCGTCTCTGTCATTAACTTCTAGAGAACAAAGTTAATAAGATTTTTTGTAGAGAAATATCTTTTTAAACGAAGCTTTTATGAACTTAGTGATTGGAACCGTGAGCTAATCAAAATTAGCCCAAACACTACCATCCAGGAGTTCCACTTTTCGTCTTCACCATGAGCTCGCTGTTACCATAATATTGTATTGTTAACGGAACTTAACAGAGCGATGGTAGCCTAACGGTTCAATAGTGCAACTCAGAATCCAACGATACCGGGTTCGATCCTAGGCTCCGCACCAATGACTTTTCTAAGTTATGTGTGGATTTCCATCGCTCTGTGCTTCGGAGGGCACGTTAAGCTGTCGGTCCCGGCTGTTATTGATTAATAGCAGTCGATAAGCCATGTCAGAGGCCCTCGGGCGGCTTGACAAACTCTGACACAAGAGGCCAGCACTACCTCATACGAAACGACGACGACGAACAGGTATACAAAATTTCAGCTCAATGGATTGGGTGGAATTGGTTTAAATTTAATTTTCAAGATTTGACCACATAATATCAGGTGAAGTTCAATAAAAGCTTGTTTAATGGTTAAGGTACTTTTACTCATATCTTCAAAACTCATATTTACTTTAAAACAAAGAGCAACTGTTACTTAGTTGTTGACTCATATTTTTATCGAAGAGATCGTGTAAGTATGTCGAAGAAACATAATTTATCAAACCTAATAGTTTGTGTCCACTTCAAAACTATCAGTCCAAACGATTTAGCCACTAACCATACGTTACAACAAAGAAAGTAACATTATACTTAATCACCACGATTGTGCTCTCCGTCCAATTTCACCTATAACAGTGCAGGCAAGCTATGAAGCATTTTGTGACAGCAGTATTTCTATGGGTCCTCATAGAAATTCTGTAAAAATATTTACTGCGGTTTAACATCTTCGTGTGAATTTGATCTGCTCAGCACTCTCTCTACGTCTTTACTCGCAATAGATGTATTGAAAAATAAAACAATCTCATCTCCTTTATGAAAACAATAAGGCCAGGTTCCCACTATGCCGGCAGATTTGCCAGTCCGGGAAAACTGCAGGAAAGGCTAGTGGTTAAAAATTTTTTTTTTTTTTTTATACTACTTTTATGACGGAACAAGCAGATGGCCCACCTGATGTTAAGCGGTAACCTCTGCCTATGAACAGTGCATTACCTCATAGGTCACGTCCAGCTAGGACGCACCCTATGTGGCATTGCACTGCGCCCGCCACCCTGAGACATAAAAATTACAAGTCTCATGTGCCTGTAATTTCACCGGCACCCTTACCCTTCAAACCGGAACACAGCAATGCGAGCACTACTGCTTTGCGGCAGAAATAGGTATGGTGGTAGTACTTCCCCGGACGAACTCTTGCACAAAAAAGCTCTACTACTACTATATGCAGCTATTTAGATTTTGCCGGATTCGGCAAGAATGCCGTGTCCAGCATAGTGTGAACCAATACTGAGAGCGGTTTTAAATTATCTATTTGTAATTTTTTATTACAAAATAATAATACAACTATAACAAGTAGGTATCTAAATACTTCCAAACAATCTAAAGGTCCAAACACTACCAGATGGAAGCGTCCCTAAAGATTCTGGCTGCATTGCAACGCTGAATGGCAAAATCAATGCAGTTGAGCCAGATAAGATCCATTTCTCGGGTCACGCGTCGCTTTGAGAAGACAACCTGAAATAGTTAATAAGGGCCTCTGTACCCCACTTACCCAGAGTCTTGTCCTTATATTTGATATAACTGTATCGGGCCCAAGAATATACCCCATCTCCTACCGTGAATGTCGTAAAAGCCGACTTAGGGATTACTAGGACTTGTTTGTAAGATTCGTTGGTATAAGATTTGTCCTAGCTGCTAGCTTATTTATGGAATGTGATAAAACTAGAAAAAAGTGTTAGCTGAGTTATTCGTGGGAGGCAATGGAGGCGATGAGCTCACCACTCGTCACGTCTATGTTCCACGATGGTGCAACCCAACCTATGAGGTAATGCACCGTTCATAGGCCTGAGGTTACCGCTTACCATCAGGTGGGCCTCTTGCTTGATCCGTCATCCAAGTAGTATACAAAAATAAAATAAAAAATAAAATAAAAAAACCCACTGTGAAAAGAGGCCCATTGAGGCTCTGCCTACCCCTTCGGGGAAAAAGGCGTGTGTCTATGTATGTATGTATAACTGTATTTAAACTGTCTTTCAGTAGACACATGAGCAGTGCAGCTGTCAAGAAGCCTCATAGCATGCCAGTACTGTAAGCGGAATTGTTCGGTTCAACCATTCCTCGAAGGTCATAATTTAAGATAATAACGACAAGTCAAAACATTCCGTTGAACAATGCCTTATAGTGGTTGAAACTGCTTGTAATTTGGAAGCACACACAGTGGCTCCGTCTTACGATTCTATCTAATTCAATTCTTGTGGTCTAGGTGTAGGATGAAATACCAGTCCATTTTCGTGCCACTATGGACAATCGTTCCATTTTGCTCATTTTTCGTTTTAGACTGTCATCCTCATATGTCATCCTATTAGAGGGTAGTCAGAGGTAAGTCTAAACGTCTAACGTAAGGCAATGCACACTTTTTGCTTGCCAGGTAACTATTACATACATACATAAACACACGCCTTTTTCCCGAAAGGATAGGCAGAGCCTCATATGAGCCTCTTTTCACATGGGTTGCACCATATGGGATATAGACTTTTACATGGACAGAAATTAGCTAAGCAGTAACAAGTACAAATATGTATTTAAAAAAAAAAGAAAAAAAAAAGAGTGATTAATTTTGATATACAATGGTCTGTCACTCTCACAATTAAAATGAATCTACCTCTCAAACTAAAGTCCATCAATCTGTTTAGGCTACAGAGCGTGTCAAATAAATATACAAGCATACATACACTCGAAAAATATAACCCTCCTTCCGGCGCAGTCGGGTAAAAATATACAAAGTTTGTTAAATCAGTCAACGTTATTTAGAAGTCACTTTGAAGTCAATTGTAACTTTAAAATTTCAGTATTATACGCAGATATATACTCATACCATTAACTAAGATAGTAGAACAGTAGTAGTAGAGCTTTTTTGTGAAAGAGTTCGTCCGGGGAAGTACTACCACCATACCTATTTCTGTCGCAAAGCAGTAGTGCTCGCATTGCTGTGTTCCGGTTTGAAGGGTAAGGGTGCCGGTGAAATTACAGGCACATGAGACTTTTCATCTATGTCTCAGGGTGGCGGGCGCAGTGCAATGCCACATAGGGTGCGTCCTAGGTGGACGTGACCTATTGGGTAATGCACTGTTCATAGGCAGAGGTTACCGCTTAACATCAGGTGGGTCTCTTGCTTGTTCCGTCATCCAAGTAGCATAAAAAAATAAAAATAAAAACGTGCGCTCGCTTATACATCGTCGTACGTCGAGAGAGATATTCAGATTAAGGTTTGCTAAATTAAACTAGGTGTCAGCTGCGTCTTAAAGGATCTCAACCCCTTCTTTCTCTGCTCGAGACACCTGAGTATTATCTTCATTACACAGAATACAGATGTTCGCATAACTGAATAGGATCCCGTTTATTGTGAACGCTTTACAATAAATAATTTATGATAGTTTAGAGCTTCTAAGACTTGAGCTACGACCTAAATTAGTCACAGATTCACAGACGACATAGGGAATGAATCTGCAAAATTAATCAATGAGACTACATTAGCGAGGAGGAACTCTTTCAAGGAACTTTAAACCTTAAGCCGTTACAATAAAAGGTACAGCTAGCTTATTCAGATTTCTAGTTGTAAGTGCTTTCGCAAAGAGAGTAATTCGACCTAATTTGTTATGTTAAATAGAATCTGAAGCCCAATTCTCGTAATAAAATATAGTCGAATTAAAGTTCGGATCATGTTACGATCTAGAGTTGATGTCACAAACCTCAAAAATGGTATTCTGCTCACCTGACAATACAACGCGGAATGTGATTATATCGAAATGTGATTGTAGCTTGAATGTTTCAAAGCTCTGAGATTTCTCTCTTTCACTCTTTACAATTATTGTATAGCACTATCCTACTCTAATATATGGTTGCAAGAATTGAAAGTATATAATACTGTTGTTATGAGGGAGCAGAATACCAATTTTTCAGTCAATTCACAATACAGTCTCGATTCGGTCAACTTGCAGTGTGCCGTTAAAATAAATAAGAGAATTGGCCTTCACAAGTCTATATAGCATTTTAATGAAATAAACATTTCACACAGCATTCGTTGTATGAGTTAGTAGGTTACTAAGTAACACCGCAGCGAAACCGCAACATTGGGCTTTTCACGCGTTTTCATCGGAAAAGTACTTATGCTATGTATTACCAGCCGCACAACTGAACCTCACTTAACTTAAACGTAATGGATAACTAACAAATCTCGTGATATCGATCGTTTAGATTTAAGTAAAATAAGATTAAAATATATAAAATCATTTATTCCTCACGCTATCATTAATTACAAAAGTTATAGATATAGGCTTCGACCAAAGTAAAATAAATGGACTGGCCTTACCCATACAAAACGTCCGTGAAAAATAAGACAATTCGGATTTAGGGTACGGTCAACAAATAAACTATCTATCTATCTATCTATCTATCCAGCCACTGCTGAGTAAAGGCCTCTTCTCTATAGCGCCACTCCTAGCGGTCTTGTAAATAAACTAGGTGAAATTAAATTATTGAACTTCTTAAAAACTGTATTTTTTTAATACTTAATACTTTAACAGATGCAATGTGTTTTCTAAAGTTATTTCAGTAGGTTTATAGTACAAAAAATCGCCGAAAAAAATGCAATTATTAAATGAAGCTTTTACAAAAATACATGGTTCCCTTCTGTTTTATGTAGTTACGTATCTATTTTTCAGCTCTCAAACATACACAATATAAATCAATAGAAAAGCAAGTCCACCTAAGGTCTTCAGCTCAATCAATTTGTGAAAAATATATTTTTCATCACTCAATAAACTAAGAAAATATCATAAAAATCGTACGGAAACATAAATGTATAAAAATTCCAGTATTTAAGAAACTGCAGAGTGCAGTTTTAAGACTTTTGCACAATGAGTTTTTTTATACTTCTTGGAATGACAGATCAAGAAGATGGCCCACCTGATGTTAAGTGGTACCCTCTGCCTATGAACAGTGCATTACCTCAGGTCACGTCCACCTAGGACGCGCCCTATATGGCATTCCACTGCGCCCGCCACCCTGAAACATAAAGATGAAAAGTCCCATGTGGCCGTAATTTCATCGGCACCCTTACCCTTCAAACCGGAACACAGCAATGCGAGCACTACTGCTTTGCGGCAGAAACAGGTATGGTGGTAGTACTTCCCCGGACGAACTCTTTCACAAAAAAGCTCTACTACTACTAACCGTTTTTTGGCGTATTAAATTCATTGTGTAGAAAATTATCAGAGCAAATACGGGAAAATGAATTCCACTTCCAAAAGTCGTCTGTTCTTGCTCGTCTAATGACTTCTATCCATTTTTGTTTACCTTAGATTTCTTTTGGAAAGCTATAAGGTTAATTAACATGCCATTACATATTATATGCAATTACCTAAACCGACGTACTTAGCAATGTTTTGACGTAAATAATGCAAATTACAATTCTAAATCAATACGATACCCCTTAGGCATCAGATTTTTTTGCAGTCTGTACCGGACCATCCGTCATGCGTGAAGTCTTGTCAAATATTTCGTCGCTGTAGTTGGAAAACTAAATAAGTAATAACAACAACAGAACCAAAATCGCGAGAAAAACGCGATTTACTGTTTTATTGCGTCAAAAATGGCAATAACTTTTATATCGTAACTAATTTTGCAGTCCGTGTTTTGATATGTTATAGATTGGTACTGTATCTATTTTTGAATTTAATGATAATACATTTTAGTTCTTTTGATTAAGAGAAAAAAAAAAACGACTATGTATTTTTCCCTCGCCAAAGTTTTGAATAATTGATGCAGTTATTTATTTTTGCATGTCAATTGTTTAGTTTTCCTTCGTCAATGATCTCCACTGAGGTTCAAAAAGCTAATGATAAGTGCCATTATTTAATTTTCCCATAATAGTGAAATCATGAAATGATCTATTATTTACTTATTTGAATATGACAATCCTATCCATGGGTATAGATTAAAAATAATATTAAAAAAGTTTTTAAATAAAACCAACTTATAATAATAAATAAATAAATAAATATATCTGGACAGTTCACACAACATTATCTAGCCCCTAGCTAAGCAGAGCTTGTGTTATGGGTACTAGACAACTGATACACTTAATACAATATTAACATAGATAGATATTTTTTATTATATATAGAAAATACCCAGAACACCCTGAACAAATATCTGCGGATCGCACAAGTATTTGTTCCGAGGCGGGAATCGAACCCGCAACCTCCTGCGTCGCAGGTTCGCCCGCCGCGCCACAGAGGTCGTCTTCATAATCATTTCTTTTTATCAAGACTGAATATTAGAAAAATACTGAAACACCTACATTATTTCAGCAGACTTTTAAATTCAAAGTAAGTGACATAACAAACTTATCATACGACTATTGCTTATAAAATCAACAAAATGAAATAAATTTGCGGAACACAATAATTCTAAGTATCAAAAAGAAAAAGTTATGTCGACTAAAATTAAAACTATCTACGAGTATAAACTTGTGTCTGTTAACTTTCATTCAGAGTGGGGAACATTGAGATAATGTCCTGGGGCGTAGTCCTCCTTGTCGCTCGTCCTCTAGAGCAAGACGTGTCCATCGACATGTATGGGCCATCATAACCATGCAATAAAGTCGATTTCGCAAAATGTGTTACTTATGTAGTTTTCCTACTACACGACAATTTATACGTTTTTTATCAATTAATGAAAATTATATTACAAAACCTTTACTTACGAATGAAATGCGATGCCTGAAGCTTAATTTGTATTTCTTGTGTTGTTTGCACTTGCAGAAAAGCACAGGAAGGCATTGTATCACCAAGGTATCTAATTTTGGTATTTTTCAGCATAGCTGTCACTCGTTGCCGTGACAAAGACTGACTAAAGCGAAGTGTACTAGCTAGGTCTGTTTAGAAGCTTCAAAACTATCGTTCCCTAAGGCCCGTCCATTCATTTTATTTACGTCGATGGATATAGGTATAATATATAAAGATAGTGTAACAGAAAAGGTCGAGGGTTCAGCCACGCTGTATTTCAGCCTCTCGTCTTCTGTATGATACACGGAAGCTATCCGCAGTAACAAAGAGACAAAAAAAAACAATCAAAAATATCAATAAGGAATCTCTTAGAGAAAAACCATTTGTGATTGCTCGGAGAGTTTAGTGACAAAACGCCCAACCAATTTTTTTTTTTTTTAATTTTACCTATGTATCATATAAGCTTACAGCACACCTGTTGGTAAATGGTTACCGTAGCCTATGGATTCCTGCAATACCAGAGGCATCACACGCGCGTTGCCGACCTTTGATTATAACAAGACAAAAAAAAACTTTGCCGACCTTTTAAAAATTTCCTAACACCCCTCATAATCCAACAAAGATCATCACAAAATTAGAAGGTTTCTTGGTGGAATGTTTTGACTCATCATTCTCCAACACCATCGACTGTATAAATGTTGGACAATGCTGTGAATAATGCAGGAGTCAGGACAATGGCACCTGCTCCCATAGCACGGCCAGTGTGATGGCGTCATGGGAACGTTCGCAAGAGGGCGTTCCGCTCCAATCACCCTCATCGTGCTAGGGTGTACCATAGTCATATTTAACATAAAGTTGAACCGAGCCGAAGAGAACATACTTTTTTTTTCAAAGAAAAATAATACTCGTACATAAGGAGGATACTCTTGAGGCGCGAAATTCTTTTTTTTGTGTTTTTTGCTTATTACCGCTCGTGGACACTCCTTCAGATAGCGAAAGTTGATTTCGCGAGATTTAGGAGACTTAACACACATGTTTTAATTGATAGTATCTCATAAATATCATCAGATTAGCTACAATAAGAGGGGTATCGCATGGGGTAAACACATTTTTACAGTGTTTTTTTTATGTTAACAACACCCAAGCAACGCTAAGTCTGCTCTTCGCACAGTATAAATGCTCTAGGAGGCAACCATTTGTCATTGCAGCAATAATTACGTTGCAGATTAAAACCGAAATTATAAAGAAAGAAAGAAAAATCATTTATTCATGACAATGACAAACGTAGGACACACATTCACATAAAACATATATGTAAATATAACTAAAATATAACAAAAAATAAAATAAAAAGATGTGTCTCCTAGCACCATCAACGTACCATTGTCACAAAATTGGTTTCCAGCTCAAGTTATATTTTTCGTCCAATTAAATTATTGAATACATTTTGCATACATTCGTTATTAATGATGAGATGTGTAAAATAATTGAATAATGGCAATAATTGAGACACGTTATTGTACACGAATGAAAATGTACTAGAACTATTAGTGTGGGACACCCATCACCTCAATTGGAGAACGTTTGAGTTAGGTTTGGATGTGTAAAGAGGGTACCTACTACATCGAATGTATTGCACCTCGGCAATCTTCGTTCATGACCGGCTGTGGCTTTTTCACTTGCAATCATATTTATGTTTCGAAAAGACGAAGATTGCCGAAACACATTACTCTTGTAGTAGTACTGGTCCTACAGATCCATAAAAAAACCCCTACAAATATAGTTATTAAGATAAAATGTATTAATGATTTTGACACATATAGATTAACATAATAATTTCCTTTGGGAGAAAAACGTGAAGAAAACCGCGGGTGAACAATAATATTACAAGTTCAATAGAATCGTATTACAAAAAATGTATAATCTTATCAATATAATTACAGAAAGCCTGAAACCGCAGAGTGAAATTTAAAGTCCGCCAAAACGCATGAAACCGATCACGCGACCAAACCACGGAATTATCAAATTATCACCCCGCACAAAAAATAAAAAATATTTAGTAAATGTTAGTGAGCATGTTATCGTGATTTACAACAATTTTAGAGCGGTCGATGCTATAAATTCGCCTCATAACTGGTATTTGGGACACCGTAAGTATAAAAGCTTACCGCACACGTTTGCATCCGAAAGATTGCAGTATAACACTGGGAGATTGAAAAGGCGTTACATCTGAAGAAACCAACCGAACTCAAGGGTTCACAGCAAATCGGTCGCATTACCCACCTACCTACTTCAAGATTCCGAACAGTGTCAAGTGTGAAGGAGCGTGTGATTCTCATTGGCGACCGATGCCTCTAGATACCTACCTATGTGCTTATGTGTGGGTTGGCTAGTACAACACGATAATTAGAAAGATAATGCTTGTGTTTATTCAAATAATCTCATAAAAATAGAGGTGAGAGGTGAAGTGAAACGTTTCGTTTAGTGTCGTTCTAGCGTTCCTAAAATAATCTATCATTATCTTTTGTATTCACGTACAGAAATGAATAGAACACCAATTAACATGACATTTTAGAGAGAACCATTAGCGAAGATTCCAAATTCTATCGACAACAAAATCGGCAGAAAACAACGGTCCTTGATTAGAGAAAGTTTTACGGAATGTAATACCTATCTTTTGATACCATCTGGGTTAAGTAGCTACTCATTTTATTTTAATTTCAGCGACAATAATAAATAGGCCTCAAAACTGAGCTTGCTTGACACGCGAGTTGTATCGAAACATACAATTTAAATAAAAGCTTTAAACAAGAAAGAAGACGCACTTCCTCGTGGTCTTAAACAAGTGTAATGAAGCTAGCTTCGAAGATATCTGCAAAGTTTGTGAAAACTCTACACTCTCTCTTTCTCTGCGTGAGAAAAACTTTGTTCAGTGGAGAACATTGTGGCTGAAGTAATATTTATTTGAACGAGTTCTCAGTCGAGGGGGTCGACTTTCGTATGTAGGTATACGTATGTTTGATGGGACTTTGTTCGACGATAGCTTTCGAATTTAGTAGCTAAGTTGGGGGTGATACCAATTCAATTATTGGCAAGTACGTATATTAAAGGATACGCGATTTCTCAGATCAGGGCAAAACCTACTAATAGCTAAATGGCGTGTATGTTAATTTTCACCAACAACCAGTGGTAGTAAACCTACACCGTAAAATTAAGATGTTATAGAAAACTATAGTGGAACGCACGCGACTTCGCCCGCGTGGAGTTTTTTCCATACAAAGTTCAACATCACCTTAGGCGGTGATTATCGGAAATTTCTTTTGTAGTGTGCTTCTTAGACCTACCCTCTAAATTTCAGGTCTCTAGAAATTACGGCTCTGGCTGTACGTTGATAGTCAGTCAGTTAGTCAGCAATGATTATGTATATTGATAGAATACAGAAATGATAGAAAAAAATTGCTATGGCTGATGAACATAATTATCACTAAATTAAAACGGGATATTTGGCATGATTTTTTTGTTTTGTTGGTTCGCGATATTTCAGCCAAGTCGCACGCGCCATAATCACGGGAAAACTTAGTTCACCATGTTCTCAGTGATATTAGTGAAAACTATTTTGTCTCTTCTCTCAATAAAGATATAATTTACATAGAGTCCATTTTTTTGGGAACGAAATTGTTTCTTTCTATATCTTTTCCTTTAATTATTGAGTCATCAACGAAACTGCGATAGAGCGGTAATGACATTGAAAAACTCGCGCGAGAGCTCGTAATTACCACCTGTGTTCGTGTAACGTTACTTTGACAGCTTTATAGAGAGTGCGTATAAATAATAGACTCTGAAATGTAGTTTGTTCCGATTTGTGATAAATACCGGCAGATACGATCTTCGATACGAACCGTTCGCTCTGCAACCGTTTTGTACTTTTTGCATTCAAACACAAAATATTGTCTAATAAAAATGTAAAAATGTAGATGTAAAAATGTAGAGTAGGTGTCTGTCTAATGTGTTTTAATTGGGTCTATAGATAATTTAATTGGGTCTATAGGTAGGGCACTGCAATTGTTTTGTACATTTTGCATTGAAACAGAAAATATTGTCCGTTAAAAATTTAAAAGTGAAGAGTAGGTGTCTGTTTAATGTGTTTTAATTGGGTATGTAGGTAATTTAATTGGGTATAGGTAGGGATCTGCAATCGTTTTGTAGTTTTTGCATTCAAACACAAAATATTATCTATTAAAAATAGAAAAATGTAGAGTAGGTGTCTGTCTAATTTGTTGTAATTGGGCCTATAATAGGTAATTTAATTGGGTCTATAGGTAATTTAATTGGGTCTATAGATAATTAGACTTAAAATTGTAGTGTCTGATTTGTGTTATATTATGTTGTAAGCATACCGTATCCAATGAAGAGCGCAATTATAGTCTAGTGAACAATTAGATACGAACCGAATACGAAACATGAACTTAATAGCGAAGCATATACCCCTTCGTCTCCTCATATGGATGTCGTAAAAGCCGAATAAGGGATTCCACCAGGGCAGCACCATCCACCTGAGAACTTAACACCAATACTACTATCAGCAATCCTGCTGCCAAGCGTTGTGATTATGACAAATCCCCCCATTATATTCTAAGGGGGAGGCCTCGTCCAGCAGTGGATGTCTAAAGGCTGTTATTGATTAATAGCAGTCGATAAGCCATGTCAGAGGCCCTCGGGCGGCTTGACAAACTCTGACACCAGAGGCCAGCACTACCTCATACGAAACGACGACGATGATGGCTCTATGAGTAAGCACTTCATAGCAGCACTGCATGACTGTTCGTTTTGACTTGTGTCGATTTGGGAATGTGGCGATTTGAAATTGTGTCAAAAAAGTACAAAATCATTTCAAGAGCTTCTCAAAAAGATGCTTCTCTAAAGGAAAGACAACATATAAAGCCAGATAACAGTCTAATTCGCTCACCATCTAAGGGCATGTGTACACAAGTAATAAATCCTGACAAGACGTCCGCATCTGAGAATGGAACCTGCTTTCCCAAAGAGGGCGGTGGTAACGCTGAAATATTACAATATCGTCTACCGTTACTGAGCATAAAAGGGAGCAGTGGTGAAGGGCTGGGTAAGTCGCGAACATCTATAGATAAACCATGAGTGGATTTATGGAAGCATTTCACCTACAAAATACATAGTAGGTAGGTAAGTCAACATTGGCAAAGTGATATCTGTAATTTTTTTAAATGACTTGCATATTAATTACTAGACTTACTCGTATTAGCTTATCAATCAACCAATTAATAATTATTAATTGACGACCTCTGTGGCGCGGCAGGCGAACGTTCGCCTGCGACGCCAGAGGTTGCGGGTTCGATTCCCGCCTCCGAACAAATATTTGTGCAATCTGCAGATATTTGTTCAGGGTATTCTGGGTATTTTCTATGTATAATAAAAAAATATCTATCTATGTTATATATTGTATTAAGTATAGGTAACAGTTATCTAGTACCCATAACACAAGCTCTGCTTAGCTTGGGACTAGATAATGTTGTGTAAACTGTCCAGCATTATTTATTATTTATTTATTATTTTATTTATTTATTTGGTCAACCTACTCGTGCTATAGGTACACCCTTCGTAAACATGATAAAAAAACGTAATGTAGTAACAAAATGGACGCGCGGTTCATCCCAGTTTCCCGAAAATTACAATGCTAAAAATGAAAAAACTTTTAACATTCAAAATGTGCCAAAACATTTTTAAATCAATTTTCTTGCAGTTTTTTTTATCGATTAAGAAACCCTAATAATTTTCGTTGATATGGCTAATTTTGACTTCTTGTTGTCCAATAAATAAATCCATTGTCTCGAATGGTGCTTCATATCATGGTGCTTTTTGACGACCTCTGTGGCGCGGCGGGCGAAGCTTGGCCTGCGACGCAGGAGGTTGCGGGTTCGATTCCCGCCTCGGAACAAATATTTGTGCGATCGCAGATATTTGTTCAGGGTGTTCTGGGTATTTTCTATGTATAATAAAAAATATCTATCTATGTTATATATTGTATTAAATATATCAGTTATCTAGTACCCATAACACAAGCTCTGCTTAGCTTGGGGCTAGATAATGTTGTGTGAACTGTCCAGTATTATTTATTTATTTTATATCGAATCGCACCAAAGCTAAAACGCACACAGTCAATTATTCGAAGATGTCCCCATACCGTTAAGATTCTGGCTGTACCAGCCACACAGAGTGTACCATAGTAGCTACAGCTAAGGGCCGAATACACAGTCCACCTGAGACTGACAAAGCTGTGTACCGTTACTCGTGGAAAGTAACACAAGTGGAACGAGAATTGAGAATTATCAGTTAATTGAGGCTGCAGATGAAGACTTTATTAAGACGGTGACGTAGATGGAACAATTATCAGGTGTTAGTGTTGACTTCGATACTATATAGTTTGTGGCTTCGATGTCACGGTGCGATGGTGTAATGAGGTGTGACGGTACATCTTTACTACGATACAAAACGGCTGGAGGTTTTATCAGTCAGTCAACTCAGCAGTGTTATTAATATTGTATCTATCGTACTTGGACACTTTTTTGGTAGTACCTTAGTAAACATACATACACAGACACACGTCTTTTTCCCTGAAAGGGTAGGCAGAGTCTCAAATGGGCCTCTATTCACTGTCGGTTGCACCAAGACGTGACAAGTGTTAAGAAGGCTTTATTAAGACCGTGACATAGATGGAACAATTATCAGGTGTTAGTGTTGACTTTGATACTATATAGTTTGTGGCTTCGATGTCACGGTGCGATGGTGTAATGAGGTGTGACGGTACATCTTTACTACGATACAAAACGGCTAGTGGTTTTATCAGTCCGTCAACTCAGCAGTGTTATTAATATTGTATCTATCGTACCTGGACACTTTTTTGGTAATACCTTAGTAAACATACATACACAGACACACGTCTTTTTCCCTGAAAGGGTAGGCAGAGCCTCAAATGGGCCTCTATTCACTGTGGGTTGCACCAAGACGTGACAAGTGTTAAGAAGGCTTTATTAAGACAGTGACGTAGATGGAACAATTATCAGGTGTTAGTGTTGACTTCGATACTATATAGTTTGTGGCTTCGATGTCACGGTGCGATGGTGTAATGAGGCGTGACGGTACATCTTTACTACGATACAAAACGGCTGGTGGTTTTATCAGTCAGTCAACTCAGCAGTGTTATTAATATTGTATCTATCGTACTTGGACACTTTTTTGGTAGTACCTTAGTAAACATACATACACAGACACACGTCTTTTTCCCTGAAAGGGTAGGCAGAGTCTCAAATGGGCCTCTATTCACTGTCGGTTGCACCAAGACGTGACAAGTGTTAAGAAGGCTTTATTAAGACCGTGACATAGATGGAACAATTATCAGGTGTTAGTGTTGACTTTGATACTATATAGTTTGTGGCTTCGATGTCACGGTGCGATGGTGTAATGAGGTGTGACGGTACATCTTTACTACGATACAAAACGGCTAGTGGTTTTATCAGTCCGTCAACTCAGCAGTGTTATTAATATTGTATCTATCGTACCTGGACACTTTTTTGGTAATACCTTAGTAAACATACATACACAGACACACGTCTTTTTCCCTGAAAGGGTAGGCAGAGCCTCAAATGGGCCTCTATTCACTGTGGGTTGCACCAAGACGTGACAAGTGTTAAGAAGGCTTTATTAAGACAGTGACGTAGATGGAACAATTATCAGGTGTTAGTGTTGACTTCGATACTATATAGTTTGTGGCTTCGATGTCACGGTGCGATGGTGTAATGAGGCGTGACGGTACATCTTTACTACGATACAAAACGGCTGGTGGTTTTATCAGTCAGTCAACTCAGCAGTGTTATTTGTAGTAATTAATATTGTATCTATCGTACCTGGACACTTTTTTGGTAGTACCTTAGTAAACATACATACACAGACACACGTCTTTTTCCCCGAAAGGGTAAGCAGAGCCTCAAATGGGCCTCTATTCACTGTGGGTTGCACCAAGACGTGACAAGTGTTGAACTCATTGCCGCCATTGCTTCTCACGCTAACGCTTTCTTCCAGTAATAAAACATTCCTTATATAAGCTAGCAGCCCGGACAAACTTTATAACAACGAATTTTACAAACAAGACCGGGTAATCCCTTAGTCCGCTTTTACGACATCCACGGGAGGAGATGGAGGGGTCTGTTCTTGGGCTGTATACACCAAAGTAAACTGCGCTGCGTTTTCAGTTTCCTTTTCAGTGGATTAACATGAACGCTTCTTTTCCCACTATTTTTAAAATACAATGCCTATCCGTCTGTTCGATCACCAACATCATCATTATCATCTCTATGCTGTCCGTCTATGGAATGTTCCTGTTTTTATCAGAACCGCCAAATCTCATCCTATTTTCAAAAACTATTGCTCAATCACTTTTTGTCCGTCTCGTAAATAAATAAATAAATAAATAAATAAATAATGCTGGACAACTTCACACAACATTATCTAGCCCCAAGCTAAGCCAGAGCTTGTGTTATGGGTACTAGATAACTGATATACTTAATATAATACGATACATAGATAGATATTTTTTATTATACATAGAAAACACCCAGAACACCCGGAACAAATATCTGCAGAACGCACAAATATTTGTTCCGAGGCGGGAATCGCAAACTCCTGCGTCGCAGGCGAACCATCGCCAGCCGCGCCACAGAGGTCGTCCATTGCGTTAGTTCTAATAATAGGTTCAGTTTTCTATTTTTTACTTTTATATGCAGAAACTTCTTTGACGACCTCTGTGGCGCGGCAGGCGAAGGTTCGCCTGCGACGCAGGAGTTACAAATATTTGTACGATCTGCTGATATTTGTTCAGGGTGTTCTGGGTATTTTCTATGTATAATAAATCATGTCTATCTATGTAATGTATTGTATTAAGTATATCAGTTATCTAGTACCCATACCACAAGCTCTGCTTAGCTCGGGGCTAGATAATGTTGTGTGAACTGTCCTTCATTATTTATTTATTTATATATTTTGATAATGTGTCATTTTTGATATGGTGCGCAATAAAGTGTTTTATATCTGTTTACTTATCATCAGCACATGTCCACAGCATGTTACTGCATTTTTGGTAACTTTAATCTTGAAAAAGTCTTAGAAAGTTTCCGCTATCAGTCTTCAAATCTGCTAGATTATCGTAATCTACGTCATTGGTTCGCAAATACATGTACATCTAAGCATGCATGCATATTATCTAAATTCATCAATCACAGCCTGCACATGCCGTTTATCTCATTCTGTCATTTTTAGGGTTCCGTAACAAAATTACGGAACCCTAATGGATTCGTCATCTCTGTCTGTCTGTCTGTCCGTGTATGTCGCAGCCACTTTTTTCCGAAACTATAAGAGCTTTGCTGTTGAAACTTGATAATTAGATGTATTCTGTGAACCGCATTAAGATTTTCACACAAAAATAGAAAAAAAAAACAATAAATTTTGGGGTTCCCCATACTTAGAACTGAAACTCAAAAAAAAACATCAAACCCATACGTGGATACCTCTATCCCATACCCTATCTATGGATAGGTCTTCAAAAATGATATTGAGTTTTCTATTTTTTTTTTCTAAACTGAATAACTGCATGGGACTATGCAGTTATTCAGTTTAGAAAAAAAAAATAGAAAACTCAATATCATTTTCTATTCCCCGTATTTTCTAAAATAACAGAACGATAAAACTAAAAAAAAAAAAGATGTACATTACCATGTAAACTTCCAACTAAAATTGGTTTGAACGAGATCTAGTAAGTAGTTTTTTTTTAATACGTCATAAATCGTAAACCATCCAAGAACTTTTATATTTTTTATTTTTTTTTAACATTGATAGACCTTTGTTTGACGACGCACACGGTCAAACAAAGAACCTGCACGGAACATGCATGCTGCTACGGAACCCTTCATGGGCGAGTCCGACTCGCACTTGGCCTCTTTTTTATTGTGAGTTGCTTTCATAACATTGTTCTTTCTTTCTATTTTTGCAATCAATCACCAGCGACATGCTCTTGTCAAAAATGTATGTTACATAATGTGAACTTACATAAATTGATAACGGTTACTGGGAGAACACGTAGGAGAAATGGTGAAAGTGATGTGCAAGAGAGCACTAGAGATCGATTTGAAACCATTGTAACCCATATGATAATACTAGGGTAAGTACAAGGATATAAGGGTAAGAATGACGTGTAAATTGCTATTTTTTTGGTGTCAAAATCGGATGCTATTCTAGACACTGACACCAACGACAACCAGTCTATGACGTAGTTCAAATGCGATCGGTTGTGATTGGTGTTATGACAGAATGTTAATTTTGAAGATCGACCGTACCTCGGTATTGATATATATATATCGCTATAGATAATAAAGAGAAGAAAAATAAGCCATATTTTGTATTCACGCCACATTAAATAACAATAGATACCACACAATTAAACATTATTCACCAATCAATTGAAAGAGTCCAGATGCCTATTTGCACATAGTACGTCACAACGTTTTCACAATCTGGCATTGTAATATCACGTAAAGTACTAACTAATTATATGCAATCTGGAATGTTCTTAACATTATTGACTGTCTTTAACAAGACTGTAGGTAATGTGTCTACAACGCGACCTCATCAGAACTTCACGGCTGATTTTAGACCACAAAAACTGACGAGAGGTTCGCGATTTACGTGGCCAGTGGGCTTAGTTAGATACGCCTTTTGCTCTTGATTTTGCTCAAAAAATTATTGAACCGAGCTATATTAAGTCATAAAGTAATAAAGTAGTAAGTAGTATATTAAGTATTGTTTTTTTAAGTCGTGTTACTAAAAAGTTGGACTCTTGTTGTCTTATTGAATACATTTTCTATTATATATTTCAATTGGGAAAAATTGTCGTTACATTATAGGTAGGTATTTACGGGTTTATAATTATGATGTCAAAACTAGTTACAACACAACGTGAAGCACCGGTGACAAGGGCTCGAATCTAGAAGATAAAATAGCACAGAAACTCAGCATTATCTGTGAAAGTATGAAAATAGATTTAAATCTCTGTGTGGTTTCTTTCTTGGCTGTAAGTCCACTGGCAAAGATTAATATAGACGCTAGAGATAATTCCATGAAGCTGGCGTAGGCTATAACTACCTACAAGAACTACAAGAACCGTTTCGGAAAGATTTCTCATTTGCGAAAACAAGTAACAAGACTTAAACATAATTCGTCAACTCTGCGTGTATCACGTTTAATAACCACAAGATCACAAGCACCCGGAATCCACAAGTGATCTAAAGGGTAACGTCACGCAAGACGGCGCAAGTCAGCCGATAAGTCGTGGGACGCCTCCAATGATGTAACGGTTTGTGAACACCGGAAAAAACAAACCGAATGACATTGATTTTGAATTTAACGAAACAGTGGACAGCTCGATAAGTACTCCATTCATGTTAAAACACTATTCTTTATTTGCAGAACCTTTTCAGGAATAGCACACGGCCGTGAAAAATCTAATCAAAAATATTTAGATATCAATTCAAGCAATGCTTAGCGGAAAAACATTTTCGATAATGAAAGGCATAAGAAAGTTATCTGATAGTGTGTCCGTCACTGTCACTTTGATAATAAGCAAACATAGCCTTCAGACAAGGTCAAAAACACGGAAAGTTTGTATGGTAGACAGCAAAACGCATCTCTACTGGATAATGAACTTGAAACAACTTCATTATCAAATACCAAGACATGTATCAAAAATTGCGTCACCACAAGAGAGTCGGAATACAGAGCACGTATCATCTTAAACAGGCTACGGGCCCAGGCTCGAGGCGGCTCAATAATTGGATAATCTTGTTGAGAGATTACGCAAGCCAAGGTTGTTGCTTCTTGCTACCCCCCAAGGTCTTCGTGGTAATCTTCTACCTACCAGCAGCTTGCTACAGTCGACTAGCGACAGTTCGACGTGACATTGACACCTAAAGATGTAAACAGCTGAGTCACATAACTTGAATAGTTTTTTTTTGCATTACGATGAAGGCTCAAATCATTCTTCGCGAATGAAGTTGGACGTTACGTCAAGATAATAATTATAGCTGGTACCTATCCTCGTAAATAAACACAATGATACTTTTTGTGAAGACTTTATTGCTTTCTCATTATTTTGCTAAGTATACATACATGACGACCTCTGAAGCGCGGCGGGCGAAGGTTGGCCTGCGACGCAGGAGGTTGCGGGTTCGATTCCCGCCTCGAAACAAATATTTGTGCGATCACAGATATTTGTTCAGGGTGTACTGTGTATTTTCTATGTATAATAAAAAATATATATCTATGTAATATATTGTATTAAGTATATCAGTTATCTAGTACCTACCCATAACACAAGCTCTGCTTAGCTAGGGGCTAGATAATGTTGTGTGAACTGTCCAGCATTATTTATTTATTTATTTTATACATAGATACACGTCTTTTTCCCCGAAAGGGTAGGCAGAGCCTCAACTGGACCTCTTTTCACCGTGGGTTACACCATCGTGGGAAATAGACGTGACAAGTGGTGAGCTCATTGCCGCCATTACGTCGCACGACTGACTCTGCAAACGCTTTCTTCCAGTAATAACACATTCCATAAGCAGTATTCTTACCAAGGTCCAGTAAATTATTTCGAAAGTAAGTTATGTTAATCAATGGGGAGACACACTGCTTATTTATATCGCTAGGTGGCGCATGATCGCTAGTGTTTTTAAGTGAGCAAACAAAGGTCTATCAAAGAAAAAAAAAACTGAAAAGTGTCGAAGAGGTAATCAATGGATAATTTTAGTAAATACCTAAACATTAAATAATAGTCTGTTATAAAACGTGCCTCTGTGTAGTGCATTTCAGTGTAAAAAATAAAGGTACACACCGTTTCCCTTCTGATGAGAAAAAGACAAGACCACTAAATGACAAGCACCAACGATGGTGGCGCCATCTGAGATTAGTTTTGCCTATGGCTTCCCATTCTGGACATGAAATGGAACATGGCACTAACATTAGAATAAAACCTAACTGCACGAGTATCTAGTCAATACACAAAATCCGCATTTTCCACGTCTTTGCGGTGCCGCCGCCGTGTGGTGTCGGGTGTCGGCATACGCCGTGCGGTTTTCCGGCTCGTTACGTATCAATGTCCAGAGGACGCCGGCCGCGGCGCAATCACGTCTTCAGAACTTATAGCAAAAGGAGACGTAATGATTTCCGATGATGCTTTCCGATGATAATAAGTTTTTGGTGAAAAATATATTTTTCAATACAAGCTTTTATAAAATTAGTGATCGTAACCGTGTGCTGATCAAAATGAGCCTAAACACGGTCAGTCTACGGCCATCGAGGAGTTCCATTGTCCACCTTCCGTCTCCATCATCAGATCAGCTCGCTGTCATCATAATATTGCAATGTCATCAGAACTTGACAGGTATGCAAAATATCATCTCAATCGGTTGAGGATAACTGCTTTTAATTCAGTTGCAAGATTCCGCCCGGACATACATTGCAAGTTAATTAAAAGCTTGTAAAAAGCAAGTTGACTTGACGACCTCTGTAGCGCGACAGGCGAGTAGCCGGTTGAGATGCGAGAGGTTGCGGATTGGATTCCCGCTGCTGGACAAATGTTTGTATGATCTGCAAGTATTTGTTCCGGGTCTGGGTGTACCATGGTACTCGTAGTTTCTGATATCCTCGACACAGGGAATCCTAGTGTGGGATCAGGACTATGCATGTGACTGTTTGATGTTATGTTATGACGTAAGAAAAATATCGCTGGTTCCCGAGCTTTCCGATTTGAGATCTCGGTTTCAGATATCGATCTTGGTGGTGGTTATGAACAAACTGTTACATAATCCATGGCATGGTGTATAAGACACGTCCGGTGGGTTTTTTGCCCTTTCTCTATTATAGGGTTGAGGAATTGAACGACGCTGATTATGTGGTGTGGTTTTGCCGCAAAGGCGCTTGCATGATAATGTACCACAGACCATATATCAAGATAGACACCGCAAGTTCACCTACTTTGCGTGTCACTTTTACTGTCCGAAAGTTTGCTCTATGTACCTATTAGAAATCTCAAATCAATTCGCTCTCAGCTGTCCTATAGCATAGAGAAATGCCTAATTGCGCCATAGTGAACTTTAAATATTCTTCGAAATCAGCTAGCCGTGTGAATGGAGATATTTCGTAGCAAAGCAGGCGCAAAATAAAACGGCACGCTTGGTTTAATACAAATTTACGTGTTTGCGGCGTCGTATCTTGATATATGGTCTGTGGAATGTACCCAAGCCTGAGTGATCGGAATTACTTTTAAACTAGCACAGGCTGGGTTCTTTCATCTATTTTTTCGACGTGAAGGACATTGATCCTTTGCATAAATATAATAATAATAATTTCCGGTTAAGGCGACAACAGTCCAAGCTGCATTAAATGCCTCTATTTGGAAGCTTACTTTTCATAAACAGATTATCCGAATACTTTAGAATAATATAAAACAGACGTCTTATTAATCAAAATATTTTAAGTTGTTTTTTAGTTATTACTACTTTTGACAGAAATAAATCCAAAGTTTTCTATGAACACAAAAAATATTAATGATTATTTCACAATATTTAAAGGCAATTTTTAGGGTTATAAAAATATAAGTTTTTTTTTTTTTAAATAATTTTAAGATAAGTTGCTGTTTTTCATGATTTTCACTCACTTTTTATTTGCGCAACACGTGTTATTTTAACTAAGTGACACCCCCGCACCGCTCCACTTCCGCAGGTATATAATAACTGTAGCATCAAGATCCGTTTTTTTTTTGTTAGGTTAATTGTGTCAATTGTGTAATTGTGTCAATTGTGTCGCACTGCTAAGCAAAGGTCTCCCCCAAAATTTTCCAGTCACCCCGGCCTTTGGCAGTTTCCCACCACTCCTTCTCGTAAGCTTCGAGATCGTCCCGCCAATGCCTTCTCGGCCGGCCCCGTCGTCGCCTTGCGTCTTCAGGCACCCAAGGAGTTACTACGTTCGCCCACTTCTCGGGGTGCATCCGACTGACGTGGCCAGCCCATTCCCACTTGAGCTTTGCTGTTCTGCTCCCCACATCGGCAATGCCAGTTATCGAATGCAGCATGGTGTTCCGCACTCGATCGATGCGTTTAAGGCCGAGAATGCTGCGTTCCATTGCTCTCTGGCAAATCTTGAGCCTGGACTTCTGTAACTCGGTCAGCGACCATGTCTGCGCACCGTAAGCTACGACGGGCAGGATACACTGTATTATTCAAATGAAATACTCCTTTTGAGTAATGCTATATGACGACCTCTGTGGCGGGGCGGGCGAACGTTCGCCTGCGACGCCGGAGGTTGCGAGTTCGATTCCCGCCTCGGAACAAATATTTGTGCGATATGCAGATATTTGTTCAGGGTGTTCTGGGTATTTTCTATGTATAATGAAAAATATCTATCTATGTTATTATATTGTATTAAGTATATCAGTTATCTAGTACCCATAACACAAGCTCTGCTTAGCTTGGGGCTAGATAATGTTGTGTAAACTGTCCAGCATTATTTATTTTATTTATTTATTTATTATTTGTTAAATTTAAAGTCATTGCTTTGTTTATCTATGTTATTGTTTCGATATCAACAATGATAAGTAATTATTATGAGTTTTCAATAACATAAATTTTACAATGACCACAAAGCAACCGTTTACGCCAGTTGTATAATTTATATATTAGTGCGGTAAATTTAGTTTACCTACCGAATTGAATTCGATTAATCTATTAGATAGGAGAGGCCTAGTTCCGTTGGGCAACGATTGCATATTGATATGGGTTTGTCAACTCTATTGAGCGTGTTATCATTTGGGTTGATAAGCGTTATCAGAGGTTAAACTTTCGAAATTTTCAACTCGCTTCATTGAAGGGAAGCTTGATGTAAACAACTCTTATCTTCCAAACCTCCGTTTTTTCCTAAGGATGTCGTAAAAAAACCAAAGGGATTACTCTAGGGGATGGGCTGCACCATCCTATATAATGCGATCACCATAACTGTTAAACTTGGTGCTTTTAGAAAATCCCCCCTACCCCCAATGCACTTTAAGGGGAGACCTCGTCCAGCAGTGGTCGTATACTGATTTTTTTGTATATACTACCTAGTTAGCAGACTAGCATACGGCCCACCTGTTGGTAAGCGGTTACCGTAGCCTATGGACGCCTGCAATACCAGAGGCATAACACGCGCGTTGCCGACCCTTTAAAAAATTCCAATCACCCCTTTTGAAGAACCCCATACTGTAGTCACCTGGGAAAACCTCAGCAGGGAGATCATTTCACAACCTGGGTGTTGTGATGATGATGTACCAATCATTTTTATATGTACAAGTTTGAGTTGATGTTGGTGACAATGTAGTCAATAATTTGTTAGTTATAGCGTTGTTATATTGCATTTAATAGTTGATAGTATCTGATGATCATTAAGCGACCGTAAAATGAAAACTTCAAGCTTTATATTGAGTATTAAAATTAAATTGTATTCTGTGACGCCATTAAATTAATTAAGAAATACTTGGAGATGCCATCTTTGTTTATCCCTCTTCGACTAATCTAATGAAGTTGTTATTTCATAGATTATGGACCTGTCATTATTAAACTTTTAATGAAACCGCCTTTCGTAAAATTAAGGCGTATTAACTTTAAAATGTTTGTTTAAATTATGTACTAACGTTTCTAATTATCTACCTATCTAGAGGAAGTCATTAACACAGCGAGAAGCGGTAAATCGGATTATTATATATAATCTTAATGAATCTACGTATTTCCAACGTAGCGTAACCAAGAAAGGAGTAATTTTGTGGAAGCTAAAAATAAGGTTTAAAAAAAAAAAAAAAAAAAAAAAAAAAAAAAAAAAAAAAAAAAAAAAAAAATTGTTTTCAGTAACTTGCACTACTTAACATTCCATGTACCTAGAACTTATGGAAAGAAATGGATTATGAAAGTACCGAGAGGAGTCAATCCATCCTATAATAGTTGTATTGTAGCACTACCTTGCGGGATGATTGGGAGTTGCACAAGCATCCTCCAAGGTCAATTTCCCTCATCTTATTATTACCTCATCTCGACCCGTTTCTCGAGATTATTTCTTCCCCATACCTACAAACTATGGAATGAGCTTTCCATCTGAGGTTTTCTCGCTTGGTAACGACATGTGCCGCTTCAAGAAAAATGCTCATAAATTCCTTCAGGGTAGGCAGCGCGTCGACAATACCACTGGTGTTGCCGGTGTCTATAAGCGACGGTGACCACTTTAAATCAGGTGGGCCGTAAGCTAGTTTGCCTATAAGGTTCATAAAAATAAATAATAAAAATAAGCTTATAAGTATATTTGTTTCTTAAAAAAAACTTAAATTTACAAATCCTGCCGTCGAAAAATGAAGTACGTCAATCTCGATATAATAACAGATTTAGGATGCTGACGCGGCTGCCTCCCTTCTGAAGTGCTTCTACCATGTCTGCAGGTGCGGTGAAGGTCAATAGTTATCATTCCATAATCAGTAAAAATTAACCTCATTGCTCAGCAGAGAGCGGAGTACACCTTACAGATATGATCTGCCTGTGATGAAATGTTTCAATCAGGAAAAATTAAAGAATAAAAAAAAAACTTACAATTAATTTACTCATCATTCGCCAAATCCCCCCCCCCCCCCCCCCCCCCTACGTGATGCGTCGTTACGCATACTTTGATTTCCAAGATAAAATCTCATCTTTACAGCATAACTACTTTTAGGTACTAATATTTATTCTGTGGCATAACACAGCAATCTCCATACAACATATGCAACATTTTACAACATTTTCCCTTGGCAAAATTAAAAATGTAGGTTCTGCTTTTATTTCACTCGCATGTTTGTTTATCTAGTTTACTCAATAGCGTGGGACGTATTGCAACTATTCACAAACCAAACATTGCTGAGCTACACTAAATAGATCCTTTGAATGCTATCAGTATGTGAGCACAAAAGCTTAGTGCACAATATCCTATACAGAATGTGCAACACACCAAAATGTCAACTGTCCGCCTAGAAACGGGCGTCATTCTACTTGAAGATAAGCTACATATCTTTGAATCTACGCACTATATGGATGCGAATTTATACAGTATCTTTAAATCTACGCACTATATGGATGCGAATTTATACAGTATCTTTGAATCTACGCACTATATGGATGCGAATTTATACAGTATCTTTGAATCTACGCACTATATGGATGCGAATTTATACAGTATATTTGAATCTACGCACTATATGGATGCGAATTTATACAGTATCTTTGAATCTACGCACTATATGGATGCAAATTTATACAGTATCTTTGAATCTACGCACTATATGGATGCGAATTTATACAGTATCTTTGAATCTACGCACTATATGGATGCGAATTTATACAGTATCTTTGAATCTACGCACTATATGGATGCGAATTTATACAGTATCTTTGAATCTACGCACTATATGGATGCGAATTTATACAGTATCTTTGAATCTACGCACTTTATGGATGCGAATTTATACTGGATGCTTTATCGTCCAGCGCGAGACGTTTTTTTGTATGAAGATTTCTGCCTGGGGTAGGGGGTATAACGTAAAATTTGCAATCTTAGATTAAATTTTTAATTGACTAAATCAAGTACAATATTCAAATTATAAATATGCATGGATACTACATTATAATTACGAGGGATCGCTGTACCAGAAATATGATAGGATAATATTTTCTTGGTAGAAATAAAACCTAAAGTTACCTATTTTTTACCTACATTTAAATAATTAATCGAATCTAGCCAACAGAAATGTTGGCTAGATTCGATTAATTATTAAAAAGGAGCATATTATTCGGTAAAAAGTTAGATAAATAACATCAAGACAACAAAGCCGAGGGTTTACTAAAATTCTCTATATTTTACGAGGTATTCAGCTTTTTCGTGCGTTTTTATGCCGTTTATAAGCAAAATCAGCAGCGGACTAAAATAGGCAATTACAGATAATGTTTCCACATTTTCTAACTAGAAAATACTTACAGGCAGCTTTTGTACGAAATCTAGAAAGCTCTTTAAAGATAGAGTGTAGAATTTAATTTTATCACAACAGACTGGTGCAAGGACTTTCGCTCGCGTTTCTGTATCGTATCTCTTACAGTAGGCACACGCTTTCAGTCTATCAAGGTCGTTCGTACACCTACGCTCTAGTTAGGAGAAAGGAGCGTATTGTGACGCCTCTGACGTCTGCTGGTGCCATTACGGGCATTATTACCGATTTGCATTGTCAGCTAAGCCTTTAATGTAACTAGGCTCATTGTACTCACTATGTATGGCACAGTAATCTGTGAACGCACTGTATAGTGTATAATGGAGATCGGTGAAGTAATCCGTAGAGATGAATAGCAAGTTGCGTTTTAGATACGGAATGGAAACAATTGGAATGAGTATAAGCATCAATGGATTCCTGAATTAAACCCACGTTTGATTTACACATTATTAGCGTAACATCCGAGTCTCGTGCATTCTAACTAGACTAGAGTCTGCCCGCAGCTTCGCTCACGCTTACCACCATAATTAGTAGCCTATAGCTCAGTCCAGGTTATAATCTATCCGTGTACAAAATTACATCAAAATCGGTTCAGCTGTTTCGGTGTGATTGAGTAACAAACATACACACATCCAGAAATCTAAAAAGCCAAATATCGTAGCTTTGACGTTTATGATATTAGTGGGATGGTACCACTGATGGTACGACTACTAAACGGGATTTTAGTCATGCATCGGATAGCATTACTCTTATAAAACGGATGGGAATCAAAAAGCCGGGTCTTGTGAGAACCACCAAGAACCATCAAGCAGAAGAAAAGTTACCTACTTAGGACATATCTTACGACATGAGCGAAACCATCTGATACAGCTAACAATGATGGGTAAAATACCCGATAGGAGAGGTGTTGGAAGGAGAAAAACATCTTATTTACGCAACATTAAACCATGGTCTATGGTGTTAAAAAGGCGGAAGATCTATTTAGGCTAGCCCTGGACAAGGAGAAATTCAAAAGGATGATTGCATCTTCAGTATTGGAGAGGAAACATAAAAGATCGGAGAGGAAAACACGGCATACTGTGGGTCATTATGAATTTATTACAGTTTCTGTAAATAAAGTACCTACTAGTGAAAAAAAGACCTCATCATATCACGCTTGCGAAAGCATTTTCAATCAGGTATTGATCGTTTTGCTAAATCATGTTTCAACGCACGATGATTTCTGCTTTCTTCGTTCCAGTTTCTGTGTTTACTATTTCATCGAATACCATCGCATGAATACCGTTTGCAATTAAACTAAACATTTGAAAGAGGCAAAACACTAGTGAGCAACCACAGTAATGAGAAATATTATCGTGGTATGTTAGGCCTAAGAATAGACCGTCTCCTCCCAAGGGCCTAGTAAAAGCCGTACGATGGGCCGCATCATCCACCTGAATACTCAACACCAATATTACGATCACCAACCCGCCTGCTAAGTGTAGTGATTATGGCAAATCCCCCCCTTGCATACAATTAGGGAGGCCTTGTCCAACAGTGGACGTCCATTTGGCGATGAATGGTGATAATGAATATTTGTTTTTATTGTATCCCAAATATTGCTGACATTGGGAATTAAACCTGCGACGCTCCCCTATAATATACAGGGATCACGCCAACCAACTTCGCCTCCGGTTGAAATTTAACTATATTTTATTTAGAAAAGGTTCAAAAAATATTTTTTACCAGACTTACAGAGGGTTTATTCAGTACAATTCGGTTTATAGAGGTAGCCCGTTTCTACTACTGTTTGTCCGGAATATACAGAAAGCATTACTGTTTAGTTTTTTTTAAGTAACTATTCCAAATTTAATTCCATAATGATGCCAATGTCCTTGACATCAATGTCGCTTGTACTTATCATATTCAATGACATCCACCGGCCTTGAGCGGCGAATGTTGCGCGTGCGCATATGAAACATGCTTGAGTTACATTTATTCAATTGTAGTCTATATACGTATCCAAATATTAGGAAATAGTTACACAGAATATAAACCGGACAAATGCGTGTTGGATCATGGTAAGTCCAAAATGTGGTAGCTGGTGAGCTGTGAGTTTACCCTCGAAAGTTATCTATCAATAACAGGATACCCGAAACAAGTAGTTTTATTTACATAACTACAGCTTGGCAAAAAAGAGGCCGCCACTGTGCTGCTCATATGGCAACCCGCTGTGACAGTATAGCGTACCAACCTATAGTCTTGAAACTTTTGTTACTATTTTTTTATACATATAGTTTATTTATTAAAATCAGTAAGTATCATTTAATTAAACAATAATTTATTACCTAAAAATAAACATATTATGCTAGTAAATATAATGTGTTTTTAAAAATTTATCTCTATTTATTTCTGGGATTTTGTAACATAACACCCATCAGTCACATCCATGCATTTTAGTCAGCACATATTGACCATTAGTACAAATCTGCCATCCTGGAGCATCTAATACTAATCCTTAGAATATAGATAAACTACTAATCATGGCCTAAATTGTTTCCAGCTCGCAAAAAGGCAAAAAGTCTCCATAAATCAAGCCGTAGGAAATTGAACATATTTCACGGTCGTTCCCAGCCGGCCTTGCGAGCCTTCCCACAATAAATTAACCTGGCTTTTACATCCTTTTTACTGCTCGCTTATATTTCGTATTGTCGCAAACACCTACTCATAGTTTACAGATTTGCTTATTATTCAACTCACAATAGAGTCTAATAATAAAGAAAGAACAAAAAGAAGCGAACCCATAAAGCGGTTATAGTTGCGCCCACTTGCCAACATTTGTATGTTTTGAAACTCATTATTACGTAAAAGGGTGAAACGGCATGTATTATAGCGCAAAAGGAAACGGACCGTTGCCGATTATAATCTAGTACCGCACACCACACTATTTTAGATACTTTAAACTGAATTTAAAGAGCTTTATCTGAGATCTTTGCGATTCGTCGTGGCTCAAATTTGCACCTATCATCGCGTTCCCACGGCTGTGAATTCTCTTGTTATGTCTCGTTACGGGCTAAATAAAAGAGTTTGAAAGCACGGCACAGTACCTGCAATAATAATAGGTGAAGTAACCACGGCTGAATTAGGGATGGGCAATGGAGCATGGTCGGTCGACTCAGTAAAATGATAGACAGAACTTGACGATCTTTGTGCATTTTTTATCAACACTAGCAATCTCAGCTTCAGTCTAAATTGCGAAAATGGATCTGGAATTGAAGTGATGTCTGCGTTATTTACAAATGATACTCTAAGCTGGTCAATACTATGTGTTTTAACAATGGTTCTCTCTCATTCAGTTCAGCCAAATACATACACACTTTACACACTTTTACACACACACTAACTGAGCTTGACTTTTTTCATCAAAATATTTTTTGGAGATAAATAATAGCATGGTATCTGGGAAGAAGGTCAATATCGATAGAATATTGGAGTTAATCATTAACTTTAATCGCAGACCGTTCTTGGTTATGGTTTTCCCATGAATACCTAATACAGATAAGTATGTAGAAGGTATAGAAACACACATGCCTAGACAAAGTTATAACGAATCTCTAATACAATTTCATTAAATTATTATGTTCGCAAGATGTTTTAAAACGGGTCCCAGAAATTTATAACTTGAAGCGCTTGAGGTAGATCTAATACTGTAATTAACAGATTAAAATATAAGACTGATTACCGAAATATTAGAGAAGGAAAGAAACAGATCGCAATCGTTCTAAATTCAAATGTTTATAATTTGCTTAGGTACAAAGCGTGGGTAAATGCTCTCAAAAACTCGCAAATAAGTGAAAGACAATGCGAAAAGAAAAGCATTCACACCGCAAAAGCGAAGAAAGGCGTGTAGCATAATAGGATCTCTAAGCGCTCAAAACAACCACAGCGAATCCAATCCAATAATTCACGATGAAAACGTCATTTGCCGGCGCAACATTTGTAATGTAGTAACTATTTTATAACTGTGACATCAGTAATGGTGATGGGAAACTCGCTCATTACACTCGCACGTATGATTTCCGACCGAGAGCGACTTAATAAAAATGTCATTGTTATCGTTCAGGGCATCACTCATTTTAATTCGGGCTCGTATTGAGAAAGAGCACGTTCATGGCTCATCAATTTATATAAATGCCTCATTACATATCGTACACAAATACTTACGTAATTTAAGCTCCGGTTCAACGCACCGTTTCAAAATATCAAGTGCAGGTTGTGTAGGGTGTAATTTTTTAATTTGGATGCACGTTGACGCGACCGATGCATCACGAATGAATTACTTAATAATGTATCGATGATCACGATTGAGATAATCGTTGGTTGCTCAACTCGCACTTTTATATAATCTGTGTCAATAAAAACATTTTCGTTGTGAAAGCTTGAACCGTTTTCGACTAATCTATCAAATGGAAACAATGTATGACATAACAGCTATTATGATTTTACATAATAATATGCATCTCTATATTACCAAATTGGTCGAGAAGCCATTTCTCAATCGGCTGACCAAATAGTCAAATAGATGAGCAATATAAATCATAGTAAAATTATACATAGACACTTAACCTTTGGAAGAAAAATGCATACTAATTTCCTGTTTAGAAGCCCTTTGAAGAATTGCAAAATAGTCTTTGAAATTGGTCGCACGAGTAAGTAAAATATTGGTCAGGCATCTATTAATTGTAATTAAAATATAAAGAACGAGGGTACAAATGCAAAAAATTAAATATTAATTACCAAATCACCAAATCTTAGTATAAAAGAACAGCCAACCCAAAGCATAAGCTTCGGCTTCGGCGGCCATTTTTGCCGCTTTTCGTGTGCGATGATACCTCACCACAGAGTTGATGCTTCTCAAATTAAAACAACCCCGTTACAGACTGCGGAGAAGATTGAGAGACGAAAGGATAGGTGGTCTACCCACAAAATAGAAAAGACTGGAAAAAAAGAAGGGAGGTATTTGCCCTAGGACACTCACACACAATAGACCACCTATATATTTTGAATGCTGAAAAGGCATTAAAATTTCCCTAGGACACCACAGGCTCAAGAAATAATTAAAAGGCTCCGAACGTTGCAGAAACAAAAAAATACGTGGCAAGTTATATTCAATTCATACAAAACCCATGAAACATGGTAAATATCCCGTTTCTAGTGAAAAGTACGTACATAATAACCATGATAGTTTAAAAAAAAAAAAAAAATTGTCCTACTTGTATAAGGACACCTCGTGGCGCGGCGGGCAAAGGTTGGCCTGTGACGCAAGAGGTTGCTGGTTCGATTCCCGCCTCGGAACAAATATTTGTGCGATCGCAGATATTTGTTCAGGGTGTTCTGGGTATTTTCTATGTATAATAAAATATACCTAAGTATCTATGTAATATATTGCATTAAGTATATTAGTTATCTAGTACCCATAACACAAGCTCTGCTTAGCTTGGGGCTAGATAATGTTGTGTGAACTGTCCAGCATTTTTTTGTTTTTTTTGTTTTAATTTTTTATACTACTTGAATGACGGATTAAGCTGATGGCCCACCTGATGTTAAGCGGTAACCTCTGCCTATGAACAGTGCATTACCTCATAGGTCACGTCCACCTAGGACGCGCCCTATGTGGCATTGCACTGCGCCCGCCACCCGCCATTTATTTATTTATAAGATATAATATTAGTCTTTTTGTATATAAATGATAAATATCAATGAAATATGTTATATAAAATTATGTACATAACCATGATAGTTTCAAAAGTTATATGTTATATAAAATTATGTACATAACCATGATAGTTTCAAAAGTTATATGTTATATAAAATTATGTACATAACCATGATAGTTTCAAAAGTTATATGTTATATAAAATTATGTACATAACCATGATAGTTTCAAAAGTTATATGTTATATAAAATTATGTACATAACCATGATAGTTTCAAAAGTTATATGTTATATAAAATTACATGAACAAGTAGTGAGCCAATGAAACATGAATTTATTTTTATCTTCTTATTCATTGAATTTACTTGTTATCGAATATCAATCATCATTATAGACGAATTCACTTAGTTCCAGTCTAAAACCAAGCATTTATGAATGTTTCTGATCGATCGCATCAATGTTATCGGCATTGCATAATGTAAGTAGTAGTTTAGAACAAGGTGCAGTGGATAGAAGGTCAATGACCTCAATAACTACGAGTACGTCACTAAGGTTCCTTTATCTCACTGGTTTGTTTATCTTATGTAACTGAGAAAATTTACAATAATCTTTATAGACATTACATTAATCGTAAGTAATGTTTAACCAGCATAATATGCTGGTTAAACATTAGCGTGGAAAAGTCACTTCAAATTAGGGTACGGTAAAGATTGTAAGCGTGGAAAAGTCACTTCAAATTAGGGTACGGTAAAGATTGTAAGCGTGGAAAAGTCACTTCAAATTAGGGTACGGTAAAGATTGTAAGCGTGGAAAAGTCACTTCAAATTAGGGTACGGTAAAGATTGTAAGCGTGGAAAAGTCACTTCAAATTAGGGTACGGTAAAGATTGTAAGCGTGGAAAAGTCACTTCAAATTTTTCAAATTAATATGTGTCAACATATTGTTACGGAAACCTGCGGGCGCAAGTCGTACTCGCACTTGCCCTTATTTATTTATAATTTTTTAAATTGTATTAATATTAATTTGAAAAATTTGAAGTGACTTTTCCACGCTTACAATCTTTACCGTACCCTAATTTGAAGTGACTTTTCCACGCTTACAATCTTTACCGTACCCTAATTTGAAGGGACTTTTCCACGCTTACAATCATTACCGTACCGTAATCAAAGTTAGCAAAGACAAACTTTGAGTTTTGTTTATTGGTTTTCCTTTAGGTTTGTAAAAAAGTTATAAGAATGACAAATTTCAGCATTGTATGATTACTGTAGTACCCTAGATATAATAGGTTTTCTCTCAAAAATATTAGTACTTCAAGGCCGTACGTTAATTTTTTTAAGACAAGAGACGGTCTTTAAAGTAACTCCTATAAGGATTCTGAGTTTTGTCTATGAAGAACAGTACCCTGAAAAAAATTCAGGCTGTACGTTTTCAATAAACATGGACTAATATTAACAAATGATAACCAGATAAACAAACGGATAGGTTACATTTATAAGCACAGAATGATGGTAGGATTGTCTTTTTATTTAATTCCAAATGTATTCTAAATATCTTCCAAAGAATGGCTATGTACGGTCCATTGCACTGGTCGACAAAAATTGATATGAATGAAACCGAAAGTAAAAGTTAGGGATTTAAATAAGTATGATTGTAAAAGAAAGTGAAATCCGAGACACAATGTACTCTATATCGATTTGAAAGCGCCGATTGCTCTTTTGTAAACGTATCGAATTATTACTGAAACAAACGCAAAAGAAATGAACTTAATTACTGAAGCTGTGAATTTACTGTTCTGCGCACTGGAGCCTTCAACATATTTTTATTTTAGACGACCTCTGTGGCGTGGCGGGCGAAGGTTCCCCTGCGACGCAGGAGGTTGCGGGTTCGATTTCCACCTTGGAACAAATATTTGTACGATCTGCAGATATTTGTTCAGGGTGTTCTGGGTATTTTCTATGTATGATAAAAATATCTATCTATGTAATGTATTATTGTATTAAGTATATCAGTTATCAAGTACCCATAACACAAGCTCTGCTTAGCTTGGGTCTAGATAATGTTGTGTGAACTGTCCAGAATTTTATTTTTATTTATTTAACTGTACAAAGATACAGTAACAGTTTAGTTTCAATTTCATGAACATTTTTCGATTGTCTGTCGGACTACTAGCTATCAGTACTTGTACTAATATTTATTATATGCTATCAGTGGCAATAAGGCTCTATCTTCATCCATCTTCAAGTCACTCGTCAGTGACAGTGACGGACACGATCCGAAGACGTTTTGCAAAAAGCTGCGTTTAAATTTTCGTAGACCATAACGTAGCACTTCGTAGCACACGTAGCAAAAAAGCAAATAATGTTTCCATCGTTGTTTGTTTTATTCATAAAACATACCGACGTAGTTTTTAGAATTAGCAAGTTCAAGTGGCAATGGGCAGGCCATATAGCTCGTAGAACTGACAACCGTTAGAAAGGGAAATAAACGTTCTCTAAAGGCGACCGCAAGCCGTACGACGCTCTTACATTTTCGAAAAGAGATATTTCCTAGTGTTTTTTGATTTATCTAGTGTAATTTTGGTGGCATTTTAACCAATGTAGCTCGTCTATAGAGCACAGGTGTAATGAAATGAAATGGAAGTATAATGCGTGACTTTTCAAATTGGTGGAAATTGTCTGCTAAAGTTTTTGTAAAACGCCCACCGTTTTACTAAAACATTACATGACTTTGACTTTGACGACTTGGAAGGATTGTTACGTTGCAAATTATATTGAAACCATAGAATAAATAATAGTGAAACTACAATAATTATACTTGAAAATGACAAAAAGGCCGTGCAACACCAATTATAAAGAAAAAAAATCCTAAGAAAGAATAGACCCATCCGACTCCTATGGATGTCGTAAAACCCGACTAAGGGATTACCCGAACTTGTTGATAAGATTAGTTGATATAAGATTTGTCCTGGCTGCTAGCTTATTATGGAATGTGTTATTACTGGAAGAAAGCGTTAGCCGAGTCTGTCGTGGGAAGCAATGGCGGCGATGAGCTCACCACTTGTCACTTCTATATTCCACGATGGTGCCAACCCACTGTGAAAAGAGGTCCATTTAGGCTCTGCCTAACCCCCTTCGGGGAAGAAGGCGTGTGTCTATGTATGTATGTGTATAGCATATTGAAAATGGCCGCCATACTGATAGATCTTAGTCCATAAATACACTATCGATGTGGCAAGTTCAGTGGAAACGTGAATAGAAGCGGAATTATAATTTTTAAGGTCAGTGAATCATCATTACCAGCCCACACTAGTCCACTGCTGGACATAGGCCACTCCCAATACGCGCCACTGAGCCCGATGTTCGGCTCTTCTCATCCACTTTCTGCCCGCCGCCTTTCGTAGGTCATCGTTCCACTTACCTATAGGGCGCCCCATGCTACTTTTTTTGTTATACTACTTGAATGACGGAACAAGGAGATGGCCCACCTGATGTTAAGCGGTAACCTCTGCCTATGAACGTTTGCTAAGACGCGGTCTCCACTCAAGAACTCGCTTACCCCAATAGTTGTCGGTTCTTCGGCATATATTAGCCCATTGCCACTTCAGCTTGCTAATCCGGTAGGCTATGTCAATGACTTTAGTTCTCTGTCGGATAATCTCATTTCGTATTTTATCTTTCAGATAAACTCCGAGCATAGGAGCATAGGTTCAATTCAACAACGCGTTCAGGGCGCTGTTGTGGCTGCCGCGCTGGTGCAGTGCGTCGGGCATGTTCGCTGACGCACACGTAGACAGCTTCCTGGCGATCCTGCGCGTGCGCGCTGCCGCCGCGCTGCGCAGAGTGCGCGTCAGCCACAACAGCCTCCTGGCCGTGGTAGCTGATAGGCCAGATTCCCACCTCACTCAGCACTGGACTAAGATGCATTCAGTTATGGCCAATTACACATATAACTGAGTGCATTTTTTCCCAATTGTTAGAATAAATATATAACTGTGTTACTGTAGGAATTAATAATATTTTTTCATAAGTGCTGTATTTTTGTGTACTAACCAAATTATGGATCTGTGTGTCTGAAATAAAGTCTTTTTTTTTTTTTTTTTATAGCCCGTTCCATAGCTCGAATCGAAGTTGATTAATTAAAACGTGTGTCCTTTGTTAACAAAGCAACAGATTTTCATTTCGACATTGTGACGAATTAAACAACCCACTTATCTTAATCAAAGGTCGTATCGATATCTTAGATAGTGACGCAAATGCTTGGCTTCTGCTTGTGTACGAAAATTTTCACGTGGCTGTAATCATAATTTTCTTTTCTGTGTAAAACGTGTGTCGCAGTGCTGCCCAACACACTGGCGTCACGTAAAACGTGTGTCGCAGTGCTGCCCAACACACTGGCGTCACGTAAAACGTGTGTCGCAGTGCTGCCCAACACACTGGCGTCACGTAAAACGTGTGTCGCAGTGCTGCCCAACACACTGGCGTCACGTAAAACGTGTGTCGCAGTGCTGCCCAACACACTGGCGTCACGTAAAACGTGTGTCGCAGTGCTGCCCAACACACTGGCGTCACGTAAAACGTGTGTCGCAGTGCTGCCCAACACACTGGCGTCACGTAAAACGTGTGTCGCAGTGCTGCCCAACACACTGGCGTCACGTAAAACGTGTGTCGCAGTGCTGCCCAACACACTGGCGTCACGTAAAACGTGTGTCGCAGTGCTGCCCAACACATTGGCGTCACGTAAAACGTGTGTCGCAGTGCTGCCCAACACACTGGCGTCACGTAAAAAAAGCGCTGCACAGCGTTTGCGCTGTCGCAGCATACGCTGAGTGACGACCATTTTTGCTAATTTAATTAATTGGATAATGTTTTAGTTGTAAGTTTTTGTGTCATTGGCAAAATAAATATATTTGTATTTGTATTTGTATTTAAAATGACTAGATACTTAAATTATTTATTTGAAATTTGCCGTAGGGGAATAAACTGGACAACGCAGAACAGGAAGCTCCCCCTCTCGACGGACCATCGTTGAGGGGTAGGCAGAGACCACGGCTTTCCGAGTAGTTCCTGTTTGATCCATTGAGAATGATCCATTGTTCTGTTCGATCCATTATACTTATAATTTTGTTCCTGATTGATTCATTCTCCAATGGATTATTTTAAAACCACTTGCATTTACATTAACTATCAACGTAAGTTGATAAAAGAATAAATAAATTAAACTCTGGTCGACTTGACTAAGTTTTAATACTTAAATATACGCAAACGAAGCAAATGAAAAAATCAGTGAATGCATCTTTATTAATTACGAAACATACCAATTTATTACATTATTTTATATTATTATTTTTGACCTGTTACTATAATCAGTTATTAATAAAGAAACTATGAACTATAAATGTTTGTTTAAATACTGTTTTTCGTGATTTTCGTCCACTTTTCGTTTGACGCTATTCTGTCACTTTCTAACTTTTTATTTGGTTAAATAGTGACGGAATTTGGCTGTAGGCGTCTTAAAGCAAGCTTATACGGAGCTCGTCCATTTTTTTTGTATGGAGGGCCGCACGAACGTTCTTATTGAACCGAGTGTATTGGCCGTCACAACCTAACCAACCAAAAACATCATCTAATTAGCGGGAAACAATGAAATCAGGACAGAAATTCATACAAAAATTCATACAGTATTTTATCATCCATAGATATCTACTTAATCCGATAGTTTATCAATTCTTCAAAAGGAACTAGTTATCAAACTATTTTATAACACTACTCAATCAACTCGCATAGTTTATAATGTTTTATTCAGGCTAATGTTGCGTAGTTTTTTTTTTTTTTTTTTTGTAAATCATATATAAGGAAAAGGGCTGTTTCGCATAAGCGATGATGCCGCCCTGGTTACAACATAAAGAGTTAACAATCAAATTATAAGTTTCATAAATCCTACCCTCTATCCACTAATTTATATATTTGTTTGGCTTCATCCGATAACGGGTATGCCAGTATGCTATTACAGTCACCAATTAAGTTTAGAATATATTTACATGTCTATAGCTACCGGTATTACATTCGATTCTTAGAACCCAAGAACTGTGGACCGAAAGGCGAATAGTAACCACCAAGGTACTGCGGCTCTGAATGTGAGGCACTGAGGTGCTAAAACATAGTTAAAAAAGGGTTACTTTCCTCCTCGTGTCTCACTCCGCTACAACCTATAAATACTGCAAGGTGACGTCACACAGCTGAGTATGACGCGTACTCCCTATCGATCGACCTTGGCCAGAAGTTGGCCAGGCAAGGACCTACACTCCACATCGCGAGATACTGTGTATTGGTTTTCTACATCAACTGTAATTGAAATAGAAGATAACCTATATTTACCTTCCTGATAGCATCGTTCTGTTATTGACAGAATCATATAACCAGTATTTCTACGAAGTTTATTAAATAATTCAATGCAACCAATGCGATGAATATAGTGATTAAATTGTTTAAAAATAAATAAAAGTAAATCCGATTGGATTACTTTCTTGATAACATATTAGAATTGGAACGTTGGATGGAGGCGGCTCAAGATATTGTCGTCGAGGTATTATATAAAGAAGAATAAAGAATAAAGATTTTTCGTAGCACACACACGTAACAGAGAAAACAAATAATAGAAAGTAAAAAAAAAAAAAACACGAGATACCCATTAGGTTTTAAATGGTGGAGGCCTATGCCAAGCAGTGGACTTTTATAGACTGATGATGTAGAGAATATCTATTTATGAGAGTGGGTAAGTTAGTTCAATAATTTCGTTAGACAATTATCGTAGAAATCAAAACTCTATAAAAAAACACTCAGTTAAATCTAAAAATATTAAACGGAAAGAGTTTTTGCAAAGTTTGATTTTGTCATCCATTTTCTGTTTCAACGCTTCACATCGTTTCCGTGCGAATTGTCAAGGATCCAAAATGGCTACTCAAACTCTAGTGGCTCTCTGCTCCAGTGCTCAATTATTCTCAAATTCCTCTTGCTTGACCGATTTGAAGATCCCACGATAACAAACAAAGGCCACAAGTTGTTATTACTTAACTCAGACAAAGCCCCATTCAAAACAATCGCATCCCCGGAGCATTTGCATTGTCTTAATAAATTGCATCTTCACGGCTTAGTTGGCAGATGCAGTGAAATCGGGCAGGTGAACTAATCATTGCCATGTTTTGACAACATTATGAGCGAGATGTAACGTAGTCGCCACTATGGTAGCCGACGAGGTGGTACTAGCCATAGTACTCGTATCGTGATAGAAAGAAAGAAAGATTTTTTTTAGCACTCACACACACACTCTTAATTGAAATAACAAATAAAAAAATTATAGAATGAAAACAAAAAAAAAGAAATATTTCATAAAAAAAAACCCATAGGATTTTAAACTTAAACATAAAACAAGACCCTACGTGATGGAATGGGTAAAATTGGTCTATTGGTGATAGGTTATATTTAGGAACAATAATCCTTTTTTTTTACATTTAAAGACCATTGTTTGGCCACGATCTCACCTGTTGGTAAGTGACGATGTGGCCGAAGATCGAGCACCAAAGGTGTAGAAGGCACTCTAGCCTTGAGGAGACCCAGATTATAGTTTTCAGGAAAGACAGACGAAGGTAGTAGTTGTTGATGAATAGGATCTAGGGTGCAAAGGATGCTCCGATTTCAATGTGGTTTAATTTGTATGAAAACTGATGTTGGAACACTGAAAATACTAGGGTTCTCTTTTTCCTAATCAACTCAGATACGGGTAAAGATGTTTTCCATGCTCTAGCTAGGCATTCTAGCATACCTAAAGAGTGCCATAACTTCAGCTTGTTACTTCAATTCATAGCCGTATCAAGACCAGAGAATCTCAACTATTGTTCTACCGGGTATCTCGCATACCGGTTGGAATCTACATTGTTCCAGCTAAAAAACGAAGATATTGATATCCACTGTAGACTGTAGGTAAAGTCAATATGAGGGCTGGTATGAGGCGCCCGTGTGAGGTCGGGTCACGAATATCGTGCGTCCACGTTCGTCTCACAAAGAACACTATGAATAATGTCTTTATTACAATGAACCGTGCATTATGAAGAGGCTTTCTATAGAAGATAGTAATTTAAAAGGTAAGTGTGGAGCTGGAGAAATTTACGGTCAGAAATGGCGACCTAATGCATTGACAGGTCAGAGGTTGGAAAGTCTGCATCAAGAGAGTGTGTACATCATTGAAATAGATTTAATTGGTGAGATTTTACCAATTTGGTATGACAATCATTATATGCTTAATTTAGTAAAAAAAAAAAAAAAAAGCGTGATTTCAATATAAAGATGAAAAATAAAAATATGATTTGCTACAAAAAACACGGGGGCGCAAAAGGTAGATATGGTATCTTAAACCTAAGATGACGTAAGACAAAAAAGAGAAAATTCATACTATTTAAAATATAGGAAGTAAACAGAAAAAAACTATGCTTAAAAAAATACCCTCTGTGCGTCCTAGATCGCTGCAGCAAATTGGTTTTAGCTCAGCGTTGTGCTGGATAAATATCCAGCGCTGGTTTTCAGCCAAAAAAAGACTTCACCGAGATCACGACCAATAAGTTTATAGAAAGCAAAGTTCAAACGATTACGGTAAAGATATTGTTACACGCCACGATAGTAGGTACATCTTAGAGGCTACTTACGAAATTCCATTCAAAAAACTATATTTTCAAAGCCATCAAACGAAACATTCATTCATCGCTACAACTTTTATCACTTGCGCCTCATTTTGTAATATTTACTCGTAATTTCAGCCCATTGCAGTGGCAACTCAGTAAATACTCACTAAAAGTAAACATTGAGGTGTCATACACTCGTTTAGATAAACTACCTGTAGGGCGAAGTGGAACCTACTGCTTCTAGGAAAATTGCCCCAGGTAAATAAAGGCATGGCACGTATCCCAAAGGAGCAAGGTTCAAAATAATTTAGAACCTTCAAATCGATCCCATTGTAGTAACATTTTTTGTGATCGGAAGCCGTGCTTAGAAGACAAAGCCTATTTTATATTGACGTTTTAAAGGATTCCTATGTAAATTGGTTTCATTCGCTTACGTCAAAGAAACCGCTCACATTTTTTGCTCATCAGAATGCTATGATTTATCGCTAATAAAAATAGAAGAATTATATCGGGCATAGGAAATAAATTATCCAAAAATGGGCACATTCATTGTTGAATGTGTCTACTTTACTACAAAATTGAATTAACCTACTGGGAACTATTTTAGGGTCAAACTGTTTAACAGCTATTTTTGTCAAAATTTAAGACCGGTTCGTAAATGGAAATATCTAGTCCAAAACTTTAACTACCGATAAATACAGTTATCTGATCGTTTAAGACATCTCTGTTTATAGAGAGTTACAATTTCTGCCACACGCTTTGAATTATTTTAACTTTATCACGATCACCGACTATACAAAAGTTTGACCTTACGTATCTTATCTATTAATAAAATATCTATTGATGCTTCGGTCCCTAAAAATAAAATGAACCGGTAGGTATAGTTATGCCTATTTAGTAGTACCTAGTATTTTTATATCTGTGGTAGTACTTACCTAGTTTATGAGTTTATAGTTTATAGTTAGTTTATAGTTTATTTATTTATAACGGATTATTGTTACATGTCAAGTTGGTTTATAAAGCATTTAGGTCATAGGTATAGGTGCATACTGACAAATTAATACAAATAAATACCAGAAATTTAGTACTTAGCTCACAAGTTTGTCAATTATAAAATTCAATAAAATTATTATATAAAAACACAAAACAGTCATAAATCTAAACATTTTTTAAAAATCACTAATTTCATTAAATTAAATTGTCAGTAAATGTCATATTACATTAATTAAAGTCTATTTACAACCTAATAATGATTTTAATATTCTTAGTTACGTCAACGTCTAATGCAATGTTCTGAAAATACTAGAGGCAAATAAAAAAAAGGTGCCATTCTAACAGTTGATCACAAACCATACCCATTGTACGTAACATCAGAAACAATATCTGAATTTCTCTACGTACTCTCTTAGCGCGATTTATTAGACCTTCCGGGACTGAGACCCCTTTCCCACGGATCACAGAGAGACAGAGAGAAACCCTGACAGAACAATCAAGATACGCATTATATTAATTGTTGCTCAGCAAAAACTGCAGAAAATAAAACCCAAGCTCCCAACATTGAGAAGATATTTTAGGTCAATGACGGGTTACGTGGTTACTGCGTTACACATCGGTGCCTCTACGATAAGGCGCTCAAAGTTTGTCGATTCATACCAATTATAACGTAAAATTAAGAAATCAATAAAAACTATTAAACCTGAAAGTACTTGGTATTGTACCGATATTACTTATAGAAAAATGGAACTATCGGATTTCTAACAAGTATTAGGATCCTTTTAGCAGTTTACGTACGGTTTTTCTAAAGAGTTATTAGGAACAAGTAAACATAGAATCGAGGCTATAAAGGAAATTGTATGACGTGGTATGGTACGATAAAACCACAGACTGATCTATGGACCGCTACTGTCTGCAAACAAGCTCTGGTCTATTATTTGCTAGCCATTTATTACCCACGGCTTCCTACATTTTAGATAAAAGATCAGTACCTTTTGGTACCATCCATCAAGAAGATTATCGTACATGATGGTCTGTTATGAAAGCGTTATTGAGTTGAATGTTCATATTATTGTAGAAATGCTACTCAAATTGGCTACCAATGCATAATTTAATTTATGTAACTTTGTTACATGTTTTTTTATGTGGTGTTGTTTACTTTAAATACCTACACAAACGCATGCTATAAAATCGACTGCAACAAAGTAGCGAGAGAATAAGTGCTACTCACAATAGTCTTTTTTAGATTCCCATCGTTCCGTGAGAGCACTCAGTCTATTAGCCCTGCTTTCGTGGATTAAAACCAAAGTATCTTCAAATATAAATGATACACAACAATAGGCAATTTATCTACCCAGCAGTACCTACCGTATGAATACGATACCTTACACGTAGTTATAGTTTCTGGTATATATTTCTTATCATTGAACACATCAAATCCTTCATTAACAAGATATCAGGGCTATTTTTAATGCAAGTGTATTATCTACCTACCGCCAAGCATCGAATGATCGTATTGCTGTTCCGGTTTGGTTTGAAGGATATGAGTGAGAATACACATGAGACTTTATCTTTGCCTATGTCTGTGTCGGGCTCAGTGCAATAGCTCAGGATGGACGTGGCCTGAGGGCTGGTGCAGTTGTAAATGGGTAGGGTTGGCCAGGGTTAGCGCTACTGTGCATGAACGACCTCTGTGGCGCAGCGGGCGAGTAGCCAGCTGAGATGCGAGAGGTTGCGGTACTTATAGTTCCTGATACTCACGACACATGGGAGCCTATTGTGGGATCAGGACTTACACTACAGAGAAACAGGCAATACAATTAAATTTTTCTTACTGAATATTGTGTAGCTGAATACCGATGCTTCGGTTTTTTTAGACAGAAGGGAGCTTATGTCCTTCCCCAGGATGCAGTCTGTCTCCTTGCCAAATTTTATCGAAATATGTTTAGCTGATTTGGCGTGAAAAGGTAACAGACAGAGTTACTTTCGCATTCATAATATTTGTATGGATTCTTCGTTACACAACATCGGATGCGACATTGACGTTTCATTGAATGATTCAACACTTTGCCACTTCGGTTCTATTTAGGTAGGTAACAAATCAACCTTGACTTTACTTCAGTTTGTTTACCTACTTGCAACTCGTTTTACGGACTGTGCTCACTGATCGGACCATGAAGTGTCCACCTACTATAAGTCTACCCAAATGTAGGATTTAGTAGCGTAAAGTATACCTAATAGGATTCGAGTTTGGCTTTTCCGACACCTATTTCTTTTAGTGAATATTTTTTATCTAAATTAAGCTGGTCTTCCTTGAATAAATAATGTCTCTGGCTCGTATGAAACTGATCCTTGTTATTTATTTTCATTACTAAACCCCAACTGAATCAAGACCCAAACATAGTTTTTGTCACGATTCAGTTCGTAGTTTTTCCATATGAATAAATTTTTAACAACTTTCGAGATAAATTCTGGAATAGAGATTTAATTCTCTCCTGAATAAAGTTCATCGTCTGACATAGTTCGAGAAATAGGTCGCCAATAATATTCACATTACAATGATGCATATACAACAGGCAGAAATTGGTTACCTAATAGATTTGATGGAGCAGTGATTGTGATAATTTGGGGACCACCAAGGATTTGGTTTGCATATTGTTTTATGCCAATAATTAATTCACAAGTGTTGTTTGACAGGGTTTAGAGGCTTTTCGTCACTACACCATTTTTTGTGCTACTTTTGACTTCCATACTTCGAGGGTTAACTCGTCAGATGGTAGCATACACTACAGGTACACACTACCTACACTACTAGTGTACTAGGTACACTACAGATTCCATAAGCTTAACCCCCAAGTTTAAGGAACTGTGCCTGTGAATCTTTCGGATCTATTTTGGTAGGAGTGGAATACACTACCGTCGTCTGTCTTTCCTGAAAACTATAATCTGGGTCTCTTCAAGGCTAGAGTGAATAGGTGCCGTCTAGACCGTTGTGCTCCATCTTCGGCCACATCGTCACTTACCAGCAGGTGAGATCGTGGTCAAGCAAAGGTCTATAATTGTAAAAAAAAAAGGTACATTTTAACCTGTGTTAAGTTTCGATAAACAACATAACATATTTAAATTGCTAATAGTTTTGGATTAAAAAGTGTGAAGATTTATTCGTCGCGAATAAAGAGCCATTTCCATTGAATAGTGGATAACGAAGGCTTAGTAATAGGGGCCAATTGGCCGTAGGGTTCAGTATCCAGAGGGTCCATGCCTTTGGATACGGAATCCTAACGTGTCCAATTCGTGAAAAACCTTACATAGATATAAGATAGTATTTTTATTTTTGATCGGTGCAGGTATATGTTACCTATTATTTTTAGCAATTCGACGTTCGTATGCTAAGTTGAATGAACAAATGTTATTGAAGATGAATCTATAGATAACTTTCTAATTGCTTATGTTGTAGACGTACTGTGTTTTATATTCCATCTCATATGTAAAAGGCAAAGTCCTGACTGACTAATTCAACGAGTGACAACGCTAAACCGTTGGTCGTAGAGACTCGAATTTCGGTGAGTGTATTCCTTTAAGGGTGTAGAGGTATTAAACTAAAATGCTAGTATTCGTCTATATTCAAACAAAATTTGAAATAGGTACGCAAAAAAAAATTGTTTTATTCTGAAGTCTAGTCTGATAAATGGGCTTTATAAAAATAGGTAGGTTTATATATGTCGCAGTCGCAGTGATCGAAAGTGCACCAAGCAGCTCACCTTCGTGATACCAAGATACGTGATGCCAAGGACCTGCTTCCGCTTATTTCTATGTCGTAATGAACTCTCGGTGCGTGACTTTGCGATACCTATATAAAATTATTAGATATTGAATTTTTAACCCCCGACACAAAAACGACGGGGTGTTATTAGTTTGACGTGGCTGTGTGTTTGTGTGTGTCTGTCTGTCGCCTCGTAGCTCCCGAAGGGATGAACCGATTTAATTTGTTTTTTTTTGTTTGAAAGGTGAATTTGTCTGGAGTTAGCTATGTTTGATCAAAATCGGTTCAGCCGTTTCATTGCGTTGAGGGTTTTTTTAGTTTTTACAAAATTAATTACTTGTGGAAATAGCCTTTGTTCGGTGTAGGACAGATTCTGGATTGGACAGATTTATATCACTAGTCAAGGCTAAGGAATATTTAACGTGCCGTCATAACCTATCTCGGCCCGAAGTGAATGTGAACCATTGGGATCCATTTGGGAATGTGACGAAATAGAAAATCCTATTGAACCCGGAGGTTGTTAAGTACCTACTGGTTCATTAGAGAATATTGATGCTATGAATACCGAATAGTTTGGACATTAATAATTACGCCGAAAAATTGTAATTATAAGTACCTGCTGAGTATGGAAAGAGAATCCCACTGATGACGAGACCGTCTCGATGCTGATAGACCCCTCCTACATTTTATGTAAACAACATGTTTTATGTTATTTATAACAAATTTTGATTGAATTTAGAAAATCAGCAATATCCCTAGACGATGTTGATGTTTTTATATTTATTAATGTTGGTATGTTCGTTCGTCTTCTATGCGTTCGCGCATCGTCCATCCAATTGAGTTGAAACTTTGTACGTTGTCTGCACGTCGGGGAAGGTTTCTGACTACGCGCGGACGAAGACGCGGACGGGACGCTAGTTGATATTATTATTGATTATAAAGATTTGCAAAATTAATAACAATTTAACTAACTAATTACTAAATTAGCTAAGTGCTAAGTTCCTTGGTTATCAACATGGTAAAGGAAGACAAAAATACTTAGGTAGGTACTTATAGGTATTTAGAGGATGTTATTTTCTAGCTAGAATCTATGTAAGTATACCTATATAATTATAAGTACCTATCTTTTACTTTTCGGTACTATCTTAATGCTAACAAACTTCTGTATCAACGTGAGTGATAGATAACGTACCTACCTACCTTATATTCACATAGATTGATAGTACCTATACATTTATATTGGAACTATGTTCCTGGTAAAAAATACCGTGTTGAAAACAGTGGCATATACCTATCCAAGTTTCTTGAACACATGGGGTAGGTATTAATGTAAGGGACCTACCTCCTGGATGCTGCAGTGTCCTCGGATGGACGCTCCCATCTTTATGCAACAGCACATGTCTCGGCTCCGAGATTAAGAAACAGGTGTTCCCCTCCGCCAAACACTTCTGGAAGCACCGTGCCGCCTGGTAGAACAGCGCCCAAGCATGCTCCTCACTGATAGTGGAATTAAACGCCTGGAGAATCTGCTGAAGGTTGATGCATTCCGCCCCGTCCAGGGTAAACTCCGTCCCCCCGGCAGCGCCCGCATCCTTGCGCATCATCGCGCTCACGTTAGACCATCCATTTTTAGACACTCAAAAAAAACACTAAAATTTCCACAAAAAAATTAAAACCGTATAAAATTGTTATTGTTACGTTTCCCTAAACGTCACTGTCTGTCACTTTTGGCAAGCGCCAAGTGGGCGGGTCGGTTCAGTGCGCGCGTGCGCGAGTGTTTCCGTGCGGTAAGCGACGTGCGATCGCGGCTACGTTTACGGCCTGACTGCCGGTCGCATAGCATAGCCTGCCGGCCCGGCCAGCGCCGGCAACAGCCTCCCAGACCACGGAACTAGCTTCCTGGTTCTCCAATAATCCCCAGCATTTAGATAAGTAATATTTCACAATATTACAAGATTCTCAAATATATTTATTTTAGGCTTTTCGCCACTATCAATTTCACTTTCATTGCCAATGGACACAGATAAGATTGGGAAAGTAATTTGGCATTCATTTAGCTCGAAAACTTATCTATCGGTAATGAAACGACGATATCAGTCCAATTATTTATTTATTTAATACGTTTAAAACTAAATACAGTACAAATTATAAATTAAATTCATGAATATTTCATATAACTAATAGCTACAAGCCACACTCAGAGCCTTCAATTAACTTAATTCTTCATTAATTTGTCCATATTCAAAAATAAAACTCGAAGTCATCTTTACTATGGAACGATTTAACGGCCATTAAAAAGTATCGTCTCTGAGTATGGGCGTATGATTAATGTAGTTTATGACAAGTGTTGGTACAAGTAAACATCTCTTTCGATGGTAGCACAAATATCATTGGCGACCTACAGAACTAGAATTTGACTTCAAATTCGCTTGTAACCCACTTTGTGTGAACTTAAGAGCCACATTCTTGTGAATTAGTTTAAAACTGGAATGTCAACTGCCAAATTGTATAATAATAATACCAATAAAATACTAAATAATATAGCTTCTATCTTATGTTGAGATCTAAAATAAATTGATTAACATATTAATATAATTTAGCATTATTATTACTTAGGGTGATTAATTGAATTATTATAATCATCATCATCAGCCTACAGAAGTCTACTGCTGGCCTCCCCAATCGTTTCGTTTCGTATGAGGTAGTGCTGGCCTCTGGTGTCGGAGTTTGTCAAGCTGCCCGAGGGCCTTTGACATGGCTTATCGACTGCTATTAATCAATAACAGCCAGGACCGACAGCTTAACGTGCCCTCCGAAGCACAGAGCGATGGAAATCATCAGCCTCCCCCATAAAATGCCACGACGTACAATCTGGAGCCGCCTCCATCCACCGCCTACTATAATGTCTTTGCTCCATCGAGGGGACCTTTCTCTGCAGCGTCGTCCGGTTTGTGGTAGCCACTCGACTCGAGAACCTTAACTACACAACGGTTGTCAGTTCTGTGAGCTATAGGTACCGAGGCCTGCCCATTGCCACTTCAACTTGATAATTCTAAGATGATGTTATTCTTCATTAAAAAATCAGTATTCGTAAATTTTAGAATGAGTCAGTCCGTTTGACGTAGGTATTGCTTGCAGCCGCACACAAGGCCACATTTGATAACCGATATGTACAATCGTCGAGCGTGTGGTTTCACACAATCTCGTCTGTGACTGCCGGCAATACATATCTCTTTGCATTAGATAACCGAAAGCTTGATTCCAGATTTCATTAAATATCTAAGCTATAAGATGCCGTTATAAGTTTTATACCACTTGAAACATAGACCAATCTGTGGCAAACTTTGCATCGCGTCGCCGCATACGACCAATATACGGGTTCGTATTTTTATTTTATTTTATTTATTTATATAGGCAGCTCTCTGAGCTGATGCGTGTATATCTTAGTCCATATCACAGTGCACTTTAAATGTTTGTCATGTCTATTTTTGAAATAATTTACTGAGGGGGCACTGATCACTGAGTCTGGCAGCCGGTTCCAAGTGCGCACGACGCGATTGGGCAATATGTGCATCCTCGGTTTGCTGGTACTTGGCCTGCGTTGCAGCTTCAGCGAGTGTCCTCCCGAGTCCTATATTATTGTTCATGGTCTGTGTGTCTGTGTTAAATCTGGTATACCTAGGTATATACAGTATACAGTAGGTACTGTAGTGGTTGTTTAGGATCTTGTAGGTCTCTATTAGGTCTCCACGCTCTCTACGTTGCTGGAGTATCCTATCTATTCGGCAAAACTTGAACATGCAAACCTAATCTAATAATAATTCATAGTTTAGTTTCATACCTATTAATTTCCTCAGTTTAGTTTATATTTATGTATCACAAGGTTCTAAAAGCAAATTGACTGTAGTTCGAAAAGGCCTAACTACCTACCATTGCCTAGTTCAAGGAGTTACCCCAATACAAAGATAATATTAGCTGGGCGTGCCTATAGGCACCCTTAGTATAGGTACCTAACTTCTATCGGGGTTTTACCAACTCGTAAGCGCGAAGATATGATATCATTTTGTAACCTTTCTGTACTTGCTCCCAATTATAGGGTCTGTACGACTTGTATGGGGTTTGACGACCTCTGTGGCGCGGCGGGCGAAGGTTCGCCTGCGACGCAGGAGGTTGCGGGTTCAATTCCCGCCACGGAACAAATATTTGTACGATCTGCAGATATTTGTTCAGGGTGTTCTGGGTGTTTTCTATGTATAATAAAAAATATCTATCTATGTAATGTATTGTATTAAGTATATCTTATCTTGTACCCATAACACAAGCTCAGCTTAGCTTGGGGCTAGATAATGTTGTGTGAACTGTCCAGCATTATTTATTTATTTATTTAATAGTGGTCGAATTACGATAAAAAAACCGCAAATCGATGTACAGGATAGCCGTTTGGCACATTAGGTTAAAATAATAATTAAGAGCTGTAATTTTAAAAATATACCCATACTTATATGGGCGGCAGTAATGACGTCATCAAGTACAAAAACTTGTCAACTTGACGTCATCAAGTTTTTGTATGGAAATGTTTTTTTATTTTTTCTGAAACCTGTCGTGTGTGGTATTAAGTGAAAGGGCTTTATGAGCCGGTTCTAAACATATATTATACCACAACATTTCGGCCAGCTGTTTTCTAAAAATCCTAGAAATAAAAGAAATAAGTTATCCTCTTCCGGATTGGACACGGCTCAGTAAATTTTTGTAAAACATACGCCAAATGCCTCTTATTATAATCATGTCTAACCTCAAAAAGGCGATTTCAAAAATATTTAAATACGATTAAACTACGACTCAGCACTCTGGTGTGTTTTTGCCTTGGCAAAAATTTGTCGAACGTTTCGCCCAGCCACTAGTTGGGCCATGTAAATCACCAATGCAAAAGGCCCTTTAAATGTCGCTACAGGGCTAATATGTGTATGAAACTCACGTGAGTCAGTGGGAAGCCGGGTACTTTATTTACACAACGGATGGTCGCTTGTTATCATATGACTGATGTTGACCAACTCAGATATTGTGGACAAGAAAACGAATAGGCATGATGACTAATTTTGAAAAACTATCCCATAACGTACTCACGGATTGGTGATCGCCAAAAATTCACTTATTTATATTTAAAACCAACGTTTAATAACAAAAATTTACATTTTTCAAACCTACTTTGATTTTCGTGTCAAAACGCTCGCAGATGTCATGACCATTTAGATTGGTTTGTTGTTCCGAGTTATTGGTATCGCACTATAATATTATAAAGGCGAAAGTTTGTGTGTGTGTTTGTTACTTCTTCACGCCGAAACGGCTGGACGGATTTCGATGAAATTTGCAATGGAGATAACTGGACTCCCGGAATAACACATAAGTACATTTTTATCCTTATATTCCCACGGGATCGAGACTTACGCGGGTGAAACCGCGGGGCGCTGCTAGTAAATAATAAAACTTATATGAAACTCTATGGTAACGTCAAACGACACCAGAGGCGCTAGCCGGCTTAGAAGAACCAAGCTCTTAAGAGTCAGCAAGCTGAAGAAGCAAGACAGGCCATCCAATCCCCCTAAATGATGATATAGCAACGCTCGCAGGAAGTCGGTGGAATGAGGCAGCCCAAGACTGTTCTTCACGGTCTATGTCTAGCAGTGGACTGGCATGTTATAAGGCGATTCAATATGATCCTTGTGATGTCAATGAATAAAATACTTTTGAATTTGATGATGATAATCGCAGTCGCTAAATAATGTAAATTTTTAATCAAACTAAAAATACCGTCTCCAATTATATCCAAGTCTGTAACATTATTTTTATGTCAATAAACAATTTTATTATTACTATTATCAGGTCTGGTTAATTCCATACATTTTAGAATTAGTTCACACAAAATATCGATAGATGGCAGTACTGGTATCGCTAGGAATATTGAACACATTAATTAGATTATTTTTTCACTTTTTTTGACGGCATTGCGTAAATAGTACCTCTAGAAGACTTTTTATGTGATTTTAACTAATAAAATAACAAAAATCGTTATAAAATAGTTTTTTTTTTCAATGTTTTTACTGACATCTAGCAATTTCTAACCGAAACATTTTGATTGGGTTCTAAGGTTCTAAGTTTGGTCAAGAAACACATAGATGGCGTTGAAATAAAACCATGTTTCGGAGAATAAAATTATACGATAATATTTCGATAGTTACTCCACAGAGTAGTAAGAATACTAACGTGTTACTCTATGATATGATGTGATGAAATACGCTTGATTTCTCAAGTATCATCTAGTGCGCTGTAAAGAAGGCAAGAGAGAAGCGCCATCTAGTACGCTGTTAAGAAAACAAGTAAGAATGCATATTAGTACGTTAGTACCGAGCGCGCGCCACGGGCGCTGCTCTTGCGCGACTTATCGTGGCAACGATCGTAGTACTAAGATTGTCTCTCTGTTGTACGTTAGTATTATTCCTTACTCTGTGCTATTATTATTTATATTAATATCCATAGTATAAATGATCATACGAGAACTTGATAACAATATTTATCCATTTGCTATGGAAAATTGATAAAATACTTTTTATAACTAAGTACAGCTATTTTAACTCAAATAATATTTAAAAAAAGTTTTATTTTAATTTCATGCACTATATCAAACTCTCAAATTATCAGTCTCAATACATAATACAGACAATTACTTACAGTCCAGTAACTTTATACATCACAGTATGCGTCAAATCCGGTAGTTCTGATTTTTTGCAGACTTGTTTATGATGTTGGCCTATTGAATAATCCAAATTTTTGACCTCTAGCGCCAAACGAAACCTTATAAAAAATCGAAAAAAACGGTTTTTTTTCTTCAAATTTTGGCGATTATAACCCTAAAGGACTAGTTTTTGAGAAAACTTTCTTAGGACGTTTTTAAAGTAGATTAAATTTGCTACAATATGATACTAGAACTTTATCTGTAGACCCAATAATTTCTGAGATTAAGCCTTTCAAAGTTTATAATTTTGTTCGAACTTCGCAATTTTTTGCAATTCTGTCGTTCTGAATGAATTTTGACCCTGATTATACTATCTAAGCCCTGTACTTTTATGATGGGATGAGAGAAGTGTGAACGATGTAGCTAAGCTACGAATAATGAAGTAAAAAACATAACTAACTAACTCTAACTTGCTCAAATTTGCCCCAATGTCACACGCCATCCGTTTAGTTAATATTCTCTCGGAGAACAATGTTGACATTTTTTGTCATAGCTTGCCGAAGCTCATGGAAATGGCGCAGCTTGTTTCAGAGAATATTTAATGCAAGTAGTTAGTGTTAGTTATTATTGTATGTCTATCCTCGGTAGGCGTTACCTACTTATTCTAAGCTTGGTTGTTTTTATTTTTTATTGTTATATAATTGTGTGCATGCAACATCGCTTTGGATTTCTGGTATGGTGTTGTACTTGTTTCTTAATAAATAAATAAATAAAATAAATAAATAAGTACAACAAAAGTTAATAAGTTTATTTGTTAGGAAATTGAGTAATACTCGAAAGCTAAAAAATATATTTTCGGGGTTTTTTCTATTTTGACAAGGTTGCGTTCGGCGCTCGAGGTCAAAAACTTGGATTATTCATTAGGCCAACCCCATAAACAAGTCTGCAAAAAATCAGAACTACCGGATTTGACGCATACAACCCCATACTTTCAGACGACAAAGTTACTGGACTAAAAAGCTTTTATGAAAAATTACGACTATACACCACGTACTTTACTTTTCTCCCCGAATTTGAATTCCCTTCGAGCTTAGTTCTGTTTCGCTGCTCATAATGAAACCATGACAAAACTTCAGAACGTAAAGTACGTGGTGTCGTAATTTTTCTAACACGATACCAAGCCATTATATTTTCAATTCTATGGTTACAAAAATTAGTGACCAATTTTCTGATGTATTCTTTAAACGATCATAAAATTTAAATATTTTACTGATAATATTTCAAGTAACTAAATTTTATTTGATAAATATGCCAATATCTACTTTATAAACATTGCTTGATAAGGCATGACGCGGTAAAAATTTACTGCATCTCTAAAAACATACCGTGATTTCACCGCAAAAATACAACCTTCAAAATTATTACAATAATTTTAAGACGATTTATCAGGAATGTAAGAAATGAGACAATACCAGGGTTTACCGTCAGCAACATCATCATAAACCAATAGAACCAAGAGTAAATATAGATAATAGCCATGTTTTATTATTTTTCAAGTGTAAACCACACTTGATAGTGCCCACAAATTTCGTCTTCAGCGTCATAGCTCGTTCTATGGCCGAATTGGTAAAGGCATCGCCGATCACAGGCGAGGTTGCGGGTTTGAGTCCCGCTGGAACGAAATTTTTGGGTTACATTTAAATTTAAAAGCCATGTTACTATAAAACTCGGATTATCCTTGGAATAGTTATACAGTGTTTTGTCTTTAGAATTAACAAAAGAGACAAAACACGGTGTAACTATTCCGAACATATTCCGTGGTCGTTATATGATCACCACGAGGAAATATGTTTTTTTACGTTTTTTTTTTGTACAAATCACGTCATCTATCAGTTCAGTTCTTGAGCGAGTGGCTTTTGCAGAGTAGACCACAATTTCGCCAATGGCACGTTGCGCTTGCGACAAGATATCTACATGAAACAGGAAATTTGCCTGGCTTTCAAGGTTCAAATTTGTTACTTTCAGTAATATTTTGGGTTTTAAAAACAAACTGTTATGATGTTACGATGCAGACCGTTTTTTTTTTGTGAGAATTTGCGCTATTTTGTTGTTTCTAGAGCAGTTTTTTTCTCATAGCTAAAAATTTGCTCGTGAGGCATCTCATGGGTATTATACCTCCTTTATCACGTCAATGATTTGCGTCTTGTGGAAAAAGCTGCTTTGTTCAAAGCTAAAGTACAGCAAAACCACTTTTTATACCAAATTGTATAACTATAGCACATATGTGAGGTATATCTCTTTCAAAATAACAACCAATTTACAAAAAGCCCAATCGTCGATACAATATTTCCAAAACCAGTTTCTCATACTTAGCCCTCACTTCTTCTTGAGACTCCACAGCGGATCTAAGAAGTTGAGCGGGTCTTTCATATCCCCGGTTTTGAGACCAGGCGACTGCTTCATCTCTTCAAAGGATTCGCGGGAGAACTTCTGTTTGGGCAGCGAGTTCGGTGCAGGCGTGGGGGTGACGGGGGGTAGGACGGAGGCTCCGGAAGCGGCCGACACTGCCTCGCCGTTGAAGCTTGTTGTACCTACAACAAATAGAACTATGAATATCTAATGACTCATTCAAAAATGGCATCCGTCCGTATCTCAAGTAACCTATGCGTCAGTCCAAAAGCCCTATTCTCTTATTTCACTGCAAGTTGACCGAACCGAGACTGTATTGTGAATTGACTGTTTTTTTTTACATTACTTGGAATGACGGATCACGCAGACGGACCACCTGATGTTAAGCGGTACCATCTGCCTATGAACAGTGCATTATCACAGAAGTCACGTCCACCTAGGACGCGCCCTATGCACTGCGCCCGTGGCGGAAATAAAGATGAAAAGTCTCGTGTGCCTGTTATTTCAGCGGCAACCATACCCTTCAAATCGGAACACAGCAATGCGAGCACTACTGCTTTGCTGCATAAATAGGTATGGTGGTATACTTCCCCGGACGAATTCTCACAAAAAAGTAGGTAGTTAGCCTAAATCCATCCAGCAGCATAGAAGCTTCCTGGGATCTTCACAGGTTTCGCGGTTTGACCTCGGGTTGTTGAGGATTTCAGCAGTGGACCTCTACAGGCTGATTGACGATGAATGCAATGTCACAACTATTATAGACCCTCGTTTGACCACGATCTCACCTGTTGGTAACTGACGATGTGGCCGACGTTGGAGCACGAAGGTCTAGAAGGCACCTAATCACTCTTGCCTTAAAGAGACCCATATTATAGTTTTCGGGAAAGACAGACGACGGCAACTTACCAGAGCATAGCACGCCTTGTACGTAGAACAGTGCGGTTCTGTACGCGTCCGCCAGGTACTTGGTGTCCTCGAGCACGTTGCTCCTGTGCTTGCACAGGTTGATGCAGCCCTCATCCAACATGTCTGGAAATAACATTACAATTATGCAACAATTATAAGAGGCCTATTGGTACGTTTGAATTTTGAAACAATGAAACAGAAAAAATATTGAGTTGAAGTGGGATTTAGCCGAAAAGTTCCGACGATTTGTAGGAGGACTAGATTTGTTTACCACGTGTAGAAACATTCGTATCATAACATAACACCGAACAGTCACATACATAGTAGTGATCCCATACTAGTTAGGGTTCCCTGTGTCGTGGGTATCAGGCTCGTGGTTCCTGATACCACAACACCCAGATGTGCAATTGCACAAGCCCGTAGAGACTAGTGGACAAGGGGGAAGGCCTTTGCCCAACAATGGGACAGTATGGACTAATAGTAACACTAAATAATCAGTGCGACCAGTTTACATTGCCGCCACGTGACTGAAGTCACGACCCCCGACTATTCAGTGCTGAAACAGTGTAGCCAATAAACAATAGCCCAGCCTTTGACCAACTATCTCACCTGATAGAAAGTGACGATGTGGTCGAAGATGTAGCACGCTAGCATTCTAGTTATTTCGCTCAGTTAATTTAAGACAAGATGTACCGTGGTGTGTCCGGCCTAAGAATAGATCCCTCCATCTCCTCCCGTGGATGTCGTAAAAGCCGAATAAGGGATTACCCGGAGTTGTTTGTAAGATTCGTTGGTATAAGATTTGTCATGACTGCTAGCTTATTTAAGGAATGTATTATCACTGGAAGAAAGCGTTAGCAGAGTCAGTCGTGGGAAGCAATGGCGGCGATGAGCTTACCTCTTGTCACGTCTATTTCCCACGATGGTGCAAACCCACGGTGAAAAGAGGCCCATTTGAGGCTCTGCCTACCCGTTCGGGGAAAAAGGCATGTGTTTATGTATGTATGTATGAGTTACCACAGAGCCGCAGCTGTCCCGCTCGCACTTGGCACATGAGCAGGCACAGCAGCGCGAGCACGGCGCTGCGCCCGGCGCCGGCGCCGCACTGGATCCACGCGCCGCACAGCTGGTTGCTGAGCCGGCTCTCGTACGTGAGCTGCAGCACTTTGTCCGCCAGCAGAACTAGCGGAGAGCACACGATTCTGTCGAAACAACGAGTATGATTTGTATCATTTTCATTTGGTTGGAGAAGTAAGTCATAACAGTAAGACACAACCTCATTATTATGCAAAGAAATCTAACCTAACCAGCAACCCGCACGAAAAGTCATTATTATTAAACATTCGGGAGGAAATTTTTCGAAATGGCAGTCCTCTACTTCTAAAAAAAAAAATTGTTTTATACTATGTATGGAAGAGATGATGTTAACTGATACACCATGCCCAGAGGCCAATCTTAGGCAGTTCAACCTTCTAATTTCTATCAACACAAATACTTATTATCTGCTTAGTCTAGTTTCATAAATTATCTATCATTCACTCGTATAGCCTGTTTTAAGGGAATCACGCAGAGTAAATGGAGAACTATGCTCAAAGTTTCGATACGAGATAAAATCCAAAACGAGCTATTGCATAAAAGGACCAAGATAACCGACGATTCTCTCAGAATTAGCAAGTTGAAATGGCAAACGCTTGGGAGAAAAGTTACCTATTATATAATAGTGGGGATGATGAATAGAAAGACGCAGGAAGACAGCCTCCACTCGATGAACCATGATATTGTTATAGTGACAAGAAGTCGGTGGAGGTAGGCGCCAAGACCGTCGTGGCATTCTATTGGGTGGGCCTATATCCAGCAGTCGACATCTGATGATGAACGGTACTTACTTGGCAGGGAATACGTTGATCTGGTAATGTGTAACGCTGAGTACTGTTTTTCCGCTGGAAACACTGAGTTTCCTCTCCATCCAGTGCACAGTACAGTTCACCTCATCAAGAGTGACTTTCAGACCGGATAGTTCTAGAGACTGCCCTTTGGCGGTCGGCCAGTAGGACTTGCCTTGCATCTGTTGGGCAAAAAAGTTGGAATAAATAGACAGAAAGTTTACAAGGACGAATGATTGAACAGTGGAAACAGACTCCGACAGACCATTAAGATTTGCCTTCCATCTGATTGGCAAAGAAATTGGAACAAATAATCAGAAAAATACAAATTAGATAACTGGTTGCGAACGAACAAACTGTTAAAGTTAAAGTGTTAAAGTGTAATCAGTGCAGCGAGTGAAACTAAGACATTTCAACACTCCGAAATAGGCACATCAGCGAAAGCTGCTCGTCTATAATTTTAAATAATAATAAAATAAAATAATTAATTAATTCTAAAAACGTTACGAGGGGTATCATTGACACAGTGATAGCACCTTCTGCCCTGACCTAAAGCTATACGTCCACACTAAAAAAATAAGTTTTTAACTAGAGTCGAACTAAATATGTTTTGAATGGGTCCAGAGTCATCACATCGAATTGCAAAAAAAAAATGCAATAACTTGTCCCGAAATCATGTTTCGCTACATGTTTTCTCAGTGTGGACTTAGCTTAAGGGTCGCAGGTGTGACGAGCGCTTGGTTTACAAATTGTGCGCTCACGGTGAAGGAAAACATAGTGCGGAACGAGTTCCGCACTATGTATTCCTTCACCGCATCGTTCAGGGCATGTCCTTGAACAGAAATATTAAAGACATTACGACTTCTTTTGCCGTGTTGTTTCTGGTCCTTATCTTATCGGTTTTTATTTTATCTTATACTCCTAGGACTCCCATCCCGTGGATCTGGTGAAAACCGACTAAGGGAATACACAAGAAGAGGGCTGAAGCATCCACCGTTATGCATACACTGCGATCACCAGCCTGCCAAGTGTGATGATTATGATCAATCCCCCATTACAGTTAATGTTGGAGGCCTCGTCCAGCAGTGGACGTCCCGACTGATAATGATGTGACACCCTCCCTGGACTGGCTTCCGTACTCCCATAGCTGCCGAAATCCCAACATTGGAACAAAAAAGGTTGATAGTTTGCAAGTTACACTGGAAATGGAATGTAGTCCACTCACCTCGATTTCGCTAAGAAGACAGACCACACAACTAATTTTGTTTTCCAACACCGCTTTCCAGAAAATGCTATACTCTTCTTCAGCCGGGGTTTTAGAGATCACTAGTGGAATGCACCAAGGGGCCAGTTGCTGCAATAAAAAAAAAACTGAACAAACCACTTTAACGCAGGCCATGCAATGTTAAAAATTACGTGGCAGCAGTATTGCGGTATATTCCTGTACCGAAAACTGGATACCTTATTAATGAAACTAGCACTAGCATAAGGCGCAACGGCCCAACCAATCACATATCAAGTAACATGATATGACGATTTAGGCACTTGTCCCACCAGCGGCGACTAGCAAGGAGCGAGTGAGTTTTGTCGCTGGGCTATTAGAGCGTGCGAGTGCGACGGCCGATTACTCGCTGCCTAATCACTTCCTGTTAAGCGAGTGCTCAGCGAGTGTTCAGGCAAAGAGAACAGTCAGCGATCAGCTATATATGTATCTCTTTTATTTACACAGAATCATACATCAATTTAATGTTACTTGGGCATGAAAATAGTCGTTTGCCAGGCTTTTCTTGTCTGCGGTGGGACAAGGTTGGCAAAAGGGAAAGAGTTGGTAATGTGTCTAGTTATATATTAGTTATCACCTTATAATAAGAAGCGTTGATATAAGCATCTGGGTCAGATTTCAGCGTCAGTCGGGAGTCGTCATACGGAACCACTTCCGTCACAATGTTGCCAGAGGTGTGCTGCATGGCAACTGTTTTGGATCTCGTCATGTTTTCTTTATTCTGAAATATCATAAGAAAATATTATAGAGGACTAACAGAACAGATCTATACTCTATTCGTTGCATGGGGCAAGTTCTATAAACTTTATTATATAATAAAGTTTATAGAACTTGCCCCATTTGGGTCAATTCTCGCAAGCCGATTTTGGTCAAATTTCCGATGTCCGATTGAGTTGAAATTTGTACTGCCTAGCTCCGATGACAATCCAAAAATATAGTGACAGCGAGCTGATCTGATGATGGGCACAGAAGGTTGACAGCTGAGTCCCACGATGGACTGGCCGTGTTGTCATTTTGCTAATTTCAAAAGACTTAATTCTCAAAAGATTTTCATTATATCCCAAAAATTACTGACCCACGACTGTGGTCTCTTATGTTTGGGTGGCAAGACCTACGGCAAATGGTCCTGGTCTCGACCATGTGAAGTGCGCTTCCGCGTATAACAGAAATGTTGGTCGAGCAGCCACTTTAAGCACGTAGTCTGATGTGGGTATGACCCACGACCTTCTCCTAGATATGGACATGCAATAATTGCTACGCCACCGGTCGTATTCACAAAGCTTTGAGGAATAGGTATATTTTGTAAGAACCTTAATTATTTAGTTACTCACTTGCACATCCTGGAATGTCTTCCACTTGGAGTCCAGTACCGTCAGCCCCGACACAGCTTTATTCGTCAATGTTTCAGTCAACCTCTGTAAGTTTTTCACTTCTTGCGTGAACTGGTTCATCAAACTCGGATCTGTGAATAGATCTCTTTTCGCTGGTCTGTCTATCACCTCTTCCTTGATCACTGGTTTTTTTACTGGCTCTGGTCTAGGTAATGGCTTTTTGATAGCGCTTTCTGATATCTGTGGCACTTTGATATCCGGCATTAGAGTTTTGGTTTCCACTGTGAAGTCTATGTCGGATAGGAGGTCGAATACTGATGGTTCTGGTTTTACTTCAGGAGTCTCTTTTGTGTTTTTAGTTTCTGCAGGGTTTTCTGGTACTGGTTCATTTGATACTGTTGTTGTACTTTGAATTTCTGTATTTTGGCCATTTATATTTCGGTTCATACATGCAGCAGGGGTCATACTCTGACTGGTGGGTTCGGGATTTTCAATTTGACCAGCATTTTGAGATTGGTTCACAGATTGTTCCTGAGTATGCCCTTGCGTTTGGGTGTAACTAGCATATGCGTTATTCGTTGGTTCCGGATTTTGAACACTTTGACCAGCGTTTGAAGGTTGATTATTCATAGATTGCTCTTGATTTTGTGCAACATTAGTTTGACTGTATGCGTTTTGCTCAAAATTTGGTTCTGGAACATTTTCTGTTGGTGACGACACTGAAACGGAAAGATATATAATAAAAGATATTTTAATTTTCAAACTACTTTATTCTAATAAAATCATCACAATAATAAAATGTTATATATATATTCCTAACTTATGACAACAAATCCACCTCACCTTGGTAATTAGTTTTGGCAGTGTTGGTAGTATTTGTATTATTTCCTTGTCTGGACTGCATATAAGTCGACTGGTTCGTATTAGCTCCGTAATTCGTCGACATAATTTGAGGATTTTGCACCATTTCTTGCGCCTGATTTGTGTTAGTAATATAGCCGTACGGTGTATTGTAATAGATCTGAGTATTGCCTGTATTTGACTGATCGAATTGACCTTGAGGCGTCTCAGAGGGTGATTGCAAAGTACCGTGTGAACCTGCGTTAGTGTAGACTCCATGCGCAGGCAAGTTTGGTTCCTTTTCCGTTTGCTGAAGATTGATATTCCCATGATTGGCATCGTACGTGTTAGTGGTATAGGCGTTCTGCGAGCCGTAGCTGTAATCGTAGTTACCCGACCCGCTATTGAAAGTATAACCCGGATGATTTTGATATCCCTGATTGTAGTTCATATTTGACTGGTCTGAGTATCCATACGCGTTGGTCGACTGATAACTCTGTTCGCTAGCAGACTGCATTATGGAGCTCGGTACACTTTGAACGTCATAATTCTGATAACGTTGTTGGTATTTGCTTGAAGACAATGCTTCACCAGTCACGTGGGATTTTATAGGCTTGTCCATATTATCATCAATGTGGAATACAGCTAGGTTCGCATAGGTTTGCTCACTCCCTGGAGTAAAGGTCGGTTGTGGTGTGGCTGTATTAGTGATATTGGTAGTTGAAGTCACGGTATTTTCTGCGTTTATGTAGGTAGGGTATCCTTGAGACATATTTGTGTATGAACTGCTCGCTACATATTGAGCTTCTGAAGTATTGTACGCGTTAGGATTGGCCATGTTAGGAGTCCCTGCGTTTGGAATGCCCGTCTGTACATATTGAGTCGAATCACTGATGTTAGGATTGACCACGTTAGGATTGCCCATGTTAAGATTGCCCGTGTTAGGATTGACCATGTTAGGAGTCCCTGCGTTTGGAATGCCCGTCTGTACATATTGAGTCGAATCACTGATGTTAGGATTGACCACGTTAGGATTGCCCGTGTTAGGATTGACCATGTTAGGATTGCCCATGTTAGGATTGACAACGCTAGGATTGGCCACGTTGGGATTGGCCATCTGCCCATAAGCGTTAGGATTGCCTGACTGTTCGTATTGAGTCGAATCACCAGGGTAAGATTGATTGATCATGTTTGGATTGCCAACAATCGGATTGCTCATGTTAGGATTGACTAAGTTAGGATTGTTCATGTTAGAATTCTGCCCCTGTAAACCCGAACCACTACTATATGGATAGTTCAAGTAGTTAAAGTCAGAGGGCGTTTGCGATGGCACCATTGTGGTGTTTGAAGAAGTATTCATAGAGGGAGTATATGTTGCATAGTTGGGAGTAGTAGCTAGAGGATAGTTAGCACTGAAGAACGTCTGAGTATAATCCTGCCCGAAGTTAGCTGCTGGTTCCGATTTAGACGAAACGTGCATTTCAGAGAAACTTGAGTTTAGATCTGCTTGATTGTACGGTGGCACAATATCTGGTATCGGATTAGCTTGGCTGCCTTGCGAGTAAGGATCGTATTGGTACTGGTTAGGGTTTATATTCGCTTGGTTTGTTGGTTGGTTCATATTGGCATACTGTTTAGGGTTCATATTCGCTTGATTTTGCAGTTGACTCGGGTTATTGGCGAATTGGTTAGGGGTCGCTGGGTTCGACGGATATTGCAAAGAATCTTGCGAGTCGGTCACGAGGGTAGTATTATTGTGCGTCGCAGAGTAATACGGATGTGAGTAACTCTGCTGCGATGGATCGGACATATGCGCGGAAAACTGCTGCGGGGTGTAGGGCGAGGAATATCCAAAATTGACATCTGGTTTATCGAACTTGCTGGTCGCAGGATAAGCGTAGTTATGCTGTGCAGTGTAAGGGTCAGTTTCTGATGCGTACGGGGAGGCGTAGCGATCATATTGGTTTGGTTGTGCCATGTGAGGCATTACAACGCCATCGGGTAGTTGCACTTGTAGGTCTGATGCTGTAACAAGAGTTTTAAGATAAAAGAGAGATAGAGATCTAGGTATCTGCGGTAAGAGAATGGTCGTCGCGTAAAACCGGTTTAGATAAGTATAAGAACGTTGATCAGTCAAAGGTGGAACATGAAGCTTAAGGTTTTGCCATCCCTTATTATTGGATTATATCAAACAGTGACAGGACTTCTTCAAAGCTGTTAGATGTCCACTGCTGAACGGACTTTCATTACATGATAGAATCTGAAATGAAGAGATACCTAGAAGAACCAAGACATAGCTCTCAGAATTAGTGAGCTGAAATGGCAATGGGCAGGCCCTTTTTTTAACATTGATAGACCTTTGTTTTAACACCATCTCACCTGTTGGTAAGTGACGATGTGGCCGAAGATGGAGCACAAAGGTCTAGAAGGCACCTATTCACTCTAGCCTTGAAGAGACCCAGATCATAGTTTTCAGGAAAGACAGACAACGGTAGTGTATTCCACTCCTTATAGCTAAAGAACTGACAGCTGTTGGTCACGAGTGTCGACTACAAACCGGATAACGCAATATAGGAAGCCCCCCCAACCCCTCTCGATTGACCAATGACATTATAAAGGATGGCGGCTACAGACCATTCGTCGCGGCAGTAGACTTCTAAAGACTGATGATCATGATGAAATGCAAGCAAATATTTACCTTCGGACCCAACCGGCGCCGGCCGTATAGACGTGGGGTATATCGATTCAGGGTAATAAGCCTCGGCTGGCATCGGCTCCATACCTGCTGTGGAATATTAGTTTTCATAAATTGCAGAGCCCCCTACGAAATAAGGCGATAGAACTAATTTCTTGAAGAAAACAACTGCAGGGGACCGCTTCGCAAACGGTTCAAGGGACATGAGATATTTCTCAGGCTGGCGAATGCAGTGCAATGCCACGTAGGTAGGGCGCGTCCTAGGTGGACGTGATCTGTGAGGTAATGCATGGTATAGAGTTTATACCATGCGTTACCTCACAGGTCACGCACAGGTCTATACAATAGACAGAGGTCACCGTTTAACATCTGATGGGCCAAGGGCTTGTTCTGTAAATTATTCTTCATCTGGCCTTGTCCCAATTTAATTTACGCCAGTTTTGTAACACTGCGGGCGAGTAGCCGGCTGAGAAGTGAGAGGTTGCGGGTCCAATTCCCGCTGCGGGACTAATGTTTGTACACGACGAACATGACACCACGACACAGGGGATTCTAGTATGGGATCATGACTATGTATGTTACATAACTCTACCTTCATTCATACTCATTGATCAATATCTAATTGTTTTTTCCCAAATGTGTCTGTCCTGGGTATTAATGAAATATTTTCTGGGTCTTTCTTTATAACAGACATTCATGTAAGTCGGGGTATTCCAATTATGCAACAAACACAGACTATGTAGTGGGTAAAGGGGGGGGGGGGACATACCTAACGGAGTGCCGCCTCTTGAAGTTCTGTTCTTCATGTACGGTAAGTAGTCTTTCAGCTTGAGTGGCGCGCCGGCGCCGGGCGGCATCGTGCCCGCGATGTCAACGGAACTCGCAGCTATAGAGGGCGTGGGAGTCGGCGCTGTGGGACAAACTAGTGATTATACACATATACATAGTCTGACTGAGGTCGAAGATTTAGGCTCCCTCTTCAACACACGCGATAACCTGCGCGCCATCTCGCTCGCTCTAGTGGGCGTCGTGCACAAAAACAATATATTTTTTATTTTACTTGTATTGTTTGAATTAATGTTTCGATCAAATCTTGCAACTGAATTTTAAAGTTATCCTCAACCGATTGAGATGAAATTTTTCATACTTGTCAAGTTCCGATGATTATTCAATATTATGGTGAAAGTGAGCTGATCTGACGATGGAGACGGAAGGTGGAAAACGAACTCTTCGATGTATAATAACAGACTGGCCGTGTTTTGGCTCATTTCGATTAGCACACGATGACTTACGTTTGTTCTTAGCGAGCAGCTGCGACCTCTCCTCGTCGTGCACCTGGCAGGTCCCCTTCAGCCGCGTGAGGAGCTGGTTCACGTTGTGCAACAGCTTCTTGTAGAACTCCAGGCCCTTCTGGGACTTCGCGAGGAGTTCCTCGTACGCGTCGTATGACGTTATAAGAGCTGGGAAAATACAAATTATTACAATTTATCAATCAATCAATTTATTTCAGGCTTAATGGAAAATGTACTAAACCTTATCAATAAGCCCATAGCAATAAATACCTTAAAAACTAACATACATATATAAAACACTTTATTTTAGTGCACACGAAATTTATTTTATAAAATCTAAAATCAATTTATTGTATTTTAGGTGGCGACGTGTGACGCAACTGCGCGGGTGTCTCGTGTCAGGCGTCCGAAGAACCTCCTGAACTTGACACCTTTCGACCAGAACTCTCCATTCATGAAGATCGATAGACGGTCAGTCAGCACCCTCACCATAAACGAAATAAAATTGACATTATAGACGAGCAGCTTTATGGAGTAAGGCGCTAACTGAATGGCGCCCAAGAACTGGGTACAGAAACGTTGGCCATCCAGCAGCGAGATGGGCAGACGATATCGCATGCGTCGAGGCCGAACTTGGATGAGACTAGCACGGGACCGTGAGGAATGGCACAGGCAAAGAGAGGCCTATACTCAGCATTGGGTGAAGTCAGGCTGTGGATGATGATGGATGATGAGCAGCTTTCGCTGATATGTCTACATCAAAACAGTGTGGAAAGTTTTTTTATTTTGTATACTACTTGAATGACGGTTCAAGCAGATGGCCCACGTGATGTTAAGCGATAACCTCTGCCTATGAACAGTGTATTACCTCATAGGTCACGTCCACCTAGGACGCGCCCTATGTGGCATTGCACTGCGCCCGCCACCCTGAGACATAAAAGATGAAAAGTCTCATGTGCCTGTAATTTAACCTTAACCTTCAAACCGGAACACAGCAATGCGAGCACTACTGCTTTGCGGCAGAAATAGGTATGGTGGTGTTTAATTTTGGTTCACTTTTTTAAGTTCTGAATTGTCCTTTCGTAGCCAGTTGTCGAGCTTGTTTTTGAATGCATTTACAGACGTGGCAGAAACAACACCGTCTGGTAGTATGTTAGTACTGTACTATTCAGTCGGACAGTATGGGGAAATCCGAAACCATAGCAGACACAGAGAAACTGTCTTGGCTACCACTAGTCTTTTTTATGGAAATAATTTTGGTTTAAGACCTTGGTCTAATTAAGACTATCTTACAAAAACTGGGACTATGTAGCTCTTGCTATTGCGAGTAGAGGAAGAACAGTGACTGAATCGATTAGCGATTAAAGGGAGGCTTCAATAAAATAACTCACCGTTTATGAGTCCTTCCCGTTTCCGTAGCACGTCAGTGAGCAGTCGCCTCGACTCTCCGTACGCGGCGTACAGCGATGTCAACTTATTGATTATATTTTCTTGGGCCACTAAATTCTGCTCTATTATTTTCACCTGTAAATAAATACACTTGTTACTTCTTTTCACCGGTTCTTTGTTGGTCACCCTGCGTTTTGTCAGACTAATTTAGGACAATAGGTTAACATTTTGGAGTTGTTGCGTTATATGCTCACGCAGTAACAGTAAGGTTACAAACTTGACGTTAATACAGTAATTACTTGAGGATGTAATCTTAATAAATCAAAGACTAGAAACATGATTGGTGAAACTTTTCTCGACAGCTTTATATTTTAAATTGGCCCTCCTAAAACCCGTAGTAGGTCCCTCCTTCGAGAAAATATTAAGCGTAAATTTGTATACTAAGTATTCTGTAGGTAATCACATTACCTAGAATAATAGTAAAGTTTTTTTTTATATTTGCAACTTGATATTCAAAACGATGTTTTATGATTTGTCGCTTACGTCAGTTACTTCCGAGCGGCAGAGATGTATACATCGTCTCTTCCCGCGTTAATTTGAGTAATAGCGCAGTCACTTTCTTGCAGCTATTGTTTTCTTGCTAGACTCCGCCCATTCGATATTTTAACATATGGCCTTAAGGTATGGTCATGCCTCCGTCACTCGCTCAAGGTTCCGCGGTAATACCTACGGCGCTTCATTCGTCGGCGGCACAAAATGTAGTCGGTTGCCGCGCGACGCGCTCGCTCGGGTGGGTAAACGCCGCGCGTGAATATTGTTAACTTATCAAAGTACTCTTCTGTGTGATTGCAGCAACATTGAAACCAGGATTGAACAGGATTTGAAACTTATGAAATTTTCATACAAATATCCTAGTGGTGTACACGGGCGTGTGATGTACGCGATTTTTTGTTTAGAAACAATAAAAAGCGACCCTAGCGGGCACTTTGAAAACCTCCATTTTCGTACAACAATTCTTGTGGTGTACACGGGCGTGTGATGTACACGGTTGTTTATTCAGAAACACCAAAAAGCCACCCTAGCGGTCACTTTGAGAACCTCAACTTTAGTATAACAATCCTTGTGGTGTACACGGGCGTGTGATGTACACGGTTTTTTAATTAAACACTAAAAAGTGCCCCTAGCGGTCACTTTGAGAACCTCAACTTTCGTATAACAATCCTTGTGGTGTACACGGGCGTGTGATGTACACGGTTGTTTATTCAGAAACACCAAAAAGTCACCCTAGCGGGCACTTTGAGAACCTCAACTTTAGTATAACAATCCTTGTGGTGTACACGGGCGTGTGATGTACACGGTTTTTTAATTAAACACTAAAAAGTGCCCCTAGCGGTCACTTTGAGAACCTCAACTTTCGTATAACAATCCTTGTGGTGTACACGGGCGTGTGATGTACACGGTTGTTTATTTAGAAACACCAAAAAGCGCCCCTAGCGGACACTTTGAGAACATTTTCATACAAAAATCCTTGTAGTTGCTTGTTACATTTCTAGAGTAGCCCGGCTAGTCTACAAATTTGACAAGCAACTTACACGGCCGTGTGGTGTACACTTCATGGATTTTTGTACGGAATTTGAGGTTCTCAAGGTGCCCGCTAGGGGCGCTCTTCGATTTATCCATACTAAAATCCGTGTAGTGTACACCACACGGCCGTGTAAGTTGCTTGTCAAATTGGCAGACTAGCCCCTCTGGTCACATAAGAACCAGTGTGATAAAAGGTTCCAGTGAGTGCGTTATAGACTAAGAGCCAACCTTAGGTGTGTGTTTCTCGAGTTCCTCTTTGAATATCTGTTCTGCCGGCTCGGCGCTGCGCGCGAGCAGCTGCGACGTGATGTCATCGTTCGTGATGTCCTCGCGCAGGTTCTGTATGAGGGAGTCGCGCTGCGCCTGCATCTCGCGCGCTTTGCCGACCACGCGCCGCATCTCAGCCATGGTCTCTCGGTCTAGTCCCTCTGGAAGTTTAATAGGAAAGTAATTGATAGGAGTGTAAGAATAGAACCCTCCGTCTACTCCCGTTGTTTTTTCGTCCGAGGTAGTGGTAGCATGGTACTCGTAGTTCCTGATACCACAGGGAAACCTAGTGTAGAATAATAAATAATGCTGGACACAGTTCACACAACATTATCTAGCCCCAAGCTAAGCAGAGCTTGTGTTATGGGTACTAGATAACTGATATACTTAATACAATATAATACATAGATAGATATTTTTTATTATACATAGAAAATACCCAGAACACCCTGAACAAATATCTGCGATCGCACAAATATTTTTTCCGAGGCGGGAATCGATCCCGCAACCTCCTGTGTCGCAGGCCAACCTTCGCCCGCCGCGCCACAGAGGTCGTCTATATAGAATCAGGACTATAAATAAATAAATAAATAATGCTGGACAGTTCACGCAACATTATCAAGCCTCAAGCTAAGCAGAGCTTGTGTTATGGGTACTAGATAACAATGAATAAATAGTTTTTTTTTTATTATACGTAGAAAATACCCAGAACACCCTGAACAAATATCTGCAGATCGTACAAATATTTGTTACAATTCAATTCAATTCAATTTATTTATTTCAGACATTGTCCATATTTTGTTAGTTGCGCTTATGATAATGTTAGTAGGGAGGCAAATTTCCAATTAAAAAAATAAATAAAATCATTTTTCGCAAACCCAACATGCAGGCGCATCCAGTGGTTTGCTATAGTACAACGCGTTCACGATGCTGTTCGGGCTTCCACGGACCCTTCCCCTCATTGACGCACACCTCTTGCGCATGATGCTATGGAAGCCATCAACTCTGCTTTCCGCAAACCTTTGCTTTGTTCCGAGGCGGAAATCGATCCCGCAACCTCCTGCGTCACAGGCGAACCTTCACCCGCCGCGCCAAAGAGGTCATCAACTAAGTAACTGGTGTGTGTGAATCACTGATTTGTTACGTACCAATATTATCAATGCTGGGTATCTTGCTTTGTAGATCTTCCAACGGCTGTGCCAGCAGCTTCAAGTTGGCGATGTGCAGCGTCATAGCTTTGTGCAGTACTTGGTTGCTCTCGTTGGTGCGCGTGTGAGCTTCGTGGTACTTGTGGTACTCGCGAGACAGCTCCGTTTGAACTATGGATGGTGGTCGCGGCCCCATGGACTTCTGGTACTCCTTCTCTTTCAGTGTTTCTTCCTAGAATATAAAAAACTAGCTGAATACCCATGCTTTGCTACGCATCGCATCACAAAAAACTAAATCTTTGACACCCTTCCTTCCTTTGTCAAATTCCTGAAATAAGTGTTCAATTATTCTATATTTTAAGTACCCATACCAAGCTTCAAGCAAAAGGCACCACGCAATAAAAAGTTCCCATATAAACTTTAACACCCCATTGCACCCGCTTTTGGGGGTAGTTTGGGGAAAAAATATTTTACTCATTTATGATTAGTATTGAAGCATACTTATACAAAGTTTCGAGTTTGTAAGTTCTAGAAATACTATTTTTCATACAATGGTTTTCACCCCCTTAGGGGTTGAATTTACAAAAACCCCTTCTTAGTGGGTGGTTTTGCTATAAAAGGAACCTACGCACCAAGTTTCAGCTTTCTAGGTCCAGCGGTTTCAGCTCGGCGATGATGAATCAATCAGTCAGCCAATGAGGTTAAGCTCCTAAATAGGTACGCCCATTGAGGGTAAGCTCATTTAAATGGCTTGCGTTTAAACACCGCCCAAAAAAGTACCAAACGGTTACCAAAATGGATAAATGGTCACCAAATTACGCTTCAAAAATATTATGAAATAAATCCCTTTTTTCGTATTATTGACTGTCATAAATATATATGGACGCCTTTAAAAAACACTTTAGGCTAAATATTACATATTTAACCTAACCTAACCTTTTTTTTTTGTCTTCAGATTAAAAATTCGTTTACGAATAAACCGGTCCGGAATTATGTGAGACTGGCCGCCCTGAAAAGGGCAGAATACCCACTAAAATACTCACACTAAGTGTTCCTCTCGCGCCATGTTTGCCAGACCACGGGAACGAAATCCTTCCGCGATCCAACTGGCGATAAACCTAACCTAACCTAATTTGGTGACCATTTATCCATTTTGGTAAACGTTTAGTACTTTTTTGGGCGGTGTTTATTTTATTTGGTGCCTGGGCTTGGAGTCTTAAAAATATTTTTGGTGACCGTCTAAATTATACCCGAGTTAAATAATTGTCCGCAAAAGGCAAATACCACAGATGTCTTATTTTCTACTCATGTGAAGCTTATGGAGAGTAACACTAGTATAAAACTACGTACCTGGATAAGATTCTTGACTTCTGATAGTGAATGTTCAACGTCGCTGATGATTTCGGCCAGATTGTTCATAGAGTTCACCAACGATTGTATTATTTCAGATTTGGCGTTCATTGCCGCGCACCGGTCCACGATTTCTTGAGGGATACTGAAAAATTCAAGAAACTTGACTGACAAACTATGATAATGCCTCATAGATGTGCAAGTAGAATCCATAATGAGGAAGCTATAAAATTTTTTCGAAACCTTTTTGTTACACTGTACATATAGGTTTCAAAAAATATAGCTTCCTTATTATTTATTTTTTCTGAGCAGTTGTCGCAGTCACTAGGCCACAAAAACTCCTAAAGAACCATGAATAATGAACCAACAAAAACTAGTGTATTTCCGTAAAACAATTACTATCATTTCATTCCAAAATCGATTACAGCGCCCCCTTGTGATCTGTGGCGAAAACAGATATAATGTAACTGTAACGTTTGCAAAACAAAACGGGCCTGGGCCTCAACGGAAGATCAGCATTGGGTTGCCAACGCGGCCTAGCAAACGCTGAGTTGGGGACCCTTTTGTGGCTTGCGTCAGGCACACACACACAAATTTTTAATAAGTACAACCAATAAATTATTTTAGGGTTCCGTACCCAAAGGATAAAACGGGACCCTATTACTAAGGCTCGGCTATCCATCTGTCTGTGTATCTGTTTGTCTGTCGGCCTGTCACCAGGCTGTATCACATGAACCGTGATAGTTAGACAGTTGAAATTTTCACAGATTATGTATTTCTGTTGCCGCTATAACAACAAATACTAAAAAACATAATAAAGTAAATATTTAAGAGGGCTCCCATGAAACAAACGTGATTTTTTTGCCGTTTTTATACATAATGGTACAAACCATAATGGTACACATAATGGTTTTCCGGTCAGTAAAGTTTGTGAAACAGTGACATAACCTACAAACACATCCTGGAATAAAGTTTTTGTCGGACCCCAACAGGTTTATTTACAGATTGAGGGCCTCACATATCTGGGAATAAAATCACTAACGAACACAAGCACTGAGTCACCAATTTGAATGTTTGGAGTCTCCAAATCTGTGAGTACAATTAACTTTGTTTACGAGTACAAACAACCGGTAAATAAAGACGACAGTCGATTATCAGCTGTTTGCTTGACATATACTGACATTTCGAATGTTGACAGAATGCAACCGGACTAGCATCAAAGTTTCGTTCAGAAATAGTGTAATTTTATTTTGATTTCATCAAAGATCACAACCAGACAACCAGCTTTGAAAAATCCTACCATTTTAGTAAGAATACTAGTCAGCGCAATCTAGTGAGTAGTGGGTCTATCTATCAACAATGAATGAATCAGAGCAAAATATAACTCATCGTTTCCGGAAAATGCGGCGATCAAGCTCACTGGCGAATCTATCTAAAGATGATTCGTCTTTGTTTGACATGACTGTTAGAAGTCTCCCTAACTCATCCCTTGATGATGTTGAAAGTCAAACAATAATTGACATGAATGAAAAAATTAAACTGCTTAGAAATGACTTATTAGTGGCACACAAAGAAATTGAGAACCTCAACAGCGAGAACAATAAGTTAAAAGTAGATTTAGAAAAGAGCCTTAAGACTATTGATACCTTAAAATTGGTTACTACGTCAGAAATGGGAAGCACCACTCCCTTATCTGGTCGCAAGAAGAGACATCGGAAAAACAGTAGTTCTGCAACTCCGAAAGGATCTACTACTTCTGCGGAGACGATCATGTCTGAAAAAATGATACTTCCAGAATCATCAAGTAGTGCTTCGGCTGCAAATTCAGATGCTGCTTCTCAATCGAAACAACCAGTGATTGCATCATGTCAGATTGACCAGGCCTACAAAGTTATTTTAGAAACTATGCCTCCAAACTCACAGGCAGAGGTCGTAGATACAGAAGAATATTTAGCTACTACCGGTGAACGACTGCCAGCTGGCCCTAAATGCCGTCAGACCCCAAAAAACCGTATTATTGTCATTGGAGATGACCAGGGACGCAACATACGACACACTCTGCAGCGTCTGGTCGGTGACCGTTACCTTGTGAGCTGCTTCTGGAAGGCCGGCGCTACGCTACTCGAAGTACTCTCAGCTGAAAATACTGAAATACGGAATTTAAAAAGTAAAGACTTTTTAATTATCTTATGTGGATGCAATGATAGGTCTCCGTTTTATTTTCAGTCTTGTTTAGTGAATTGGTTGATGTATACAAGAAATACTAATGTGTTAATTTCGGAAATCCCTAGGAATTACTATCTAAGCGAAAAAAAACTAAATTATGAGTTAAAATTCAACTGTTTAAAACTAAAAAATGTTAGATTTGTTGATATGCAATACTCTGTTGAAGTGCCAAATCGAAGATTCTTTGCGCTACACGCTTGTCAAAACTTCTTAAGAGAAATATTAAATTTGAAGAACACGATTGAATATAATGAATATTGTATAGCCTTAAAGGCAAAACAAGTTAGCACATTAAGCTGTGTTAGCAGGGGTAGTCAGACTGATGAGGTGCCATTGGGACCTGAAGAATCTGTTAGTGTGACGAATTCAACAAAAAGTAATAATCTTTTTCGTTTATAAGGAAGTCCATGTTCTACATCAAAATATTGATGGTTTAAATTCGAAATCAGATCTCTTGACAGTTCATCTGGAAAATCTTGAGGAGCAAGGTGTTCCCGTAGATGTTCTGTGTTTGACTGAGCACAATATGGTACAGGATGACCTGCAGTCCATACACATAGTTAATTACAACATTTCGTCCGTATATACAAGAATGAAGCGGTACGGTGGATCGTGCATTTTAGTTCACAATAAACATAAATTTATTCCGCTTCCGCAAATAAATAAATTTTGTATTGAAAATGTTGCAGAGTGCTGTGCTGTTGAAATACCGAAATATAAAATGATAATAATTTGTATGTATAGATCACCAAGAACCAATCTTAAGGAAATTAACAAATTTTTTGAAGCTCTTGATTCTATACTTAACGTCCTCTGTTTCACTAAGAAGAAAGTCATTATATGTGGTGACTTTAATATAAATTTACTGAAACCGGACAAAAACACAGAAACTTTCACTCAATTACTACTTAGCTACAATCTGAAACTTACTGTGTTTGAACCAACCAGACCAATAAGCGGAACATGTTTGGATAATTTTGCACATAATGTAAAGGGATTAAAAGTAAAAGTACTCGAATTAGCTATATCAGATCATACTGCACAGTTAGCGTCTTGCCCGGTGGCAGAAAATTGCTCACTCAAATACTGGTACATTGAAAGAAGGGATTACAGCAAGGATAATGTTAGGAAATTTAAAAATTGTCTGAGCTCTTTAAGTTTTGATGAAGTCTACGATACTGAAAACCCTAACTCAGCCTATAATTTGTTCCATGACAAATTTATATTGTTTTATAATCTATGCTTTCCTGTAGTGAAGATTAAAATTTGCACTCATAAGAAACCTAAATGGATAACTAATGGTATTAAAGTTTGTTCAAGACGTAAACGTGAGTTATTATGGCAATATAGGAAAAATCGTAATGATAATACCAGATCTACTTTTAAATCTTACTCTAACCGCCTAAACCGCATAATAAAATTGACACAAAAATCCCAAAATGATTATTTTATTAAATCAGCGACTAATAAATCAAAGGCAACTTGGTCGGTGTTAAACAAAAACAAAAATAATATGCCCAAGCATGAAATAAATAAACTGATTATTGAAGGAAAAATTGTAGACAATCCCTCGGACATTGTTAAATTATTTAATGACTATTTTATTGACCAAATTGCACCGCAAACAAATCCTAAATATAATAATATGACATCTTATTTATCACATTCTTTGTTTATGGCTCCAATAACACCAGTTGACATTAATCGAATTATTAATTCATTAAGAAATTGTAGTAGTACTGGTTATGATGAAATAAGTACGAAAATTTTAAAAGAAACATCTGAATTAATTTCACCAGTTTTAAGTCATATTATCAATAGTTCAATAGTTTCTGGAATATTTCCAGATAAATTAAAAATTACTATCGTTAAGCCTTTATTTAAAAGAACAGACAGGGATAATATAAATTGTTATAGACCTATTGCCTTAATACCAGTGTTTTCAAAGATATTCGAAAAGGTCATAAATAATAGTTTATATAATTTTTTTGAAACCTATAACTTATTTGCTGAAGAACAGATAGGGTTTCGTAGGCATAAATCTATTAATTTAGCAATTTTTAGGTTTCTTCAAACTGTGTTAAGTAACCTGGACAGCAAGAGAATGGTATGTGCTCTCTATATGGACCTAACTAAGGCGTTCGACTATGTCGATCATAATATTCTATTATCCAAGCTTGAAGCCTATGGTGTAAGAGGCAACATTTTAAGCCTTGTAAACTCCTACTTGAGTAATAGAAAACAGGCAACTGAAATATCACGTATTTGTCCGAAGTTGAAAAAAGAGATTCTGTATAGGTCTAAATATCGTAAAACTAAGTATGGAGTACCACAGGGAAGTGTTTTAGGGCCACTTCTCTTTATTATCTACATTAATGATCTTCCAAAGGCAATTTCTAACCAGATGGTGCTATTTGCAGATGATAGCACGGTGATGTTTTCGGATACTTGTAGATCTCAATTAGAGTCCACAGTCAATTCCACCTTAGAAATAATAATTAACTGGTTAAAACAAAATAATTTAAATATCAATCTTGATAAGACTCATATTATGAAATTTTCAAATAATTATAATAACATTAATAAACCAGACATTGATGTAAATTATTTAGGAAATCATATTAAACACGTTGACATTACCAAATTTTTAGGATTAAATTTAGACAGTAACTTAAACTGGAAAGCTCACGTTGACACTATATGTAAGAAACTTAATCAATTTTCATATGCAATGTACATGCTCCGTAAAATTGTTAATGAGTCTGCTGTGACGACTGCTTATCACGGATATGTCGAGTCTGTTTTGAGATATGGGGTAATATTCTGGGGTAATTCTACACTGAAAGAGCGAATATTTATAAGTCAGAAGAAATGTATCAGAGCCATAAGTAAACTTCATAAAACTGATAGCTGTAAGCAATACTTCACTGAACTGAGAATTCTAACATTACCTTGTTTGTATATTTATGAAACAGCTACTTTTGTAAAAACTAATATGGACCTCTTTGTAAACCGGAAGAGCAAACGGCACATCAACAAAATCTGTTTTCCTCATAATAAAACTGCCTTACACAACAAGAGTGTAATGTGTATGGCTGTACGTATATATAATCACCTTCCTAAATCTATATTGGATGCCCCTAGCTTGAATGTGTTTAAAGGGAAATTGAAAAAACTGCTTATAGAAAAGGCATATTATAACACAAAAGAGTATTTAGATGATAAGAACTTGGACTAATGTAATTTTCTAATGTAATGTACTTTGTATAATATTAATGTAAATCTGATATATGAAATTAATTATAATGTCACCTGTATAGGTTTCTACTAAATTGCATGCGTGAAACGCTGATTATGGCAGGACTTAAACAGTTGCAATTAACATTCTGTAACAAACCCATATTACGCAATAAATTATTTTGATTTGATTTGATTTGATTTGATTTGAAACCCTTTCGTGCGTGAGTCCGATTCGCACTTGGCCGGTTTTTTCTATTCTTTTATTCTTAGGGCCGACACACCCCAGTAATTTTGCATCAGCAACTATCCATTAGTAACTTTGATATTCAAATACTCACTTTTGATCAGAATCAATGACCTCCAACTGGTCTAGCTGCAGCGATGACATGAACTCGGTCAGCTCCGTGTTCTTAGACTCGGCTTGCGTCACGATGTGTCTCAGGATCTTGGCCTTCTCCTCGGAGTACATGGACGAGGCCTCGTGGGCGCAGATCGGGACGAGGCGCGCAAATACCTGAGGACCTGAAACCTGGAGGTAACACAAAAGTTAGTTTATTTTTTATTTTTTTATACTACTTTAGATGACGGGACAAGCTGATGGCCTACATGTTGCTAAGCGGTACCCTCTGCTTATTAACAGACCAAACAATGCATTTGGGTAATTCTTATACTACATACATAAACATACCTTAGGATCATTGAAGTTAATCTGAATCGCCTTCACCAGACAAACCGGCTTCATTTCCAACAGCAAATCCTTCTCGGGAACCTCCTCATGATATATAAACTCATTCTCATTCTTAGCCGCCTTCCTCTTCCCTTCGACCACGTCGTTGGTGAAAGTGAGTGCGTCGAGGGTCACTTGCGTGGGTTCAATGAACTTGGCGAGCTTCCTGGCTTCAGCCAGACGGTCAGCGGCTTGTTGGTAGAATGCTACACGTTCACCCATCTTTTGCTGTTCTTCTGCGTTCATGCCTGAAATACAGTGCATTATTAAAAGACGATATTATTTAATAATAGCTGCCTGTAGCATCGCTCACGGGCTTTCGCTGCATTTGCCATAATAGCTTATGTGTAAATCCTTGTAGTAAAATGTCATTGAAATTGGTTCAGCTCAAAAATTTATGTTTTGCATTTTTCCTCAAAGTAGTCGTTTTTTTTTAACTACTTGAATTACGTAACAAGCATCTGGCCATCTGGCTTACCTGATGTTAAGCGGTAACCTGTGCCTTTAACAATGCATTACCTCATAGGTCACGTCCACTTAGGACGCGCCCTATGCGGCATTGCACCGCGCCCGCCACCCTGAGACATAAAGATGAAAAGTCTCATGTGCCTGTAATTTCATCGGCACCCTTTCCTTCAAACCGGAACACAGCAATGCGCGCACTACTGCTTTGTGGCAGAAATAGGTATGGAGGTAGTACTTCCCCGGACAAACTCTTTCACAAAGCTACTAAAAACAGTTCTTGATTGACAACTGTCAGTTTCATTGGTCTCTCTACCAAGTCACTCATCAAATTTATTGAACCAGCCCATAATTAAGTAGTAATAAATTAATTAATAATTTAGTAATTAAGTAATTTTTGTAGCATGTTTATTTTTTGCAAGTAAATAAATAAATTAAATTAAATTAAAAATATATAGACCAGTAGAGCATGATGGCTGCGTCTGATGATTGTGCAGACAAAGTGATAAGATAAAAGAAAAAACAATTACTCACCCTGATATAAGCAGACAATGCAACCAATGTATGAAGATTTGAAAGAGAGGTATCTATGCCAGTAGTTGTATAGTTTTGTGCCGATTATTTCATGAATATTGTCAGTGCCTGCCGAGGGTCCGAGCACAGCGAGGGCATTTCTGTAGAACAGCAGCACTTGTGTCGCTACAGCACCTGGAAAAAGAAATATTTTTTTTAAAACATAACTCGCCTGCCATGAAACACTTATCATTGAGTTTTTTTTTTTTGTTTTTTTTTTTATACTACTTGGATTGCGGAACAAGCAAGAGGCCCACCTGATGTTAAGCGGTAACCTCTGCCTATGAACAGTGCATTACCTCATAGGTCACGTCCACCTAGGACGCATCCTATGTGGGATTGCACTGCGCCCGCCACCCTGAGACATAGATGAAAAGTCTCATGTGCCTGTAATTTCACCGGCACCCTTACCCTTCAAACCGGAACACAGCAATGCGGGCACTACTGCTTTGCGGCAGAAATAGGTATGGTGGTAGTACTTCCCCGGACGAACTTTTCCGACGAATTGTTCCGGTGACCATCTGTGGTTTTCTTCATCAGTTCCACTTCACCAAATGATAGTTATGAATGTAAATCCGAGGATGCACATATTGCCTAATCGCGTCGTACTTCGCGTATTACTTGGAACCGGCTACCAGACTCAGTGGGTCAGTGCCCCCTCAGTGAATTCTTCCAAAAATAGACTTGACAAACATTTAAAGTGCACTGATAAGGACTCAGATTTGACGACATACGACGAGATAGGACGCATCAGCTCCGAGAGCTGCCTGTGTATTATAAATAAATTAATAAATTAATTAATTACTGACTTGTTGCTGAAAATACCAAAATCACTGTAATGCCTATAAAATTTGAGGAGTTCCATCAATTCCTCATTTAAATCTTCATTTAAAACTTAAATATAGCATTAATATTGCCAAATTTGACTCATGTTGTGACTGTAATTGAATAAACTGACTGAAAAAATATATTTAAAAGAATTCATAGGGTTACCTGAGATCTACTCATCAGACTAATTAAATAATTATAACGTAGAACTTACCAACAACACTAGGCTTCCTGTTATCCTGAATGCTCTTCTCCAAGATGCATTCCTGAGCTTGTGCAAAGCAGATCTTCTGCAGCAATCTCATGATCTCTGTTGACACATCCACTCCAGGCGGTTGAGGGTACTGTTCTTTTAGATACTGGAATGCCCAAGCAGCATTCTGGTAATGTGTGCAGGCAGCTTTCAAACTGTCGGCTGATGTGCGAGGCTCAGATGCACCGAGGCAGGAATGTAAGGCGCCAATGTTGTAAAGGATGCAAGCCATTTCAAATCTTATATCCGGAAGGGAACAACTCATGTTTGCATAGAGGTCTTTCCTGGGAGAAAAAAAAAAGGAATGGTCATGTTTTTTTTTTCGGAACTTTTTTCGACTATGTTAGCTCCATTGGTCTCCCTCCCAAGTTACTTATCAAATTCATTGAACCAGCCCATATATGGACCATTAGAGCATGATGGCTGCGTCTGATTATTGCACAGACAACATGCTCTGAAACAGACCCACATAGAGCCAATATTGCCATTTCCAATAATGTTCCATTTAATGGTCATGATACAGACTATACAATTGTGTAAGTAGTTAGAAAAGGTGTATTATTATTAGAAATTGAATTAACCGACGAGCATGTATGAAGAATGTGATGTGAGTGAATGAAGCAAAAGAGGTGTATCAGGGTCGTAACAAGTGAAAATCTGTGGTCTCTGCCTACCCCTCCGGGAAACAGGAGTAGTGAGTTTATGTATGTATGTATTATTAGAAGTAGTAAGTAGGTATAAACTCTTCATCATGTCACTGCTTCTAGTTGGTCACTGTTTACTATGCATTAAGTCAGTAAACAGTTTGGAGGTATGTTGGCCCTAACAAGGCTCTTGTAACCGATTGTGGATCATTTATTTAGAAACAATATATCCATAATGATGATATGGCATGCAAACAAAACACTACAATTTCGTGGCATGAATATCATTGATAACAATCGGTGCTATGTAAACATGTTACTGGAATGATTCATCCAAAGCAGAATTTCACACAGCAAATCAATACCTAATGAGATTAACTTACCAGGAAAACGAGCAGGCAGCCGGTTGACCTTTCGCCATAGGAAATCGGCTTTGTAGTGATCGCAATTGGCAAAAATATTTGTTTAGGGCACGGAGGCCCTCCTCGTCCATGGTAGGCCGCACGGCGACCGACCGAAGGCCTTCCATCTGATGTATCTCATTTGTGTAGCTTTCAGGGTCTTCTCTGTAGGCCTCCACAATATACTACAAAAAGTTCAAACGTAGACAAAGAAATTAGGGTGAAAGACATTATCAAAGAGATAGGCAAGTAGACCTACTTACCTGTTTCAATTTAGGGCCAAAATGAGTGTTTTCAGGGCTTGTTTTCAGCTCGAAATTGATCAATGGCAATTTTGGAACTGCTTCCATCCTTGCCGTGGCAATAAACTGGCGAAAAATGGAATTATCTCTTCATAAAACTATTTCATCACAATAAATTCTGTGAGTGTGATGTGTGATCACAATTTAGCGTACAATAATAAATTAATTGAATGAATGGAATGAATGTATAATTAAACTGTCTGTCATTTTATTTTTTTATTTTATTGTCATAAGTTTCATAGACAATATCTGTATGGTGAAAAATAAATAAGGCAGATTTAAACGATCAAGCTGCTAGCATTTCTGATTTTATAAGAAAAAGGAGAAAAAAGTCAAAAACGTTGTCTGCATCATGGACTTAGTATACGTCTGCATAGAGTATAGAGAAAAAAATTTGGTTGTTTGTCTGTGGTGTGATGGCGGAAGCTTGGCGCCGCTGATTTTATCCCAATTTGTTTTTGTTGTATCTATGCAAAACATAAATTGGTTAATGGTTTAAGTTAACGCTGTATTATTGCTTGTTAAAACCTTAACAATGAAGTTGAAGAAGCCCAAGGATGATACCGATGTAAGAAACAGATTTATTTTATTGGTTTGTTTATGTGCCGTCGCGTCTTCGCGCCGGGGTGCACCAATCATTCAAATTGATAACCTTAGCGTTTTCAAAATACTTTCAGGATGTTGCCGTCGTCGAAGACCCTACTCCTTTGGCTCCTCAAGCAGAGATCATCGAAGCGGACCTGTACAAGCGTTCTTACTTCGGGCCTGATATACCGACACTTGAGTTAGAATGTTGGGAGGAGGAACTATCAGAATCTCAGTTAGCAGCCTACAAGTACGCAGACGAAGAATACAAGAGTATTCAGAACAAGCTGGATGAAATGGTGAAGGATACAGGTGGAAAAATTGTGTACAATGGTGACCAATTCACGGCTTACCAATTGCTCGGAAAGTGAGTATAATTTTATATCTTTCTCAGCACTCTCTTACTGTACTTACCACAAGCTTATAAGGGTTTAATTTCATTACCATCTACTTGATTTGAGGGGGAAAGGGAGGAGGGGATCCACCAGTGTCATTGGTTCTTGCCAAAGATGTGTGGTTTTTTAGTTGATTTTGTTAAAATTACTTGAGAGTACCTGTACAAGAAATCTTCATACTTCCCCAGCATTCTTGCCCCCCACCTATCTGGCCCCACTGGGGGATGTTTGGAAAAAAGTGCCATCATCCTCCACAAAGTGGGTCCATGAGAAAACAGCCATCTATATAGATAGTCCCTCTGTAGTGCGGCAGGTAACAGTTTGCCTGCGACGCAGGAGGTTGCGGGTTTGAACCCCCCCTCGGAACAAATATTTGTACGATCAGCAGATATTTGTTCAGGGTGTTCTGGTTATTTATTATTATTTAAAATTATAATCGAGCAACTTTCGCTGATGCGCCTATTTCAGAGTGTTGAAATGTCTTAGTTTCACTCGCTGCACTGATTACACTTTAATGCTTTACTTTAAACATTAAAGAAAAATAACATAAACATATTTTTTTTGTTTATTTTTGTTTTTTTTTACTTTTATTTTCTATGTATTTCATAAAAAATATCTATCTATGTAATGTATTATATTTATTTATTTATTTATAATACACAGGCAGCTCTCTGAGCTGATGCGTGTATATGTTAGTCCTTATCAGTGCACTTTAAATGTTTGTAAAGTCTATTTTTGAAAGAATTCACTGAGGGGGCACTGATTCTGAATTCACCGAATCTGGGAGCCGCTTCCAAGTGTGCATGGCGCGATTAGGCAATATCCATCCTCGGATTGCAGCTTCAGCGAGTGTCCTCTGAGTCCTATATTATGGTTCATAGTATATAGTGCCTGTGATAAATCTGGTATACCGTAGTGGATGTTTAGGATCTTGTAGGTCTCTATTTGGTCTCCACACTCTCTATGTTGCTGCTATATTATTAACTATATCAGTTATCTAGTACCCATAACATAAGCTCTGCTTAGCTTGGGGCTAGATAATGTTGTATGAACTGTGTCCTGCATTATTTATTTATTTATTATTTATTTTAATTTATGTTTTTTTGTAATGGTTGTATGGTTGTTTGGAAAGTATCGTTTCTGGTACTGAACCCTAACAATACAGCGGATTTACCTATGCCACCCCTTATCCAAGCTTAGAGTGAAGCTAGTAACCAACAAAAGACTGAATACGAATGCAATGCATAACTCTGTAATTTTTTCAGGCAACCGGTTCTCAAAGACCTTGAAAGGCAGAGTGCTGACATCATCAGGTCTCGGTCACGATCAATGTCTGTATCTAAAGAGAAACCACCCACCAAGAAAGGTACGTACAACATTTTGAATCTGTTAAATACCCGTAGGGCGCTTACGCCTTTTTCCACACAAATTAAGTTTGCTTCTATTTAGTCGTAGTCAAGTCATAGTATTTTGGCTATTATGTCATCTAACTCCATGGAATCTGTTACACATGACGCTAATATCTAGACCCCCGTTATGTAAGTTTATTTTAAAATTATATACCTAGTAACCAAATCATAAAAGAAAAACTAATAAGAAACTGATGCACCACGGTACAACATTTCATGGAGTTGGATAAGAAAATAGCCAAAATAAAAACAAACTTCGTTCACGAGTATGAGCACCTATAGCTTAATCCAGGTCATAATCTATCTGTGTATCAAATTTCACCGAAATCAGTTCAGCCGTTTCGGCGTGATTGAGTAACAAACATACAAATATCCAAACTTTAACATTTATGACATAGGTATTCTGATGACAATGTACTTATCTCATGACTGAGATGAAAGGTGACAGACAACAGAACTTCTCGATCTATAACAGTAGACTGGCCATGTTTGGGCTCATTTTAATCAGTCCACAGATCCGATAAAGATGAGTGTACCGGTAGAACGCTTACGCCCTTTTACTTTTGCCTTTTTCGCCCTCGAAAGAAGTTTCCTTCTGTTTTGGATATTATCTCATGAAACTCCATGAAATGTACATATTAGTGTAATCTCCATTACACTACGTCTCAGGGTGGCGGGCGCAGTGCAATGCCATATAGGGCGCGTCCTAGGTGGACGTGACCTATGTGATAATGCACTGTTCATAGGCAGAGGTTACCGCTTATCATCAAGTGGGCCACCTGCTTGTTCAGTCATTCATAGAATAAAAAATAAATTACAAAAATAGCTAGACCCGAGTTGCGTAAGTTATTTTAAATTGTATGGTTTGGTAACCATATTATTTTATAAGAGACTAACGCACCACGGTTCTAGAAATTAGTGTTCAGATCATGTGTACAAAGTTTTATGGAGTTTGATGAGATAATATCCAAAAAGAACTAAACTTCTTTCGTATGCAAAAGGGCGTAAGCGCCCTACCGGACACTCGTCTTAAAACTATAACCATCATCATCAGTCTGAAACATAATACACAAAAAATGCCTTGTGTTCTTAAATTATTGAATATTTGACAATTTTTTTTTTTTTTTTTTTAATTCAAAGTAGTTTTTTCACTGTGTGACAACGTCACTTCCGTACAGGATATATACAATAATTATATTAACATACTACTATACAAACTATTACTATTACTATTGATACTACTCTACAAATATAGCTTAACGAGCATCTCGGCTTCCTCGCATGAACAAATTTGTCGTTTCCAGGGCGTTCACGTAAGAATCGTGAGGAAGACCGCGAATACACTCCGTCGCCGGAGAGAGCCCACTCGCCTGAGACCAGGCACAGCAAGAAGAAGAAGAAGGACAAGGACAAAGACAAGCACAAGGAGAAAGAGAACAAGGATGGCAAGACTAAAGATAAAACCTTGGCTCCTTCTAGTAAGTATTGTTTACTATTATTATTATTTATTTATTTATAGACGAGCAGCTTTCGCTGACGTGTCTACGTCACAGTATTAAAATTTAAAATTTAGTCGAAATATTGTCTCTTAGTTTTGGTAGTTTTTTTTTGGGCACTGATTTATTTGTTCGAAGCCAGATGTCGAGTTTCTTTTTGAATGCATTGACGGAAGTAGCGGTAACGACGTCATCTGATAGCGCGTTCCAATTGTAAAGCACTCTAATGCTGAAGAAGTGATGAGCGGCAAGTGAGACGCCGGGGACACGGCTTAACTTCAGGTGGTGACCACGTTTAGATCTTAGATCTTCTTTTCTTATATAAATGTCATAAAAGTTTGGCAGGTTGTAATGATGGGTCATAATCTTGTAAGTTTCGATAAGATCTCCTCGAAGGCGTCTATCCTCAAGAGTAGTGAGACGTAGTGCGAGTAATCTGTCCTCATAGGATTTACGACGTAGAGCCTGCGGTATCTTAGTGGCCCTCCTTTGGACACTTTCAAGAAGGTCTATGTATTTTTTTAAGTAGTGCCATAACTGAAATCCGTATCTATTATGTTGTATTTATAAGCTGGAAGTTTCCCACTGCTGGGCAAAGGCCTGCCTTCCCACTTTCCAATCATTTCTATCCGGAGCTATTTGTGGCCAGTCCTTGTTGTGGGAGTCAAGCTCATGCCGCCATAGCCGTCTGGGTCTACCACGTGGCCGCCGCGCGTTCGGAACCCACTCTGTTGTATCTTAGCCCTGAGGTCTCCGGGCATGCGGCTAATGTGTCCAGCCCGTTAACCTGTCAGTTCATTGTTTACTAATACAGTAGAATCAAAGATGGTTATTTGTCAACCTGGTGACCAGAGCCCGATCATGCTAACTTTGAACATCATTACCAACACAAAACCAGAACTGTTCACGTTATTTTGTATGTCTCGAATGATCTCTCATTCAAGACATTCCTTGCTTGCATTGAGCTGTAATATTCTTTTCAACACACTTGCTCATAAATTGGCTCTAATTTCACCGCAATTAGGCACATAATGACACCTGTAATCAAACTGTGACCTTTTCATTGCTATTATTCACGAGTGAGTTATAGAGACAGTTGAACATTTACACAGAGTGTGTATTTCTGTTTTACACCTGTAATCAAACTGTGACTTTTTCATTGCTATTATTCACTAGTGAGTTATAGAGACAGTTGAACAGTTACACAGAGTGTGTATTTCTGTTTTTTTATTATTTACTTCACAAGTGTGTTGAAAAACGTCGCATGATACACGTTTGTATTGATGATTACCGTCCTCGGCTCATGGCGCCTCAACGGTAATCACCAACATTACACACTAGTACCACTAGTACCAGTACTAGTACCATTAATGCTCTAAGATCTGCTGTTTCAGGCCAATTGAAGCACAAATCCCTCAATCTAGAGGTATGAAACAATGGGAACGGTTGTGGTTTTGTGTTGGTAATACAGTTCAAATTTAGCGCGATTGAGCCCTGGGGTCTGTGTGAGACTTATTTTGAAAGTGGCATGGTATTTTAAATTAATTGATCATCATCAGAAGTCTCACTGACCCCAGGTGGTAGGTCTGTTAGACTTCTGTTGACCTTGAAAGTTTTTTAACTAGGTACTTGAACGACAGAACAAACTGATGGCGCACCTAATGTTAAGCTAAGAGAGAGAGGCCTTTAACAATGCATTACCTCATAGGTCACGTCCACCTAGGACGCACCCTATGTGGCATTGCATTGCGCCCGTCATCTTGAGACATAAAGATGAAAAGTCTCATGGATTATATAAAAATGTATAAAAATAGCAAAAATATGTTTTTGCTATTTTTATACATTTTTATATTTATATGATGGACCTTATATAAAAATAGCAAAAATATGTTTCTGCAGTACCTGAAATTTTGCTGAAAAAAGGCACGGGAACGTTTTCTTTGTAAATAAAAACACTTTACGTTTTAGCCAGCTTTCAGCGTATTTTGATGATTTAAAAGTTAGTTTCACAGTGTAGTCATTGAGATCAAAATATTTTCAGGACCTCAAGGTTTAAATGGGACCCATAAATTGAAAAACTTGAGTATGGTGTCGTTTCAAAGGTCGTTTCACGGTGTCGTTGTTGAAATCAAAGTATTTTCAGGACCTCAGGGTTAAAATGGGACCCCTAAATTGAAAAACTTGAGTATGGTGTCGTTTGAAAGGTCGTTTCACGGTGTCATTGTTGAGATCAAAATATTTTAAGGACCTCAGAGTTAAAATGGAACCCCTAAATTGAAAAACTTGAGTATGGTGTTGTTTCAAAGGTCATTTCACGGTGTCGTTTTTAAGATTAAAATATTGTTAGTACCTCAAGGTTAAAATTGTACTCCTAAATTTAATAACTTCAAAGGACGTTTCACGGTGTCGTTGTTGAGATTCAAATATTTTCAGGACCTAAAGGTTAAATGGAACCCCTAAATTTAAAAACTTGAGTTCGGTGTCGTTTCAAAGGTCGTTTCACAGTGTCGTTGTTAAAATTAAAATACTTTCAGAAAATAAAGGGTAAAATGTGACCCCTAAATTAAAAAACTTGAGTGTGGTGTTGTTTCAAAAGTCGTTTCACGGGGTGGTTGTTGATGTTTAAGTTGTTGTCTGCACGCCGCTTCGGGGATGTTTTCAAACTACGCGCGGACGAAGTCGCGCGCGGGTCATCTAGTACAGCTTATAAAATAAATGTGTCTAAATTTTAGAAGATACAAAACTCTTATTCTTGCAACAGATGTGCACAGTGTCGTCACAAATGTGCGACCATCAGAAGTTACGGCTATCGGTGGCTTGCTAACCGGCTCTGCAGCTAAGACGATCGCCACCGTGGATCTCACTAAGGAAGACGCTGCCGGTGCCACTAACAAGAACCTGGCTGACTCGAGGGAAGTGTCCTTCAACAAACTACAAGGTCAGTTAACAAATTTATTTATAATACACAGGCAGCTCTCGGAGCTGATGCGTGTATATCTTAGTCCTTAAGTCTAAATAAAAATAAAATTTCAATAAGGTTTCTTAATAAAATAATTGCTTTACAGTTTACAGTGTAAGTAGGAACCTCAACGCCATTTGTATTTCACTTTTTTTTTTTACTTTGTTAATGACGAAACAAGTAAATGGCCCACCTGATTTTAAGCAGTAACCTCTGTCTTTAACTATACATTACCTCATAGGTCATGTTCACTTAGGACGCACCCTATGTGGCATTGCACTACGCCCGCCACCCTGAGACATAAAGATGAAAAGTCTCATGTGCCTGTAATTTCACCGGCACCCATACCCTTCTAACCGGAACACAGCAATGCTAGCACTACTGCAATGCTTTGCGGGAGAAACGGGTATGGTGGTAGTACTTACCCGGACGAACTCTTTCACAAAGAAGCTCCACTACTACTAAACTAAATATTTTGTGTCTGTGTAGGCAAAACATTCCCCTCGCTCGTGGTGGTCGCCCGACCCTACCTGCGTTCCAAGGACGCGCCGCCGCCGTCTGACCGCTCTGCTCTGGACAGCAAGGTGAAGTCGGTCCTGATGCACACTCCCATGAAGTTCACAGAGTGGCTCATTCAGAACGGATTGGTGCGCTCTGAGCAGTGGTGTCTCATCCATCCTGGGAATAAGTTGAAGCTTGGTAAGAACATTTATTTTTAACCCCCGACGCAAAAGCGACAGGTTGTTATAAGTTTGACGTGTCTCTGTGTGTCTGTGTGTGTATCTGTGTGTGTGCCTGTGTGTGTCTGTCTGTCGCATCGTAGCTCCCGAACGGATGAACCGTTTTTTTTTGTTTTTTTGTTTGAATGGTGAATTAGTTTGAGTGTTCTTAGCTATGTTTGATCAAAATCGGTTCCGCCGTTTCATTGCGTTGAGTTTTTTTTTAATTTTTACTAAATTAGTTACTTGTTTAAATTTGTATGAATGGCGGTTCAGGCCAATGGCCCACCGGTATAAATTTTGAATCGTTTGGCAGGAAGAGGAGGTTGAGGGGTACCCTTCTAAAAAAATATTTTAAAATTTTCTATATTTTTTCTCTCTAAAACTATAAGTTACCTTTGTATGGGATTGGTACCAGGGGCGAGCGGGTACCCCCCCCCCCCCTTCCTCCCCCAACCCCCTACCCTCCTCCTGCCAAACTATTCTAAATCCAACCCTTCAACCAAATGTTAAGCAGTAACCTCACCTATAACAATGTATTACTTCAGGTCACGTCCACCTAGGCCGTGCCCTACGTGGCATTGCACTGCGCTCGCCACCCTGAGATAAGTCACATACATAATCCTGGCTATCTATGTGTTTTTTTTTTTTTTTTTTTTTTTTTTTTTTATATATTATAATGTTACAATCCAGCAGACGACCCGCCTGATGTAAAGCAGTCACCGCCGCCTATGGACATCTGCAACACCCACGATTGTTGGTTTTTATGTTAATATGAATTTAAAAATAAAATGTATAGGTGGCTCTGTGATAAATGTTTTTATTCAATTGATGAATATTTTAAATTAAAATTCTAAATCTTGTTATTATTATAATGTTCCTACTTCGCAAATTGTTTCATTGAATTGACATTTAATAACTTGTATTTACCGTGTTTTTTAGTATTATATTAAATTTAATTTAAATGCATGAAATTTTTCACAGAATTATTATTATAAGAATTATTAGGTACCTATGTATAATGCTAAAATTAAAAATTAAATATTTGCACGACAATCTAGTCGAGTACAGTGATACTAAAAATAGATTATGAACCAAACTACCTGTATTCACGCAAATAAATCATTTCATTTCATTTATGTTAACCCTAAACTCTTATTCCCAGGAATGTACTCAGACGTCACAAAATTCCCTTACTCCGGTGGCTACGTCTGGATTTCCGAATGCTGCCCAACTCGCTTCGTCTCCGTATTCTCCAGCTCGATCTTTGAAGGGGCTACATTCCCACCCAGCGTGCTACTCAAACTTGTCTACCACTGGTCCTGTCAGACTAACGTGCAGAACGTAGTCCAATGGGTGAAGGTTGATAACCTATACGTCAAGGGTCTATTCACTTGGCTGAGGGCGGTCTGCACGTCGGCCATACACCAGCATCTTGGCCTGATGGGAGGTACGGGGAAGAAGGTGGAGGTGGGCGTGATATCGCTGGGAACTACGAGCCATGACGGCACGCAGAGGCAGGTGAAAGTTGAAGTGTTGGGGGTTCTGGATGCCTCGGAGAAATGCGTGAGTTTCATGTTCATTTTTACAAGATTTTATTTAACTGTGTCCGTGCGTCAACCGAGGTCCATGCTGAAAATCAGCGCTGCAGTTCACTGCAGCATTATGCTGAGCACGGACCTTTTTTGACGGCACTATACACACAGCAACAACTATTTTTTGACGGTGTAACTATTGTATTGTGTACCCAAGCTGTGTTTATTTGCTGTTCAAAATAAACTATTTCTATTCTATTCTAACGTGCAATTTATGTATGTTTGTCTGGGTGAAATCTTGCAACTGAATTTTAAAGCAGTTATCCTCAACCGATTGACCTGAAATTTGGCATACCTGTCAAGTTCCGATGACAATACGATATGATGGTGACATCGAGCTGATCTGATGATGGAGACGGAAGGTGGACAACGGAACTCCTCGATGGATAATAGTAGACTAGCCGTGTTTATGCTCATTTTGATCAGCATACGGTTACAATCACTAATTTTATAAAAGCTTGTATTGAATAATATACTTTTCACTAAAAACTTATCATAATTTACAAAACAAAGCTAGCTTGCAATTTTAGCGCAAAATGCATAATAAAGTGATCATAATTTAAATGATGATTGCAAAGCTTTGGCTAATGATTAGGTAAGGTAAAGTAGTTTAGACTAAAAACCAACTTCTACTTCAAAATCGTGGAGATGAGATCACTGACGTCCAGCATTGGGGTATATTGTGCATTGTCAACCTCCTAAACAAACTCAATTGACGACCTCTGTGTCGCGGCGGGCGAAGCTTGGCCTGCGACGCAGGAGGTTGCGGGTTCGATTCCCGCCTCGGAACAAATATTTGTGCCATCGCAGATATTTGTTCAGGGTGTTCTGGGTATTTTCTATGTATAATAAAAAATATCTATGTATGTAATATATTGTATTAAGTATATCAGTTATCTAGTACCCATAACACAAGCTCTGCTTAGCTTGGGGCTATATAATGTTGTGTGAACTGTCCTGCATTATTTGTTTATTTATTTTATTTTATTGCAAAATTTTAGAGACCAATTTGTAAGACTTGCTTGAATATTCCTAGGAACAAATTCCCACCAGAATAAATATTTATATAAATCAAACAGATCCGACTCCGTGCCGTGGAACCTTTAGCTGAACATGAGAAGAACTACAAGAAGCGTTTCCAAAAGATTCTCGAGCCTCTCCACTCCTGGGTCAATCCATCGTCGACGATCCTCACGGATCTCACTGTTGACAAAGGTATGACATTTTATTGTACATAAGGGGGGGCACTGAGGTTTTTTTTTTCTTTTTTTAGCCTATCCTGTAGCTTTTTCTTATCCATCAATTAATGTTAAGTGCATTTTTTCTATACGACTTACCGTTGAGATATGGCCTCTGAAAAATTATCGTTAGTCAGAGTCCTATGATATTACATAGGCTATTGGGTATTGGCGTGCATATGTCGGTTCTGGTTCGCTGCGGGACCTACCGGGCCACGCTCGCCTTCGGCTCGCTCGCAGCTCACATGGTGATCACTGTTTTCTAGTGTTTTAAATCCATGTCAGACTGTCAACATGGATTTAAAATACCAGAGAACAGATAACTTTTTCAGACTTCATATCTCAAAAACGGTAAGTCGTATGAAAAAAATGCATTTAACATTAATTGAAGCGTAAGAAAAAGGATACACGACAGGCTAAAAAAAAATTTTTTTTCCTTAGTGCCCCTTTTCTGTACTTTTACTTTTTGCCCCCTTATCTACACCCCAACCAATGCTTTACTTTATGTTTGCGTCATTTTGTTAACCCTCATCCGCTTTACGTGGCTGTTACCCATACATTGAGAGCGTATTTTGTTGATTCGTCGTGGTATCGCTGATGCATTTCAGCGACCTACTACCACGCAAGCCAGAGGCCTTTACCTGTAGCTTTTAGGAGCTTGTAGATGATCCAATTGATAGGTACTTTAACGTATTTTGTATAGGATTACAGCGGAATGCAATCGGACGCGTACGCACTGCGAGTACTTGTAGTGTAGGTTGACCCTCTACGGTTCCTTTGGATCGATTCCCACAGAGCTTGTGTACATTTTCTGTAATTATTGGCCTATTGAAACGAGATCTTAGTCTAGAGGGGCCGGCTTTCAGACTTTGTTCGACGATAGCTTACGAACCGTTAACCCAATCGCCATTAAATTTTGTAGGTAGGTTGGTGATATTAATTAATACAATTGGCAAACTCTTATATGAGCTTAGTCGGTAAAGCATTCATTGAGATAGGCATGATCTTAGTTCTGTCAGAGTCAACTACGCTTCACTTAAGCGTATTTTTAGCAAAATCTACACAATTTATTATAACAACTTTTTTTTTATCTTCATCATATTTCCAAGGGCATGATCGAGCCCAAAACACGATTTAGACAAATTTCCTCTATAGAAAAAAAAACTTGAACTAACCTCTATTATTGCTCTTATAAAGTAAATATCTCTATTACCTATCAACTCACATTGATGAAATGAATATTAAATAATACTATTCTAGAGGGCATGGTTGTGTTAGTTTATCGAAAATGTATCGCTTTTCAATGAAAAAAATGATTTTATAACAAAGGGCGCAGTGCAGTGCCACATAGGGCGCGTCCTAGGTGGACGTGACCTATGAGGTAATGCACTGTTCATAGGCAGAGGTTACCGCTTAACATCAGGTGGGCCATCAGCTTGTTTCGTCATTCAAGTAGCATAAAAAAAAAATAACTGGAGCCTAACATCGCGTCATCTTGCTTCTCTTTTATTTGTATGCAGTCTGACAGTGACCTGCCAGCGTCTTAATGTGTTTTCTTTCTAGGTACTCTTATCAGTATGGGTTTCAAGAACGTACACCAATCGTCTTCCCACAACGAAGGCAAGAATTCCAACGGGAATATAATGGAGTACTTGAGACGGATCGTCCCGAGAATGTTCCAGAACACGCTGTCATTGTTATCGAGGCAGATTATACAGCAGTTCTTGGATGAGCTGGTCTGGAGGGAGAAGTAAGTACCTCGACAGTTTTTTTACATGATGGACATTTTTCGTCGAGTTACTGGCTCTTTCTTGGTCACACGGCGCCTGGTACAGCACCTGATGTTAAGCAGGAACCGTAAACTGATGATATTTATGAGATACTATCACTAAAAACATGAGTTAAGTCTCCTAGTTCTCGCGAACTCTACTTTCGCTATCTGAAGAAGTGTTGATGAGCTGTAATGAGCAAAAAACACTAAAAACTTAAAATCTCGCGCCGCAAGCGTGAGCATTCACCTTAACAAAGAGTAGAGATGGGTCACAGACAGAATAGTAGTTAGTAAAATACAGAAATACAATTTATTCGTAAAACCAATTTACATGTCAAAAAAAATCCAATAAAAATAAAACCCACAATTTTAAAGGATAAAATAATATAAAGTCAATGTAGGTACAAGACAAAACAATTACCTACACTAACATTGACTACACAAGTAACCTTCTTTCAAGTAGTTCGCTCACAGAATAGAAATTCTGCTCGATAAGCCAACGTTTCAGACGGAACTTAAAACTGGATAAACTGCCATCCGATGTGACAGAGTCTGGTAGTTTGTTGTACACTGCAAGACCCATTACGTGAGTTAACTTTGAGGACTTCGTGAGGGAGCGGCCGATAGTCGCGAGCTTCCCTGCGTCCCGCGTCCCGTACGAGTGGATGTCGCCATTCTTCTTGAACCCTCCTAGGTTTGACCGGACATACACCGCCACTTGCATTATCACAATGCAGGGCAGTGTAAGTATGCCTAGTTCTTTAAAATGTGGTCTAGAAGAGACGTCACGTCGTATATTAAATAAGGTGCGTACGGCTCGTTTTTGCATCCTGAAGGCACGCTCCCAGTCGGCAGTGCTCAGCACCATACTGTAACAAGGAGAACCATAGTGTTAATTTTGCATACGTATTATAAACAATCGATCTTGTACCTGTTGCTTTCAGGTTTGGCGTGTCACCCGGCCTGGCGTTCGACCACATAGTCGCGCACATCGCCGAGCAAACCAAACTGGACACTAAAGACGCCATCACAGTTCGACTGAACAAAATAGCCGCTAACCCTTTCAAGAACTGGAAGTATCCTACGGGCAAGGGGGTAAGCTGACAATACAAGCGTACTATCCACATGGTTTAACCAAAGACTTCTGTTTTAATAGAAAAAGGTTAAATAGTCTGATGGAACGAACTATGCTGTTAAACCCAAAGGTTTAACAGCATAGTTCGTTCCATCAGACTATTTAACCTTTTTTCCAGTTGGTTCATGAGGTGTCATGGTTCGTCCTATCAAACTATGCGGACTTCAATTGTAAATAAACAATTGTTACACAACCTCTGTGGCGCGGCGGGCGAAGGTTCGCCTGCGAAGCAGGGAGACTCTGCTTGGGGCTAGATAATGTTGTGTGAACTGTCCAGCAACATAAAAAAATATACAAAATTTAAGTTGGGCTTTTTTCCGGGAGCATAAGTAGCTTATCTGTGTACCAAATTTCACCGAAATCGGTTCAGCCGTTTCGGCGTGGTTGAGTAACAAACATACAAAGTTTGACATTATCATTCGTTCGTTTTCGTATGAGGTAGTGCTGGCCTCTGGTGTCGGAGTTTGTCAAGCCGCCCGAGGGCCTCTGAAATGGCTTATCGACTGCTATTAATCAATAGCCGGGACCAACAGCTTAACGTGCCCTCCGAAGCACAGAGCGATGGAAATCCGCACATAACTTAGTAAAATCATTTGTACTGTGATATTAGTGGGATTATGTTAATTTTTGTTTACTTTCTTAATTATTTTGTATTTTATTCCTCTAGAAGAAGGCCCAAGAAGAAGAGGTGGTTGAACCGACGACCACGCGCGGCAAGCGGAGTCGAGCCAAGAAGAAGGAGCCCTCTCCAGTGCCGCCGCCCAAGAAGAAGAAGAAGGAGAAGACCCTTTACATAGAAGATGATGACGAGGAAGAGGTAATTAAAGGCACATGACACTTCTCATATATTGTATATGTCTGAGGTTGACAGGGGCGTTGCAATACCACGTAGGACACGCCCTAGGTGGACTTGACCTAAGTTGTATAGTATCATGCTGGGGTTATACCTTAACACCTATTCATAAATAGAACTCAACTATAAGACCTATCTCGAGTGATTTCAAAATTCTCATCGAATATACCAAAAGGAAAGCGTCCATAAGTAGGCATCGTACGAATCTGATAGATTCCATAAAACGGCGGCGTAGTGCATTGTAGTACATTAGGTATGATGCGTGCGGATCAGTGCATGACTAAGCATAGAAAGAATATTAAAATGCCTTTGAAAGAAAGAAAGAAAGAAAATTTATTTATTTTTCCACACGCACAACACACACATAAAACAAGAAGACAAAAACAAAAATCCACTAAGTATATAGGTAGACACTACAATATCATGAGAAACAAAAAATAAAAATAATCAAAAACTGTTATAAACTTTGGTAGGAAAGTTGATAGGTTTGACGCAATCCTTCACTCTTATGTGTACTATGAGGACCTTTTGTGAGTTATTGTAAAAGAAGTTGTGTACCACCTTTTAATGGAGTGTGTTAGGAATGCGTCTATAAAAGAGCAATTTTTTTTTTTTTTTAACTATGATATACCTTTGTTTGACCACGATCTCACCTGTTGGTAAGTGACGATGCGGCCGAAGATGGAGCACAAAGGTCTAGAAGGCACCTATTCACTCTAGCCTTGAAGAGACCCAAATTATAGTTTTCAGGAAAGACAGACGACGGTAGTGTATTCCACTCCTTAGCAGTTCTCATAGACATTTGTTGAAATCAGTATAAAAGTAAGTAAGTAGCTCAGCGCAAACATCACAGCCAACATGCTCTTCCGGCCCAAATACAAACTGTTTAATTAAATTTGACGTGTAACATGGGAGAGAGTTTAATAGAACTGGGGTGCGTTCAGTGGGTACACTCTGAGTGTTGGTTGTCACCAGAGTGTACGGTTGTTCTGTTCACAGGCTCGGTTAGAGCGTTCGGTTAGCGTCACGTGACCCTAACCGAACAACCACCTCTGACAATTCTGACGTCTGTCAAAGTCAAATCATGTGCTTGTCACCAAAGCGTATGGGTTGTTCCGTTCGGAGGCTCGGTTAGAGCGTTCGGTTAGCGTCACGTGACCCTAACTGAACAACCACCGTTTTGGGTGGGTGTTCGGTTGTTACGATTTTGACGTTAGATTGCTATCAAAGTCAAGTCGATCCCACCCTTCCCCCCCCAAAAATCCTGTTCCATCCATAGATGGAGAAATATTTTATGTAAGCCCAACAAGTAATATAGTAACTACGAAAGTTCCAGATTCCATGAGAGGTTTTTTTTATAAAGTGAAACAGGACTTGTTATCAGCTCCTGGATTACTTTGCTATTAAATGCTCTAAGACTTTGTTAATCAATCACGCTGTAACAGCTGAACCGATATTGATGAAATTACATCCACAGATATGTTCAGATGTCCAGTAGCGGTTTATGTTGGCTGATTGATGATGATGTTGTAAACATCGCCAATATTTTTTCTGTGAAATATCAAGGCTAGCTTTTGACAAATTTGTCAGTACCTATCAAGGCTGGAAGGATCTTTGTTGTCAAGTGCACGTCGGATCACACGCATTCAGGGTTCCGTACCAAATGTACCAGAAAATTCTCGAAATATTTCGAAAGTTTTTTGTATATATTGGTAAAATATAAATACACACTTAAATATGTTTTCAGCGATAATGCCGCCCATTTTACTGTTTTTTTTATATATTTCGTTTATTTCTTGGTGGAGGTACAAGTTAGTATATCGATCTAAATACATAACAAGTACCATATTTACAAAACAAGTTCCTAGATCATATGCGAAATAAAAAAACTTGGTAACAAAATTTTGGAAAAAAAAACTAACTTTGGCGGTTTTTTTTTCTATTACTATTGAAAATAAAATAACTCTACTTCATGAGATCTAAAAATGATAAACCATATGAAAAAAAAAATGAAATGCCAATGTGAAAAAAAGAGTTAAAAATAAGGCTAATTGTTTTTCAGTAAAAAGGAGCTAAATAAACAATGCAGGTTATGTGATTCAACAAATCATTCTACTTCACTACACAGCTACAATAACAATAAGGCTTTGGTTTTGTCGTTCATTCATTCATACTATCTACTAACTTCTTTGAAAAAAAGTGGAGCTGACAATGTTGAAATAGAGCTGAATTTAGCTCTAAAAGAGCTAAACTGGCAACACCGGGTGAATAAAGCGTTTGTTTACATCAAAAATTGACAGTGGCATTGACATTCCGTGTCAATCCAAGTCGTTCAGAGTGGAGTGTACCCATTGAACGCACCCCTGAAATCGCCGCAAATTGCAGAAAGTTCCTAAAAAAAGTAATTGTGTATTTGTTGATAGATTCCACTTGCGCTCCGCCGTACAAAGATAAAGCTGGAACAGGACAAAGAAAAGCCCAAGGTGAAGAAAGACGAGAAGGTGAAGGACGCGTCCTCCTCGGACGTGTCGACGCGCGGACGTCGCAAGCCGCCGCGGACCTACGTCGACGACGACCCGGACCTAGGTAGGTATACCACTACCCTAGTTCATACATACATACAGGCCGTCCCAAGACTATGCGACATGAAAGGAAAGTACCTTAAATATGACCCTTTTACCTTATTACCTTATGTACCTTTTTTTTTATAGTCTAATCAAAAAGAGAAGCGTCGTGGTCAAATTGTGTAGTAACGTTTTATTTAATTTATTTAACTACTAGTAGCGCCCCGCTGTTTCACCAGCGTATGTCTCGATCCCGTGGGAATATCGGGATAAAAATGTGCATTGTGTTATTCCGGGAGTTCAGTTATCTCCATTCCAAATTTCATGCAAATCCGTCCAGCCGTTTCAGCGTGAAGAAGTAACAAACTACACACACACAAACTTTCGCCTTTATAATATTAGTGTGATTTCTTTAGCCTAGGATTCAATAGGATATTACATACTCATACATACAAACATACAGTTAAAGTTAAAAACGTACTATTAAAAAAAAAAAAAAAAAAATTTGTATCATTAAGGAAGGAGGTCCCCAAGATACAGGTTAACCTAGTTTGGGGACCAACGATGTCATGTTTTTGTTATTGTAATTTTCCTGTTCAATAAACGTTATTGTATTGTATTGTATTGTATTCAAACTGTCGCCATTTTGAATGTTATACTAAATAAATAGTTACAGTTGTAAAATGATCAAAATGGAACAGACGCGCTATTGTATTGCCCGTTAAACAATTAAGGTAAATAAGCACAGCTGCGCCCTCCAATCCCACGACGCTTCCCTTTTTGAACAGACTCTAGGATATTTTTCAGAAAGGAGACTTTATCTTATTTTTAAAAGTTAGTAATACTGCATTCAAAGATTTTCTAAAAATTACTTGCTTTGTCTGGGAATCGAACCGACTTAAATGTTCCACATTCAACAACAAAAACTCGTATTATTATGACGCCAATCGAAAGAATGGACGAAAAATAATAATTCATCTCAAGTAACAAAGTATCTTAAAACAAAGCAATAACGACAAATTACTCTTTTTTTTAAATTATTTTGATTGATTTTGATATTTTTCTTGTGTTCTCTGTTATTTGTTTGCGTTCATTTCACATTTAATTTTCAGATGTTCCTCTCAAGAGCATCAAGAAGGAAGCCAAGCCGAAAGAACCAGAGCCGATGGTCTCTATGGAGAAGTATTACTTCGGGAAGACAGGCGGTGACAAGGCGAGCGAGAAATCGCCAATAGCTGTTGATGTGAGTTGAATAGGGTAACATTTTTTATGGTTGTACTGGCCATTAGCACGGAAATTTAAATTATCCTTGGACAACAAACTCCTCTACAAAGCATTTTAAAACACGTATGGTCCTATGGAGCTAAGCTGTGGGGTACAGCGGCAAACTCAAACCTGGAAATTTTGCAACACTTTCAATCTAAAATGCTACGCATGATAACGAATGCACCATGGTACATTACAAACTGTCACCTACATCGCGACCTTGAGGTGCCAACAGTCAAACAAGATATTTGCAACAAGCTCAAATCCTATGCCAAACTAATGGAGCGACACCCTAACCAGCTTGCAAACAGTCTCCTGAAAAAGTACACAACATTCAGAAGAATAAAGAGGAGAGCCCCTCAAGACCTCATCTAGTATCTAAAAGAATATATACTGAATTAGAGTCACAGATATGCCACTGGGCGTATATTATTCATGTCACGCACGAAAGAAGCACAAAACTTTTGCTCAATGCCCGGAATGGCAGATTACAAGAAATAAAGGAGACTTATATTGGTTCTGAGATGGTACGTTACTGTCGAGGCATGAAATCAAGCAATTCCATCATCACCATCAGCGGTCTTATGTTCAATGCTGGACGAGGCCTCTCCCGTAGAATGCAATGCCATTTGCCATAATCACCACACTTGGCAGGTGGATTGGTGTTATGGATGGTGTCATCCCCTGGTGTTATCTCTTCGTCGGCTTTTACTACAGCCACGGGAGAAGACGGAGGGGTCTATTCTTAGGCCGGATACACGGCATCAAGAAATTTACGGCCGAGTAAAATTGGAAGGAAGGAGCGTCATGCTATAACAGTGTGAATCTTTAGTGGCAATGAGCAGGCCATATAGCTCGCATAACCAAAGTAGAGGGGTCTAAGACGCCGTTCAACATCGTGGTGGTTGCAGGATTTCTATGGATTAAGGCAGTTCAAGACAGTTCATCATGGCATTCTTTGGAAAACAACTGACTAACAGTAGACATCTAGATTTCCATACATGAAGCCTGTTTGTCGTGGCATTCTTCCAATAATGGGCTTCTTCCGACTGATTCAATTGTAACCTCTGTTTTAAAGTTTTATTTCGTCCGCAGTGTCCAAAGTGCCACCAGGAGTTCAACGAGAACATATCCCTGCTGGACCATCTCGTGACACACATCGTGCCCGTCGCGCCCAGCACGCCGCACGACGCGCCCGTCGCGCAGTGCGTGTACTGCACGGCGCGCTTCGCGTCCGACGGCGAGCTGCAGCTGCATCTCAAGCACAACCACCCGGCGGACACTAAGTCGCCCGATCTGTTCACGTACGCATGTCTCATCTGCGAGGTGAGTACCATCTCGTGACGCACATCGTGCCCGTCGCGCCCAGCACGCCGCACGACGCCGTACTTGTACACAGTACCGTGGTACAAGAAATACCCCGACCCGGAACAAATATTTGCAGAACAAACGTTGTTTCCGCAGTGAGAATCGAACCCGGAACCACTCGCATCACACCACCGCTCCACAGAGATCGTCAATATATGTATATTATATTGTATATATTATATTGTATTTTTTGTGTCGCAGGTTCGCTTCGCAAGTGTCCTCTCGCTCGCATCTCACATGCAGAAGTCCCACGCGCCGCTAGAGTTGCCGTACCGCTGCAGCGCCGCAAGCTGCGACTACCGCGTGTCGTCGCACCGCGCGCTCGTGCGGCACTTCCGCATACAGCACGCCAGGACGGGAGACCTGCTGTGTGTGCACTGTCTGAAGGTAACCTACTTACGGTCATTGGTGGCTGTCGTCAGCAGTGTCTTTCAACCTGTGGGTCGCAAAGACTTCTATTAAAACTGAGGTAGATGTGGTGAACTCTACTAAATGACGTTTGAAAAGCAATCTTGAAACTACACATTGACAACATTACATACATAAACAAAAAGTATCTAAGCAAGCGAGCGCGAGATAGCAATATTCATTTGTCAACAGTAGTGACAAAGATGGCATATGGCGTTGGGTTACCACCACCGACCACAAGTACACGTGTAGCGTACTAGGGAGCACTGAGAGTGAATGGTGTGAGTTAGCTGCCTTGAAAAGATTCAGGGTTTGGTGTGTATGCCACGTCTACCTCAGTTTTAATAGAAGTCTTTGCCTGTGGGTCGCAAACTCTTGTTTGGGGCCCGCGGTTGAAAGTAAAGTTAAGGTTGAAAGAAAATACAATTAAGAGTTGTAAGGTCCTACCTACACTCCAACAAAAATGCTTTCTCGTAAATGGGTTGTGTATATGGAAAGGTTAAATCACTGGTGTATGGTATAGGATGGCAGCTAAAAAGTGTTAATCCATGTGATGTGATGGAGTTCTAACTGAGAAACCAAATACACAAGATTAACATTGATACACCTCATTTGTCTTGTGTATAGTTTAAGTCAATTATTTTATTTATTTATTTATAGGCTAGCAGCTTTCGCTGATATGTCTACATAAAAACGTGTGGAACATGTGTAATGTCTAATTTTGGGTCAATTTTTCAAGTTCTGAATTTTATTGTCCTTCGTAGCCAGTTGTTGAGTTTGTTTATAAATGCATTCACAGACGTGACAGAAACAACATCGTCTGGTAGTATGTTCCAATTGTGGACCACTCTGTTACTGAACAAGTGCTTTGGCAGGATCTCGAGCCAGTTTAAATTAATTTAGATTTTACGCGGTATACATAAATGTATCCACAATACACAAAGGTTAGCTGGTAGAGAATGCTTCTTAGCATTAAGTTCGCCTGTGTACATTGTTTGTTTTATGCATTAAAGAATATTCTATTCCATTCTATAATGCCCCATATGAATTAACTCTATCAAGTAGTGCATTTAAATCACCCATGTGCATTAAGTAAACAAATAGTGTACTTAATGCACCTGGGTTATTTACGCCAGGTGAATTAAGTATACCGAACCAGATTTTTAGGCTTAGGCTGTAAATTCTAAGAGCATCAGATTATAAATAAACTAGCGACACTCACTCAGGGTGAAAGTAGCTTTCCAATGGTGAAAGAATTTTTGAAATCGGCACAGTAGTTTTTGAGTTCATTCATCACAAACATATACACACTCAAAAATACAAATATTTCCTCTTTATAATATTAGTGTAGATCAGAAGCCTAATTCTCTAATTTATTTTATAACCACACTGCAAGTTGACCGAAACGAGATTGTATTGTAAATTGACTGAGAAATTGGTATTCTGTTCCCTCATAACAACAACTAACATAACATAATCTACTTTCGGTTCTTGCGACCATATATTAGAGTAGGATAGTGCTATATAATAATTGTAAAGAGTGAAAGAGAGAATTGTCAGAACTTTGAAACATTCAAGTTACAGTCACATTTCGAAATAATCACATTCCGCGTTGTATTGTCAGGTGTGCAGAATACCATTTTTGACGTTTGTGACATCGACACTAGATCGTAACATGATCCGAACTTTAATTTGACTATTTTTTATTACGAGAATTGGGCTTCTGGGGTTCCCAAACTTATTTTGTCTACAACCCACTTTGAGAATAAATTATTTTTTAGCGCCCCATTTTTTTGGGAGCTATTTTAGCGGAGATTAAACTTGCACAAATCGGGTTATTTAAAACTTGTTAAAACATGATTACCCGCGGTCTATTTACGAAAACGACCTATTAGTACAGGCAAATTAGGTGATTTTTAGCAAAAGTGTGGAAGTAATTAGATGTATAACTTTTGAAACTATCATGGTTATGTACATAATTTTCACTAGAAACGGGTTATTTACCAAAAAAAAATCATGGTTAATATCCCGTTTCTAGTGAAAATTAATTAGATGTAGTCACAAAACCTTTTCTAATGGTTTTGTTTGGCATGAAAATCACCTCTAATATAACTTTCAGCAAATTCACCCCCCCGGAACAGGGTGAAATAGGGTGAAAACCTTATAATACCCGTAACTTAATGGGGAAAATAGATGTAGTCGGTGCAATTTGGCATACACTTAAGACCGTTATGATCTCCATTTGCACCAAGTATTGTATTAATCTGACTTACGGAACATACGAAAAAAAAAACATTTCTAAAAAAATATTTTTTTCTGTATTGCGGCTTGGGGGAAATCGAAGTAGTCGGTGCAAATTGACAGAATTACCAGAAAAGTGGGCCAAATAAATTACCAGGTTTGCACCTGGGTACCTCACACGGAAGTCACTTTTTCCATATTTTATTGTCGCTCTACTTCGGGGAAATTTCAGGCAATTCTGGAATTTCACTTAAACCTATTCATTTGATTAGTACTACATTCGCCAGCCATTTAATACTGGAATTTATATACGGAACATGCATTTTTTAAGTATTATATATGTAAGTTCAGTGCGGTGCTAAGAAACTAATATATATACTGTGGCGCTACACTGCTAACACTGTCCCCCGACCGCGGGGTGCATCCGTATTGATCCCAGAAAATCATCCCACGAGCTGAAAGTAATAATAATTATTCCGGACTCATACAATTAATATTCATTTCATTTTTAGAGTCCGTATTTATCCCACCTAGAAATAACTACACCTAAAACGAGTGAAAGTAACGTCAGCAAAAAAATATGTTATTATGGAACATCTATTTATTTCATAAAATTGTTGGTATAAAATAATCAACAAAGTAATAATATATACAGTGTGTCCCAAAAAGTAGTGTCAAGCCGAAGTCCAAAGAAAGGTTACCCCCAGAGATACACGAATCACCCCCATTTCGCGATGTTTAGTAGTTTTCGAGTTATGTGTTTTTAAGACAATCGGAGCTCTTACACTTTTTTTTTTCTTTATTTTTACTTCTTTGCTTATATCCCAAAAGTTACACAGTCTAAAATAACATTAAAACTAGTTTTGAAACGTCTATGATTGTTTCACTTTTTTACCCTTTCTTTGGCCCCAATATCTTCTACAACCCCCGAACCAATTTAGCTCATAACCTTACACAAATTGTACTAATACTATATACCCATCTACCAAATTGTATAAAGAATACTAGTTTTATAAAGAATATATCAACAGTTCGCAAGTTATCTTCAGACAAACATACAAACATACGAACGCCAATTATTAATAATTTGCATCCAACAAAAATATATGAAAATGATAGTAAGGCATTTTTCTGTCTGACCGTACTAATATCCATTGTTAAAGGTCATGGCTTGGTATGAATCCGGACTACATTTTGCGATTAATATGGACAAATATACAATTTTATTATTCGTGGGATGAATACGGGCTACATTTTGGTATGAATCTGCACCCCACCCACGCTGTTGATTTCTTATTAAGATATATTATTAAGAAGTACTTCCGGTACGAAATTTGTGTTTTTTTTTACGTGCGAATGTGGTTAACTGATAGTATATACCATAATAAAATTTGCACGACTACATAAGTTTCCCCCGAAGTACTAGTTACAAAAAAAGAAAAAAAACTATGTTCCGTAAATCGCTGAGGTGTGCAAAACTAATATAGTGTTTATAATACTTATAGAAACCTTATGTAAGTTTGCACCGAGTACATAAATTTCCCCCGAGCCGCAAACTAAAAAAAACAAATTCACAGTGTTTCCCACTATGCACGTAGTTTTAATTAAAATCCATAACGCGCTAAGACTGTCTCTATAAGTAATTGAACTTGCACTTAACACTTTTTTGTTTTTTCAAAAGTTACAATTTTTCAAAGTTTGTACGTAATATTTAAAAGCCTTCCGTATGCGCCAGAAACGGTGCAAACCTGGGATAAGCTTCTTTTCGTGTCATCTATCGATTCCATAAGAATCCACGACTACTCGACTTAGGGCCACACTTTTTGCTAATTTGCCTGTACTATATCTAGGAATACTAATTACTATTAAAATGCGAAAGCGTGTCTGATTTGACGCCACCATTTTTTTTTCTGGGTCTCTTACACCAGTCTGGGTCTCTTACCCTTTAACCCCGCAGCGCCCACAAGGGGACGTTCTCGCCCACTTTTGAACCCCTGGTGTAGATAGTGTAAATGATATAATTCTCTCCAGGTGATACCGGTGTACGTCGGCGGCAGTGAAATGATGAGCAACGTGCACATTTTCATGGACCACTTGAAGCAACATCGCGATAAGGACTTGGAGGTGAAGTGCACCCGCTGCACACTCAAGTTTGTGCATCTTGGTAAGATGTATTTTGTATAGCAACATATGGCGGAGATTAAGATCCAGAGTCTCGAGCACCGCCGTAAGGTCGCGTGCCTTTCGATCTTCTATGGGTTACATTTCGGGGAATGCTCCCAGGAACTTCATGATCTAATCCCACCATCTCTTTTTCATCATAGGACGAGCAGGCGCACGGCTCGGTACCACCCTTATCTCATTAGTATACGCTCCATTCGTACTAAACGTTTCAGTTCCACCTTTATAATGCGAACTGCTAAGGAGTGGAATACACTACCGTCGTCTGTCTTTTCTGAAAACTATAATTTGGGTCTCTTCAAAGCTAGAGTGAATAGGTGACTTCTAGACCTTTGTGCTCCAACTTCGACCACATCGTCACTTTCCAACAGGTGAGATCGTGGACAGAGGTCTATCAAAGTTAAAAAAAAAAAAAAAAAAATAGCAACATAACAAATTTTAAAAGATAAACTGCTAATTACCACTATTTTTCGTCACTTTGCTGAAGTTTCGAGACTGAGTTCATGCGGTGCTCATGATGAAGAGGCTTCTGAACTCAGTCTCGAAACGTCAGCAAAGTGACGAAAAATTGTGGTAATTGGCCGTTTATCTTTTAAAATGATTCCCAACCACGATAGCTTCAATTGTAACATAACAAATTGTTATGCATTGTTATTAACAATTGTTATAACTCGAAAATCACTTCCTACGTGTCCTATGTGACATTGCACTGCGCCCGCCACCCTGACACATAAAGATGAGTCTCATGTGCCAGTAATTGCATTATTAAAGGCAGAGGGCCATCTGCTTGTGCCGACACAAAAGAAGTTATAAAAATAAAAATGTTAACTTCTATGGTATTGATGTTTTTTTTAACTGCGTGAATTACGGAACAAGCATATAGCCCACCTGATGTTAAGCGGTAACCTCTGCCTTTAACAACGCATTACTTCATAGGTCACGTCCACCTAGGACGCACCCTATGTGGCACTGCACCCGTCACCCTGAGACATAAAGATAAAATTTATCATGTGCCTGTAATTACACCGGCACCCATACCCTTCAAACCGGAACACAGCAATACAAGCACTACTGCTTTGGTGCAGAAATTGGTTTGGTGTTAGTACTTCCCCCTACAAATTCTTTCACAAAAAAAGCTGTAGGTACTACTAAGGCTAAGGTCAGACCAACGCGATCAGCACTAGTAGTAGTAGAGCTTTTTTGTGAAAGAGTTTGTCCGGGGAAGTACTACCACCATACCTATTTCTGCCGCAAAGCAGTAGTGCTCGCATTGCTGTGTTCCGGTTTGAAGGGTAAGAGTGCTGGTGAAATTACAGGCACATGAGACTTTTCATCTATGTCTCAGGGTGGCGGGCGCAGTGCAATGTCACATAGGGTGCGTCCTAGGTGGACGTCACCTATGAGGTAATGCACTGTTCATAGGCAGAGGTTACCGCTTAACATCAGGTGGGCCTCTTGCATGTTCCGTCATCCAAGTAGAATAAAAAAAAAAAAAAGCGTCCTCAGTGGCGTGCGCGGTGGCGATCAATGGTACGACAATGTATCGCCACCGTGCACGCCACCGCGGACGCGGGCTGAACGCGTTGGTCTGGCCTTAGCTTAAGAAATTTTAGTATCACAGCCTGTTCCTACTCATAACTTCTTTTTTTTTTAGGTCAATTGAAAGAGCACCAGATCCGTGACCACATCACTGTGGAAAATGCGACACCGTTGTGCGTTGAAGAACATTTGGTTACTAAGCCACGGGTAAGCACTCATTTATAACCACAACATTCTTCACTACTTCAACTAGCTCTAGACTCTCAACAGAACCGAAACTATGTTCACGGCATAGGAACGTCTCAAAGCTATTTCGACCATAAACAACACGACATAAAGCTCATTTTAAATAGAAAGATGTTAATTGTTTGATGCAACCACAGACTACATCTTGATATAATATGGTCTGTGGTTGGTACTCCGAATTGACATATTTTATTATATCAATATACCAGTGGTTTGCAGCTAAATTAGGTCTGTATTCTCAAATTCAATTCATTTATTTCGTTCGGAACACAGGTACACTTGGATTAGTCGACTTACATATTGTTGAGTAGCAGCTGTACATAGGTCTTGTTAAAGAAATGAGTTTAAAATAAACTGACTACCTACCTGAGTGATCAATGTGGATGATGGTAGGTTGTTCGTTTTTTTTTTTAATTAACTTTAAGGTGGACACTCTCGCTTGAGGCGCGAAATTCTAAATTTTTGGTGTTGCCCATTACAGCTCATGGACACTTCTTCATATAGCTAAAGCTAATTTCGCGAGAACTAGGTGACTTAACACACATGTTTTTCACATAAATACTATCAGTTTAGCAACAACAGCCCTAAACAAAAAAAAACACTAAAAATGTGTTAGGGGTATCGAAACTCATGTGTTCATGAGCTGTAATGGGCAAAAACCACCAAAAAATTAGAATTTCGCGCCTCAAGCGAGATCTTCCACCTTAAGTTAGTCTATAGAGGCCCGTTCGCCGGCCGCGAGATACCTACACGCCTTCCGTGTACTACGTAGTAACTATCAAGTAATATTTCCTGACATCTCAAATTATGAGCTTTTATTTAACTTGGCCTGTTAGTATGTGTGGGACGAATCATGAAACTGATGAGCTTTGAAGTAGTTAACTTCGACTGACTGTGCATACCTGTCAAGTTCCGATGACAATGCAATATTATGGTGACAGCGAGCTGATCTGATGATGGAGACGGAATGTGGACAACTCCTTGATGGATAGTAGACTGGCCGTGCTTAGGCTCATTTTGATCAGCACACGGTTCTGATCACTAATTTTATAAGAGCTTATATTGAAAAATATATTTGAAAACTTCACCGTCATATAGGGTAGTAAAACATACTTGTAAGTGCTTAAGATACACGCGGGCAAAGCCGCGAGCAATGCTAGTTAGTGCATAAACTATCTACAATGTCCTTTCTAGTATGGTTTTGGCTTGAGTCTAGAGCTAGTAGAAATATTTCATTTCACTTTCATTCGCAGGCAGCGAAACGCACTCTAGTCAATCTTACGGCTACAGTTAGTAATGGAATCATTACCCTGTCCTAGCCACACAGCAAACATTCCTAACATACCGATCCTCAAGACAAGAAAAAACTATATAAACAATCAATAATTTGCTAGCTGATTCTCAAGTTACCCTCGCAGACTAATGTATGGCAAAAAAAGCCTATAGAGACTCTGCCCCTTATGCCATGAGGCGAAAAGCGTGAAGAGAATATTGCACGTCCACGTAGTATGCTCTAAAGAAAACTTCATAATAATATGCTGTACATGTATGTACGTTCGAAATAATAAAGTAGAATTAGTGTCTTAAAAAATCATTATTTTTCATTGTGGTAGTTGAGGGGAAGGTGGTACAAGATGACTCTCTAATAGAGAATGCTAATTTCCCAAAACTACTTCTGAGAATGCATACCTACCCGAAATATTGTAACTAGGTAAGTATTACTCACATTTTCATATTTGTTTGTGTTTCATTTCCAAAAGTCTAAACTTGCCATAATACAGAAATTGTATGTTTACAGGTAAACACTAGTTCCAATATAAAAGATTCTATACATAATTTAAATTCAAAAGTATTTTATTCATTGAAATCGCGAGGATCATTCTGAAAAATTTAATCTATCCAATATTAATAAAAAATAAAATAAAATAAAAGGGCATTCATTCTTTACACTAAACTAAAAAAAAAAACTTTATATCTATTCAGTTAAGATTCATAATCTTTACTGTCTTCTTAAATATATTTTTTAAACATAGAATAAAGTATTATGGGTGCCACATGGACTTGCAAGGGAACATCTTGCACACACTTACACTAATTTACTTAATGTGTACCTACTACAATTTTTACACACAGCCTTAACGCTTGTTTTTTTAATAACAAAATATAAATAAAACTATTAATTGGAACTTAAAAACGGTTCAATTCGGTTTACTCCTTTGGAAATGAATGTGTAATCGGGACAGCAAAAGTTTAGATTTTTCCCCTAAAAACAATCCCTGTATTTCCTTCCTTTCAAATCCTTACAATTTAAAATATAAGGGTATTATGAAACCCCGAAGGATCATCTAATACCACCTTCCTCTTCACGGGTGTACAAAGAACGACTCCCGAAAACTGAAGGCAAAATTGTACAAGTATCCCTACATTGGGAGCTAGCTAGTTTTAAACATTGTTATCCCAAAACATGTTCATATTATGACTGTTTGTTATGAGCCCTGATGCTGTTGGGTATCGTATTCTCAAGAGCACTAGGGTTTTATTGGCAATGCTACGAGTTTGAGAAGATCTAATTATGTAAATTAGACGTCTTCGAGACCTCCCCCATAGAATGTAATGGGAGGATTTGTCAGAATCACCACTCTTAGCAGGCGTATTGGTGTTGAGTACTGAGGTGGATGCTACTGCCCATCCCCTGGTGTATTCTTAGGTCGGACACACCATTACACCGGCCTAGCGGCCAACACAAAGTACATAAATACAAAAATCTTGATAAATAAGTTTTATATTGTTTTTTTTTTATCACCTTTTAAAAAAAATATAATTGTTACCATGACCTGAAAAAAATGAGCCCAAACACGGCCAGTCCACTATTATCCATCGAGGAGTTCCGTTGTCCACCTTCCGGCTCCATGCATCATCAGATCAGCTCGCTGTCACCATAATATTGTATTGTCCTCGGTCCTTGATGAGTATGCAAAGTTTCAATTTAATCCGACGTTTTGAAATGGGTGAAAATCACGTTCAATGATTCCGTTACTTACATACATACAAAAATACAGAACAAGCTAGTAAAAGCGTGTTTAAAAAAAATCTGTTCTACTGATAATCATGATCTGAACGTCCTGGTAAAGTTTCGGTAGTAGTCTTTTTACACCCTGTATACTAAACTAAACACTCGTAGCAGACTTCGATGACGCTATGGCGTATATTCTGATGCAGAAAAAAGAAATCGTTTTAAAATTAAAACGATTAAAAAAGGTTTATTGTCGAATTAACTTCAGGTTAGGCTCAATTCACACCGCAAGGCGCCTCCGCGCACTGCTGTGCAACCATTTCTTTCTCAAGCGATACTATTTTATTTTAGTAATGAAGATACAGTTTAAGATTGCGCCAACACCGGGCAGAAATCTTCATACAAAAATAACGCCCCGTGCCGCACGAAAAAGCCGTTTTTATTGAATATCTCGTAAAATATAGATAATTTTACGAAACCTCTACAGTAAACTTTGCTGTACTGATTTTATTTATCTATTTTGTTTGTTACCTAATAATATGCACCATTTTAATACACAATCTAATCTAGCCAAAAGTTAGAGGTAACTTTGGATTTTGTTTTCTATCGAGAAAATATTGTCCTATCGTGTTTCTGGTACAATGATCCCTCGGAATTATAATGTAGTTCCATGCATATTTATGAGTTAAATATTGTACTTGATTTAGTCAGTTAAAAATCAAATATAAGATTGCTAATTTTGCGTTATACCATCAAATTACGCTGCCATCTTGGTCTGATTAGTGCATCAGAATCTACACCATATATTTGCGCTTTTATAATTTGAACAGTTTTTATATTTTTTTAGACATTTCAGTGTAGAAACTATAGAGTAGTTACTAGTTTCTAAAACTTATTTTCATGTATACTTGACTTACTGTATTAATTTCACAGAACAAAGCCCGACCACCAGTTAAGGACTCTGCCAATCACGACATCAAGGATACATTCGAAGACCTTACCCTGGTGCTACCGGATGGCATGATTTGTAGGGAGTGTGACACTCCTATGGACAGCGACAAACATTTCCTGTAAGATTAATTTGAAGCTTAGATCAAGAATACAACTAGATTTCGGGTCACGTGCAAAGTCAATGCTAAATACCGTCCGCGTCGGTGCCATACCATACTTATACAGCTATATTTGTTTACTAACGAAGTGAAACAAAAGTTTTAAATCAGTTCTAAATTCAACCCATTTACAACCTAGCAATAAAGTAGCAAATCTTCAAAATATTGATCTTATACTTACGATCATTCGTCACAAAAAACGAGCAAAGCAATAAATTACTCCTGCCACTTAGAAATGAAAAGACAGGTTTTTTGTTTTTAACAATGATAGACCTTTGTTCGACCACGATCTCACCTGTTGGTAAGTGACGATGCGGCCGAAGATGGAGCACAAAGGTCTAGAAGGCACCTATTCACTCTAGCCTTGAAGAGACCCACACACAGTTAACAGGTGAAATCAACCTTAAAGAGCTACAAATAAAGTTCTCACAAATACAAATAAAAAATAAGAGCTCACTTTTCAAGTGAGCTGTTATTTACCGGGACGTATTTTTTGCGCCGACCTGACATCTAGTTGTATTCTTGATCGAAGATTTGAAGTGTAATATAAAGAAGCTCGTCCTATCACGACATCAAGGATACGTTTGAAGACCCACCCAACAGTCACATACATAGTCCTGACTACACACTAAGAATCCCGATGTCATCGGTATCAGGAACTACGATTACCATGGTACCACAACACCCAGAACCGGAACTAATATTTGAAGAATCACCCTCATATCTACCTAATCACGCATTTTTGGCATTATTTACATTGTCGAGTCAGTCCCCCGATTCGGGAACGCTCGATTCGGTTGACTTACCAACATGAGAGTTACGACATATAATCTGCACTGAAAGTATTCCTCCTACACGGAACGAGGTTAAATTGTATTTTGATTTTGACGCATCCATTTTGTTCCTGAATCGGGGGCAGTCAGCCGGATCAAGCGGTTCCGAATCAGGGGCTGAAGTCGTTAATAATGTTATGCATGGAGCGAGTCCTACTGGTCACGTCAACTCCATATGTTGCCATTAGGGATATGCTCTGTGCCATCGGCTTATTGAGTTAAAGTTGGTTCGTCCGACCAAGTGTTAACATTTGTTACACAATGGTAATCGAACCCGCAACCTCTTGCGTCTCAGCCGGCTGCTTGCCCGCCGCGATACAAAGGACGTTTTATTTTTATGTTATTGCTCGACAAACTGGCATACGGCCCGCCTGATGGAAAGCGGTTACCGTCGCCTATTGACATCTGCAACACCAGAGGTATTGCCAATGCGTTGCCAGCCCTGAAGGAATATTTTTAAAAAAATCACGTCATTTGACTTCAGCAATAGGCAAAGAAACTCGTAATTTAATTCAAATAATTTTGTTATGGTAATACAGTATTGATTTCGTTATATGCAACCTCGTATGCAACACTCCCTAAATCTTTGACGGTTGAGGAAGCTGTTGATCTAAGTAAGGCACATTCAATAGTGTCATGATGAGTTCGTCCTCCTATCTTCGCATCTTCATCAAACTGTAGAAGTCCACTGCTGGCCATGAGCCTGCCCCATATAATGCCACGACGAACGGTCTTGAGCTGCCTCGATCCACTGACTTCCTGCCACCATTAAAATGTCGTCGGTTCATGGTTCGTCGGTGGTTTTCCTACACTGCGTCGTCCGGTTTTTTATCGCCACTCGAGAACCTTCTTCACATAACATTGGGGTCATCATTTGCGTAAGATGGAAGAGTCGGTTTTTTACAAATTAATGTTTTTAGGGGTACAACTAGCTGTACGAAGTGCTCGTACGCCACGTCGTGCTACCGCGCGATGCTGCAGCACAGCGGGTGCTGCGCCGGCCCGCTGTCGCTGGAAGACGCACCGCGTGACGCGCCCTACACCACGCACTGTGTCTGCGGATACTCCACTAGAGTCGGTATGTATACTAGTTGTACGGAGTGCTAGTATACGACATCAATCTATATTGAAAGACAATGTAGAAATAATTAAACAATAGGCGATCTTATCGATGGATCAATTTCTGCCAGTCAACCTGTTATAGGACAAGCCAAAAGCTATGCTCTTTACTACCATGTTGCACGAATTAAACATTCACCATTCCTGATTTAGTGTGAACTGTATCTCGGGGGGCAGTTTGTACTCCACGCCCATCCAAGTGTCATAGCTATTGTTTATATTCGGCGAAAATTAAAAGTATTATGAAGGACTTGCTATCTAGATACTATATGTACTATTAAAAACTTAACAGATATTAAAATTTGTATGTGATGCAGGTACTGATATGCTGACCCATCTACTGATATGTGAGCACAAGAGCGCGTACAGCTGCGAGGAGGACGCGCGCGCCAACACGGCGCGGGCCAACGAACCCGCGCTCGCGCCCGCGCCCGCACCCGAACCGGTACTAAATCAACTACTATTACAATCACATTACACCCAACAGTCACATATTACATAAGCGGGGTACCTCATCCACCGAGCCATCGACGATGAATGACGTAACAAGCAGATCAAGTCATGTCAAGTCAAATAGTATTTTATTCATTTAAATAACAAGGATCATTTTCAATCGTCTTAACAAGTAATTAATTTTGTAAAAATTAAAAAGACCCTCATCGCAATGAAACGGCTGAACCGATTTTGATCAAACATAGCTAAGAACACTCCCGTCAAATTCGAAAATCGAAATCTGTTCATGCGTTCGGGAGCTACGATGCGACACACACACACACGCGCGCACACATACACACACACACGCGCGCACACACACACACACACACGTCAAACTTATAACACTCAGACGTGTTTGCGTCGGGGGTTAATAAATAAATTTACTCCTGTAAACTGTACTGTCCAACGCGACCAAACCTAGTAGAATCAGGCAACAAACACGGCTCGCCTTTATTTGATGATCCTTCTTACTACTAGGTGGGGAGCGCCTTTGTGTTGCCTCGAGAACAAGCAGAAGGTGGTTCAAATAAAGATCGTGTTAAGCGGTAACCTAAGCTCCACCTACAACAATGCATTACCTCATAGGCCACGTCCATCTAGGACACGCCCTACGTGGATTTGCACTGCGCCCGCCATCCTGAGACATAAAGATGAAGTCTCGTTTGCCTATAATTTCACCCTTCAAACCGGAACACGGCAGGCAATGCGAGCACTACTGTTTTGCGGCAGAAATAGGTAAGGTGGTAGTACTTCTTGGAAGAAATGTTGAATGCAACAACAATTTATGTGGTAGCTTTGGCTGATTGACGGAGCCTGGTCGATAAAACAATCGATCCTTGGTCCTCCTACTTTTATTAGGCTGGTTGTCTGGGCTCGGGGTCTCATCCGGAGCCGTACGTTTAATAGTATTGAGCTACACATGACCTTTATGTTGTTCAGCCGGCAGAGAGCGTGCCCTCCATGTCGGACTACGCGCCGCCCTCGGTGCTGAACACGCAGCTCTCGCTGGATGACCTGGCGCCGCCCTCCGTCTTGAGTCAGAACGACCAGGTAACCCTTATATCATTTACTAGCGACCGGCTTCGCACGGGTAGTTTCAGGATCATCATTTGACGACCTCTGTGGCGCGGAGGGCGATGGTTCGCCTGCGACGTAGGAGGTTGCGGGTTCGATTCCCGCCTCGGAACAAATAATTTTACGACCTGCAGATATTTTGCTCAGGGTGTTCTGGGTATTTTCAAAAATATCTATCTATATAACGTATGGTATTAAGTATATCAGTTATCTAGTACACATAACACCAGTTCTGCTGAGCTTGGGGCTAGATAATATTGTGTGAACTGTCCAGCGTTATTTATTATATATATTTTATTATTTATTATCATCATCGGCATCAAACTTGGGGTCATACACTACAAAAAAATACTGTTTGTTCCGGTTCGAAAATCGATTAATAAGAAAGTAAGACCATGTTAACGGTAGCAGGAAGTCGGTGGATGGAGGCGACTCAAGCACGTTTATAGGCCTATGTCTAGCAGTGGACTTTAACAGAATAACTGATGACGATGTTGATTGATTAGTTTTACACAAATTAATTTGAAACAACACCAGGCAGAAATCTTCATACAAAAAAACGACTCGCGACTTTACGGCTTTATTTTATTGATTTTATGTATCAAATTTTTGTCCTAATAATATGCACCATTTGAATAAACAATCGGATCTAGCCAACAGTTAGCGGTAACTTTGTTTTTTTTTCTATCGATAAAATATTGTCCTATCGTGTTTCAGTGGTACAGTGATCCCTTTTAATTGTAATGTAGTATCCATACATATTTTTAATTTGAATATTGTACTTAATTTAGCCAGTAAAAAAACAAATCTACGATTAGGAATTTTGCGGCATGCCCTAGCTTAAGCCGACTTTTTCTACATATAACAAACGGTTTTTTACCTAAAATAAAACAGTTTTGTTCGTTGCAGCATGAACAAGAGCTCCTGAAGGACGCTTACGACCGCCCCCTGGCCACTCCGAGGCACGAGGAGTCCTCCTACAGCCTCGGGGACTTTGAGCCGCTACCGCAGGAGCCGCCACCGCAGCCAGACTTTGAACAACTTTAACTGTGCACTGGACTATCAATAATCACCACCTCCATACCTATTTCTGCCGCAAAGTAGTAGTGCTTGCATTGCTGTGTTCCGGTTTGAAGGGTAAGGGTGCCGGTGAAATGACAGGCTCATGAGACTTTCTCAGGGTGGCGGGCGCAGTGCAATGCCACATAGGGTGCGTCCTAGGTGGACGTGACCTATGTGATAATGCACTGTTCATAGGCAGAGGTTACCGCTTATCATCAGGTGGGCCATCTGCTTGTTCCGACATTCTTAGTATTAAAAAAAAAACAGAATTCACTGTATGTCTTGACAATGTTTGATTTTTCTTTAAAAACAGATTTTATTGTGAAATAGAGAATAGATTATGATTGCCTTGAGAATGTGTCAATGTTTTTTTAAATCTTTATACTCGCTTTCTTGACTGCCTGTCCAGTAAACTATCCATACTATTCAGCGTAGCGAAAATGCTAAGTCTATGAAACCACCAGAGGATACTTATTAGTACAGGTACCCCTCTGTTGTGTTTGGCACAACTTGTACTTGTACTTGTACTTGTAGAGCAGACTCTTCTCCGCAACTAGGCCACCAACGGGCCCTTTTTGCGTGATGGGTGGAGGCTGCTAGTCCAGCCACCCGATGTCCTCCAGGAAGGCTAGCAGCTCGCCAATGCTGGCGCAGGCCTGCCTGGGCGTCCTCGGTGTCCCGAGGTATGCTTTCCTCTGGGACGCCACGCTGCTGCACTCCAGGAGTACATGCGCTGGCGTCTCATCAGCTACTAGACAGCCTCTACATAGGGGGCTATCTGTAATACCCAGAGTAAATAAATGTTTATTAAGAGCACAGTGACCCGTGACAATCCCGACGATCAGCCGTAGCTTGTCGCGCTTCAGATTGAGGAGTTTACGGGAGTATTTCGGATTTAGGTCCGGAAACGCCTCCTTTGACTGCCTACAATCCGATAAATTTTCCCATAGCTCTTGGTGTAGATTGACAGTACGTTTACGGATCCAGGAGCGTATCTGGCTAAATGGCAGGGGTAAAATGGGCTCCGGTCCTGCTGGTAGCAATTCCGAGCCTCTCCTGGCCAGTTCATCAGCCCCGTCGTTACCTCTGGAGCCACTATGCCCCTTGATCCATTGCAAGGTTATGTTGTTTGACTTACTTACTTCTTCCAGCAGATTATGACACTGAATGGTCAACCCTGATGTATGTTCGCTTTTCTGCAAGGCTCGTAGTACCGCAGCGCTGTCAGAGAGTATCCTGATGTTAAAGTCAGTTACCTTCCTACGTAGCACTGCGTGAGCAGCCTGGATTATGCCTACGCATTCCGCTTGGAAGATGGAATTCCACACCCCCAAAGCCGCTGACGAGTGAATGTTCAGATCTTCCGAAAACGTACCCGCTCCGGTTCCTGCCTTCATCTTAGAGCCATCTGTATATATTCTAAGTTCGTGAGTGTTCGAGCTGTCACTGGGCTCTTCGTGTAATTGTACAATGAAGCTCTTAGAGAGAATGTGTTTTTTGGGTACCCTATCATAAATGGAGAGTAACAGTGGATAACCAACCGCGAACTCGTCTATGATGGTAGTGTGGATGGCCCGTGTGTCATGCATTAGTAGATTTAAAGCCCTGAGTCTGTAGGCAGCGGCTGCTGCCTCCTGTTGCACGTGTAAGTGCAGCGGGGTCAGGCCTATTAAGGCTTCAAGGGCAGCCGTTGGGGCCGTTCTCATACTACCCGTAGTCGCCACACATGCCAATCTCTGGAACTTTTGCAATTTACTAATAATAGTACTCTGTTTGGTTCTGGGCCACCAAACTAGAGCACCATATGTTACCGAAGGTCTAATCACCGTGCTATAAAGCCATAGGGTTATCTTTGGGCTAAGACCCCATGTTTTGCCCACCATTCTGCGACATTGCCAGAATGATATCGTGGCCTTCTTTAATTTGTTGTCTAGATGTTTCGCCCAATTCAGTTTACTATCCAAAGTTATACCCAGATATTTAACCTCATTGGAAAAGTGCAACTGCGTACCAAAGAGACTAGGCACCCTATAGATACCTAGGTTACGCTTATTAGTGAACATTACTAGCTCTGTTTTAGTTGGATTCACGGTCAATCCGTACTCTGTGCACCACTCCTCGACGACCCTAAGTGCACTATTCATGATATTACACGCCACACTAGCAAAATGACCCGATATCAGAATAGCAAGGTCGTCCGCGTAGCCTACCGTGAAGAAACGTTGGGCGTTAAGTCTGGTTATTAGATCATTGGCAACCATGTTCCACAGCAGCGGTGACAAGACACCTCCCTGGGGACATCCCCTCGCCACCACCGCCCTGGTCTCACCCAGTAGGTCGACACGTACCGCCCTAAGTTTGAGCATGCCAACGATCCAGTCCGCCAGTGTCGGAGCTACCCTATGTCTCCGTAACGCTGCGCTGATGCTGCTAAAGTTAGTCTTGTCGAAAGCACCTTCTATGTCAATAAAGGCGGCCAGACAGAGTGTTCTGTTTTTTATGTCTTTTTCCACTCTGCTAACCACAGTGTGTAGTGCTGATTCTGTTGATTTACCCGAGCTATAGGCGTGTTGCTGTGGATGTAGTGGTGTGGATATTAAAGTGTTATCCCTTATGTACCGATCACACAATCTTTCCAAAGTTTTTAGAAGAAAGGAAGTGAGGCTAATCGGTCTAAAGGCTTTAGCTTCAGTATAGTCACTTCTCCCTGGTTTAGGTATGAATATAACCCTGACCTCTCTCCAGCTTAGCGGTACATAGCGAAAGGCAAGACAAGCCCTGAAGACGACTGTGAGCGTCTCGATGATATGTACCCTACCCCACCGAAGAAGACCTGGAAAAATTCCGTCCATACCAGGGGACTTATACGGTTGAAATGTGTTTATTGCCCAGTTTACTTTTTCTACGGTAACTATCAGCTGTGCGACTGCCCAGTCTGTTTCAGATGCCGACCCTATACCGATGGCATCGTGCCAACTAGTTTCTTGGTCTAAAAGACACCCCGGAAAATGAGTCTGTAGTAATAGTTCATGCGTTTCAGTTGTCGTTTTAGTGTAAGTTTCGTCTGCCTTTTTTAAAGAACCTATCTCACGATTAGAGTCAGTCGCGAGGATTTTCCTCACTCTGTTCGCTTGGGAATCAGATTCAATGCTTGTACAATACTTTTGTCATTTTTTACGACCATTCCTCCGGATACGTCTCTTGTACTCAGCACGGGCAGACCTGTATATGTCCCAATCCAGGTCGTCGTACGTGTTCATTGCTCTGTTAAATAATTTGCGTACTTTACCTTTTTGTCTCTCTAAGTCTTCGGACCAGCCTTTGTTTCCTCTAACGATTCCACGGGCCCCTGTGAGAGGGCAGGCCTCCTCGAAGCTCTTAGTCAGGCTTGCGGTAATGTGTACAACCGCAGTCTCAATGGCGGATGTGCTAGTCATGACTTGTCCCGCTATGTCCCCAAGACGCTGTTCCAGGGAGTTGACAAACTTTACCTTATCAGTCCTCCGTGGGTTGCGGGATGGTGCTGTCTGTGCTGTGCTCAGTTCCAGTTCATACCTGATCCACCTATGATCCGAGCAAGATGACTCTACAGATACCCTCCAGTTCTGTATGTAGCTGGAGCAGTTGTCTGTCACCATGGTGAGATCAATTATGGTGCGGAACCGCCTTGTTACAAAAGTTGGCTCAGCACCCCTGTTTGCAATAGAGAGAGATGTAGTAAACAGGTAATTTACCAGATCATCACCTCTGCTGTTTGACACGAGCATCCCCCAAAGAGGGTGATGTGCGTTGGTATCTGCTGAAATAATTAGTTTAGAGTTCTGTAATTCGCAATGCCTTACCAAATCCGTGACATCTTTAGATGGGATGGGCTCATCAGCTGGCATGTACGCCGATGCTACCATCACGTCCTCGAACTGCCCACCGAAACTGCCTCGAATTCTGGCTGTTACCAAGTCCCTGAAACAGAACTCGGTAAGGGGCACAGTTGTTAGGACACGTGGTACATAAATGCACACACGTGGATTGCTACAAGTGTTATCATACAGTAACTTACCCCCTAAGTTGTTAAGACCACACACACGCCCTGCCCTGATCCACGGCTCCTGGATCAAGGCTATGGTCATGTTGTCTTTCTCCAGCACTCTGCGCAGGTTAGCCGTTGCAGTGAGGCTGTGCTGGAGGTTGCATTGCACTATGTTGTAGTTATTAGAGGAGGCGGCTTGGGTCACCATCATGTTGGCTAACCTTCACCTCCTCCTCTCCCTCCGAACTATCCAGCAGGTCTGACTCCACACACATCACCTCCATCGGCTTGGAGCCTGACGGTATGGGCGACGAGTGGAGAGACGCTGCTTCCGATAGTGCGGGCGCTTGCACACTACTGGGACCTGGTTGCGGTTCCGTTGCTGATGTCGACACCAAAGACTGCTTGGGCTCGGGGGGTACGTCCTGCAGACTCCCGTCCTCTGCAAAGAACCGGACGTACACGCTCCCCAAGTTGTGGGCCAGTCTACGCTCTCTCGCCAAGAGCTCGGGAACCAACCCCTCAGGTATCCCAAGCTTCAAGAGGAGGATGTCGTCCTTCTGCATGCTGTGACTGTACACCGTCCATGTTTTGATTTGGGCCCATTTGTTCTGTTCTGCCAAAACAAGACTAGTGTCCTCCAACGTGTTGGTGCAGTCGGGAATGAACAGAGCCGCCCTTACTCTCTTGGTGATGTCGCTCTGCCTAATCACCTTCAGTTTGGCACAAATTCTGCATTTGATTTTTAAACTAATTCCACCTAATCCGAGCTGAATTTTTGCATACTGTCAAGTTCTGATGACAATAAAATACTACGGTAAAAATACAAAATACAAATGTTTATTTCATTAACTTAAGGTCTACAATTTAACAGGGTATGGAGTCTCCTTTTAAGCAAAAAATATGCTTGTGTTAGGAGATACCGCTCTTCTACGGTGACAGCGAGCTGATCTGATCATGGATATTGAAGGTAGACAATGGAACTCCATGATGGAAAATAGAAGACTCAACACGGTTAGGCTTTTTTTGATTAGCTCAGTTCTTTCTAATTTCATAGCTCACACTAGACTAAAAAGCAGTAAAAAACGTGGGCTGTTTTTAACCAGTTTGTGTTTTCTCAACAACTCTATAGTGTAGAACCACGAAAACGTGGGGCAATAGTGTAGGTAGACTCTACCTACAGCATTGTATGCACCCCACGTTTTTCGTTTAAGATGTTACAAAATTGTATACTTTTTAGTCCAGTTCGAAAATGTTCTTCTATTTAAATAATGATTTAGTACATCATTTCAATGTATGGTATCAAGCTTTTGGGTTAGTATGTTAGGAATAAGTAATGAAGTTGCAGCAGTATGATGATGGTTTATTTTCAGTTAATTATGAATGCTTTTAATTTCATTTTTTATTCCATAAATATTAAATCTTGTAACTCATAAGAAATAAATAAATTTATGTTCTAATTAGTTGGGTCTTTCTTTTTGTTTCTCCTCTTTTTCTTGAACTGAAGAGTAACCTTATTGACTACACCATAATATTGAATGCAATCATTATCATTCTCCAACACAGTACTGTCATAACACAGGTTGTAGGTCTTCCAAATGTATTTCCATGATATTTTCACTTTACTTTGTTTTCTCTTTTGATATATTGCAAAATGTCTTGCCACTGCCTTCTTCAAGTCTCGCACTGACGCAGTTTGTGGGACCTGTAAAATAAAATAAGCAAATAAAAACCGGCAAGTGCGAGTCGGACTCGCGCACGAAGGGTTCCGTACCATTATCTACAAAAACGGCAAAAATAACACGTTTGTTGTGGTATAGCCCCCTTAAATATTTATTTTATTCTGTTTTTTAGTATTTGCTGTTATAGCGGCAACAGAAATACATCATCTGTGACAATTTCAACTGTCTAACTAGGTATTTCTTAGCTTAGGTAATGGCTTCTGTGCATTATTTGCAACAATTTAGCCAATGTCAAGAACTGTCTAACTATTACTGTTCATGAGATACAGCCTGGTGACAGGCGGACAGACAGACAGACAGCCGAGCCTTAATAATAGAGTCCCGTTTTACCCTTTGGCTATGGAACCCTAAAAAGGTGGATTTAAACAAAGCGCAGAAATGAAAGTATATAAAATTGTAAAAACTTACAATTACTTTCAATACTGGTTCATCCTCTCTCGATATAAAGATAGTTATTGCCTGACCATGTTCAACAGCTATCTGGAAGAATGAAAAAATCTGATGAATAAAATGATTCAACAGTTTATCTCGTAGAATGTGGGTTTGAACCTGAAAGTGTAAACTTGCATAATGCCGAGTGGAGAGCAAAAGCACGGTTCAAAATAAAGGCATCAGGCCAGCATGAGAGCATTGTTATTTAACTATTACTTGTCTTGGAGATAACAACTGAATGGAGTGTTTTGTAGTAGGCATCGCTGATGGCAAGACATGATAAATTACATAGTAGAAACGTCAGCTCTATCATCATCATCAGGTTGCAGGTTCAATTCCCGCTGGGGGTCAAATTTTTGTATGATCTGCAATAATTTGTCACTATACAAGTCTAGGTGTTGTGGTACCGTACTCTTAGTTCCTGATACCCATGTCAGAGGATCCTGGTGTGGGATCAGGACTATCTATGTGACTGTTGAGTGTTATGTTACATTATCATATCATCACCATCAGCTGATATATGTCCACAGCTGGATGAGGCCTCCCCCATAGAAGAAAATGCGGGGATTTGCCATAATCACTACTGTTGGCAGGCAGATTGGTCAGTTTTCTTTGATTTAGTATAAAGATATGTATGTACCTATTTAAAAAGTAAGTGGGGTCTTTTATGGGGAATTCTGTTCGGTTCTATAATAAACTTCCAGAAAGTGCTTCTAAACTTTCGATTCGAAGATTTAAATCTTACATAAAGAATAATTTAATTAAGAAAGCGTATTACACACTACATGACTATGTTAATGATAAAGCCGCGTGGCCTGATATCGCTCTGCCCCTCGACACCTAATTTGTCAATTTGCAATGTCTGTACCTGCATATAATTTATTACTGATGTGTTATTTATGTGTATATCAAGCGTAGTGTGTGCTGCCTTATGAACTTTTGCTGATTCTCTCTATCATCTTACTTTTGACTGCCTACCTAAGTAAGGCTTTTAATTTGGTTTTCCTTTTTTCCTTGAATCAGCTTCAACTTGTTCTCAAGGCACCACACAGGCGCTCTCAACCTAGTAGTAAGAAGGATCATCAAAAGAAAAACAGACCGTGTTTGTTGCCTGATTCTTCTAGGTCTGGTTGCGTTGGAACAGGAGTAACTGTAAATTTATTTGTTAAGACGATTCAAAATGATCCTTGTGATTTCAATGAATAAAATACTTTTGACTTTTGACTTTGATTTAATTAAATAGGTACATTTACCCACCCCGATTTGAAATTTTCGAAAAAAAAACCTCTGAAGTCTTCCGAAGTTGGATCTTTGACTTCGATTTCATATGAAACTATAGGCAGATGATGTGTTGAAAGATTAAGAATAACTTTTTTTCTTTAAACTTTTCACTTTTTGCCTTGCTCACCCTTTGGTATATATACCCCAAACGGCGGCTTGATGTTGTGTATTCTGGTGGATGCTGCTGCTCACCCCGTGGTGTACTCCCATAATCGGCTTTTACGACATCCACGGGAACAGACAGAAGGAAGATATTCTTTCTTAGGCCGTACACACCACGGCACAATCAGCTCCTTACCTGGGACAAAATCTCTTCAAGAATAATATCTGAAGGCAGATCACCGAGTAGAGAATCGCACTTTGTTATGGTGTAGAGTGAGGACTGAGTAATTTCAAGTAATTCATCGTGTGTGAGCGTGCTAGCTATGTCTTCTACTGGTGGTGCTGCAGCTAAACAGATTACATTTTCTTCCCTCATAATATCGTAGAACCATACAAAGAACTCGACCAACCTTTGTATTGTATAAATCACAGAACAGCTCGTAGACTACATAAAAAAATCTCTATGCAGACTACTTACAATAAAATGAAAAAATAATGCACTTATTGCAGTATTCGCAGTATTATTGTTTTGTTTGTTATTGTTTTTTTTTTATAATGGCAACCGGTTCCACATTTTTAACTTTAAAAAAAAAACACTACGTATATTACTGCCAGCCAGCTGCCAATCTCTGTCAATACTACATAACTTTCACAGACAAAGTCTCTGTACAGTCTATAACTTCGACAGTTTTTTTTTGATTATATAGATAACTTGTCTTTGCCCAGTTTACCCGTTCTTTATAAAATTTGAGGTTATTTTTGATCGGCTGTAAATTTATTGCAAATTGGGTAATACCTACATACTTATATATTCTGAATATATCTGGCTACAACTAAAATGGACTCATTAACTACTGGTTCTCTAAGTGGGGTGCAGAAGGAAGAGTTGATGGATCAGGTGAAGCAACAAATTGCGATCGCAAATGCTCAAGAACTGCTTACGAAAATGTCTGAGAAATGTTTCAAGAAGTGCATTAGCAAACCTGGCACGTCCCTGGATAATTCAGAACAGAAATGCATAGCCATGTGTATGGACAGGTATATGGATGCATGGAACCTGGTCTCACGGACATACAGCACTCGGATTCAACGAGAGAGGAACAATATGTGAGGGTCTAACTCTCACATCTTAGTTGAAGATTAATATTCGTTGCAGCACTGTGTAAATATATCTAAGTAGTGACAGCATTCCCACATTGAGAGTTGCGATAGTGTTCAATAAAAATAATTTAGGTTGTTACTCGGTTTTATTGCTCGAACACTTATTACAGAAAAACTGTACTTTTTAACAATATTAGAAAGTTATAAATGTTATTGTTAATTGAAATGTTACATTTACGTAGTTGAAGTGCTTGTCCTAATACAAGTTACAAATATATCACATGAGTTCATTTATTTGTACATAATCTATTCATTACATTTCATCTTTCACAATTTTCTTACGATAAAGATACAGTTTTTTGATCCACATCTCCCTTAATTCTTCTTCACTCGGTAATTCCTGAAATCAATAAAAACATGATTAATACTAATCCAATGATCCATCTTTTCTGATTTAGTTATTTCCTTATTTTCTTATGCCCATTTTTGTTAGTCAACATAATTATGGAAATGTTAATTAATATCTGGAACTACAAAACTCGAACAAATTTCCATTTAGTATGAGAACCCATCAAAACTTTTGTCTCACTGTTTTACAAGCAAAACCATATAATAAATTTTCTTATTCTGAATACCTACCCGAAAGTGTGTGTCTATGTATGTATGTAGGTATGTATTCTGAATACAAAATTATTAAACAGATATGTCAAAAAAACTGTTTAGTTGTACCTAGTCCTTGGAGAATTAAGAAACTTTGATAATCAAAGTTGTAGTCAGAATGTTGTTGAACTAGATTTGGATACCAAACACAAAATTTTCAGACATATTCATGAAAATGCGCTCAGGCCACATGGGGCGTGCAAAATCTCTGAAAACAAACGTTTTCGTAACTAAATGAAATCGATGAAATCTAAGTACACCAGACATTATGATAAAAAAAAAATGACAAAGCAAAAACGGGCCTTTATAAAACTGCAACGTTACTGACCCACCTAGTTGGGTTCAGAACCATCAAATCTAACAATTTAATATGGTTTTGGACCAATGTTTTTGGTTGTGGGCTCTCATACTAATTCTAACACCTACACAATTCCCCCAGTTGCATCAGCTCTGAGAATGTAAAACTTACAAAAATATGATGGAAATTATACCGCACCCAGAGTAAAGGGTAACTAGCCCTTCAGTGGGTTTGAGTACTAGTTATGACTAGCATATAAATGATAGTGAAACTACTTACATTGAAGTCAATAATGGAATCATCTTTTTGCACTTTGACCTCAGATTCTGGGACCATAATGGTTTCAGCATTCAGGTCAATCAGAATATTTTTGTTACTCCGTGAAGACTTAAATGGTTTTTGAATAAATGAGTCACAATTTAGCTCAGCAAGCAGGTTGCGGTCTTGGATGGTCGGCATGTCTTCCTTGATCTCTACTTCCTTGTATTCGTAGGATGGTAATTTGGTCATGGTCAGGCCAGCAGCTTCGGCTGCTCTGATAGCCTTTTCTACTTTTGTTTCTGTATCATCCAGGTTGGCTTTCTTGGTGGGTATGGCTCGCTCTGAAATAAAGTAACAAATAATTAGTTTGTTCATATCACAAGGCCCTTTGCAGAGCCACCATATCTCAGTGACTGTCAGTCTAATTCTAAGTGGGGGTGTTAAGATCTGCACTGATGTGTGGGGTGCATGGTCCACCTGCTAACAATACCCTAGCCAGCCCAACTCCTTAGGCTCAAAGAAACGGCGCGGCACGCTCACGACGGGACGGTGTGTATCGGTGGCCTTCGGTGCGCCCGCGTCGCAACCATGGCGTGCCGTCTCGACGCCTTTCCAATGTGCTGTCATACAGAATGTAGGAGAGGGACGTGGTGCAAAACGGACAGGCACTGATGGCGCGCCACGCGCGAACCATTTATATCTGGCTTGCGCCTTAGAGTACAGATCTTCGGGTTGGTGGCAAAACTTGACGTATGTCCAAAGGTATAGATGATGGAGAGCAGGAACCAAGTATGTCCTACGAACCTGTCTTAGCCCTGGTCTTTAGTGACCGCACTATTTAAAAATATGTGCCCCACAGTCTCTTCCTCCTACAAGCAGACATAGCTTGGTTTTAGAGTCACCAATCTTGTGTGGTCTTGTCAGCAACGAGTCTCACTATGTGGGGAGTTTTGTTAAACTTACTAGCTAATGGTCTTTCCAGAATGGTTCAAATGGGCCGAACTATCACGGGTAGTATCAGAGTTTTAAAGGGCTATGAGCACAGTTTTTACCTATATCAAAGGAGCTGGACCGGCTGCTAGAAGAACGCGATCTCTTCGACTTCTTGCCGCTCTTGCTGTACTTAGACCTGCTCAGTGACCTTGATCTCGATCGCTCGCGTCTGGACCGGGATCGCGACGACCTCCTAGACTTCTCATATCGATCCTTCGAAACACTACGAGAATAGCTACTCCTCTTGTGCCTAGTGCGAGAATTAGAACGCCTTCTTTTGATACTGCTGGTAACTGAACGGTCTCGGGATCTAGACCGTCTTCTGTGTTTGCTTTTAGTCTTCTTCCGATCATACGAGGACTCAGAACTGTAAGAGGAACTTCGTCGGTCACGATAGCGGCTTCTCTCGCGAGGCATTTGAGTTGATAAATCAGTAATCAGATACTTTGTTGTTTATATCTTTTTGTATATTAAATACAATACAATACACAGACAAACAGATGGATGGAACCAAAGAGGATACAATAACTACGTAAGAATGGAACTTCTTTGAGTGTTTTCTTTCTTTCTTTGAAATTGAAATCGTAGAATAAATAATCCTCACCCGTCTGTCTGTAGCTTTATATTCTTTGGTCCGTACCGTAGGGTGAAGTCAGCAGAGGTGCATATTGTACTTATAAATCTGTGGCAAAGAATCCTACATCGGATCTGTGGTGGGGTGGGGCCGTAGCATGAATGTAGCCGTAGCTAGGAAGATGTACATTCATGGTACCAATATTCAGTGGTATGGAAAGGAAAAACGACTGTCGTGTGACAATATATTTGTTTCTCTCTAACATAGGATAGCAAGCTATCTTCTAGGATAGGAGTAAGAAGGAACAGTATAAAATTAGTGGCTATTTTAGCACTCAATCCATGTACTAACAAACACAAACACACAAACAAACAAACTTGTGAGCTAAGTACGAAATTTCTGGTATTTATTTGTATTAATTTGTCAGTATGCACCTATACCTATGACCTAAATGCTTTATAAACCAACTTGACATGTAACAATAATCCGTTATAAATAAATAAACTATAACTATAAACTATAAACTACTACCGTAGGGCCGTAGAGCGAGAACGGTGGGATGCATGAACTCACAGCACAGAAGAAGTTGTTCCGATCATGAACTATGAACACCGGTACGTAGGCCTAAGATATAGACAGACTACTATTAGTCCAGTAACTTTGTCGTCTGAAAGTATGGGGTCATATGCGTCAAATCCAGTAGTTCTGATTTTTTGCAGACTTGTTTATGATGTTGGCCTAATGAATAATCCAAGTTTTTGACCTCGAGCGCCGAACGAAACCTTGTCAAAAATAGAAAAAACCGCGAAGAAATCTTTTTTTTTTCCAGTTTTGGCGATTAAAACCCTAAAGGACTAGTTTTTGAGAAAACTTTCGTAGCACGTTTTTAAAGTAGACTAAATTTGCTACAATATGACACTAGAACTGTATCTATAGACCCAATAGTTTCTGAGATTAAGCCTTTCAAAGTTTATAATTTTTTTCGAACTTCGCAATTTTTTGCAATATTTTAGAACGCGTGCAGCTGCAGAAAGGCAGGATTAAAATGCTCATCAGTCTGCAGGCACTACAGCAGGGCCTCTTGTGATAATATACCTGATTTTGCAGTAGTAGATATCCCAGAAGGCGACGATCTGTCCGATGTCGAAATGGAGGATGACTTGTGGGCAAAAGACTTCGACGATTCACCACCATCCCCTTATGGGGACATGCCATCCCAATACGTCGATCCAGATACGGACGAACCGCAACCGGGACCTTCCAAGAGGGTGAATTTTTTATTTTTTTTATTTTGAATGATACTCAATTTCCTAACAAATAAACTTATTAACTTTTGCTGTAGGTACTTATCTTTTTTACTTCATTATTCGTTGCTTAGTTTAAACATCATCGTTCACACTTCACACATCCCATCATAAAAGTACAGGGCTTCGATAGGGTCAAAACTCATTCAGAAAGACAGAATTGCAAAAAATTGCCAAGTTCGAGAAAAATTATAAAAAGGCTTAATAAATGATAAGGCCAACATCATAAACAAGTCTGCAAAAAATCAGGAGGCCTATTCTCAGATTGTAGAGATTATCTCTAAATTAGAGATAATGTCGAAGCATGAATGTCTACAAAAAATGTCACGAAAATGTCACAATAACCATCAAATCGTATTCGATTTGAATGATTTTGGTCGACTTATGTATATTTGTGACATCACGAGAATAGCAAATTAAGGTTTTATTCGATATTCGCCATCTTTTTTCGACATATGTCGAATTCGACTTAATAATATAATAATAATAATATAATATGTTCTTTATTTCAGGCAAAAAAACCCATAAATTACAAAAAGTTACAAAAAAAGTTAAATTAAATTAAATTACAATGCAGTCAAATTTAAATTAAAATAGGTACACATACCTAAACAAAATAAAATAAAATAAAAACGAATACAATAAAAAATACCTATTATTTCCTGTTCCCGCTCTGGTGCACAGAGATCCAAAATCTGTACATATAAGCCTTCAGCCATACACTGTAGAATGCCGTTTTTGGAACTCCTCAACCCACTCCAGAAGGACGCTATTCGTGATCTTATGATGGAGAAAAATCTGGAACCCGTGCATCAGCGAACATGCTCGACGCGCTACAGAATCGTGGCTTTTTCATAAGGATGCGATAAGCGTCATTGTATTGCACCCTTATAGTGCTATACGATTTTCGCTTATATTTAAACCAGAGCTGACATGTATACATGCTTAGGCAATACGCTTTAAATAAGGTAATTTTTACCTCATCGCTGCGTCTGGCAAATCTTCTCGCGAGCATGTTGCACCTGATGGACAGGTTCCGTCTTTCATTCGTCTTTAATCTCTACAACCCGAGAATTGCCCTCCTGAACTATCGGGTTTGACGCATACTTTGATGTATAAAGTTACTGGACTCTACGGGGATCACGGAAGATTATATATATATTGTACATATGTATTTCATCTTCCATGATGGGGACACTACAACTATAAAGGCATAATCTAAGAATTGATTACTATTAACAACAGGGGCCTAAGTCCACTGCTTCTTTACAACCGCCACCAAGAAGCTTGATAACTTCATGACCACCACCCACACTACACAGAGTACTTTATATATGCCTAGCCTACTCTTTCCCCTTTGTATAATAAAGCTATCTGTGCCTAGTGCCTACTCAGGCCTACTCCACGGAAGAATACACCTATGGCCTACTCTCGGAACAACTACTGCATCCATGGGCCTTTACATCCATGGGTGTGTCCATGGGTTTAAAGTAATACAACATCCATGACCTACTGGACTTTGCAAGGAGTATTGTATTGTAGTTTGTTAGTTTGTAGTAGACTTTGACTCTGTGGGGTACGTAGAGGGCATGTAGAGGGAGGACCCACAGATGGACCTACTTGACGACCTCTGTGGTGCGGCGGGCGAAGCTTGGCTTGCGACGCAGTAGGTTGCGGGTTAGTGGTACATACATGGACATGGTTGCATGGACTTAGTGGTACAGCTATCTCATTGAAGATCTCCCCTGCCTTGGTTGGCGTGATGGCGTGCCAACCATCTTAATATGGTGAACGGTCTGTTGGTAGTAGGTAGGTTCATGCGCCATAGTTAGGTACTCTTCTTAACTATATAAAAACAATAACTAAAGCGTAGACATTCTCTCTGTACGACTTTCTACAACGGTGGTGTAGTTTACTGAGAAGCATGAACCTACATACATCATCTTCATGATCTTCCTGCACCCCCTTGGGGGCGTTAGGAGAGGGCCTTGAAACACCTTTCTTTACTCTGGTTTCAACTCCAGGGGCGGCTGCCCCTGGGTCAGTGGCTCAATGGGTTTGGCCGTAACACGGCGGTACGCACTCAGTTGCGGAGGTTCTCTGTGGGGGGGAGCGTCATTTACATTCCGCTCGACGCGGAGTTCGAAGCTCCCTAGGAGGTCGCTGGAACTGGGCCTCCACGGTCCGGGACGGTCTCGCGGGCGCGTGTGCAGGTGCGCGAGGGAAGGTCTTAGTAGGTCCATCTACATCCATGCTCCATGCTTAGAAGAGAAGAATCCCATCCCACCTGTCTTAGTAAACAACTTTGATAAAATTAGCGACACCATGGCCAGTGAAACCTTTTTCGGTTCCTTTTTACCCGAATTCTCTGAAGGAGGGTTATGTTTCTTACTGATTTGTAACTTAAATCATATCTAAAATTATATAAAAAACATATACAAAACTATATACATATACTAATTATGTTATTGCTTCTCATCTATATTTCGGCGCGGCACAGCAGGAAGCCTTGAAATAAGCAAGCAAGCAGTTAAGAAAAAAAAGCAAGCAGCTTCGGTTGCTTAAAATGTTAGGTACCTATTGTTAATGTCAATGGATCATGTGCCGCGGTTTGATCGCGAATATAATTCCTAATTTGCATAGGTATTGCTATTGCGGGAACCCGAACACCAAATAATTATATTTTAGAATTAACTATACGCTATGCTGATGGGTGCTATGTTATTGTTATCCTAACTATGTTATTCCTGTGGAATAAAAAAGTTATCAGCGTCCTGCAATATAATTATTTATGTAAATTAGGTAGTCAACTATGGGGAAATAGTGTAAATGTGAAAGACCTATTCATTACACAAAAGAAATGTGTTAGAATCATAGCCCAGATTGATAACATGCAAAGCTGTAAACCTTATTTCATAAAATTTCATCTTCTGACGCTACCTTCAATTTACATTATGGACATTTGCATTTTCGTTTATAAAAATAATAACCATTTCACCAAAATAAACGAAACACATAACAGAAACACTCGTCACAAAGACAGACTTTTTCTGCCATATTCTAGAATAAGTATGCTAAACAAAAGTCCTTATTATATGGCAGTAAAAATTTTTAACAAGCTACCAATTAATATAAAAAATGAAACTAAATTAAGGTTGTTTATCGGAAAGCTAAAAACATTCCTTATTCAAAGGTGTTTCTATACTGTTGACGAATATTTAATAGAATAAAAATGACCATTTGCCAACTTTAGCTACCTAAATTACCTTTTATACCTATTCTTAAATTTCCAAATTGATGAATGTACCTAATAACTCTGTAATGTTAGTAACTTTGGATGTTTTATTTGTTGTATTAGTTAACATTTTAGTAGTAAGTTGTTTTACCTATAGGTAAAACAAAGGTAAACTAGATATACTTAGTAAACTAAGTAGCAGTTTACGCCCTCGAAAAATTTGCGATGCCTGCAGAGGGCAAATAAGTCATAAGTGCTCACTATTTTATAAGACCAAATTGTAACACTTATTTATGCAAATAAATATCTTGTATCTTGTATCTTGTATCTTGGATAAAATTCTGTTCATGATTGTCCTTAAGTCGCTATAAAATCCCTTTTTTCGGGCAGCTGTTTCGGTTTGTCTGACCCAAGAACTACAATATAATTATGGCGTCTGACCAGGGCCTGCAGTCTCAACACAAGGTCTGACCATACCGTCTATTTCTTACCGCCTTGCATTGCATTGCACTAAAAAAAACCCTTAGAGCATTGCAGGCCTCCGTAAAGGAGAAAAGAGGGAGAAAACCCCTCTAAAATCTTTTATAATTCCGTTTCATTATACGCATAACTAAGATATGAAAAATTTGTTATTATTCGATAATCAAATAGATTTTCTTCAATGGACTCAATATTGTATATTATAGTATTTTTGTAGCTCATTAATTTTTAAACTACGTTATCTAGCAGTACAATAAAAAAATAATTTTCTAATTTTCTAGAGGAACGTATAATTTCACTTAATTAATTAATCTGTGGAAGAGCGAGCGAGTGCGAGCGCCCGTCAGTCGGTCTCGATGACGGAATGTGTGAATTTTTTTAAGATGGTGAAGATCAACTGTGTTTTTGATTTACTGAAAAAAAAGCTACTTTGGTGCTTTACTACTGCATTCACATAATTCAAAAATGGTCATAATAGTGCACACACTGACTTTCTACCTTTAGAAATTACAAAACAGTCTCCAAAGTGACTTTGCGCGAGGTGCGAACACTGACATTGTTTCGTTGAAATTAGCTGTGCCCATCGCGATTGTTATGTTTATCCTAGGACCGTGTGAGTTTTACTCGTTCAGTGGCTGGTGTACCGTGTAAGAGATTCTGATGTTTCCGAAGTCATGGAGAGGCAGGCGCGCACACATGCTAACATGGAGGCTACTGACTGTGTGGACACAAAACGGGTGAGCACCTGGCCCTAATTACCTGCCGGTTTTTCTGCATTTTCACCTTTGCCTTGCTCGACTACCTTGCTACTTGCCAAATTTGAGTTGGAATGCAGGCACTGGTTATTATAGGTCAATACAAATTTGATGCAATTTGTTTTGGTAAACTGCTGAGATTGTTATCATAAATCAGTAAAATCAAGTATTCTTTTGATTCTAAGGGAATGTATCAAACTGCTTTCTATTTTGTGACATTCAACGTCCAAGACCATTTTAATTAATTGAAGGCATAAAGCAAGGCAAAAGGTGGGCGAAGCTATGTGCTGCCCACACTCTTTGTGAATAAATTATTGACATTTGAACATTGTTATGAGCTGTGGGCACCTTATTGGGATCAGGTATAAGTGTCTGACATGATCAACTGCATTTGACAATTCCTTTTGTGTAAAACCTTTTGAAAATTGTTTCTAGACAGAGAATGGAATGTATTTTATCCACCACCTAGCCTTTTGTTCCTGTTGATTATGTCCAGCATTCTCCAAAGTTATGGCAAGCCTGGAAAAACCAAAGACTGAAATAAAATGAACTGCGGTAGATGTTCTACAGAATCAACACCATAATGTTAATTAAGTTACAGGTAGATAATATGTAATAACTAGTGGTTCTCCTCGAACTGAGACCTCGCAATTACATGTGATGTAGGTTACCACTCTACTTTCCTTACCTTTCTGACTTCTAAAACATTTAGACAACATTTTCACAACATTACGTGGCATGTGCATTTGACATGATGTTCATCTTGCCCAAAGACGGTATTGAGGTCTCTGAGCATTGTGCTAAGGTCTTCAGCAATTCTACATTAATTCTTCAACCATGACATTATTGTTGAAGGCAAAATCATCACCAAATTGAAGGTGAGTGAGCATTGATGTTGATGACATATCTACGTCCCTATATATCCAGATATTTGTCCCATACCTCTCCCTGCCCTTAGGAATTTACTAGTTCCAAAGATATTCATATTTTTCTAAAATCTGAACCTCACTGTTATTAAGTTTTTTTGTGATGGGTTCTCACCAGGGAGCCAATTCTCAGATTGTAGAGATATGTCTAAAGTAGAGATAATGTGTATAGTAGACATTCGCCATATCTGTTTTTAACATATCGTTTTGATATTCAACATCAATGTCTACAATCCGAGAATCACCCTCCTGAACTCTCTCTGTGGTCACCCCTGAGTGTCACTTCATCCACTCAACCTTCGCAGCACTTGGCCTGGCTTGCTCTACTCAGTATCAAGCACGCGAGCGGGGTTTTTTTAATACAATCTAGGGGCGTGGGTGCAAGACCATGTGAAGTTGGGATGCTCTGTGTTGGATCTGCCACTCATTTTGAACTTAACCTACTCATGTCAGGGTGCTCTGTGTTGGTTCTGCCACTTATTTTGAACCTGACCACTCATGTCGGGGTGCTCTGTGTTGGATCTGCCACTTATTTTGAACCTGACCACTCATGTCGGGGTGCTCTGTGTTGGATCTGCCACTCACTTTGAACTTAACCTACTCATGTCAGGGTGCTCTGTGTTGGTTCTGCCACTTATTTTGAACCTGACCACTCATGTCGGGGTGCTCTGTGTTGGATCTGCCACTCATTTTGAACCTGACCACTCATGTCAGGGTGCTCTGTGTTGGTTCTGCCACTTATTTTGAACCTGACCACTCATGTCGGGGTGCTCTGTGTTGGATCTGCCACTCATTTTGATCCTGACCACTCATGTCGGGGTGCTCTGTGTTGGATCTGCCACTCACTTTGAACTTAACCTACTCATGTCAGGGTGCTCTGTGTTGGTTCTGCCACTTATTTTGAACCTGACCACTCATGTCGGGGTGCTCTGTGTTGGATCTGCCACTCATTTTGAACCTGACCACTCATGTCAGGGTGCTCTGTGTTGGTTCTGCCACTTATTTTGAACCTGACCACTCATGTCGGGGTGCTCTGTGTTGGATCTGCCACTCATTTTGATCCTGACCACTCATATCGGGGTGCTCTGTGTTGGATCTGCCACTCATTTTGAACAATTTGAAACTAACTTGCTCATCTTGGGGTTGTCTGATTCTGGATCGAACCTACTTTTGCTCTGTCTTAGTAATAAATGATTATTTAAATTTTCTATTAATAGATTTCATGTAATTTTTTTTTACTGCTATTAATATAATTCGCGTTTACTAAAAAGAGAACAGTCTGGAAGAAATCCCCTGAACTCACACATTACCCAAAATCAGGTGACTTGATTCTAAACACAACCTGGTTTTTCATGTCTTATGGCATAAAACTTTGTAGGTACATTTCTATGTAAACATTCGAAAATGTAGTGTTTTAGCACGAGGAGAGTGAAGCATCATCAGCTTACAGAAGTCCACTGGTGGACATAAGCCTCCCCATATAGAACGCCACGACGAACGCTAGCGAGCTGCCTCCATTCACCGCCTTCCTGCAACCACTATAATGTCTTTGGCCCATCGAAAGAGGGGCATTCCTTTTTTTGCGGCATGCGGTTAATAATAATATTCATATAATATTCTGTGACCATGAATCATTAATTGTACCTATCTCAATGTACATCACAGTAAGATTGCCATCTCTTTAAGATGGAAGATATTCACAATGATTTTGTTTTCTAGTCATACCTACTCTGTTTTCCTAGTAGAACATGACTAGAGTTACAAGGGTGATTAAAAAATTTGATTTCGCAGAATTAGCAAGTTGAAGTAGCAATGTGGGGCCATATTGCTAGCAGAACCGACAACCGCTTGGGAATAAAGGGTGTCGAGTGGCGAGCACGAACCGGACGACGTATTGCAGGACGGCTCGATGGACCGACGACATTGTACAGGTCGGAGGAAGTCGGTGGATGGAGGCAGTTGTCCGTCCGTAGTGGTATTCTATGAGAAGGCCTGTGTTAATGCAGTTGTGGACGTCAAATGGCTGATGATGATGATGATACACTTACCTTGCGAAAGCCTTTAAAGTATACTGCATTTAAAGACACGGTATTTTTAACCCCCGACGAAAAACGAAGGGGTGTTATAAGTTTGACGTGTGTGTGTGTGTGTGTGTGTGTGTGTGTGTGTGTGTGTGTGTGTGTGTGTGTGTGTGTGTCTGTCTGTCTGTGTGTGTGTGTGTGTGTGTGTGTGTCTATCTGTCTGTCCCATCGTAGCTCCCGAAAGGATGAACCGTTTTTTTTTTTTAAAAAGTTGTATTTGTCGGGTGTGTTCTTAGCTTTGTTTGATCAAAATCGGTTCAGCCGTTTCATTGCGTTGGTTTTTTTTTTATTTTTTACAAAATTAATTACTTGTTCAATAGCATGTCACCATCCCAAGAGGACTAAAAGAAGATGCTTGACGGAAGCAATAGAAAACTTGTAGTTACCTACTATTATTTATTCTGCGGCAGAAGGTGCTTTATCTAAGTTTATCGCGCGTAGTGGGGGGCCGCGGGCGCAGCCACAGTCAGCACCAGCAGGCAGTACAGTCGCGTCGGGCGCGCAGATCGCCGTGCGCGAACTAACCTACGAACTAGCGAATAGCTATTACGAAGTCGAGTCGCAGAATAACAAGCCGAGGTTGGAACCCACGCGCGTGATGTCACCAGTACCAGTAGGAGTACTAGTGTTGTGATTGTGCATTATGGTAGCGATGGTCGCCTCCGCGTCTGGATACGGCACTCTGCGCCGGTTTCTAAGCGCCCCGGAGGGTCAGGGCTCGGAGGAGGGAATGCCTAGCGCCTCCGTTTCCGTTTCGGTAAGCTACTCATTTTCACATCAAAAATCCAGGTGAATTCTTTGAAACTAGGTATCACGTCGAGATGCGTAAGTGAAACTCTAATCGCAAGGATCGTTCACTCAAACGACGCAGTGTCAGGGGTAGGTACATCATTTTATTCGGCCCTTAGATGGGGAAATGGGCCCCAAAAGCCGATCATTAAGACGATTAAAAATGATCCAAACTTGAGTTTTTTTTTTAATGTTCTTGATCAAGAAGGTGGGCTAGACACTTACCACACACAGCTACAGTTAACATTGAACGCTGTGCGCCAAGAATGTTGATGACCCATGCTTACCTACTTATCGCATCGCAAGGTGTGCCGATGCCTAGGTACTTTACTCTGGCCTTACTTACCTACGGAGTATGGTGTTTGTTTGATAACGTTCCGATACGATAAAACTTGCAAATATATTCGACTTGATTCCGCATTCATTAATTTATCCATTCTCAGGTTGTAATTTACATGATCTTGACAACGTCGTATTAAAATTAAATAATGTGGTAGGTACTAAAGAATTAATGGGTAAACAAACAATTCAACTTTTAATTGAACTCGAAGATAATGGATTACTCAAGTTAATCTAACTCGGTAATTGATATTTTTTTACTCAGCATTAGAAAGTGGCGTTGTACATTTTCCATTAGAACGTCTACCTACGCGTATTACAATTTCGAGCATACGACTGCTGCACAAAATAAAAGAACCATCCAATTTCAGCGAGACAGCTAAATCATAATTTAGTTAGATCGAGTCAGTTCGACAGTCGTCTGTCGAACTTTTTCTTTCACAGCAGCTCTAACTTTCCGAAACTAGTTGGGCACACCGCAGTTTGTCATCTAAAAAAAGAACCCGGACGAATCCATCAGCTACTGCATCGTCCACGGAGAGGTCGTCGACCTTACATTCCTTCTTATTATTCCGGTATGTTAATACTTACATCTATCGAAACATCGGCCTTGGCCTCATGCGGAGCATTAGAATATTGTCGTTGATGATGTCAGTCTGATCCGTGCGGGATCGCGCGGGAGGCGTGCGGCCAAGGTTAGGGCGGCAGACCGTGGCCATCTCGAGACCACGGCTCGTTGGCCACCATCCGTGAAAGGAGCATGCGGTGTGGTTGCCGGCCCAGATCACTCTGTCGCTTATTCGCTTTTTACCTTCCCAAATTAATATGAGTCGTGTCGACTCTTTATTACTAAAATTGAAAGTGTTGTGCTATGTGCCATTTGTTCAGCGACATGTATAACTAGCTTTGTTTCTACTTTTTAACCCCCGACGCAAAAACGACGGGGTGTTATAAGTTTGACGTGTCTGTGTGTGGATCTGTGTGTGTGTCTGTCTGTGGCATCGTAGCTCCCGAACAGATGAACCGTTTTTTTTTGTTTGTAATGTGAATTAGTCGGGAGTGTTCTTAGCTATGTTTGATCAAAATCGGTTCAGCCGTTTCATTGCGTTGAGGGTTTTTTTTTATTTTTACTAAATCAATTACTTGTCTTTTGGGTGTCTAGGAAAGCCCATAGACCCTGTTGAGCTAAGAGCCAATACATACATATATAGTATCACTACTGTATTCCCAAATAGAGGACATCCAAACAGCCAAGTAGTAGAGCTTTATTGTGAAAGAGTTCGTCCGGGGAAGTACTACCACCATACCTATTTCTGCCGCAAAGCAGTAGTGCTCGCATTGCTGTGTTCCGGTTTGAAGGGTATGGGTGCCGGTGAAATTACAGGCACATGAGACTTTTCATCTTTATGTCTCAGGGTGGCGGGCGCAGTGCAATGCCACATAGGGCGCGTCCTAGGTGGACGTGACCTATGAGGTAATGCACTGTTCATAGGCAGAGGGTACCACTTAACATCAGGTGGGCCATCTGATCCTTCATTCCAAGTAGTATATACATACGCCACGACATGCAGAGATTCCGCTTACAATTTTTCACGTATCATTTCTGAAGCAAAGATTTTAAAGATTCTATTATCGTAGATAGATAGGTAGATTCGTTTCCTTTGTTTTGTTCCCAATTCTTGCGAAGTTATTGTGCGTCGATCTATTTCGTACCGCTGGCGCTGTCAAAAGGAAATCTATGAGGTAATGCACTGTTCATAGGCAGAGGTTACCGCTTAACATCAGGTGGGCCTCTTGCTTGATCCGTCATCCACGTAGTATATAAAAAAAAAAAAAAAAACAATGTGTAGACAAAATACTATACGCGAATCGAATACGATGTTGTCGGTAATAATAGGCTGCCATTGGAAATGGAGAGCTGTAATTCACCGATTGTTCGCTGCAGTTTCCTTTCCCACCCGTTATTTTTTTGGCGATAAAATGGATTTGAATAACCCATTCATTACGCCTGGCTTTCTCGATTTGTTAATATTTCATCAGAATCTTCATACTTTGAGCTGCTCAAGAAAGGAACCATGGTTTGTAACGAAAGAAAAGATTCCTTATTCTACTATAAGATTCCTTTAAGAAAATGTTAAATTTACGAGACTATTTTAATTAACCAGACAAAAATATCCTTGAAACTTGTATCGCAGTTCTCGGAACTACAACATTTATGTTAGCAGCTTGTCACGGTGTCAACCGCATTCCTGATGATTTCTCCATGGTCAAAGCACTTTGTAACCTGCAGAGTCCTACAAATGTTGTTAAGGCGATATGTTAAAATACCGAATGGGCGGAGTCTAGCCCGAAAACAATAGCTGTAAGACAGTGACAGCGCTATTGGTCACTTGAACCCGGGAAAAGGTGAGGTATAGATTTTTGCCACTCGGAAGTAACTGACGTAAGCGACAAATGATAAAATTTCGTTTAGCTTCTAAAGTAGCAAATATAAAAATAAATTATCTATAATTAATGTAAGTAATGTGATTACCTACTGAATAATATAAAAAAATATGCTTAATACTTTCTCTAGTCGAAGGAGGGACCTAAAAAGGGCTTTAGAAGAACCAATTTCAAAAAATAAAGCTATCGAGATAAGTTTCGCGAATTGTGTTTCTAGTCTATAACTTATTTAGATTACATCCTCAAGTAATTACTGTATTAACATCAAGTTTGTAACCTTTACTGATAGTGAGTGAGCATGTAACGAAACGTCACCAAAATTTTAACATAGCGTCTTAATTTCTAAACCTAATAATCTATCTGATAAAGTAACATAGTTGCAATTTGCCAACCCATATCATATATTCTACAAAAACTGGGTGGCACACTTGTAGATGTGACCAAACTGGTTGCGCCATGGCACGTTACTGTCAGCTCCGGTGCACGCTTCCGCCCACCAGACCACTCAATAAGGAGAGGACCTTGTTGCCATACATAAATACCTGAGCATAAGGTACCAGATTTTGCAAGAAATTAGAACATTATCACCTTGGCGGATGATGCCCTTAGCGCATTAATTTGAAATAGAATTCTGTTTCACCTTGCTGGTCGTTTAATTCACCGCATCTCCACCCTACATCTCCAACATCTGTTGATTATCTTGATGCGTTTTTGATTTGTTGGTCCTTGGTTTACTCGCATGCAGTTGTTAAAAAGTCCTCAATTAAACCGATTAGCTGAACTAACTCCGTTATGCAACACATGGTTTATTAAACAGTTTGTTGGTTCGATCCGTTTTCCTATGAACCCGACAACGTGAACCAGCTATTAAAATAAACATTTAATAATGGGAAAGCTTTAGAAATGGATTAGATAGTGTTCCCGAATCATTATATCATGGAATGTCGAAATTGATCAAAGCTATTTGTCCGTATGTATGAAGAACATAAATCAGACGTTGCAATCGCTCTTAACGTCATCTAAATCAATGTACAATAATTTAATAATAATTTAATTAATTACAATAATTTATTGGGCTTATAATTTTTCTTTCAAGTTAATAAAATATGTTGTACGTTGCATTGAAGAATATATTGTGGTCTTTAAAATAAAGCTATTCCATCGCTATGTTTTTTTTTTTTTTTTTTTAGATTTTTAAATGACTGATCAAGCAGATGGCCCACCTGATGTTAAGCGGTAACCTCTGCCTTTAACAATGCATTACCTCATAGGTCACGTCCACCTAGGACGCACCCTATGTGGCATTGCACTGCGCCCGCCACCCTGAGACATAAAGATGAAAAGTCTCATGTGCCTGTAATTTCACCGGCACCCTTACCCTTCCAACCGGAACACAGCAATGCGAGCACTACCGCTTTGCGGCTGAAATAGGTATGGTGGTAGTAATTCCCCGGACGAACTCTTTCACAAAAAAGCTCTACTACTACTAAAACTACTACTACTAGTATACTCATGTTTGATATTACTTAGCTCTTCAATTTGTGTATTATACTCGTAAATAAATCGATGACTTTATCACCTTTGATCGCTATCTGATGTCGAGTATAGATCCATCATGGTACAGTAATTTAAACTAACGTTTTAGCGTCTTGTCCTTGGCGCATACCATCTGCTGTTTTGTCATACCAACCTTTTTTTGCTTGTTTTCATACTCAAAACATGTTTTATTAATAGGTACCGAGGTAAAAAGAATACCAATTGGTATGGTCAGATCAGATGCTATATTATGTGCGTACCATTACCATCTTACTCAGTTATTATAGCTTATATCGAACTATACTCTATAATACTAGGCAAATACGTACGTTCAAGATGGAGGCAGAGAAAGCAATAAGGGAGTGCTTAGTGTGGAGTGTTGGTCACTTTCATTCATGTGGCCGATTGTGGCCGAAAGACTTGCAGAGGATGAGTAAAAAATATTGTAGTAAAAAGAGTAATTTTACCTATTGTAGAGTCAGACGACTGCTTATCTGACTGACTGTACTGTCTATCCCAGATTTAAAGTAAAATTCTATTTTTCTGTAGGCGTGTCTTACCACTTACCATACTTAAGTATGGATGACCTTATCATCCTTACTTTGACTCAAACAGACGACTAAATAAATGAGAATATCAGCAAATAGGACTTGAATCATAGAGCAACACGTCCGGAGGCAGTCATGCTCTAGGACTTGAATAGATTTGAATGAACGGAAGCCACAACGACAAATTATTACCAACCTATAGCCGAATGTTTGAGGCATTGATGTAACGATAACTGCTAAAAGTGAAATTGAGCTTGCCGGAAGCAATAATATTTGTTCAAATGAAGTTAAACAGTTTGTACATACAAACGCTGTAGCGAGACTGCCTTCATAACTTAAGGCGTGGGTATATGTGAAATGTGGTGCATTAAAACCTTTTTCTCCGTTATATGTAGAGAAAAATCTACAAAAAATATATATGTTAATCTACATCATGTAAAAGCATGTCATCTTGGTTCCAAAAATTTGAAAAAATAATTTAAAATTTAAGAAATAAATAAGTAGCATCTGTTTCGTAGTTACAACCATTTTTCTTTTTTTAATTTTTCAACCTTGGTTTTATTTTTGCAAATTACTTTCCTATTTATTTTTTAATTAAAAAAAAACTTAATTTTCACTCACTTTTCGTTTCGCGAGCGCTATTCTGTCACCTACTAACTTATGTGAACTTTAATGAGCTAGATAGCCTAATAATAAGCCTTTTATAATTGACAAACTTGTGAGCTAAGTACAAAATTTCTGGTATTTATTTGTATAAATTTGTCAGTATGCACCTATACCTATGACCTAAATGCTTTATAAACCTACTTGACATGTAACAATAATCCGTTATAAATAAATAAATAAATAAATAAAATAAATAATGCTGGACACAGTTCACACAACATTATCTAGCCCCAAGCTATGCAGAGCTTGTGTTATGGGTACTAGATAACTGATATACTTAATACAATACATTAAATAGATAGATATTTTTATTATACATAGAAAATACCCAGAACACCCTGAACAAATAAATAAACTATAACTAACTATAGTGACATAATTTGACGTCCATCGACGCCTTAAGTCTATGGATCACGGGTTGAAATGGAACCTCAATGGAACTCATTCGGTGTCATTAGTTGCCAAAATCTTCGTGACACTTACTACAAGCTTATATCAATGACCCCTTACCCATCCCTGGGTTTCGTGAAACTTCTGCGACTCCTTTTGTATACAACTACAAAGTTAGTTGATATTGTATTGAATTTGAAACTCAATAAATTTATGGTGAAAGTTATAAATGAATTGTCTGACAAGGCTATCGTAAGTTCAATAGTTAATATGTATTCATTCACTTTCTATCAAATAAAGTAGCTGTTATAAGAAGATAAGGTTTTTTATTGTCGCAAATTAGCATTGTTTCCATTTATCATTGTTTTTTATCGCGATATTCTGTCAGAGTCGCCGCATCTTTTGCAGCGAATTCACTAAGAGATCTTCAAATTATCATCACTCTGTAGAAGTCTACTCGTCGTCGTCGTTTCGTATGAGGTAGTGCTGGCCTCTGGTGTCAGAGTTTGTCAAGCCGCCCGAGGGCCTCTGACATGGCTTATCGACTGCTATTAATCAATAACAGCCGGGACCGACAGCTTAACGTGCCCTCCGAAGCACAGAGCGATGGAAATCCACACATAACTTAGAAAAGTCATTGGTGCGGAGCCTAGGATCGATCGAGTTGCACTATTGAAACGTTAGGCTACCATCGCTACCATGCGAATTCACTAAGAGATCTTCAGATTATCATCTCTCCATTAGCACGCCGGCAGCGGCCAAACATATTGTGTCTTACTAATATTTATACCATCAATTTGTACATATGTTTAAGCAAATAAATTATCTTTATCTTTATCAGTCTGTAGAAGTCTACTATACTGGACATAGGTAGGCCTCTCCCATAAATTGGGGGCTTTGCTGGCGTTGGTGATCGCTGTATTGGCGTTGCTGCGGCCTATCCCCTGATGTAATCCCTTTTATGGCATCCACGGGAGGAGAGGGAGGGGTCTGTTCTAGGCCAGACACAACGCGGCACTCCTATCTTCACGCAAATTGAGATGTTTGCTAGGAGATCATAGAGATTGAGATGTTTGCTAGGATTTAGTAGTAGTAGAGCTTTTTGTGAAAGAGTTCTTCCGGGGAAGAACTACCACCATACATATTTCTTCCGCAAAACAGTAGTGCTCGCATATCTTTGTTCCGGATTGAAGGGTAAGGTTTCCGGTGAAATTACAAAGCACATGAGACTTTTCATCTTTATGTCTCAGGGTGGTGGGCGCGGTGCAATGCCACATTGGGTGCGTCCTAGGTGGACGTGACCTATGTGATAATGCACTGTTCACAGGCAGAGGGCACCGCTTAACATCAGGTGGGGCTATCTGCTTGATCAGTCATTTCAAGTTGTATAAAAACATGTTCCCTTATAAATGCTTTAAACGGACGACGTGAGGTGATCTGGCTGTCATAGCTTCTATAATATACGGCACAGAATAGTTTGTTGATTTTTGTGCAACGGTCTATTATACTATAACTATAATAATTCATCGCGAAGATATAAGTAAGATCTAATTTGCGTTTTAGCTAATTAAATAGTTCTCATAAGCATTAGCTGTTTTTTAAATTTCGATAGTGTCGTTTTAAAAGCGTTGAAGCCTCGTGATTCTGCTCTATCACGTCGTTACGTCCACTACTGCCTACCACTTCACGATTCCATTTGTTTCTAATGCATTTATAATAGCGTTCTGTGATCTCAAACAATCAGCCTAGTCAACTGAAACTGGATCAAGCGAACCACAGAAAAGTCTTTCTCCGTAATTCCTATCAAAAGTAGATCAAAAGAAATGCATTACATTTCCTATCAACGCCGCAGTGTTTCGTTTCACGAAGTTTTCGGAACACAGTTCTAGCAGTTTAAGAATTCACACGGAGGAACCTCTTCTTAACTAAGGAAAGTGAATTGTTCGTATAATCCACAAGATGCCAGCATTCTTGCGCAGTAAATAATGTGCTGAATGCTGTGGGCACAGACACAGATTAAAAAATAGCTTACACCTATTTTATAAATTTAAAATACTTATAATTTCTTTTACATTTTTGTCACATATATACATAAAGTACCTGGGGGACCTAGCTTACCTAGGTGTTTGCAAAATGCGTGAAAACTCGGAAAACCGCGTTTTACCAGAGATAGACCTAGCTAGCAAGATTTTAAATGCAAGTTTTGCTTTATTGAAAGAAAAATATAGTTATTTCGAGAAGATAGGTGTTAACTTGAATATAAGAAAAAAGTTTGTATTTTTTTATGTGTTTATGATGTTTTTTGATATTTTATGATCACATTATTATATTTATTATTTATTTATTTATTTTCAAAATTTTGGAGAAACTTTCAGCTAGGTTTACAAAAATTCAGATAAAATATATAGAACATGCCTGGATGGACAAGTGCATGTTTATTGACGGCTAAGTAAAAGTTTCCGCAGATAGATATATAAAAAAAAATAGCATTATACGAATTATTATGATAGTAGTTTTAATTTTACAATAAAGAGCTACCGAATTGGTTAAAGTGATTCATATATTAATGGTGGGTGAATGTTGGTTTAATTTAAACATGAATAAAGTAATCTATAACCATCATTTTCTTTTATTTTTATTTTTATAGCTTTTCTGAAATTATCCGTATTATCCGGATATCCGAATACTAAAGTTCACTACTATCCATATTATCCGGATAGTAAAAGCTTACGGATGATGCAAGCCCTAATTGTATCCTTTGTTTATGATAGTGTAAGAAATAAATGCCCTTTTATTTTATTTTATGTTATTATGAATTCTTAATAATGTATTTTTAACCCCCGACGCAAAAACGAAGGGGTGTTATAAGTTTGACGTGTGTGTGTGTGTGTGTCTGTCTGTCTGTCCCATCGTAGCTCCCGAACGGATGAACCGATTTCGTTTTTTTGTTGTTTGCATTGTGAATTTGTCGGTAGTGTTCTTAGCTATGTTTGATCAAAATCGGGTCAGCCGTTTCATTGCGTTGAGGGTTTTTTTTTATTTTTACAAAATTAATTACTTGTTAAACAATAAATTAATTCCAAGTCGTATTGCTTCCTCATACCACAGATAAAATAATACTTACCAAGCAAGCGAGTTCTCTATCTACGGCAATCAAAAGCTTACGATTATCATTTCCCTGCCAGCCTTATTTACAATATCGTGTGAAATATTCACACCTTGTTTCGTAAGTGCTAGACTCAGTAGATATTCACGAGTTCACGACGCGGTCGGACGGATCAATTGAGTATTCGATTCGATTCGAGATCGGCTTATTCGTATTTCCATGATGAGGTTTTGATCCCGTGCTTCACCAGTTTAAAAAACCGCCCAAGTGCGCGTCGCTCCTCGCGCATTCAGGGTTCCGTACCAAAATACTTACGGGAAAATTCTCGAAACATTTCAAGTTTTCTAAAATATTATTATTTTTTGCTAAAATATACATATTAAGTAGAATATTTAAAAAATAACTAGATCCTAGGTCAAATGGAATTTATAAAAAAAAAACTTTTTTTTTTTTAAAGAACCTAACTTTTATGGCCTGTAATGACTTTATTTAACATTGCTTTTGAAAATAATAAATAAAGTCTTACTCTACAATGTAGAGTATATTAATAGAATATTATGCAAATATTATTAGAATTTCTGTTGACCGACATTCTCTGTATGGCGCTGTTCCACCAAAAAAGAGTTTAATAAGCCGTAAAGGTTTTTTACGCTTCACTTCAGCCACCTCAAGTAATGCAACTAATGCAAGTGTCTCGACCTATGGACGTTAAAAAAAGCCCCTCCACCTGGCTATATAACACCTGCAGAGGAATTACCCCCTGGTCACCAACTACCCTGGCCAGTGTGGAAGACCCTTAACAGATTGCGCACTCAAGTCGGCCGCTGCAGGTGCAATCTCAGTAAGTGGGGTATGATTGCAGCCTCCGCGACGCAATGCGACTGTGGTGCCCAGTCCCAAACCATGCCACATGCCCTTGCATGCCCATCCTGCCCTGACTCCTGCACGATGGAGGATTTAATGACCTGCTCCGACAATGCCGTGGGTGTGGCAACCTATTGGTCAAAATGGCTTTGAGACATCGACACGAAAAAAGAAGAAGAAGAAGGGGTGTGATAAAAAACTGTCCTACCCCAACATGTGGGGTAGCATTTTTTAGAGCTCATTATGTAGAGTCTACATGCTGCCTACTGCATACCCCACATGCTAGGGTAGGACAGTTTTTTATCACACCCCCCATTTCTTCTAATAATATTCGCCTATATATTTTTGGCTTTGGTTCAGTAAGATACAAAAATAGTGCAAATATAAAGAATATGAAATATGAAATATGAAAATGTGCATCATCGGTTTAGCCGTTAAAGTCTAGCGGCTAGACTCTAGCCGTAGCCCTAGCGGCTATACCCTTGTGGCAGAGGGAAAGAGACGGACGGATGGATATGCGAGAGCAATAGGGCTCTGTTTGGGCCCTTTGATTGTGGAACCCTAAAACAAGACCTTGACTGTTTGGTACAGTGTAAGTTCGTTATTGGTCACGCCCGTGTTGACTATTTAATGATGTTCATGCCACAAAATGGACACTATGTACTAGTTTCTGCTAGATACGCAATAGTATCTATAAATTTATGAAGTAGCCGTTCAATATTACTCAGACTAAGCCTTTGCATTCATTGGTAAGATCTCGAAACTTTCTCTCGCTCAAGAGGCCTATACAGATGCCCTGTGATAGCGAAATATGCACGCATAGAAGATCTATTCTATCAATATACGAGTGTCCTTACCTCATTAGTATACCTCCTATTCGCACAAAACGTTTCAGCTCTACCTTTATAATGCGAACTGCTAAGGAGTGGAATACACTACCGTCGTCTGTCTTTCCTGAAAACTATAATCTGGGTCTCTTCAAGGCTAGAGTGAATAGGTTCCTTCTAGACATTTGTGCTCCATCTTCGGCCACATCGTCACTTACCAACAGGTGAGATCGTGGTCAATCAAAGGTCTATCAATGTTTTAAAAAAAACCCGGTAGGTACCTATGGTATTGTTTGATAGTAAGTAAGCCTTCGAATACTTGAAGGTAGGTACATGTTCGCAAGTTGTGTTATATCGCCAGCTGCCCAAATATACACTCAATTATACAACCAAATAAGTAACATTTTGTAAGGACACATGGCATGTGATGATGCGAGGCACAAAGTATAAATTCTAAATCTACATTGCGTGCGAGCCAAATAACGAAGTACTTGGCAAAAAGCTCTTCAAACCAGCTGTCGTTTCGGTTCTCGATAGCACTGGCCTATACACCTCTATAGTTTTATAGTAGGTAGGTTTATACTAAATATTCTTTTACACGTAACACACGCACAGGGCACCTCCGCACTTATGAAAAAAGCTGCCAAGTGCGAGTCGGACTCGCCCATGAAGGGTTCCGTAGCAGCAAGTAACATAATATAATATTTTAAAATTTTATGTGGTATTAAAAAAAAACTACTCACTAGATCTCGTTCAAACCAATTTTCGTTGGAAGTTTACATGGTAATGTACATCATATTTTATTTTTATTTTAGAAGTTGGGGGGGGGGGGGGGGGGGGGGGGGGGCATTTTTAACACTTTGGGACGGCACATTTTAACACTTTGGAAGTAAACAAACTATTCAGTTTAGAATAAAATTATGTTAGAAACCTCAATATCATTGTTGAAGACCTATCCATAGGAGTTTCAGTTCTAAGTATGGGGAACCCCAAAAATTTATTGTTTTTTTTTTCTATTTTTGTGTGAAAATCTTAATGCGGTTCACAGAAAACATTTACTTACCAAGTTTCAACAGCATAGCTCTTATAGTTTCGGAACAAAGTGGCTGTGACATACACGGACAGACAGACAGACAGACATGACGAATCCATAAGGGTTCCGTAATTTTGTTACGGAACCCTAAAAAGTACATGATTTGAATATTTGAAGATATCATTTATATTATAGACAGGAACGACCATTTAGTTTTAAATTTTGTACACCCTTTTGCGAGCTGAATTTACGGCATCTAACCAGTTAATGTTATAAAAATTAAAACGCTGGCTATTTTCATTGATCGATTAAAATTGAAAAAAAAAAAACACTTATGGACGTATAATTGGTGTATATAGCACGCAAAATGTAGGGCTCCTAAGCCTTTAACAATACCACCTACATACACCTTTATCGTCCACCTAGGACGTGTCCTATGTGGCATTGCACTGCACCCTGAAACATAAAGATGAAAAGTCTCTTGTGCCTGTAATTTCCCCGGCACCCATGCCCTTCAAACCAGAACACAGCAATGCGATAACTCTATTCGCGACTATGACGCCACAGGAAATATAGATAAGAGATAAAGATAAAAAGATATTTATTTTGTAACTTCATAAACAAAACAACTTCGAATTTGCATATTTTAAGACTTAGCTTAAAAATCGGTTACAAACAAGGGTTACTCAGAATGTGCTATAGAACGCGCTATCAGTTATTCCTTGCAATTGTCTTCCACAAGTATTTTTGCGAGCTCATGATCCTGGAATGGAGACGGCTGCATCAATTTCTACCAAACCATACCTAAGGACCATCTCGCAAACACCACCTTTTATATAAAGAAAACCGTATCTAAATCGGTGAAACCGTTTAGGAGATAAATGGGAACATTCATTTGCACACGCAAATGCTCTCACCCTAAACGCATACACCCCTTCTCCATTCCGTCGGGGGTAAAAAAGAGTGACTCATACAAATATTTTTTGGTCAGTTGTGACGTAACCTGCTATGTAATTCCCTCGCGTCGTCGGTAATATCGACCGGCCGTCTGATGATCGTTTTGGGTACCTATAATAGCGGTTACGAAATGTTTATATTGGTTTGGTAGCTGTCTAGTTACACTGGCTACCTGCACACAGGTATTCCATCTCTCACTTTCACCGAGTAGCTAGCTCAGTTGAATACCAACTGGGTCACACGGCAGATGGTAGATAATCCGAAGCTGCGACTGTGAATCATTCAGTTATTTACAACTGATCACATTCAAAGCATTAACAATTTTGACGACCTCTGTGGCGCGGCTGGCAATGGTTCGCCTGCGACGCAGGAGGTTGCGGGTTCGATTCCCGCCTCGGAACAAATTATTTGTACGTTCTGCTGGTATTTGTTCAGGGTGTTCTGGGTGTTTTCTATGCATAATAAAAATATCTATCTATGTAATGTATTATATTAAGTATATCAGTTATCTAGTACCCATAACACAAGCTCTGGCTTAGCTTGGGGTCGATAATGTTGTGTGAACTGTGTTCAGCATTATTTATTTATTAATGTGGTTAAATAAATAAATATTGCTGGACAGTTCACACAACATTGTCTAGCCCCAAGCTAAGCAGAGCTTGTGTTATGGGTACTAGACAACTGATATACTTAATACAATATATTACATAGATAGATATTTTTTATTATTTATAAAAAATACCCAGAACACCCTGAACAAATATCAGCAGATCACAGAGGTCGTCAAATATTATGAATGTAAGAGAATGTACTGGAAACTCTTTAAGAACCTTATCGGGCATGACTTTAGTCCAAACTTTAGTGTTTATCTTTGACAGTGATGACGGCAGTACATATGTATTACATCGCGAATCGCGATAAATTTCTTCGATTTTGGCTGTTATCTCTATTTCTCTGAACGCGTGTTTTGGTTTATTTTCAGCTCCTTACTTTATGGACTGTAATTGTTGTTCCTACCTACAGTCAAAACTGTAACGATGAACCTTGGCCGTGCTTGATATACGAGCGTAGGCTCTAGGCCACTATAATTTTCATTGTCAAATGTTTGCGTGTCAGTGATGGCACTAAATTCTGATGAACGGGAGACAGTCATCCGTGTAATTGACGTCAAATATAAAATAATTGCAGCTACCGCAAAAGTTCTGACCTTGTTTTGAAACACGACAATTGGCTTCAGCCAAATAATTGCATCTGGAGCGGAATGTAGTCCGTACAGAATTTATGTGAAATTATGTCCATCGATCAATAAAGCCTTTACAAGGATTTAGTGCACAATAAAACTAATGTGTTGTGGTATCTGCGTAGGTCTGATGTATTTATACTCGCAGTTGTCGTTAGTTATGACTTCATCACGCAGCCTCGCTTTGTTGACATTTCTGATACGATCATGGCTGTGACCAATACGCTTTTTAAGTTGCCCCGATTCAAAATATAATTTAAAATTACCTTTCATTAAGCACATTCTCTGATTTCAAGGTCTGTATTTGTGTTTTAGTCTAAGAATCAATTTAACTAGAAAAAATATGAGTAAGCAGCTAGCACCGGTCAGGTAAATCGGACATCTTGCAATGAGTCAGTGGCAGCAGGGCTAATCATTTTCTGCTTCCTGCCCGCGGACTAATTGTGTATTCCATTAGTTCCACTAGACGCGAAAGCTTCAGCAATGTTATGAGTCGCGATTCGCTTCGATTCTTCATCATTTGCCGCCGAGTTATAGTTACCAGAAAAAGTTTTTACAGAAACCCAGTAACTACACTTTATTATACGAGCAGCTATCTTTTAATTTCCTGTTTCCTCTGTCTTGGTGGCAGACTATGAATTAGAAGAAGTTTTTTCAAGCACAACTCTTTAATCTGCAGGTCACGTCTTACGTGTCTATTCCATTGAGTTATTTCATTTGTTCGTCTTTACTTAGACATCGTTATCCTAGGTATCTGTTTCCTACATACCCTTATAAGAGACTAGATCGGGTTTATTAGAAACCTTGCAGATTCCATTCTAAGGTGTTTAGGAATTAACCAGATCGTTTGACCATGTTTGGTACCTCCCATGAATTAGTTATGTATTATTTGTGCCGAGCAGCAATATTGAAATTATTTTTATCCTCCACTCGTGTCCGTGACTTCCCTTATTTGGTTCGTTAGTGAATCACTTATGTTCTTATATCATATCAAGTATGTTGGCTCACAGATAGCACGCTTCGGAGCTTCATACGTTTTTGGGGCTGGCAAGTTTTGCAGTTCGGACTTCCTGTGTATTGTCGACCTTAAAAAGACAAACCTGCAGATATAGATTATTTATGACGCAGCTGTTCAAAAAAATCGATTGGCAGGTGAGTGCATTGAGTTTAAACAAAAAGTGAAATTATGTGCAATAGTGAATGATGAACTTGAAAACATAGGCCAGTATTTCTACAACCTCCATTTAAATGATTAAGCATCAGATGTGCCGTGTTGCTCGGAAAGAATGATAATTTGTAATTAGATGAAGTTTCTAATAATTACGTACGAGCTAGTCGTCGGTCGTTAAATTATGTTTTTAATCTTATTATCTTTATTTTCTCTCTCGTATTCCGCGATTTCAAGTCGGACCGTAACTTTCTGAATTAGATATTTTATTCGAATTGTTTACTGCCAGTGGGTACGTTATTAATTTACTATATAAGACACCTTCATAGTCATAAGCCTACATTAGTCCACTGTTGGGCATATGCCTCTCCTCGCTCGCCACTGAGCCCGGTGTTTGGCTCTCCTCATCTACTTTCTGCCGCCACCATAAGTCATCGCTCCACCTAGCTGGGGGCACCACCAACACTACATTTGCCGAGACGCGGTCTCCACTTAAGAACTTGTTTACCCCCCCAAGTTTCAGCCTGCTGCCACTTCAGCTTACTGATCTTCTGAGCTTGTCGAAGTCTGTATAAAAAACACTAGGGCCCTAGTGTTTTTTATACAGACTTCGTTGAGTAGGTACTCAAACTGAATCTAGACTCAAGCGTAGATTTATTGTTATTTTTTTCATTGAAAACTGTCAAAAAAACAATGCTTGAGTCTCGATCCACACTTGAGCACAGTTTTGGAATACAGGCCTAAGACAATTTAATCAAAGAAGCTCGCTACTATAATTTCATAACTTAAGGGATTTTGTAATAACATTTCTTCTCATGACATAACACGTCCATGTTTGGTCCGAGTTAAGCCTCACCTCGTCTGTTAATATTTACTTGACACATTTTCAACAAATATTAGCAATAACTCGTAATAGCACATCGTTGAACAAATTGTAATTATACGTATTGTGCCAAAATACAGTTTGTTGTCCTGCTTACATGCATGTAATTGAAACAGGACTGATAGATCCATAGGCTGTGGAGGCGTCAGTGTGGGCGCGCGACCTCATCGTTTCGCGTGGGCTGCAGGTGCTAACGCACCTTTACAGTTTCCACGCTGGCTCAAACCTTGCGAGCATGTAATCTCAGTAACTGTCTATCTGCCATTATCCTCGTTTACCGTCCCTTTACCCGTGATTAATGCTTATAGATTCCCGGTCGTAATTTAATCGTATCCATTGTATATGGCTGGTCATTTACTGCATTTGTAATTGCATTTGCCAGCACTGGCAGCAGTTATTATATTTAAATGATTAAACTTGCTAGGTTATTAAACACGATTATCCTGTCAATGGTTTATATGGCCAAGGAAACTATAATACTTGTCTATAAAATGTTAGTGCGGTAAGAAGAGCTTTTGTATTGCAATCAAGGAGTACACTGACATCGATATGATATTCTATCCTAGAAATTACTCGTCAGTTGTGTTGTGTTGCAGACAAACAAGTTCGCTATTCGTCCCCTCCACGCTGTTACTTTACGTTGAATAGTTTTTGCAAGAAATATTTGCAGTGGAAACAGATTTGTATGTTATGCTTCAACTGATACGCTTTGTTACCCGCGATGGTCACAGTGGTCGGCTCAGGAAGTGCGGTCTTCCGGATGCCGTTGACTCTACCGACATTGCCTGCCTACAAGTACCTAAGTATCACTTTGTCGTTCGCTGGTCATCCCCTTACAGCCCTTTATGCCGACGCCACTCCTCTGAGGACCCTGGGGCAGTGAATCTCGGGAGAGAGTGTGGCGGTCTATACCACTAATTACTCGCCAATTAACTAGTACGAATTGTAGAGAGTGGCTTGCCCGCTCCACTTGCTATATGTTATAGCGTGGTGCATGAAAGTACTTAATAGTCGGCTGTCGAGCACTTTACGAGCGAAACGCTGGCAAATTGAATTTGCGCCCCAGACAGTGTTTATATTTTTTCAGTCTGTCAGTTCACCCGTAGTCGGTCAACGTTTGACTCTATCCGTGCGGGGAATATCCGTCGATTAGGTGATTACACCGTGTTTTGTCTCTTTTGATCGAATTTTAAACTGCTTGTCCATGCAAAAGACAAAACACTGTTCCAAGGATAATTCGAATTTATAATAACACGGTTTTATCTTTTATTTTTCCGCTTTGGAAATTGTATGGGTACATGCATTGCCTTTTAAAATAAGTTAAGGTTTTGTGGGACTATGAGGTATATTCAGAAATACCTATACCGACAAAACAGATTATTTTGTAGTTGAAGGCAAGCATTGCCTTTTAAAATAAGTTAAGGTTTTGTGGGACTATGAGGTATATTCAGAAATACCTATACCGACAAAACAGATTATTTTGTAGTTGAAGGCAAATTTGACTATGTATTTGTTTTTCAAAAGAACAAATGCTCTCAGTGCCTGGGTCTGGGATTCCATTAAAATCTGTTTCAATATCTATTACAATATTTGATTAAACAGGTGGTTTGTGTCTAATGAAATAAACCACAGAGAACCGGTTACAAATGCTTTAAGTACCTACTGGCATCAGTGGTGTAGTAAACATTCCTCGGTCTCACATACGCTTCGAATTTGTGAATGAACTAAATATAAAAAATGCTTTGTTGTTGAGAGATTGTATAAATATGTATAGCTGCAAAGCAAAGACTTCTATTAAACCTCAGTTTTAATAGAAGTCTTTGCTGCAAAGTAATATATTGTGTTGGTAAATGAATTGACATTTGCTTGGCTAATTTCGATCTTACGAGTATTCAAAATTGTATTGAATTATTGTCTGCGTCTCACATATAAACTGCATCGCTCTCGTGAACAAATTCTAACCAATATTTTCATTGTCTTTAGTTACAATTAGATAATATTCTTATTTTGCTTCATTGTGATTCATTCAGGGTTTCTTACACAAAGTGAAAATGTGTTTTCTTGAGAAAGTACAGACATTTCTCTAACTAACGGAATTGTCTATACTGACCTGCGGCCTCATCAATGTCATCACCCGACTCGATACAGCTACCTAGTTAATAACAGTCTTTACTAGCTTCTTAATATTATTTTGTAGTCCGAAGGAGGATGCTGGGATTCGGGAATTCGGGTTACATTATATCTCGTAAAATCCCAACGAACCTATAATTAAAAAATGTGTATGTACCTATGCTAAGGCTAAGTTCACTGGCTCATTGAGCGGGCAGTTCAACTACAGTTGTGTCCATAACTTGTTGACTGGATGGACGTTTGTTACCGAAACCGGCCGTTTGATGGCTATGTGAACTTGGACCTATTTTTGCATGCTTAACTTTTTAAGTAAATTTGTACTTTTGGTATGTGCCTACACAATCATCAAAAATCAAATCAAATTTATTGCTTATTAGCAACTTTACTTTCAATTATTAAACAAGGTTATTTTGACTAATGCTTAGCTACCAAACTGCTTCCTATTCGGGAGTGTCTCCGGTCTGGCTATTTATTTTTACCGCGGTAGGTATGCGGCGGCACGCTCCGACCTTCCTGCTCTATGATTTATCGACGTTTTGATACATATTGATTGACTCCTCGGCAGTGTTTTCATCTTTTGCGTCAATATTTTTATCATAATACAATATCCGAAATTAGATTATCCGGCAGAGAACTAAAATCATTGACATAGCCCATCGGATTAGCAAGCTGGTCATATATGCCGAAGAACCGACAACCGTTGGGGTAAGCGAGATCTTGAGTGGAGACCGCGTCTTGGCAAACGTTGCGTGGGCCGCCCTCTGGCTAGGTGGAGCGATGACCTACGAAAGGCAGCGGGCAGAAAGTGGATGAGAAGAGCCGAACACCGGGCTCAGTGGCGCGTATTGGGAGAGGCCTATGTCCAGCATTGGACTAGTGTGGGCTGATGATGATGACAATATCTAGTGGATTCTTGGAGCCTTCTTAGTAAGGTGTACAATTCAGTGTTTTCTGTTCGATTCTAAGTCCAGTGAAATGGCAGTATTAATATCCATCGCATATCGTTCGTTGTTACTGGTTTTATTTCTCTGGACTCGGAACACTTCTTTAAAAGGTAATGAAGCTCCTGATTCCAGAAATTTACAGAAGATAGTAGTACTTGTTTATGTATGTCCCTGCAGCAAAGATATCTCATTGATGTAACCTTGAGTTTCAGATCTTGTTGGATCTCGCATTATAAATCTCATATCTTGTGATCATCCGTGCCTGATGAGCATCAACATGTTATTACAAATTGCTTTCTCACATTAGTTTTCATCTTGATGAGTTTTTGCATACCCGTCTTACATTATTGGTTATAACAAAATAATAACAGAGTGTTCGATTGCGTGTGTTCTTTCATTCTTGCGTGTCCAATGTGATGTGCTGTAATCGTGCCAGACGGAATGATGGAATCCATGGCATTTGGTAGTAATATGTTTTCTGCGTCCATGCCTTACTGACTGTCCATGACATTGCTAATAAGTCAATGTCTCACGAGTCTGAATTTCTAATTGAATTCATTAGCATTACGTTTTATGTCAATGGTAGCAAAAAAAACTACATCGCATCGCCCATTTGATATGAAATGAGATAGATTCACACAGATTTATCATCATGATCATCATTGAGATTGGGATTGAGGGTCGTGAAGTTGGACTCTCGTCATAATGTGGGCTTTAGCTCATTTATGGTGAGGGTCCCTACGGAGGATCTGAAGATCTACTTGAGCCCTGACTTCTGGCCGAAAGGGGTGAAGTTCCGGCGGTTCAAAGGCCGTCTGTCACGTGATCCCCCGGGCCGCGACGCGTCGGCGATCACACGTGTGTTAGATTAAGTTATAAATATCTTTATATGTATGTTAGTTGTAAGGTATATATTACTATGGGCCTTTGTCTAGGTACAATGTACATTTTTCACTGTTGCCTGAAATAAATGTGTTGAATTGAATTGAATTGAATCATAAGCTTGTAGAAGTCCACTGCTGGACATAGTCTTCTATATATAGAATGCCACAAAGAAAGGTCTTGAGCCGCCTCAATCCACCGACTTCCTGCTACCCTTAAAAATGTCCTTGGTTCATCGATTGGAACCATACTGTATTTATTTACCTTTTCTGTATGGTGTACGTACAATAATTAATTTTCATTTATTTATTCATGAAAACAGACCAATATCTCCTTATTACGACGAGGTTGCGGGTTCGATTCCCGCCTCGGAACAAATATTTGTACGATCTGCAGATATTTGTTCAGGGTGTTCTGGGTAGTTTCTATGTATAATAAAAAATATCTATCTATGTTATATATTGTATTCAGTTATCTAGTACCCATAACACAAGCTCTGCTTAGCTAGGGGCTAGATAATGTTGTGTGAACTGTCCAGCATTATTTATAAATTTAATTATTGAATTAAAAATATTGAGACAATCACTTATTACTACACTACTACTACACACACTACACTACTACTTACTATTACACATATCTACTAAATCTTTCACTTATTGCATTGTGAGTCGCATTTGAACAAATTAGGACAAGGATCCAGGTTAGTTCCAGTTATTGATCAATGCGATCACAATAAGCGGACGTTCGCCATAACACTGGTTGACGATTCACAATTGTAGAACCTATTGGGGATTGTCGTCACTAGGCTCGTAGCGGTGCCAATAGACTAGGAACAGTCATTTGTAACAGATCTAAGGTGAGGCGGGATGCTCATGCTTGTGGCGCATTTTTTTTTTTTTTTAGTGTTTTTTGCTCATAACAGCTCGTGAACACTTCTTCAGATAGCGAAAGTTGATTTCGCGAGAACTAGGAGACTTAACACACATGTTTTAATTGATAGTATCTCATAGATATCATCAGTTTAGCTACGATCCCCCTAAACAAAAAAAAAACACTGTAAAAAATGTGTTTAGTGGGATCTAGCTAAGCTTATGATATTTATGAGATACTATCAATTAAAACATGTGTGTTAAGTCTCCTAGTTCTCGCGAAATCAACTTTCGCTATCTGAAGAAGTGTTGATGAGCAGTAATGGACAAAAAACACAAAAAATAATAATTTAGCGCCACAAGCGAGAATATCCACCTTATCACATTGGCGGTTTGCGAACGTTTTCAAAGCGGATCAGATGCGCAGCGAACACGCCGCGAGCACGCTGCGAATACGCAGCGTACACAACGTGCGTTATCCATTATTGTCACTCGGCAATTTGCCGTGAATGCTGTATGTACTCGCTGGCAATTGGCGACCTATAACGTTCACAAACGTGATTAATGTGGCTTCGATGACCGGACTGTACAGAGCTTCTTATAGATCTGCGTTGTTTGAAATGAGATAGGTAAACAAGAGTAGTGTTACCATTATTCCTTCACTATTATCGTCAAAACAATTGCATTCGCGTAAGAAAAAAAATATAAGAGTTCCTGATGTGGAGAGGTGTAACTAGTTATTTCCGAGGCCACAGACGCGCAAATTTTTGGACGTTATTACCAAAACTAAACCTGGGGGCTTAGTACGAGAATGTTATGGTATTCGAAAATATATGAAGTTTCGTTTCCTTCAATACATTTTCTGACAGTGTCCTTAGTTTTCTCATCGTTTCCGCTAGGGGCGCTGCCAGTAAATGTATGGAAGGAAATGAAACTTCATATCGTTTGTAAAAATTTCCAAACTCGTACTAAGACCCTAGAACCTTTCACGTTGCTTCGTATGGCTCGGTTGACGGATTCTTGATAGAATTGAGCTTTTATTTCCTTAATCCGGTGCTCTAAGATCCGCTGAGTTTCAGGCCAACTCAAGCAAGGATCCCTCAATCCAGAAGTACGAAATAACGTGTTTCCATGTTCATGTGTTTGACGACCTCTGTGGCGCGGCGGGAGAAGGTTGGCCTGCGAAGCAGGAGGTTGCGGGTTCGATTCCCGCCTCGGAATAAATATTTGTGCGATCGCAGATATTTGTTCAGGGTGTTCTGGGTATTTTCTATGTATAATAAAAAATATCTATCTATGTATTATATTGTATTAAGTATATTAGTTATCTAGTACCCATAACACAAGCTCTGCTTAGATAATGCTAGATAATGTTGTGTGAACTGTCCAGCATTATTTATTTATTTTATTTTTATATGTTTTCGATATTTTGGTTTTACCGTTTGTGATCACGATAGAGGTGTATGTATACACCTAGCGTTGGTACTTAGACGGTTTTAAAAAAAACACTTGTGTTTTCACAACTATAGTACAGGTTTTGTCTGGTGATTTGTGGTACATAATACAACTTATAATTTTAATTTCTTGTTGCAGTCGAAGCAACGTGCTTCAATCAAATGGCTGTTATCGAAGGCGTTCAACAACAGGGTCCCAGAGAATCTTCAGGAGCCGTTCTACAGGGATCATGAGGTAAGGCAATTAATTCCACTATTATGAAACTGTCGTAGAAAACCATTTGTAGAAGGTTTTACAGTTTTTTTTATTATTAAGACTGCCCTCCCAGCATGGAGAAATCTTCACACAAAAAAACGCCACGCGCCGCTCGAAAAAGCGGTTATTATTGAATATCTAGTGAAATATAGATAATTTTAAAAAACCCCGCCGGCGAACCCTCCGTTTTATTGTATTAATTTTATTTATCCAATTTTTCACCCAATAATCAGTACCATATTGATTAACAATCGAATCTAGCCAAAAGTTAGAGGTAACTTTGTGTTTTTTTTATCGAGAAAATTTTGTCCTAACTTGTTTCTGTTTGGGTGATCCCTCGGTATTATAATGTAGTACCCATGCATATTTTTAATTTGAATATTGTACTTGATTTAGTCAGTTAATAATCTAATCTAAGGTTGGTAATTTTGCGTTATACCCCACCTTAATGTATTTTTGAATGTTTAAGATATCAAAAGTTTTTTTTTCTGATAACAGATCATTGTTCTCACCTCTATCACTGTACTTTATTTAACTCTCACGTTTGTGATAACTTTGTTGTCAAACATGTTGTTTGTTTTTCACGATTTTAAATCACACAAATTCCTAAATGTAAACACTTGGCTCTTTTCCTGTTCTAGAGCGTTTACAATTACTTGTTATTAAGTAGTTGTTTGATTATTTGTGCATTGCGAGCAGGCAATTTAGTTTATGATTTCCATTACGTACTAATTACTGTTTGGATACTATAGAATAGAATAGAATATTTATTTATTAAGACAACAAGAGTCCAACTTATTAGTAACACAACTTAAAACTAGGTTAGTAATTAATAATAAACAATGATTTAGTCCTCTGGACGAGCTTCCAAACCAGAGGACAATCGAAACGATCAGAGAACGCGCTTAGGATGCTGTTGCTGCTCGCGCGAAGCCTGCTCAACAGTGAGGCCGTCTTTTTGCGCCAGATGGCGTCAAAGGTGTCAGTACGCGCCTCGGCAAACATACCTGAAGCGCTGCAGAAGCGCGGAAGCCGCAACAGAGCCCTAAACGCATTGTTGTATTGGACCCGCAGAGCATTGTAAGCTTTTTGGGTATAGTTGAACCACAGACTCGCTGAGTACAGAGATGTACAGTACCTACGCCTTGAATAAAGTAACTATGCTTCATTGCATAACCAGTATTTATTATCGTCAAAACAGTTCCAAACTCACGTTTTGAATCATTGTTGTGTTACATAATGTCCTGTTTCTGATGGCTTTTCGATGCGAGCTCTAACTTACTAGAGACTCAATGTATTTTTTTGAGGTCACTGCTGTAAGTTTTGCTTGTCTCAATATTAAACTACTATCTTTCATTAGTTTAGTTGGCTCCCAGTTAAATAAAAGTCCTATCTGCTTTATAGAGCTCCAGACATCCAGATTCTTATCTACCGTGTGTCTTATTCTCCGATTAGAATACTTTTTTGTGCCTTCACTTTTGTTTTCATATCTTCAGTCTGAGGGTTTTCTTTAATAAAATCTGTTTGTGTACAACCTGATATCACCATATTAGGATTGTACCCATACTTGTCCACTTTATAGGTGTTATTAGCCCCGGTCTTAATTTGATTGCGAAATATATTACGAGAGTAATGCCTTTAAGTGACTTTGTTTATGAACGGGTCGAGACCGGTTTCAAAGATCAGATTTTCGGCTTACATAACTTGAATGAAACTTTCTCGTGGTTCATAAAAAGCTCGTAGGATATTACAAATACTTTATTCATTTGCAAATTCGTTATTAAACTTGTAATTTTAATTGTTTGTTCTACCTCTCATGTTGTTTTTGACGACCGCTGTAGCGCGTCGCGCGAGATGCGAGAGGTTGCGGTTCGATTCCCGCTGCGGAACAAATGTTTCTATGATATTTGTTCCGGGTCTGGGTGTTATGGTACTTCGTTCTCGTGGTATCTGATACCCACGATACAGGGAATCCTAGTGTGGGGTCAGGATGTATGAACTGTTGGATGTTATGTTATATTGCTATTGCTCTATCAAATATTTGAATGTGAATACCTAATAAAATCGTCAAAATTTTCTAACCTTGAATAAAAGTTAGGGTATGGTGAAGCTTGGTATTGATCGGAGCCATCCATGGTTACGTGGCTTAGATGTAGTCACGCGAGCTGCTCAGTGCTGGAGGAATGTTCATTTGGGAGTGCCCTGTGTTATCTGAACTTGTGTAATTGTACCTTTTATCAGTGGACAGTTATGATATGGCTGTCACCAGACGGGAGCGTGATGAGAATGATAAAGTAAGGATTCTAGGGATTGTAGGAAGGCACTAAATTTACTGGTTAGAATCAGTTCATAACGGAATTGTTTTCAGCCATAGGTCTGATAATCGTCTTGCCTCATGATCATGAATTCATGAACAACGAAAAAATAAGCTTTGTACTTAAAACTGTATGAACTCTAACTATGTCCTTTTGTCATATTAAATTTTGCTTCCGAAGTCACTTACAACTTAGCTTCGTCTTTGAAATTACCAGCCATCAAATCGAACGGACTTGGTAGATTTTATCTGCTATTTCCAGATTTGCTTAGTCTGGCTGGGGTAATGCTGGGTTCCACGAAGTTTGTACATTTAGCAGAACCCCCTCTCGGCGGATATCCAACACAACTGTTGTTGTTGCAACTTGCAAACGAGTTCAAGGATCACATTTTAAAACTAAATATTGTTAACACATCGATAAAATAAAGTAGTAATTCAGTGCAGAAATTTTTAATCAGCAACTTTTTCCAGTTTTTTTTTTAATACTACTTAATGACGGAACAAGCAGATTGCCCAGATGTTAAGCGGTAACCTCTGCCTATGAACAGTGCATTACCTCATAGGTCACGTCCACCTGGACGCACCATATGTTGCATTGCCCGCGCCCGCCACCCTGAGACATAAAGATGAAAAGTCTCATGTGCCTGTAATTTCACCGGCACCCTTACCCTTCAAACCGGAACACTGCAATGCGAGCACTAATGCTTTGCGGCAGAAATAGGTATGGTGGTAGTACTTCCCCGGACGAACTCTTTCACAAAAAAGCTCTACTAATACTAAAATACAGTACAGTACTAATATACAGTAAAGGAATGTTTCAAGAGTAAATTAACTCTAGTATAAAGAAAGCATCTTATCTAACATCGCCATGTCTTTCGCACAGTGCCATAGATAAGCAAACAGTGTTCTAAGTACCTACATCTACATTGTCACGATGTATAAAACTTTGAAAAGTATCTGAGAAGCTAAACTAGTAAATAGATGAACTGTTCACGCCTCGGTAATTCGCGTAATGTATCCTAACAGTAATTTAATTTACCTCTTATCAGAATTAACCATTGTTTGCTAACAAGATATGATAGACATGTTTATCGATCTGTCTGATAAGTTTTACTCACTGTCCAGTGCGTGAGATATATTATAGCTAATGGGATTGTTACTCCTACGTCGAGACATCAGATTTTCGGTCCTATTTCATAGAATCTGTGGACAAAGTTGATTGAACTCTGCAGAGGTTACCGCAATATGGTTTTGTTAGAAGTTCGTCGACCATTGCGGATTATAGTGTGATTAGTTAGTTATTAGGATATTTTGATTATAATAGAGCCTTGACAAAAAACGCAATCTAATCATATTTTACTTGATGCCACACACCTTGCTGAAAAAAGGAGTTCCATCCGTTTCAAAAACAAATCTAAACTTTCTAGCATCCTTTGAAATCATAATTTGAGGTATTCTGCCTCGTCGATGTCGTCGTTCCGAATCGTGTTCCGCGTCGGAAATAGTTCTTAATGAATGAACATTCGACTAAAATCTTACCAAAAATAAATTAGCTCCAACATATTATTGAACCCCCTAATGTTCAAGGACGGAAGATTCAAATTGGAATACCTCTAAGCAGAAACAAAATTTGTTTAGAAGTTCGCCGTTAAAAATAGTCTGTGCCATTTCCGCCTCTGGGAAAATGTGATCTTTTGTTCTTTTCTCATTTATCCGTGACTAAGCAGGTCCTGTTACAAACCTGGATGTATTTTCTGGGGTTGTTTTACATAAATTGCATATTGCGTCTGTTTCTGTTGTGATTTGTAGAGTTGTAGTACTGCTCTGCCGTATTGCCGGACCATTTGTATTTGAATGTGCTCATAGTTTGTGAATACTAAACACTACGGTTCGGACTGTGGCTGGTTTGCATGAATGTTAAAGTCAATGAACTGTTCGCCTTCTACCACCATTCAATAACTAGTGTTGGTGTTACCTTTCCTATTGTTTCTATTGCTACTTAGTATACGAAGTATATTAGATGAGAAATTTGCTGATATCTATCGAGAGACATTGTATTGCATATCTTTCACTTTTTTGTGCGTCTGCGAGTAAGGCCTGGTAGAGTTTTCTATTTATGAGTCAATCAATGTCCTGTATTGTATATAATCAATGAGTCAACTGGAGTTGCATCTATCTCTATCATGAGTCATTCATTACTTTAGGTATTGAAGAATCAAAAGCAGTCTTATTCTAGCAATACATACAACACGCAACGCATTACGCAGTAGTGAGATTCTGCTGTCGATCGTCGCCACTCCCCTTGACCCAGGCGCCAAAAGATCCTTTGATGCGACTGGTCGTTTTTTCCCTGACTTGTTGAATTCGTTTTGTCATTCCACAGACTAATTACGTACACGACATCTAGAGATTAGACGTTTTTGGTCAACCGTACCAGGAATGTGTTTGGAATAATATCTTAAGTGATGATTTTGTTTACTGAATTCTGATTCTGGGTAAATACCCTGAATCTTTGGAATTTTATCATCCTATTTTCGGAAAACAGGCGTGAATTGCTAGTCTGTACAATCCACTTTATTTTCTCCTTTTAACAATTTGAAACAACGCATCCAAGCAACTGTTTTTGTATTTTACCTTGCCGGATATGGAGCACACGGCATTATTGACGTTAAGGTGATTATAGCCTCGAACGACCTTGGGCATCTGGGCGGAGCCTAGGAAATGTTACATCCCGAGCCCGCACCACACGCCATGCATAAACATTGGCACAATATTCAGAAACAATGAAGAATAGCAGCGCGCGGCGCGCGCGGCAGCGGGCGCCGGCCGCGGCGTGGAGCGCGGTGTGCTAGTCATAGACCGCGGCGCGCGGCAGGCGGCAGCCGCGGTTTGGCACAAGGTGCTCTAGTCATGCAGTCATATCTGTTGTCTAGTTTGTTGTGTTTGAGAACTCGTGCACTTTTGATTTTGAGCATCGGAAATTATGCGCTATTGTATAGTATATGCGTGGCGGCATTGTTGATTTTCCTTAGCTTTGTTTGCTAGTCCTGTCTAGATATAAACAGATATAAACAAACCTAGTAATAATACTATTAAAACTTCCGTGAGTAAGTCAGGGGGTCAGTTTTGATGTGACCTCTTTATTTACGAATGTGCCGGTTGATGAGACGATCGGTATTATCGCTGATTTGATTAGCAGTTCTACATTGCCAACTGAATATGCGGAATGGACAGCTTATTGCCTTCGTAGTTGTTATTTTGCTTGGCAAGGCGAGTTTTATCTCCAGGTGGATGGAGTGGCTATGGGGTCCCCAATAGCTCCGGTGGTGGCGAATATCTTTATGGAATGGTTTGAGGAGGAGGTGTCAAGAAATGGTGAACAGAAGTCGCGATACTGGTGGCGCTACGTAGATGATATTTTTGCCATTATAGAGAGGGACGCCCTGGTAGACTTTGTTTCATACCTAAACACGGTACATAGTAAGATACAGTTTACGGTTGAGGAGGAACAGAACGGTGTCTTACCTTTTCTGGATGTAAAGGTTATTAGGGAGGCCAGTGGCAGACTATCCCATGCAGTATATCGTAAGCCAACCCATACAGACAGGTATTTGAAGGCAGACTCTCATCACCATCCGTCACAGCTATCTGCAGTGCCCAGATCACTTATAAATAGGGCGTTGGCGTTGTGTGACGAACGACATGTAACGACTGAGCTGGAACATGTGAGATCGGTACTGGAGGCTAATGGGTACAACTGGCGCCAATGTTCCCGTTGGGCTAGTGGTAGTGAACAAAGACGACCAGCTAGAGTGGAACGATGTCCTGTTTATCTGCCGTATGTTAAAGGAGTAACAGACAGAATCGGATACCTATTAAGACGGCGGTACGATATTAAAACAGTGTTTCGTCCCCCGGGGCAACTGAGGAATATGCTGCGGTCACCAAAGGATAAGGACCCATTAAATGTGCCTGGGGTGTATAAAATACCTTGTGATTGCGGCAAATCCTATATAGGGGAAACACGTCGTAATGTTAAGATCCGACTCGCCGAACATATACGTAGTGTCAGGAATGTGGATGTGGTAAAATCGGCTGTAGCTGAACATGCGTGTCTCCCGGATGCGGTTCATTTTATTAGGTTTGACCAAGCTTCTGTACTGGCAAGAGAGAAGTTTTGGGTGCCAAGAAAAATACGCGAGGCTATAGAAATTCACCGCCATTCGAATTTCAACAGAGACCAGGGATGGATGTTGCCGCATGCTTGGAAACCAATTCTTGACACTGGACCTGCAAAGTCTTTGACAGCGTTAGTCAAAAATCCGGACACTGTGAGTTACGTGTGTTCCCGCCTTTACGATGATCGGCGCAGTACGGGCGATGATTCATGCCATTCGGGTGATGACGGGAGTGCGAGCGTTGCCGAAGTTCCGGCATCTACCAGTCGTGAGCTCCGGGCGCGCGCCCGCAGTGATCGCCGGGAAGCCGTCGCGTATACTCCTTGAGGAAGGGGGTATTAAGTCCCAGAAACTCGAGTCGGGTGTTTTACTCGGAACAAGTACCTACGTGAGTTATTACCGGTTTTTTCAATTAAACCTAGTAATGGTAGATAATGAAATAGGTACACTGTCCCTTGGATTAAGAAATAAAGACAACAGGTTATTGGGAGACAAATCAAAATATGTACTATAAAATATGTTTTCTTTAGGTCAGGCAAAACCATTATGAACTAATAAATATACATACATACATAGACGACACACGCCTTTTTCCCGAAAGTGTAGACAGAGCCAATAAATATAAATAATAGTACCTATTTTTTACATACCTAGTAGTTTTATTGGTTCTTAACGGTTTATTCCTGAATACACCAATGGACCAAATATTTGTTCCGGGTCTGGGTGTTATGGTACCATGGTACTCGTAGTTTCTGTTTTTTTTTTTTTTTTTTTTTAGTTTATTTGGGTAAACAAACAGTAACACAATATATTTAACTAAGCTAGTATTAAATTAAGAAACAAAAATCAAAGTGAGACCAACACCGTTTACCACAGATTACAAACAAAAATCAAAGTGAGACCAACACCGATACCTGATACCCACAACACAGGGATGCCTTGTGTGGGATCAGGAGTGTGACTGTTGGGTGTTACGTTACGTTATCTACTATAAGTATAAGTACGTATATGAAAAATCACGAATGAAAAATCTCGAACGAAAAATCTCGGATGAAAATTCTCGAATGAAAAATCTTAAATGAAAAATCTCGAATGAAAAACACCGATTGAAAAATATCGAATGAAAAATCTCGAATGGGAAAAATTTAATGAAAAATCTCAAACGAAAAATCTCGAATTAAATATATATAAATATAAATATAAAAGCCTTTATTTCTACTAAAATAATATACATTAGAAAAACTACATACAAAATTAAAATTAACTATTTACTTGCTATATTTAGTTTTTGTCTTTCTGTTATCGATATTTTTTTTCCATGTTTCCTTTTTATTTTGTTTTATGTACAGTTTTATTCTTCTACTTCTTCATGTAACAGTTTCCTATTTCGTTTCTTATGCCTAGGTAGGTAATGTATTGCTGACTGTTAGTAGTCGCCTCTTCGGCGTAGGCCTACGAATTAAATATATCGAGTTTTTTCATTCTAGATTTTTCATCCGAGATTTACCATTCGAGATTTTTCATTCTAGATTTTTCGTTCGTGATTTTTCATTCGAGATGTTTTTTCGAGAATTTCATTCGAGATTTTTCATTCGAGATTTTTCATTCGAGAATTTTCATCCGAGATTTTTCGTTCGAGATTTTTCATTCGTGATTTTTCAATTAATTTAACAGCCTCCTTGCCTGTTAAATTAGGAGGCTTAGGTATTCGTAAAATTTCAAGTGTAGCCCTACCAGCGTTCTTGTCTTCCGTCTATAGCACTTGTTCTTTGGTTAATAAAATTCTATCACCTTCTCTTGTGGCTCTTTCTGGCAACACACTCAAAATTTCATACTTAGACGAGGCTCGAAATGCTTGGCATAGTGCTTGCCCCAATACTACTCCCCCCAAATCTCTTTCGTCTCAACGGCAATGGGACGGGCCTCTGTGCGAGATGACGCGGAATTGTCTGTTACAAACGTGCTCAAGCTCCACAGATCGTGCTCGTCTCCTGGCCGTTTCCAAATGGGAGTCAGGGTTTTGGTTGCAAGCACTTCCATCACAAAATACTGGTACTTTAATGGATCCAGTTTCTTTCCGTATTGCAACTTCTTTACGGTTGGGTGTAGGGTGCTGTGCGGCATCACTGCCAGTGCGGTACTGCTGTTGATCAGCTTGGTCACCACGGATTATCGTGCACCAGGGCTGCCGGTAGGATTTCCCGCCACGCTAGCCTTAATGATATCATTCGCCGGGCCCTTACCAGCGTTAACATTCCAGCCATTCTAGAACCGAATGGTCTGTTTCGTGACGATGGTAAGCGGCCTGATGGCATGACTCTTGTTCCGTGGGAGAAGGGTAGGCCTTTGGTGTGGGACGCTACATGCGTTGATACCCTTGCGCCATCTCATCTGTCCGGGACATCAGTTAGGGCCGGTGCGGCGGCAGATTCCGCTGAGGACCTCAAAAGACGCAAATATGCAAATCTCGACAGAGCTTACTTATTTGAGCCTTTCGGGGTCGAGACTCTGGGTCCGTGGGGTTCCGGGGCCCATCGCGTTTTCAAAATTATTTCAGGGCATCTGGTCGAAGCGACGCGTGACCCGAGAGCTGGCTCTTATCTGACTCAACGCATTAGTATTGCCATTCAGCGTGGCAATGCAGCCAGCATCTTAGGGATGCTTCCGTCTGGTAGTGATTTGGATCAGTTGAGCTACCTTTAGATCACTTGTAGCGGTCTTCAGGTAGCACAACTGTTTCATATGTATTTTGTACATACCTTGTATTATTCTTTCTGTAAATAAATGTATTTAATATCATACGTACTTAAATAAATAAATAAATAATAAATAATGCTGGACAGTTAACACAACATTATCTAGCCCCAAGCTAAGCAGAGCTTGTGTTATGGGTACTAGATAACTGATATACTTAATACACAATATATAATATAGATAGATATTTTTTATTATACATAGAAAATACCCAGAACACCCTGAACAAATATCTGCATATCGCACAAATATTTGTTCCGAGGCGGGAATCGAACCCGCAACCTCCGGCGTCGCAGGCGAACGTTCGCCCGCCTCGCCACAGAGGTCGACTTATTCTTATAGTAGATAACATAACATAACACCCAACAGTCACATACATAGTCCTGATCCCACACAAGGCATCCCTGTGTTGTGGGTATCAGAAACTACGAGTACCATGGTATTGTAGACCCGGAACAAATATTTTCAGATCATACAAACATTTGTCCCGCAGCGGGAATCGAACCCGTAACCATTCGCATCTCAGCCGGCTACTCGCCCGACGCGCTACAGAGGTCGTCAAAGATAAGAAACCAACAAGCGTCCTCGCGCAAACAAGATATCTAAACGAAAACGATCAATATTTACAATGTTTTGTTCAAGAACACACAGCACAACTAAAAAACTACGATGAGTACACTAACTGCTATCGTGTCTTATTGTGCCCGAACCAGTCGGTGGCACTCATAGGAGCGGAGCAAAAAAGTGACGCGGGTACCCCGTGCGAACGCTTGGGCCGGACTGACTTCCGCGGCCGAACCGCCCGTGGCAGCTCGTTTTACAGTTTTTGTTTTGTTGTTTAAAAATGATAATTATTTTTGAAAATGTAAACATATCATGTGTAAAGTCTGAAAATTGTCTATAATATTGTGAAAGAATCATTAAAATAGCTGCAGGCGTTTGGAAGGAGTAGGAATTCTTGCGTAAATTATAGGGAACAATGTTTTATTTTTTACTGTCAAAAGCAACAGCAATTAAAAAAAATTAAACATATTGTTCTATTCTTGACTATATTATACCCATTAAATGATTTTTTTTAAATAATTTGGGCTATTTTTGTAGGAGGAGTAGGCTTTCAAAATAGGTCTATTTTGTGTTTCGGCAAAACTAATCGTCTTAAATACGATCCTCGTGAAAAATTAAACATACAAATTTATTTTTATTTAATTTTTTACAATTTTGGGAAAACTTACAGACAGCTAAACACAAATATAATGAAACAATGGGTAAATACATAAAGGCTAATTACAAGTTTCCACGTATAGCACGAAAGAAAAACTTAATTTAAACAAAACAGTCCCTAAATATAGACGAATTCTACACTATTAAAAAGCAAATAAAAATAATAATATGAATAATTATTTTATTACAGCAATAAGTAGTTACACAAGTAGGTACGTTAAATACCTATTGGGGGTACCCATTAATAACCATTGCTATAAAATTAATTAATTTGTCTTTATTATCGTCATTTTTCACGCCCGCACCCCTTAGAGCAATGTTCGCTAAAATATCGATAAGAATAACCACCAAAACGGAGCACAGCGATCCACGTCACTCGGCTCCGCTTTGGTGGGTATCGGGCCTATGAAGACATGACAATGCGACAACCGTATCATACGTAACGCGGGGACAAAAATGCCAGTTTGAAGACAAAACCATTACTGTAATATGCTTATTTGCCTGTTGTTTAGCCGCTATTGTACAGTTGACTGTGTTTTGAAGACGTCGACCTGCTTGTTGAACTTCTATGAATGGGCTCTGTGTAATTTTGGCTTGGAAATTTTAATTTGTATTGACAAATATTTCGTTTGTCTTGTATGGTTGTAAACCTTTGAATTAATTTATGGTGTCTGTTGCTCCAGCTATAAACTTACTTAAGAACCTTTGATGTTACTACTCAGTGTTGTCACATCTACCAATTTTTTGGTAGATCTACCAATTTTACCTCCATTCTACCTATCTACCACCCTCGGCCTAAAATCTTCCTATTTTTCAAAATATAACGATTGTAAACAATTCTCCTCGCGTGTAACGAAACGTTACTTACTTACTATTCGAATTTAGCCTGTCTTGTAGTTTTTGCACTTAAAACGGAACGCGCTAAGTGAAATAAGCGAATGATGAGGCACAGAGTATACAGCTACGGAGTGAAATTGACATTGACATTGACAATGATATCTGTCACAACTGACTGACGCTTGCTTGACATTGTCAATTTGACATTGACAGTGGGGCGTTCACGATTGTTCCGAAATTTTTTATCATTAAAAATGTACTCAAACTTGATTGGTAGAACTACCTATTTGTAATTTCAAATTCTACCAATTTTTACTAATTTTTGCACCTTGTTCTACCATTTTGCCAAAATTGTATGTGACAACACTGTTACTACTACCATCGCAAAGCACAACGCTCTAGCTAGTAGGTAATGTAATTTAATTAATATCTCTAAAGTAAATTCTAAATTGAAAGAAAAGTGTTAACGAGAAAAGAGCTCTAACAAGAACTATTCAGAGTAGAAGGGGAAAAATGGTTGGTCATCTTAAAACATTAAATCTCCAGAAAAATCATTATAGAATCATTTTCTTATTTTCGAATCATTGAATTATTTTTATATATTAGGTATATTAATTATGTTAGGTATTTATATAGCTAGTTATTTAATTATGTAGGAGTAGAGTAGGTATTTAATTATGTTAATAATTTAATCTCGACCTATAAATATTCTCAATAGCACCTACTCTACATTACACAAAGGTTAGCTGGAAGAAAATGCTAATTAGCATTAAGTTCGCCATGTACTGCTTTTTTGTCTTGTGCAATAAATAATTTTCTATCTATCTATAGAAGGTAAAATAGAAGGAAAACGAGGATGAGGAAGACCGCGAACGAGTTACATGAGCCAGATAAAGGAGAAGGTCGCTGTCATGTCGTATAGGAGGTAAAAGAGACCGGATTAGAACGAGACAAATGTAGAGAATGCATCGGTTGCACCGACAAGAATCTTGAATGAAATAATTAAATTCGGATTGGGGTTTAAATCTGGCATTTTTAAAGAAACGGCGTACTTTTTTTCTAATTACATTTTAATTTGTTTTTCGAGTTACTTCGTGTAATTTTGGTGGCATTTTAACCGGTCTAACTTGGATAAATAGCACATTGTGTGGTGTAGTTAAATTTAAGTGAAGTCTTTTCGAAATGGTGGTTTTTTCCTTGCCAAAACCAGGTTTTTCTGCCACCAGTTAAACTGGGTCATGACTTGACGGAGACTCTTGACAACTTGACTATTTACGATTACTTGTTATTTATTCATGAAAAATTTAATGAATTATTAATACTTGACTCTCTAAATTGATGCTAATATAGCACAGAAGCCATAAACTAAAAAAAAACTGATTAGAGCAAAATATTGAACTGGTCCGTTCCTAGGTCAAATAATTAGGTAAGTAACATATTTTGTTGTAAGAATTTCATAGACCACTTGAACCGTTCAACGATTAATGCAATAAATAATTATTTCTTCGCACGATATTACTGGTCTATTGTAATGTAAGCTAAGTGCCGTAATCGACAATATCGATAAAATTACGAGTTTAGGCTAAAAGTGAGAGCTAACGAGGTCGATATTGGCATATTGTCTAGTAAATACGTCGCAGTTCGCACTTTTGTGTCGCTTAGCGGTTTGCGAGTCTTGGTCAATGAGATGTTAATGTCGTAATATGTTCGATTTTGCAATAAAACTAGTTTTAGTTGTCATGTGTCGTTTACCCGGCGGTGGCAGGTTTTGGGGCACGCGACTGACACAGATTTCTGCCGTAACCTACTACTTTAGAGTCTAAAGTAGTAACGGTTTGGTTACTACTTTAGACTCTAAAGTAGTAGGTTATTATTATTATAACACAAACACACACACATACATACACATGTAGTCACAGAATAAATAATATGGTGTAGTCTAAAGTTTAGACTACGAATACACATGGTTTGGTTGGACTCGACTAGTGGGAACTTCTAATATATGAAGTTTTAAGTTTGTTTTGAAATATTGCTGTTCTTTTCTCAACGAATTGTGTCCAATACATAATATACATAGACACGCCTTTATTTGTAGGCCAAAAAAAGTTTTTTTTTTTAGCTGTCGGTCCCGGCTGTTATTGATCAATAGCAGTCGATAAGCCATGTCAGAGGCCCTCGGGCGGCTTGACAAACTCTGACACCAGAGGCCAGCACTACCTCATACGAAACGACGACGGTTTGTAGGCATAGCCTCAATGGGCCTCTTTTCATAGTTGGTTGCACCATCGTGGAATATAGACGTGACAAGTGGTGTGCTCATCGCCGCCAATGCTTCCCACTATTGTCTCGGCTAACGCGTTCTTCTAGTACTAACACATTCCATAATAAACTAGCAACCAGGACAAATCTTATACCAACGAATCGTATCAACAAGCACTAAATACTTTTTTAAAAATTTGATTTGATTTACGGATGAAGCAGATTTCGCAGCTGATATTAAGCGGTAACCTCTGCGGATAACAATGCATTACCACATAGGTCACGTCCACCTAGGACGCGACCTACGTGGAATTGCACTACGCTCGCCAGCTGGAGGCCAAAAGATGAAAAGTGAAATAAACTTGAATACCTGTTATTGGTTTTTATCACACTTTTATTTTTATTTTTTTGTTATGTGCGGTACCCGTAACTTCCAAACCGGAACACAGCAATGCGTGGACTACTGCTTTGCTGCAGAAATAGATATGGTAGTAGTACTTCACAGAACGAACTCTTTCACAAAAAGCTCTACTTCTACTAAAAACGTATTAATTGAATATCGAACTAAAACACGACTTTCAACAATCTCGGAATGGCCAAACCATGTTTGGAAGTCAAAATCTAGACTACTGTTTAAATTAGGTTCCATAGTTTATTGAGCTTTCTAGCTCAGTTGTAGGGCAGGGGTTGTAATTTGATAATGACGTCATAATGACGAGCCGTCTGGCTCGTACGACCGCACCCGGTCTCGGCAAGGTTATACGTGTTCAGATATTCCTACCCCCTCTAATGCGACAATCATTGACGCCAACCCTACTTTATAATCACTTTACTTTTTATCTAGTACCCATAACAAAAGCTCTGCTTAGCTTGGGGCTAGATAATGTTGTGTAAACTGTCCAGCATTATTTATTTTATTTATTTATTTTTATAATGTCCTTTGTAAAAATTGCAGATTAACTTCTTTTCTGTGCACCCCTACTATAACGGCTGGTAACATCAAAATGATTCCTACCAAATGTGCGAGAAAACTCTCAAAATGTTTCAAGTTTTCTAAAATATTTTTGTTGTTCCTAGGTTAAATAGAAGTAAAAAAAAACTTGCAAACAGAAAGTTGAAAAAAACCTGTTTTTGGCAGCTCATCATGATTTTGTTTTCCATTTCTTTTGAAAATAAAAAATTGTCTTACTCTACTTAATTAGCTCTATGATAAGGTAGGACAGGTTTTTTTTTCACTTTACTTGGAACCCCTTCACAAAAATGTTAAAATAATTATTTGTTATACTTATTTGGCTTTGAGTCAGTAAGATAGGTACATAAATAGTGCATATGAAGACTTTAGCTTCAACGGTTTAGCCGCTAGACCCTTGTGATTATGACAGACGGACGGACGGATGAGCGAGAGCAATAGGGCTCCTTTTGTACCCTTTGGGTGCGGAACCCTAAAAACACGAGTCTGACGCGTTTTGAGCAAAATACCAATTGACTAATATGTTCTGCCTGTTCAAGCCTCAAGGTCAATATAACTTGAAATCGGCCTTTGACATAACATTTATTTTAAAATCCAATTTTATTGCGTTGTGTGTGTCGTTATTGGTTAGATACGCTTTCATTCCATTCGAGAGTATTAGTGGTCCTTAGGCCGTAGATAAAGTAACATTCTACTAGCGATGGCGCTTGTAGAAAAGCCAACAATGTATGAGATTGACGTAAGCTATCGAAATATCACGTGGTCTATTGTATTGTATTACGACTGTGGAAATGGAATCGCTTCGAAGCGAATGCAACTTGGCTAGGCCGGCTGGTCTGGTGAACGTATCGAGAAAGTGCGAGAGACCCCCCTCGAAGCTGTTTAGCACCTTAATAAGTGGCTATGGAACGTGTAAATTACAGCAAACAAGAGCCGCAGAGTACCTTTTCCGTCCTATTTAAAAATAGGACGTGACCTAACATTGATCTACATAGATTCGCATCTCAGTACATTAGGTATTTGTCACATTGTAATAAGACAAGCGCTCGACAAAACAGCTGTTCAGTAGAACGTACATATATACATAAAAATAAACAAATAATAAATTATGCTGGACTTAGTTCACACAACATTATCTAGCCCCAAGCTAAGCACAGCTTGTGTTATGGTTTCAAGATAACTGATATACTTAAGGCGCGATAGGTTCTCAAATGTCTCTAGAATTTTAAAGTTTTTGATAAGAACTTTCATAGTTTTCTATGAAGAAAAAAATATATGATAATCTTGAGCTTTTTATCTAGTGAAATCAATAATTCAATACAAAATTTGAATTACTTCACTCGATAAAAAAAAATAACAAAGATACCTCCTTTTTAAAATTTAAATGCTATTTTTCACTCACTTCTCTCACGTTTTAATTTTTGAGACATTTGGTTACATTTTAGTTATTATTTGAGTTAGTGAATTCATCAACAAAATTAAACAATACTTTGAACGACATTTTTATATAATTTGTTTATACATAAAAACACGGTATCAGAGCGTGCGCTCGCCTTCTTCGCCTCATACAAAAAATTTCGTTGAACCTATAGCGCCTTAATACAATATATTACATAGATAGATATTTTTTATTATACATAGAAAATACCCAGCACACCCTGAACAAATATCAGCAGATCGTACAAATATTTGTTCCGAGGCGGGAATCGAACCCGCAACCTCTTGCATCGCAGGCGAACTTACGCCCGCCGCGCCACAGAGGTCGTCACACATAGTACATACGTAGACACACGTCTTTTTTCCCGAAGGGGAGTAGGCAAAGCCTCAATGGGCCTCTTTTCACAGTGGATTGCACTATCGTGGAATATAGACGTGACAAGTGGTGAGCTCATCGCCGCCATTGCTTCGCACGACTGACTCTGCTAACGCTTTCAACCAGTAATAACCTATTCCATAATAAGCTAGCAGCCAGGACAAATCTTACCAACAAGTCCGGGTAATCCCTTAGTCCCTCGGCTTTTCGACATCCACGGGAGGAGACTGACGTATATTCTTAGGCCGGACACACCGCAGCATTATGCAGTAGAACGTGCTCCTACCATATCCTCCCATTATAGTATTTTGCACAGTTTATCAATAATTCTTTCAGTGACGGTGAATGATAAGAAGTTACCTGGAAATTGAATGATTGGGCGTTGATGATCAATAGTGTTCTTTGTGCGTTCTTGTGTAACAAATGACATGACGACCTCTGTGGTGCGGTGGCGACTAGCCGGCTGGGATGCGAGAGGGTTTGATTCCCGCTGCAGTACAAATGTTTTTATGGTCTGCATATATTTATTCCGAACCTGGATTGTACCATGGTATACTCATGATAACCATGACACAGGGGATCCTAGTATAGGATCGGACTATGTATGCGACTAAAGGATGTTCTGTTATGTTCAAGGGCTTGGAATAGTGACGTAGGGTTGTCTTAGAATCAGCCTTTTTCGGTCGTCATTAGGTAGGTACCTCAGAACCTTAAAAGTTTATAATTGCCCTTCTTCTTCTTTCTTCTTTAGTTCTCGTTATTGATTGATCAGAAGAAGTACGAATATAGAGATAATCCAATCATCAGTTTAGATGAATATAACCACATTGTAGTACAATCGAAGTTGACCATCAGCCACTTTGAAGGGTTGAAGGCAAAGGAATCTGCCAACTCTACGTCATTCAGCCAATGCCTGAAATCGTATAAACGTATATTTTGTTTAGAGTTGAAATATTGTAACTCGTATTGGATCTCTCACGTAGTTTTTTCCGTATTGCAACTTCTTTACGGTTGGTTGCAAGATGCTGTGCCCCTCATCACTGCCAGCGCTACGGGGCGGTTGATCAGCTTGGTCACCACGGATTATCGTGCTCCAGGGCTGCCGGTAGGATTTACCGCCAGGCTAATCTTAATTATATATAACTAGCGACTCGCCCCGGTTTCGCACGGGTAGCCCCCGGTGACCCCCTACCCCTCCCCCCTATGTCAATCTCCTGGTTCTAAGCTACCTCCCTACTCATTTTCAGACAAATCGGTTTACCCGTTCTTGAGTTATAAGTGGTGTAACTAACACGACTTTGTTTTATATATAATATATAGAGTCCTATTAAGTTCCTTCTGCTGATGACAGCCAGAGCCAAATGGCAAGCGAGACAGTTCCGTGACGTTGGAAGGTTATTAAAAATGTCGTTATCATTGTTTCCAGGATCAGGAGCACCTAAAGCCGCCGATATGCGGCGGGCTTGCCAACGCCGAGCTCTACTGCTTGGCGCTGGCCAACATGTACTCGGACCCGAACTACCACAGCCTCAACCACTGGAATATACTCCAAGCGTTCGCGCGCAAGGGAGTGCCCGTACCGGACCCGCCCGACTGCGCGCTCACTGAAACCGTGCTCATACAAACCAACCCGCTTAAAATGGCAAGTCTCACTATTATGTACTGCTAGCATATAATGGGGTAGAAGTACCACAGGCTCAAGCACTGGAACATACTGCAAGCGTTCGCGCGCAAGGGAGTGCCCGTACCGGACCCGCCCGACTGCGCGCTCACTGAAACCGTGCTCATACAAACCAACCCGCTTAAAATGGCAAGTCTCACTATTATGTACTGCTAGCATATAATGGGGTAGGAGTACCACAGGCTCAACCACTGGAACATACTGCAAGCGTTCGCGCGCAAGGGAGTGCCCGTGCCGGACCCACCCGACTGCGCGCTCACTGAAACCGTGCTCATACAAACCAACCCGCTTAAAATGGCAAGTCTCACTATTATGTACTGCTAGCATATAATGGGGTAGAAGTACCACAGGCTCAACCACTGGAACATACTCCAAGCGTTCGCGCGCAAGGGAGTGCCCGTGCCGGACCCGCCCGACTGCGCGCTCACTGAAACCGTGCTCATACAAACCAACCCGCTTAAAATGGCAAGTCTCACTATTATGTACTGCTAGCATATAATGGGGTAGGAGTACCACAGGCTCAACCACTGGAACATACTGCAAGCGTTCGCGCGCAAGGGAGTGCCCGTGCCGGACCCGCCCGACTGCGCGCTCACTGACACCGTGCTCATACAAACCAACCCGCTTAAAATGGCAAGTCTCACTATTATGTACTGCTAGCATATAATGGCGACAACCACTATTATGCCAGCGTATAACCACAGGCTCAATCAATGCAACATACTCCGAACCCTCGTGTTAAATGTATTCCATGTGCAGGTCCGTCCTGACTGCGCGCTCGTAAAATCCAAGTAAATTTTTTACCAGCTGGGTTTTACTTCACAAGTTAACCTTACTGGTAAACGTAACTACCAATGAATGAATTAACGAATTAATAAATGAACGAATGATAGATTGAATGAATAAATAAACGAATGATAGATTGATTGAATGAATTAATGAAAGAACGATTGAATGAATGAACGAAAGATGAATGAATGAACGATTTAATGGATGGATGAATGATTGAATTACAATTGGATTGCAGCGTAGAGCGAGAATGATTGCAGCATTGGAGCTACAGGAAAATACTGAATTACTCAAGAACTTTCACAGAGGCTCACTTGATTCCGTCTACTCACTTAACCATCTGACGGAGCACACACTTTGGTGTCACTTTCTCGTAAATAATGCAAAGTCTCATCTGTAATTTCCTTTATATTGAATTCAAATTGATGGATTTGCTCTCCGGAGAGGCTCACACGGATCTGAAATGAAATTATAATGTTACTGTTTATCCGGAGGTGTTGTTTGACCATGATGAGGTTTCAGTAACAACTAAAAAGTTCTGCGATTCCTGGATAACTGTTTACTCACTGTGTGCGACAGTTCATGTAACTATCATCCGCAATGTTTTAGAGCCAGGGTGGTCCCGGACTGTGCGGTTTCAGAGGAACATCCTCCCGCGAACGCTCAGGTTGTGGAATGATCTCCCTGCTGAGGTTTTCCCGAGCGAATACAGTATGGGGTTCTTCAAAAGGGGTGTTTGGAAATTTTTAAAGGGTCGGCAACGCGCGTGTGATTTCTCTGGTATTGCAGGCGTTCATAGGCTACGGTAACCGCTTACCAACAGGTGGGCCGTATGCTAGTTTGCTACCTCGGTAGTATAAAAAAAAAACCTTATTTCTCTTTTCCGTACACCAAATAAAGTTAGCGTGTGTAATGTTTCAGGGCGCACACATGTCTGTGATAGAAGCACTGATGGTGCTGTACGCCCGCGAGGTTGTGACCCTAGACCGGGTGTCGGCGGCCGCGCAGCGCTTCGGCAGCAATCAGCCGCTGCCAGCCGGCTCCAGCGCGCCGCACGAGGATGGCATCCTGTGCTGGGTGAATGCGGCCTGCGCAGCGCTCAACAGAGCCGATGTACGTATTTACAGTCAGCCGCTGTCAGCCGGCTCCAGCGCGCCGCACGAGGATGGCATCCTGTGCTGGGTGAATGCGGCCTGCGCGGCGCTCAACAGAGCCGATGTACGTATTTACAGTCAGCCGCTGTCAGCCGGCTACAGCTCGCCGCACGAGGATGGCATCCTGTGCTGGGTGAATGCTGCCTGCGCGGCGTTCAACAGAGCCGATGTACGTATTTACAGTCAGCCACTGTCAGCCGGCTCCAGCGCGCCGCACGAGGATGGCATCCTGTGCTGGGTGAATGCGGCCTGCGCGGCGCTCAACAGAGCCGATGTACGTATTTACAGTCAGCCGCTGTCAGCCGGCTCCAGCGCGCCGCACGAGGATGGCATCCTGTGCTGGGTGAATGCGGCCTGCGCGGCGGTCAACAGAGCCGATGTACGTATTTACAGTCAGCCGGCTCCAGCGCGCCGCACGAGGATGGCATCCTGTGCTGGGTGAATGCGGCCTGCGCGGCGCTCAACAGAGCCGATGTACGTATTTACAGTCAGCCGCTGTCAGCCGGCTCCAGCGCGCCGCACGAGGATGGCATCCTGTGCTGGGTGAATGCGGCCTGCGCGGCGCTCAACAGAGCCGATGTACGTATTTACAGTCAGCCGCTGTCAGCCGGCTCCAGCGCGCCGCACGAGGATGGCATCCTGTGCTGGGTGAATGCGGCCTGCGCGGCGCTCAACAGAGCCGATGTACGTATTTACAGTCAGCCGCTGTCAGCCGGCTCCAGCGCGCCGCACGAGGATGGCATCCTGTGCTGGGTGAATGCGGCCTGCGCGGCGCTCAACAGAGCCGATGTACGTATTTACAGTCAGCCGCAGTCAGCCGGCTCCAGCGCGCCGCACGAGGATGGCATCCTGTGCTGGGTGAATGCGGCCTGCGCGGCGCTCAACAGAGCCGATGTACGTATTTACAGTCAGCCGGCTCCAGCGCGCCGCACGAGGATGGCATCCTGTGCTGGGTGAATGCGGCCTGCGCGGCGCTCAACAGAGCCGATGTACGTATTTACAGTCAGCCGCTGTCAGCCGGCTCCAGCGCGCCGCACGAGGATGGCATCCTGTGCTGGGTGAATGCGGCCTGCGCAGCGCTCAAGAGAGCCGATGTACGTATTTACAAACATTTAGCAATAAAGGCTCTACTGGTGTTGTAAGCTCGCGAAGTTGTGAATAAGGAACGGGTATTGGCGTCCTTCAAAAACCGGCAAGTGCGAGTAGTACTCGTGACCTGACTTGAGTTGCAATCTTTATAGAAGAATGATATTTATTTTATCTTGTCTGTAATTATTCCAGGAGGAGGCATGCATGCAGGTCCCCATAGTCAACAACCTGCAAGAGCTATGCGACGGCACGGCGCTAGCTGCACTCGTCTCTTTCTACTGTCCCGAAGCGCTGCCCCGGCGGCGAGTGCGAGTGGGACGTATGGCCTCCATACAAGACTGCTTGCACAATCTCATGCTGGTGCGGGAGTTCTGTCGCAGTGCGCTCCCGCACGATGTGTTTCACATGCTGCCCGAAGATGTTACTTATATGCGCGGGTGAGACATTTATAGTCATTTATTAATAATTTGACGACCTCTGTGGCGCGGCGAACGAAGGTTGCCCTGCGACGCAGGAGGTTGCGGGTTCGATTCAAAACCGCAAAAAATAAGCAAAAAATAAGTTTTTTTTTTATTTCGCGACACAAGCGCAAGCTTCCATCTTAAAGACGGTATTGTAAGAGCTAGTTATAACCAGTGGATTTGTGGTTAGTTATATTGGTATTTCTATTTTTACCTACTTTTTGCTGTAGGTATGTTTGTACTTACGTAGGTGCCTATTTACCTATAAATGTTGTTAGCGACATCTGTTATACTATGTTTTTGACGTATAATGATAATTAATAATAAAAATAAAAAAAATGCTGGACAGTTCACACAACATTATCTAGCCCCAAGCTAAGCAGAGCTTGTGTTATGGGTACTAGATAACTGATATACTTAATACAATATAATACATAGATAGGTATTTTTATTATACATAGAAAATACCCAGAACACCCTGAACAAATATCTGCGATCGCATAAATATTTGTTCCGAGGCGGGAATCAACATCCTGCGTTGCAGGCCAACCTTCGCCTGCCGCGCCACAGAGGTCGAGATCTGAAGATTTCTTCCATGGGAATCTAAATCGTGAGCCTATGTATTGTTACGAGGTAGGGTTCGGGATATATAATAAAAGCTCCACTCCGCGTTCCGCTTATATACGTGAGTAATAAAAACTTAGAATGACCCACTGCTTTCAAGAATTTCATGGAATCCAAAAATGGCAGATGGCAAAAATATACGACCTCTGTAGCGCGTCGGCTGATATGCGAAAGTTTGCGGGTTCGATTCCCGCTGCGGGATAAATGTTTGTATGATCTGCAAATATTTGTTCCGGGTCTGGGTGTAATGGTACCATAGTACTCGTAGTTCCTGACTCCCACGACACAGGGAATCCTAGTGTGGGATCAGGACTATGTATGTGACTGTTGGGTGTTATGTTATGTATATATGCGTCCTGCTCTAAACGCGCAGTGCATCTACTTGTCAACAGATGGTGCTAGAAATCCAACATTTTCTTTACCGCGTCCAATGTGGGGTTTTCACGGACGTTTTCAAAATAAAGTGATATGTCAAAGTCAACAACGTAGTGATATATTTTCGTGGTATTTTATTACTGACACACAAAAGCACAGACAATGCATTTGTTAATTTTGACAAGCATACTTGTGTCAGCGCCATCTATCGAGCCAAATTGAACTACTTTTTTTTTAATTTGATAATGAAAAGCCTTCATTATACCGGATGCGCCACAGTGCCCACAGTATATGTATACCTACTGGCAGTTCAAAAGATCGAGCTTCCAATGGGAGACGTAAAAGCTTTTTGTTGCGACAACCACAGGCGTCCTAAATAGCCTTCCAATTGGGCAACTAGGACTCAACTAAAATAAATAAATAAATAATGCTGGACAGTTCACACAACATTATCTAGCCCCAAGCTATGCAAAGCTTGTGTTATGGGTACTAGATAACTGATATACTTAATACAATATATTACATAGATAGATATTTTTTATTATAAATAGAAAATACCCAGAACACTCTGAACAAATATCTGCGATCGCACAAATTTTTGTTCGGAGGCGGAAATCGAACCCGCAACCTCCTGCGTCGCAGGCAAACCATCGCCAGCCGCACCACAGAGGTCGTCAAAAAAAAAAACAAAAAAAACATTACAAAGTTGATGTTAATCATGGACTTAGTATACAAAAGGACTGAGCGCTGGCAGCTGAAAAACGAGCCGAGCAAGATATGAACTAACCACAGGGTCTTCCCCATTGTCCGCCCATTCGATATTTTAACATATCGTCTTAAGGCGCGATAGGTTCTCAAATGTCTCTAGAATTTTAAAGTTTTTGATAAGAATTTTCATAGTTTTGTATGAAGAAAAAAATATATGATATTTTTAAGCTTTTTATCTAGTGAAATCAATAATTCAATACAATATTTGAATTACTTCACTCGATAAAAAAAAAATAACAAAGATACCTCCTTTTTAAAATTTAAATGCTATTTTTCACTCACTTCTCTCACGTATTAATTTTTGAAACATTTGGTTACATGTTAGTTATTATTTGAGTTAGTGAATTCATCAACAAAACTTTAAACGACATTTTTAAATAATTTTTTTATACATAAAAACACGGTATCAGAGCGTGCGCTCGCCTTCTTCGCCTCATACAAAAATGTTCGTTGAACCTATAGCGCCTTAAAGACGTTTAAATAAAAAGGCAAATTGCATTTTTCAGATCAATGCGACAAAACCTAGTAGCGATGCTCGCCGATCTGTTCAACTTGCTGGAAGTGCACCCCGTGACTTCCGTCAAACACCCCGGAAGCGGTGAGTTACAGCAACTGCCCTGAATGCCCTCTGCCCTGTATTGCATGCTATACACTCGTAATGGGAGTATGTGGTCATAATATCAAAGATGTTTACTAATTTGATTAATTTATTAATGAACCTTGAAGCGATTTTCTTGTGCTTCAATTTCCTACTCGCATTTCAAAATGGTGGATTTATCAATTCTGTGTATATGCGAGATTGACAGGAGCGGATTCTGTTATTGAAGGTTTTTAGATCGATGATGTATGAGAGGTAAGTTGATTTGAACGGTATTGCTTAGAGCATAAGATTCTCTATTCTGTGTTGTCACCCTGTCTTGCTTTTGCAATGGGCTCCGGCCATTGGCTTATTGCGGGAATTTTATATTGGTCACAATGTTCATATGCACGTATCTCATTTGTTTCTGTAAATTATTTTATCTTGAACAGTGGATTGTGACATTAAATTTACGACACGTCAAGTGAATTTTTTCAATTAGAATTTTGTAATTTTCGCGTCATAACAACAAGATTTAGATCAGAAAACATACAAACAAAGAATCATGACAGTAAAACTTCAGATACTTACATTTAGTAATGAGATAAATTTAAATAGTAGCATTTGAAGAAAGTCGTAAATTTGAAAATTTGAATTTGTAAATTTGAATTTTGTAAATTTCGCGTCTTATCAAAAAGATTTAGATCAGAAAAAATACAAACAAAGAATCATGACAATAAAACTTCACATACTTAAATTTAGTAATGAGATAAATTTAAATAGAAGCTTTTTTAAGCAAATCCTGGTGTTATGTCCATACCCATCAAACATTGCACTATCTGCAAGACACAATCACAATTGTATCCGTATCGGGCACGTATTGTGTCCGTAGTAGAATGATACAGCCGGTCCCGGTAAGTGAGACAGGGTGATGTGGTGCCACACGTGGCGCGCGTGTGTGCTGACGTGCGTTGTTGGCAGCGCGCGACGCTTGCAACGCGCACGGCGTGCGTCACAAGCGCAGCTTGCCGCCGCCAGCGCCAACGCCCATCCCGGACCTGCGCGGAGAGGACAACTTGCCGCCGTTTGCAGGTACTCTGTGTGCCGTCGTGTGGTGTGATGTCGCTTTGTGTGTGGGGAGACTGGCCAGTGCACTTAGGATTACTGTGAACAGTCGTAAGGGTCGGATTCTTTAAATGTTTCAAATAATGTCCATTTTGAGTGTGAAAAACGTGTTCGAACTTATTTGACTTAATGACTAAAAAGTCGAATTTTTTAATTTGTATATTTACATTTATTATATCCGTACTTAATAATTTTCTTTTGAAACTATCATGGTTATGTATATACTTTTCACTACAAACGGTATCCCGTTTACCATGATTTTTGAGTTTTAATTGTTCCCGATATTTCGGCACAGTTGCATGCGCCATGATCATTGTGTGGGATCATGTGGTATCGCACGTAATAAATAAAAGAGTGAGAAAGAGGGTAGATCGATATATCTGGCAATAACATCTACTCGCAATGACTTTTGTTAGTTCTCCCGTGATCACGGCGCATGCAACTGTGCCGAACTATCGGGAACAAATAAAACTCAAAAATCATGGTAGATATCCCGTTTCTAGTGAAAAGCATAATAATTTTCAATTGGTTGCTAGATCTATTTCAACAAAATCAGAAGCATATAGGTACTTCAAATTGAGTTTTCCAGTGTAGATGAGGAACCTTAATATATTGAACATCTTAACTTTACTATTTCTTTTTGCTATGGAATAAATAAAATTATCAACTTAATTTAGCGTAAAAAATTAAGACAGATAAATGTAGTCACTAGAAAAGTTGCACTTTGCCTTCCCCGGTGGTCGTGTGAAATGGGACATCATGACGGTATAACGTATCATCCACTTGTTTGTCCTGCGTGTGTGTTGTGTGTTCTATTTTATTTATAGTGTGTTTACTTTTGTTCACTCCTTTTGTACATTCCTTTCTGTGCATTTTACACTTGTCGCTTGTTAACAAAATGCATTAATTCATGGGTTTCTACAACGCTTTGAGTTCTTTATTCGCGCTTCAGCACGGGATTACTTTCGCTTTCTTTCAAGTTATCTCTTGTTTTTTGTTTTTTCTGGAGTCGTTGACATTATGTCCTCAGAGCTCTCAGATTCTCCACACGGTAGATAGATAATAGATTGATTGGTTGATGACGTAGTTTAGTTAGTTGCACAGTCATCGTTAAATAAAATACTGATACGCAAGTTGTAGTGAAAAAATAATTATTTGTAGAATAGTATCACAAAGTTGCACAAGTTATAGTGTAACATTAATAATTTGTAGAAGTATCACAAAGTTTTATTTAGTAGTTAGTGATGCATTTTGAGTTGAATATCTGTAAACGATTGAAGTTTATTTGATTTATGTTACAAGGTTTTTTTCTCATATATTTTAGAGTTTGAAATGATATTCTTTTGATTTATTGCTCCCAATAAAGTAATTTATCCATGTTGTCACAAAATAACATCGAAAATAATTTAAATCCATGTCTTAGAGTGTTATTAAATCCTATAATCAATTTACGAAATTCTTGCGTGACTGACTAATTCACCCACTGACTGACCATCAACGTACAGCCTTAACCGTAAGTCCTAGAGACCGGAAATTTGGAAGAAACATTCCTTTTGTAGGAGTGTTCTAAAAAAAGCAATTTCTGAAATTCCCTCTAAGGGGTTTGGAGTTTAATTTAACTTGGTAATTTCTTTTAAAATTTACACACTTATGCTTGCGATTTTGAAGCTTATTCCTCTAACAATAACTTTCACAATCCAGTGGCGCGATCGCCGTCCGCCGTCGCGCCGCGCGCTCGGGCCGTGTCCGGCCGCTCCGCGTGCTCGACGCCCGAGCGACGTAGTTGCAGTCCTCAGAGAGATGATTTTGTTGTCCATCGGGGGAGGGGAGTCACTACCTTGTCCTCCATGGCTAGAAGAGACGATGATAACGGTAAGCTCTATTCCTCTAGCAGTAAGTCTCACTATCCAGTGATGTGATCACCGTCCGCTTGCAGGTCATGTAGGCTGGAACGACGTAGATTGCAGCAGATTTCAGTACGAGTATTAACTCGCGAACAGTGAAATTTCCTGTGCAATTACTGTTTCACAGTTCTAATCAAAGCTTGATCAACGTACTAGAATGTAATATCATTGGTAATGTGACTTACTCATTCACTTGATAACCGCTCTAGCAGCAATCGAAATTACTGTGTATACTTTTATCTTTCTTCTTATTAATTGCAATGTGACATTATTGTCTTCTTCTTCTTCTTCTTCTTTTTTGGCGTGTTCAGCGGACCGGTAGTGGTGCCACAAGAGTTTGCCAATGACAGGTGATTAACTTGACATAAAACCAAAAAAGTGCTGGGAGTTTGAGGAAAGATAAAGGTACGGTTTAAAGGGAGAATCGTACGTGATTACGTAATACAAATTGATTCACACCTAACTGAAAAAAAAAAACTAATACACAACAACAAAACAAAATATTCACACAATCAATATACATACAAAACTATACACATAATATACATTTATATTGTACATGATCTTACAATTTTATGTTGTTTCTACTGATAAATTTACACAATATACATATAAAGCGAGTATATACAAGGGATAAAAGGGATTTAGAGGAAAAAGGACGAGGGATTTCTGGGGGAGTGACATCAAACAGAGATAGCTGAAGCCGCGGGCATGAAAATAAGATATGATCAATACTCCCTTCATCTAGACCACATTCACATACAGAGCTGTCCCTAATCCTTAGCTTGGCTAAGTGCACTGGTGTGCATACATGGCCTAGTCGGAGTCTGCATATGGTGGATGTTGTAGTTTTGCAGGCTCTACGAAATTTAAAAAACCAAGGTCTCGTTGGAATTTCGGGCTGAATTTCGCCAAAATGTCTGCCTTTTAAAGATCTAGATGGACATTATTGTCTTATTAGTATACATATTTGACACATGATGTCATTTAGTAAGGCTTGTTTCGACCTGTTTCTATACGTCAATATGAAGTCAAAACGGAAACAGAAAACTTATGTATTTTGACCCTTAAACCTTGCAAAAAAGCATTAAACAAATAGTTGGCAACTAGCATTTATCTTGTGCTTATTCTATCTTGTGATTTTGTTCTCCAATCTCCCTGCCAAGTTTGGTGATTATGGCAAATCCCTCCTTGTATTCTATGGGGAAGGCGTCGTCTAAGGGTTGTTGATGATAAGATAAAGATAAAGATAAATTTATTTCACTTAGAAAGGTACAGCAAGTCATAATTAACATAGTAGTGGAGTTTTTTTGTGAAAGAGTTCGTCCGGGGAAGTACTACCACCATACCTATTTCTGCCGCAAAGCAGTAGTGCTCGCATTGCTGTGTTCCAGTTTGAAGGGTAAGGGTGCCGGTGAAATTACAGGCACATGAGACTTTTCATCTTTATGTCTCAGGGTGGCGGGCGCAGTGCAATGCCACATAGGGTGCGTCCTAGGTGGACGTGACCTATGAGGTAATGCACTGTTCATAGGCAGAGGTTACCGCTTAACATCAGGTGTGCCATAAGATTGTTCCGTCATTCAAGTAGTATAAAAAAAAAAAAAAAAAACATTATTTTCAAATATGTTCGTAAGTATATGAATTAAGAGAACTTTGCCTTCCATGATGGTTATGATGTGTGTTTTTATGTGGAAAAATGAATCATCATCATGTCTGACAGAATGCCACAGCCGTCTTCATCCATCGACTTCTTGTTACCTTTAAAATTTTGCTCCATTCGAGAGGAATGCCTTCTAAGGCGCAAGCCGCATAGGATATGGTGCGGGCGCTGACTTAGAGCTGGCGTGTTGCCGTTCCATTCAAATTTCATACAAAATTATATCGAAATATGGTGCAATTTAAAACACACAGAAGGGCAAGAGGCTGCCTGAGCCACGCCATTCGGTGTGATCAAATTGCGACTTTATATCCATGCATTTCGTAAGAAATTTGAATGGAATGGGAAGACTCCCGTGCCATGTCAGCACCCGCACCAGATTCCGTGGCTTACGCCCCATACTAGGGCGTCGGGTCCGTACAATGGAATGTATGTACCTACCATCTGAATTAGTACAAGTAGGTACACCTACTTACCTATCTAAATTTTTGCATGTTTATCCTTTATACCTATCTAATTTAGAATCAATTTACTTACTAGACTCCTGGAAGAGACCAACCACCCACAACACAGGGAATCCTAGTGTGTGGGTTACTAAATAACCTACTTACTTATGTATAAACCTGGTAAACCTGTAAATCAAAATATTATTGTTCAGGAAACTTTTACATATTTAAGTATTTTGTCTCGGTGTTTTTGATACAAATAAAACGAATTTTGAATTTGAATTTTGTATGTTGGTATATCTCCAGTATTCTCCGAGACGCGCACCGCCGGCCGGCCGTCGAACTGGGCGGACACGCGTGAGGGCTCGTTCGCGGGCCGGCGCTCGCGGCGCTCCTCCGTCACGGAGGACAGTCAGCTCACGGTGGAGAACTTCGGCGGGTCGCAGGACCGTCTGCACTTCCTGGGCAGGAACCCAGAGAAAGAGCTAGCGACGCTCGCCAATATCAGGAAGATATCCGCACCTGCAGGTAACAATGTTACGTACGAAAATAACTTAACATAACATAACACCCAACAGTCACATACCCAGTGCCCGCACACACGTTTACCCTCACCGTTCCACAAACTACACACTCATACACCCTACACACTACACACACTCTCACACACGTTTACCCTCACCGTCCCACAAACTACACACTCATACACCCTACACACTACACACACTCTCACGCACCCATTATCATCCATAAATCTTCTAACCTTAATTAGTTAGGTACCTACCTACCTTAATACTTATGTAATTTCTTAAATTTTATTATGTTGAGAAGTACATGTAATCTGTTATCAAATCCACTCAATGCCCGGCGGAGGGCATAGGTATGCCATCACACAAGATTTTTTCCTAGTTTGGATACGTATGTTGTCCCATCCAGGAATGAACACTAAATCTGATGTACACTATAATGCATTTGTGACGTTTGTTACTGAATAAATTACTATTATTACTATAAATAGTCCTGCCCCCCTATTCCCTATCTTGAAAGTCACTCAGTGACTAACGTTTGACAAGTAAAATTACCATCAATTGACAATTCTTAATAGTTTTTTTTTTTAATTGATAATTATTCTTCTTGTCAAACGTTAGTCACCGAGTGGCTTTCAGTTAGGGAATAGGGGGGCTGATCCCAACCTAGGATTCCCTGTGTCGTGGGTGTCAGGAAGTAGGAGTACTTAGGTACCATACTTATGTCAATGATATAATTTATTATATATAATGCACCTCCAGCAATCCCACAATGCTGATTTTTGGTATACTCCCCGCCACGAGAAGAAGAGAAGAATTTTGTATACAAAGTTACGTAGCGACAATTCAATCATCAACAAATAATCCAAAATTCAATCAACTCAAAGTAACATACGTGTAAAACGAAACTAACAGGCAATTTCACTTGGTCGGGTTATATTGCAGTGTTTACAAAATTTATAGCTTCTCGTGGCGGGACAGTGTATCAATGAACTGGTTTCAACCCTGATATAGTATCTTCTTCTTGGTGAGTTGGTGTTTGTTTCTTTTGAAAAGACTTTATTACTTAATAGCTTTTTCCTGTCGTAATCCCTTAGTCACCTTTTACGACATCCACAGTAGGAGTTGGAGTCCTATTCGTAGGCGGATGGCCCTTTTATACTGTGTTGATGTATATTTCACTGTAGGTCCAGTGGACAACTACAACCCGCCGCTGCGCTCGTCGCAACAAGACATCCGCGGCTCCATGCAGTTCATCCATGGCGACTTCACGAACGGCACCGACGACCGCAAGCTGGAGCGACAGAACTCGACGCATTCCAACGACACGCCTCTGCGCAGGCAGAACAGCAGCGACACCATCACCTCGAACCAGAGCCATTTTACGAATAAAGGTACACATACATTTACTAGCTGAGTACCCGTGCTTTGCTACGCATCACACACAAAAAAACGAAAACATTGTTACCCCTTTTTAAGGGTTATTTTGAAAAATCCTAAAAAACTCTGAATAAATTCAGTAATTACTGGGGTTGAATTTTCAAAAATCCCTTCTTAGTGGGTAGTTTTGCTATAAAAGGAACCTAGTCCAAGTTTCAGCTTTCTAGGTCCAGCGGTTTCGGCTCGGCGATGATGAATCAGTCAGTCAAACAGGTTAAGCTCTTATATAGGTATAGATTAAATGTCTGTTTCACAAAAGGCACTGATGATCGCATGCTGGGAGTCGAGAGTCTTGTGACAATGACTATTCCGTTGTGCGGAGGCAACTCTTCAGCTATAATGTAACGCTTAACCAGAGCCATTTCACGAACAAAGGCAGGTGTATATCTATGGTAATTTGCGCGCAGCTGAATGGAAAATTCTTGAATAATAGTAAAACGTTAAGGCGTCGGCCTCACAGCGAGCGGGCTATCGGTCACAGTTCCGAGTGCTTCCTATTGGTCCAATAAAATTTAGTCATGTTTAGCTACTGAAACGAAAGAAGAGTTCCGAGTTCTGCGTTCAGCGGTCACTTTATTCTATGCCATGCCTTAGATCTTTACACACACAATAGCAGTTAGACCCCGACTGATAGTTGTAGATTGTGAACGCCGAACGCAGTACTGTAGTCTGCTTGCTGTGGGGTCGGCCTCATCATCATCAGGGATGATTATGATGAATACTTTGTTTATCGACAGGGGGCGGTGATGGATTCTACCTCAACGACCGAGACTCGACCGACGGCGATGCAACCAAAACGAGCTTCGCCGACCTCACCAAGATTCGGAGCAATGGCGACCAGTCAGGTTTGTGCCCCACTGATAGCTTGCGGAAATAGGAGGACACACAGCCCTGTTACATGTACTTATCAGGACTATTTACAAGTTATTTGCAACGAAATTGAAATCCCCTTGAATCCCTGACTTGAATACCCTGGAAATGGTGGAACCACTAAATATGCTTAAGAACGTTCTCGCAAACTCTTTAAAATAAAACTCTTTTAAATCGTTCATCCGTTCTGGGACTATGACATTGCCCTAGACACAGACTTTTGATAGAATTATGACATCAAACTTACATTACACTTCTTTATACAACGCGTATTGAAAAAACCCAGACTATGCTCTGCTATGACTTTGCAGACATGGTTGTAAATGTGAATCTGTCATTGTTCCTTAGTATCTATGGAAATTGATCGGGTTTGATATTATGATCACCGAAACCGTTACAATGTGGATGCTAAGATGTAGAAATAATGTTTGCGATGAAATCCTTATTTATTTTACTGTTTGCAGACTATTCAACAAACGTGAATAATACGTTTTAATTCGTATTCACGTAATTTAAAATTAATGTTTCGCTTGCTTAGTTAGCTTGCTGCATGATTGGCCGCGTTGTCCTCGTATTTCTAGCATTACTTCATTGCTTACATTCAGATTGATGCTTTCGTTGTTGTATTCACTTATATTTAGCGCCGCATTCGACAAAATTCCACACACATTGGCACAACATACTAATTTGCAAATTTTAAATGTTTTTTGTCTGTGAAAGACGGCTGCTAACTTATGAAAGACCACATACTCCGATTACTTTAATTACAATAAATAGGTACCAAACTAACTATTAGTCGTAAATTTTTAGCATTATTTTAACCCTGATTATATCTTCTTGGAATGTGATATAATTTTCTGCTCGTAGTCAGCGTAGACCTAGCGAGAAAATGATCATATTCTTACATAATGACAAACAATTCAAAACAGCTTTTATGTCTGTGAAGTAGAGTTTGAAATTGCTTCATAGTGTACAATACTCAAGTATTTTCAATGAGGTCTGCGCTGACCCTTATCAAACGTTCGTAAACTCACTATCGACTGTATATTCAGGAGTGCAGTCCCAGTTCGGTGATAGTGAGGGCGAACAGACGGACAGGCGGAAAACGACGACATTCTCCACGCCTCCCGCGAACACCACCACTTGGCAACAGCAGTTCATGCAACACGAGCAACCGAGTAAGCGAAATACCACACTTCATAAGAAGACTAGTGCAAATTATGTGCTTATTCGATTGAATAAAGTAGGCTTTAAAAATAACTGTTCAGGCGAAGTAAATAGGAACCAGAGCGCTGGTTGGTCCAACTCCAAAGCAACATTGACACATTGACTGCCAGAGGAAATTTGAAAGATCTCATTTTGCATTATTTTTCATTAATCTCTGGCAGTTCCTAAGAATATCTTAAATCTTCTATAATAACATGAGAAAGGCGATGAAAATAAGCTTATGTAATTTGCACTTCTATACAATTGAGCAAAATAAGACTTCTCGCTTGCACAATTGTGAGAAAATTAAAGGGACGCACGATTGTAGTCTTGTAGATCAGACCAGACTGTGCTGTATTTTTTTTCGAAAATCACAAACTAATCTATACTAATATTAAGTTTGTTTGTGTGTTTGTATGAAGGGGTTAATCTCCGGAACTACTGATCCAACTCCAAAAATTATTTCGCTTACACATAGCTACGTTATCCCCGAGTGCTATTAGCTGAGTGCTGAGTGTAAGTTTTATTAGCTTTTGCTCGCGGTTACGCTCGTGTTACGTGTAGTTCCACTCAACTCCATAACGGTTGAGAGGATTTTTATTATATTTGGCATTTTGTTGGAGACTGCTTTATCCCGACACCACTCTTGCGAAGCCGCGGGCAAAAGGCATGCGTTATATATTTGAGATGTCCATTTCAACAGATGTCATGTGTAAAAAAAAAAAAAAAAACTACCTAGGTAGCAATCAAGCAATACGGCCCACCTGTTAGTAAGCGGTTACCGTGGCCTATGGACGCCTGCAATACCAGAGGCATAACACGCGCGTTGGCGAACCTTTAAAATTTTTCATACATGATGAGATACCTTAGACAGTAACGTTTAAACATTTCCAGATGGTGACGACCTAACAGACGACATGTCGGGCACCGCCGGCGGGGGTGCGATGGCCGCGCAACTCAACAACATCAGACTGAAGCTGGAGGAGAAACGACGACGCATCGAGCAGGACAAGCGGCGGATGGAGATGCAAGTCAACAGGCAGAGGCAGCAGCTTGGGCAGCAGGCCTTCTTGCAAGCTGTCACTAGGGTGAGTTATGTCACTGTCGGCTCTGAAATGTCAGTTCTAGGGTTGGGGATGTTTTGTCACTGATGTAGCTCGTCCCTTTTGTATTGGGAGTTAACAATAAGTAGTCTGTGTCATATGGGCTTTTTTTGGTTGTCCATAGTTTACGAACATATGAACGGATGTTACGGTAACCAACAGTTATGATGACAGATTATATATGAAAACATCTGTCAAAAAGTGTTGGTTGTACGAACAGTCCCTTAATGTGTTCAACTTTAGCTGTTTCACAATATGCTGGTACAGATAAAATTCTATTTACACGTCAAAGACGTTGTTTACTGTCAAACAACGTTACCAGCACATTGTAGAAAGGCGCTAAAAGTTGAAATATGAGTGAGTAGGTTTTTGTGGTAGATTTACTGAAAAGATTGATGCATTTTTAATGGGATTGTTATTTGGTTATTTGTTGGGAGCATTCTTCCGTACTGTGCAAAGCATGATTATAAAAGTAGTAACTAAACGCATAAATAATAAACAAAAATCTTAATAAGCGACGTAACAGAGACACATTTTATGAAGCTGTAAAACGATCTCGCTATCAGTATTTTGTGGTTTCATAAAACAACTAAAAAGCACATTTGTTACTAATCTTATGTTTCTCTCTTTAACCTTATTTTGTCCAACGAATATAAAAATTAATTTGTTTCTATTTCATTAGGATGCATATTTGCAATACCAGTTTGCCTCTTTGGTGAGTGGCCGGTTTTAAATCCCATTTAGTTTTCCCTTGTTTTCTTATTTTTTTTGTAAACTTTACAAATTGTATTAGTACCATACATGCTTACACTGCTTAGATTTTAAACACTCGTTAAAATAACCATTTAAATTGTAAATTTCAAATATTATCACTATATTAGCGCATTGCAATAGCATTTTTGAGTTTTGTGTATCGGCCGAGCTTCTGAAAAAATTGTAGCTCACTTGGCGGGGACACTACTGTGTCCCAGATAAAAATAGTTGCTTCTTTTTCTAAATTTGTCGTGTATTTAGTACGTCACAATCAGAACCATAATTGGACTTTTTCCATGTCTTCACAACCAAATCATCGCAATGTAAAGAATTGGCAGAACATCAAGTACCTAATGTACATTGTACAGTTGTTGTTTCCAGATTCCTTCAGTTTTATATCTCACTCCACAAACCACTCTAGATCCAGTCGTTGCAAACGCACATTATTGATTTTAGGAATATGATCCATTTTCCAGTTTTTGACAGCATGATAGTCTATTGGTATACAGAATAATCTGAATAACAGAATGAATTTACTAGTAAATAAATACATTTACAGGTTAGCTTAATTATATAACATTGGCGCGCATTTCTTTAGAAAAAGTATATAAAATATAAATTCTGAACATTATGCAGTCAATAATTCAAATTGTAAATATAAACCAATTAGGTACACATTGCAGACAGCCATTTTAGATTTGATTAGATTCAATCTAATCTAATTTAACAGATTATTATTTATTTAACACGTCAGTTATTTCCAATCAGTGTTATTGTTTGTTTTAATCATGATCTTGAATATTGTACTTAATTTTGTCGGCCATTTTGAATTTTGCTGCATGTCCCTAATTGAGCTTTATCTGTAACGGTTGAAAGTTCTGTATACCAATAGAGATGTGTGCATGTGATGTGTTGCAACGTTGTGTCACGGTGGCGGGTGCACGTGTTGCAGGGCAAGGGCGCGCGCACGCCGGCCGACGACGACGCCAAGCCGGAGCACACGCAGCATCAGGTAATCTCACGGGGAATTTAGCCTTTTTTGTAGAAAACTAGCGTCCGTCCAGAGTTCGCTCGCTTGGTACTGCAATAAAAAAGCGGCCAAGTGCGAGTTGGACTCGCCCATGAAGGGTTCCGTAGCAGCAAGTAACATAATATAAAAGTTCTTGTAGTTCGTTGTAACTTTGATCGATGTTTTAATAATAGTGTATTAAAAAAAAAAAACTATTTTCGGTGGAAGTTTACATTTTAATGTACATTATATATATTTTTAGTTTTATCATTCTCTTATTTTAGAAGTTACAGGGGGAGGGGGACACTTTTTACCACTTTGGAAGTGTCTCTCGCGCAAACTATTCAGTTTAGAAAAAAAATATATTAGAAACCTCAATATCATTTTTGAAGACCTATCCACAGATACCACACACGTATGGGTTTGATGGAAAAAAAATGAGTTTCAGTTCTAAGTATGAGGAACCCCAAAATTGAATTGTTTTTTTTTTCTATTTTTGTGTGAAAATCTTAATGCGGTTCACAGAATACATCTACTTACCAAGTTTCAACAGTATAGCTTTTATAGTTTCGGAAAAAAGTGGCTGTGACATACACTGACAGAGAGACAAACAGACATGACGAATCCTTAAGGGTTCCGTTCTTTGCCATTTGGCTACGGAACCCTAAAAAGGCATGTATCGAGCTTCAAAATAATGAGTACCATAGTTGGTTAGCTGGTTAGGTTGGCGACTAATAAACAGTCAATATTTATCTAATTTCAAAAAATAACGTACTTTATTAAATTATAAAAATGTGTATATATTTACTATAGTTGTAAATCACTTGCAAGAATAAATGATTAAATTGATCTATACTATGGCTCGTTATTATCTGTTATAAATTAGCACTAAAATAGTTTAAAAAAAAACAACCGATCGAGACTAGATAGTAGTCGCCAAGTCATTATTTATAGTTCACCTAATTTATTAATTTTGTAAAAATCAAAAAACCCCCAGCGCTGAACGGCTTAAGGTGGTCGCTTTTCCATACAAACGTATTAGCACAAATATGGGCAAACAGAGTATAATTTTACACTGAAATGACTGTTGTTGGCTTTTATATTGGCCATTATTTGCGTCAACACATATTTGGTTGAAGAAAACAGTGGATTAATAGCGAAAATAACATCGAAATTTTAGTTCATTTATGTCAGTGTGTGAGTGTACACTGACAGTGTCACACACATAGCCGCAGATTAGATAACAGTAACATGTATCACTTACACGCGACGTTGTCAGCTCGTGACTTACGCCGGCTAAGCGCTGTTGCCGCTTCGATCTGTCATATCATAATTAGCTCGGATAGAAAATATTAGAAAAACAAACATTTAGGATTGGACATGTGTATGCGAATCAGCCAGACAGCCGGAGGCCGCAATGCATTGCAAGGTCTCTACACATGAACTTTGTATAAATAATGGGAGAAAATTAAATTACAAACAACTAGACAGAAATTACAGACAAATATAATATTATCTTAATTACGTAAAAAATAAATTAAATACTACTAGCTGATCATAATTACCTATATATTTACGCACAAGGTTTTTTGAACTGAGACCTCACGAATACACACGGTTTAGGTAGGTTACCTTATTTATTTCGAAAAAATATCTATGTTCATCCACATGTGGTTCGAAAAGTTAGACCTTCAACGTCGTTAAAATTCCTAGAAACGGGAGGTCAACAAAGAATGTTATACACTGGTTGTTATTTTATAGAGTAGGTACCTACAAGTTTCAAGATTCATAAATTTTAGACTTTTCCCAGTATTTGTATCATAAAAGCTACAAACGTAAAAAAAACAGCGTTGTAGGATTAGTGGAAGTACCCTAGAGGTTTTGTTTTTTTACATTTTTGATTTACCCTAACATCTCAAAAACTAAAATAGTTTTGAAATGTCGAAGCGAGGAACTTTCATATGACACCACATTTGATCTGATATTCTCACTTTTTTTTACCTCCTCTTGGACCCCAATATCTCAACAACCCCCCGACCGATATAGCTCATAACCTTACCAACAAATTGTACCAATACTATCACCTCCCAATCAAATTTCATGAAGATCGGATTAACGGTTCGGAAGTTATGCTCGGACAAACATACATACATACATACATACAAATGCCAATTCTTCCAAGTTGAATCAGAGAACTCGCTTCGCTCATTCAATATTAAAAAAAAAAACATAGTATTGCCTTGTTTCAGTCGAAGTCAGTTCTGTGTAGGTAGGTGAAACTACAATCTTCAAACAAATTCGTTGAAATGATTCCTAGGGGTCTTATTCATTATAATTGCGAGTTAGGGTCTTCGGAAGATTCAGATATGCAGGCCCAGGGTGGGTATTGAACATTTTGCCTCCTGCTTAGAAGACAAGAGTTCATCTTACTATGACATGTTATGTCTGTTCGTGTATGTCACAGCCACTTTTTTCCGAAACTATAGGATCTATGCTGTTGAAACTTGGTAAGTAGGTGTATTCTGTGAACCGCATTCAGATTTTCACAAAAAAATAGAAAAAAACAAAAAAAAAATGGGGGTTCAGTTCTAAGTATTAGTACTTAGAACTGAAACTCAATTTTTTTTTTCATCAAACCCGTTGGTGTGGGGTATCTATGTATAGGTCTTCAAAAATGATATTGAGGTTTATAATATAACTTTTTTCTAAACTGAATAGTTTGCACGACAGACACTTCCAAAGTGGTAAAAAGTCCCCCCCCCCCCAACCCCGTAACTTCTAAAATAAGAGAATGATAAAACTAAAAAAAAAATGTACATTACCATGTAAACTTCCAACGAAAATTGGTTTGAACGAGATCTAGTTAGTAGTTTTTTTTTAATACGTCATAAATCGTAAACCATCCAAGAACTTTGATATTATGTTACTTGCTGCTACGGAACCCTTCATGGGCGACTCCGACTCGCACTTGGCCACTTTTTTTTTTAATTTCCATAATATTATTTGCATGCAATGCATATCAGCCGGCCTAGCCAAAAGACATTCGCTTCGAAGCGATTCCATTCCTTTCTAGGCGCTAGTCCAGATGGTACGTTCCTAAGCACTAATTTATTACTAGTAGGTAATTGTGTTTATACTGTACTAGCCATTTCACCGCAGCTTGGCAAACAAACAAACAAACAAAACAACAAAGTTTACATATTTACAGGGAATTAATTTTGTAAAACTTAAAAAAAAACCGAACGAAATAAAACGGCTGAACCGATTTTGATCCAACAAAGCTAAGAACACTCCCGACAAATACACCTATCAAACAAAAACAAAAAACGATTTCGGTTCATCCGTTCGGGAGCCACGTTGGGCCATACAGACACACACACACACACACAGACACGTCAAACTTATAACACCCCTTCGTTTTTCGTCGGGGGTTAAAAAATACAAAATAATAGTGAAGATAAATAAAAAAACATAAAAAAGATAAATATTTTATACATAGTGTAATACAAATTAACAATCTTTTTTTTTAAGGAGAATTAGCCTTTTTGAAATGCAATCCTTTCCCTCATTGTCTCGCAAGTCGCAAAGGCCTCGAAATTAAAAATAATATAATTAATTTTTATTGAATGGGTTATCCTCTCTTTTAACCCCCGACGAAAAACGAAGGGGTATTATAAGTTTGACGTGTCTGTGTGTGTGTGTGTCTGTCTGTCCCATCGTAGCTCCCAAACGGATGAACCGAAATCGTTTTTTTTTGTTTGAAAGGTTTATTTTTCGGGAGTGTTCTTAGCTTTGTTTGATCAAAATCGGTTCAGCCGTTCAGCGTTGGGGTTTTTTTTTAAATTTTTACAAAATTAATTACTAACTCAACTATAATCTGGACCTCTTCAAGGCTAGAGTGAATAGGTGCCTTCTAGACCTTTGTGCTCCATCTTCGGCCGCATCGTCACTTACCAACAGGTGAGATCGTGCACAAACAAAGGTCTATCAATGTTAAAAAAAAAAAAAAAACTTGTTGAAAATAGGGTCAACTGCGGATTTCCTCAATGAAGAATTGTTACTTCGTCGGCTTTATTTCTCAAACTCAAGACATCACAATAATGGAAATGGAGCGCGACGAATTATTCCCATTTGTCACACTGATCTGTCCCCCCTAAGGTGACAGTTAGAACAAAAAAGTTGGATCTGTCCCCCTGTTGCGTGATTGGGTGATGGCTGGTACATTTGCGTGTAATTTTAATTTTAATTTTAGATTATTGTATGGAACCCTTCGTGCTAGAGTCCGACTAGCACTTGGCAGTTTTTTTTTTATTTTTTATGATACAAATTGGCAAACTAGCATACGGCCTGATGTGAAGTGGTCACCGTCGCTTATAGACACCGGCAACACTGGGGGTAATTGTCGATGCGCTGCCTACCCTGAAGGAATTTATGACCATTTTTCATGAAATAAAACATGGTTACGTACGACATGTACGACACGGGAAAACCTCAGATGGAAGCTCATTCCATAGTTTATAGGCACAGAATAAATAATAGTACTTTATGGGGAAGAAATGATCTCGAGAAACGAGTCGTTCGAGAAACCCAGGGTTCTATGATGTGCGGATGAGCTTTGTCACGGTGCCGGGAAGAGCGATGGTAAAATCTCGATGCGAGGATGAGATCGGAAAGCTCGTCAGAACATTCCCCGTTGTAGAGGCGGTAGATCACGCAAAGAGATCCGATAGCTCTGCGTTGGCTAAGCGGTTCTAGAGTATCGGAGAGCTTGGGGTCACCGATGATGCTAATGGCTCTTCTCTGTAAGGAGTCAAAACGAAGCAGCTGGTACTTGGGTGCCCCGTGCCATAGATGGGAACAGTTTCTACGTGCGGCCTTACTTGTGCTTTGTAAAGCAATAGCCATTTATGCGGCGTAAAATAAAGTTTCTATGTGCATTATATTATGGGGGAGGCCTATGCCCAGCCGTGGACTTCAGTTGATGATCTATCAATAAAAGCTGAAAGTAAATAAATCTTTAGAAAAAAAAGCGGCCAAGTGCGAGTCGGACTCGCCCATGAAGGGTTCCGTAGCAGCAAGTAACATAACATAAAAGTTCTTGGATGGTTTACAACTTATGATATATTAAAAAAAACTACGTACTAGATCTCTTTCAAAACGATTTTCGTTGGAAGTTTACATGGTAATGTTCACCATTTTTTTTGTTTAGTTTTATCATTCTCTCTCTCGCAAACTATTCAGTTTAGAAAAAAATGATATTAGAAACCTCAATATCATTTTCGAAGACCTATCCATTGATACCCCACACAGGTTTGATGAAAAAAAAATGTGTTTCAGTTTTAAGTATGGGGAACCCCAAAAACTTATTGTTTTTTTCTATTTTTGTGTGAAAATTAGTTTCGGAAAAAAGTGGCTGTGACATACACGGACAGACAGACATACATGACGAATCCATAAGGGTTCCGTATTTTTTTTTTTCGGAACCCTGAAAAACTTCTTCATAGCTAGGAATTTATACCCAATACAACATAAATACATACATAGACACACGCCTTTTTCCCCGAAAGAGTAAGCAGAGCCTCTCATGTGCCTCTTTTCACTGTGGGTTGCACCATCGTGGGAAATACACGTGACAAGTGGTGAGCTCATCGCCGCCATTGCTTCCCACGACTGACTCTGCTAATGCTTTCTTCCAGTATAATACATTCCTGAAATAAGCTAGCAGTCAGGAACTACAAGCTAACTACAAGTCCAGGTATAAGACTTAATAAAATTAGTGTGCTGATGAAAATGAGCCTAAGCACGGCCAGTTTACTATTATCCATCGAGGAGTTCCGCTGTCCACGTTCCGTCTCCATCATCAGATCAGCTCGCTTTCACCATAGTATTGTACTGTCATCGGAACTAGATAGGTACGAGTATGCCAAATTTCAGCTCAATCGGATATCGCAGGAGACACCATTGTTGCCACCCGTGAAATATAGTAGTAGTAGAGCTTTTTTGTGTAAGAGTTCGTCCGGGGAAGTACTACCACCATACCTATTTCTGCCGCAAAGCAGTAGTCCTCGCATTGCTGTGTTCCGGTTTGAAGGGTAAGGGTGCCGGTGAAATTACAGGCACATGAGACGTTTCACCTTTATGTCTCAGGGTGGCGGGCGCAGTGCAATGCCACATAGGGCGCGTCCTAGGTGGACGTGACCTATGAGGTAATGCACTGTTCATAGGCAGAGGTTACCGCTTAACATCAGGTGGGCCATCAGCATGTTCCGTCATTCTAGTAGTATAAAAAACAAAAAACATTCTGAATGCAATGCTTGACTTGTTGCTGAAAATACCGAAATTGATATATGTGTGCCTATAATATTTGAGGAGTTCCCTCAATCTTCATGGATTCCATCATCAGAAAAACATTTTAATGAAAATGGCACCAATCTGGAAGTATATCATGTAATTTTTTTTCCTAATCGTTACGTGAATGGTATGAGGTAACAAACATAATAAAAAACTCTGGAATTGATAACCTCCTCCATTTTTTGAGGTCGGTTAAGAATCGAGTACCTACTTTTTGATTTGAAATAAGGACACACCACAACACTCACTTCACAAACATAATATTGGCTGAAGCAGAATCAGTGTATTTTGTAGATCATTACAAAAACATTTATAAAAAAAAAATAGTCTGGTATCGAACCCAGTACTGTGGTTTTAGTGTCGAGAGATCTAGTCACTGGTTCACAAAAAAAAAGTAAAAAAAAAATACAAAAAATATAGGCAGTATAGAATCGAACGCAGTAACGTGGGTTCAGAAGTTCTGAGTCGACAGTCCAAGCCGCTAGTCCAACTATTTTGAAATTCGCGCGCCGAAATTAGCTTATAGTTCTAATACAATAATATCCTTGACTGTGTGCGTGAGTAGGCTTTCATATTGCTCGGAATTTGCTCGGCACAAGTATGTTAAAACTAGAGACTAAAATAACCTGAAATATAGCTAGGTACATAGCAAATAAACCACCATTTGCGTGAACGTTAGTGTTATGACATAATATGCACATTTTAATTCATAAATACATAAAATACTTCAAAATTTGGCAACAGCGCCATCTATTGACGCTGTCGTGCCTAGCTGACCACGAGGAACAACCTTAACCGATTTTTATCAAACAAAGCTTAGAACACTCCCGACAAATACACCTTTCAAACAAAAAAAAAAACACTAATTTGGTTCATCCGTTCGGGAGCTACGATGGGACGGACACACACACGCACACACACACACACACACACACACACACACACACACACACATACACACAAACACACACAAACAAACACACACAACATACAAACACACACACACACACACACAGACACGTCAAACTTATAACACCCCTTCGTTTTTCGACGGGGGTTAAAAACAGCCCATTCCTTTTTATTGAAATCGCTCCAAAAGTTAACATAGAACTGGTTATAATACAAATAGTTGAGAAGTAATTTAGTAAGTAGGCAGGTACATATGTATATGTTGGAGTGATGTTGTGTAGGTATGTTGACGTGATGTTGTGTATGTGATGTGATGTTGTCTTGATTTCTTCTTATGTAAGCTTTGTGTGGCTTGATCCATTGCCCATCCATTAATATTACGAACAACGAAAAATAATTATGAAATTATTAATGTGTAAAATTGACGGATGGCTTGCATTTTGGATGGACGTTATGGAAATAAAACGCGTGGTCATTGGCATGCAAGGACAACGCCGGATTTTTAAATTTTTAACGGCGTTTGTATGTTTCTGTAGGTTTTACTTGAAGACGGACCATAAAGTTTATGGATTATTTTTTATGCAGGAAATGGTTGTGGATCCGCCGAGCCAAGCGGTAGATAACGTGGTGATGGAGCAGTATCAGCAGTCTATCGCTAAGTAAGGAGCATTTATATATAATCATATATATTTTTTTCAAAAATTTACATACATACATACATTTGCATTGCATTGAGTCTAAGTAACTTGTTTTTTTTTTTTTTTTTTTTTTACATACATTTGTGACCAAATAAAAGAGTCAACAATTACAAAAAGAGAACATAAACATATCTTTGTTGTTAAAATTCTGTTGCAAAATATTTCCAAAATCATTCTGTTTTCTGATATTTTACAGAGTTACATAATTTCACGTTTGATTTCTCCATTCCAGTCAATCATATTTAGTTCTAACCATTCATACAATCAAAGGCGTCTTGCCTTTAAATGTCCTCTTTCGAAGAATACACAAAACATTTACAGAATGAACTCCAGCCTGCAGGATATACAGAGCGACATCGCGCGCCTCGCCAGCCAGCAGTCCCAGATCCAGCAACAACAACAGCAGCAACAGCAGCAGGCGCAGCTGCAGCAGCAGCAACAGCAATTGCAGCAACAAGCAAAAGAACTCTTTCAGCAACAGCAACAAGCAAAAGAACTCTTTCAGCAACAGCAACAAGCAAAAGAGCTGTTACAACAACAACAGCAGGCCAAAGAGTTGCTGCAAGAGCAGCAACAGAAAGAGCTCTTTCAGCAACAGCAAGCAAAAGAGTTATTCCAGCAGCAACAAGCAAAGGAGTTATATCAGCAACAGCAGGCAAAGGAACTATTCCAGCAACAACAAGCGAATCAGTTGTTCCAACAACAAATGCCGCAGTCGCCCTATCAGCAGCAGTATCCACAAAACATTCCACAATTGGTAAGTTCGTTTGAGTGTCGTTTCATGTCCGACTTGATTTTGATTTGTATTTTAATGAGTTGTAGGTTGCTGAACTAGTGTTGTTGTTTTTGAAGGTTATTGTATAATGTAACATAACAGCACAGCATCTTGCAACAACGAGACAATAGGCATGATGACGATAACAAAACCAGTAAAGTTATTGATTTAAAAGTTAAAAAAGGTAATAGTAATTCCAAAACGTTTCCTTGATTTCATATTAATGAGGATGCTCTCGCTCGCTTGGTGCTTTTTGCTCATTACAGCAAAGTAATATTAATAATGGAATATTGGCTTTCTATTTTATATTTACTTGTTTATTTGTGTACCTAGCTGTAAGTTTTCCTAAAACAAAATAAAATAAATAAAATAATAAATATTCTCATACTTGTTCAGATAGTAGAAGTTGATTTAGCGAAAACTAGGACACACATGTTTTAAATGAGAGTATCTCATAATAAATAAATAAATAATAAATTAATCAGTTTAGCTACGAATACCATAAATAATTTTTTACAGTGTTTTTTTTGTTTGGTATTCGTAGCTAAACTGTTGATAGTTATATCATCATAGATCATTATCGAATAGCTTTTCAAAATCAGTCGTCATGGCTGTTGCCTTCAGCATATCACCACTTAGCCTATTTCTGGTTGCAATGCATAGCATCAGTTCTTATTCTCACATCTCAATATCATTATCGAATAATATAGTTTTCCGTAGGTATAAACCGTTTGTTGATAAGGAAATTTTTCTACCTGATTACTTTATACTTCAAAGTACTAGAGTGGTGCAGTTGCTTCCCTTTGGCACATACTGTAAAATGCATATATATCCGCGGCTGCGACGCTGCACATGCTTTTCTCCCATCACCTTCACTGAATACTATAGCTGTTATGCGTTCCGTTCTTGGTTTTGAGAAACTCCTTTTTTATACTGTCAACAAATATAATTAAGACACTTGCCATTCATGAAGTCAAGAGCTGGACGTATATACCAACTATCTTCGGTGTTTTATTTGGCATGTCGCTATGAAAAATAGGGTGCTTGTACCATTGGCATATTTCGGATTTGAATAAAGCTGATAACACAATCAAACGGGACAAACCATGCAAGATCGGCAGGAACCATCTTCTCTTTCATCCGATGTACCATATGAAATACCTGATAAAGTATCTATAGTATTTGCTTCCACCGCAAAAATGCTGACGAGCGCATCACAATTCCAGCACAGCCAATTCAGCTCACAGCAGAACGTCTCGCGGAATCCGCTCGGCAACTTCGGTTCGACCCCTCACATACCGCAGTACTACCAGCCGCAGCAACCGCAGTATCAAGAGTACCAGGCCGGGCCGCAAGGCTACAGGGAGATAGACGCGGCCAGTCGGCAACAGTTCTACTTGCACGACAGCCCGCCCCCGCCGCAGAGGCGCACGTGGGCGCAGCACGCGCAGATACAGCAGGACAACCAGAGCCAGGATCTCCGCGGGTGGCAGGTAGGTGGTATCACTCGATTATAGGGCCTTCAAGTGCTTACAGCGTTCGTCTAGTCTGGAGAGTGTCATAGCGGGTTTCAATCTAGACGCGGCAGGTTAGTTTTGGTTGATAAAGTAATTATAGAGTAAGGTTCCTGACTGAATCAAATTATGATTCGAGGAAAGCAATTCGCAGTAGTGGTTGGAAATAACAGCATCGTCCTTTACTGAATGCGATTTTTAGCCATAGATTCGAAAGTAATCCAAAGTGTCTAAAGAGATTTTGATGACAACACTGAACTTCTTACAACTGAACAGTGCTAATTGTAAAATAACATCACGAATTTCACTTGTATTCACTCACTGCATTACCCACAGGTTCACATGGTGATGGGCTCCCCTGATACTAAGATTATAAAATAAAAAAGCATCTGAATACGTCAAGTTACTTGATATTATAATACCAATTTGTATATTTCCAGTTGCATCAACAGAACCACCAGTTTGGGCAACAAGGCCGCGAGAGTCCCCAACGAACATGGCGCTCCCCCTCCCCGCAACCGCCTCCTTCCCAACCGCCCGCCGAACGCTGGCAACCACAAGGCTTTACACTCCACGATCGCGGCAACCAGAACCAACCCTTCCAAGTACAGTACCCAACCGATAGATACCAGAACGGCTCGGAAACAACTAATAATCATTTATCGTATACTGTGTCTGGTAGCCCGCCGGCTCAAAGACGAGCGCCAACTCCTCAAAGGCAGGGGTCCCTGCCCGAGCCGAGGCGAAGCGAGCAACCGGTCGCGTTACACCAGTTGCATTCCCCGCACACAACTCATACCCCGCATACACCGCACACCCCGCACACCCCTCATACCCCGCACACACCTGTAGCCCCTCGATCCACCCCAGACGACATGGAACCACAGAACATCTCATTCATAGGCAATGCAGAAGACGATGCACTGCGACAAGGCATTGACAGACTCAATATATCGTCCGGGACCAGAACGTATCGCATTCCATCTCCCACGCGGCCGTCTCTAGCGCGCAACTCATTCCACCAGCCAGAAGAACCTAACAAGAAAGGCTTCTATATATCGTTCGATAACGAACAGCCGAAGCGACCCAAACCGCCTTTACGGGCCAAAAAAGGTTCACCCAGGAAAGAACGGTCCGCTGACTACCAAAGTCCCGAACGAAGCCCAGAAAATACTTGGAATGATAGAGTGGGGAATGAAAGACTAAGGCCAGCGGAAGAGGAACAGTTTGTGGTTCATAGGACTGCAAGGGATATGGCGAGACCTGACGACTTGGAGCGGGAAGCGCCCCGAGACAGGCCGCAGCGGGCGCCGGCGCCCGAACCAGCTGCGTTGGTCATCGGAGATGTTAATATCGATCCGGTAAGTTTTTTAAATAACTTTTTGTTGTCTACACCAATATAATACAATTGAATTGTCTGTTTGTGATTTCAAAATAAATTTTATTAGATCTGGAGTGAGAAAAACAATCCTAGCCTCTTTACTAGCTTAACTTAGTAAACTACCATAGAGTTTTTTTATGTCTGAACTAAAAAGATTCATGTTGTGTACTCAGGTCAAAGCTGCTGCCCATCCCCTGGTGTAATTCCCTTAGTCGGGTTTTACGACATCCACGGGAGATGATGAAGGGTATATTCTTAGGACAGACACACCATGGCAATATGTCTTTACCTACCTTTATTAATTGCCGTGTTTCCAGAACTCTGCGGAAGAGATGGAGCGTAAGAAAGAGCGCATAATGCTGATGTCCCTCCAGCGACGACAGCGCGCGGACGAGGCGCGCTCGCGGGCCGACGCCGCCGCCTCCGCGCGGAGGGCGCGCGAGGAGGCCGCCATGGAGCTGAAGGCAGCCAGGAAGGAGGAGCAGGCGAGGCGCAGGGAATCCATTCTGCAGCAGTACAAGCTCAAGAAAGCTATTGAAGAGGCGGAGCGAGAGGTACAAACCAAAAGTTTTGACAACTCCGCGCTACTCGCATCTTGAAATTACCTGTAGATTAGTAGTAAAGCTCTTTGTAATAGGCAGGGAAGTACTCTTAACTCTTGGCAGTAGTGCTCACATTTCAGTGTTCCGGTTCGAAGGATATGTGTGCCGGTGAAATTACAGGCACGTGATACTTCGGTATCTTTGTCTCGGGATGACGGGCGCGGTCCAGTGCCACCAAGGGTACGTCCTAGGACGCGACCTTAGAGATATTGCAGTTAATACAATCACACAACAATGGAATGCAAGCCAGTTCCGTTATTCCATTATCCGCTAAAGAAGAAAAAAGACTGGCTTGCTTTACTCGTCCACTGACAATTCTCGCAGTAATTTTGTCGACAAGCCTTCGTTATTTTTTTTTCCATTATGTAGTCATTTCCCTTTTTTTTCTCTTTATTTAGTTGCTTCTGAACATATTGTTCATTTCAGCCCATATTAACAAACAAAAATAAACTTCTAAAGACAAAAAAGGAAAAAAAAAACATATTTAAATAACAATCCAATAAAACTAATCAACCGTATGCACTAACCTATAAATAATTTTGGCTTCATTTGAATTTGGACCAGATAAAATACTTTGAAACACTCCAATGTCAACAATGTTGATACCTATTTCTAATAATACTCTCTACCGTTCAACTTCGTTCCGGACACATTCCATTAAGACATGGTACACGTCTTCTGGCTTCTCGCACTCTTCGCAATTAGGTGATGAAACTTTTCCCATTAAATATTCAAATTTCCGTAATGGCATGTGTCCGGAACGAAGTCTAATGTTTTTCCTGGACATATCTCCCATAAACCAAGGCAAACGAGGAGGTTGACTCTGAATAATTTTATACCAGATTCCTTTAGTCTTCGATCTCTCATCAAAATATTCACGCCCATTCCCCTTTATTGAGTCGATAGAACACACTGAGAGTCTCCGATAGAACACCGATGTCTCGTCGCAGGCTCAGCGATTCTATTAATGAGGAATTACTTTCCACTATGCACTCATAAAGCAACATTGTTCCAGGGCAAGGTGCTGGACAAGTCCGAGTTCATGCATATGGACGTGGTGAAGCACGGCACGCTGGACCGGCTGGCGGGCACGCCGCGCGCGCGCCGCACGCCGGCCGCGCCGCGCGCGCGCCCCAAGACCATCCACGTGGACAGCGGCGCATTGCACGCCGCCGAGGGCATGCTGCACACCAAGCAGCCCTCCTCCACTAACCTAGCAGGTAAACACATTCACGGGATTACATCATCGGACTCAAACGGTTTCACTACGATGGATTGTTTAGACCAGACTTGCCAGTCTAGGCTTAAATATCGACCTTTGGTAAATGCGACTTTAATACGGAAGCAGATGGTCTGTTTTCCGAAATTAATTCTCACGCTATTATACGTTAAGAATTATTAGGTTATTAAAAAAATGGCAATCGCCCCTATACAGCGATAAAAATAATTTCAAAATGTACCTATTATTATAAGTTTTTAGAGCATTGTTGATCAAATTGTTGACGAGTCATAGCCTGTGCACCTAATTTAAGTATTTATATATTTGATATGTGTATACCTATGGCAGTAAAAATTTTTATTCTATTCTATTCTATACAAATGTTGAACGTGTGAAATTTACGGATTTGGTATGAAACTCAAATCGCAATCGAGATGACGAAAGTTTTCTAGGTTATCTATTTTTTTTACGTAACCTCGGTATTTCTAGCTTGAGTGTTGATTTCAGAAAACAACCATCTGCTTCTGTATAAAAGTCTTATTTATTTAAGCCTAGACTGGTATTAGGTCTGGTCGGACGGAACTAAAGCTTAAACAAATTTTCATAAGAGTCCCAAAGAATCCACAACGAACGCTCTTAAGCCGCTTTGAAACAACCTCCAGCCTCATCAGTCCGGAACACAGGGTTGTCCTACACTGCTCTTTGGCCGTGGTCGCCACTCGAAAACCTCAGAACACAGATCAAGAGGCAAACAATCAGCTTTTCCAATGATAAATAAATATCGTCCTTATCCACCTCAAATAGTGTTTAAAATACCATGAAAAAGATTATTTGCTCAAGCGTACAGCAGCATGTGTTCTCACACGCTCCTTTCAACTCTATTTGGGTTGGATAAGGATGAAATTTATTTAACAGTGGAAAACCGCTTGAGCTGTTTGCCCTTATTCCGTAGCGGTGTCAGGTTCTGCTGTGACCTGCGCCTTGGAATGGAATTCAATAACCAGACCGAACTCTCGCCGTTACCACGTTACAGGGACACAGGACTAAGGCCCAAGTTCACGAACAAATAAATCGGTGGTTACCGTAACCAATCGTCAAAGTGACAGATAACGTATGAAGACATCTGTCAAAAAGAGTTGTTTAAGCTATACAGTCGTTTAAACGTCCGTTAATGTGTTGGTGAACAGTGGCCTAAGGCTGAGATAAATAGACTCAACATAGCACGTACATGCTTAGCATTGTCTGTCTCTCTCTAGCACGCGTGATTTGACATGTGTGTGACAGTGACAGGGATAATGCAAGTACGTGCTAAGTAAGATCTATATATCTTGTCCTAAATGTAGTATCTAGGCTTGATTGTTTGATGTTGTACGTCATTGTATTATACCGTTATGCACCATAACACTAGAATGTTATATACTGTTTTGCACCGTTACACTAGACGTTATGTTGCTCATCCCAATTATGTTGTTTCGCTAGCGGCATGCTGCCTTTTATGTACACCCATGAGATACGATATGCTGAAATACTGATCAATCACTCGGTGCAAGTTTCGAGAGCCTCAATCACTATACAGTGGTTGGTGATGAGGCAACTTTGACCAAGTTGGAAACTGCTCGAGCAGTTTTCCACTGATAAATGAATATCGTTTATATCCAAATCATATGGAGTTGATTATTATTTATATTTCTGCCGCAAAGCAGTAGTGCTTGCATGGCTGTGTTCCGGTTTAAAGGTTATGGTTGCCGGTGAAATTACAGGCACATGAGACTTTTCATCTTTATGTCTCAGGGTGGCGGGCGCAGTGCAATGCCACATAGGGCGCGTCCTAGGTGGACGTGACTTATGAGGTAATGCACTGTTGCCATCTACTTGTTCCTTTATTAAAGTAGAAAAAAAAAAAAAAAAAAAAGACGTAAGGCACATGTTTGATAGAACAGCTCTCTCGTTGACTAAATCAGTAATGTTTCAGCATAGCGTATCGCATAACGTTTTATGTTTTGTTTCCCCCTCCCCGCGCCCCCCGCGTGCTCCAGGCGGCGGCACCATGCGCCGTGACTACTACCGCGGCTCGCAAGACAGTCTGGCTGAGCGCGCCGGCCTCTACAGAGGTAACTGTTTTTTATTTTTTATTTTTTAACATTGATAGACTATTTGTTTTACCATGATCTCACCTGTTGGTAAGTGACGATGTGGCCGAAGATGGAGCACAAAGGTTTAGAAGGCACTCTAGCCTTGAAGAGACCCAGATTATAGTTTTCAGGAAAGACAGACGACTCTTTTTTCTTTGATGGACCTTCGTTTGACCGAGATCTCACCTGCTGGTAAGTGACAATGAGGGATGATGCAGCACTTAGAAGGCTCCTATTCACTCTTGCCTTGAAGAGACCCAGATTATAGCTTTCAGGAAAGAAAGACGACGGCAGTGTCCCGCTCCTTAGCAATTAGCACTAGGTGGAATCTAAACGTTTAGTGCGAATAGAGGGTATACTAATGGGTAAGGATGGTACTGAGCCGTGCGTCTGTTTGGAGATGGTGAATTGTGAAGTTCTTGCAAAGCTCACATCGTACACTGTTATGTTCATCTTCATTCATTCACTCAGCTCACCGTTAAGTGCCGTGGTCGGTGACAATGACATACTGTACTGCGGTGATGTTAACACCGTAATCATGGTTTAAAGCTCTTCAATGTTACGCTTAACAACAAAGTAGATCAACGTAAAACGGCAAAGCTAATTGGTTACCCCCAGTATAAAGATGTATAAAGATTGAATTATTCATATGCTAGAAATGATTTTTTCCTATTATACAAACCTTGTTCTGGAAAAACGAACACAATAACAAAAGTATTATCCAATTTGTTGCAGTCTTTCGGAAGTTAAGCGCGTACATACATTTCATTGATTCATTTTTATTTAAAAGAAGATATATTTATCTACATTTTTATTAGCAAATTTGTGTATTTAGCAAAAAGCAAGAAAAGCATATGAAAGAAACACCTGAAATGTCTTCCGATGCTACAAAACAATTATATTTGTCACGCGAGACGTCGTAACTTTTATTTAATGTAACCAATTAGTTTTCTGTGTGTACAGTGGCGTAACAATAGGGTGGCAGGGCTGGCAAAATGCCACGGGCCCCCGACCCAAGAGGGACCCGGCCCAAGAGGCCGCGAGCTCAAAAATATTTTTTTTTACATTGTACCTGAGTATTTTATTTTATTTGAAAAGTATGTTTTTATACGTTCTGCTTAAAATCCAAAATGAGACAATTTTTTTTTTAAATTTTCGAATTTGCCTCGGTTTAACAACTTTATTTAAAAAAAAAAAAACAATTTGCCACGGGCCCCAGATGGTATAGTTACGCTGTGTGTGTACTAAGCTTTTCGCATGCTAGTCTTTTTATTATTTAATTTTCTGACTAAGCTGACAATCATTTGCAAACATATCTCATTATTATAATCTTATTCTTGTAAGGTTACGTCTATATTCAGTTACACATTTGAATCGCTCGACGCGTAACCGCGAGGGATGCAGGTCATTCCGTAACTAAATATTGTATTTTTTTGGTTCGTTCTTCTATATAAAAATGATCGATGAACTTATCGAGTTAGTATGGGAATATAGAGTACTCTATGACACTAAATGTAAAGAATATAAGGATCACAGTATCGGAATGTTGTTTGGGAGGAAATATCAGTATCAGTCAGTCAGTATTCCATTTTAAAACACGTATTCACACCACAACTCTCACACGATGAATGATCTGAAAATGCGCCATATTGCGCCACAACACATCAGTATGAACACTCCGCGACAACAGAAGGCGCCCCAACACACCCCGACACAGCTATATGAACCAAACTTTGTCGTTTCTTGAACCTTACTGGGTCGTGTTTCAGATTCCCCGGTAGAGGAGCGTGGGGGGATGTCGCCCGGCTCCGCGTCGAGCGGCCCGCTCGGCCGGCGCGGCTCGTGCAAGACCTCGCGAGGTATGGCTGTCCCCCTCCCACCCGCCGCGCCCGCTATCACCCACTAACAACAGGCGACCGCTGCTTGCACTATATTACAATTCTCGCCATAAATAACTTACTTGCGCTGTTATTCGCTATGGCCATAGGAGATTACTTGACAATAATGTGTGATGTCACAATGTATTCTGAACTATGATTCGACGCAGATATCGTAACGAGCCCGCGTTATGGCACGTTTGGTCATAACGAATAAGGGGGTAGTTCTCATTTGTCAGATAGAAAAGAATCTGTTGATAACAGTCAAGTATTGTTGTTACAAATAAAGCTTAAGAAGTTATTTATGAAGAGAATTGGAACATGAAATGTGTGTACGGTTGATTTTGATACTAAATTGTATGCCAGAAGTAACTTTTTGACAACAAAAAATTTTGATTAGTAAAAACATGCAATTTGGTTTCAAACCAGCCTGTTTCATAGTTTGAATTTTTACTGAAGTTTTTCAATAGAGCTGTCGAAAATATCTTGAACTAGATATATATTTTTACCGTGCTTAATAAACGCGGATCATCCTTGTTACAGTTACACCGTGTTTTGTCTCTTTCGATCGAATTTAAAAATGCTTGTCAATGCATAAGACAAAACACTAACTAATCCAAGGATAATTCGAATTTTATAGTGACATGGTAATCTATTTTGCTAGCATGCTTGCAATAAAAGATAGTATTTGTATAAACAAATTGGATTTTCTGTAAGTGTTCAAGATGTTTCAGATATCAGATAACTATTTTAAAGTGTTCCAATAGCAAATTATTCCCTTTTTGGCTTGAACAAACAAAGACACCGATTTTAAGTGTATTTCTTTACGACTCAATGTCCCACAGTTGGTTTACATGGCTTCTTTGATTTTATTTTAGTAGAAAGCTTGGTCTTAAATATTATTTATATTCGAATTGATATTAAATATGTATCGTATCATTCATTCCAGCAATGCATACAATAGACACACTCCGATTCGCAAAATTATGCTTTATATTTTGGTTACAGTATGTAGTTTGCTACCAGTTTGAATAAGACGGAGATTTTTTAAAGCTTTTTTCCAAATTTCAAAACGCGCCCTCTAGACCTTCCGCGCATTTACCAAAATTGGCTCCAGATTGTATAAAGTTTTGTATATTGCAGTTTATATAATCGCGTAATAGAGATTAATTTTGTTTGCCTAAACCGAAGCCAGCTTGTGTGACCGATGCATGCTTTCGTGCGATTGTGCGCGTCACATCGCTGCGTTGTTTGAGAGACGGAGGCGGCGTCGCATGTGCGTGGTGACATGTATAGCAAATATTTCAGAGCGTGTGAATGAGGAACCTCAATCGGCACGTGGAAGGTCTAAATATACGAGTTACCAGAATAACTTTAAGGCCGGACGGAAGTCAAGCTCTCTTATGAACTTGTGCGGTAAGAGTTTGAGAGAACACTCGGTAAAGCTTGACTCACGTTGGTAATGCCGGTGATACGGACGCTTTGGTGCGTTGGGTTCTATTATGTTGCTCTTTGCACTCGAGAGGTGGACTGTGGGGCTACTTAGTGTAGATATATCAAATATTCCAGAAGTTTCAATCAGATCTGCATGCTATCTTGAAAAAGATTGATTTTCAAGGTGTGTTTCAATACCAATCCATGGCTTTCAACCTGACCATCGCTCCAAAAGACGACTGATGGCAGACACGTAGCTATTACTCTGAATAACCAGTTCTTACTAATCATTTATCTATAATTATATCCTTATTTTAAATAGTTCTTAGAATCTATCGTTCAATTAAGTGAAACAATAATAAAAAATTCGTAAAATCTTTTTCTGCGCCTCGCCACCTCTCGAATGTTCTTTCGTCTTGTGCACATTATTTTCAGTTGGTTCACTGGCAATTATATAAGTACATTTTAATTATATGGTTGTGGTATTATGTTGGGTCTTCGGTGTTTTTCTATTTATTTGGTTCGTCGTTAGAGCATGACTTTTATTTATTTCAATGGTGTTGGTGTGACATCGCCTGGTATTGATAAAACACGTTACAACCTTTGATTTATTTTGTATCAATGACAAACATGAAAGGCCATGTCCTTAGTTACTAAGGACTAAATATATGGCTTAGTAGATTTAAAAAGTTAAACCCCATTATTTTCAAGGGCTATTCTCGGGTTAGAAAGCAAAGGTTCGGATAGCAAGGTTGAAATATTCAGTCTATTATCAGTATGTTTTCAGTCTTATGTGACAAGATCCTACGCCTAGTAGTTAGTACTGCAGATGCATAACTCAATTCAAATTCAAAGTTCCAACCCAGTAGTGTAAAAAACAGTTACAAAATAATATGTTACAAAAGGCGGTCTTATCGATTAAACGATTTCTTCCAAACGACCTGACTATCCTAAGGGAAGACAAAAGCTTTGCTTTTGAGCACAGTGCTTGGTGCATGCTTTAGACATTCACCATCCCCCGAACTAGTGTAAACTGTATCTCGGGGGGCAGTGTCCGTCCTCAGCGCCCATTCAGGTGTCATAAGTATAGCTGTTGTTTATATTCGGCACAAATTTGATAACATTTTAAAGGACATGCCAAATGGATACTACGTAAGATTAGGATACATTCCAAAACTTAAAAATATAAACTATTCATCAGTACTTCATAAATATCTTTCACTGTCTCTTTTAATTCTTGTAGTTGAAGTAGATGGTTGTAAATGTGTTTTACGCTTTTATAAGCTAAATATTATTTATACCCATTAAATATTTAGTTATTACGTATAAGCTAGGTGTAACTATGTACGTTTATGCGTAAAATACAAAATGTTGTGCTTCTTATGGTTGATTTTTGCCTATTATTTTGCTTGGCCCTAGAAAACATATCATGTATGTCATGTATCTATATGTCGTTTGTGTACACAAATACATTTAGTATTTTACGCTTTATAATTTAAATCTTTTCATGATAAATAATATTCAGATAAAAATATATTGAAATAATTTTCCACTTAAATTTTAATTATATGCTAGTCAATAAATAATTTATGAAATATGTTAAGTACTTACTAACTTTGGTAATGTTTTCATTTTCAATTCAATAACACATTTTTGTAGTCTCTCATCCGAAATTTCTTCATGTTTAATGACAGCATGAAATATAAATTTCAACATATTTTGTTAGATGAGCATAACATTTGATTGGTGGAAGAGATCCCATTTCTATGTAACGTACCTACTTGTTTTAATGTCGTTGTCCTATTTTTGTAAATGTTGGGTATTTTTACTAACATGGTTATTAACTTTAGAAAAGTAAAAGGACTGTCTTACAGGAATCTTTAGTGTGGGAGTTAATTTTCTTTGTTAAATATTCGGAGTTTTAAAGACTGTCAGTCATCGACTAACTCTACCAAGAAACTAGTGCAGGAAGTGAGCTGCAAAATTGTATTTGTACACTAGAGCAGCGACAGACGAGCGAAGCCAGCTGCGATATTTTAGTACAGTAATACCCCGCTTTACGTAAGAGATGCGTTCCGGGGAAAATCGCGTTGAGTGAACTTCGCGTATAACGGAGTCTGTTATTTCTGTTTTAACGGACTGTTCTCATGGTTGATTCTGATAGATCAAGCTGACGTCCAACCTCCGTAGCTTTGCCACCATTCTCCATTTTTATAATTACTTTAACAGCAAATTCAAGCTTTTACCTTCTTTTTCTTTTCTGGGGGCATTTTAAACACACTTATTTTACTTTAAACACTCAATAAATAAGGTAGATATAACATACGAGGTGGCGCTTTCTGCCGCTCGTAAGTAAACCAATCAAATATCAATTCGGTGAACAATCAGTGCACTCGCGTAAAGCGGGACAATTTAGCGCGAAACTTTAAAAACCGCGTTATACGGCGTCGCGTAAAGCGGGGTATTATTCAGTGGCAGGGAAGGTGGACCATAGCGCTAACTGTATCAGTGAGCGAAGCGAGCTATTGGCAATGTTATATGGGCTGCGAAGCGTTGGGCACCGGACCGACGCGGCAGTCTGGACATGTACAAGCTAACACAATAACAGAGGGGGTAGATGAAGGGGTTGGTGGTGGAGTATACAAAGTCCGTAGACATCAGTACCATGTTGGGTGTGTAGACTCGGGGCTGGGGCGTGCGACGCCGCCCCGACGCGCGGCGTCGCCGGGCCTGCGCGCGCTGGGCTCGCCCGCCGGCTCGGGGCCCGGCTCGCTGCCCGGCGCCATCGGCAAGCGCCGACAACATCCAGACGACGCCTCCGATGTCAGCTCTACGCACTCCTCCATTATGGATTATTCGGGTGAGTCCTTCATGCACTTACTACTTACAACATTTCTGATTTTGTCATCATTACATTATTTTATAATTTCCATATTAATGATTGAACTGTATCATTAACTCTAAAATAAAAAATGTGTTGCAAGCAATGTTAACGTAGGGTTTGATAAGGCGATATGCTCCAACAATTACATATTTCATCCTAAAAATTACCAATCCTTGTTGACTATTTCATTCAACTTTGAATAAGCTACAAGTAATTGCTTCAGTTAGTGGTCGGTAAAGTTTAGGTTGAAAACAAAACAAAGAAATCAAAGTAAACTTGTTTGATATTTAAATTTGTCCTCATAGCAAGATCCAATCGATCCAATCGAAGTTCCGGCAAAGGTCTCCGTTACAATACTAGTAGATAGATGGGTAGCTAGATGGTAATCACAAACACTTAAATAGACCACACAAGAATTGAGAACACAAGTAACTTGTCAACACCTGTGAGCGATGTCATGCCAACAAGTATTGAACTAAGAAGTGTTTAACAATATTTCTAAGGCATGGTTTTGTGATTGAAAGCATTTTGATCTAACAAAGTGTTCGCTTCATTGACATTCGCTTACTCACAAACCGTTTGAACTAACACTCGAATCACGGCACTCCATATATTTTGTGCATCCACTACGCATTTTTAAACTAATACAAAAATTGTAAATAGAGTATTTCCGAATCTTACAAGTCGAAAGTAAATACTGTGTATCCACTTTTGTTAATCAGTACAGTTCAGAGATTCAGTGAAACATGTCTAAAACTGACGGCTATTCATTTTCCCACTAGATGAACTAGCTAGAAAATAGAGTTGGTATACCGATACGTATAATATAGAGTAGTTTTAGGGCACAAAAAGTCGTGTTTTCATCACGTAGAGATTTTGAAGAGTTTGAAATTAATGGTTTCTTATGATACAGGTCCTCGGTTATACAAGCAACCGGCCACGAAGTCCAACCGGGGTATAATGCTGAACGCGGTCGAATACTGCGTGTTCCCGGGCGCCGTCAATGCGGAGGCCAAGCGTCGGGTGCTGGAGGAGATCGCGCGCTCTGAGAGCAAGCACTTCCTGGTCCTGTTCAGAGACGCCGGCTGTCAGTTCCGCGCGCTCTACAGCTTCTGTCCCGACTCCGAGCAGATCACCAAGTTGTACGGCACCGGGCCCAAAAACGTCAACGATCGGATGTTCGACAAATTCTTCAAGTGAGTATACTCACAGTTCAATAGTTACACAGAGTTCTTAGTGGAGGCCACGTCTAGGCAAACGTAGTGTAGAAGCACCCTCCGTGCAGATGGAGTGTCGATTTGCGTTTCCTCTTGCGACTACTGGAGGGACGGTCATTTTGGATATTGCCGTTTTAATTCACATACGATTCCACTTTAAATATAAATAGTGATACATAGAGTTTAATTGAAATGGCTTTTATAAAGGTGTGTTTTGTTCGGTTTCAGGTATAATTCGGGCAGCAAATGCTTCTCGCAAGTGCATACGAAGCACCTGACTGTGACGATCGACGCGTTCACGATACACAACTCGCTCTGGCAGGGCAAGAAGGTGCAGCTGCCGAGCAAGAAGGACATGGCCTTAGTCATATAGAGGAGCGCGGGGCGCGAGCGGTCACTTCTAGTCGCGGCGGTCGAGTCAGCCTCTCTTCGGTTTAACGCCAGTGCCAGTGTCCATTACTTTTAAATCGGTTAGTGCATTTTATCCTCAAGCTGTGTTGTATGCTATCAAGTCATAGTGATCAATTAGGTATGCTCGTCGGACGGTCGTCGGCCCATGTTGTATTAGGACGGTTTAGATCGTAAGCTCGAATCAAGTTAGGGTTTTTATTTACGTTCGCGGTTCGTTTGAATGGATATGTTGAATTGTGCTCGCTGTGTTTTGTGTTGTAATTTATTTCATGCGTCGAGCTTTTTCGCGGTGTCCGTCGCGACCGCGCGGTGGAGATATCTGTGGGGCTAGTCCGAGTTTACACACACCATCGTAACGATGATCGTAACGACGAGCGTACGTGTATTGCGTAGTAACTAGCCATTAATCTGTGACGTTTTTGGCACAGATTAATAGCTAGTTATTATGTTATACACGTACGATCGTCGTTACGTTCATCGTTACGATGGTGTTTGCAAAGCTCCGACTAGGGCCTCTGAGGGGCTAGTCTGCAAATGTAACAAGCAACTTACACGGCCGTGTGGTGTACACTACACGGATTTTAGTATGGAGAAATCGAAGAGCGCCCCTAGCGGGCACCTTGAGAACCTCAAATCCCGTACAAAAATCCCTGTAGTGTACACCACACGGCCGTGTAGTTTGCTTGTCAAATTTGCAGACTCGAGGCTCAGAGGGGCAAGTCCGAGTTTACACACACCATCGTAACGATGATGGTAACGACGAGCGCACGTGTATTGCGTAGTAACTAGCCAGTAATCTGTGACTTTTTGGCACAGATTAATAGCTAGTTATTATGTTATACACGTACGATCGTCGTTACGATGGTGTTTGCTCCGACTAGGGCCTCTGGTCGCGTTCAGCCGGTTGACGTACATTGCTGGGCGAGGCCTCTCCGTAGAATGCCACGCCTCTTTCCGCGTTACAATGTCATCGATGGGGCCCGTCCGCATGGCGTCCTGGTTGCGTGCGCGATGCAGATATCTGCGTCGCGCCGCCTCGGCCCGCGCTGTGATACTCTATGTGTGGACGAGCTGAGGCAAGCGGTATCATCTCGCTCCGTTAGATCGTTCGCGTGCGTTGAGCTGCGTAGTTCGATATTGAAATGTGTTATCAGTGTAATGTTTGCCATATGTGTTAGTGAGACGGTCGATACGTTCCAAATTATAATCAAAATTGTCTCAAAGTGTAGCCGAGTGATAGTCGATTCGATTAGATGCTTTATTTTATAGTAAAAAGTATCCCCTCACATTATGAAAATATTTGAATGACAAGTTCACAAACTAATATCGCTTATTTGTTATTATAATAATGTAACTCGTTAGTAATTATTCGACTGGAGTTAAAAATAAGATGATTATTGTATTTTGTTTACTGACCTTCATTAATCGTTATTAAATTTCCAATTTTTTACTGCTTGTATAGCTATGATTAAGAGAAGGCACATTTTACGTGGTAATTGTACTGCCTTATCCTGTAAATAATTGTTTTTGTATACAGCTATTTATTAAAATAATGTTAAACAAGAATTGATGAATGTCATGTTTTCATTGTTTAATGAGGTCATCAATAATATACTACCGATAGTATATGGTATGCAAAATATATTATATTAAAAAGCGTAACGAAATAATATTGAATTTCATATTATTCAGTTGTTTTATTCAGTTTTCCTTCGACATCTCAGCTAGAAATGATAACAAAACTCCTGCAGCCTGCTGCTAGCCTGGTAGGTATACCAGGTATTATTGGTGTGGTTGAAACACCGAAAAGCGCCCCTAGTGGACATTCTGAGAACCTGGATTTCCATACAAAAATCAGTGTAGATCACACGCCCGTGTAGTTGCTTGTTACGTAACTAGACCGATCCCTCAGTTCAATGCTGTTCATCCTATGCTGGACAACATCGGGCCCTGGAAAAAATGGTTTAATTAGACTAATACCCGTTTGCACTAAATGACTAAACATAAGATAGGCTTTGTCCTAGTTAAGATACACCTCAGCCTAAGAACAGCCTAGCATAAGTGGACTAAGGAATGGCTTAGGGTTGGCAAGCAACTTTATCGTTAGGAGTAAACAAGTTAGGAAAGAACTTGGCGATTCTTATGATTAGTGCAAGGGTGTAAGTTCCCTTCAAAATCGAATTAGAATTGTAAGTCATAATACAGTAAAAGGCGTATCTTTCGTACCAGGAGAGCAGAGAAAGCAGAAGTTCATAGGAGATGAAGTATTAATCTTAAATGAGTTGGACAGACAATTTTTTCTCGTGGTTCAATGTACCAGGAAAGCAGAAGTTCATAGGACATGCATACTACAGACAACATTTGCGAAGTCGCTAGTTATGAATAATGCCTTTGTATTTGACACTGTATTTCTCGGAGGGACTATGGGGAGGCCTGTGCCCAGCTAAGGAGTTTTATTGGCTGATGATGATACAAGCTGGTATGCCTATACAGGTATCGGTAAATTCACCTTGCATGGAGATATTTTTGCAGTTTATTGGAGTTTACTCCTTAAGAATCAATTTTCTAATAGAAAATACTAATATTTTTGTTAAGCGGTAACCACTGCCATTAAAAATGCATTACCATGCTTGCCCACCTAGGACGCGCCCTATGCGGCAATGCACTGCGCCCGCCACCCTGAGAAAGTCTCATGTGCCTGTAATTTCACCGGCACCCATACATACCCTTCAAACTGGAACACAGCACACACTACTCTGCTTTGCGGCAGAAATAGATCATAGTGGTAGTACTTTCCCGGACGAACTCTCATAAAAAAGCTCTACTACTAAAAAAACGGCTAAGCGCGAGTCGGACTCGCCCATAAAGGGTTCCGTAGCAGCAAGTAACATAATATTAAAGTTCTTGGATGGATAACGATTTACGACGTATTAAAAAATACTTACTAGATCTCGTTCAAACCAATTTTCGTTGGATGTTTACATGGTAATGTAAATCATATACTCAAATAAATAAATAATTCTGGACAGTATATTTTTTTTAGTTTTATTCTCTTATTTTAGAAGTTACGGGGGGGGGGGGGGGGGGGGGGGGGCACTCTCATTTTACCACTTTGGAAGTGTATCTCGCGCAAACTATTCAGTTTAGAAATAAAAACTATTAGATACCTCAATATCATTTTGAAGACCTATCCAAAGATAAACCCACACGAACGAGATTGATGAAAAAAAAACAATAAATTCTTGAGGTTCCCCAACCTCAAGAATTTATGGTTTTTTTCTAGTTTTGTGTGAAAATCTTAATGCGGTTCACAGAATACATCTACTTACCAAGTTTCAACAGCATAGCTCTTATAGTTTCGGAAAAAAGTGCCTGTGACATACACGGACAGACAGACAGACTGACATGACGAATCTATAAGGGTTCCGAAATATGGTTACGGAACCCTAAAAATTTAGTAAAATCGAGAGTTAGCAAAAAGTGAAGTGCGTTACGTTTTCCCTATACATATAAACGCATCTTGTACTGAACTGGACTGGAGTAAACTCTATTCGCTCATTGGAGATGACACAAACCATTTATCTAGACCAATTATCGGACAGCGTTTATTGGTACATACTTGGATGTCATGACATGGTGGGAACACTCAGTACATTTAAAAAAAAAGATTTTCAGATTAATTTTGTTTATTTCAATTTTCTAATACAGGCTTAAAATCAATGAACGTCAGTTTGTGACTAATTCTTATGATAAAAAATTTAAATACCTTATCATCGTAAAGTGCAATTAAATTTAAAAAAAACAGTTATGATAAATAAACATTAAAACATTTTTAGAGAGATCGAAGAATCCTATTGCAATCATTATTGGTTCTAATATGTACCGCAACACATTAAATATAAGAAACTGTAGTTTAAGGGAGGTAAGTACGTTGTGATGGCACCTGTCGGACCACAGCTGTGAGCACGCATCCGCATCGCACCTATATAATATTTTGTTTTGTATGACACTGATTGCTCGGCCGGTGATGCCGATATCCAATACAAAATGGGCTTTTACTATGGCCCGGTGCGGATGCGTCCTACAACGTGGGGTACAACCCTAAAAAAACAAGAACGAATCAAAATGAAACAATAAAAAATCCCTGATAATACAATTTTCATACTGGGATAACAGAAGGACCGCGTTTTGTTTGAGAAAATATGGAATACAAGGTATGTATTGCGATATCAAACTAAAAATAAAACCTAATGTAAAACTTATGTATTCATATTAATTTCAATCTTATTATAATGGTAATAAGGGTTTAAAATCCCAATCAAGTCCATAATTCAGTTAAACAATGGTGTAGTAGTGAGTGACGGGAGACGCTGGCTCATCTTCCTTCAGCTCCAATTCTTGCACTGACTCGTTTTGCATTGGAGATTCCTAAAAATAAAAATAATGCTTTCACAAAACTAAATTTGATAGTTTTTGGCTCGAAGTCAGCCGCATCGAGCGGTGCCTTATCATCAGGGCGCTAGTGACTGAGCCAGCGAGTAAGTGTATCTATTGTGTGCGCAAATCCAGTAGGGCTTTTTCAAAAGTACCGCGAATGACAACTGCCCTGGCGCAGCAGGTGAGTATCCGGCTGAGACAGAAGGTGCGGGTTCGATTCCCTTCGCGGGAAAAATGTTTGCAAGGTGATCTGCAAACAAGCGTTTTCGTTCCGGGTCTAGATTTTTGTTAGTAGTAGAGCTTTTTTGTGAAAGAGTTCGTCCGGGGAAGTACTACCACCATACCTATTTCAGCCGCAAAGCAGTAGTGCTCGCATTGCTGTGTTCCGGTTTGAAGGTGCCGGTGAAATTACAGGCACATGAGACTTTCCATCTTTATGTCTCAGGGCGGCGGGCGCAATGCAATGCCACAGGGCGCGTACTAGGTGGACGTGACCTATGAGATAATGCGCTGTTCATAGGCAGAGGGTACTGCTTAACATCTGGTGGGCCAATTGATTGTTACGTCATCACAAGTTGTATAAAAAAAAAGTTGCCATGGTACTTAGAGTTCCTGATCTGATACACAACATGCGATACAGGGAATCTGTATGATCAGAGGGCTTAGACAAAGCGCCATTCTATTAGCGTTAGCCATAGCTAAAAAAGAAAATACATTGTACTTTTCTATACGCTAGTATATGACGAGACGTTATGACGCTGGTAGAAAAGTAAGATGTATTTTATTTTTTTAACTGCGTGAAAGACGGGCCAAGCAGATGGCCCACCTAAGTTAAGCGATACATCGGCATTACCTCAAAGGTCACGTCCTCCTTGGACGCACCCTATGTGGCAATGCACTGCACCCACCACCCTCAGACAAAGATGAAAAGTCGCATGTGTCGATGAAATTACAGAATTTCACCGGCACATACCCTTCAGCTTCATATTATTATGTATGAGATTGACGTATTGAAATGTCACGTGTCATTTCTATTACGAATGTAGAAATAGAATCGCTTCGAAGCGAATCTGTCTGCTAGGACTATAAAAAACAAGTGTTATTTTACCTCTTCATCTTGAGTGAATCCGTTAATTTCAACGGGTATTGTCTGCCCGTCCTGCGTTATCACCTGCAAAGTTATTGGAATTAAGTATATAACTATCACATGTGCCAGTCCAAACCAACAATAGAAATTCTCACAACTTACAAAGACCCTGGCACTACACAGGCTTAACTGAGTCAGTCCCTGAGGTATGGGAGCGGTACGGGAGGGGTGTTTTCGTTTACATTATGTCACATGTCATCTGATAATTTGAGAGACGAAAACACCCCTCCCGTACCGCTCCCATACCTTAGTGACTGACTCAGTTAAGCGCTAGGACCTGTAGTAAACATGTTAATTTTTTCCATACAATTATATTAACTGCCGAAAAGGACCGCTAAGTCACTGTTTCGGTTTTTATACAAAAACACTTGTAACGGTGAAAAACTCAAACATGGACCTCTCTCTGTAGGTATAATATTTTGCTACGAGTTGATATCGATATGTAAAAGTGTCGAGTTAATCCGGCAATTACCTGCAGAGACTGTCCGTCGAGCGACGTGATGGCGAGCCGCGTGCCGTCCTGCATCGTGAAATGCAATGGATTCCCTTGCTCGTCCATCACCTGGAAACATGCGGATAAATATTAGACCTCATGCTTTACACTAGTGTAAGTTCACTAACTACTTAGCTACTTGGCTAACGTTCTGGCTGGCTAGGTAGTGTGGCTAACTGGCTACATGCATTTAGACTTGGCTTCTAACTAGCAACATTCACAGGTAGCCAGGCTAAATTGTCAGTGTCTAAAGTGGCCTTTACGAGTTCGAAACAAAATCGAACATCAGGGCAAAAAGATGAAAGATCAATAAGTTTTTGTGAATATAAATAAGTGATCGTAACCGTGTGCTGATCAAAATGAGCCTAAACACGGCTAGTCTAGTCCCTCGAGGAGTTCCGTTGTCCACCTTCCGTCGCCATCATCAGATCAGCTCGCTGTCTCCATAATATTGCATTGTCATCGGAACTTGACAGGTATGCAAAATATAATCTCAATCGGTTGATGATAACTGCTTTAAAATTCAGTAGCAAGATTCCATCCCGACCAACATACATACATTGCAAGTTAAACAAAAGCTTGTAAAATAATTTTGTTTTTGACTTTTGACTTCAGTTCTCTTACCGACATGTGCTCTGGTTCCTCGGCCTGCGCCTTGGGCTGCAGCAGCAGTGACTCGCCCGAGTACAGCTCGCAGCCCTCCGGAGACTGCAGCGACACTTCAGTTCTCTTACCGACATGTGCTCTGGTTCCTCGGCCTGCGCCTTGGGCTGCAGCAGTGACTCGCCCGAGTACAGCTCGCAGCCCTCCGGAGACTGCAGCGACACTTCAGTTCTCTTACCGACATGTGCTCTGGTTCCTCGGCCTGCGCCTTGGGCTGCAGCAGTGACACGCCCGAGTACAGCTCGCAGCCCTCCGGAGACTGCAGCGACACTTCAGTTCTCTTACCGACATGTGCTCTGGTTCCTCGGCCTGCGCCTTGGGCTGCAGCAGCAGTGACTCGCCCGAGTACAGCTCGCAGCCCTCCGGAGACTCCAGCGAGACTTCAGCCTAAAAACACAGTATCATAAAGTTAGTTTCTTTAGAGTATACTGATGTAAAAGCGAATGTAAACAGTTTGTGGGGGAAACAATACTGGCGAGCGAAGAGCCGCCTGGATTATTGAACCTATAAACGAGTAATTATCGCGAGCTCTTTGCAGATTTAATGTGTAGAAGCCGCGAAGCCAACCGCTTAGCAGTTTTTATTTTTTTATTTTGGTTATTCCACGAACCGGACGACGCCGTGTAGGAGAACCCTCTAATGGATCGACGACATTTTAGCAGGAAGTTTGTGGGTCGAGGCGGCTGAAGACAGTATGATGACTGTTACGCTGGCACCGACAGTTTCAATCCTAGTCGAGTGTTCTTCAGAGTAAGTGCAGTCCGCTCGGTTCGCGTCTCTCAGCATTGCGCTCGAGCACTCTCGTCTCGCGGTAGTTATTACCAGAGGGGCAGAATACCCAACAGTCATATACTCGTGTTTAGTCGTGGGCCTCAATCGCGCAAATTTTAAAATGCTTTTACTAAAACAAAACCAGAACCGTTCACGTTACTTCGTACGTCTGGATTGAGGGGATCCTTGCTCGAATTGAACTGAAACTCAGCGGATTAACTATTTCCTTAATCCGCTGAGTTTTACCCATTGTCATGGGTATCAGGAACTACCAGTACCATGGTACCGCAACACCCAGACACAGAACAAATATTTGCAGATCATTCAAACATTTGTCACGCAGCGGGAATCGAACCCGCAACCTCTCGCATCTCAGCCGAACTATGAACTTTGTGAATGTCTGAACAAGCTGTTAGCTCACTTAATGTTAAGGGGAATGCTCACGTTTGCGGCGCGAGATTAATTTTTTTTGGTGTTTTTTGCCCATTACAGGTCATCAACACTTCTTCAGATAACGAAAGTTAAGTTCGCGACAACTAGGAGACTTAACACACATGTTTTAATTGATGGTATCTAATAAATATTATCAGTTTAGCTATGATACCCCTAAACAAACAAAAACACTGGAAAAATGTGTTTAGGGGTATCATGGCTAAACTGATGATATTTATTAGATACCATCAATTAAAACATGTGTGTTAAGTCTCCTAGTTGTCGCGAACTTAACTTTCGTTATCTGAAGAAGTGTTGATGACCTGTAATGGGCAAAAAACACCAAAAAATTTGAATTTCGCGCCTCAAGCGTGCGCATCAACCTTAAGCAGTAACCTCTGCCTTTAACAATGCATTACCTCATAGGTCACGTCCACCTAGGACGCACCCTATGTGGCATTGCACAGCGGCTGCCATCCTGAGACATAAAGATGAAAAATCTCATGTGCCTGTAATTTCACCGGCAAAACCGGAACACATTAATGCGAGCACTACAGCACTACTGCTTTGAGGCAGAAATAGGTGGTAGTACTTCCCCCGACGTTTTTTTTTAATAGGCAAACTAGCATACGGGCCCACCTTATGTGAAGTGGTCACCGTCGCTTTATGAATTATGATTATTTTTCTCAATTATTTCACAAAAAAGCGTGGGGAGGCAGTTCCGGGCGCTCGGAACAGCCCGGAACCACAGTCTGTGCCCCTTCCTGTGGCGTTCTTTACGCCCCGAGTAACGACTGGGCTCTCGGTCGCTGTCTAGCCTCTAGGAGCAGTTCCTCGGGTACGCCTTAGAGTTGGCTCTCTCGTAGGCTGGGGCAAGTTCTCGTAGTTCTAGGACTAAAACTGTAGATGTCTGAATTGACCTGTTCCGAGTCCATGATCTGGTAGTGCGGCGAGCGCGCGTCCACGTCGTACGTGACGTAGATGACGCGCTCCTCGTCGTCCTCAGTCTCCACCACGTACTGCGGCGCCGCCAGCGAGCCCTCCGCGTGCAGCGGGGCCAGCGGCGCCAGCGGGGCCTCCGGCAGCGCCTGCAGCGGCCGCGGCAGCGCGGGCAGCAAGCCGGGCTGCACCGCCAGGAGGGAGGTCTGCTTGTGGATTTGCTGAAAGAGAACATTTTAAGATAGAATCCTCGTAAAACATCGGATATCCGCGATTTTTTTGGAGCCAAGTTTTCAGTTCGAAAAAAAAAACTGTAAATGGTGTTTATTTGTAAATCAATTCACCTTTTTCACCACATTCACTAAAACTTTGCAAGTTTCTTATAATTCTTTATTGTACACAGAAAAAACATTACAAATAAAAAAATAAAAAAAAACAAAAGATATGTACAAAGGCGAGCTTAACCCTAGAGAGTTTTCTGAAGTTTCGTGTCTTGAAAACTAGTAAGCATATTTTTTTTATTCAAAAAACAAGTTGTAGCGCATTTAGTCTTGTTAATTCCTCTAGAGAACACGTTTGCAGTAAAACTATGTAAAACTTTTAGGATTTAATGAAAACTGAGTAAACTAAGAAATTTTCAATGTTTTATGGACATAACAGAGTCCACGGGAGCACCCCAAGGTCGTCAAACTTTGATTTTTAACAAAGGCCTGTATAACATATCCAAAACTCGCGGATAACCGATCTTTTGCGAGGTAAAATGTATAAATAACTCTCACTACGAACAATTTTGCGCGTCATGTTTATGACGAGCGAAGCAAGCTTACCTTCTTGTGTTTGTTGAGGTTGGACGCGTCCGCACTGGAAGGGCTTCTCGCCCGTGTGCAGCCGCGTGTGCTTGCACAGCGCCCAGCGCGTCGGGCACACGCGGTGGCACCTCGCACACTTGTGCAAGCTTACCTTCTTGTGTTTGTTGAGGTTGGACGCGTCCGCAAAGGAGCGCGCACAGTGCACGCACTGGAAGGGCTTCTCGCCCGTGTGCAGCCGCGTGTGCTTGCACAGCGCCCAGCGCGTCGGGCACACGCGGTGGCACCACGCACACTTGTGCACGGTGGCGCTACTTGAGCCGCTACCATTTACACTGTTACCTGAAAAAAAAAAACATTATAAAGTTCGTACTTGTGCTCCTGACCCCACACTGTGAGTATCAGAAACTACGAGTACCATGGTGCCATAACACCCAGACCCGGAACATATATTTGCAGATCATACAAACATTTGTCCCGCAACGGGAATCGAACCCGCAAGCTCTAGCATCTTAGCCGGCTACTCGCCCGACGCGCTACAGAGGTGGTCATATGCTTAGAGTATGCGTAGTAGGAGTGTGTGTAGGAGTGTTACCGCTGGAGTGCGCGGCACTAGTGACGGCGTTGTCGTCGGCGCTGCTCGAGACGTCGCCCGCGTTGATGGTGAAGTGTATGAGGCTGCCGTCGTCGCTCACTATGGTGGTGGTGGAGTCTTCGATTGGTGGTACACGATGAGCCGGGTTTAACCTGTCGACAAAACAATGTATAAGTTTTAAACTTCTGGGCATCATTTTTTGTATCATTTATGTATTTTTATAGTTTAAATAAAAATAAAGAAAGATTCAAAGATAAAGAAACTATCCAAACTATTGTCTCCAAAATTAAAATTACACTATATTAATCACTATTATTATTATTATTTTTCATCTATATTAATTTTAATTAACACTTTTAATCACCCATTTTCGTTAGGAGTAATGTTACTGCAAACTCTATTTATTCAGTAGGAATTTCAGGAATAGTCATTAAACCTCATTGATTTTGATATATTTTCTTTTTACTTTCCTAGAAAGGTTTCAGTACCCCCCACATCATTCCAAATCCTACTGGCTGCGCCAATTAACCATCATCATCGCCATCATCAGACAGTAGACGTCCACTCCGACCTGCCTTTCGAAGAGAACACCTGGCTACCTGAGTGAACACCTGCCTTTATGAGTGAAGCCTACCTTCCAGAGTGAACGTTTGCCTTTATGAGTATCCGTATCCTGTGCGTGTGTGGTGTGTGTTCGTGTGTGTGTGTGTGTGTGTTACCTGTGCGCCTTGGGCTCGTGTCTCCGTAAGTGCAGGCGGTGTTGCGACGAGGTGGTGAACTTGCGCGGACACAGCGCGCATTGGAACGGCTTCTCTCCCGTGTGTATACGCATGTGTTCAGATAGATTGCCTTTCTGTGTGAACGCTTTCTCGCATATCTTGCAGGCGTAGGGTTTTTGACCTGGAATTAGAATAATTTAATGAGAACAGAGCAGTACTCATGGGTACATACTATACGGACGCCGGCTGACTGGCGTAAACGTATTTAGAGCTTCGTAGCGCCATCTGTTTACGAATAGACGCGGGATATAGCAAATCAATCAATCGATATATTTATTTCAGGCTTAATAGAAAATGTACTAAACCTAAACAATAAGCTCATTGCAATAAATACCTTAAAAACTAACATACATCAATATTTAAAAAAAAAACTTTAATTTATAGTTGCTAGCGCCATCTGTTGACGATTAGCTTGCTAGCTCTATCCGTTGTTAGAGCGAGACGCATGTATCATCTGAACTCTATGGATCTTTCGAGATCATTCTAATGAGTGCTCGAAAGTTCACGGTCTCTCTTGTTGTTTGTTATAAGGGAACTCGCTTGACGAGTAGTCAGTCGTTAATTGGCTTTGAGTGCGGACAAATCAAGTGACTTGAGATGAGAGTGATAAATTGTGAACAGTGCAGTGAAGTACAGTTAAAGGAAAGAGTGTACAAGTGTTTTTTGATTAATTATGTTAAAAGTGTAATTTTGGTAACCGGTGTTTAGTGTGATTATTTTATCCTGAATAACAACAATAACAACAAGAAATAAACAACAACAACGGCTTACTGTGTACCGGTTTAAAGGAAAAATTTGAAAATGCTCGCATTGCTGTGTTCCGGTCTGAAGGGTATAGATGCCGGTGAAATTACAGGCAAATGAGACTTTCCATCTTTGTCTCAGGGTGACGGGCGCAGTGCAATAAACATAGGGCGCATCCTAGAAGTGACCTATGAGATACTGCACTGTTCATAGGCTGAGGGTACCGATTAACATCAGGTGGGGGCCATCTGCTTGCAATATTATAAATTAATCTTTCCTCACCTCTGTGCCACCGCATGTGTAGAGTGAGGCTGGTCTTGTGCGCGAAGCGTTGCTTACACTCCTCGCAGGAGAACTTCTTGATGCCGGTGTGCAGCATTTGGTGGTTCATCAGGTTGGCTTTGGTCTTGAACTTCGCGTTGCACACCTGAAAATAATTATTACAAAACTGTACAAAAACGAAGAAATTGTGTAAGTCAGCTACCAAGTCATCCGATTAGGGGTCTGTCATAGACGCAGCTGTTGCCCTTCTTTAGTAATGTACCACCAGCGCCTCGTCACGGCCACCACTTAATTTATAAACTCTGAGTCTACATAAAGGTCCCATCAGTTATCAACAGACTGACTGCCAGAGAGGGTTAGAGATACAACTTCCACAGCAATATTTAAAAGCAGGCTTAAAGCGCTTGTTGGTGCAGACGATTTTTATGATCTACGTAATCATAAATTCAGCGGCCAAGGCCATGACAGACAGGATTACAGGCTAGCACACGGATCGCATACATGATCATCATCATCTGCAGTGTTAGACGTCCACTTCTGGACGAATCCTACTCCAGAGATCTATGCAAGAATTTTGTCATAATCACCACGCTTTGCAGGCAGAGTGGTGATTGCAATGTTGCTGTTGTGTACTCAGTTGGATGCTTTACCATGGCTGAATGTAAAAACTGGCGTGAAGTGTACCTACATTACAATTTTTGCATGGCAAAACTTAAAAGTGCCCCTAGTGGAAACCTTGAGAACCTCAATTTCTACACGCCCGTGTAGTTTCTTGTTAAATTTGTAGACTCGATCGAGGTCAAAGTGTGCGAGCGCCATTCTTCAGTTCGGTCGCAGACCGTTAGTTTTTTGTTTATTTACGACCAGAATTTTCGTTGGTCCCATGCGCTGCGTCAAATTATACAATCAATTTGGATCAAGCTCTTTGACGCTGTCTTTGTTATATTCTTTGGAACAGATGAATACTTCTTCTCAGTCGTTGCACTCTTGACAGTGGTCGTGGCCGTCATGTTGTACTGTTATTAGGGGCTGATGTTGCTCGCCTCACGATATCTCGCCATTTATTCCTATTAGTGGTAATGGTAGTAGCTACTAATAGACAAATACATCTGTTGCCAATAAACCAAAGTTCTGGAGGCCAATTCTCGGATTGTAGAGATTATCTCTAAATTAGAGATAATGTCGAAGCATGAATTTCTACAAAAAATGTCACGAAAATGTCACAATAACCATCAAATCGTATTCGATTTGAATGATTTTGGTCGACTTATGTCTATTTCTGACATCACGAGAATAGAAAATTAAGATTTTATTCGACATTCGCCATCTTTTTTCGACATATGTCGAATTTGACTTAATCTCTAAAGCACGAGAATTGCCCTCCTGATCTGTTACTTCTAGGAGCTAGGCTGGCAGGAGTAGTGGACAGGGTTACAATACTGTGATTTTAACGATTTGTGGCACGTTACCTTGCAGTGGAAGGGTCTGTTCTGCGTGTGCACGAGCTGATGCCGCTGTAACAGCTGCTTGTGCTTGAAGTGCTTGCCGCATTTTTTGCACACGTAGCGCTGGTTCGCGTGCGCCGCCTGCTTGTGGTACGTTACCTTGCAGTGGAAGGGTCTGTTCTACGTGTGCACGAGCTGATGCCGCTGTAACAGCTGCTTGTGCTTGAAGTGCTTGCCGCATTTGTTGCACACGTAGCGCTGGTTCGCGTGCGCCGCCTGCTTGTGGCACGTTACCTTGCAGTGGAAGGGTCTGTTCTGCGTGTGCACGAGCTGATGCTGCTGTAACAGCTGCTTGTGCTTGAAGTGCTTGCCGCATTTGTTGCACACGTAGCGCTGGTTCGCATGCGCCGCCTGCTTGTGGCACGTTACCTTGCAGTGGAAGGGTCTGTTCTGCGTGTGCACGAGCTGATGCCGCTGTAACAGCTGCTTGTGCTTGAAGTGCTTGCCGCACTTGTTGCGCACGTAGCGCTGGTTCGCGTGCGCCGCCTGCTTGTGGCACGTTACCTTGCAGTGGAAGGGTCTGTTCTGCGTGTGCACGAGCTGATGCCGCTGTAACAGCTGCTTGTGCTTGAAGTGCTTGCCGCACTTGTTGCGCACGTAGCGCTGGTTCGCGTGCGCCGCCTGCTTGTGGCACGTTACCTTGCAGTGGAAGGGTCTGTTCTGCGTGTGCACGAGCTGATGCCGCTGTAACAGCTGCTTGTGCTTGAAGTGCTTGCCACATTTGTTGCACACGTAGCGCTGGTTCGCGTGCTCCGCCTCCTTGTGGTACGCCACTGACGACGGGTGGTTCAGCACCTGAGGATAGAAACACGCCGCCCCATAAGTAACAGACTGCGTCACGACTCGTGAATAGAATAGAACCAAGCACGAATATCTAACGCCAAGACATTACTAAAGGCCTAATGGCAAATATGAACGATTCTAATTTAAAACATTTCTAGCCATGTTTTAAATTAGAATCGATCTTATTTGCGCACCACCGACCCACTAGTCTATCTACATTATATAAAGCTGGACAACGGTGACTCACTGACTCACTCATTGACATGGTAGTTCTCCCAGAAAGAGTCGTTTTAGCGATGGGATATGTTCTTGAGATGTGTCTCTGATCGGACCCGATAACAATGGACAATATATGAAATTTACGATCGTCTCGCTAACGTTAGATATTCATGCTAACCCCACAGATACACAAGCTATAGTTTGTAAAATATTACAAGAGTCCTGTGACAGGTGTATTTTGATAATTTTGTCAGTCTTAAAGCTGTCCAAAAGTTTTGAAACTTGAAAATTGAAAGTTTGGAGTTAGAAAGTTTCCTCTTTTCAAGTTTCAAAACTTTTGGACAACGTTAAGACTATAATTTTCACTAGAAACGGGATATTTACCATGATTTTTGAGTTTTATATGTTCCCGATATTTCGGCACAGTTGCATGCGCCATGATCACGGGAGAACTGACTAAAGTCTTTGCGAGTAGATGTTATTGGCAGATATATCGATCTACCCTCTTTCTCACTCTTTTATTACGAACGATACCACTACCATCGGTTTCATTGTCACAATTCACACCAACTCGACACACAACACTAACGGTGTCCGGACGCGTAGCAGGTACCACACTTTTTTGATTCTTACACATTCTTACCACAGGCTTCCATACTCCAGATAATTGAAAACCATCTTCTCTATTGAAGTTTCTGTACTTAGTAATCTCAATTGCCTCTTGTACCATTCTCGGTATGTAATGTCGCTCTGTCGAGATTACCTGCGGACTGTGTAGCTCGATCCAATGATTTGAGCCAAATTCCAAAAGGTGTTCTGCTATGGCTGACTTATGTATGTCCCTGTTCTTGACCGCTCGTATGTGCTCCTTAACCCGACACGCTATCGTACGTTTCGTTTGGCCAATGTACGAACTCCCACAGCTACAATCAATTTTATACACCCCTGGCTTTTCAAGTGGAAAACTGTCTTTTGGTGAACGCAAGTAGTGCGATATCTTCTTTAAGGGAGTGAAGATGGTCTTTACGGAAAACTTTTGCAGGACTTTCGCAATTTTGTCCGTCACCCCCTTAACATATGGCAGAAACGCTGGCCTACGTTCTACTCTGCATCTGTGGGGTCTTGGCCTAGGTCGGGATGGTAATGACCGAAGCTTATATCCATTCTTACGCAACACATGCTGGACATGAGCTAGCTCACTTTCAATGTGATTCTCATCACACAGGTCAACTGCTCGGTTGGTGAGAGATGTTACCACTGAATTGAGCTGCCGAGGGTGGTGGTGCGAATCAGCATGAAGATATCGGTCCGTGTGTGTAGGTTTTCTGTAAACAGAGTGGCCTAACCCACCATCTTCTCGGACCTGTACCAATACGTCTAGGAAAGCCAAACGTCGATCACATTCCATCTCATACGTAAACCTCATCTTCGTATGTACTCCATTAAGATGTGCCAAAAGTAGTTCTATTTCTTCATTCCTTCCTTCCAAAATACAGAAAATGTCATCAACATACCTCTTCCACAATTTAATCGGTGAGAAACCCTTAAAGAAGATATCGCACTACTTGCGTTCACCAAAAGACAGTTTTCCACTTGAAAAGCCAGGGGTGTATAAAATTGATTGTAGCTGTGGGAGTTCGTACATTGGCCAAACGAAACGTACGATAGCGTGTCGGGTTAAGGAGCACATACGAGCGGTCAAGAACAGGGACATACATAAGTCAGCCATAGCAGAACACCTTTTGGAATTTGGCTCAAATCATTGGATCGAGCTACACAGTCCGCAGGTAATCTCGACAGAGCGACATTACATACCGAGAATGGTACAAGAGGCAATTGAGATTACTAAGTACAGAAACTTCAATAGAGAAGATGGTTTTCAATTATCTGGAGTATGGAAGCCTGTGGTAAGAATGTGTAAGAATCAAAAAAGTGTGGTACCTGCTACGCGTCCGGACACCGTTAGTGTTGTGTGTCGAGTTGGTGTGAATTGTGACAATGAAACCGATGGTAGTGGTATCGTTCGTAATAAAAGAGTGAGAAAGAGGGTAGATCGATATATCTGCCAATAACATCTACTCGCAAAGACTTTAGTCAGTTCTCCCGTGATCATGGCGCATGCAACTGTGCCGAAATATCGGGAACATATAAAACTCAAAAATCATGGTAAATATCCCGTTTCTAGTGAAAATTATGTACATAACCATGATAGTTTCAAAAGTTATAACGTTAAGACTATCAAAATGATCAAAATAATCATAGGACTCATACTATATTTTGCAAACTATAGCTTACGGCCCACCAGATGTAAAGTCATCGCCGTCAATTACAATACATTACAAGTAAATTTGTACTTTTGGTATGTGCCTACACAATTATTTAATAAGCAATTTTTGATTTGACAGTGGCAACACCGGGGGCGTTGTCTCGTATCACAACGACGCATAATTGGTGTGTCAGTCGAACGTCGACATACGCGTCGAAAATATACGTTAGCATGAGAATTTTAAAGCAGTAATGACGTAATTTTTCGAAATGTTTACTCCTATTTTAACGCTACCATCCCAGAAGAAACAGGGCAGAATAGACCGCTTGGTTTGATTTGATGATAATTCGTCTACAAAGAAATTTGTTTACGAGCCATTCGAATATCAGAATATATTTATAGCATACCTTTCCACATAGATCGCAGGCGAATCCCTTGGAAGTGTTCCGCCTCCGATGAGCCAGTGAATGCAAGGTGAGCGCGCGCGGGTACGCGAACGAAGCGCCGCACTCGTTACAGATGTATGGACGCTCACCTTTATGCGCTGCCTGGAAACAAATGCATGAAAAGAGCGGTGGAGCTTTTTTTAAAGAGGGTTTCGGGGTAGTGCTACTATTTCTGCCGCAAAGTAGTAGTGCTCGAGTTGCTTTGAAGGGTGTTGGTGAAATTACATACACATGAGACTACGTATCTGGATGGCGAGCGCAGTGCTATGCCACGTAGGGCGCGTCCTAGGTGCACGTGACCTGTGATGTAATGCATTCATATTTATATTTGCTAAATTTTTTATATTCTACTAGCAACTCGGTTAAACATTCACTTAGTTTAGTGTCGCTAGAAAGTGCTAAGTTTCGAAGCACTTTCTAGCGACACTACTCGGTTTGGCACAGGTAGTGTCAGGATCCCCCCCCTCTCCCCCTCCCCCCCCCCCCCCCCCACCCGAACACACCAAAATTTATCAATACACCAAATACCATTAAAGTCTGCTAAAGCAGTTATTTGCCCACATTGGTTTTTATTATTCCCTATTATCCCACAATCGGGATTCGTTTATTTATGCTACACGTGTGGTTGGGTCACCCAACTCAACCAAATTTCAACTTTTTCGTCTAGTACAGCTCGCAGTACACCGTAAGATGAGCCAGCTAAGGCAGGTGACATCTTACGGTGAACGACACAGAAACGGTGAAACTACAAATCTGTAGTTTCATAGAAAATAGTCAATGACAGATTGACAAACAGACACGAGAGTGATCCTATACTGGTTCCGGTTTTACCTTTTGAGGTACAGAACCCTAAATCCGTTAATCCGTAAGTTCGTAATCCGTAATCGTAATCCGTTAGTTGAGCACGTGTGTTCTCTTTCCGCACAGACATACGCATTATTACGCGTACCTTGATGTGCATCGACTTGGCCTGCTTGCTGCTGTACTTCTTGTCGCAGTACGGACACTTCAACTTGTGCTTCCGCGGCGACTCCTCGCTTGGACATATTACGATCTAGTGTTGATGTCACAAACGTCAAAAATGGTATTCTGCTCACCTGGCAATACAACGCGGAATGTAATTATATCGAAATGTGACTGCAACTTGAATGTTTCAAAGTTCTGAAAATTCTCTCTTTCACTCTTTACAATTATTATATAGCACTATCCTACTCTAATATATGGTCGCAAGATCGAAAGTAGATAATACTGTTATTATGAGGGAGCAGAATACCAATATTTCAGTCAATTCACAATACAATCTCGATTCGGTCAACTTGCAGTGTGCCTTTAAAATAAATAAGAGAATTGGCCTTCTGGCGTATTTACAACATGAATGCGTACCTTGATGTGCATCGACTTGGCCTGCTTGCTGCTGTACTTCTTGTCGCAGTACGGACACTTCAACTTGTGCTTCCGCGGCGACTCCTCGCTTGGACTATGCTTCACATCAGGCGTATTTACAACATGAATGCGTACCTTGATGTGCATCGACTTGGCCTGCTTGCTGCTGTACTTCTTGTCGCAGTACGGACACTTCAACTTGTGCTTCCGCGGCGACTCCTCGCCTGGACTGTGCTTCACATCAGGCGTATTTACTTCTGCAACAAAGCACAACGAACTTAACTCGACTATTGCCTTCATAACCTACACCTTGCACCGGGCTATGAGAGAGCTATACTCAAATTGCTCGCCTGAATTAAATTTTCAGGCTTATTCTGAATTCAAATAGACAATACTGGCTGAAGAGGAACATTAGAGATTGTAAAAAGGTGGATATACCTATACACTAGAGCATTTTCTCGAGCATTTCTATGTAATGTAAAGTTCTTACGAATGGCACAATACAAGTCAAAGCTCAGTTTCAAAAGCATTTCCATGTAATGTAACGTTCCTGCGAATGCTCGGCGCTCTGTTCGGCGTAATGCTCACAGCGAGTTTGCATTTACCCGTAACATTTCGCTGTATCTTGCGATCACTCTTTCTTGAAATCGCGCATCGGCCGCGCTCGTGCAAAGGCTCGACGAAATGTTACACCAATACGCTCGTTGGTTTGTACAATTAGGTACAAAACGGCGAGCGTGCTCGACGTCTGGTTAGTGAGCTGAATATAGCTATTCAAAGTGTTAACGGTGACCTTGCGCGGATTCTTGCCTGGAGTGAAGCGTATGGCCTTAAAGTGAATCCTAAAAAAACTCAAGTAATTATCGTTGGCAGCTCGAGGATGATTCGGAGGATTGATTGGTCTGTCCTGCCTCAAATATTTTTTGATAGTGTTCCTATACCTTTCAGTGACACAGTTAAGAACTTGGGTATATTAATTGACAAAGAGTTGTCATGGGGACCGCAGTTGTCAGAGCTAAGCCGGAGAATGTCCGCATCGGCAGCTTCTTTGAGGCGTCTGCGAAACTTTCTTCCAATTGCCACCAAAGTTATGCTTGCTCAATCTCTCTTACTTCCTATTCTTGACTATGCTGACGTTTGCTATCCGGATCTTACTGAAGACCAACTCGATAAGCTTGAACGCCTTCAGAACTTTGGTATCAGGTTTATATTTGGCCTACGAAAATTTGACCACGTTTCCGAATACCGCACTAGGCTTAAGTGGCTTCCCATCCGCCTACGCAGGAGTACTCACATTCTTTCTCTCGTATATAGTATCTTATTCAATCCTTCCACTCCTACTTATCTCAAGGAGCGCTTCGAATTCCTTCATGTTTCCAATCCACGTTTGTTACGCTCCTCTAAAACATTGAAGCTAAATATACCTGTGCAGACTACTACATTCTACGAATATTCTTTCACTGCTCAAGCTGTACGACTGTGGAATGCTTTACCTGAGAATGTCAGGCGGGCGAAATCCCTTCCTATCTTTAAAAAACTGCTTCATACTCACTTTCTGTCCTAGTTCCATATGTGATTATATTTATTTTATATTTATTTAAAATAAATATAATCACATTACCTATTCATTACCTATTTTGTAGGTATAGTATGTATAAATTTATGTATAAGTATTATATTTTATCAAGTTATGATATTCCTTTTTTTAGTTGTATATTTTAATAATATAAATTGTATAAATACTTAGGTAGGTATATATAAATTTGTGTAGCCATAGTTTAAATTTATAAATTAGGTAGTAATTTGTTATATTTATTTATTTTTAATTTAAGAGATTGTATTCCAGATTTTAAGCCACCGTTCTATGTCGTGCAAATAATTCCAGTCCATCCCAAGGTTGTCTGGCAGAGATCGCTTATAGCGATAAGACCGCCCATTGTACTTCCGTGTTTAGTTTAATATTAATTCTTAATTAGCTTATTTTCTGTGTTGTGCAATAAAGTGTTTTCTATCTATCTATCTATCTATCTGGTTCGTGAGGGTGATACATTATTAGCATATCATAGAGCGGCTCGTTGATCTGTTACAAGTAAATGCTCCAGTCTATAGCGATACACATTTCATAAAAAAACGCAGAGTAAGGTTCTGTCGAACCAGATATTAAGTTGAAATGAGATTAAAGAATTCACAATAGGATGGCGGTGGCACGGTAGGCAACGGCGTCGCGAGGACTTTGTGGTGATGGGCAGCGACGCCTTTCAAGCGATACTATGCATTTTAGTAATGTAGATAAAGTTCAAAATACTACGTATGTTTTAGCACTGAAGCTTCTCGTCACTGCGCTACCGGCCGCTGCCACCTCGGTGTGATATAAGCGGCTACTTTATGAAGCTTTAAGGCTGAGATAAATGGACGTTACTTAGCACGTACTAATGCTTAGCATTGTCTCTGTCCCTCTCTAGCACGCGTGATTTGACATGTGCGTGAAAGTGAGCTAAGCATGTGCTAAGCATTACCTATAGGCTGACCGCTTAACTGGCGTATCTCCTGCGCGGTACGAAGGGAACGGGGGCAGGTAGCGCTACATACGGAGTCAATAATCCAAAGAATTATCTCGAGATAGGCATTGTTGGCAAAGTATAAAATATAATTGTAGTATCTGTATTTTTAAGATTTTTTTAATATCTTGTAGTTTAGTTAAGTTTTATACATTGTAATATACATTGTATGCTATTTTTTAAGGTTGCTTGTTAATTTTTTTCGCAAAACAGGAAGAGCGATTCATCTTGTGATTAATCTTGGCAAGTCGTTTACCTTGTGCGGTTTATGTCCAAGCGTCCGTAACAGAAATGCCAACCGCGCGCTGCGAGCACCGCCAGCGCACTGCCGCGCTTGACGTGAGCTCTCTGCGCCACGCACCCCTCTCACCCACCCGGTGGCATCGCCCCCCGCTCCCTTCTTGACGACCTCTGTGGCGCGGCGGGCGAAGCTTGGCCTGCGACGCAGGAGGTTGCGTGTTCGATTCCCGCCTCGGAACAAATATTTGTTCAGGGTGTTCTGGGTATTTTCTATAATATATTGTATTAAGTATATCAGTTATCTAGTACCCATAACACAAGCTTTGCTTAGCTTGGGGCTAGTAGTAGTAGAGCTTTTTTGTGAAAAAGTTCGTCCGGGGAAGTACTACCACCATACCTATTTCTGCCGCAAAGCAGTAGTGCTCGCATTGCTGTGTTCCGGTTTGAAGGGTAAGGGTGCCGGTGAAATTACAGGCACATGAAACTTTTCATCTATGTCTCAGGGTGGCGGGCGCAGTGCAATCCCACATAGGGTGCGTCCTAGGTGGACGTGACCTATGAGGTAATGCACTGTTCATAGGCAGAGGTTACCGCTTAACATCAGGTGGGCCTCTTGCTTGTTCCGTCATCCAAGTAGTATAAAAAAAAAAAAAAAAGATAGTGTTGTGTGACTGTCCAGTATTATTCATTTATGTATTCTTACCGCGCACGAGACACGCCAGTTAAGCGGTCGGCCTATTGTACGTGCTAGGTAAGATATAGTTATCTTAGGCTAAGTATGTGTTACCATTCTTCAGTTCACTTTCATTCCCCTCGGCCTCCAGATCCTGCAGTTTCGGGAATTCCTCGTTGACTTCTGGCTGCGGGTTCAGGTCCGGCATGGAGCCCTGGGTGCTGGGACCCACGTCATCCACCTTCTCGGCTGGGACCAGCTCCGGTGTGGCGAAGAGTTCTGGCGATGGCTGGGGCGGGTCGGGATGTGATCCCAGGAGTTCTTGGCTGGCTGGTTCCAAGTCCTGTAGGTTTATTAGAAGCTTATCAATAGCTCAAAGGCAGTAAAAGGAATGCTAAGGAGTGGAATACACTACCGTCGTCTGTCTTACCTGAAAACTATAATCTAAGTCTCGTCAAGGCTAGAGTGAATAGGTGCCTTCTAGACCTTTGTGCTTCATCTTCGGCCACATCGTCACTTACCAACAGGTGAGATCGTGGTCAAACAAATGCACAACAAAGTAAAAACAAAAAGGGATAAGTTACCTCAAATTCAGTCACTATCTAACTCCATAAAGTTCAGGTACAGAATAGCGGTAATATCAGTTTGTACGTAGTTTTATTGGTTTTTAAACTTGCAATGTATGTATGTATGTTCGGGTGGAACCTAGCAACTGAATTTTAAAGCAGTTATCCTCAACCGATTGAGATGATATTTTGCATACCTGTCAAGTTCCGATGACAATGCAAATATTATGGTGACAGCGAGCTGATCTGATGATGGAGACGGAAGGTGGACAACGGAACTCCTCGAGGGATATAGTAGACTGCCCGTATTTACAGTGTACGAATCATGTGACGTTCGGCTACTGTCGAATATCAGTCTGAGCTTTTCTGGGCAAACAAAAACAGTCGATCGGACTTATATTTTGGGTAAAACTGTATTTGAGGTATTACAGACTCTTAAGAGTAAAGATATATCCCAAATTAGCATTGTCATTGGTAAGAAAACCATGAACGTGCTCTAAATAATGTTTTTTTTTTTTTTTTTTTTTTTACTTTGATAGACGTTTGGTTGACAACGATCTCACCTGTTTGAAAGGTGACGATGTGGCCGAAGATGGAGCACAAAGGTCTAGAAGGCACCCATTCACTCTAGACTTGAAGAGACCCAGATTATAGTTTTCAGGAAAGACAGTCGACGGCAGTGTTTTCCACTCCTTAGCAGTTCGCATTATAAAGGTGGAACTGAAACGTTTAGTACGAATAGAGGGTATACTAATGAGGTAAGGATGGTACCGAGCCGTGCGCCTGCTCGTCCGAAAAGGAGATGGTAGGATCAGATCATGAAATCCTGGGAGCATTCCCCGAAATGTAACCTATAGAAGATCGGTGGTGTCATTAAGTAGAGCTGCGGGTAAGCGTCCCGTAAAATGAGCACATAATATACTCACAATAATATCGTTGTCCTTGCCGGGCAGGATGTTCAGTCCTTCGTGACTTGTCTCCTGAAACAATATTCCATTTATTGGACACCATATAACAAAGAACATTGGGGACCCATACCCTTCAAATCGGAACATATCAATGCGAATACTACTGCTTTGCGGCAGATATAGGTATGGAGGTAGCAATTCCCCGGACGAACTCTAACACAAAAAAGCTACCTAGCTAAGTGTACCTGTTTAGTTCATAGTTCATAGAGAGTTAGTTACACGATGTGTCAACAGATGGCGTTGTACAAACTGCCCGTTTCCTAAATAGTGCTATCGATGCGTTTTGGGAAATGGGTGACTTGAATACACCGATCTCAAACGACTGAGATTGCTTCGAATAAATTCAGGTGCATAGTACAAAGCTGTTATAATTATCAAATACAAATCCCTCCCAGCACATAATAATAGACGTAGCTAAACTGTACCTGTTGATGGTTGTTGAAATCGAGTCGTATGGAGAAGCTGACTTCGCACTGGCGGCACTGGTACAGCACGGGACCGTGCTGCGCGATGTGCGACATGTAGCGGCCGGCGTTAGAGAACTCCTTGCCGCATATAGCGCACGTCTCACGCGTCAGCTCTACTAGTACAATGTATAAACAGTACCTGTTGATGGTTGTTGAAGTCGAGTCGTATGGAGAAGCTGACTTCGCACTGGCGGCACTGGTACAACACGGGACCGTGCTGCGCGATGTGCGACATGTAGCGGCCGGCGTTAGAGAACTCCTTGCCGCATATAGCGCACGTCTCACGCGTCTGTTTCGTGCGACCTGCACAAACAGTCAACACAACACTTTTGTATAATATAGAACGCGCATTTATAATTAAAAAAAGATGTATTAGGGCTATTTTTGGTTTGAAGATGATAGACTCATGCAGGCCCTATTTTCGACGTTACTTTTTTTTAACTTTGTCCTTGATGGAGGTGTATTTGTATACCCGAGTAGACCAACAGAAGTGGAGATGGACAGGTCACATGATCCGAGATCCTCAGGACAAATGGTGTAAAAGAGTCACTGATTGGTACCCCAGAGATGGTATGCGCAATAGTGGGTGTCAACAAACAAGATGGGAAGACGACCTAAACCTTACAGCTGGACAACACTGGAGAAGGGTAGCACTGGATAGAGCCCAGTGGAAAGTGTTTGAGGAGGCCTATGCCAAGAGGCACACCGAACTGCGGGACTTCCTTTAGTCTAATTTGAACTCTTAATATTAAGTAGGTACTTACCTACTAAAAACATGTAAACAACAGTTTGGAATATCTTTATTATCTTATCTTATAAAGACCTATTGCAGCAAGCAAGTAGAAGTTACATTTAAGAGTCTCACCTTTAGGCCTGCCCCTCCCTTTGCCCTTGACTACCACCACAAGCTCTCCTGACACGGATGTGTGCCCGATGACTTCGGGCACCTTCGGAGATTGCTCCTTAGACGCCTTGTTCTTCTCCAGCTTGAGTTCATTGTCACTATCCTCGCCATCTGTCATGCCTTCTTCTATGAAAATCTGGTCCAGTTCTTTGCCCTGAAACATTACGTTAAGCCTTATGAGGTTTGCTTACGATAAATTTTCGAAGATGAATTTAAATAAAAGGTGGACAGCTGCCAGACATAAATTCAAGCCAGGTTCCAGGTACTTTGTCTCAGGGTGGGGAGCGCAATGCAATGCCACGTAAACTCTAGGATGAGACCTAACAGGTATTGTTCTTTATTTATTTATTTATTTATAGTACACAGGCAGCTCTCGGATCTGATGCGTGTATATCTTAGTCCTTATCAGTACACTTTAAATGTTTGTCAAGTCTATTTTTGAAAGAATTCACTGAGGGGGCACTGATCACTGAGTCTGGTAGCCGGTTACAAGTGCGCACGACGCGATTAGGCAATATGTGCATCCTCGGATTGCTGGTACTTGGCCCGCGTTGCAGCTTCAGCGAGTGTCCTCTGAGTCCTATATTATTGTTCATGGTATATAGTGTCTGAGATAAATCTGGTATACTGTAGTGGTTTTATAGGATCTTGTAGGTCTCTAATAGGTCTCCACGCTCTACGTTCCTGAAGGGTAGTTAATCTAATCTATGGATAGGATATGAATGGATAGGTTAACACCTAACTGTCACATCCATAGTCCTGATCCCACACTGGATCCCGTGTCGTGGGTATCAGGAACTACGAATCAACACACAGACCCAGAATAAATATTTGCAGATCATACAAACATTTGTCACGTAGCGAGGATCGAGCCCGCAACCTCTCGCATCTCAGCCGCCTACTCGCCCGCCGCATTCATTCATTCATTTCGTGTCATATATAGGTGTGTAATATAACTATGAAATGGTGTGTAGTGGATGTGTGTGTGTGTGTGTGTGTGTGTGGTCAATGACTGTTTAATCTATATTGATTTTGCCCAATAAGTGGCCACCTCCATGGCCCCGAAGCGACAGTCGCCTTGTTGAGTTCCTACTGCGTGCAGGAGAGCGGGCATAGCGGGCAGCACAGGAAATGCGGTATGTTCTGTTTGGGGGCTCCGCACTCACACTGAACATGAGTTACGTCGATTTATTTATTTTATTATTATTATTTATTTATTTATAATACACAGGCAGCTCTCTGAGCTGATGCGTGTATATCTTAGTCCTTATCAGTGCACTTTAAATGTTTGTCAAGTCTATTTTTGAAAGAATTCACTTAGGGGGCACTGATCACTGAGTGTGGTAGCCGGTTCTAAGAGCGCACGACGCGATTAGGCAATATGTGCATCCTCGGATTGCTGGTACTTGGCCAGCGTTGCAGCTTCAGCGAGTTTCCTCTGAGTCCTATATTATTATACCCCATTTGGCCAGGTTGCTTCTGCAGCGGTCAACTTGGGTGAGGAGTATATTAAGTGACTTCCAAATCGGCCACTGCAGTTCGCGCCGCGCCTCTGTTGGGCGACCTGCCCGTCACAGTTGTACGAACGCTAATAAAATCGCTATTCAACTGACAATGAGATTAACTTAGCACACTTGTCAAATCAATAGAGTTTTTGAACTCTTATTAGAGACAAATTAACTTAATCAATTGATCATCTTTCTAATGTCAAACTAGTATAATTTAGTATAGATTTTGTTCAATGATTTAACAGGTATTTTAACCCCCTCAGTGAATTCTTTCAAAAATAGACTTGACAAACATTTAAAGTGCACTGATAAGGACTAAGATATACACGAGATTTTACCATTATTGGTCAGTTCATTTATAGTATGATCTATACTGTTTGAACAACTGGCTGTTAGTATGTAGTTTTGTGAAGATTATCCCGCTAATGCAGAATAACAATGACGACGTCTGTGGCTGGAGGCGTCTTAAGAGCGTTTGTTGTGCTATTAGTCATCAAACTTTATCAAACACTAGGCTTTTTAGAACAGACAACCTAATTCCAATATGCAGAAATACTTCTTGCTGTTATTTTAATTTTTTATTTTTATTATTTTCCTTTTTTTTTATACTACTTGAATGACGGAACAAGCTGATGGCACACCTGATGTTAAGCGGTAACCTCTGCCTATGAACAGTGCATTACCTCATAGGTTACGTCCACCTAGGACGCGCCCTATGTGGCATTGCACTGCGCCCGCCACCCTGAGACATAAAGGTGAAAAGTCTCATGTGCCTGTAATTTCACCGGCACCCTTACCCTTCAAACCGGAACATAGCAATGCGAGCACTACTGCTTTGCGGCAGAAATAGGTATCGTGGTAGTACTTCCCTGGACGAACTCTTTCACAAAAAAGCTCTACTACTACTATACCTGTACAACCTCCTTGAACCTCTCCGGAGTTTTCCTTCTCCGTTTGCCTGTGGGTTCTTCATCTCTCTGCTTGATCTTAACTTCTTGCTCGATAACCGCAGCCTCCATAGCCTGTTCATCTGGCGGCTTGGCCTTCTTGGGAGGTCGGCCTCGCTTACGCTTGGGTCTGTCCAACCCGGCCACTTGCAGGGAGATGGGATGGCCCTCTTGGTATGCCCCATTGGTTCCAAGTGGGTCCACTGGTGAATACAAGAGAGAGGTTAGAAATTTAATAGGAGTCCAGCCCTTCCCCCCAATACCGTCTGTCCTTTACTTTTTTTTACTAATTAGTAAGTACTTTTACGCTTACCTATTGACCATAAATTATTATTATTCATTTTATTTATAGGCCATATATTGTTTTTAGTGCCATCTATTGACGAGTAAACTAGAATTGCAAGCTGTTAGAGCAGGACGCATGTGTCATCTTTGCTCTTTGGATGTTTCGAGATAATTCTACTGAATACTCGTTAGTACTAGAATGGTCGAGACAAGGCTCATGTATATAAAAGCGGATTTCGCTCTAAGAAAGTCAATCGTAATTTGGATTTCGGTGCGAATCAACTAAGTGACTTGAACGATAATTGTGAACAGTAGACTGAAGTACAGTCTTAGTAAAGAGTGAATGAATGTTTTCTGATAACTTTTTATCCCGAAGCCTATCTCGTAACAATACTATGTTGTAAGAGGTTATCATTATTACTGGTTTATTTTTTATATTTATTTATGACATTGCCTAAGAGCATTGGTCAGATTCATTTATTTAGCATCAATATTTACATGATGTTAATGTATGGTTATGATTAACTTAGATTACTAACTGATCCCTGCACTAGGGCAAGAATGTATAGCGGGAGCCTAACACTTCTTGAAAAAATTATGTATAAATACCATCGACGTAAATAAAATGAATGGACGGGCCTTAGGGAACGATAGTTTTGAAGCTTCTAAACAGACCTAGCTAGTATACTTCGCTTCAGTCAGTCTTTGTCACGGCAACGAGTGACAGCTATGCTGAAAAATACCAAAATTAGATACCTTGGTAATACAATGCCTTCCTGTGCTTTTCTGCAAGTGCAAACAACACAAGAAATACAAATAAAGCTTCAGGCATCGCATTTAATTCGTAAGTAAAGGTTTTGTAATATAATTTTCATCAATTGATAAAAAACTTATAAATCGTCGTGTGGTAGGAAAACTACATAAGTAACACATTTTGCGAAATCGACTTTATTGCATGGTTATGATGGCCCATACATGTCGATGGACACGTCTTGCACTAGAGGACGAGCGACAAGGAGGACTACGCCCCAGGACATTATCTCAATGTTCCCCACTCTGAATGAAAGTTAACAGACACAAGTTTATACTCGTAGATAGTTTTAATTTTAGTCGACATACCTTTTTCTTTTTGATACTTAGAATTATTGTGTTCCACAATTTTTTTTCATTTTGTTGATTTTATAAGCATTAGTCGTATGATAAGTTTGTTATGTCACTTACTTTGAATTTATAAGTCTGCTAAAATAATGTAGGTGTTTCAGTAGTTTTCTAATATTCAGTCTTGATAAAAAGAAATTATTATAAGTTGGTTTTATTTTAAAATGTATTTTAATATTATTTAAATCTATACCCATGGATAGGATTGTCATATTCAAATAAGTAAATAATAGATCATTTCAATTATTCAAAACTTTGGCGAGGGAAAAATACATAGTCGTTTTTTAATTTTTTTCTCTTAATCAAAAGAACTAAAATGTATTATCATTAAATTCGAAAATAGATACAGTACCAATCTATAACATATCAAAACACGGACTGAAAAATTAGTTACGATAAAAAAGCTATTGCCATTTTTGACGCAATAAAACAGTAAATCGCGTTTTTCTCGCGATGTTGGTTTTGTTGTTGTTATTACTTATTTAGTTTTCCAACTACAGCGACGAAATATTTGACAAGACTTCACGCATGACGGATGGTCCGGTACAGACTGCAAAAAAATCTGATGCCTAAGGGGTATCGTATTGATTTAGAATTGTAATTTGCATTATTTACGTCAAAACATTGCTAAGCACGTCGCTTTAGGTAATTGCATATAATATGTAATGGCATGTTAATTAACCTTATAGCTTTCCAAAAAAAATCTAAGGTAAACAAAAATGGATAGAAGTCATAAGACGAGCAAGAACAGACGACTTTTGGAAGTGGAATACATTTTCCCGTATTTGCTCTGATCATTTTCTACACAATGAATTCTATACGCCAAAAAACGGTTAGTAGTAGTAGAGCGTTTTTGTAAAAGAGTTCGTCCGGGGAAGTACTACCACCATACCTGTTTCTGCCGCAAAGCAGTAGTGCTCGCATTGCTGTGTTCCGGTTTGAAGGGTAAGGGTGCCGATGAAATTACGGCCACATGGGACTTTTCATCTTTATGTTTCAGGGTGGCGGGCGCAGTGGAATGCCACATAGGGCGCGTCCTAGGTGGACGTGACCTGAGGTAATGCACTGTTCATAGGCAGAGGGTACCACTTAACATCAGGTGGGCCATCTTCTTGATCTGTCATTCCAAGTAGTATAAAAAAACTCATTGTGCAAAATTCTTAAAACTGCACTCTGCAGTTTCTTAAATACTGGAATTTTTATACATTTATGTTTCCGTACGATTTTTATGATATTTTCTTAGTTTATTGAGTGATGAAAAATATATTTTTCACAAATTGATTGAGCTGAAGACCTTAGGTGGACTTACTTTTCTATTGATTTATATTGTGTATGTTTGAGAGCTGAAAAATAGATACGTAACTACATAAAACAGAAGGGAACCATGTATTTTTGTAAAAGTTTCATTGAATAATTGCATTTTTTTCGGCGATTTTTTGTACTATAAACCTACTGAAATAACTTTAGTAAACACATTGCATCTGTTAAAGTATTAAGTATTAAAAAAATACAGTTTTTAAGAAGTTCAATAATTTAATTTCACCTAGTTTATTTACAAGACCGCCAGGAGTGGCGCTATAGAGAAGAGGCCTTTACTCAGCAGTGGCTGGATAGATAGATAGATAGATAGATAGTTTATTTGTTGACCGTACCCTAAATCCGAATTGTCTTATTTTTCACGGACGTTTTCTATGGGTAAGGCCAGTCCATTTATTTTACTTTGGTCGAAGATAAATACCACCTAGACAGACAGATGCAATGCAACTGCACTTTGAATTTACTACCTATCTACATTTAATTTGCAGTTAGACCATAAGGTCACATTAATTAGACCATTTTTACCTTCAACAATAAGAGCCTCAGCGGATTCATTTGCAGAAGCTTTATTTAAATTTTTCTTGTATTCTTTCTCTCTCTGGTAGAGGCCCCTTATTGCTTTCTGAAAAAGAGGTAGCCTTATATTTTGCAGTTAGATAGTCACATCAGGGAAATGGTAATTTTCTTAGTACACATGTCACAAAGGCTCAGTCGCAAAACATCCACTTCTCATAAAAACATTATTTTCTATTTGTCTAGTGAATTGGTTATAGTTAGTTGGTTGGAGGTTTGGGGGTTGGGAGTTGGGGGAAAAATAACTAGAGACTAATGACCCCCTTTCACCCCCCCAACCAGCAACTCCCCCTACCTACAACCCATATCCTGTGAGCTATTATTACCCCCTACCACGTAATCATCATTCAGCAATTAATGGAGGCGGCATACTACACATGAGATACACTTTAGATTTGTTGATTTGAGTAGGATGATGTCGCGAAACACGGGCACTTTGGCTTGGGTCGTGAAAAAATAAACTTGTTTTCTTGTATAAACTTTCACTTACCTGGCCAGTGACAATCAAGTTTAGGAATTCGACCGTAGCTTCGAGCTGGATTGTGCATCCAGGACAAATAGTTCGTGGCAGTAGTCCATCATCTGACACCTGAGGAAACAGCAGAAATTACAGCAAGTTTTCAAAATAAATTACACTCCGACAACAGAATCAGCTGCTATGTTATCATCAGCTGTTTGTCAAACAAAATTACTATAAATTGATTTTTCCTTCAATTTCTATTTGTTGTTTTTTTTTATTAAATAAGATTATGTCTAAATTTTAGCTTATAAAATATAATGTGTAAGTTAAGTCATGATAATACCAATCATTATCTTTTTAATTTATTGGATTAATAATAAGTTATGAAAATGTAGTCAGAAAAATAGTTCAGCCATTTTGGAGATTTTGTCGAGTCAATACAGTCACATTAAAAGTTCCAAAGATACCTTGATTGGCAAATACGCATTCACCAGGTCACTAATGTTTTGATTATTTTCTTCACTTGAATATAAAAATGTTCCATTGTCGTTTTCTTCTGCACATAATCTACAAACAGTTGAATTATACAAGACGACTTCCATTGCATTTTCTCGAATGAAAACGCCATCTATTTCCTATATTTCGTAGTGAAACTATGTGACGTGACTGACTAGCGTAGTGTTGTCATTTTTTCATGTTGATTATTTAAAGTTCTTCAGAGACCAACAAGCAAAAAAAAAAATAAAAAACTTTTGCGCTTCGTAGCGTACACCCCCCTTATTACATTCCTCTATGGCGTACACTCGTGCATTCAGGCTTCCGTATTTATTGTTAATTAATAATTAATATACCTAAGCTTACATAAGTATGTGTGTACCTACCTAGGTACTACAGCCTAGAGTAGGTAGCAACCAAATGTATTTTTAATTGCTGTATTGTAGTGCCTCAGTTGTGGATAATGTTGATAAGACCTAGGTATGTACTTATTTTATACATTATTCAGCCTACACGTTATTGAATCAGAAATCAAATACTGCTTGTACACTGTGTACTGCTGTGTACATTAGATGTACACTGTATGTTTCTAGAATGAGGGCTATTCATTTTTCGAATAAAATATAAAAAAAGTAGTTCGATTGGGCTCGATAGATGGCGCTGACTCAACTGTGGTTGTCAAAATTAAAAAATGCATTATCTGTGCGGTGTACGATTACTGCATAGTGATCCTATGTTACATAATAATATTATTTGCTCGTAAACGTTATACGAAGGATTTTATAGGTATTTGTTTGTTTGGTGTGTTACCACCAACCACCACGAAAATATAACTCTACGTTGTTGACGTTGACATTTCACTTTATTTTGAGATTTTGAGGGATAAGTACAGAGCAGCGCCATCTATTTTCAAGACTCTATGCATGTTTTGAAACGGCCGTGAAAACCCCTGAATGGTTACAACCACAGAGTACATTTTTTTTAATGTAATGGCTCGACGCGATGGCTTACGGCCCACCTGCGGTTACCGTCGCCTATCGACATCTGCAACAACGCATTGCCAATGCGTTGCCTGCCCTGAAGGACTCTTTTTACATTTTTTTTGAAGGGGCTCATGTATTATAGGCTCGTTATAATATAGGGGTATTACTTTGCTATCTATCTGAGCACTTAATTAGTAATGTAGATGTACCTATAGAGGTTCATCTACATTACTAATCAAGGGCTCAGCATGTGCTGTGAACGAATTCAAAACGCTGATTTTCAGCACAAGGCACGCATTAACTTTAAAATAAAATAAAATATTAATTAGAGAAATAACTATTTAATTATTATTGTAACACATCAACACAAGCTTTGTCCCAATAGTTTGCGGGCCAAACTGTAGCTTGATCAAAATGTCAATTTTATATTATTTTATACTGGCAGCTTTTTAAAAGATGAAGATCTGTCTTCTTTTTTGGTTTTGACAGCCCTTTCCGGTTTAGTTCGTGGGGCTAGTAGCCGTAGTTTCGGTTTTTATAATTTTAATCGTCTTTAATCCAGCATAATGAGAATTTATAAGGATATTATTACCGGTAATTACGTTTCTTGTGAATTATAAATATATATTGTGTAAATATTTCGTGTATTCAGTGATGATTTGATAGGTGGTGATTTTGACGTTTCATCGGGATCAGTCTTCTCGGTCCAGATTGCTACTAGAAAATCTTATATCTCGGTCTTGTCTTGTGTGCTAATCTCCTACTAAAATGGGCTGAGCGGAGTGTGAAGATAAGAATGTTCTGTGTTTATTCCAGGTGACGAGATGTTCTCGGACACCTACAGAATGAAGCTGGTCGATGAAGTAATTTACGAAGTCACCGCTAAACTGGTGACGAGAGCACAAGGAGATATCCAAATCGATGGATTCAACCCCTCGGCGGAGGAAGGAGACGAAGGCACAGACTCTGCAGTTGAAAGTGGTCTTGACATAGTCCTGAACCACAGGCTAGTCGAAACCTACGCCTTCGGTGACAAAAAATCCTACACATTATACCTCAAAGATTACATGAAAAAGTGAGTTTATAGAGTTGACATACCTACATTGAAAGTTAGTGCATACTGAAATTGAAGCTACTTTAATTTTTGTTGATGTGAATGTCCTTTGTGTCATTGAACTTGAAAATATGATGAATCATTCAATTTTGCTCTGAGTTATAGGAAAGATTCATCATCTGAGCATAACTGTTCAGTTATTTGAAACAAAATATACTAAATACTATAACAATCTCATCAATCTAACACAATCTTTTGTACCAACAAAATATAAAGATGTGCTATATTAATCTAGTAGCTACTGATTGACTGCATAGTAAATTATAAGCTAATCTTGTGCATTCACGAAAAACTTTGCCCTAGCTTTTGCATGATTATTTGGTGAAAATTTGGTGAAAATTGAATGCACTGTTGACTTCTGTGACATTTCTTATCAGTCAAGCTCAATGCCAAGATAAGGAATTTTAATAGTCAACATTCAACAATCTAGCTAGCCAGGCTATATTGAATGATTTAGAATACTACCAAAACTATCCAAAACACTATCCAAAACTTCAGTTAAATAATTTTTCCTTAATAATGTCTTTGAGATAGTGGATGCATCATAATTGATATCGCTGTAATCATTAGAAGCATAAAAGTAAGGCCTAGTTGAATCCAAACAGGAGTTATTGTATGAATACTTTATAGTGTTTAGACATGGCGACTTTTAGTAGTGATTCAGTCATGCAGCAATACAAACATGACATAGTATCAATTGGGTGTATGTTTCCTTTGCTTTAACGAATGTGATGTGATACAGCAGCATGCAGATGTGTGTTTGTGAAAAGAGCTGTTAAAAGTAGCTGAGTGTAAACACCTTTACATATGCATAGAATGAAAGATGTCAGTTAGGTTCCTAGGTATGGAAGCTAGCCTTATTAGTTCCACAGATGGACAAAGAACCTGTTTTTTCAGGCAAAGCATGAATTTGCCAATATTTACAGTCACTTTATGAACATAATCAATCAAGACTGATACATTTATTGGCCTCCCCCATTTCTATATGGATTGCAATGATGAATGTTCTTGAACCACTGCCATCCACTGACTTTGAATGTTGGTCCTTCAGTGTTATCTTATCCCGGAGTATGTGCATCATCTAATACCATAGGCTGATCTTCAATATCTACCTGCGGAGCTTTTGATGCTAAAGCAAATAACTTTTATGAAAAAACATTCATTCTCATAGTGATTGTTCATGAAAGGGAGATGACATTCTTACAAAACAACAGATTTCCATAAACAAACCTATTTTGAAATTCTATAATGTACTCTTCTGCTATTTTCAGATTAGTAGCAAAATTGGAAGAGTCGGCCCCCGACCAAGTAGATGTATTCAAGACCAACATGAACAAAGTAATGAAGGACGTCCTCGGCAGGTTTAAGGAACTCCAGTTCTTCACGGGCGAGTCCATGGACTGCGATGGCATGGTCGCTATGTGCGAGTACAGGTATTAATCCATCAAGTTATTCTAATCTCAGCAATCCAGAGTATTTCTTTTACCTATACAACACTTACGGAACAAGCCGATGGCCCACCTGGGGCCCAATTCTACTAAACAAATTGTATTTAAATTGTTAATGAATTGTCTCATAACTGTCACTTTTGTAATTTTTGGTATTTTACTAACTACAATGGTTTTACAATTGCATTATTTTGACGACCTCTGTGGCGCGGCGGGCGAAGCTTGGCCTGCGACGCAGGAGGTTGCGGGTTCGATTCCCTCCTCTGAACAAATATTTGTGCGATCACAGATATTTGTTCAGGGTGTTCTGGGTATTTTCTATGTATAATAAAAAATATCTATCTATGTAATATATTGTGTTAATATATCAGTTATCTAGTACCCATAACACAAGCTCTGCTTAGGTTGGGGCTAGATAATGTTGTGTTCACACAACATTATCACAACAACAACATAACATATAACATATTAACATTATTAGTTCACTGTCCAGCATTATTTATTTATTTATTAATTATTATAATTGTGTAAATTTTTAGACAATCGTAAAATCTGCATACAATATAAGATACAATAATAAATTTAGCAGAATGCCATTTTTTATGACAATTATACCTAATTGATATAACTTTTGAAACTATCATGGTTATGTACATACTTTTCACTTGTTCTCCCATGATCATGATGCATGCAACTGTGCCGAAATATCGGGAACAAATAAAACTCAAGAATTATAATTGAATTGTAATTGCATAGTATAATAATGATTTTTCTTCAAAAATAGTAGAATTGGCCCCCAGATGTTACCCTCTGCCTATGAACTGTTTTACTGCATTATTTTTAGAAATGTGAGTTATTGGGCTGTGTACTTAGTTTATTTTGCTTCTGAAAACACAAAACTCTAATCAGAGTTACTATGAAACTTAGATCATCCTTGGAATAGTTACAGTTTTGTCTTTTGCAAGTAAACTATATTCCACATTTATTAGTGGTAGTGGTGGTCAAAGTAAAATACTGTCAAACCGAGGACCTTCTCTTTGTGAATTTGATTAGACAGAGAAGTAACTATACTTTTAGAGGACTTAGGGGCATCATCTAATACCATGGGCTGGTCATCAATATCAACCTGCGGAGCTTTTGATGCTAAAGCAAATATCTTTGTTGAAAAAACATTCATTCTCATAGTGATTGTTTATGAAAGGGAGATGACATTTTTACTTTACAACATGCTAAAAAGGCTCAGGCCTGAAATGTCCGTTTTCCTAAAATGTATTTTTCCCAAAATGTCTGCTTTTCCATAATGTCAGCTTATAGAAGTGCTAACATTGTGGAAATGCAGAAGCTTTGAGAAGTTGTATATTTTAGGAAAACAGATATATCAGGCTTGAGCGGCTAAAAACTGGTGTGGACCTGTTCTAGAATTTATACTATCTAATCGAAGGAATTTGACATTGAATCCAGTTGACTCAGATTCATGATTGCTGCCAGTTTACTTTATCGGCCATTACTAATACACATGGCGTAACCGTAGTACTATATAACCTACCTTAGAATAGTAGAGTTTTGTCATTTGCGTTGACAGGCAAAAAAAACTAATTCGATAGAGAAAAAAGAAAAAACTGTGCATGATGCCTACCGGTAGGAACATGCTTGTGTTTTATCCTACTGTTATTTACAATAAGCAATGTACATCTTTACAGAAAACCTCTAAATCAGTTGATTATTTTAATGAAGTTTGCATGGGGGCTTATGGGATGAGAAAATGATCTATCTATTGTCTAGCCATGCTTGATGTAGACTAAATGTGAATAAACCATGCATTGTACATTTTTGTGACAGAACTGTTTTCTTTTGAAATATATCAATATTGATTTATATTTGTACAAATTAGTGAAAAGAAACCAGTACCTAATTTAAGCAATTGGTTTTAGGTTTGGGCTCTTTGTTTACAAGCTTTCCACATCCAAAATGGCTGGACTATAGGTCACACAGCTGGGGAAATTTTAATATTTAAATGAAAGGAGGTGGGCAACCGCTGACCCAGGTCAGAAATAAATGAACCAGGGCCCCTCCATCGAAGTAATTAGTATGGTTGTAAATGTTGTTTTTGTCCAATTTTCTCAAGAACTTGTATATTTTTAGAAGTTGGGAAACAAGTTTTTTTTCTAAATAATTAGTTAAAGCAACTCATTGCATTTGCGGGAAACAAAACGAGTAATTACCTGAGATCTTCCTAAGTATATGTAACAACTATTATGTAACCATGTGAAAGCAATAAATAAATTGAGTATTGAGTATTAATGAATGTGTTTCATTGTTGCAGAGATATTGACGGAGCCCAGGTCCCAATCATGATGTTCTTCAAGCACGGCCTTGAAGAGGAGAAGTTCTAAGTTGTAAGCTTACAACATAAGTGAAGTTACTCATAATATTCCAACACAAGACGACTCATCCAAGTACTAATTTATTTATAATTTCATATCTAAAAACCGGCTCGGCTGCTCCCATGTGAAGGCTGAACAATTTTTGTAATTTAATGTTGCATAAATAAATGAATGAACAACTTTACAAGTCTATTTTGTTCTATTACATGTAGATAAGAGCTCTCTGAATTAGCAAGTTGAAGTGGCAATAGGCAGGCCATAAGCTCATACAACTGACTGACTACCATTGGGGAATAGATTCTCGGACCACGATCGGGTCTATGCGCAGTAAAGGAAGGTCCCCTATGTTGGATCGACTATATTAGGTCGTAGAAAGTTGGTGGATGGACGCGGCACAAGGCCGTTCGCTGTGGCATTCTATGGGAGGCCTGTGTTCAGTAGTGGACTTCTATAGCCTGATGAAGTACAAAACCATACTACTACTATAAAACACTAGTTGGTCTCTGTAATATTCATTACACATTGATAGGAGCATTCCTGATTCCTTAATTTTCTGTTTAGACACATTAAAAGCCAAAGTCAAAAGTATTTTATTCATTGAAATCAGAAGGATCATTTTGAATCGTCTTATAAATAAATTTACATTTACTCCTACTCACATATTCCTCCTAGACATTCCTATTAAGAATGATTGTTGTGTAGATATTAAAGATAGCTCAGGGTGATAGCAGTTTCCGATATTAGACATCTGTTTGAGAGACACTTCAAGTAATATAATGTGAGAGGCTGCTATCCGTTTTGATCGAGTTACCTTAAACGCGAGATGCCAATGAGGGTAGTATACCTAAACATGAGATTGTGTACTGCCTGCTGTGGTGACCTGACACATTCCAATTCATCACTTGCTTGAGCAAATTCCATCATTATGGTAAAATCTGCTGCAATCAGGAATCGTCTTTAAAATAAATAAATGCTGGACGCAGTTAACACCACATTATCTAGCCCCAAGCTAAGCAGAGCTGGTGTTATGGGTTCTAGATAACTGATATACTTAATCACACCAATATTATAAATGCGAAAGTTTGTGTGTGTGTTTGTTACTTCTTCACGCTGAAACGGCTGGACGGATTTGGATGAAATTTGGAATGGAGATAACTGGACTCCCGGCATAACACATAGGCGCATTTTTATTCCGATATTCCCACGGGATCGAGACTTACGCGGGTGAAACCGCGAGGTGCTGCTAGTACAATATAAATTAAACAGATACATATTTTTTATTATACATATGCGCAATATGCACATAGAAACCAAACCTCTGCCTCTATCTGAGCTTCTGTCTTGCGAGGGTAAGATTTGTATTTTAAGTTCTTGTTACAAGTTAGAACTACTTGTTGGCGGGTCTAGCAGATGGCCCACCCCACCTGATGTTAAGTGGTACCCTCTGCCTATGAACAGTGCATTATCACATAGGTCACGTTCACCTAGGACGCACCTTATGTGGCACTGCACTGCGCCCGCCCAAAGACTTCTATTATAACTGAGGTTTTAATAGAAGTCTGGCGCCCGCCACCCTGAGACAAAGATGAAGTCTTCACCGGCAAACCGGAACACAGCAATGCGAGCGCTACTGCTTTGCGGCAGAAATAGTACTTTGCTTTTACTTGAGTTTTAGTACGTAGACCACAAAAAAGCTCTACTACTACTGAATTTCCATCCATGTTCTCTTTCCCAGCAGACTGTAGAGACTAGAGTAGATAGAGGATCTTCATCATCATCATCATCAGCAGCCTTTAAACGTCCTCTGCTTGACGAGAATTCCCTGATAGAATGCAATAGAGGGATTTGTCATAACTACCACGCTTGGCAGGCGGTTTAGTGATTGCAGTGTTGGTGTTGAGTACTCAGGTGGATGCTGCTGCCTATCCTCAGAGTCGGCTTTTACGACATCCTCGGAAGGCGACGTAGGGATCTATTCTTAGGCTGGACACCACTTGCGTCAACATCTAAATAAAACAAACTATAAATTTGAGGTATGTTTTATTTATCGAGTTTGTATGTAGGTAATAACTACAATAAAGTACAGAAATGACAATGATTTTCGACAATGCAGTTCTAATCACAATTTTCATATGTATTCCATGTTGTATACGTGTTCAGGCATAATATCGGCATCGTGCCAAATCGCTTAGTCTTAAGTTTCTCCATAATATTTACACGTGGACATCAAAACATTAGCTCAGTTAAATTATTAGGCTCAGAAACGTCAGATTCCATCAAGACAGGCTGAAACAAAATTGCTTGTTTTTGCTCGCACTCAAGAACGTCCGATTTGAAAGTGATTGGAGAAAAACCCAAGAGATCTTTCATAAGCGTGTAGGTACAGTAGGTACACGTGTATGGAAGATCTCTTGGCTTTTTATACACGTACCTACACGGTGGTTTTTGGTACACGGTGTACCTACTCGATTCATAATAACTCAATTGAAATCCAATAGTACCTAATGCCCAGCTTACTAAGTCTGAGTCAAAAAAGAACTTCACGATACTTAGAACTGCTCAGGGGTTGGGCCGTCTAACTAGTAACTAACTACAGTTTTCTGGAACTTTATCCTTTTCTCTCGCTCTAGCAAACGATGTTTCGGAGCGATAGAAAGAGATAGAGTAACGGGAATGGATTCCGGGCTGACAGATGTGGTCCTTATCTGTGGTCCTTATCCTACCTATTAAAAATAGCGGCGATGGGAATGTTAACATGTGCGTTCGATGCCTCAAGTTGGTACATTGTTTGGTAGACTCTAGATTCTAAAAGATATCCCATTATTGAGATATCACCGAGTACCTATTGTTGTTATGAAGTAGGTATACCAATGCGTATCTACAGCGTGTTTGTCTTGTTGGAATAAGACGATCAGACGATAGGTACCTATATAGTAAACATGAGAAGAATTTAACAATATAATCTTAGACCATAAGATACAACGTCTCAGGCACATTTAAGAGTAATTAATTGTTTGCATGATTTATCAAAAATACTCTACAACGTACGAAAATAAAATTAATATATTAATAATATATATAATATATTGTATGTAGGTACCTAAGTGGATATTTTTGGTTTTAGCATAGATTTGTGGCAAATCTCTGATTTTAGTAGCTGTTATACTATAACGTATCTGCCCAGAACTCTCGGAATTTAACTAAATAGAGGAATAATTATTTTTCACACTACCTGCTCGACAATGTCCAATTACATATCATGCAATCTCAACGTAAAGGGAGGTAAAGTTGTATGAAACTCCTTAGCGAGTAAAGTGATTTGAATTTGATGGAAAGCTCTAAGTAAATAAATACTCGTATGGCATTGTAAAGAGAATTGTTCAAAAATCAAACTGGCCACCAAAAGCAGAACTCAAAAAAAAATGCGCCTTTTCAGAGTGTGAAACAGAAGACGGTGTTTGGTGCCGTGATTTTCAGTGAATTTTTATTGTCTCGCAGACGTTGTGAAAAGTAGAGTATGCTCCTCTGGGAAAGCCTTTCTTCGTCTTGGGCAACTTGATCCCTCACTTCACTCAGGACTCTACATAATTCCCGAGCGAAATTGTATCATATAACCAATTTGATTGATGTGAATAAATCAGTCATTGGTACGTCTCGTTATTTATTTTTAATGTTGAGTAGGAATATAACTCTACCTAGAAATATAACTACTCTACCGAGAAATTTACGCACAAGTGGAAACTATTGCTTCCCATTTTCATCACTCGTCATTCCGACAGTGCTGCCATCTTTATCAGGGTTAGTTCAATGAACCATAGTGTAATAACTAATACGATGGGAAGTTACTGTGGAAGGTACTCTAGGTTTTCTTGATAAAAAGCTTTTATATTATAGAGCATTTTGATAAATCACGCTTTCAATCTATAGCCAAGGTAATAGATATTCTATCGAACAATCAATAAAAATTTAAAAAATCTAATTTAAAAATGAAAATTAACAATGACGGGTCAAGCAAGTTGAGCATAGTGTTACAGATTATCGTGAATAATGGGTGCTTTATACCTACCAATAATGAAAGGTGTTAGTACGGAGAGTGATACTTACTTAGTGACAGACAAGAAATAACTTTCATAAGGACAGGTATCAGTCGACGAAGCAAACCATACAATATCCCGAATTATGTTATGATAATTTAGAAGAACAAGGATCGTATTAAATTTTATAAATATCTCAATATATAGTATAAATATATTTACAATCATTAATTCTAATATTTTTTTCATATTGGTGTCTTATTTAACGCACACTTACATTATTTATAAATAAAATATTACGACATTTAAAAGATTCTTATGGAATGGTTTTGTACAAACAAATACAAAATCCACCGCACTGGTAGAAAAAAATACAAATCACAATGTGTTATGATATAAAATCATAACGGGGCGTTCATCAGCCCCCGGGCCCCACCGACTAGTCTGTACATTGTACGATCCATGAAAGTCTCACTTTCATACCCCTCTCGCCCCACACCCAATCGAAAAATAGATCCATCACTACTTAATTATAATTTACAATTATGGTACTCTCTTAACCGATACGATAGTCCACACCGGCCTAGACCGTACACCGGACCAAATATCTAAAGTCACTAACCGCTCTAGAGCACTACGTCCCGTCACGAGTCCATAGAAAACTTAATGGAATGAAGAATTATTGCTAGAATTTCAAGATCACAAACGATTTATAGAGTTCTGTCTGTTCACGGGTTCACTCAGCAGTTGAACGTGTTGGAGTGCGGGCAGGCGCGCGGGTAGTCCTCCATCGCGCGCGCGTAGCTCTCCGGGATCACGGAGTACTCGGGCTCGCTGTACTCGCTGTGCGCGTGCGCGTGGCCCGCGCGCGCGCGCTCGTACTCGCGCTCCTTGCGCCCGAAGCCGATGATGGTCTCGGAGTTGCGCAGGTAGCCGTTCTCCTGCTTACGCGAGTAACGCGTGTCCACATTCCGCTGGAAGTTCTCCGGATGGCACACCGCGCCTCGATTGTTCTTCTTGTCGGGTAGGGACCGGAGCGAGCCGTTGTTGAGGTGATGCGCCGGCGCCCCGTTGTTGAGCGTCATCGGCTGGTGCGGGCGCGTCTCGCTGCCTATGTAGGTGAACCCGCTCGCGGGGAGCGTGCCCCCGCCGCCTCCCGAGCGCTGCGGCCGGCGCGCCCCCGCCCCGCCGGACATGAAGAAGACGCTCGGCGAGGCGTAAAGCTCTAGCTACAGTTCCGTCACCGGAATGGGCCTGAGGCCGGGGGTGTGCGGCGGGGGTACGGGGTATTGGGAGGGATGGATGCCACGCACGATGCAGTCCTCCTCCGTAGAGATTGGCTTGTGGTACTCGAGGTTCTTCCGCCCCTTGTTCCATTTATAGTCTTTGAGCTTCTCCTGCATGCTCTTGCGGTATCTATACAATATAAGAACCAGCGTCGCAATGGTGGCGACGCATGCTACTACCACTATGCAGATTATGGTCTGCTGTCGCGTGTCGTGGAGAACGCAGCCTAAATCGTCGGCGCTGAGATTCTTCAAGTATTTGTCTTTGAGGTGCTCGGGGCTCGTGCACTGTACTTGAGTGAAGTTACTCTTATCGTTCAGCAAGACTTGAAGCCACAGCAGCTGACAATCGCAGAACATTGGGTTATCTGTCAAGTCCAGCTGACGTAACTCCTTTCCTACGAAGACTGATTCGCTCAAAGTTATGATAGCGTTGTCTCTTAACGAAACGTGCCTTAGTTTCGGCAGGCCGAGCAGCGTATTATCTTCTATGATGGACAGTCTTTTGTTATTCACCAGAAGGACTGACTCCAAGTTTACGTTATCTTCGAATGCTCCCTTTTCTACTCTTTCTAACTGAGTAGCGCCTGTAATGTCCAGCAATTTCAGGTTCTTCAAGCCTTTGAACGAGTGGCCTTCCAGAGCTAGAAAATCGTTTTGGCCAATGTAAAGCTCCTCTAATCTTGTCAAGCTAGACAGTTGGTGCGTTGGCACTACACTTAATCTGTTCCCGAAGAGATTGAGGCTTCTCAATCCCGGAAGACCTCTGAATGCGAAATCGCTAATGTTGAAGAGCCCAGCTCCATTCAAATCTAGCACGGTCAGTCTGTTAAGACCGGCAAAAGCATCGTCGGGCAGGAATGAAAATGCATTCAAACCTACATGTAACTCTGCAAGGCTTCCAAGAAGACTGAAGGAGGTAGTCGGTACTGAACTCAGCTGGTTATCATCGAGATACAATATTCTCAAGGCTGACAGCCCTGAAAAAGCTCGGGCTTCGATTCTCGAGATTCTGTTCTGTCCCAGGTTTAGTTCTTCTAATCTGGGCAGAGTAGTGAACACCCCGTTTGTCAATTCTCCGAGGAAGTTCCGCTTCAAGTTCAGTACAGTCAACGAGTTTAGTCCCTGGAAGGTGGTGTTCGTGACTGAAGATATCTTATTATGATTGAGGTGTAGCTCCTGCAGTTTGCGTTGGTAGGAGAAGCTTTTTGCGGGGATGTTAACGAGATCGTTCTGGGACAGGTCTAGATGTTGCAAATCCGCGTAGAACTGCATAGAACTGTCGATGGTTTTGATCTTGTTGTTGCGGATAATAAGTCGCTGTATCGAAGGGTTTAGAGCGATGGGAAGGACGTCCAGGCGGCTCTCCTCGCAAACCACGACCAGTGTGTCGTCGTTGCAGTTGCAGCCACTCGGACAGTTCGCCAGCGCTGCCGCTCCGCTCTGCGATGTCAGGACCATTAGCGATACCAGGAACACCTGAAATTTAAAACAAGAGTGGTTAGCAAGTTCACATGTGGTCTTCACTATGAATTAATTTCTGGGATCGACTGGGGCACACATAAAACGTGACTAGGTACACACTAACCTACTAAAATTATACTAAGTGACTCCGGGTTCGAATTCTGTTGAAAGCTTAGCCATTCGTGGGGATCTAGACTGTCCGAACGTTAAGCAAACGTTATCTGAATGCCACCGGTAGCCTGGACCGTAAATGTTTCGCTCGACTGTACCCGCTACGTCCGCATGGAATACTTTCAATTACGAAAGTAGAGACATCTCATTGAAAATACCTACCGGTTAGTACCTACCTATATTTTTAATACGGAGCATGTTTTAGCTAAACAGATGTTCTCCCTGTGAAATAGAATCAATGCGCGCCCCACGGAGCGAACTCAAAAGGTAAAATAAAATGATATTGGAATGGGAATTTTGCGCAGTTTTAATTTATTAAAATGCGTTCCTTGGAGGCGCCCGAGGCCGGCTTCTTTGCTTCAAAGACTAGCACTTTTATTACGTTTCTTTCCGACAATTAGCAGCGAGATCTGAGTGGAGTCGAGATTCGACTCTAGCTAGAATTACTGAGTCGAGTTTAATTTTGTTATAGTCGGATTGCTGATAGATGCAACGACGACAATCTGAGAGCTTTTTAAAGACAAAGCTGCCAGTAGTTTGTCGGCTAAGTGAGTTTATTAGCATTATACAGGGAGCAGCGTCGGCGTCAGATGAAACTCGATTGGACGTCCAAGATAGCATCGACCGAGTTTTGAGTTGTTGACGGCGCTTTCTTTGAGAATCCAATTTACTTTGAAACAAAGAAATACGAGAACTTCCTTATTTACTTTAGCTCGTTTTACGATTTCCGCTTTCTTGGATAGCCTTTTATGTAATCGCCTATCTTGTTTAGGAAAATATTTTATCCAAATGTGTTTTTTGAGAAATAAATTCCATAAAATTTAATCAAGGAAAAGTGATTTGTCTGTCACGGGAACACGCAGTTAAAAGACTTCCACGATGAGACTACTGCTATTGTTTGTTGCTCTACCTACATACCTCATGTAAGGTAGCTAACTAGCTAGCTAGTAACTAGGTAGCTAGTTTTTGAATGTTATTATTATTATTTTTTGTATTGTTTCTGTGTGGTAATCAATAACGTGTGAATCTATCTATCTATCTAACCTACGCTCAACATCGAAGCCCTTTACCATCACATCCAATTCAAATTAAAACAGTCACCGTTTCCGATAATATTCTAACTACCTAAGTACCTACACTTTCTAAGTGGTCAACCTTTGTATAACTGAGAGCTAGTTACTTAATTGCTATGCGCCATTGTAATAACCTAGGGATAAAATGACGCGGGTCAAATTGGGCGGGTGTAAAGTTATAAAGTTGTGCATTTCTAAAAGCCAGTTGACCAAAAAACGCAGCGTAACGAATAAAAATGGATGATATTTTTTCGTTTGTGCCTATAACGCGGCAGATTCAGCTGCGTCCGCCACATCCGCAGATTTGCGTTCCATTTACGCATATCTGCCGGTCCATTTGCTCCCAGGGGTCTATGGAAATAGTGTTGCCATTCCAAGCTCCGGATGCAAACAATTCATTATGAGGGTAGTAGGCAAAGTACTATATGACTACTAAGTCGTTTTAGTTTATTTCCAAGCAAGAGTGTTACTACGCCCAAGTTTTAGTTAGGCTCTATTAAGTTCAATATTCATCATCATCATTACAGCAGCCTCTGTTCATCAGTCCAATGCAGGACGAGGCCTCCCTCCTAAAATGCAGTGGGGTATTTGCCATAAATTACCACACTTGGCAGGCGGATTGGTGGTCTGGCAGGTGGATTGGTGGTCGCAGTACTTAGGTAGATGCTGCTGCCTATCCTTTGGTAATTCCTTAGTCGGAGGGGTCTATTCTTTCTCCGGACACACCACAGTTCAACAAGAACGAAATAAATGTAATGTAATGAATGTAATGTATAACGTTTTTTCTTTTGTTTTGCTTTCATATGTTTTTGTCGTATCTACGCTATCGTTTTATATTCTGTCTGTTCTGTGTGTTTTGTGTGATTGTCATTTTTTTTTTTGAATAACATTGTTATAATCTTACAGGTAACCAAAATTACAGGCGCTTCTCTATGTTTCCAACAAAGAAACCAGGTATTTACTCGCATTAATACCTAATATTAAGAAAATTGTTAGATCAGAATTTTGAGTCTGAAAATGTTTCAGATTTTGAGTTTGAATTCTGATCTAGTTTTAGGAAACTACCTACTCGTGGCGGCCTGTGTTGCCTGAAAATAATCATTTTCATTTTCAGGCAACACTGGCCGCCGCGGAGCTATACAAATCAGAATCAAAATTCGATATGCAGTGTGATTCGCAAACAGTGAGATGTTTTGCTCGTGCCACAGTATACGGTGAAATTTCCACTAAAATCTAATAACAGCCCCGTTCCGCGTGTGCCAGACGACTTTTCGGCCGGCGGTTTGCATTCTAGAGAGACTTTTCTAGCTTTGTTGATGATGCAGGCATCGTTACTGTTTTTGAAGCTATGCTATGCCTGTAAGCATTTATCTCGAAACTATGTAGGTATGCTCTGTGTATGTCTAGGGCGCTTGAACCCTCTGCATACAAACTAAGTTTGCTCCTATTTTGGATATTATCTCCTCCATCTCCATGAAATATTGTACACGTGATCAATACCTACACTATATAGACGGTTTGTCAGTTTCTTGTAAAATTATATTTATGGTTTCCAAACACACCGAATTCAAGATTTTTATGGAAATCTTGAAATTCATGCTAGTTTGGTTCTGAATGGGAAACTGGCAAACCACAGGATTGTGTTTGTCGACAACATTTCATTGAATTATTTAATATCCAAATGAAATGAAATGAAAAAAAATTATTTGGCACAAACAAAAAAAACAAAAAACAAACAGAACAAACAGAATACTAGGAAACAGTAGGACAAAAAACAGAAAAATAAATAAAAAATAACAACCAAAAACATACAAAAACAGACACATAAACATAATTCAGACACATAAGTTATATAAAAAAAAAAGAATGAAAAACAATGTTTATTTAAACATAATAATGTTTGTTAATGTTTGTTTTTTGTGTGTTTTAAATGTGGATCAAACATAGTTTTATATGGAGCGAGGCGGGTAAAATTCCAAACCGTAGATTGGATTTTTACCTGACTAAATCAAGTAGGTACAAAATTAAATTAAAAAATATGCATGGATACTATATTATGAGGGATGACTGAACGAGAAACACGATAGGACAACATTTTCTCGATAGAAAAAAAACAAAAAGTTACCTCTTACTTTTGGCTAGATTCGATTGTTACTCAATATAGGTACCTAGCTTGCAGATAAGCGGCTGAGATTCGAGAGGTTGCGGGTTCGATTCCGTTACGGGACAAATGATCTGCAAATATTAGTTCCATCTGGGTGTGCAGTAGGTAGGTACCTACCATGCTCCTGGCACTCTGTTCCTGATACTTTGTACACAGGGAATTCTAGCGATCAGGACATGTATGTGGCTGTTGGGTGTTATGGTATTAAGGTATTTATATTAAAGAGAGCTATTTCCTATTTCTACCTAAGCCATTGATCATACCGAAACCCGTCAGTAACTTCTCAGACACGGTAATTTTTAAAATGCCGGTTTTAAAAACAAGGTCTATCGATCTGTTGAAGCCTTCTTTTCTGGGCTACAATTAGGTATTTGAAGGGCGTGTTCTGAAGAGGGTAGATAAGTAAGCAAATCACGTAATTGCGGGTTCTCAACACGAACTGATGAAAAAATAAGCACATCAAGCGAGAAAGTTTGGGATCGTTCAAAATACTGTGAAAGAGTACGAGAATAACCAACATGGGCTATAAGATTTCCATATAAATCTTTAAGTTAGTGTCAAGTGGAAACCCTATGATTGCATCCCAACAAAAACATGTTCAATGTAAAAATGCTGCCAAGTCTTGTAGGTCTACCATGAAGCGAAAATCCGAAGTTTCGGACCGAAATTTCGGGCGATTGCGTTCTCTTCACTTGATGTTTTCCACTCTGCGATATTTTCATAATAACTTAGAGAGATAGAATTGAAACTATCGTGGTTGGGAATCATTTTTAATAAATAACGGCTTATTACCGGCTTTGATTTAAAACTTAGAAAGATCGTTCGGAATTTTGACAGTGAATACAGTCGCCTGATAGCAGATGCAGATGTTCTTTGATCGTTCGGAATTTTGACAGTGAATACAGTCGCCTGATAGCAGATGCAGATGTTCTTTGATCGTTCGGAATTTTGACAGTGAATACAGTCGCCTGATAGCAGATGCAGATGTTCTTTGATCGTTCGGAATTTTGACAGTGAATACAGTCGCCTGATAGCAGATGCAGATGTTCTTTGATCGTTCGGAATTTTGACAGTGAATACAGTCGCCTGATAGCAGATGCAGATGTCCTTTATTCAAATTATAAAAATGGGTCTACTGATAAAAAATTAGAAGATTGCTGTAGTTAGAATTGAAAGTTGGCACGTGTAGATTTTCCAGCTCAATTGGTTTGAATTGGACTTGCCTAACGAGGGCGGTTACTAGAGTAGGCAGGTAATTACTTTTAATAGTTTTTGGCAGAAAGACGCTTGCTCACATAGACCGACTGTTATTAAGATAATCAACGGACTATAGAAGATAATCTATGGGTATTTGTGCTGGCATAGGATTTCGTAGACTGTCTGTGTCTTCAGGAGAGACTGGAAAATACTTCGGTATAATCTGGCAGAACCTTCGGTAGAAACTGAACCTACTACTTACTCGCCTCTACTAGACTACCTATACTATAGTGTAGAGTGGTAATTGGCATTTCTCATAGGTAAGGAGTCCAGTCAGCTTCTCTGAACCTTCTACATCGCGCCTCTACTGTTTGTTTTAGTTAGTAGTAGTTTTTTTTTGTGAAAGAGTTCGTCCGGGGAAGTACTACCACCATAACTATTTCTGCCATAAAGCAGTAGTACTCGCATTGCTGTGTTCTGGTTTGAAGGGTAAGGGTGCCGGTGAAATTACAGGCACATTAAACTTTTCATCTTTATGTCTCAGGGTGGCGGTCGCAGTGCAATGCCACAAAGGGTGCGTCCTAGGTGAACGAGACAATGCGTTGTTAAAGGCAGAGGTTACCGCTTAACATCAGGTGGGCCATCTGTTTGTTCCATCATTTACACAGATAAAAAAAAGGTAGTAATAAATAAATAAATAAATAAATAAATAATGCTGGACACAGTTCACACAACATTATCTAGCCCCAAGCTAAGCAGAGCTTGTGTTATGGGTACTAGATAACTGATATACTTAATACAATACATTAAATAGATAGATATTTTTTATTATACATAGAAAATACCCAGAACACCCTGAACAAATATCTGCGATCGCACAAATATTTGTTCCGAGGCGGGAATCGAACCCGCAACCTCCTGCGTCGCAGGCCAACCTTCGCCCGCCGCGCCACAGAGGTCGTAATCCTGCCCCAATTGGATGCCCTTACCACAGATAAAAGAATACTATACTAGTACCCTTACGAACAATTTCACTCTTCAACCATATTTATTTGGTGCCATGCATTGGTGTGTATAGATGTGCCAATTGGCTGGCACCTAAGTGGTAGATAAGTACCTCTGTGGCTCGGCGGGCGAAGGTTGGCCGGCGGCACAGGAGGTTGCGGGTTCGATTCCCGCCTCGGAACAAATGTTTGTGCGATCGCAGATATTTGTTCAGGGTGAAAAAAAAACTATGTAATGTATTGTATTAAGTATATCAGTTATCTAGTACACATAACACAAGCTCTGCTTAGATGAATGGCTAGATAATGTTGTGTGAACTGTCCAGTATTATTTATTTATTATTTTAGTACCTACTGTTTCTGTTATTTCGATACATTTCAAAACAATAGTTAGGTAGGTACCTATGCATATTTTGTTTGCCCATCAATTAGTACGAGTACGCTCACTTATCTCCATCTACGAGTAGGTAGGTATCTAATCATATCATCTCGTGATTGAGTAATAAATTATTCTGTAATTGAGCTCGCATTGCTTTGTTACTAAATCTGATAATGGAACGTAAATTAACTATTTACAAGCCAATTTGAATTTTGCAAATAAATCAACGCCCGATGTTAGATACTCTATGCCTGTTAAACCTATATTTTAGTTTAGATAATTAATTAATTCCAATATAAAATACACTCAAATGCAAACGCATAAATCTGTTGCGTTTTCGTGGGTAAAAAATACACTTTTAGTAGATATGGTGCGATGCTGAAGGAAACGATGATGTAGTTTGACCCTTTGTAGGTATACACTACTGGTAAAAGAAGTGATGGCGTCAAAATATCATAAATGTCGGATACAGCTTTTCAAGCTTTGTTTATTAGTGGTTCTGTTGCTTTTAGTTATATTAATTTCGGAAACGAACACTTTTATGATCATAGAGGTACTGTTTTGCCTACCAATAAAATGGCACCAAAAATTAGGGCAACGATATTACCAAGCGTCACGGATAATAAATTCGGGATCTATCACCTATCGCGTGACGGAAGCAATACTGAGACTTTACGATACGTATGGATTTCGGTAACGACACACACAAGGGTATTTTTACTAAAGGTATTCTCATGCGTAAAAAAGTTTTTGTATGTTGTATAGGCGGAAGCGTCGGAAAGGAGTCGTTCATTCGTAAAATAAATAAACGGATGGCGTGCGCTACCCCAAGCGAACAATCACCGGGTTCACGCGCTATTAGAGACGCGCGGTTTCACGAATATTTGCGTTTCGGCACGTTTCGGCCTCCCGTCCAGCGCCGATGACACTAGCGCTTCCGCTGCGCTCCCCAAGACACAGCTCCGGCTACACTGGCCGTTTAAAACATTTCCGTCTCCCGCTTCATTTGTCGCTCACAAACTGTCGGCAAATGAGTGGCGCGCTTTATGCAGAATGCAGAAACTGAACGCATCCGAGCAGCGACTGCGAGCGTCCGAAGCCGAACGCTTCAAACGAGCCGTGTTAATTGTCCGCCCGATTTGTACCCGCTCGAATAGACAAATAATTCGGTAAACTGATTTAATTACGTAACCGTGTGTGGATAAATTACACGGGCGTGTTGTTTGCGCGGTAATTCATGGCGCGACGGACGCGACACGCCATAAACGCGGGTGGAACGCACTCTCCGTCAGTAACGTTATCAATATTTTCATCGAGATTTATTGGCATGCCCTCGTAATTGGTAAAGCGTTGAATATGTACGGTTTGTGGAATTATAACGGTATACAAAATAGATTTTACTATCATTAATTTAATAGAGAACGACTGGCTATCGGTTTGGATATTGAAATATACACACACATTATTCATTAGTCTATCTGAGAAGTAGCTGATTTACCTTTGGTCCTGTGCCTTCGTTAAAGGCACAGGACCAAAGGTACAAATTCATTATCAATGTGCTACGTCCCTCCTAGCGTCTACCCTATCCAAACAAGTAATTAATTTTGTAAAAATTAAAAAAAACTCTCAACGCAATGAAACGGCTGAACCGATTTTGATCAAACATAGCTAAGAACACTCCCAACAAATTCACCTTTCAAAAAAAGGTTCATCCGTTCGGGAACTACGATGCCACAGACAAACACACACAAACAACACACACACACAGACACGTAAAACTTATAACACCCTGTCGTTTTTGCGTCGGGGGTTAATAAGAGCCTCATCAACCCATAAAATAAAATAAAAAAAAAGAGTAGGTAATGCAACTTACCAAAGAAGTGTTATAAGTCAGCCAAGCCATGAGTCGAGCAAAGCGCTCGGGTGCGGGCGTCATCTGAAAAGAATAACATTAAGGTAAATTAACAGACGCACTCGATAATTTAATTTCAATCTGACAAATTGCACGTGGTTGTTTGAGTTGCAAATTCCTGGACTGGTCGTATACAATTTGCTTCGACTCGTCAAACCGAAATGGACCTATTACATTGTAGTGAGGGCCATAAAACAAGCTGGGTGGCAAGTAAGTATGTAGACTGTTTTGAAACATACTAAGTAAGTCTACTAACCAAAACATCTATTGCGTTCTCGAGTTGTAGAGCTTTTGGCTTTGTTAACTCAGTCATTTATCATTCATTAGGCATTTATATTGAGTATCTCTTTATTATTCCTAGTTTTTCCAAAATAACACAATGCAAGATACAGATACAGATAATTTATTGGTAAAATGTTATTTTACAAGTCAAATGGTGTTATGCGGTGCAGAGGTACACAATGGTTATATTTATATAAAGAAAACAAATTATACGCAAATAAGTACAAACTTATTTAACTTATCTTCTACTTGTACTATTATCTTCTACTAGTACTATTATATATTCTGCGCTTCTACAAAGTCACGGAGCTAATAGTAGGCTTTTTTAAATTAAATACTGTTTCAGTTTATTCCTGAACACGGCGTCTGATTTTGCATCCCTTATCTCATCTGGCAGTTTATTAAAAATTGTGACTCCTATCACATAAGCAGCTTTTTTTGACTTTTTGAGCCTGTTCTTTGGAATCTGTAGCCTAGTTCTGTTTCTGGTTGAGAAGCGATGAGCTGCCCCTAACGAAACAAATTTATCTATGTTCATGCATACAAACAAACTTATCTAATAGATGTAGATTGAAGATAAGTAGACGTGCGCATGATCGATCGTCTACGCTTCACTAAGGTGCTAAAGCTGTGCTCAAGGAATGAGTAAGGTAATCCTCCAACTAGAAACGTATGTGGAAAACTCTCTATCTTATAAATTGAGCCTCACCTAACCAGCTCGAACAAGCCTCCCAGAACCCCCCACATGGCAATATTCCCACTAGGCCTACGATTATGCTGTTACCTCCGTCTATGTTTATAACAATTTCATTAAACTCAGTCACAATTCAAAGTAATTGTAGGGAAACGTTAGTTTAAGGATCGGAAAGCATTACCTATTCGCTTAAACTGTTACTTTATCATGGCAGCAATTTGATGGTAATTTTAAAATAACACGCTATATTTATGTAGATTTTAAGGCTTTGTTGTGGACGGCTCGGGAAGCTATTATTGGTGGTGACTCGGTAAATATTCAACTTGATTGCATGGGAGATTCTGATTTTTAGGTGGCGTAGGTACCTACATGACTTTCATCAACATTGACGTAAGTTCCACTGAACGCTTTCTGGTTTCCCTTCATGCGCAGTTTATTTTGTCATATATACGCTCTAGAATTTAGATTTTTGGCTCTAAATGCATGGGTCATCCGGTGATTTCTATAGCTTTTCAGTTTCATCACTCGCTGGCAAAACTACTATTCTTCTTGTTTAAAGCATAACATAGCCGCAGCATGCTTGGAACTATTAGTACTCTTGTTTATTAATAATCAAGTAGCCGGCCACATAATCCTGGCAGATATATCTATCTGCCAGGATTATCCACCTATCGGTGCCTAAATTAATTTGTGGTTGTACAATGAACCCCTATCGAGATTAAATTCTCGAATAACTAAACCACTTTCGGAATACTATTCGCAAACCATTAGATACCTACTTTAATGCCAAATATTAGGGTTGTAAGTTGTAAAAAAAACAAAGCATAACAAGTTTTTTTTTCTGATTCGTCTTTTCTGGAAATTATACTTTTGGTATTGAGGCGTTTTCTCACGTCTTTCGATTTATGTGTCGAACAAAAAGTTATTGATGGGTCATTAGCGGGACGGGCGTCGGAAATTAGGCGTTCGGCAGCCGCCATCAGCGCTCCAAACCGTTCTACCAGGTTTTAGCATTACGCAACTCGTCAGGGCAAAGTTCCAAACTTAAAACTTTTAGTTGGCGTCGGTTTGTTTGCGGCTGGAACGGTCATTACAACAGTGAGCGCGCGAAATTTCCGCTTAAAAGTAATTTGCTGTGTCACTAGCGGCCGAATTGAGGGAACAACGAAACGTATTTTGCGAATTGTGAATGCAAAACAAAACGGCCGGTAATGACTACGCTAGTTTTAAAAACGCTCTAGTTTTACCGACGAGCCTTTTGTTGAATACCCTCAGGATAACAGTCGGCGGTTTCTAAAGCTATTTGCTTTTGTGAAGTTTATATTAAAACGGGCGGAATAGTTCTGTTAATTGCGGTTGACGGGAATGAGCGCGGTATTGCCGCGGTGAGATTATTGAGGGTACTTTCAACTTCAACGTTTACTAGTGGTCGCTATAGGCATGATAACATTACAACAACCGACGATGAAAGCGAAATTTCAACAATTCAATTTACTTTCAAAGTCGAAAAACAACTAACAAATCAAATTTATTGACTTAATTTTAAAGCACATGAATAAAAATCAAAAGGGCTCAATCCCTCTGTAAATAAAGCGTCAATTTCTTAAAGAGCTTCTCAGAAAAAGGGTTTCACTCTTTTAAATAAGTTCGTTCCACCCGTTTCACTAAGACGATACCTAAAGGGAGATAAAGCAAACGTGCAATTCCTATCAAGGAATGGGAGTGTTTACAGAGTATACGCAGTACCTACCTATCCTCCAAGGGTCTTTGTCGCGAGTGTCCGTCGCACTTTAAGTGAGGTAAACCCTAAGAGGATTGGGGATCCTTCAACATTTATTAGTGTTCCGCGTAGTGAATGAAAAACCAGATTATCTCTTTGTATGTTTCTGTGCGGGCGAATGGCATAATCGACTTTAAACGTAGGTATCTATGAATTTGTTATTTTTTGCAAGTATACCTACTTACTCACTCCGGTAAGAAAAATTTAAATTGACAGTGAATTTCGTAGAATTCGGTTAATGACGACGGGCGAGCCATTTTAAACCACCCTCAAAAAGGAGGAGGTTCTCAATTCGATTGTATTTTTGTGTGTGTTTGTTACGCGATATGTTCGCCGATTGTCAACCGATTTTAATTATTCTTCTTTTATTGACTATGGTTTATCTTGAGAGTTTTATCCATTTAAATTTGACGAAATATTCCATCTCTAAAGGTGGAGAACTAACGGATGAATCACGTTTATTGAAAGATAAGAAGTTTTTTTTGTAAAAATTCACTGTCTACCTAACTTGACTAACCAAACCAAAACTAGTCTCCTTTATTCTGACTTCGTCAGTAGCTCTTTTAGCCTGCCTAATCAGACTGTTTTGCCTAATCTAATTTACTCAAACAAGAGTGTAAGCGTATAATTAACGAGGCAGACTCACCACGGATTAATCAGTAGTATAATACTAAGGTTAGGGTGGAGTTTCGGCAAACGCGACCGGAGACCGAATCGAGCGACATTCAACACTTCTAGTCCTTATCGGTCGTCAATTATTTATTAAAATATTTTCATATTACCATATATTTTTTTCTTAAAACTGGCGCCGCACGGCTTGTGCATTTGCCATTTTCAAGTAAGTTATTTAAAAAAATCGTATTTTCTATATAATTTGCAACGTTACATTCCTTCCAAGTCGTAAAAGTCAAAATTAAGTTATATTTTAGCAGAACGGTGGCCGTTTTACTAGAACGTTACTAGTCAATTTCCACCAATCTAAAAAGTCACGCAAAAAATTCGCTACATTGGTTGAAGTGCTACCGAAATAACACAAAATAACTCAAAAAAACACTAGGAAAGGAAACAAAATAAAAGTAGACGACGTCTCTTTTCGAAAATTGCGGAAAGACATAATACCATATTGAAATCAGTTCGCAACCGCATTGACTCGTGTCGCGACATTTATTATTATTGGTCTCATAATATGACGGTCGCTAAAAATGCTACTTTTAGATTAGTTGATCCATCTCAAGATTGCAAACTGAACACGTTTGCGGGCACTTAAAATTCACACTGTGAATTGAAAATCCTTCCCTCAAAGGTTTTCGATAGAGGCGTGAAGAAGGTTTCTTGTCACGTCCTCGTGATGGAGTACCTAGTGATGCGATTATATAACTAATAATAAGTAGTCGATCGATACCGTTAGTCGAAAGGCGTCGCGATTAAATTTTCCTCCGGACCACTTGTACAATTTCTACCTAAAAATTGTTTCTGGTCCAAACTTATATAAAAATTAATAAATAATGCTAGACAGTACACAAAACATTATCTAGTCCCAAGCTAAGCAGAGCTTGTGTTTTGGGTACTAGATAACTGATATACTTAATACAATACATTACATAGATTGATTTTTGATTATAGTACATAGAAAATACCCAGAACACCCTGAACAAGTATCTGCAGATTGTAGAAATATTTATTCAAAGGCGGGAATCAAACCAGCAACCTCCTGCGTCGCAGGGGAACCTTCGCCCGCCACGCCACAGAGCTCGTCACAATTAGTGTCAGTTAGGTTTTCGAAATAAGCAAAATCAATTTAATTTTTGTTGGTTGATAAAATAATTAAATAATTAATTATTAATTCTTTTAATTTAAATAATTTAATTTAATAATTGTAATTTGTAATTTTACCAACAATTCTTTATTAACATAATATGGTGTATAACCCGAAATAAATGATATAATAATAAATAAAGATTTCTTAAAAACAGATGGCATCACCGACGTGGTTGGAATGAAATTATTATTATTTTTATTTCAAAACATCAAGTCAAATGAGGCAGTGTTGTGTTGAGGCAGATGCAAGATGATTAAAAGTGAAAACATTTTTTTACCGGAAACAGATGGTTGTGGTTACATTTAACTGAGATAATGACTCAGTTATGATATGAATAAACCATTGGTCTGATAAATCAGAAATTATTCACAATAGTGTGAATTGTGGCGTTCATTTTGAAATTACCCGGTTGTCAAATTCCGTTACTTTTGAACTCATTAAAGTTCAGGTAAGTTAGAAAGTGACAGATTAGCGCAAGCGGAACAAAAGTAAGTGAAAATCACGAAAAACAATTATTTTCCACGTGAAAAACCGTCGTATCACAGAATCATAGAATATAATAGAATAGAATAGAATAGTAATTTATTTTCATTTCAGGCACATACAAATTATATAAATTACAAATAATAAATCATAAATTAATGGCTTGTATATTATTAAAGTATGTTAGACAGAACCTACACACTAAGTCGAGTCGACTTGTGTTGTAGGTTCTGCTTACCTTCCAGGGACTTAGTATTATACGTTCAACTTGAAGATAAAGTCTTTGCCGACATTTAGGTGAACGAAGACGTACTAAATTCTTAGTCATTTATCATTAGGTTATTGGCGTTGATTTCTAAGTTGCATCAAATCAGTCGAAAACCGCTGAACTTTGTTATTTTTTTCACATGGTTTATGAAGAGGTAGAATATTTTTGTACGTCCACTTAACAGGTCAATGACTGACATATTTTTTTTCAGCACATAACATTGTCTCCTCTATGAGGAGAAAGCCTCCAAATAAGACCAAGCTTCAGCAGTCAGCTGCTGTATGCTGTATGCGCCTTCATCAACATCATCATCTCAGCCTGGAATCACCCACTGCTGGGTATAGGCCTCCTTTCTCTTTTGTCAGCCTCCTCTGTCCTGTGCGGCTCTCAGCCAGGTATTGCCCGCGACGGATACAATGTCGTCGACCCATCTCGCGTTCGGACGACCCGGATTTCTTCGGCCCGACTTCGGCCACCACTGAGTCTTAATGAGGACTATTTCAAGTGGTGTTTTAAACACTGTTCTCGTTGTAGGTGAAAGTTAAGATTAAGTCTTGATGTAAAGCGAGTCTTGTATTTGATTTATGATTAAAAAAAAAAAAAAGTGAACTAAATATAAATGCACTATTTTTAAAATCTAAGTTACATCACTATCTCCTTTCCCCGCAACCCCACGACACACAAAATTGGCCCCGCCCTAAACACACGGAAAGTGTTTTAAAACGGCCATTCACGGCCAAATGGATAATGTTCAGAGAACTTGGAACATTTGAAGCGGTTCAAATAGCGCCACTCGAGAGCGCAATGTGACAGGTTACTGTTACTGCCGTTGTTGTCGGCGAGTTATGGTATTAGCTCCTAAAAGCTGTAAAAGTATCGATAAGATGCGGGGATAACCTAAATCTTGTATGTACTATTAGGTACAGTAGAAACATAATACATAGGTAAGATAATTTAGAAATAATAGTACATTATGGTACAAGTGTGTAATGTTGGTGATTACCGCTGAGGCGCCATTGAGACCAGAGCCATTAGGTGAGGGTCTTAAGAAAGCCGAGGACGGTAATCATCAATACACACATGTATCATACGACGTTTTTTAACACACTTGTGAAGAAAATAATAATAAAACAGAAATACACACTCTGTGTAAATGTTCAACTGTCTCTATAACTCACTAGTGAATAATAGCAATGAAAAAGTCACAGTTTGATTACAGGTCTAAAACAGAAATACACACTCTGTGTAAATGTTCAACTGTCTCTATAACTCACTAGTGAATAATAGCAATGAAAAAGTCACAGTTTGATTACAGGTCTAAAACAGAAATACACACTCTGTGTAAATGTTCAACTGTCTCTATAACTCACTAGTGAATAATAGCAATGAAAAAGTCACAGTTTGATTACAGGTCTAAAACAGAAATACACACTCTGTGTAAATGTTCAACTGTCTCTATAACTCACTAGTGAATAATAGCAATGAAAAAGTCACAGTTTGATTACAGGTGTAAAACAGAAATACACACTCTGTGTAAATGTTCAACTGTCTCTATAACTGTCTTGTGAATAATAGCAATGAAAAAGTTACAGTTTTATTACAGCTGTCATTACGTGCCTAATTGCGGTGAAATTAGAGCCACTTTATGAGCAAGTCTTGAAAAGGAATTTTATATAAATACAAATAATATTAAAATTAAATTTATTATTATGCTAGGTTTCTATAGTGAAAAATATTTTAACAATAGAAACCTAGCATAATTTTAAAAAGGCCTTTGTTAGATAGATTTCGTTATCTTTCGTCAATAGGTTGAGAATCTGGAGAAACTCATGGCTTATGTCACTTTTTGAAGTTGGAATTTATCTCCACACAAAACGACTCCCACAGTGAAAAGAGGCCCAATTGAGGCTCTGCCTACCCTTTCGGGGATAAAGGTGTGTGAAGTTGGAATTTATCTCCAAAAAAAACGACTCCCACAGTGAAAAGAGGCCCAATTGAGGCTCTGCCTACCCTTTCGGGGATAAAGGTGTTTGAAGTTGGAATTAATCTCCAAAAAAAACGACTCCCACAGTAAAAAGAGGCCCATTTGAGGCTCAGCCTACCTTTCCGGGGAAAAAGACGTGTATGTATGTAAAACGACTCGTCTCAGTGACGATTCTCACTACTCTGTTCTCGTCAATTTCCTTACTAAGCCAGTTTATATTCAAAGCAGAAAAACTTCTTCATGAAGTTCTCAAACTATATTCCAAACCAACTGTTTCACGAAAAAGAAAACACGATATTTCCTTTTGACAGCGCCAGCGGTACGAAATAGATCGACGCACAATAACTTCGCAAGAATTGGGAACAAAACAAAGGAAACGAATCTACCTATCTATCTACGATAATAGAATCTTTAAAATCTTTGCTTCAGAAATGATACGTGAAAAATTGTAAGCGGAATCTCTGCATGTCGTGGCGTGTATATACTACTTGGAATGACGGATCAGATGGCCCACCTGATGTTAAGTGGTACCCTCTGCCTATGAACAGTGCATTACCTCATAGGTCACGTCCACCTAGGACGCACCCTATGTGGCATTGCACTGCGCCCGTCACCCTGAGACATAAAGATGTAAAGTCTCATTATGCATGTAATATCACCGGCAACCATACCCTTCAAACCGGAACACAGCTATTCGAGCACTGCTTTGCGGCAAAATTAGGTATGGTGGTAGTACTTCCCCGGACGAACTTATTCACAAAAAAACTCTACTACTACTAATAGGGTAACCCTATTTCTATTTTAGTTTCGTCGAAACACCGTCTCGGAGCCGCAAATTAACCATCCCGCGAGGATCCCTCCTTCCTTAGACGTGATCCCTAATTTTCAGATAGATCTCATGGAATAAATAGGGGATTAGGGGCGGTTCCTCGCGTAAATAACTTCGCGTCACGGGCGCGCAGCTACCAGGGCACCATGAGATAAGAGGGGGTGAAATTGCCTTCAGCGCACCGTTTTACGTACAAAAGGTAAGCGAAGAGCGAAGCATCATTGTTGAAGTTATTCTGGAAAACAGTTTTGCATGTTTACAGCATTTATTCTGGTTGTATCACGAATGTGCGGTTGGAACGGCTTATTCAAATTTTATGGGAACTTTTATACAAATAGCTACGCTATCGCAACATGAAAAGTTCACTCGCAATTTGTCTGGGCCTTGATCCTCGAAATTCTACCTCTGTGTTTATTTTGATAGATAATTTTTATAGTTTCTTCTGCACAATACATGTACAAAACATGTTTCGCTTTCTTTTTAACCCCCAACGGAAAACGAAGGGGTGTTATAAGTTTGAGTCTGTGTGTGTGTGTGTCTGTCCCATTGTAGCTGCCAAACGGAAAAATCATCTTTATTTTTGTTATGGGTATTTGTCGGGAGTGTTCTTAGCTTTGTTTGATCAAAATCAGTTCAGCCGTTCAGCGTTGGGGGTATTTGTAATTTATTTAAAAAAAAAAAAATTGTTATCTGACTGCCTGGGAGGAGGGTTGTATTTTTTATGTTTTATATTGTAATTTCGAAGCCAGGGCAAAATTTTTGATGCAACGGAGGCATGGAAATTACTTTGGAAATGACGTTTAAAATGAAAAATCTTCGGCTTGGACACACTGAGACCATTTCTTTTTATTGTGTTGTTTTGAATAATATGAGGTAAATATACAGGGAAAGGAGGTGGGCAAACCAATGTCCCAGGTCAAAATTAAATGAACCAGAGCCCCCTCATGGAAGTAATTAGTACGGTTCTAAATTTAGTTTTTTTATCCAATTTTTCTAAAGAACTTGTATATTATTATAATGTTGTGTGAATTTGTCCAGCATTATTTATTTATTTATTTATTTATTTATTTTATTAAATTTAAATGTAACCCAAAAATTCCATTCCAGCGGGACTTGAACCCGCAACCTCGCCTGTGATCGGCGATGCCTTTACCAGTTCGGCCATAGAACACTATGACACTGAAGACGAAATTTGTGGGCACTATCAACTCGGCTATAGCGCCGATGGGAGCCATCTACAGGTGTTTCATTAGAAACCTTCTGTTCAAAGTCCGAAATTAGTTCGAAACATTGACAAGAGATGACACCACTGCTATATCATCATAGTTTATTATTAGTTTATTACATTAGGCATCGCCGATCACAGGCGAGGTTGCGGGTTCGAGTCCCGCAGGAACGGAAATTTTTGGGTTACATTTAAATTTAATGTTATCCATAAAATGTGGTCCACTTGAAAAATAATAAACTTGTAAATTTTTAGAAGATGGGAAGCAAAAGTTGTTTTTCTAAATAAGTAGATAAATTAACTCATTGCATTTGCCTGAAACAAAACGAAACAAGCTTCATTACTTTCTCACAACTTCTATGCATGAAATTAAATTAACTTTTTAATTATCTTAACATATATTATAAATAACCAAAAGTATCACAACTGTACGTTACGTTAGTCAAAAAAATTGGGTCAAACAATGTATGGGCAGTTGCCCATGTTCTTTGTAAGGTACAAGGAACAAAATTATGAAGAGGCCAGATTCCTATAACTTGGGCCAGTGCTGTCTCAAGTGTTACTGCATGAGTTACAACGGGTTTTCGTTAGGAACAAAAGGCTTTTAACGCGAGAACTCCGTGCGTAGCGATCTACATCATACACGTTTCCATTGTTGGACTGGCAGAACCTTATCACTAGCGATAGAGCTTTTGTAGAAGTTATTTATTCCTAGATATAAGACTTCGTACATTTAGCGGACTTATGTAAGAATCTGATGTAACTGGTGCGCCGCTCTCTGATCTAGTAACATACATCAAGGCCAGACAGTCTTAAACACTGACCACCAATTTATGATATTTTATTAAATAAATGAACTGACTATCATAACTTCTCAAATAAAATCACCAAAAGCCCGGTAACGCAGTCATGACCCCAGGAGGTCAAATGCATATAAAACCATTCGAAAAAAAAAAAAAAAAACCTCACGGCCCAATTTTCGATTTGGCGTTTGGCGATTTGGCGTTCAGACAACACAGTAACTATTTGATGCAACATATTGTGGAAAGACTCCTTAACTCTCAACAGTTTTTTTGTCCTTTTCTCTTAGACTGACTTGTAAAGGATGCCGATATTTTAGCGCTGACAAATTTAGCTTGGAGAAGAGAATGTTCCATCAGAAATGACACCAATGTCTATCAAAATATATTTGCAAACTAGTGTCGGCCCTCGGCTTTACTAGCGTTGTACCGAGGAAAAAGTAGCTTAAAGCTCAATCCAGGTCATAATCTTTCTGTAGATACCAAGTTTTAGATATATAGAGCCCTGAGTGAAGCGAGGGGTTCAAGCTGCCCAAGACGAAGACAGGCTTTATTCCAGAGGAGCATAGGTACTGTACTTTTCACAGCTTCTGCGAGACAATAAAAATTCGCTGAAAATCACAGTATCATACGCCGTCTTTTGTTTCACATTCTTTGAAATTGAGATTTGAGGGTATTTAAAAAAAAAAAAACATCGAACTCTGCTGCTGGTATCGAGATATCTAAGTAACATAAGTAAGTGATTGAATAACAAACATACAAACATCGAAACTTCGACCTTTATGATATCAGTATAGAGCGGACTATTAGGAGGCTCGTCCGCTAAATGTGCGCATGTTAATACCCTGAAATGCATTGATGGAAAGTACTAGCAAACTTAAATATATTCTGAGAGTGGGTATTTTATGACTGCTCTTTGTCACTTCGGTCGGTGACTTCAGAACATTCTCGAACTGAAACTCGAATAATATAACTCACCTCTCTCTAGATCTTATCTACGTATAAACGGTAATAAACCACACGTCTTCTAAAATGGCTTCGGTGCTTATAGGTTTTCTGCATGTTTGCTGAAAATAATAAATTATCTACCAGCGTTTGTTTTGCATACAGATTCTATATTACCATAGAATATAGGAGAATTGCGATACATTTATGGAATATAGGTATGCACTATTTTGCAATCATTGCTCTGCAGCTTTTGTGGTCTTTTAACTCATAGGTAATTCGTGGTGCTTGTGATTTTGTAAAAAAAAAAACTATCATTATTACCATTTGCATTTGCTTGCTACAAAACAAACATGGATTTGTCTCAGTCATTAGTTGTTCTTCCGAGGTAAAGGGAATAAGGTAAAGCGTTACTTCACGCCAGGACAGCTTCTCAGTTTATATAAAGCACAAGTCCGGGCTGGTATGGAGTACTGCTGCCATGTTTGGGATGGTTCGGCCAAATACCAGCTTGCTGCCTTGGACTCGATCGAACGTAGAGCTTTCAGACTTATAGGTGAGCAACATATGGCGGAGACTAAGATCCAGAGTCTCGAGCACCGCCGTAAGGTTGCATGCCTTTCGATCTTCTATAGGTTACATTTCGGGGAATGCTCCCAGGAACTGCACGATCTGATCCCACCATCTCCTTTTCATCACAGGACGAGCAGGCGTATGGCTCAGTACCATACTTACCTCATTGGTATACCTTCTATTCGCACAAAACGTTTTGGTTCTACCTTTATAATGCGAACTGCTAAGGAGTGGAATACACTACCGTCGTCTTCTTTCCTGAAAACTATAATTTGGGTCTCTTCAAGTCTAGAGTGAATATCGTCACTTACCAACAGATGAGATCGTGGTCAAACAAAGTGCGATCAATTTTTAAAAAAAAAGAAAAAAAAAAGAGGTCTCAGTAGTGTCACAGAATATATAATAGTACAAGTAGCAGTGTTGACGTGATTGGATCGTCTCCTGTTAAAAATAGCCCAATGCCACAGATAAGATTTTCAACTTCAATAAATACATCGTAACTAGTTTCCACTCATTGGAGTTAATGTATTGAGAGGGTCGCTGTAGGGCGTTTTATTGGTTAGTTGGAGACAACTTTTGGGTTTACAATATTTTGAATACACAGGTACATCACTAGTACAATTTTTAATAGCTTTTATTTTAACATTGTCTGGGTACCATAAGCAATATAGGATTGTGCCAAAATATAAATCTTTATCTAATTCGCGCGTTTGACCACGATCTCACCTGTTGGTAAGTGACAATGTGGCCGAAGATGGAGCACAAAGGTCTAGAAGGCACCTATTCACTCTAGCCTTGAAGAGACCCAGATTATAGTTTTCAGGAAAGACAGACGACGGTAATGTAGTCCACTCCTTAGCAGTTCGCATTATAAAGGTAGAACTGAAACGTGAAGAAGGTATACTAAAGAGGTAAGGAGTAAATAGTTTGTTTTAACGTTCAAACGGAACGTTTTTGGATTCGCTTTACATTCCAGTTCGATTGCTACTTGTCTTGTCTCGGAGGCAGGTGGCACAAAGGTTATCATTCTGTAGTAATACATTATAATAATTAATAATTCTCACTTGTGTAGACTACTCGTCGGCCTACCGAGCATCAACGACCTCTCTTTCCCTTGACCGGTGGATCTGTCGAAAGGTTCTTATTAATGCCTCGGAGTGGGCCGTGGCCATTAGCACAGTCTGGCGACTATCGGGATATGAGGTGATTTATCACAATTAGGTATAGGTACGGCAAGGGCGAGGTCGATATGCCCGCGCGTAACTCATCTGATACGTACCTTTAGCACTTTTGTGTTACATACATACATAGCAACACGCCTTTTCCCCCGAAGGGGTAGGCAGAGCCTCAAAGGGCCTCTTCACTTAATGGGCCGGCCATTCTACCTAACTTATAAATTTATCTCCATGCAAAGGTTGTCTGGAAGAAATCGCTTCTAAACGATAAGACCGCCCATTGTACTTTTAACTATGTGGTTTTGTTTCGTTTCTTTTTTTTGAATTTTTATTTATTATGGTGTAAAATAAAGCATTTTCTATTCTATTCTATTCTTTACTGTGGGTTGCACCATCATGGAATATGGACGTGACAACTGGTGAGCTCGCCGCCGCCATTGCTTCCCACGACTGGCCCGGCTAATGCTTTCTTCCAGTAATAACACATTCCGTAATAAGCTAGCAGCCAGGACAAATCTTATACCAACGAATCCTATCAACAAGTCCGGGTAATCCCTTAGTCGGCTTTTACGACATCCACGAGAGGAGACGGGGGGGGGTTTATTCTCTGGCCGGACACACCACAGCGTACAATATAGGAATACATGTAGTGTGAAAAGCTCGGTTTGTTTAGCCCAGGGTTCCCCAACCATTTTCACCTCACGACTCCCTAATTATTTGCCAAAAGAACTTAAAAACTTCAGAGACCACTCACACGCCCTCATACCATACCCACAATAGCTCTCAAAAACACCACTCTTTTTCACTCACACACAACTTTCACTCTTACTTCACAAAAAGCACACAAATCCTCTAAGGGCTGTTTTTTCAATTCTCGGATGAGATTGTATGTCACATAAATGTTTGCGCTGTCTTTTTCTTTCATATGACTTAAGAAAGGGATGGTGATATTTTTGACAGGCGTATAATTTTATCTGGAGTTTGTGAAATCGACCCTTATTCGTATTCGTATTATTATATACGAATACGAATATATATACATATATATATACACATTTATATATACATTATTCTACATCAAAGTATTTTTCAAAAAAGATGAATATTAAAGGAATACATATTTACCTTTTATTCTTATATTTAATGGCTTTTAACTCTGTTTAACGTATTTGGAAGGGACACCTACAGTACAAGTCTATGACTTAGTGTAGGGTCTGAATACTCTAAGTAGCTCTTTCATACAAGGCAATTTATGTTAGATATAATTACTTCTCTAATGTTAATACTTTTTGTACCCTGTAATTTATGTGCTTGAAGTTATAAACTAATAAAAATAAATAAAAAAAAATTAAATAAAAAAATGGTAAGTATGCAAAACCTCGGACGCTGGATTTCGAATATGTTGTACATATGTAAAACATGAAAGAAACCTTTCAACATTCATTAATTTTTCAGCATTCTTAAAAAAATACTGTCCTCTTTATCTAATAGACTGAAATACATACGTAGTAGTAAAATAATATGTAGTAGGTAGGTAAGTAGGTAGCTAAAAGCATACACTGCAAGAATCGAATAACTATAAACTACATAAATGCAAGCCCCTACTAACCTATATTTCCAGTTTCCAGGTATTATTAGCCTCCAATAACAATGACATTACATTTATATGCCTAGGGTGATCCCTCGGAATTATAAAGTAGTATCTCCATGCATATTTATAACTTGAATAATGTACTTGATTTAGTCACTTAAAAATCAAATGTAAGACTGGTCATTTTGCGCTATCCTCCACCTTAAGTTAGGTTAATAAGTTATGTTTATAGTACGCGTCATGTGAAAAGAACGCTAGTACGTATGAAGAAGTATGACCGCCAGCTTTTTTTTTACATGACGCGCATTATAAGATTACGCAGTAACCTACTAAGATTATACTAAATAAATAAATAATAAATAAATAAATAAATAATAAATAAATAATAAATAAATAAATAATGCTGGACAGTTCACACAACATTGTCTAGCCCCAAGCTAAGCAGAGCTTGTGTTATGGGTACTAGACAACTGATATACTTAATACAATATATTACATAGATAGATATTTTTTATTATATATAGAAAATACCCAGAACACCCGGAACAAATATCTGCAGATCGCACAAATATTTGTTCAGAGGCGGGAATCGAACCCGCAACCTCCTGCGTCGCAGGCGAACGTTCGCCGCCGCGCCACAGAGGTCGTCATACTACTACTTAAGATTATTGTTAAGAGATTATTAAGGTCTTAAACAATTTAATTATCTATGAGAACCGACGACACGAAGAAGAAGAATTATTAAGATTAAGAGTCTTCGACTTTCGCCCGCTTTGTGGACTCGAAATCAAAATACCTTTACGGCATCTGAGAAAGGTCTTCAATTTTGCCAATGTCTTGAATGTAAATGTATATCTTCGGAAGTCATATCCTAGTAAAACGGTGGCAGCAATACTAAGATTTAGGAAAACAAAATGTGCATTGAGTTTCGATACAGATATCAATGCCTATGTTAAATAATAATAAATAAATAAATAAATAATGCTGGACAGTTCACACAACCTCACCCCAAGCTAAGCAGAGCTTGAGTTATGGTAATAGATAACTGATACACTTAATACAATACATTACATAGATAGATATTTTATATTATACATATATTATTAAATACCCAGAACACCCTGAACAAATATTTTTAGATAGTACAAATATATGTTCCGAAACGGGAAACGAACCCGCAACCTCCTGCGTCGCAGGCGAACCTTCGCCCGCCGCGCCACAGAGGTCGTCAATAGTCGCAGCTATTGCAAATATTCGTAAATAGGTATAATAATTTTGGAGGCTATTGGTGTCGATATCGATACAATGCGCCAATTATTATAGTTTATTCGGCCATAGGTTTAACTAAATTGCTGGAACAACTGCAGTTTCCATGCATTTGATTAGATAGCCGCATTCTGGTGCAGTTTATATCAATTCCGTGACGGTCCAATGCAGCCAATAGGCATTGCACGACACGTTTAATGCTTAGTTCAATTTTATAAATAGGAAAGCTGGGCCGGGTATGACTTGGGTTTTTACGAATGGGTCTCAGATTTTTAATGCTAAAACCTCAAATCTTGATTTTATACGATTTCACCATGCTCTCTAAAATACACCTACTGGTATATTTAGAGTTTGTTCGTACTCGAACTCAAACTAACTCAATGGGGAGCCACAGGCAAAACTAATCTCAGATGGCGCCACCATCGCTGGTGCTTGTCATTTAGTGGTCTTTTCTTTTTCTCATCAGAAGGGAAACAGTGTGTACCTTTATGTTACACTTAAATGCACTACACAGAGGCATGTTTTATACCAGACTATTATTTAATGTTTATTTACTAAATTTATCCAATGATATTTGACACTTTTGACAGTTTTTTTTTAACATTGATAGACCTTTTCTTGGCTATGAAACAACACCAGCGATTATGCGCCACCTAGCGTGATAAATAAGCAGTGTGTCTCCCCACTGCAACTCATGCCAAACTGTTTTTAAATCCAATGACGTGTGAGCAAAGTTGAACACCTACGCAGAAATAAAATTATCTGAGGTCTAGTAGGTACATATTTGAACCAGTATTTCTAACTATCCACTTAATATTGTAACAAGTAAATAATTTTGTAACGATTAAAAAAACACTCTACGCATTGAAACGGCTGAACCGATTTTGATCAAACATAGCTAAGAACTCTCGCGACAAATTCACCATTCAAACAAAAAAAAAACACGAAATATGTTCATCCGTTCGGGAGCTATGATGCCATAGACAGACACACACCACACACACACGTCAAACTTATAACACCCCGTCGTTTTTGCGTCAGGTGTTAAAAGCCTCATTAAGGTTATTATATACGATTTTGCCATGCTCTCGTACATAGGTACCAGTTCGAACAAACTCTACTAACTCGATTGCAACTCATGCCAAACTGTTTTTAAATCCAATGACGTGTAAGCAAAGTTTAACACCTACGCAGAAATAAAAAATGTCTGAGGTACATCTGTTAACCAGTCTTTCTAACTATCCACTTAATATTGTATCAAGTAATTAATTTTGTAAAAATTAAAAAACCCTCAACGCAATGAAACGGCTGAACCGATTTTGATAAAACATAGCTAAGAACACTCCCGACAAATTCACATTTCCAAGAAAAATCAAAAAAAAATCGGTTCATTTGTTCGGGAGCTACGATGCCACAGACAGACAGACACACACACACACAGACACGTAAAACTTATAACACCCCGTCGTTTTTGCGTCGGGGGTTAAAAATACATGTTGATAAGACAAACATGAAAAATCACGACCTCAATTCTCTAATATTATAAACGAACGGCAGTGTACCGCAATTTGGGTCAATCGTCGAATCGAACAGAGTTTGTATTCCGCCGCTTGATTTCACACAAATTGCCTCCATCAGGGGAAATCACATAAATTAATTCGACATCCAAAAATCAAAATCACGCCACCCGGCATCAAAGCCAGTTGGATATATCCCGGCTTAGAAATACATCCCTTCATTCCCGAGCCCCAAGTCCGACCCTTTCCTTCCCCCGTCTGATTAGGAACAAGCCCACACTACTCACCTTCAAGTTTGTAGTGCCCTAAAGGCTACGAGCGGTGCCCGCAGCTAATGGTCTCGCTGTGCCGGAAAATAAAGAAAAGGTAGGGGAAAAACTCAAACAAGGAACGGCAATTCCAAAGTCAAAAGTTAAAATATTTTAGCTTTTTATCGTTGTGGTGGATTTTAAAAATTATAGGCCGTTGGGAAATCAAGAGGTGGACCTGGAAACGAAGTGGAACGGCTTTCAAATGTAGTCTTTAAAACAATAGCTATAAGGTTCTTGGATCTGACGGTACTATGTTGCAAGTTCATTTCGAATGACTTGCCTCGAGATTCTCGATGTTTTCCGCGATGCAATCTTGTTGTGATTCCGTTTTGAAGCGACTGCGTAAACAGATAATTTATTTTGTGTATAAATTTATACTTTGCATCAGGTCACGTCCTCCTAGGACGTGCCCTACGCAGTATTGCACTGCGCGCGCCATTCTGAGACTTATTGATGAAGTCTCATGTGTCTGTAATTTCACCGGCAACATATACCCTTCAAACGTAATAATAATGCATACTTACAACAATTTTATAATACTGTTACGAGCGTGAGTAATTTTAACTTTGAAGAAGTTTTTTTTTGTAACTTTGATAGACCTTTGTTTGACCACGATCTCACCTGTTGGTAAGTGACGATGTGGCCGAAGATGGAGCACAAAGGTCTAGAAGGCACCTATTCACTCTAGCTTTGAAGAGACCCAGATTATAGTTTTCAGGAAAGACAGACGACGGTAGTGTATTCCACTCTTTAGCAGTTCGCATTATTTGGAGTTCACTGGTCAGATGCAGCAAACATTTCTTACAATGCTATTGGATATTTTGCACATATACATTCACCATCTATTTCAGACCTTGTAAATGTTTCTATAAACTTTTCAAAAGATCGAATTAACCAAAAGAAAATAGGTATTTTTAGATCCAAATAGTTCACTGCTCAGATGCAGTTTTTTTTACAATGCTATTAGATGTATTGCACATACACATTCACCGTCTATTTCAAACCTGGTAAATGTTTCTATAAACTTTTCAAAAGACCGAATTATCCAAAAGAAAATAGGTAGACATCAATCATCTAGGTCAGAATTATTATCCTACCAAAGTTCCCTTTTAAATAATTGCGAGTTCAAGGAGACAATTTGGGAAATGTATCGTCGCGAATGCTTACAATCCCGGGATTACGGGGAGTTGCGAGAATTCGGGGAAATGTGAAAAAATAACATTTACTTATACCGTTTTGCGTATATTGCATATACGCATTTTACTTCATAAAGGTATATTATACAGCTAGGTTTTGTGAAAGCTGGACAACTCATTTGACGAAATGCCGGAAAAAACTATTGGCCAAAAATAGTTTTAAAAAAAACATCGGATGAGTGTAATATGAAAAACCCGTTACGATGGTCAGACCAGACCCACTCTCGATTCAAAATTCCACGAAGCCGTGCAGCTCGCTGGCAGATCTCATTGGCGCAACATCGTCCGGCAGAAAGCGACGACGCGAGGAGGAGGAATATGAAAAAGCTGGATTTGCTTTACCTAGAGGTCTTAATTTTTGACAACTCAAATTTTCGACCGGTATACAGTTCGAGCAGAAAGAGTAGAAAATAAATGAGGGCGCCACTATCTTTTACATGTTATTATCACTACATACATCGTTGGCAGAACGAGCAACAACAAAACAAATAACTCGTCCACTATTGCAGTGTGTGTAGCTGCCAGCCGAAAATTATTCTGGTCTGTCAAAAATATAAAAATTATACCAATAAAAAAATTATGAGTTTTTTAAAAAAAAATACCTACTTACATAATATTGTTTCAGAGTAGAAAAGCTGAATATGCCTTCAAATTCAATATGGTGGGAACACTGACTTGATAGTTGCTTTTACAGTTGCCAGTTCTCAGTAAATTATTGTTCCTCGATAATTTATTTCTACTCTTTCTGGTCGGACTACCTTTATACCTTTACACAGCTAGCCACAGATACAATAAACTAAGAAGTGAAGTGCTACCTTTCTTTTAAAAGTACCTGTGTTTGAAAAACTCCACGTTTTTTTGTAAAATCTGCGCGATTGTCTAGATAGACATCGTCGCCTCCACTCCGTAACTAGGCCAAACCCCACAATGTTTTAATTAAACCTTCACTTCCACAGGAATGTAAAATGTTTTTGTCAAGTACTGTCTTCTCTATTATTCACTTTGTTTTAAGACCTGTAATATCAATAGGAAGCAATAATATATGAATAACTAGCAGCACCCGTGGTTTCACCCGCTTAAGTCTCGATCCCGTGGGAATATCACGATAAAAATATGCCATGTGTTTTATTGCGGGAGTCCAGTTATCTCCATTCCAAATTTCATCCAAATCCGTCCAGCTGTTTCAGCGTGAAGAAGTAACAAACATACGCACACGCTCAAAAACTTTCGCATTTATAATATTAGTGTGGTATTAATACGCTCTTAATCATCATCATTCTGCGGTCTACTTAGGTACATTACATCAATGGCATCAGAAATATATTTATGTGATCTCTGCCTTACCCTGCGTGACTGGTGACTGTACAGGGGTCTATTTTAACTTTAAAAGCGTGTTTGTCTCCTTGTTTAATCGAAGTAATGATCTGTTAATTCATTTTTTATTTTTAATCACTATAACGATTTTTTATATCACAAATTTAAACATCATCGTCATCAGCCCTTAGACTTCCACTAAAACGAGGCCTCCCTCATAGAATGTAATGTGTAATGTAGAATGTAATGTGTAATTATGGCACACACATCATGTGCCATAATCCCCATCTTTGGCAGGCAGATTGGTGATCGCAGTAGACCAGGTATTGGTGTTGAGGTTGTACTATTATTTATTCTGTGGATGAGTACTAAGGTGTATGCGGCTGCCCACCCCGTGGTGTAATCCCTTAGTTGGCTTTCATAAAATCCTCGGGAGGAGACGAAGGGGTATAATCATTGGCCGATCACGCCACAGAAAATAAATGAATGAATAAATAATGCTGGACAGTTCACACAACATTATATAGGCCCAAGCTAAGCAGAGCTTGTGTTATGGGTATACTAGATAACTGATATACTTAATACATTACATAGATAGATATTTTTTATTATACATAGAAAATACCCAGAACACCCTGAACAAATATCTGCAGATCGCACAAATATTTGTTCCGAGGCGGGAATGGAACCCGCAACCTCCTGCGTCGCAGGTGAACCTTCGCCCGCCGCGCCACAGAGGTCGTCAAAGAAACATAACTCATCACAAATTACAAATTAATGTCCTGCTGACTCATATTTGAATCTATCTCTCTTAATGGTTGCTGTTTTCATTTACCTCCGCAAGTTCCCTACAGAATTCAATACTCTGATTTTGTTATGAAACTAATCCGTATCCAATTTGATTATAATATTAGTCCACAGATAATTTCATTAGTTCAAGATAACCGATGGACCCAGTTCAATTAACGAGTACCGCATTGTTAATGTTATTAATGGGATAATACCGCACAGACAAAGCCGGAATTCAACCACTAAAATTTAAGGTTACTAAATTTAGGTAATTTGAAATTACCAATCTTAGATTACCTAGATTTTTAACTGACTAAATCAATTACAATATTCAAATTAAAAACATGCATGGATACTACATTATAATACCGAGTGGTCACCCAGACAGAAACACGATAAAAAAAAAAAAAAAAAACCAACTAAAAAATCTTGATAAAAAAACACAAAGTTTCCTCTAACTTTTGGCTAGATTCGATTGTTTATCAATATGGTACAGATTATTGGGTCAAAAATTGGATAAATAAGATCAATACAATAAAACGGAGGGAACATTCTAGGGATTTTTTAGAATTATCTATATTATACGAGATATTCAATAAAAACCGCTTTTTCCAGGGGCGCGTGGCGTTTTTTTATATGAAGATTTCTGCCTGGTTTTGGCGCAGTCTTAAGGTATTATACGATGATTCGTGTGGTTCTATTTATATCGAAGAAGTATTGAAGTCGCATTCTTGAGAGGCTTAGTATTAATTAAACTGTAGCCGATTCATTTATAGTTTATTGAAATAATAATATGTAAATTGCCGTAATTGTAATATTGTGTTTGCCGTGGTATATATTACGGCAAACACAACGTGGTATATATTGTCGTAAAAGCCAACTAAGGAATTACACCACGGGATGGGCAGCAGCATCCACCTGAGTATTTAGCACCAATACGAATAACACTACCAATACCGATAGCGATCACCAATCCGCCTGCCAAGGGGGTGATTATGGCAAATCCCCCCATTGTATTTCAAATTCGTCCCGCATTGTACATCAACCAGTTGATAATCAAAATCAAAAAATCTAAATTCATTTATTTGTATCAAAAACACCGAGACAAAATACTTAAATATGTAAAAGTTTCCCAAACAATAATATTTTGATTTACATGTTTACAGGTTTATACATAAGTAGGTTATTTACTTACCCTCACACTGGGATTCCCTGGGTTGTGGGCTTGTGGGTAGTTAGTCTCCTCCAGATGTCTATAGTAAGTAAATTGATTCTAAGTTAGGTAGGTATAAAGGATAAAGAAGCAAAAATTTAGATACTACCTATCTAAATTTTTGCTTGTTTATCCTTTATACCTACCTAGGTAGGTATAACGTACTTTTTTTTTTTTAGGATGGGAAATGCCTTCGCATTTCCCTTCCACCACGGGGGAGACGCAAGGGGGTATGTGGGGCTTGAACCCACTAAAACCCCCCCCCGGTCCTTCGCCAAGTTGGGGCAAGATGGGGTCGCGCTAGCATTCACCATCTAGGTATAACGTACCTACCTAGGTAGGTAGGTATGTAGGTAGGTGTACCTACACGATGATGATGATGATTACTTAAATAATAGGTAAGTTATGTTTTTTCGGCTAGTCAGTATTCATTTATCTCCCTTGCTTATCTCAGGTATCGTCTACGTAAGTATCAATCTTTAAGACACTGAAGGGGACAGAACTTTTCCCTCTAATGATAATTTAAAATGAGAAATATGTACCTATTTAAAATCTAATACATCACAATTAGGTACGCTACAGTAAAACCGCAACCTGCTTCAGATTTAAATGTAACCAGACATTAACCAGTCCAATCCAGTCTATTTCGCTATCTTATAAGGCCGTATCTGTCCTATAATTTAGTTTCCGGATAAATATTATGCAAAGGAATTAGCATTTTATCTTAGGTTTAATATTCATGTATACGGTGCAAGCGCATATCTCTGGAATATGGAATTAATTAGACCGGTGTTAGGCCTACGCCAAGTGTTTATTCACAGGTAGATAATGCATAACTCTGTTTTATGAATCTGTTTGTTTACCTACCTGGATTAAGAAAAGAAAGATAACTCTACAATACTAGTATAAAGAAATGAATGAAGATTATAGTTTAAAATCTGTTGTTTGCTATATTTTCGCTAAAAAAAACATTCTGTAGAGATCGACCGAATGAGGTCTATGTAGATGATAGAAAACTACATACATTTCATTGTACAGATAAGTTGGTAGATCTGTACCTGACGGTACGGGATTGTAGATCAGATACCCAGATGTAACTAAAAATCAGGAATGTCAAATCTTAAATGATTTTCTATTTGGTGATTGGCAACCAAGATTGTACGTTCGAGATTTTTCCTTCGAGATAACAGGTGGATTAAAACGAAGGATGCTTTTTATCCGGGGGTGAAAACATGAGCGACTGCAGGTATTTCATAACTAACGATGATAATATAGCTTTTCGTAATCAATAATCAGATAGAAACCTGAAAAAATGTGGACGTGCTACGCTCATCATATACATACCAACGAGAAATGTCTCGTTTTCATAACCGTAATTGTGATAGGTACTTACATAATTTCCGGTTGAACTTTATGTAGAGACGTTATTTAAACTTAATGCATAAGTTAGGATTAGAATTAGGCCCACAAATTAAAGCTAACTAACTTAAATCGACTAACCTAACAAACCAAATCTTTCTCTAACAAATCACAACCGCAAACCCGGAGTAAATCAAAACTAAGTTATGATATTTGTTAGCAGCATTGATGAATACCTAATTTGGAATACGAACTAGATAGCCTATTTATTGAGTTAAACCGGGTCCGTTTCCAACTTGGGCAGATTCGTTAGGTACAATTTATGCTTTAACTTTTATACAGAGTGTCTATGCAGGAAGTAGAATCACTTCTAACCTACGGTTTTATACTGTGTGGAATAAAATCTTCAAAAGTACAAAGCTTTTCCTATTCGTTTACCTACTAACGTTTAAAAAAACAAAAATTCACGTTTTAGGGTTGACACGAAATTTTTCATATTGTTTCTTCACATAAAAACGAATTTCTAAGTCGTAATACAAAGTTGTACCGTTGTAAAACCAACCTGCGCCTTTCTTTCGATGATAACGCGTTATAAATGGACACCCTGTATTCCGTGGTGGAGTAGATGTCTAGAATATCTTCGGACCCGAAGTAATAGGTATAATTTACGGGCCACCTAAATAGCCTTTGTTTTGAATTCGGATCCACAGTTGACTGTGCAAAGTGGAAGGAATGAAATATGGCTCAAGTGAAATAGATGGTGCCTAATATATTATGAAATGTGTGGTGGAAATTTGAAATTAAATTGCTTATAAGTAAACTGTTACGAAGGAAATAGGCGAAGACCTAGAGTCGGTTATGTGTGTATTAAGGTTTTTCATAGGGCGCGTCCTAGGTGGACGTGACCTATGAGGTAATGCACTGTTCATAGGCAGAGGTTACCGCTTTACGTCAGGTGGGCCATCAGCTTGTTCCGTCATTCAAGTAGTATAAAAAAAAAAAAAAAAACAGTTTCCGATATGAGAAAATGGCTGTATAATTCGCGTAAGTCTTAGTTAGTTAAGTGTTAACAGCAGATAACAGAGTTAGGAAGTCTTTATTAGTTGAAGTTTAGATTATGTTAAGGATATAGCTTAAAAAATATAGAATTTGATGACAGGTTTTCTGCTAACAATTATAAGGTAACACCGCAGACCCTGTATCAAGTAATTATATGTCGTTATAAATTATATACAGAAATAATAACACAACTAATGCAAGTAAGTATGAACAAAATAAAAAATAAACATATAAATAAATGTATGTTAGGGTCACCAAGATACAGGCCTCGCCTAGTTTGGGACCCACTTTATAATGTCTCAAATTTGCATGTTTTTACTTTTTATTGTTATTTTTTAAAGATCACTGTTTGTTACTAAATATTAACCTGTGTTTGTTTCGAAATAAATTTATCTTATCTTATCTTATCTTAATAATAAATAATGATGGACAGTTCACACAACATTAACTAGCCCCAAGCAAAGCAGAGCTTGTGTTTTGGGTACTAGATAACTGATATACTTAATACATAACATTACATAGATAGATATTTTTTGTTATACCTACATAGAAAATACACAGAACACCCTGAACAAATATCTGCAGATTGCACAAATATTTGTTCCCAGGCGGGAATCGAACCCGCAATCTCCTGCGTCGCAGGCGAACATACGCCCGCCGCGCCACAGAGGTCGCCAAGATAATAATATGAAACAGTTGTGCTACCTGAAGACCGCTGCTAACGATCTAAAGGTAGCTCAGCTGATCCAAATCACTATACAACTAACATGCGACTGCAAAAAAATATGGGAAACAATATTATCACATAAGACACTTGACACGCGTCAAATAATACAGTTTATCATAGAAACCTGTAAATCTAACATGCGTTAAGGCGATATGTTAAAATACCGAATGGGCGGAGTCTAGCCAGAAAACAATAGCTGTAAGACAGTGACAGCGCTATTGCTCACTTGAACCCGGGAAAAGGTGAGGTATAGAGTGTTGCCACTCGGAAGTAACTGACGTAAGCGACAAATGATAAAACTTCGTTTAGCTTCTAAAGTAGCAAATATAAAAATAAATTATCTATAATTAATGTAAGTAATGTGATTACCTACTGAATAATATAAAAAAATATGCTTAATACTTTCTCTAGTCGAAGGAGGGACCTAAAAAGAGCTTTAGAAGAGCCAATTTCAAAAAATAAAGCTATCGAGAAAAGTTTCGCGAATCGTGTTTCTAGTCTATAATTTATTTAGATTACATCCTCAAGTAATTACTGTATTAACATCAAGTTTGTAACCTTTACTGTTACTGAGTGAGCATGAAACGAAACGACTCCAAAATTTTAACATAGCGTCTTAAGTCCTATCAAATCAGAATTGGTTGCAGAAAATTGAGATTGAACCTCGTTTAATTTCATTCAAACAAGCAACACAGTAAATGTAAAAAGAGTTAACAAGTTGTAACAACTCCGCGCCTACTCCTACGAACAAGTCACATTAGGAGCAATTCATCAAAGCGGCAACTCGCCGCTTTCACACATTTAATTCTGTTTCACGACGTAGGTAGGAGATTAAAAGTGCTCTGGAAGAGCTTTTATAAACTAAATTTTACGACATTTAGGAAAGTAAAGACGATTTTATTTGTAAGAAAAACGTGCGACTAATTATAGAAACATCCTTTGAACAGTTACACCGTGTTTTGTCTCTTTCGATCGAGTTTGAAACTGCTTGTCAATAAAAAAGACAAAACACTGTGTAACTACATACTTACATACATACATACAGACCGTTCACCGTAAGTTAGCACCTGCCATGGAGTATTTACAGGTGCCATCTTACGGTGAACGAGCTGTAGTCACAAGCCGTTTTCCCCGAAGGGAGGTAAGCAGAACTTCAATGGGCCTCTTTTCACAGTGGGTTGCACCATCGTAGAATATAGACGGGAAAAGTGGTGAGCTCATCGCCGCCATTGCTTCCCTTGACTGACTGGGCTAACGCTTTCTTCCAGTAATAACACATGCCTTGATAAGCTAGCAACCAGGACAAATCTTATACCAACGAATCTTACCGAACCGGGTGAAGATTTAAAAGAATGTTAACTAATTTTCTGTGAAAAATATCTGAATGATGATTTATATTTTGTTAAGGTGAATACTCACGCTTGTGGCGCGAGATTATATATTTTTTTGTGTTTTTTGCCGATTACAGCTCATCAACACTTCTCCAGATAGGGAAAGTTGAGTTCGCGAGAACTAAGAGACTTAACACACATGTTTTAATTGATAGTATCTCATAAATATCATCAGTTTAGCTACGATACCCATAAACAAAAAAAAAACACTGGAAAAATGTGTTAAGGGGTATCATAGCTAAACTGATGATATTTATGAGATACTAGCGACTCGCCCCGGCTTCGCACGGGTAGCACCCGGTGACCCCCCCCCCCCCCTAAGATAATCTCCTGGTTCTAAGCTACCTCCCCACCAATTTTCAGCCAAATCGGTTCGTGCGTTCTGGATTTATAGCGTCAGGAAGGAAAACCCGACTTATTTTTATATAGTAGAATTATCAATTAAAACATGTGTGTTAATACTCCTAGTTCTCGCGAACTCAATTTTCGCTATCTAAAGAAGTGTTGATGAGCAGTAGGTAATGGGCAAAAAACACAAAAAAAAAAGAATTTGGCGCCGCAATTTGTTCATCCACCTTAAGATACGTTTATAATTCCTTCGGGAAAGGAATAATAAGAGGCCTTGTATTTAGAGTGTATAGGTTAGTAACATTGTAAAAATTTATGTGGTTCTTGTCTCAGTAAATTATAATTAAAATTATTTAGACAGTCATTATTTCTTAATAAGAATTAATTTCAAGAAAATGACTGATGGAAACTCTTAGATCGCTAGCGGCTTCTCCTTTGAAACACGTGACTTACTGCTTTTTACTTCTGTTATGAGAGATTCTGTTCCATTTGGATAATATGTTTTCCAGGAATACTTACCACATCCAGTAACAGCCATCAAAGGTTAATTTGTCCGTGCGACAGCCCTGTTTCTTACCTTTCAAGCTTTCAAGTTATTCTTAGGGTTACAAAACGTTTGTTAACTCCATTTTCATGAAAATCGAAGTTAGATTTTTTCTAGAAACTGTGTCTTGTGCCCATTTTCATTGAACAATACTTATTTTACGGGACACTATCGCACATCAAATTGACATATTTTTACGAAAACCTGTTAGATTTGGCATACGTAAGTGCCTCTTAAGCGTTAAGTGTCCCCAATTTAGATGAAAACGAGAATTGGAAAAAAAAAATAAAAAAAAATGATTTGCTGTCCAAACACACTAGAATACTTAGGTTAATAACTAAAACTATTTTGTCATACAAAAAAATATGTGTGAATACAGAGGTTCTAAATCTAATGTCCAATCTGTCTAAATCTGAGGTCCAATTAAAACTCCACTCTACAAAATTATTTTCCCTATTAAAGTGAATTAAGGATTTCAATCCTTTCTACTAATAAAAATAAAAGCGAAATAAAATAAAAGTGTACAGACCGTTCACTGTAAGTTGGCACCTACCATGGAGTATTTACAGGTGCCATCTTACGGTGAATGAGCCGGACCGTTCACCGTAAGTTGGCACCTGCCATTGAGTATTTACAGGTGCCATCTTACGGTGAACGAGCCGGACCGTTCACCGTAAGTTGGCTCTTGCCATGGAGTATTTACAGGTGCCATCTTACGGTGAACGAGCTGTAGATAAAACAGGTAAATGGAACAGGTTGTTCACGCAAATTGAATCAGCCGCTATGCGAGTAGATATCAATTTAAATGCTTCTTTATAGTATCATAAATGAGCGCAGTCAATGCGAAAACAAGTCTAATACATAAAGTATAAAGCCCACAGTTTAATGGTTTGCAATACCCATAAAATCATGGCACTGCCACTATATAATCGTAGAAAATACGTTATTCCAGTCTTCTTAGACACTAAGCAACTGGACGTTAGAAAATGTATGGTGAATGGTGATCATCACAATATCATCACCATCATGATCATCAGCCAATTGACATCCAGTGCTGGACGGGTCCTCTCCATATAATGCAATGGGGGAATTGAAAGAAAGAAAGAAAGATAGAAACGTTTATTTATGACTTAACAATCAAATTGGTGATCGCTTATAGGCGTTGATTACTCAGGTGGATGTGGTGTAATCCATTTGTAAATTTTAAGACAGAGACGGAGATATGTTTAGGACAGATACACCACGGCAGCGACCATCAATATAAGCGTTTAAAAACGCCATCACAGTCAACGCTTTTCTTTTATAGCTTTCATTTCTATACGGTTGCCACTTGTCTACGGGCCTGATGGCAATTGGAATTCTATCCACATTCCAGTATATTACTGGCTAATTGCAGATTGCGTTCAATTATTGCAAATGCTCGCGTTGAGCGTTGGTACTTCGAGAGCGAGGCTTGCTAACGTACAGATAAAATAGGTCTAGTATAGTCCCGGCTAACATCGCCACTTGACTAACCCGGTACGTATAAGCACTGATCGGTATTTGCCTATTCATACCAGTATTAGGTATAGGCGGTATTATATCGGGTATAACTTCACCTCCGATTAAATCGAGCATCTTGAATGCACCTGCACACTGCAATTCTAATGGTGGCATCGAACTTACGAGAGCGGAAACCAAACGCAGTTCGCACGGCTATAACACTTCCCAGTTATCACATCTCTGTCACTGAAATTTAGACTTTAAGAATTACAGATTAAGGTCATAATAGTCATAAGATGCCGAACGTTCGTGTGCTGCTAATGATTCGGTCAATTAACGAACACATTAACGGTGAATATGAAGTAGAAACGAAACGCAGGCAAACTTTAGTCTTATTCAACCAATCACAAACAGGCAAAGAACTTTAATCGTATTCAGCCAATCAACAACATGTATACACTGTACAAAATGGCGCTACGCTGCTACGAATGCTACGGCGCAACTTAAATAAATCCTTACACCAAACAAGTATTTTTGCACAAAACATTCTACCAAGTAACATAAAAAGGTTTTTTTTCATGCCCTGTTAAAATGTTCTAAGTAATTTCCAGTAAAATGTTTTCTCTCATCCTAGAGAGGATGTTATGCAGTTTTAAAACGTTATCTTAACGCTTATTGTGTAGAATGTCACGCGAATTTCCAGCAAAAACCACTTTAATCTGTTCTACTTAAAGCTGGCTTTTTCGCACCTGAACCCGCCTGTTTAAAACGAATTTACCGCCTCTTTGGTAGCGTTGTCTGATGAGAAAGCAAAAGCCGGATAAAATATCAGAAAACCCATTTGTTTGCCCCAACCTGATGCAGTCAAGTTGAGGAAGTCGGTAGATGGAGGTGGCTCAAGACCATTCATCAAAAATGATTGATATTCTGATGATGATAATGATATTCTGATTCTGATTACTCAGTATAATTTCAAAATTGTAGAAGCTTAAACTTTAACGTATTAATAAGAATCCTATAAAATCGGGTTATCGTTGGAATAGTTATGCCGTTGTGTCCGGCCTAAGAATAGACGCTTCGGTCACCTCCCGTGGATGTCGTAAAAGCCAACTAAGGGATTACCCGGACTTGTTTGTAAGATTCCTTGGTATAAGATTTGACCTGGCTGCTAGCTTATTTAAGGAATGTATCATTACTGGAAGAAAGCGTTAGCCGAGTCAGTTGTGGGAAGCAACGGCGGCGATGAGCTCACTACTTATCACGTATTATCCCACGATGTTAACCCACAGTAAAAAGAGGCCTATTTGAGGCTCAGCCTTCTGGCCTTCGGGGGCCTTTCGGGGAGAAAGACGTGTGTCTATGTATATGTAGGTATGTATGTAGTTATGCCGTGGGTTGTATTTCATAGTGAAAAGCAGTTTAAATTTTAATCGAAATAGTTTAACACCAGTGCAACTGTATTCCAAGGACATTTCACGTTTATTAGAGCACGAAGAATTTAACTTCTCCAGAGTTTATACTTCTAACTTTGTTTTAAGTTGCACATCAATTCAATGAATAAGTACGAAGCGCGTTTAGCTAAGAGGAAAAGCCGGACGTCCGCCAACCCTAGCTATCTGTTAATTCGTTTACTCTTTCGGTGGAAGTCTCTAATGGGGCTTTTTCTTGCTATTAGCCGCAATTAAGATACTTCTTAAAGAAGCCTCCGGGATTCTTGGCTGTATCGATAGCGATGGGATCCTCAGTCGTATCGATAGGGAATCGATTTGATTGAGAAAGTTGAAGGGCACAACAAGCTTTTATGTGTTTGTTTGTCGATAACTTTCGGAATAATGTGAAACGAACTTCATGAAATTTGGTAGGTAGGTAGGTTAGACTATAAATAATAGTATAATTAGTTAGACGGACCTTATTTTGTGAGCAATAGAACTAAATCCATCAAGGCGTGTGGTTGTTGAGATAAAGAGTCCAAGAGGGAGTAAGCAGGGTAAGTGTTCAGTAATGTCAAATTATAGAGTTATGTTTGTATCTTGAATCGTTTTGGAGTTTTCTCCATAAGAATTGATTTTCATATAAGGCCCACGGTACGCAAAATTATGGGCAAACCCACATCGTCTATACGAAGTGGCTGCCCGACCAACCTTACGGTTATACGCGTAGCGCACTTTATCTGGCCGAGGCCAGGACCAGTTGCGGCAGGGCCTGCGCCCATCATGCTTACACTCCGGGTACTCATGCGAGTTGCTCGCATTATGGCAGTAAAATCGTACAATAAGCGATAACAAAAAGTGAAGACGTGTGTTTTCTGAACTAGACTGGAGAAAACTCCAGTCGTGCGTCGGAGCCTACACATATAATTTGTTAAGTGTGTACCTACTAAAAGAAAATAATCAATACCTCTATGGTACTTCTAATAGATGCTGTGATTTCACATTTCTAATGATTCTCACAATGCTGTGACATGCTAGTCATTTTTGAAGGACACAAACCTACTAAGCGTATAATAAACTGTGACACAACTCCAGAAAAAGGTCCCCCTAAAATAAGATACTAATCTAACTTGAGCTCCCATTTCTTGGAATTTGAATGACGTTGCAGTTTAGATAAGTTTGGCCTCTAATTTATTCGATACAATTTACGTTGCCTTTCTATAATTATTATAATCTAGCCGGATGATGATATGTGTTACTATGATAATTATTATGATAGAACTTCACTTACAGGTAAGTTCGTTTAAAATTTTCCTCTAATACTGCCATTATGATACACTTGCTTCATTTTAATGTAATTTGTGCGATGCCTAATTCCAGGCTTTTAACATATTGTGGTACCTACATTATTTATCTTGAATAGTCAATTCGGGGCGAACCTCTAGTAGGAAAGTAAGTAAGTAAAGTGTAAGTATTCCTTACCTAAGCTGTTTGAGTTTGTCTTGGTGTGTCGCCGGCTCGCTAATAGCTGCACGCTGAAGTCGGATTTGTTTGGACGAGTAATTAAAAGCTGATTACTGGTGATTACTTCGAGAGCGTTCCCACGGGATCGAAGCGGGTACCATTTCGATTCCTGCTTTTAATTAACAGCCTGTGTTTTATACGCCAAAATTGGGTTTGGAGTTCGAGGATCGTAAAATAGGAACCTAATTTTCTGCGCTTTTCCTCTGCGGAGTTTTCTGTAGTCCGTTCAAGTTTTATAGACCCTTGATGAGGCCTAAACATAAGTTACAAATAAACGCGGAATATGCCATTTATAGTCATTCATAGTCATTTTTAGTTATTTTCTCATGACTTGGTGTATCCGGCCCAATAATAAACCCCTCCGTCTCCTCCCGTGGATGTCATAAAAGCCGATTAAGGGATTAACCGGATTTGTTGATAAGATTTGTCCTGGCTGCTAGCTTATTAGGAATGTGTTATTACTTGAAGAAAGCGTTAGCCGAGTCAGTCGTGGGAAGCAATGGCGGCGATGAGCTCACCACTTGTCACGTCTATATTCCACGATGGTGCAACCCACTGTGAAAAGAGAGCCATTGAGTGACTGAAGCGGAGCAGCAAAACGCGCGACTGCATGTGGACGGAATGTATAAAAGAAAGAAAGAAAGAAACATTTATTTATGTCTATACAAACAAAGACGAACACCAACAAAAAAAAAAGCAAACAAGATAGGAACTAAATAAAAACTAAAACAAAAACAAATTACACAGATAAAAAAAAAAAAAAGACCGGACTTGAATCGCGCGAATCAAAACGCGCGTAAATCGCCTCAACTGGACAAGCTCTTAATTACTGCCGAGGCCTGCGAGTCAGGCGATGATGGACGAGCATCAGCCGGGCCTATATTATCGCCTAGTTGTGGCCAAGGCATAGGAATATAGAATTTTTAAAACATGGTCTTTCACAAACTGATTTTCATAGAATTGAAATTACCGTGGCTTGGTATCATTTTAGAAAAATTACGACTATACACCGCGTACTTTACTATATATTATCCTGCTGACGTTGCGTTGTGTTCCCGTCTCACGACCTTCAAGCGTGGTCGCGGTCAGTGCTCATGAAGAAGAACCTCTAAATGGTCAACGAAACGTCAGCAGGAGAATAGTAAAGTACGTGGTGTAATAGTCGTAATTTTTCTAAAATGATTTTTATAGGGATATTCCCTCTGTGATACACGACAGTTACAAATTTTCATACAAAAATTGCCGGTCAATTTACCTTTATGAAGGTTCTCGAAAATATGTATGGAGATCCAAGCATGTTTGAAAGAATATAATTAAGAAAGAAAGAAAGAAAGAAAATACCTTTATTCAAAAATAAAAATAATTACATACAAAATACAATTATATAAAAGTAAAAATGAGAAAATACAGAATAAAATAAAATAGGTTGTTTGGTGAAAAGGCAACGACTCAGCTTTTTGTGCCTAGTCCGAAAACCAGACGCTGTTTTTCAGTCTTGCCAAGGGAGGGGGGGGGGGGGGGGGGGGGGATTTCAAAATAATACAAAAATATAAATGTGATGATAGTGTACACGTACATATTAATATAAACAAAAACAAAAAAAAAGCAATCAAGCATTCATGGCTTCAGTTGGGTTGTTAGATTATGGACAGCATTAGGTTAGCATTACTCCCAAACGTCTTAGACGATTATTTATTCTGTGGTCTTATAAACAACAAGGTAATGTCGTCAAAACGTTACTAAGTAAGAGCTTTTCTGTGTAGGTATATAAGAGGCTAACTTCTCTACGTACCTACCTATGGAGCCCTACAGTTATAACTATTATAATTTACTACAGGAGCTCTCTTTTTTCCACTAAACTCATACAAGAAGGTACATGACAAATTCATTGGTAAAATTATCAGCTTGCGCAACTTTATATGATTAATCTCAGCAGTTGACTTCACATCAATAAATTACGAAGTTCGTTATCGACAATCAGAATTTATCGTATAGAAAACGTCCAAATAAATCGACGGTAAGGTTATCTGTTGGCATTAAGCTTCCTTGTCGCCTATCTCATATTTCTGCTTCTATCGATAAGTAGGCGCGGCGGCTACCTATTATAATTAAAGCTCACGATAAAATCGACATGTCGTATAAAACGCACTGTCGTGTATCGCCAGGCGTATGTCACTTCACTGGCTCTCAATAAAAATGATCTTTATCACACTGATTTAAGGTTTTTCGTGGGCAACCAGACGGGGACTTCTAACGGTGATTGTCTTCTTTTGTCAAATGGAATATGAGCTGTCACTCACTGACTTAAGTTTCAAAATTGATCGCGTATACCATAGATTTTTCAGCGTATCAGAGTATTCCGAGGTATCGCTGTAGTGCGGTGCTTTTATCGATGGATAGGCGTGCGTTTATCGATGATGCGCTATGCGTTGGGTGGCCGGACCACCCGATGCGTTTGATGATGTTTGGAACGATCGTGTAACCTAAATTAAGTGAGCATTAGCATGTAAATAATTCTGGAACAATGGCTGGGACATGTCACGGTGCGGCGACAGATTTTGAAGTTACTGTAGTTTACCAAACAGATTTATCTTATTAAATTTTACTTAACTGTGTCATAAATATCCACTTGGACACGGTGAAGACATTTTTTTTGAAACAATTTAGTTGGAAAACCGTGGCGGGTAAGGAGTCGGCTGCGACAAGAGAGGTGCCGGTTCGTTTCACACTGCTGCGGGACCAATGTTTGGATGATCTGCATATATTTATTCCGGATCTGTGTGTTGTGGTAATGGTACTTGTAATTCCTGGTATCCACGTCACAGGCGATCCTAATGTTGGGTCAGGCAGGACTATTATTATCTAGATAACTTTATGTGTTATTCTAAATTCAATTTCAATAAGGTATTTAAAAAATACTTCACCTCTTGTTTCACTGGACAGCAAAGCTTTGCAGATATGTATTATTAAAATTAATTAATTTAATAAACGTACGAGTTTCAATTTCATTATAATAAAGTCGGGAATTAAGTATAATTAGGTACTGCTCGAGAGTAATATAAGTACAATATAGGTGTATCACTGAATACGTTATGTTAATTGAAAATATTATAGCTGTATTAAAATTCAATTAAATATAAAGGTTAAGTTATTATACCTACATGTGATTGTGATTATAACAATTTATAGTGATTACAAGCCCTACGGCAAAATAAAATTAACACATTTTTTAACTTTACTGTAACTAAATTTTGAATTGAATAAATTATACTTTCTTATTTGTGTTAATAAAGCTTACTAAAACATGTTTAATTTGAAAATAAATTGTTCGATTTTTTTTCACTAATTACTTGTTACAGTTGGGTTTTAGGCAGAGCATAAGAACAACTTAACAGAAGAATATAAATTATATTCTACTAGGACTCAGGTCCATTCAGAGTACGTATATTCTGTATTTTAGAGGTTAATATAAGCTGCTTTAGTTTCGGCCTAAGTGAAATACTCGTTAACCTGTCTGGATTAAAGGTGAACTTGTTAAAGAAACGAGTGGAATGGAGCCCCAAACTTTGAACGCATTAAGATTCGTTGCGTGCAAAGAAATGGGAGTTGCGAAAGATTTATTTGAAACTGCTATAATTATTAATGAACTTTATGAGGTGAATAACCAACGTATATTAATAATTAAGTAACCTACAAGGTACTTTACATAAGTGATTACAAATCTTACACAAATTCATCGAATTAAATCGATAATTTCGACACAACAATAAAATGCATCACTACAAAACGACATTGTGTCGATATTCACTTGCAAAAAAACGATTGAAGTGATTCTAAATTTGAATTTATTTCGTTTGAAAAGTAGGCATGGACATGATATACAAAAGACAAGCTAAGCTTTTTTTTATCCCGAGGCCTTATACGAGTTTGATTGTTTTCGAAACTATGTGTAGTTTCATTTCCTTCCATAAAACTTGCAGCGCCCCATAATTTCTCGAAGTTTTCGCTAGGGGCGCTGCAAGTAAGGAAACGAAACGAAAGTTTTGAACACTATCAAAAATCGTACTAAGGCCTCTGGCTACAGTTCTCACAGTAAACCGAAACCGTATTTTATATAATACCTCCTCAATACTTATATATTGTATATAAGTATTGACGACCTCTGTGGCGCGGCGGGCGAAGGTTGGCCTGTGACGCAGGAGGTTGCGGGTTTGATTCCCGGAACAAATATTTGTGCGATCACAGATATTTGTTCAGGGTGTTCTGTGTATTTTCTAATAATAAAAAATATATATCTATGTAATGTATTATATTAAGTATATCAGTTATCTAGTAACCATAACACAAGCACTGCTTAGATTGGGGCTAAATAATGTTGTGTGAAAAAAAAAAATGTATGGAAGGAAACGAAAGTTTTGAACACTATCAAAATCGTACCAAGACCTCTGGCTACAGTTCTCACAGTAAACCAAAACTGTATTGTAGGTATATAATATATTTCCATGGAATACCTAATGCAGACATTGTATACTCAACTCCTTACTGAGCATGAAAAACATTCTACGCTTCTATTCTTGTAATTCATGTGATTAATGAACCAGACGGTCCTAAGCAAACAATCATCTGTTTTCATTTGTCAGGCATTTATAGCCAACCTAGCGGTCGCGCGCGGTTTCTACCGCTTTATTCTCCTAAGGGAACGGGATTTCGGGATAAAATGTATCCTATTTTTTGAGTTTACTCCTTAAGTATAGAATTTGATATAGGGCCCACAGTACGAAAATAGATGGGGAGTAAAATCGAGCGTGAACAAAAGGTGAAGTCGTTATGTTTTTTGAACTGGACTGGAGTCAACTCCAGTCGCGAGTCTGAGCTCACACAGAGCATTTTTCACAGGCAGAAATCTTCATACAAAAAAAAAAAAAAAAACGAAAAAGCCGTTTTTACTGAATATCTCATAAAATATACTTAGATCATTTTACAAAACCCCTACAGTAAACCCTCTACTATGTTGTGTTGATTTCATTTGTTGAATTTTATACCCAACAAGATTCACCATTTTAATAAACAATCAAATCTAACCAAAAGTTAGAGGTAACTTTGGATTTTCATCCTATCGACAAAATATTATCCTATCGTGTTTCTGGTGCAGTGATCCCTCGGAATTATAATGTAGTTCCATGCATGTTTTAATTTGAATATTCTACTAGATTTAATCAGTAAAAAACAAATTTAAAATTAGGAATTTTGAGGCATACCTTAAATAGTTGATGGATGAAATTACATCTTTAATTTGAACTAAAGATATCATAGAATACAATTTTAAGCACCGGAATTCTGTGTTTTTTCCGTGATCACAATTTTGAGCACCGGAATTCTGTGTTTTTTCCGTGATCTCAATTTTGAGCACCGGAATTCTGTGTTTTTTCCGTGATCTCAATTTTGAGCACCGGAATTCTGTGTTTTTTCCGTGATCTCATTCATGCATGTAAGATTCGCCTAACATACAACCAGATAGTCAGAATAAATGCGGTACATTCTTGGTGCTTGCATAATAGTCATGTATGGCATGAGTAGATCGCATGGTATGTGGGACCTGTGGTCCCACTGAGGTATGGAGTGCGGTCCCCGCGCCAATGATGCGGTGCGCCGCTGATTTATTCAGCCAAACCCTATAGGCGTCTTGTGCCAGAAGCAAATTATATAGGACCTAGTATTGTGCCTTGCGGGACACCTTATACTAGAAGTTTTTATTATAATAGATTTTGGGGACCAATGATGTCATATTTTTTTAATTGTATTTTTACTGTTCAATGAACGTTATTGTATTATTATTATTAATAAATGATTTATGATTTATTCTTGAGCTGGACACACCACGGCAATTTTGTACCTAAGAATACTTAAAATATGAAATTATTCAACGATTTGTCAGAGAAACATTGAAGCTAGTTTTCCCGTGAGGAAATTCTCCATAATATCAACTTCAGTACTTAAGTACTTAGTACATCCAAATCGAATCTACATGGTCTTGCTTCGCAGAACCCGTATCTACTAAGGTGTACCTAGTAAGGTGCTTAAAATATAGGTAAGTCAAGTAGGTACATTAGCAAGGTACGTGCATACAATACCAATACATGGAACAGTACTCCAAACTTATCCTATACTATTAAACGAGCAACATTTGTTCTATGTATAATAGTACATTATGGTACAAGTGTGTAATGTTGGTGATTACCGCTGAGGTGACATTGAGAACCGAGCCGTTAGGTGAGGGTCTTAAGAGAGCCGAGGACGGTAATCATCAATACACACGTGTATCATACGACGTTTTTCAACACACTAGTGAGGTAAATAATAATAAAACAGAAATACACACTCTGTGTAAAAGTTCAATTACTGTCTATATAACTCACTTGTGAATAATGGCAATGAAAAAGTCAGTTTGATTACAGGTGTAAAACAGAAATACACACTCTGTGTAAATGTTCAACTGTCTCTATAACTCACTAGTGAATAATAGGAATGAAAAAGTCACAGTTTGATTACAGGAGTCATTATGTGCCTAATTGCGGTGGAATTAGAGCCAATTTATGAGCAAGTGTGTTGTAAATATAGATATGTTATTTATACATAAAATATGTAATATATGTATATTTATTTCGATTTTGATGTATGGGAATTTTTCGGGACGAAAAATCCATCTATGAAGGTCTCATCTCTAAGAAAACCAAGTTTTTCCAAGTTTTGAAAAACCAAACAAATCTGGGTCGTAACAGATATTTGTTAAATAAACTACAGACATGTTATTAAAATAATTTCTGTGAAACTGAGAGCAATAATAAAACTTAACAAAGATACAGAAGATTACGAGAAACAAGACGTAAGAGTTTCTCTTATTATGAACAAGACAACAGTACAAGAGATTTAATAAAATAATGCCGAGTGCCTCGCTACGGAAAGTTTTTCGAAACTTGGCAATGTTGGACCGAGACGGCCTTCAATACCGGAATCCTAGGATAGCGGCGTCGGCGAGTGTATGTACAACCAAAAATATGTAAAATTTAAATATACAAGTTTATTTTAAGATGAAGAAGAAGGAGGCCTGATCATTTGAAGCCATAGAGAAATGTGGCCACCGGCCAACAATGCTCGAAACCATTTACGTTACGTTATATTTTTCATGTGCTTTTTCGTTCAAACAAAATTATTTTTGAAAGTAGTTTATGAAACTGCACTTAACTTGGTATTAAAACACTTGTGTGTGTGATACTATTAAAAACCGAGCCTTACTTATGTTTTAATAACCTTTCTTACGTAGGTACCAGTTTCTTATAGGACTATTATAATGTAAAAGTATCAAGGCTAGTAGTGCCGGTGGCTTAGCGCTTGCTTCCTTACGCACACAAAGAGTAATGAAGTGTTTGTGAGCGACTCGCGTTTTCTAGCGCTCGATGCACATTTTGAACCGCGGTATTCTGCATGAACCCTCTTAAGTGCTATAGCAGGAGACTGCAAAAGAGCTTGTGCTTCTTTTTCGTGTCGCAGGTTTATGCTGGTCATCGTGCTGGAGGTCAGTAAGCAGCTTGAGGCCGTAAGCAATGGTGAAAGTTAAATTGTGGGTAATACCTCGCAGCCTCCCTACAGGGCTGCCTACAGGCTCCTTTCTTGCAAATGGAGCTTAAGTTTGCTTTTACATACTAATGCATTTTCCAAAAGCGGGCAAGGAGATTACTGAAACACACTGAAATTACTGTTGTTGGATTTATATTGGTCTTTATTTGCAATAAATCATATTTGGTTTAAGAAAACACTAATTTATAGCGAAAATAACAACGAAAATTGAGTTCATTATAAGTTATTTCGATGTTAGTCTGCTTGTACCGTCATTAATACAGTTTAAAAAAAAGAGCGAATCCTACAGTAGTCGCATGTGATGTGTAACATCTGACATCTCACCTCCTTGGTAATAAGCGACATGGCTGAGTACCAACCTTTCGGAAAAATGTCGTCGAGAAATCTTCCGTCTCTTTTCACGAAATCGCTCCCACAGATTTTAGGAAAGCGAGGGTAAAGATGTTACACATCAAAAAAAGGTACGTGACTACGTCAAATGACGGACACCGCTATCTTTGGATACCCTTCAACTATTCGCTATAGGGGCTTCTTAAATAGTTTCACTTCACGGCAAGTACTTCCGATGTCCCGGTGTCTTGCCCACTTTTTGCCGCTTTCAATTCCTGCTGCGATCAATTAGACGCGGTTTAATGGATTCGGGTGTCCCCGACGGTGATCTATCAAGTGGAATAAGTACGTTAAACGGTAGTTAGGCGACGGCTACGGATAAGGAGCTGATCGATGGCCGACGTGAAGGAAAAGGCAAGGTTTTCGTGAATTAAATAGATTGGCAGAATGTCGTGCACAGGTCGTGACCATTAGATTTATTAATAAACAACAAAATTGCTGGTTTTATGTATTTTAATAAAATCATTGTAATTTTCAACGTAACACTCGCAAATCTTCATGTAAAGTGGCGGCAGTTTACCTACTGAAACTTTGCTGGAGAATTTCCACCTATTTGAAAAGTCACGCAGTACACTTATATTTAAATTCACATCACTTGTGCTTTTTAAATTATTGGTAATTGGTTAAACAGCTAGGTACTAAAATGACACGATTATAACTCTTTTTTTTTTTCGGAAGGATTTATATGCAGTTGACAGCCTGGGGCCATGACTGCTTTACCGGGCTTTTGGTGACTTACCGGGCTTTTGGTGAGGTCGATTATAACTCAAAAAACGGGTGAGCCTTATAGTAGCATATGATGTGTAACGTTTGACATCTCACCATGCTTTCTAGCATTAAGTTCGCCTTTATACTTCTTTGTTTTATGTGCAATAAAGAATGTTCTATCTATCTATCACCTCCTTCGTAATAAGCAACATGGCTGATAGTACCAACCTCTCGGAAAAATGCGCGCTTCCTGTTACACACTTTCGTCCGTTTTCACAAATCACTCCCATAGATTACAGGAAAGCGAAAGAAATTACAAATTAAAAACACTAGAAAATCCAATTAAATAAAAATAAGCGACGTCTCTTTCCAAAAAGGGTGGAAAGAGTAGAACCCACGGATAGTTGATAGTAAGTAACTATCTATTAGGTACCTACTATAACTATTATTACTATCAGCCGATACTGTTCCATTGTTGGGCAAAGGCCCAGTTCCACCAGTCACTACGGTTTTTTGCATAACAAACTAAGTAGTAACCACAAATCTATTTAAAAAAATTTGCTTAAAAAGATGTGTTCAGTTTTTAGGGCAATTTACACATGTTTAGAAAAACTACGAGTAACTTGCCTTGAGAGATACGTGTGGTGTGTGAAAGTTTAGTAACACATGTAGAGCAACTTACCGCAATATTATGCAAGCAGGTTGTTCCATTATCACATAGGTGGCTAGCTAGCCTCTATATCACGTCCACTGAAACATGTTTTTACTTTTAATCACTTTGTTATCACACACGCTAGTGAATTTCATGGCAGTGGGGTATAAATAGGCTGGCATTATGAAATTATCCAATTATACCGTTTCATGCATCGGCCGCGGTAAGTGTCGCAGTCACGAAAACGTCACTTGATTAAAAACATAAACAGGAGAGTAATATTTTATCGCGGGAAAACGTGTTCGTTAATAAAGATATATATATTCTACAGCTAGTTTATTAGGTACTATTTATTGGTTCATGTGCAATTTAGTGCAGGCTGCTTTTTATTATGCACCACTTGCTTTAGTGTAGTTAGGTGCTACTCGGCTTGTGTGTATTGCATTTCTGCTAAAATAAATTCAGTTTCAACTTAGTTTTCTTAATAGTTTAGAAATTCCAGACTAAGTGAGAGTGTTGATTGTATTGAATAATCCATAAATTGTAGGTAGAAAAGTTTAAGATTGCATGCATACTGTTACCACTGATTAAGAGGATAAAATTAAATATTAATAAACAAATAAATAAAATAAATAATGCTGGACAGTTCACACAACATTATCTAGCCACTAGCTAAGCAGAGCTTGTGTTATGGGTACTAGATAACTGATATACTTAATACAATACATTACATAGACGTGATATTTTTATTCTACATAGAAAATACACAGAACACCCTGAACAAATTACTTCAGATAGTACAAATATTTGTTCAGAGGCGGGAACCGAGCCCACAACCTGCTGCGTCACAGGCTAACCTTCGCCCACCGCGCCACAGAGGTCGTCAACAAATGTACCTATTTTTATTTTGAAACTCTCGACCAGACAAAGCTACGCAGTAAGAATTAGTTCTAGCAGTTGCCCATGTGTACCGTGCTCGTGTAAATTAAGAATTAGGTGCGTCAATAGTCTCGATGGCCGCGCCGCGATCCGTTTCCGCCGACACATGCGGGCGAGCAAATAACTCAATCTGAGCGTTCATTATGTCAAGTGATCTTGAATGAGTCGGGAACCAAACATAATCACACTAAAATGTTTGAATTTGGAATCATTCGGGTAAAAAGTATTTATTTCGGCATAACAAGGAGGTATTAGTGAACACAGGAAAAAACTGTGATTGTTGCCAAAATAAGTGGACGTCGTGTCATCAGCATCAAACATATTTTTGAGTTTTTAAGCCACCATTTAAACTGGGTTAGGACTTGACGGAGACTCTTGACGACTTGACTATAAAACTATAATAATTATATCACTTGACATTGGCTAAATTGTTGCAAATAATGCACAGAAGCCATTACCTAAGCTAAGAAGAAGAAGATATCTCTAATTCAATGAACATTTACATTACTGAATTCGATGTCATGATGAGAAGATTTTCTACATTTTAACTTTAAGGTTTCTAAGTAAGCACAATCCCGGATCTTAGGCCCGGATTAACAAAACCCTGTTTATGTTAATGAAATGAGACCTTGTCTGGAGGTTTACAGTTGAACTAGCTATAAACTGAACTGTCTTACTTGATTTGATAGCTGTACTCAGGCTTCGTGGAAGGGGCAATGTTCATTTTGTCGAACCTCGAAGAGATTGTTTAAATTTAGAATAGTAGAGTAGGTATAGCTTCTAAAAATTTGGTATCTTTGCTGCCTTCTAGGTACAGACAAGATGCATAAGATAAGTGTGTCCTGCAACCTTGAACTGTCGACATTTTGCCAGATGAATATATTAAGTAGGGTCTTACGAAAGCGCATGGAATTCGGTACTTGTACTATAATTTATTCTGTGACTCGGATGAGAGTTATACAGAATCGAGGAGGCCAGCAGAAAAGTTTACCAAGAAGTGGGCAATTTTGGAATTTCAGATGATGATGAGTGTTTGGGTCAACGGCGGAGTTGAGAGCTAAAATAAGCTGCAAATAGAGTTGCCCCAGTCCTGGATACGCCTCTGTTAGACTTCGTACTACCCAGTTGTTCGAGTTTTCCTGATAGAATCTAGTAGTTTCGCAGCGGTAGTAAATGGTTACAAACCCGGTTTCACCGTAGACGAGATAATTTCTAAGACAATAGATATTTTGTTTTGAGTTTTGAGAGTGGATTTTTTGTTTAGAAAACAAAGCCTTTACCTATATAAATAGACAAAAACTTGGTAAGGTTAGTATCTGTTGATGAAAAGCTTACCAATTAAGTGCCATTATTGTTTTTACAAACTGTAAATAACTTTATTTCCTGTCTGTCTGTGAGGGACAAAATCTGGCGATCAAATTTTCGACCACTTTTCAATATCCGATCATGCTGAAACACGGTCTGCAGACGTAGTACCTATTTATATTTTATGGTACATCCAATATTTTCTTAAAAACACAAATTTTTGACAAATATCTTATTTATTGTAACCCATAGGATAGGGAAAGTAATCATTCATACATGATGAATTACTAAGAAAGTCTCTAAATAGGCACCTGAACTACCTATCTCCGAAATAACCTGCCTTGGTAAGGTTACATAGGGTCATAACCATTTAAATTAAACTCAAATTGAAAACAGATTTTAAAATTTCACTATCAGTACAAAGGGTTGGCGGTGCACCGTATTTCATTTCATCTGTCACAATTTATTGTCAGATAAATTTTGACGTCGGTCCATTGAACGTGATTACTTACACACCACAAAAGGTACGCGTTTAAGTACCATAATTTTCATTTTTGAATAGTACCACAGATAAAATAATACTATATAATAGTACATACAAAATGAAAGCGAGCTTGAAGTATTGAAAACAGCACCATCGTTGCGTATGTTTGTGCTTTGCTCGTAGTGCTTTCACAAAATAATTACTATAGGAAATTGTTTTAAATAAAACCGTGACAAAGTTCTCTAAAACTTCCAATGGTAGAATAAACAAGGCCTGTGTTGGTAACACTCTAAAAACACAATGACCCAAGGAAAGAGACCTTCCGAATTCAATTTGCAACTTAATTTTTAAAACATTCCAAATTCAAATCCATTCGGAATTACGTTTGTTTCTGTTTGTGGAACGCTTTTAAAACTTTGTCATTCTTGCTTGCTCGAACAAAGGGGAAAGTTGGAGAGTAGGCACTAGCACCGAGTAGCTAGTAAGCGAGTAGCATAACTATTGCACATTTTCAGCTGTAATTAAACAGTCACAAACAGCATTATACTAACGAGCATAATATTTTCCCGACATGCTGTAAGGATTTCACACTGCTTGTTTCAACTGAACTTTTTATGAGTCTTTGTACAATTATTCTAAGGATGTATATATGAGATGTTGTGCAGTGCAGTAAAATTGTAATGTTTGAATAAGCTGTTCGAGCAATGCATTTGAATTAAATTAAATTTCGAACTCATCTTCGTAAATTATTTGCTTAGAAGAGATATCTCTCTGGTATAATGAGATTACGGCTGAAATATTACTATTTTCGTAATGTTTTCTTGAGTCAAACTACTAAACCCATAGCACAGATAAAAGAATAATAGACTACCCATAGGTATTAAATATAAAGATGCGTCTGTCTACTTTGCATTTTGTTATAATACCAAACATCACCGATCGAGTACGAAAAAAGTCATATAGACTGGTAGTTGGTGTCTCAAATCCGATTTTGACACCGAATAATTGGCAGTAATTTTATGACATCCATCCTGTTCTTACGCTATTGGTGTGTATGTCTATGACTTAACAATTTATGATGGGATTTGTCATATAATCACCACGCTTGGCAGGCGGAGTGGTGATCGCAGTATTAGTGTTGACTACTCAGGTGTTTTTTTTTTATGCAACTTAGAATTACGGATTATGCAGATGGCCCACCTGATGTTAAGCGGTACCCTCTGCCTATGAACAGTGCATTACCTCATAGGTCACGTCCACCTAGGACGCACCCTACGTGGCATTGCACTGCGCCCGCCACCCTGAGACATAAAGATGAAGTCTCATGTGCCTGTAATTTCACCTGCAATACCCTTCAAACCGGAACACAGCAATGCGAGCACTAGGTACCTACTGCTTTGCAGCAGAAATAGGTATGGTGGTAGTACTTCCCCGGACGAACTCTTTCACAAAAAAGCTCTACTACAACTAAAATCAGCGATTGCTGCTGAAACGCCTTATTGCCTAAATGTTAATTGTCCCGGCGTAGAAAGACAGCGATATTTTATCCAGTCTGGCGTTTGAGAATGAGAATGGTGGGTGACTACATGCATTGGAATCTGTATCCAAATAATTTAAGAAACTGTCTAACCTGCTAGTAGGTAGACTGCAGGTATGAGGGTCGGTTTTGTCTGTTTCAATACACATTCGCAATGTAACACACATGTACCTAGGTACATTATCTCTGCATACCTGGCGCCACAGATTAATGCTGTTTGTAACCTGTGTGTGTAGCGATGGTAGCCTAACGGTTCAATAGTGCAACTCAGAATCCAACAATACCGGGTTCGATCCTAGGCTCCGCACCAATGACTTTTCTAAGTTATGTGCGGATTTCCATCGCTCTGTGCTTCGGAGGGCACGTTAAGCTGTCGGTCCCGGCTGTTATTGATTAATAGTAGTCGATAATCCATGTCAGAGGCCCTCGGGCGGCTTGACAAACTCTGACACCAGAGGCCAGCACTACCTCATACGAAACGAACGAAAGAACCATGTGTTCTCGCTCACTCAACTAATGGGAGTTACTGACTCTTAAGTAGATAGTCAAAAAATACCAACTCATTTTTTTTTAGTGTAAATTCAGTCTTTTTGTTCTCAATATTACTTAAAACAATGTTTGCTAACCTTCTACTGAACATTAACTCCTTAGCAAGTGAAATAATGAACTCCATAAGTAGAATCGTTGAACATCTAGTGTGCTGTGTGATATACTTAACGGAATAATACAATACATGCAACTCAATTATTACTATGGATAGAAAAGTAAATTAAGTAATAACTATTTCACAGTGATTTGGTTTCTTTACAGAATAAAATCATGAATTACTATAGAAAAACCATCATTGTTGGTGATCATCACCTAGAAATTCCAACGAGAATTAAGTTAGTGAGTTTTAATTTTACTTTTGATGACGGAACGAGCAGATCCCCTCTGCCTATGAAGACCCCTGTGGCGCGGCTGGCGATGGTTTGCTTGCGACGCAGGAGGTTGCGGGTTCAATTCCTGCCTCGGAACAGATATTTGTACCATCTGCAGATATTTGTTCAGGGTGTTCCGTGTATTTTCTATGTATAATAAAAAATAATCTATCTATGCAATGTATAGTACTAGGTATATCTGTTATCTAGTACCCATAACACAAGCTCTGCTTAGCTTGGGGCTGGATAATGTTGTGTGAACTGTCCAGCATTATTTATTTATATTTATTTTACACCCACATCATCACCCTGAGAACTGAAAATGTTGGGAGCTAGTCTCAATACTTTCAAGTAAGTTTCAGTTTTAAGGCGATATGTCAAAATACCGAATGGGCGGAGTCTAGCAAGAAAACAATAGCTGTAAGACAGTGACAGCGCTATTGCTCACTTGAACCCGGGAAGAGGTGAGGTATAAATTTTTGCCACTCGGAAGTAACTGATGTAAGCGACAAATGATAAAACTTCGTTTAGCTTCTAAAATAGCAAATATAAAAATAAATGTTCTATAATTAATCTAAGTAATGTGATTACCTACTGAATAATATAAAAAAATATGCTTAATACTTTCTCTAGTCGAAGGAGGGACCTAAAAAGGGCTATAGAAGAGCCAATTTCAAAAAATAAAGCTATCGAGAAGAGTTTCGCGAATCGTGTTTCTAGTCTATAATTCATTTAGATTACATCCTCAAGTAATTACTGTATTAACATCAAGTTTGTAACCTTTACTGATAGTGAGTGAGCATGTAACGAAACGACTCCAAAATTTTTACATTGCGTCTTAAACTTGCTTGCAAACGCCTGGGCACACTACTAAGGGGTATAACGTACTAGTGCCGTGTAGTTCCGCCCTAACTTTACATCTCGCAACTCGTTTGTAGGAGGCTAAAAATACAGCTCGCATAAATCAAGTTAGGTACTCCTGAGAATAGCGGAAACCCTATTAGCGAGTATAGTAGTCATGAACCGACTATTTTTGGCCGACTATCCGACTAATGGACTTCTAGAGGCCGAATATCTAACCAACTAATTTGTCACTTGAGGCCAAATCTAAACAATGCCTATGATTTCAATAAAGAAAATTACTTGACTTCTACCTAACTAACGAGCTAGTCGGTCAACTGAATAAGTTACCACACACACACACACACACATACACACATACACCCACCACAGTTCAGCATGTCTAAAGCTCAGAAGTCGGTTAGTCGTTCAAAATTAGTCGGTAGCACATCACTACTCACTAGGGTAGCGAGCCCGCTGGCTAGGAACTCAAAAATTACTCCACCGAAACGGAAAAATGAATTAATATTTAGAGATTGCTGTTTTTATTTTAATTAAAATGTTTGCATGAATGCATCCTTACTAATAACATAGTACCTGTGTAATTAGTGGGAATCTTATAATTAAAGTGAATATCTGTGTCAACTTGCTTTTAATTTTAGGGTTCCTTAATCAAATAACAAAACGGAGCATAATTATATTCCTCATTATTCTGCATTGCATATTTCGTTCTTTTTCTCACCGGTTTTTTTATAATTGGACATTATTACCTCAGGAAATTGGCTTTGGACATTTTGATTTTTTTACATTACACGTGCAAATAGTTTTAACTCAAATTATAATAATTAGTATCTATCAGATTTGTCCTGGCTGCTTATGGACTGCGTTATTACTGGAAGAAAGCGTTAGCCGAGTCAGTCGTGGGAAGCAATGGCAGCGATGAGCTCACCACTTGTCACGTCTATATTCAACGATGGTGCAACTTACTGTGAAAAGAGGTCTATTGAGACTCTGCCTACCCCCATTCGGGGAAAAAGGCACGTGTCTATGTATGAACGTTTTTTTTTTTACGTTGATAGGTCTTTGTTTGATCACGATCTCACCTGTTGGTAAGTGACGATGTGGCCGAAGATGGAGCACAAAGGTCTAGAATGCACCTATTCACTCTAGCCTTGAAGAGACCCAGATTATAGTTTACAGGAAAGACAGACGACGGTAGTGTATTCCACTCCTTAGCAGTTCACATACCTATTCACTTAGAACCACCTACATTTTTTTCTAGGTGCATTTTCCATTGTAAAAGTTTCGAGCAAAACTCAAATCTAGATCCGATCATGTTCAGTTTGCGATATCTATAACGTTGAACAAATACGTGGAATTGGAAGCTCTTCCAAATCTCAAGTTACGACGTTTTGATTCAGTCTTACCCCTCAGGATTCAAACTCGCAGCTTATCCTCGGCAGACGATCCATTACAGCCACATTGTCTATCTAATACCTAAAGTACCCATCTACCTAACTATACAAACAAGTAAGTACAGCTCGCGGCTGTGTCTATCACATATTTTTTTTAGTAGTAGTATTTATTTATTACATTCAGGGCCCCGCGGTTTCACCCGCGTAAGTTTCGATCCCGTGGGAATATTGGGATAAAAATGTGCCTATGTGTTATTCCGGGAGTCCAGTTATCTGCTTTCCAAATTTCATCCAAATCCATCCCGTAGTTTTCACGTGAAAGAGTAACAAACAACCATCCATCCATCCATCCATGCATACTTACAAACTTTCGCGTTTATAATATTAGTAGGATTTCTCTAATCTTACTAATGTCATAAATGCCAAAGTATATAATATTTGAATATTTGTGATTTTATTGTAACATTGAGGTAATATGTATTAGTAAAAAGTATTTTTTTTATTCTAGTTGCAATGACGGATCAAGCAGATGGCCCACCTGATGTTAAGCGGTAACCTCTGCCTATGAACGGTGAATTACCTCATAGGTCATGCCCACCTAGGACGCAACCTATGTGGCATTGTACCGCGCCCGCCACCCTGAGAAATAAAGATGAAAGTCTCCTGTGCCTGTAATTTCACCGGCACCCTTACCCTTCAAACCGGAACACAGCAATGCGAGCACTATTGCTTTGCGGCAGAAATAGGTATGGTGGTAGTACTTCCCCGGACGAAATCTTTCAAAAAAAAAGCTCTACTCTCATGTTCTCATGTATCAGGGTGGCGGGCGCAATGAAATGCCACATACGGCGCGTCCTAGGTGGACGTGACTTATGAGGTAATGCACTGTTCATAGGTACCACTTAACATCAGGTGGGCCATCTGCATGATCCGTCATTCCAAATAGTATATAAAAAAAAAGAAGATATTTGAAAGGCTAAAGTAAGACCAACGCGTTCAGCCCGCGTCCGCGGTGGCGTGCACGGTGGCTATCCAATGTCTTAGGCTACTTTTAATCTTGGTTTGAGTGAGCGAAGCCGCGTGTGTACTCTATGTAGTAAATATAGTATAGATAGTGTATAATTATGTGCCATTACCACAGTCGCTGACTGTATTTGTTTGTTCCTGCGAATTAAACGTAAACAATGCTTATTAAAGGCTTCGATGCCGCCATTTAAATTGATCAGGCTGGGTAAGTGGGATACACCCTGGATTAGAGTTAGGGTAGCAGGAGACAAGGGTGAGAGTATTTACGGAATGTATGGTGGAATTTACATCAGCTATGAAGTTTAGAGACCAAAGCAAAAAAATATTTAATATTATTATGTTCTAATATTATATACTCAATACCTTTATTTACAGAAATAACAATACAAATAATACGAGTAGGTACATACAAAATACAAGTTTTTTTTTTTTTTTTTTCAACTTGGTATGACGTTTCAAGCTGGTAGCCCACCTGATATTAAGCGGTATCCCGTGCCTATGAACAATGCATTATCAATCACATAGGTCACGTCCACCTAGGACGCACCCTATGTGGCATTGCACTGCGCCCGCCACTCTGAGACATAAAGATGAAAAGTCTCATATGCCTGTAATTTCACCGGCACCCATACCTTTCAAACCGGAACACAGCAATGCGAGCACTTCTGCTTTGCGGCAGAAATAAATACACGGAAAAAAATGCTCGCGGAATTTGTTTTCCGCCAAGAACATTATTATTCTCAGGAATATTGTTTAATATTAAATAAATATGTGCTTGCATTAATAATAATGTTTCAGCTCAACAAACATGATATTCTCCACGAAACACATTATTATTCTTAGTATATTTACTAGAAACAAAACAATATTTTTTCATTCAAGTATTTTTTTGTGTTGTCTGTACAAAACATGACTGTCATAAACTGAGATTTCCATGTGTCTTACTATGAGATATATTTGTTTAAGTTAAAGAGCCTTAAAGTATTGAACTAAAATTTGCACCATTTACTTGAACTAAAACATCAAAACATGTTAACTGGAGAAAATATTCTTAAAATAAAAACGAAATTTCCTCAGATTTGATTATTTACGTTTTTCCTAACCAAAACATAAGAACGTTTTAGAACAAAACAAAAAAAAAATGGTCTAAGAAAAAAATATTTTGTGGGAGTATATAATGCAGTTGAATTAAGAATCGAAAATGATTTAGAAAAAGACAATTGACGTTCTTTATTAAGAATGTACACGTTTGGTCTAAGATAGTTTATTTTTGAGTAAGTAAGTCAATGCATTGGCGTAAGAATCCAAATTATTTGAACTAAAATAGTTCAATGTTTCCAGACAAGACTTTTTTGTTTTGTAGGAACAAATTATGGTATTCAATATTCATCTAGAAATCTTAATGTCTCTAAGTAAGATAAAACGACATTTCTTTTTAAGTAGTTTTAATGTTTGAACCAAGCAATAAAATATATTTTGAGATAAGTAATAGTAGCATTGGCGTAAGAATCTTAAAATATTTGGAGTAAAATAATTAAATCTTTCCAGACAAGACTTTTTTGTTTTGTGAGAATAAATTATGGTATTCAACTAAGAATCTTAATGTTTCTAAATAAAAAATAATAACGTTTCCTTATAAGTTGTTATAAGAAAACACAACGATCAAGTAAACACATACTTTGAGGTTAGTAAGTAGTAGCGTTGGCGTAATAATCTAAATTATTTGAACCAAAATAGTTCAATGTTTCCAGACAAGACTTTTTTGTTTTGTGAGAAAAAAATATGGTATTCAACTAGAAATCTTAATATCTCGAAGTAAGATAGAATAACGTTTATTTTTAAGTGGTTTTAATGTTTTAATGAAGAAGAAAAAAAAATGAGTTAAGTAATAGTAGCATTGGCGTAAGAATCTTAAAATATTTGAAGTTAAATTATTAAATCTTTCCAGACAAGACGTTTTTGTTTTGTGAGAATAAATTATATTATTCAACTAAGAATCTTAATGTTTCAAATAAAAAATAATAACATTTCTATTATAAGTTGTTATAATGTTTGGATCAAGCAAAAACATATTTTGAGGTTAGTAGGTAAGTAGTAGCGTTGGCGTAATAATCTAAATTATTTGAACCAAAATAGTTCAATGTTTCCAGACAAGACTTTTTTGTTTTGTGTGAACAAATTATGGTGATCAACTAGAAATCTTAATGTCTCGAAGTAAGATAGAATAAAGTTTCTTAAATTGTTTTAATGTTTGAACCAAGAGTAAGTAATAGTAGCATTGGGTTAGTAATTTTAAAATATTTGAAGTAAATAGGTAGTTAAAAAATAATAACGTTTCTATATAAGTTGTTTGGAGAACACAAAAGGGTAAAAATGTTACATTAAAATATACTTAATCAAAGCACAGACTACGTACTTCATATTAGTTTTTATTTCACGTAAATACATGCAGTAGTAACGAAGTTATCACTGCGCAAAGTTTAAACCACTTTTTAAATTTCCGAGATTACGCGCGCTCCCTCCGTCACGTCACGTCTCCCGTGGTAGGCCGTATTATTGTTTTTTAGTATTTGTTGTATCTATACTAAAACCGGCCAAGTGCGAGTCGAACTCGTGCAGGAAGGGTTCCGTACCATTATTTAGGAAAACGTAAAAAAAAACACGTTTGATGGTATTTACAGTTTTTTTTTGTTTCAAGTAGGTACCAATTTGGCAGTAATTATATGACCTAACACACATGTTTTAATTTATAGTATCACATAAATAACATTAGATCAGCTACGATTGTGCTTCAATGAAATTTACAATAACCATTGTAAGACATAATATGTTGATCATTTTATCACCTATCGTATGACACTTTGCTTGTTTAAATCGGACAAGTGGTTATTGAGATATTAATAAAACCTTATACCCGGTTTTCACATCTTTCCCCTCCCCTGTCTCCCCCCTCCACCACTTTAGAATGCGACAACCGGTCTATTATTGTTCAGGAGATCATGCTGAACACAATGATATCGGTTGTCGGCGGGGGAGTCGTCTGTCCAACGGGAATCGCCATTTGACGACTTTTTGAGAAGTGGCCCCTCTACTAAATGGAGAAAACTGAAAAATAAAGTAAAATGTGTTTGACATTTGTTTCCAACTGACTCAATCTACAATTTTACTAATATTTCATCATATCATCACCAGCCTGTAGATGTATGCTGAGATGAGACAAAGCCACAATGGATGGATTTGCCATAAACACCACAGTTGGCAGTGAGAGTGGTGATCTCAGTATTGTTGATAAATAATTAAATAGGTACCTACTCAGGTGGGTGCTGTTCTCATCCTCCGGTGTAATCCCTTAGTAGGGATCTCTACTGCTTTTACTATTATCCATGGTAGGAGATGGGGTCTATTTTTAGGCTGGACTCACCAGGGCAATAATAGGTACTAATACCTACTTACCTACTAAGTATTACAAAAGTTTACATTATTATTCACAGCGTACCTAGGTACCTACGTACCTATATACCAACCGAAACGGTTAACCGATTTTGAGTAAGTAGCTATAGATTGTGACATACCTACCTAGGAAATTTTATATGGGTCGGTGTAATTTTTTCTATAATCTATTTAGTTACCTACTGTGCCAAAACTGCCAAAACAGATCATTTTGAGTACCCTGTCAACTGAGTAACTGTCCAAAAAGCTGGGATCTGATTCAAAAGTAAGACTACCTAAGTAGATTCTCATACTGGGTGTAGGCAATCTTTGGGTGTAGGTACAAAAAACAATGCATACTTTGGAGGCTTACATAAATCAACCTGAAGCTGACTGAAGCCATGTCAGAGACCCTCGGGCGGCTTGACAAACTCTAACACCAGAGGCCAGCACTACCTCATACGAAACGAAACGAGTAGGTATGTCGAAATAAGGCATATTTGGGTGCTATTTGTACCTACACATAGTCAACGAACACGACGACATTGCTGTAATCACACAAAAGTAGGTACCTACGTCGTTTTTATATACTTGCCTACCTATTGGAAAAATAAATGTAAATTTTTCAGGCAAGCCAGACTTTAAAGGTATGAATGTTCCGCCATGAGGGCCCCTAGGCTTGCAGGGCCCCTAGGCCCGGGCCTTGTAGGCCTAGGGGCTAATCCGGGCCTAGCTGTATATTGCGCGTCATGTAAAAAGAACGCTGGCGGTCAAGCTTCTACAGGCGTTCCAGCGTTCTTTTTATAATTGTACTTACTATAATTGTACATTACTTGTAGTAAACTAGGTAGGCACTCATTCAATGCATAGGTATACATCTCTTAAATAAGTAGAAAAGTAAGTAGGTAATCTCTTAAAAAGAACGCTGGAACGCCTGAAGAAGCTTGACCGCCAGCGTTATTTTTACATGACGCGCATTATACCTAGATACCTACTCATACTTCAATATTTTCCCATAGCCTACTGTCAAGAAACGTGGTTTTGACATAAGATATTGAAGTAACTTGGACTTACAGTTAAAAAACAAGATTTTAATCCGAGATGAATTTTGTCTCAAATACTTCAATCTTTTTCCAAAGCCTACTGTCAAGAAACGTGGTTTTGACATAAGATATCGAATTATCTTGGACTTACAGTCAAAAAACACGATTTTCATCCGAGATTAATTTTGTCTCAAATCAAAGCTCGTGACACTTGACAGACGCTCGATCGTCAGGTCACACACCGGGCCATAGAGCGAAAAAGCATTGAGTGTTACCATCTCAAAATATTATTCCTACTAACTGGGCAACTAGTCAACTCAAATCACGTTATTGGACATTTACGACAATTTAATTTTTTTAAATACTTTACTTTTCTTTTCAATGCCAAGATCTCAAGTTAAGGATTTTTTTATTTTTGTTTTTTTGGTGCATTCTGCGATAATTGTGTTATCTAATACTAAAGTTTTTCTTAAGTTATTATTATAGAAATATTAACAAAAAAAAATGTTTATGCAAATTTTACCAAAAAGTTTGAAGCATATAAAAAAAATTATAGTCGCCTGAGTAACTAATTACATAACTACTTTATTAATATTCAGAAATGGTATAGCACTTGGTATTTCCAATCTATAATTTTAAGTGCTTTTTCTCAAATTACAAGTAAGGTTAAAAGGAGATGTCAAAATATATATGAAGGCCAGTATAAAAAAAACTAGAAATTCTAAACAACATAATAGTTATTTCTGGAGAAAGGGCATATTATTTGGCTATTTTTAAGCTAGTGAAAAATAATGTTTACCTCCGTTTTTTTAAAACTTAATTCAAATGTTGTGTTTTTCAAAATAAGGTTTAGAACTTGCAACATGGGAGTGTTGCAAGTTCTAAACTTTATTTGGTGAACTTGACGCTCTTTGGCAGGCAGACTAAGGAATTTTGATACTCTCTAGCTAGCGAGACAGGCGGCAGACAGACAATCACAGCGAACTTTTCATACGACTATCCTACCTTCGTTCCGTGTTGTCGCGTTATTACTAACTAGCGGCTCGCCCCGGCTTCGCACGGGTAGCCCCCGGTGAAAAACAGCCCGTCCGCGATATATTATTACTTATAATTTCTCCCGTTTTTTACACATTTACCACTATATCTTTGCTCCTATTGGTCGTAGCGTGATGTTATATAGCCTATAGACTTCCTCGATAACTGGACTATCCAACACAAAAAGAATTATTCAATTCGAACCAGTAGTTTCGGAGATTAGCGCGTTCAAACAAACAAACAAACAAACAAACAAACTCTTCAGCTTTATAATATTAGTATAGATACTTCACTTATTAGTTTATCCGTTCTGTGTAGGTTCAGGAAACAATCCGAGTAGGTACCTATTTAAACTGTTGGAGAGTTCACTAATAGATAGGAGCTGCCTATAATGATAATAGTATCTATAGCAATATGCATAAGTACCTACATTCCTCGCCTCCATATAAATATTTGTATTGTTCAGGTAGGTCAGAGCACAGATAAATTGATTGTAAATTGTGTTTTCCATTCAAGGAGAACATTTTAGCCATCATATCTTTGGGTACAGGCAGAAGAAGACAAAATGGCCTATTTTCGTATTGCATAATAGACAGGAATAGCACTATCAACTTGTTTCCGTGCCCAAGAGATGGCAATGTATGACCTCCTCTACATTTTACATACTTTCAATCATGTTATAAATAACATTTTATATCAGGTATAAATAATAATTTTAAGTTCAGTTCTTGAACAAGTTTATAAGACACATTTTCAAATAGCAATATAACGTTACTGACAGTGACACATGGATGGTAGTTTTTTGTTTGAGTTTGTAAAGGATTTGCGTTATTTTTCTGTAGTTCGTTGTAGTAAAAAGTTTTTATTATTTAAAGTTTTTTTTTTATTGCTACTTGGTTTGGCGGATCAAGCTAATGGCCCACCTTATGTTAAGTTGGTACCCTCTGCCTATGAACAGTGCATTACCTCATAGGTTACGTCCACCTAGGACGCACTTTAAATAGTTTTTACGGTTTTTTTTTTCAATAAAATGTAATAAATTAAGGCCAAGGTTGGGGTAAAATCAAAACAAGTCCTGGCAACACAACACTGGCCGTAGACGCGTTCATTGGTTTGGTTTGGTTGGTTCTCAGTCAGCAGAGAAAATTCCAACGTGCAATTATATGAAAGAAGGTGAGTAATTGAAGAAAATCATTGTGTTTGGTATAGTTTTTTGATATTTAAATTCATTGTGATACTTAGATGAATGAAGAAATCCTCGATCAAGTCGCTGGGGGATACCCGGACGATATCGATCACATCGATATTGGCAAAGATTTCAATGGCTGTTTGCTGAGCACATGGAATATTCCGGAATCAGTGATTTCTCGATTTCAAGGTAAGAACCTACATTTATTGTATCATGGAAAAGCGTATAGGATTTGAGTTACTCAGTGAAGTTGTTGTGTGTGAAGTGAGCCCCTTCGCCTTTGCGTAATAAAGCGCAGGCATCCGCGTGAGCCGTAGCGGCTGAGGTCGCTCGCTTGCTGGTCAACTAGTAAACGAAAAACCTGAGTCAAAGCTGCGAATTGACGACCTCTGTGGCGCGGCTGGCGATGGTTCGCCTGCGACGCAGGAGGTTGCGGGTTCAATTCCCGCCTCGGAACAAATATTTGTGCGATCTGCAGATATTTGTTCAGGGTGTTCTGGGTGTTTTCTATGTATAATAAAAAATATCTATCTATGTAATGTTGTATTGTATTAAGTACCTATATCAGTTAACTAGTACCCATAACACAAGCTCTGGCTTAGCTTGGGGCTAGATAATGTTGTGTGAACTTGTCCAGCATTATTTATTTATTATTTATTTAATTCCTCCTTCCACTAGGTAGTTGGTAGGGACCGGTTATATATAGCCTAACCGGGTCCCTGCCTAGGTGCCGAGAACTTATACAATTATGCTTAGCTTGAGGCTAGATAATGTTGTGTGAACTGTCCAGCATTATTTTGTATGTATTCTGAGGCGGAGCCTGATTTCATCGGACTGTGATCAATCTAGCAATATAATCAATCTAATCTTTTCATCACACCTTTAAGCGCGCCATTAAATATGTTGGTTTGACGAGTACCTAATAACCTCGCTTTTTCAGAAAATGAAATTAAAATTGACCAACTAAAACATCTCAATGAAGACCTTTTGAAAGAACTGTGCCCAATCATAGGCCACAGAATTCGGTTGAAATACAAATTGGAAGAATATTTCACTGGACATGTAAGTACCTACTACTAATTTACTTACTTTTTAGGTACTTATGTGAATCCAGAACATGCATGTTATTAATATATAGGTAGGTAGGTACTAGAGGGCAGCCACGAACATAGAACCTGATTTGGTTTCTAGTCCAGTACACATCCGATCCAATTAGATTTTAGTTAAATTCTCGTAGAAAAATTACAAATATAAAATGCTGAAATAATATTCCTAGGGTGGGCATTAGAAATGAGCCTCCTGAATTTTGAGACTAGAAGGGGGTGGGGGGCGGAGAATACTCCCCGGTAATATTGCCCAACCTCGCTTTTAGTATTTGAGAAAAAATAATGAAAATTTGTCGAAATACCTGGTGAGGGGGAGGGTGAGGCGGCCTCTCCCCTGTGAGCGGAGAAACGCGGAAACTTATAGTACCTATTTGAGAAAAAGAATAAAGAAATTTTTACTTAACCTCAAAATGTTCATTATTTTTTCTCAAAAGCTATACATACCAAATCTATGCTACTATCATTAAATAATATTTTAATTACGGAACCCTCTGTACACACAATATACCCCAAGCGGGACATCAGTGCAGCCAGATTGGCATGTTGAATCTGGAGACGGTATATGGCCCTCACTCTCAACTCAACTCGTGCAGTTTGACTCGCTATCTGCCCTAGACCGTTTTTTTATCTCTTGAAATGTTTTCATCTGTGAACCACACCATTAGCAACCCCTTACAGTGCAGGCTGCCCGTTTATGGAATGCACTACCTGTTGCTATCAGACATGCTCGCTCAATTACTCTTTTGTTCCCAATTTCAAGCCCATGGTCATGTTTATGTATTGTATGATAGACTGGCACTTTTATGTTTGTTATGGGATTCAGTCTGTCACCTGCTTGTGAAAATATAAACCAAATGCATGCTGTACTGTATATGTACTTATTTTCAGACGGATACCAATACTACATTGACAACAAAGTCTGTAACGAGTGACATTAATGAGGAACTAGGAAACTTGGATAATATACCAATTGAAAACTTATTTTCATTGGTAAGGCCACCTTTCCCGGACTTTGATTTAAAAACACTTCTCAGTACATCACCATGTGGGAACAGTATAATTACCTACTACAATTCACATCACACACTAGCTAGTAAGCACAGGAATCAGTTGGTGGATATCATCGTCAGACATATATTTACCAGGGTTGTTAACCAGTGAGTACCTACTTTGCTTTTTTATTTCATCATCATCAGCTTACAGAAGTCCACTGCTAGACATAGGCCTCCCCCATAGAATGCTACAGCGAACGATCCAGAGCCACCTCCATCCACCTCCTCCCTGCAACATCCATAATGTCTTTGGTCCATCAAAAGGGAGGCAATCCTTGTATGCGGCGTCCGGTCTGTGGTCGCCACTCGAGAACCTTCTTCACCACCTTCACACCACTTATTTGCTTTAATTAATTTAGCTTTTTAGTTTAGCTGCTTTTAGTAGGTATTTTAGTTGTCTTGATAGAGATTTTATGGTTCCGTAGCCAAATGGCAAAATACGAAACCCTTAGGGATTCGTCATGTCTGTCTGTCTGTCTGTCCGTCTGTATGTCACAGCCACATTTTTCCAAAACTATAAGAGCTGTGCTGTTGAAACTTGGTAAGTAGATGTATTCTGTGAACCGCATTAAGATTTTCACACAAAAATAGAAAAAAGTGATAAAATGTGTGAATTCCTGAAATCCTGTAAATTCTAAAATAAGAGAAACATTTAACTAAAGAAAATATATGATGTACATTACCATGTAAACTTCCACTGAAAATTGGTTTGAACGAGATCTAGTAAGTAGTTTTTTTTAACTTGTCATAAATCGGAAACCATCCAAGATCTTTTATATTATGTTACTTGCTGCTACGGAACCCTTCATGGGCGAGTCCGACTCGCAGTTGGCCGCTTGTTTATATTTTGTGTGTTGAGTCTTCATCATCATAATCATCGACCGTCATCACCATCACTTTTTTTATCATGCCCATCTCTGCTCCATAAATGTAGCGATTCGAAACTCGTTTGTATATGTTCTTGGATCACCTGTTAATATATTTTTCTGTTTGGCAGATAAGCAAGAAGATAAAATAGCATTCCTAAGAAACAATTCAGAACCTTGGGCTCAAGTTATTGAGTATTGGCATTCAACATATCCTCTGAGGGAATGCTCTAACCATAAAAGTGTTACAGGATTTATTGAAGAATGGAATATCCTAAATGACCCAAGGGGCGACGTGTTGGTTAGTAACAGATTTGTTTTTTTTCTTATTCGAAAGAATATTCTTCCAGATTGCACCCATTTTTATCAAAATCCAGTTGTGATTCTGGGATCCATGAGGAATTGTGGGAACTCTCAAATATTATAGCCATACATAACATAACATAACATAACGGAAACCCGTTAAGGTTGATGAACATCAGCAACACCGGAGCCATTGCTATTTTGTTGCTTGAACTGTTAGGTGAGGGAGGGGGGGAGGTAGAGGATGAGAGAGAACAGCCAAAAATAAATAGTTGCATCCTTCAAGTCTATACATTTTTTTTTATGTAAAAACATGTTCCCTATATTATGAAAGACTTTCCCACTACCTACAAATCACAAATACTTTTTTTAGCCCAGGAAAATTAATAAAATATTCATGTAGTTTTACATTTACATGTGAAAAGTCTAATTGATTTTACTTGATTTCTGTTTATTTCAGATCAACCTGGATTTTGAACGAAAGTACAAAGAAAATTCAATGAATTTTTATACAAAGTGGCACCCATTCATCAATAAAGTGATCAGCGTTAAATTTGATAGTTCAAAAGATGAAAGTTTAGCAAATTTATATGAAAGCACAACGCGAAAACCAGATGATGGTGAGTTACTTGATTTTATCTTTTAGTATGGTAAAGAATGTTTTTTGAATTTCTTATTTTAATTTTGTGCATTTTGTTTTTCAGATCAAATTAAGCTGCTATGCTACTTAATTCCTCTGAAAGGGAGATTAAGCAAAAGGACCAAATTTTCAACATCAGAATGCATACAAAATTTCATCATTGAAGTTGAAGTAAGTTTAACTTTTAACGCCCAACAAAAAAGGCCTGTGTGTATGTGTATTCCTGTGTCTATACTGCTTGTGTGGAGTGGTATTTGACCAGGTTGGCTCGTATCCTGATGGGTGGCATGTAAGTCTGTATGTATATCGACTTTACATAATAATAATGTAAATTGTTTCAGAATTTCGGAGACATCAACGAAAAAATTGATCAGCTGGTAATAGCATCACAAAAACAAAAGTAAACTTTGCAACCATTTTTGATAAGATGTGGGTTGGATGGAGATGACAGCAGTAGTAAATATTATCTGGTCATCGACAAAGTCAAATACAGGTTTGAATCTGCAACGAAGGCGTTCGACACGTTGTTCAAGAGCTACCATGCTCTCCATGCCAGCTACCCAGCTGCTGCTGCGCATATATATTTATTAGTACAAAGATGCGTTTATGGATTTGTAACAAAGTATGACAAGGTATCTCTGATGATTAAGTAATAAATATTAAAGTTCATCATTATTTTCTGATGATTAGGTAAGTTTAAATGTAACTGATTACACTCATGACTGTGTGTACATTGCAAGGCCAAACGGTTTATTATTTTAATACTTAAATGTTTTTGATTACTTGAGGAGTTCCGCTTTCTTGTCTGATGATTAAGTAAGTTTAAATGTAACTGATTACACTCATGTTTGTGTTCATTCATGGCAAGGCCAAGCATTATTATCAAATACTATTTTTAAATTACTAAAGAGTTCTTCATTATTTTGTGATGATTTTGTAAGTTTAAATGTAACTGATTATAATCATGATTGTGTACGTACATGGCAAGGCCAAAAGCTTTTTTATTTTAATAAATGTTTAAATATATTACTGTTTTGTTTCATTTCACAGATATGGATATACCAGAGAGCAGAGCCGGAGGTTTCATACTATAACTAGATATATCATAGGTATATTTTCTATAGGTATCTATATATTTTGTGCGTTCTTTAGAGCATATAATTTGCTTAGCTCAAATGATATTTCTTATAAAAATGTATGAGATTTGTATTGTTTTTTTAGGTGATACCATTTTGTTTCTCAATTTGAAAAAATGGATGTTACAAAGCAAGCAGGCTGATTGTGGTAGTGGATGGGCATGAAAATTATTTTGGACTTCTTGGCGTTACTAATTCAACAAATTTAAATTACGGATTACAATAATTAGCTGTGATTTCGTAATTAAAACTTGCCGAATTTAAATGGGGTTTAATTGACAAAATAATTTCTATGCCCATCCGCCTACCGCAATCATCATGGTAGTCTTGCTTTGACAATTCCAAATTTTCAAATTCAGAAATCGAATTGTTCAGCTTAAGTTTCACCTTATAAGTGTCATTCTCAATTCAAATCTCTTACATTCTTGCTTCAAAAATATAAATACTTGAGCCAAGCAAACTATATTAACAAAACAACGCACAAAAATTATCCACCTAAGATAAATCTGGTATTAGTATGAAACCTCTGGTTATTTGATTTAAGAATATGAATATACTTAACTTAAAAATCTACTTACTCAACTCAAAACCATTACTACTCTCCACTTGAGATAAAAAATACTTGAGCTAAGATAATAATATTATCTAAAGAACGCTCAGAAAGTATCCACCGTAAATAAATATGGTTTTAGTATGACACCTCTGGTTATTTGAGTTAAGAATATTAATATACTTAACTTAAAAATCTGCTTTCTCAAGTCAAAACTATCATTAGTATCCACATAAGATTAGAAATACTTGATTAAAACAAATAATATTCTTCAAAGAACGCACAGAAAGTATCCACCAAAAATAAATCGGGTTTTAGCATAAAACCTCTTGTTATTTGAGTTAAGAATATTAATATACTTACCTTAAAAATCTGCTTTCTCAACTCAAAAGCATTACCACACTCCACTTAAGTTTAAAAATACTTAAGTTAACAAATTATATTATCTAAAGAACACACTAAAAGTATCTATCTAAGAAAAATATGAGTTTTAGTATGAGACTTTCAATTATTAGATTAAGAATATTCATATTATCACCTTAAAAATATGCTTTCTCTACTCGAAACTATTATTACACTCCACTTAAGATTAAAAATAGTTCAGTTAAAATAATATATTCTTTAAAGAACGCACAGAAAATATCCACCTGATTTAAATCTGGTTTTATATGAAACTTCCGGTGTTTCAAATTAAGAATATTATTAAAGTTGACATAAGAAGCTGCATTCTCTGTTTGAATTGCCATTATTGTTAACTGAAAGCAAAAATATTTCCGTTAAAGAAACTAAGATTCAAGTATTCTTCTACCAACATAAAAAAGTCTTCAAACGAGATACGGCAGCTTTGGTTTAAATGGACGAATCTCCGTTCAATGATGCAAAGTCTTGAATGTAAACAGCACCAATTCGACCTTTGGAAATTCCAGAAGTTTGAATTGTCGAGTTAAGACTTGTAATGTCTGAACAAGACAAATGCATTCTCCACCAAATTAATTATACTCTTGGCTAGACTATAAAAAAGATTTACGTTAGAATACTTAAATATTTCAGTTCAAAAAAATCCGATGTCTTGTAATTCAAGAAACCCATCCTTCTTGCCAAGAGACACTATTGATTTCTTCTTTCTAGACAAGATCCTCTTTATTTGAGATAGTAATGTGTTGATTTGAGAATTTAAACCAACACAATAATTTGCTGAATTGAAGAATATAAAGTGTTCCCTATATATGAAACTATATTATTCTTGACCAATAAATATATTCTTCTTTTAAAACAACTTTTTTTTCCGTGTATAACAAAGATTTTTTTGTGACCTTTTTCGCACCGTATTTTTGGCTCCCGTTAAATCATAAAAGCTAAGCAAAATTGCGTGAACATAATTTAACTAACACAAACTAGCTCTGCCACAAATTCTACAAATGAAACCATAAATATTAGACGGAACCCATTCCACTAAAATTTTGATGACGATGATGACATTTGGACCCGGGAGCCGAATGGTGGATTAACCCACTAATTAAGGCCTACCCCCACCCCTGAGGCCTACTTCCACCCCTTAATGCTACCCCAAGCACTTATAAAGATAAATGAATACCCTTCTGCGTTTTAGGTAGCAGAGTATAAAATAGTTACAGAAAACTAGGTTAAAAGCCTAAGGACCGGAGTAGTAATGAACTGGATAGAGCGCATTCACGAAAGTGTGGACACAGGCAGATCAAAATTACAATTAAAAAATGGTTTTGAAATGTCGAAGCGAAGGGCTTTCATATGACACCCCATTTGATCTGATATTCTCACTTTGTTTTTTTTTACACCCTCTTGGACCCCAATATCTCAACAACTCTCCGACCGATATAGCTCATAACCTTACCAATAAATTGTACCAATACTATCTACCCCCCAATCAAATTTCATGAAGATTGGATTAACAGTTCGGAAGTTATGCTCGGACAAACATACATACATACATACAAATAAACGCCGATTTTTCGAAGTTGACAAGGAGAACTCGCTTCGCTCGTTCAAAAAATAAAGTTTAGATTTTTGAAAATAGTAATTTACTTGAGACAGTTGCGGTTTCGTTATTTTCGTTCTCTATTTGTTTTTCGTTATTTTCGCTCTCTATTTGTATCGCGTGCTCTGGTCTGCCCCGTTCTATACTTACCTGAGCTAATGAGTTAGATATTGACAGAATTTGGGGTGACTAATCACCTTAATGCTCGATTGTACGATTCCCCGTCTTTTTGCGTACCGTGGGCCTTATATGAAAATCGATTCTTAAGGAGTAAATTCCAAAAAAACGGACGTAGCATCTTATACGAACATTATAATGGAGTCCTTAAAAATTTGAAAGGAATTTCCACGAATCGGCGTTGCATATTCTCGATTGACGAGGTTACGAGGCCTAAGTTCCAGTCGTGAGGCTATAATGCGGGTTGATGATGGTGACAGCTTTAAAACGTAGGAACCATAAAACTGGCTAACGAGATGAACATAACACTGCACTCCAGAGCGCTCAGGAAGAATGATATCAGCTTGCTTACGCTTGACATACAACGAACCGCGTTCACGTTAGATTTTATTACTCTGTGGCTAAAAGGGTTCTAGTTTGCTAATAATTAATTGAGGACTGAACCACTTTTCAAATTAAGATTTTTAATGTAACTTGGACGAGTGTTTATGATCATAGTGTCACAGATAGACACAATACTTACTTATAGGTTGATTAAAAATGGTTTTTGAGAAGAACGAAGCATATTAAAATTACCTAAAGCACGAAAACAAACGAAACTCATACCTAAGTATACTTACATATATAGACACGCCTTTTTCCCCGAAGGGGGGTAGGCAGAGCCTCAATGGGACTCTTTTCACTGTGCGTTGCACCATCGTGGAATATAGACGTGACAAGCGGTGAGCTCATCGCCGCCATTGCGTCCCACGACTGACTCGGCTAACACTTTGTTCCAGTAAAACACATTCCATAATAAGCTAGCAGCCAGGACAAATCTTATACCAACGAATCTTATCAACAAGTCCGGGTAATCCCTTAGTCGGCTTTTATGACATCCATGGGAGGAGACGGAGGGGTCTATTCTAATCTTTTATTAATTGGGTACCTATGAGTGCCATTGGTATTATAGGATTGTGACTTCTTAACTTTGGCTAACGGACGCAATGCCGTGTAGGTAACTTTAGGTGGTATTGAGTTTTTGGACATACTGCCAGTAAAGTCATTCACACAACAAAAAAAAACGGGTTTAAAATATCAACAACAATAAACAAGATTCTTATAAGATAGAACAACAAACTCTATTTTGTTTTGGTTTCTTAGAGAATTTATCAAAGTTCACATCACCAAACCCCACCTCACGGAATAACAGCCATCAATTTAAAAGAAAATTCCATATAAGCTGAGCGAAAATTCTTTTCAAAATGGCGGCAGTGCTTCCATTTTACGGAAAAAGGGTTCCCGCGAGCTAGTAATAAAGTAATTTATCCAGTTCTGATAACGGCCAATAATCCGGAGCCTTCGTGGAGAATATGAGGAATAAATAACGGTTCAGTTTAGCGGCGTTAGGAACGAGGGGTTGCTAAAGGGATGTGAAGAAAATTCGACACTTTGGAACCTACTCCGAAAGTTCATAGTTTCTTGAAATACATACGACAGTCTTTACGAGATCAATGCATAGTACAAAACAAAGTCGCTATCCGCGTCTGTCTGTCTGTTTGTCCGCTTAGTTCTTCTTAACTACGCAACAGATTTTGATGCTGTTTTTACTATCATCACAGATAAAATAATACTATACTAGTATCATAGTTTTTATTATTTTTCAAACTTTTTTTTTTTTTTTTTTTTTTTTTTTTAATTTTGTAAATACACTTCATGAATAACATTAAATTTATTTGTTCTGTTGCCGAATTGGTAAAGGCATCGCCGATAACAGGCGAGGGTGCGGGTTCCAGTCCCGCTGGAACGAAAGTTTTGGGTTACATTTAAATTTAATGTTATCCATGAAGTGTGGTTTACACTTGAAAAATAATAAAAACTATGATAATATAGCAGTGGTGTCATCTCTTGTCAATGTTTCGAACTAATTTTGGACTTTGAACAGAAGGTTTCTAATGAAACACCTGTAGATGGCTCCCATCGGCGCTATAACCAAGTTGATAGTGCCCACAAATTTCGTCTCCAGCGTCATAGCTCGTTCTGTTGCCGAATTGGTAAAGGCATCGCCGATCACAGGCGAGGGTGCGGGTTCGATTCCCGCTGGAACGAAAGTTTTGGGTTACATTTAAATTTAATATACTGGTATCGTTTAGATAATTTGTTCCAGAAGGTGCTATAATAGGTTTTCATGCGAAGCCGGGGCGGATAACTAGTGGTAAATAAATAACGGCTCAGTTAAGCGGAGTTAGGAAGGAGGGGCTGCTAAAGGGATGTGAAACTTCGATACCTACCCCGAAAGTTTATTGTTTCTTGAAATACATCCAACAATCTTTGAAACATCCTACTAATATTATAAGTGCGTAAGTCCCGGTATAACGCGAGAGAAGCTACGAGCGGGCACTAGTAAGAATTAAATAGTTCATCTCTGCAGATGGGTTTTGCTTTAGGGATGAACAATCGAAGACAATATTCTACTCCGAACGTTAATCCGACTCCGACTAAGATTAAATTTCTGGAAAAATTTATGCGTAAATAGACGAATAAATGCTGAATAGTTAAGCTGAATTGGGAAAGAGATGCTAGTAGTCAGAATGTTTCTTTCGGAGTTAGTATATAGAACATAGTGTTGTAAGTAAACTTTTTAGGTACTTAACAAAATATGAATAAAAAGGTGTGTGACAAGTTTTTAAAAAAATACTTCTGTATTCCATTGAACGGTGTCAAGATGTGAAAACCTATTAAAAAGGGAAAATATAGTTTTTGTTCCAAAAACTATGGATTCTTTCATTCCAGCGACCTTCCAACACGTTATCAGCACGAAACTCTGGAGGCTGCAATGCTCTAAGGCACGAAATAATTAAAGTGTATTTTACTAAGAAGTAAATATGGCAGGAACCATGACGAATTTTCAAGGAATTCACATATTAAAGAACCGTGATGGTTAACCCGTATGGAAGTTTAAAATGAGGATGCTTTTCATACATGATGAGCTCTGGAGCAGTATTTCTGGAGTTACCTGCAGATAGATGTTCTTACGAACCCTTTAAAGCATTTGAAATGTTTAAAGAATTAGGTTTTCGTATTTGTTTTGTATTTTGATAATTTTTTGATTAAGGGGGCATGTTATAAGTAAACTCTTTAGGTACTTATCAAAATATAAATTAAAAAGGTGTGTGACTAGTTTTAAAAAAAAATACTTATGTATTCCATAGAACGGTGTCAAGATGTGAAAACCTAATAAAAAGTGAAAATATCGTTTTTGTTCCAAAAACTTTGGATTCTTTCATTCCAGCGACCTTCCAACACATAGTTTACACACTTACCATAGCAGCGAATGTTGATTGTATCTATCTACCCTGGATAAGGGAATTAATTGAGGTAACATACCTGTAACAAATAAACAAGACTGTAAATAAAACCGAAAAAAACGTTTATTCTTATCAATGCGATCGAACGATACACAAATCAAATTACAACCTGATGTTTTTAATTAAATATATGAAGAATTCTTCCAAACTACAGGGTCAATAGAAAAGCTCAGCATGTGCTGTGATCTTATTTAAAGCATTTTCAGCATTCCTTCGAATTTATGGTTTTACGACATGCTGATTTCCTCATGATACTTTCCTTAACTGTTTGAGAACATGCAGTATTGAGGACATACATTTGCCAAGTGGAAAATCTATTGGTGCACGACCAGGATTTGGACCCCACGACTATCGAAAGTCAGGGTGTCCCACCGCACTCCCTCTAGACCATCAATACTCTCTTGGAAGACATGTGACATGCGAATGAAAGCAACCTAAGACGCACTGAATTCTTTCACCACAGTGTTTCTATCACCATTGCTCACCCTGGTTACTGATCTAACGTAGTGTAACCAAGACAGAAACAGTGACACGAAGTAGTAGGTAGTAGAAAAGTCTTTGCCTTTAGCGCGTTCTTGTAAGTGTCGTATCGTTTCGTGTCATCGTGTGTTAAGGTCGTTCCATTATGCCTACCTCGCGTTTGATTTAGGCACAAAGCGACTAAGGCATACTGCGTTTTAGGTACGCAGCGAGCAAACGTTTCGGAGTACGATTAAAAGTCAAAGCTCCTTCGTGAAGTTTACAGCCCTAGTTTGTAGGTGGCGGGAGTGGCGCGAGCGATAACGCCGCAACTAGGAACGCTTTAATTTCAATATTGCTACCTGATTAATTAAGATTTGGTTAACTGGATCAGCTTGGTGCTTCAGTTTATATATAATGTCTTAACGTTAGATGCAAACTAGACTGAAACCCAAGAAAAGCTTATTTCCAGGGAAACAAAATCAGTGGTTTTTCAAAAGTCCACCGCTGGACTGTCTCCTCCATAGAATGCAATGAACGGTCTTGAGCCGCCTCCACCCACCGACTTCCTGAGTACTTAAAATATCGACCTATCTAAAGGAGCCACCAACTAAATTGCGTCGCCAATGTCGTAAGAAAACATTGTCATGCTTCTATATATTTACTAAATAACAGCCAGATCTTGTTACTTACTAGGTAATTTAAAATTGTATTCATTACTAGATGAACCAATTAGAACTAGAAACATTTGCTTTCTAAGATATCCCAATTAGTAAGCTGGATTTCCTATAGAGATATAGCAGTTATATTAAGTGTTTAGGTAACTTTCGTATTCTTCATATAAAAATAAAAAAAATGTTAATAGAAGTGAAACTTCTACGCTAAACCAGTGACTATAATATACACCTGACGCGTCGTCGTACTGATTGGCTGAAGCATCATATACCTAGAGTGCGCCGCGACATCTTAAAAGTTGGCTATCTTGTCGTTTGTCGTTATATATAATTATCACTTCTCAATGACTTTTAGTACATGCTTTCCTTTTCCAGGAATACTGGATAAGAAGTTGTCGATATACCTAAGCAGCTTCTCAGAAAACATTGTTTTCTGCCTTAGGTGTGTGCTGCCTTATGAACTTTTGCTGATTCTTTCTATCATCTTACTTTTGACTGCCTACCTAAGTAAGACTTTTAATTTGGTTTTCCTTTTTTCTTTGATTCAGCTTCCACTTGTTCTCGAGGCACCACACAGGCGCTCCCTACCTAGTAGTAAGAAGGATCATCAAAAGAAAAACAGACAGTGTTTGTTGCCTGATTCTTCTAGGTCTGGTTGCGTTGGAACAGGAGTAAATGTAAATTTATTTTTTAAGACGATTCAAAATGATCCTTGTGATTTCAATGAATAAAATACTTTTGACTTTGACTTTGACTTTGACTTTTAAAAGTAGGTATCTCTGGTGACCTAGAAGCAATCAGTGACACGATGGAAAAATAACATCAAACACTAAGAAAAAAAGATTTCTGAACATTCTTTCCTATCAATAACAACAATATAGTATACGCTGAAGCAGTTAGTATAATTTCCAAATTCCTACGTGTGCTTTAAGTCCATGGGGGGCGATCCGTTTCTGTTGCCATTCCATTACCGCTACCACACCGGTGCCATAACTTAGTTATGACTGCTCGAGCGGCAACCGTGATAACGATAATTGTCCAATGAATTTATTAGGAAAACTATTTCTAGCTGTGATTGGAAATTTACATTCGCTTACATAGCTTTTATGTTTTAGAATTGGGTCGATGAAATCATCATCATCTACAGATTTCGCCACTACACAGACCACCCGCCGTGGATCCGTGCTTGTCACAACTAGCCTTGATTCGCGACATTCACTAATTCTTCGAAATAAACTCATTGATTTGTATGAATGAGATTCGAAGAATTAGTGAATGTCGCGGGTCAAGGCTTAACATCAGCATTAACATTAATGCCCCCCTTTTGATGGACCTTTTAGAGGTCGCTGGAAGGCGGTGGATGGAGGAGGTTCAAGACCGTTCATCGTGGCATCCTTTTTTTTTTTTTTTTTAATTATGTTTTTGTGTCTGTTTTTTTATGTTTTTGGTTGTTATTTTTTATTTATTTTTCTGCTTTTTGTCCTACTGTTTTCCTAGTATTCTGTTTGTTCTGTTTGTTTTTTGTTGTGTGCCAAATAAATGTTTTTCATTTCATTTTTTTCATTTCTTTGTCTTGGGAGCCTATGTCCAGCAGTGGAACGACGGAACAAGCTGATAGTACACCTGATGTTAAGCGGTAACCTCTGTCTTCAACAATGCATTATGGAACGCACCCTATGTGACATTGCACGGCGCCCGCCACCCTGAGACATAAAGATAAAGTCTCATGTGTCTATAATTTCACCAGCACCCATTCCCTGATCATGATGATGAACATAACATCATTCACTTGTAAAAAACGCAGATAAATTCTTGAATAATTCTACACCAAACAGCCCATAAAAAGAAACCGTAGATCAGAACAGAAAAAAATATACTAAGATGACTGCAATTGCATTTTTATTGGTATATGTATAATGAAATGAAATGAAATGAAATGAAACGAAATGAAATGAAATGAAATGGTTTATTCGCTTCAAACATGGTTAAAAAAGTTCTTGCAAGTAATTTATGTTCACATGTTTCACCAAAAACATCGGCATGCAAATTTTAAAATTCTTAATAGGTACCTAATTCAATAGCTAACTATTGGTGAGTTCTCTAGAGCTGAAGTTAGGTAGGTATAGTCCACACCAATGCTATAACTTAGTTATGTTCATTGAAGCGGTAATATGATAACGATAATTATTGTCATGAATATATTAGGCGAGGTCATTTGCAGTTAGTTCCTGTACCCTTTCATTTGCAGTGTATATTTTGTAATAGGTAGTGCATTTTGGCGAGTTTCCTTAGTCGGGGATTGTATAAGCTCGAATATGATAATAAATCAATGGCGACAGAAAGTGTTTCCGAAAATGTTACAAGAAGCTTCGACCAAAGTACAACAGAAGTAACAGAAAGTTTATTGTTAAATTTTCCGTTGCTTGTTCCAGCCTAAGAGTGCACTCTACCGTCTCCGCAGATGTTATAAATGCCAACTAAGGGATTACACCAGGGGATGAGTACTCAACACCAATACTGCCGATCACCAATATGCCTGCCAAGCGTGCTGATTGTGGTAAATTCCCCCATCTATCTATCTATCTATCTATCTATATTATATAAAGCTAGACAACGGTGACTGACTGACTGACTGATTGACATGGTTGTTCTCCTAGAAGGAGTCGTTTTAGACATGGGACATGTTCTAGAGATGTGTTCGGCTCTCCAATGTGACCCCGGGAAAAGTCTGACATTTTAAAAAAACCAAGATGGCGGCCGTTTTCAAAACCGTTCTTCGAAACGGTGTCCTATAGGAACCGTTCAAAGGGCGTATCCTATTGATTTTATACACAGATTACAGAAAAAGTAAAAAAAAATGAAAAAAAACAATATAGAGGTCCAGAAATGATATTTAAAAAAAAAAAAATCGTCCGCATCAACTTTGACGAGTTTAAGTGTTCTACGAAAGTTGATGCACGACAATTTCGTTTATGCAGAATTGTAGCCAACATCCTGGTGTATATAGGAAAACCCCAACTTTGAAAAAAAAACAAGTTTTCGAAGGTTTTTTAAGGCATTTTGTAAAATCGAGAAATTGACAATTGGCCCACAATCCATACAAAAATCGATTACGAAGGTTAAGCAACGTTCTGCGCGGTCAGTTTTTGGATGGGTGACCGTTTTTTTCACTTTTTGCATTATTTTTTTTTTTAATTTGTTTTTTTAGTGTTTTTTGTAGTTAATGGTACGTAACCCTTCGTTCGCAAGTCCGACTCGGTGTTTTTTTTTTTGTTACAATAATTCATAATTTCTTCATAGTACCTACAAACATCGTAGTAGGTATATGGTGCTTCTTTTCAACATCTTTTTTGACAAGTTTTTGATTGACATCAATCTACTTAAAATAATAATAAAAAAAACGGACAAGTGCGAGACCTACTCGGACACGAAGGGTTCCATAACAGTGCATTATCCACTAAAGACGCGCCCTATTTGGCATTGAAATGCGCCCGTCACCCTGATGAGACCCATACCTATTATTTATTCTGTGCCCCTACACTTTAAAACGGAACACAGTGATGCAAACACTACTGCTTTGCGGCAGAAATAGGTATGGTGGTAGTATTTCCTCGCACGAACTCTTTCACAAAAAAGCGGCCAAGTGCGAGTCACACTTATGGTTTGATGAAAAATATTTTTTTGAGTTTCAGTTATAAGTAACCACAAAAATTTATTGTTTTTTTCTATTTTTGAGTAGAAGAGCCGAACACCGGGCTCAGTGGCGCGTATTGGGAGAGGCCTATGTCCAGCAGTGGACTAATGTGGGCTGATGATGATGTGTTATTCCGGGAGTCCAGTTATCTACATTCCAGTTTTCATCCAAATGCGTCCAGACGTTTCAGCGTGAAGAAGTAACAAACACACACACACACACACACACAACAAAAAAACTCATTATATAATCCATTTCACGTCTATATTCCACGATGGTGCAACCCACTGTAAAGAGGCCCATTGAGGCTCTGCCTACCCCTTCGGTGAAAAAGGCGTGTGTCTAATGTTTGTACCATAGGATATTTTGCTGAAAGGAGACTTTATTAACCCCCAACGTAAAAACGACGGGGTGTTATAAGTTTGACGTGTCTAGGTGTGTGTCTGTGTGTGTCTGTGTGTATCTGTGTGTGTGTCTGTGTTTGTGTCTGTCAGTGGCATCGTAGCTCCCGAAAGGAAGTGGGGGGCTTAATACAGAGGACCTATTATAGATTTGTCTTAGTTTTTTACACCCGACGCAATAACGACGGGTTGTTATAAGTTTGACGTGTCTGTGTGTATCTGTGTGTGTGTCTGTGTGTGTGTCTGTCTGTGGTATCGTAGCTCCCAAACGGATGAACCGATTTTGATTTTCTTGATTGACAGCCATCGTGATGGGGCCTTCCTATACGGCTAAACCCTCAACGCAATGAAACGGCTTAACTATGATATGGGCATTTACGCGTAGGTAGGTACCTACCTGAGGCACAGAATAAATATTAGTACAAGATACTTACTAGGTAGGTACCTACAGTAATAGTTATGCCTACATGGTAGGTAATACCTAAACGTTTTCTCAAATGACTCAGGCAGGTAGGTAGGTACCTATAACTAACTACTTACCTGTTCCACGGTTTCGGCACAGAATATATACCTATACAGTAAGGTTTCGGTAAGTCAAGCGCTTTATACCTACCTACTCATTTTTGTGTGATTTTTCTTACATTGAGATGAAGCATAGGTAGGTATTTGTTTTTTCTAAGGGAGTGATCTAAATGGCGCTGTTTGCTATTCGTTGAGTTATTTCTGTGCTGTGCTGTGTCAGGCCTAAGAATAGACCCCTCAGTCTCCTCCCGTGGATGTCGTAAAAGTTGCAACAACCAAGTGCGAGTCGGACTCGCGCACGAAGGGTTCCGTAACATTATCTATAAAAAGTGCTTAAAAATTAGGTTTGTAAAAAAATAAAATATAAAATTGCACGCAAAAAGTGGTCACCCATCCAAAAATTGACACGGTAGAGCATTGCTCAACTGTCATACCATACAAAACATACATACCCCAGAACACCCTGAACAAATATCTGCGATCGCAAAAATATTTGTTCCGAGGCGGGAATCGAACCCGCAATCTCCTGCGTCGCAGGCCAACCTTCGCCCGACGCGCCACAGAGGTCGTTTAACGTCTAACTACTAATATTTATTATGTGGTCTAACCTCGTAAAGAGGTAGTATAACTCATATATATAATCTGTGATAATACGATTTAATAACTAGGTCAGTTTTTTTTTCTTTATAAATGGCGTAGTACGACTTGTGCATTTGCCATTTTGAAGTAGGTATAATTTATTATTACAGTTTTATATCAACGTTACAAGTCCTTCCAAGTCGTTAAAGTCACAGTAAATAAATGTTTTAGTAGGTAAACTGGTGGCCGTTTTACAAAAAACTTTGATAGACAATTTCCACCTATTTGAAAAGTTTTTAGTAGTAGTAGAGTTTTTTTGTGAAAGAGTTCGTCCGGGGAAGTACTACCACCATAGGTACCTATTTCTGCCGCAAAGCAGTAGTGCTCGCATTGCTGTGTTCCGGTTTGAAGGGTAAGGGTGCCGGTGAAATTACAGGCTCATGAGACTTGTCATCTTTATGTCTCAGGGTGGCGGGCGCAGTGAAAAATAAAAAAATTAAAAATTGAAAAATTGAAGTGAAATCAAGGAAAAATTATACTTTCCATCTTTATGTCTCAGACGCAGTGCAAAGCTACATAGGGTGTATCCTAGGTGTAAGTGACCTATGAATGAGGTAATGCATTGTTAAAGGCAACGGTTAACATCAGGTAAGTCATTTGAAAACTATGTGAATACAATATTTTTGTGGATAAGTAAGTTGTCAACTAAAAATTTATACATTATTATTATAGATAAATACTTACACTAAGGTTATCTGGCTTTCTAGCATTAAGTTCGCCTTTGTAGGTACTTCTTTGTTTAATGTGCAATAAAGAATTTTCTATCTATTTATAGATTTAATTTATTGATATTTATCCATTTGATTAGAAAAAAAATACTTTTCACACCACCTGCTCGACAATGTCCATGCAAACTCAACTTAAAGTAAAACATTATGTCCCAAGAGATATAAAGTTGTATGAAATTCTCTAGGGAATAAAGTGATTTGAATTTGTAACGTCAAATTCGTGTGGAAACTCTTAAAACACTTTGAGTAAAAAGAAGCTTATTGTAAAGAGGTTTGTTCAAAAAATAGAACTGGTCACCATAAGCAAAACTACAAAAAAAAATACTTTTATCACAGAAGAAGTACCTAATACATTACAAAGAACACAGACCGAGTGTACTATTACAAAGAATGAAAAACAAAAGACTGTGTTTGGTGCTGTGATCCTCAGTGTGTTTTTATTGTCTCGCAGATGATGTGAAAAGTAGAGTACCTATGCAGTATGCTCCTCTGGAATAAAGCCTGTCTTCGTCTTGGGCAGCTTGAACCCCTCGCTTCACTCAGGACTATATATAAGTAAAGTATGCTCCTCTGGAATAAAGCCTGTCTTCATCTTGGGCAGCTTGAACCCCATGCGTTGATACCCTTGTGCCATCTCATCTGTCCGGGACATCAGTTAAGGCCGGTGGGGCGGCAGATTCCGCTGAAGACCTTAAAAATGACTCAAATATGCAAATCTCGACAGAGCTTACTTATTTGAGCCTTTCGGGGTCGAGACTGGGTCCGTGGGGTACCGGAGCTCTTCGAGTTTTATCTACCGACTGGCTGTGCCTGTCGGTTTGGCTGGCTGAGGGGTTTTTACGGCCGTTTCACATCATGCTTATAGCTTTGAAAATAGATGGCGGCAGCTCTGTACTAAATAAAGTGAAACGTCAAAGTCAAGAAAGTAGTTATATATTTTCGTGGAAAACGTGACATAACGCGGTCATTTTATTTACGATATCTGCGTGGAATCTTAGATAGAATAACAATAGGACGTCACACGTTATTGGAAATGAATCTAATATACCTATACCTAGGTAGGTACCTACCTATCTACTTCAAGAGCCGTCCGTTCTGCTTGTGATATGGGCTATAACGCGTAGGTAGGGAGGTAGGTACCTAAGGTACTTACTAGGTTCTGTAATAGGTATGCCTACATGGTTCTATAAAGGTTTTCTCAAATTACTCAGGCAGGTAGGTATTACTAAATAGGTAGGTATGTAGGTACTTACCTGTACCACGGTATCGGTAAGTCAAGCGCTTTACAGGTAGGTACTTACTCACTTTTGTGTGATTTTCTTACATTGAGATGAAGCATACCTAGGTACCTAGGTAGGTAGATATTTGCGTTTTCTAAGGGAGAGATGTAGGTAATCTGAATGGCGTTGTTTGCTATTCGTTGAGTTATTTATGTGCTGTGTTGTGTCCGGCCTAAGAATAAACTCCTCAGTCTCCTCCCGTGGATGTCGTAAAAGTCGAATTAATGATTAGGTACCCGGACTTGTAGATAAGATTCGTTGGTACCTACCAGAGACATGCTATCAAGTAATTTAATAAATCGTTGGTTGGCTAAGCTGTGTCTTGGCTGCTATTTTTAACCCCCGACGAAAAACGACGGGGTGTTATAAGTTTAAAAATAAAAAAAACATAAATAAGTCTTTATTTCTGCATAATAACAATATTGATAATAACATGTGGTACTTTCGTAATTCGTAGGTACATAATATGTACCTAATATGTACCTATTTTTCAAAATGAAGGTAGGTAGGTTTTTTGTACTGATTACGAATGTTACGTTAGTTTTCTATTTTCAAATTAACTTTGCTGCGGGTCATCGAGCTATCGAGGCCATCGTGACACGAAGGGGGGAAGTGGCGAGCGAAGCGAGCCACTGACCAAATGAGATATCGAGACCATCGTGACTGGAGCCACTGACCCCCTGAGTGGAATGATGGTCGAGTGACTGAGTTTAACGCAGGGGCGACGTATTAATCGTATTAATTAGTTTGAGTGTACTGATTACGAATATTACGTTAGTTTTCTATCTCCAAATTAACTTTGCTGTAGGTTATCGAGACCATCGTGGGAGTGATGGTCGAGTGACTGAGTTTAACGAAGGGGCGACGTATATACGGTATTAATTGTATCGTATTAGTTGTTGGCAACTCCTTAGCAGGATGACTAAATGGGTCACTGCACCCGCCACCCTGAGTAATAAAGATGGAAAGTCTCATGTGGCTGTAATTTCACCGGCACCTATACCCTTCAAACCGGAACACAGCAATGCGAGCACTACTGCTTTGCGACTGAAATAGGTATGGTGGTTGTAGGTACTTCCCCGGCCGAACTCTTTCACAAAAAAGCTCTACTACTACTACTAACAAAACGCATATATGTTACCTAGCTAAACTTATATATATGACATGTTTAGTTTAATTGACAAGGTACACACTAACGTATACTATTAGATAATGTATATAATATTGTTGTCGTTAATCAGAGTCCAAATCAAGCGGCTCGCCCCGACTTCGCACGGGTAGCCCCCGGTGAAAAAAAAAAAAAAAAAAAAAAAAAACGGTTCAGCCGTTTCATTGCGTTGAGGGTTTTTTTATATTTTATATATTAACTACTTGTGTATTAGGTATCCCGCACGACTATGACGTATATATTATCTATTTAAGTAGTATAATGTTGGCAACAATGGGAGAAAACGGTGTTTGAGTAATCGAGGGATGAAAAAAAAACGATATGGGTGGCGTTTTCGAGAAATTTGGAGGTGCTGATTGCGAATGCATCATCAGTATTTCAGTCAGATACAAAGGTAAGGTAAGCTGGCAACCCTGCGTAAAGGTAATATACGGAAAAAACTAATATGGGTGTCGTTTTCGAGTAATTTGTAGGTGCTGATTATGAATATTACTTCAGTTTTTGGGTTAGGTGGGTAGGTTAGTACGTAAGCTGGTAACACTGCGTAAAGTTAGGAAAAAACTAATATGGGTGTCGTTTTCGAGTAATTTGTAGGTGCTGATTATGAATATTACTTCAGTGTTTGGGTTAGGTAGGTAGGTTAGTAGGTAAGCTGGTAACACTGCGTAAAGTTAGGAAAAAACTAATATGGGTGTCGTTTTCGAGTAATTTGTTGGTGCTGATTATGAATATTACTTCAGTTTTTGGGTTAGGTGGGTAGGTTAGTAGGTAAGCTGGTAACACTGCGTAAAGTTAGGAAAAAACTAATATGGGTGTCGTTTTCGAGTAATTTCTTGGTACTGATTATGAATATTACTTCAGTTTTTGGGTTAGGTGGGTAGGTTAGTAGGTAAGCTGGTAACACTGCGTAAAGTTAGGAAAAAACTAATATGGGTGTCGTTTTCGAGTAATTTCTTGGTACTGATTATGAATATTACTTCAGTTTTTGGGTTAGTTGGGTAGGTTAGTAGGTAAGCTGGTAACACTGCGTAAAGTTAGGAAAAAACTAATATGGGTGTCGTTTTCGAGTAATTTGTAGGTCGGTCGTGTGATAGAACATTTAATGTTGCCTGGTTTAATAAAATTTCCCCATTTTTAGGGTAATTTTTAAAACATCACAAAAACCATTTTCAATGCAACAACAGACACGCGAGCTGCTTGCAGCTCGCGCACCACCGACCCACTAGTCTATCTATATTATATAAAGCTAGACAACGGTGACTCACTGACTGACTGATTGACATGGTTGTTCTCCTAGAAGGAGTCGTTTTAGACATGGGACATGTTCTAGAGATGTGTTCGGCTCTCCGATGTGACCCCGGGAAAAGTCTGACATTTTAAAAAAACCAAGATGGCGGCCGTTTTCAAAACCGTTCTTCGAAACGGTGTCCTATAGGAACCGTTCAAAGGGCGTATCCTATTGATTTTATACACAGATTACAGAAAAAGTAAAAAAAAATGAAAAAAAACAATATAGAGGTCCAGAAATGATATTTAAAAAAAAAAAAATCGTCCGCATCAACTTTGACGAGTTTAAGTGTTCTACGAAAGTTGATGCACGACAATTTCGTTTATGCAGAATTGTAGCCAACATCCTGGTGTATATAGGAAAACCCCAACTTTGAAAAAAAAACAAGTTTTCGAAGTTTTTTTAAGGCATTTTGTAAAATCGAGAAATTGACAATTGGCCCACAATCCATACAAAAATCGATTACGAAGGTTAAGCAACGTTCTGCGCGGTCAGTTTTTGGATGGGTGACCGTTTTTTTCACTTTTTGCATTATTATTTTTTTAAATTTGTTTTTTTAGTGTTTTTTGTAGTTAATGGTACGTAACCCTTCGTTCGCAAGTCCGACTCGGTGTTTTTTTTTTTGTTACAATAATTCATCATTTCTTCATAGTACCTACAAACATCGTAGTAGGTATATGGTGCTTCTTTTCAACATCTTTTTTGACAAGTTTTTGATTGAGATTGAATAAAAAAAACGGACAAGTGCGAGACCTACTCGGACACGAAGGGTTCCAGAACGGCAATTTAGTCACCCTGATGAGACCCATACCTATTATTTATTCTGTGCCCCTACACTTTAAAACGGAACACAGTGATGCAAACACTACTGCTTTGCGGCAGAAATAGGTATGGTGGTAGTATTTCCTCGCACGAACTCTTTCACAAAAAAGCGGCCAAGTGCGAGTCACACTTATGGTTTGATGAAAAATATTTTTTTGAGTTTCAGTTCTAAGTAACCACAAAAATTTATTGTTTTTTTCTATTTTTGAGTGGTACTCACTTTTTTGTGATTTTTCTTACATTGAGATGAAGCATAGGTATACCTAGGTTTAGATAGGTATTTGCGTTTTCTAAGGGAGTGATGTACCTACCTACCTACCTACCTATCTGAATGGTGCTGTTTGCTATTCGTTGAGTTATTTCTGTGCTGTGCTGTGTCCGGCCTAAGAATAAACCACTCAGTCTCCTCCCGTGGATCCCGTCCAAAAGTCACGCAATACACTTCTATTTCATTTCACTACACTTGTGCTCTATTAGGCGAGCAACATTGGTTAAAATTCCACCAAAATTCCACAAAATAACTAAAAAAATAATAGGAAATAAAATAAAATAAAAGTAGACGACGTCTCTTTTCAAGTCCACCTAGGACGCGCCCTATCTGGCATTGCACTGCGCCCGCCACCCTGAGACATACAGATGGAAAGTCTCATGTGCCTGTAATGCGAGAACTACTGCTTTGCGGCAGAAATAGGTATGTAGGTAGGTACCTATAACTAACTACTTACCTGTTCCACGGTTTCGGCACAGAATATACCTATACCTATACAGTTATTAGGTTATAAGGTTTCGGTAAGTCAAGCGCTTTATACCTACTCATTTTTGTGTGATTTTTCTTACATTGAGATGAAGCATAGGTAGGTATTTGTTTTTTCTAAGGGAGTGATGTAGGTAGGTACCTACCTATCTGAATGGCGCTGTTTGCTATTCGTTGAGTTATTTCTGTGCTGTGCTGTGTCAGGCCTAAGAATAGACCCCTCAGTCTCCTCCCGTGGATGTCGTAAAAGTTGCAACAACCAAGTGCGAGTCGGACTCGCGCACGAAGGGTTCCGTAACATTATCTATAAAAAGGGCTTAAAAATTAGGTTTGTAAAAAAATAAAAAAAAAGTGGTCACCCATCCAAAAATTGACACGGTAGAGCATTGCTCAACTGTCATACCATACAAAACATACATACCCCAGAACACCCTGAACAAATATCTGCGATCGCAAAAATATTTGTTCTGAGGCGGGAATCGAACCCGCAACCTCCTGCGTCGCAGGCCAACCTTCGCTCGACGCGCCACAGAGGTCGTCTAACGTCTAACTACTAATATTTATTATGTGGTCTAACCTCGTAAAGAGGTAGTATAGCTCATATATATAATCTGTGATAATACGATTTAATAACTAGGTCAGTTTTTTTTTTTTTATAAATGGCGTAGCACGACTTGTGTATTTGTCGTTTTGAAGTAGGTATAATTTATTATTACAGTATTATATAATTTGCAACGTTACAAGTTGCAAGTCGTTAAAGTCACAGTAAAGAAATGTTTTAGTAAACTGGTAGCCGTTTTACAAAATACTTTGGTAGACAATTTCCACCAATTTGAAAAGTTTTTAGTAGTAGTAGAGCTTTTTTGTGAAAGAGTTCGTCCGGGGAAGTACTACCACCATACCTATTTCTGCCGCAAAGCAGTAGTGCTCGCATTGCTGTGTTCCGGTTTGAAGGGTAAGGGTGCCGGTGAAATTACAGGCTCATGAGACTTGTCATCTTTATGTCTCAGGGTGGCGGGCGCAGTGCAATGCCACATAGGGTGCGACCTAGCTGGACGTGACCTATCAGGTAAGCCGAAGCCGAAGCCGAAGCCGGCTCAACCAAAGCCGAAGCCGAAGCCGAAGCCGAAGCCGAAGCCGAAGCCGAAGCTGAAGCCGAAGCCGAAGCCGAAGCCGAAGCCGGTGCAGGTGTCGGTGTTGGTGTCGGTGTCGGTGTCGGTGTAATATTGGTGTCGTTTTCGAGCAATATGGAGGTGCTGAGTACGAATATTACGTTAGTTTTTCGGTTGTATGGTCGGGTCGGTCACTCAGCTCAACCAAAGTCGAAGTCGAAGTCGAAGTCGAAGCCGAAGTCAAAGTCGAAGTCGAAGTCGAAAACGAAGCCGAAGCCGAAGCGGAAGCCGAAGCCGAAGCCGAAGCGGAAGCCGAAGCCGAAGCCGAAGCCGGTGTCGGTGTCGGTGTCGGTGTCGGTGTCGGTGTCGGTGGTCAGTGTAAGTGTAAATGTAAGTGTAAGTGTAAGTGTCAGTGTCAGTGTCAGTGTCAGTGTCAGTGGTAGCGATTTGAGATTGTATTCTCTAAACTTAAAGCTTAAAATATTTTGCTTTTTATGTATAAAAGAAAAGGATGGCAGTACGTTTAGTTAGCTTTAGCTTTAGAGAATGCAACTTCAAATCGCTACCAGTGTCTCAGTTTTATCTCTTAAAATTAGCTTTGTTGTAGCTTACCGAGCTAACGAGACTGACTATTCGATGTCAAGACGAGTGACTGAGATTAACGAAGGGGCGACGTTTGAATAGTATTAATTGGTTTGAGTGTACTGATTACGAATGTTACGTCAGTTTTCTATCTTCAAATTAACTTTGCTTTAGGTTATCGAGCTATCGAGACCATCGTGACACGAAGGGGGGAAGTGGCGAGCGAAGCGAGCCACTGAACCCCTGAGTGGAGTGATGGTCGAGTGACTGAGTTTCGTATCATTTTCCATAAGTAGGTACCAAATTAAACCGAGTGGTAATTCAGCGAATAAGGAACTAACGTAGGTAGGTACGTAGGTAACGTAGGTCAACAGGAACACTTGCATAAAACCACAGAATAAATAATAGTATACATTATTATAAACTCTCTTCAAACGCGTACCTAGGTAGTGTTAGTTTTTAACACCCGACACAAAAACGACGGGGTGTTATAAGTTTGACGTGGCTATTGTGTGTATGTGTGTGTGTGTGTGTGTAGGTGTGTGTGTGTGTGTGTGTTTGTGTCAGTCTGTGGCATCGTAGCTCCCGAACGGATGAACCTATTACGATTTTGATTTTTTTGTTGGAAAGTTGAATTTGTCGTGAGTGTTATTAGCTATGTTTGATCAAAATCGGTTCAGCCGTTTTATTGCGTTGAGGGTTTTTTTATATTTTATATATTAACTACTTGTGTATTAGGTATACCGCACGACTATGACGGTATATATTATCTATTTAAGTTGTATAATGTTGGCAACAATGGGAGAAAACGGTGTTTGTGTAATCGAGAGATGAAAAAAAAAACGATATGGGTGGCGTTTTCGAGAAATTTGGAGGTGCTGATTGCGAATGCATCATCAGTATTTCAGTCAGATACAAAGGTAAGGTAAGCTGGCAACCCTGCGTAAAGGTAATATGTATACGTAAAAAACTAATATGAGTGTCGTTTTCGAGTAATTTCTTGGTGCTGATTATGAATATTACTTCAGTTTTTAGGTTAGGTGGGTAGGTTAGTAGGTAAGCTGGTAACACTGCGTAAAGTTAGGAAAAAACTAATATGGGTGTCGTTTTCGAGTAATATGTAGGTCGGTCGTGTGATAGAACATTTAGTGTTGCCTGGTTTAATAAAATTTCCCCATTTTTAGGGTAATTTCTAAAACATCTAATTTTAATGAGAAGGAAGGATGGAAAGAAAAGTTTAGTGTTGCCTGGTTTAATAAAATTTCCCCATTTTTAGGGTAATTTCTAAAACATCCCGAAAACCATTTTCAATGCAACAACAACAGCAACAAAACGGTCACGCGAGCTGCTTGCAGCTCGCGCACAACCGACCCACTAGTCTATAATATATAAAGCTAGACAACGGTGACTGACTGACTCACTCATTGATATGGTTGTTCTCCCAGAAGGAGCCGTTTTAGTGATGGGACATGTTCTAGAAATGTGTTACTGTCGTCAATGTGACCAGGAATTAGGCATTGACATTTTGAAAAATCCAAGATGGCGGCGGTGACAAAAACCATTTTTCGAAAGTTTGACCGATCGGATCCGTTTAAACGGCGTATCCTATTGATTTTTCGGTGGGATTTAAAAAAAAAGTTACAAAAAAAAAAAAACAAGATGGCGGCTATAAAATGGTGAATTGTTTTTTTTATTACAAACGGCAATTAAGTCTTCAACCAAAGTTGTCTGGCGAAGATTCTAATTATGCAGAAATGTTGCCACTGAACATGCGCAAAACACATAATTCTTCGATTTTTGAATTTCGAAATGGCGGATGTTTTGGCGGCAATTTAAAAAATCATGAAAATGCCGATTTCAAATTGAAAAAAGGGACTGTGGGCAACACCGGAGCTTGGTGACTTGTATGGGGCTTTTATGTGGGAAGACAAGTAGTATTGCCTGGTGAAAACATTTTCCCCGTTTCTTGGGTAATTTCCGAGATTTTCCCCAAAAACATGAAAAATAGACGTAATGACATTTTGGATCAAATTTTTGTATCGTATTGTATTGTATTTTTCTAAAGCACTATAGAAAACCTCTATGTTAGTGACATTTGACCATTTTCGTTGTCGTTAGCTGGCAACACTGGGAGTAGGAGATGTTTGTATATTTGGGGTCCAACTCTACATTTGGCAATTAAGTCTTCAACCAAAGTTGTCTGGCAAAAATTCTAACTATGCAAAAATGTTGCCACTGAACATGCGCAAAATATATAATTCTTCGATTTTTGAATTTCAAAATGGCGGACGTTTTGGCGGTAATTTTGTAAAGTCGTGAAAATGCCAATTTCAAATTGAAAAAAGGTACTGCGGGTAACACCTGCGCTTGATGACTTGTATGGGGCTTTCGTGCAAGAAGACAAGTAGTATTGCCTGGTGAAAACATTTTCCCCGTTTCTTGGGTAATTTCCGAGATTTTCCCCATAAACATGAAAAATAGACGTAATGACATTTTGGATCAAATTTTTGTATTGTATTGTTTTGTATTTTCATAAAGTACTGTAGAAAACTCCTATATAAATGACACTTGCTCATTTTGGTTTCTCTTAGCTGGCAACCTTGAGTGCAGGCGAAGTTTGAATTTTAGGGTTAGACTCGACTTTGTCGATCAACTTTCTTCCACCAAAGTTGACAGATGGGAAATCTGTTTTCACAGAATTGTTGCCAGTATCCTCAAGTATTGCATGTGAAATAAATTCTCCCCATTATTAGGGTAATTCTCCCAATTTTTCAACATTTTGTAATATTGGTGTCGTTTTTGAGTAATATGGATATGCTGAGTACGAATATTATGTACCAGTATCCTGAAGTACAGCATGTGAAATAAAATCTCCCCTATATTAGGGTAATTTACCCACTTTTTCGACAGTTTGTAATATTGGTGTCGTTTTCGAGTAATATGGAGGTGCTGATTACGAATATTTTGTCAAAAATGTCGAAAATGTCCAAAAAGTCAAAAATGTCAAAAAAGTCAAAAAAGTCAAAGACGACAAAAAAGACAAAAAAAGACAAAAAAGTCAAAAAAATACAAAAATTTCAAAAATTACAAAAAATTCAAAATAAGACAAAAAAGACATAAATAGTCAAAAAAGACAAAAAAGACAAAAAAAGACAAAAAAGTCAAAAAAGACAAAAAAGTCAGAAAAAGTCAAAAATTACAAAAAAGTCAAAAAAAGACAAAAAAGACAAAAATAGTCAAAAAAGTCGAAAAAATAGATTAACTTTGGTGTAGCTTATCGAGATATCGAGACCATCGTGACACGAAGGGGGGAAGTGGCGAGCGAAGCGAGCCACTGACCCCCTGAGTGGAGTGATGGTCGAGCGACTGAGTTTAACGAAGAGGCGACGCATTTATCGCATTAATTAGTTTGAGTGTACTGATTACGAATGATGCGTTAGTTTTCTATTCCCAAACTAACTTTGCTGCGGTTCATCGAGCTATCGAGACCATCGTGACACGAAGGGGGGAAGTGGCGAGCGAAGCGAGCCACTGACCCCCTGAGTGGAATGATGGTCGAGCGACTGAGTTTAACGAAGAGGCGACGTATTTATCGCATTAATTAGTTTGAGTGTACTGATTACGAATGTTACGTTAGTTTTCTATCTTCAAATTAACTTTGCTGCGGGTCATCGAGCTATCGAGACCATCGTGACACGAAGGGGGGAAGTGGCGAGCGAAGCGAGCCACTGACCCCCTGAGTGGAATGATGGTCGAGCGACTGAGTTTAACGAAGGGGCGACGTATTTTATCGTATTATATGTATCGTATTAGTTGTTGGCAACTCCTTAGCAGGATGACGAAATGGGTCGGTCGTGTGATAGAACATTTAGTGTTGCCTGGTTTAGTAAAATTTCCCAATTTTTAGGGTAATTTCTAAAACATCCCGAAAACCATTTTCAATGAAACAACTAGAGTAACAAAACGGTCACGCGAGCTGCTTGCAGCTCGCGCACCACCGACCCACTAGTTGTTTTTTATAGGGGTGAAATCGTCCAGCAATGGTTGTCTAAAGACTGATGTTGATGATAATGAACCATTAGGCTGAAATTCTTTAAAGCAAATATTTCCATAATCCTTAATTTATTTACAGAACATTACCATTCTGGTCTTAACTTACGAAACTGGGAGTAAGCGTTCCCAACATTGTACAAATAATGAAATGGTTGAGAAAATTACGTATTTACCTAAGCGGATTGTGGGTCCGGTGGGCGATTATGACACTAACGTTCAGAGACAGCCCCGTAATACCATATCACAAACTGGAACGCAGCGAAATTGTAATTAATCCGATGAAAATATGCGATTCCAACCCGAGGATTAGGCGCGGGATGGTGGCAAGCGGTGCGATTGTATTTCGTAATAATTTTGTACCGAAAAAAACTCAAGTTTCATATTTCTGAAGAAGTTAGTGGACATAATACTTTTATTTTTCGAAATTTTAATGAATCTAATTGTCTGATTTTATTAATCTAAAATGCTATTCAAACCTGGAGAAAAGTTGGGCAAAATATATTTCATATTTAACTGCAAACAATTTTCAAGGATAAAGGATGTGCAAAAGCTCTTGATTTTTTTCAAAGGGGTATTTTGTAGTAAGCTGTAATAAATCCGATGAAAATATGTGATTCAAGCCTGCGGGCGAATTGGTGCTAGGCGAGGAACGGAGGCGTTATAGACGATGCGAGGCTTTTTAAATACAAACGTATTTCATTATTGTTTGATGCCATAGCTCACAGTTTTCATAGGACACATGCGAAAATTTAGTACTAATTACTCCTTATCAGTATTTTTAACGCTTTGATAATTTACTCAAGTCGTTATCAACTGAAATGAAAAGGGTTTCAGCATTGGATCAAAACATTTTTATGGATATGGTTGGAGATTATTTAAACATTCAACCCAGATAGCAGCTACAAGTATCATTGATTCTTTGAGTGCCTTCCCAATGTTCTCACAATGCCATAACTTCTGTGTTTGCGATCCGCATATTTCTTCCGCACCCGCTTATGTCTTTATTTCAACACTTAGGGGAATTGTGGACGCAGCAACGTCCAATGTTTGCGAATTGCTGATTATTATCTTAATAGGATAGCGAGAAAGATTTACTGTACCCAACGAGCCCTTCTGATGGTAGGGGTATATGGACAAAGCTTAATATGGACCGGACTGGACCTAATTTGCACCAGCGAGACGCGTAAAGTGGACTTTGATAAAGCTTTGACCGCAAGCGTGACGGCTGTTGTTTCTGAATCAATTATTTATGGCGACGGACTGACAGACAACACTAAGGCTTGTTCACAATTCATAGGTTATACTGTTAAACATACAAGATGTGAATTTAAACATGAGTAAGGTTGTGGTAACGTACTTGAACCTTCCAAGTAAATAGTAACTATCAGATGTCTGTGCTGAAACTTCAAATCCCAAATCTTGGAAAGTTCTGTAATACCTCTGAGGTACCCTTGAATCCAGACAATGTCAATCTGAAATTTGCCATTCTTGATTTACTAGGGAATTATTAACATTAGCAAAACAATCATCTGATACTCATGCTATCTGGGATTTGGAAAACATATTGTTCACGTGTACTTAAGGTACAATGGGTACATAGGTATCTACTTGTGATTTCGGTCCCATTCATGAACATTATTACTTTTTCGTTCTTTTATAGTAGAATCAGATGAAATAAGTTGCAAAAATTTCGAAGTCTGTCCATTTTGGAGAATATAAAATTATTTTTATTTGATATAAGTATGCGCACGTGGCTGATGCGCTCGCGTTTTACCAGGATAAGAATTAGCCTTTAGCTCAATCCAGGCTGTAACCTATCGGTGTATCAAATGTTATAGAAATCAGTTCAGCAGTTTCGGTGTGATTGAGTAACAAACATACAAACATCCAAACTAACTAACTTACAACGTAACTTGATATTAGTGGGATTTTTATGTGGTGGTGGTGTATTCAGCCTAAGAATAGACCCCTTCGTCTCCTCCCATGGATGTCGTCAAAGCGGACTAAGGGATTACCCGGACTTGTTGATAAGATTCGTTGGTATAATACTTGTCCTGGCTGCTAGCTTATTTAAGGAATGTGTTATTTAGTCGTCAGTAAGTCGTGGGAAGCAATGGCGGCGATGAGCTCACCACTTGTCACGTCTATATTCCACGATGGTGCAACCCACTGTGAAAAGAGGCCTATTGAGGCTCTGCCTACCCCCTTCGGGGAAAAATGCGTGTGTCTATGTATGTATGTATGTTTTATTAACAAGTACCAGTTTTTTTTAAAAATCTGAGTGTTTATCAAATTTATTTATTACAGCAGTTCTAACACATTTATTCTACTAAGTTCAACTTGAAGTGAACCAGTGGAACTAATAGGACAAAAATATTCAAATTTTTTCAACTTTAAGGTGGAAGCTCACAATTGCGGCGCGTAATTCAATTTTTTTGGTGTTTTTTGCCCATTACAGCTCATCAACACTTCTTCTGATAACGAAAGTTGAGTTCGCGAGAACTAGGAGACTTAACACACATGTTTTAATTGATGCTATCTCATAAATATCATCAGTTTTGCTGATGATAAACCCCCTAAACCCATTTTTACAGTGTTTTTTTTTGTTTCGTTGTTTTTTTGTATCGTTGCTAAACTGATGATATTTTTGAGATACTATCAATTAAAACATGTGTGTTAAGTCTCCTAGTTCTCGCGAACTCAACTTTCGCTATCAGAAGAAGTGTTGGTGAGCTGTAATGGGCTAAAAACACCAACAAAATTGAATTTCGCGCCTCAATGGTTAGCATTCACCTTAATGTAATCATTTCCAAGAACCTTGGGTCATATTTGCATTATATTTCTTTTGTTGAAACCCTGAACTTTTGATTAAAAATGTATATTTTTGCCATTATGGGTATAAAATGCGAAGGTTGTAGTAGGGTCTACGTAGATAAAATGTCAGCAGCATTGTTTAGGGCTCATTTGTAAGTTTATCGTCTACAATACAGCCAATTCCTCTTCCTTCCACCAATCTCTTAGCAAAACAAGGGCAGGTCACAAAACGTTATGATGTGATCGTTTGACTAATGCCACAGTTTGTGTAATTCATTGCCCCCTCACAGTCGCACGCATTTGTCGTCTCTGATAAGGAGCCGCCAGTGTTCACGAAACCAAACGACGCGCCATTTGTTCCCGTGTTTAGGACTAAACAATGGACACAGTGGATTGGGCAGTAAAACAGGTATTCATACGCACAATATAACAAAGGTATACCTATCTATTCTATTTTATTATAATCCCCCATTGGATTCTATGGGGGAGGCCTCGTCCAGCAGTGGACGTCAAAATGCTGCTGATGATGATGATAATACCTATCTAAACCATTAAAAGAAATGCAACAATAGTATCAACACGAATGCCCCGTTTCAGCGTCTATTCCAGCCTTCTATAATTTGGGCCTATTCAAAAGTTGTGTAAATAAGCAATGTGTAATACATGTACCTTAGTACAAAAAAACACCGCTCGTTTTAAGCCCTAAATTGGAAGTCATTGCACAAAAATTGACATGCTTAGGTAAATCCGTGGTTTTGTAGCGCGATCTTGTAGGTTTATTGACAAGTATTAACAACGTCAAACCTATGCGTCAAACACAGAATTTGATGGTAAAATGCCAAAGATACGTGGTGAGTTTTTAGTAATTTTCGACTATTAATTTAACGTGGAGAACATATATACATACTAGACACACGCCTTTTTCCCCGAAGGGGTAGGCAGAGCCTCAATGGGCCGCTTTTCACAGTGGGTTGCACCATCGTGGAATATAGACGTGACAAGTGGTGAGCTCATCGCCGCCATTGTTTCCCACGACTGACTCAACTAACGCTTTCTTCCAGTAATAATACATTCTATAATAAGCTAGCAGCCAGGACAAATCTTATACCAACAAATCATACTAACAAGTCCGGGTAATCATACTGGAGAATAGGTAATATAACGTGGAGAAAACAACTTAAAAGGGCAAAAACTAGCTTGGCACCGCGATTTGCTCAGGGCAGCACCTAATTTGCCGTCATGTGTTTTGATGCCTTCCAAAAAGCATAAAATATACACATGGAATTATCACGTAAAATAATGCAATTGTTTAAGTTTGTAAGTGGGCAAAAAATGGCGACATCGGTTTCATTTCAGAACAGCCCGGATAATACTTCTACTTTACAACTCTACTTTACTTACTTTGACAAATTTTTGCGTAGCCGGCTGAGACGCGAAAGTTTTCGGGTTCGATTCCCGCTGCGGGACAAATGTTTGTACGATCTGCAAATCTTGTACCGGGTCTGGGTGTAACGGTACCATAGTACTCGTAGTTTCTGATACCCACGACACAGGGAATCCTAGTGTGGGATTAGGACTATGTATGTGACTGTTGGGTGTTATGTTATGTTATGTACTACTACTGCTATATACTATATGTTATATTATACTTCTTTTATAGGAAATTACAGATTTCGGGACCCTAATGCATGATAAATGCTAATGTGAAAAACGGAGAAGTACCTAAATCTTTGCAAGCCATCCCTAGTTTCATTATATTTTTGTAGCAAGTAGCAAGCAGAATAACCATTGCGTACACAAAACTTGTACAACACTTCCTATTATTTTGTCTTTGTCTAGCCGCAGCAAGTTCTGAATAGCGATGTTTCTCTTCTGTTCTCACATCGAACTGTTTCTGTGGCACAATAGGCACTCCAGTTTATGTACGACACTATTCCGAGGGTCTGCATGAAATTGAAATTAATTGGCGCGACTTCTGTTGTGTGTAACATTCCGTGTAAATATTGGCCACCTTTATATGGTTGTATGTGTTTGTGGTCCCGCGTCTCGGAGCGACGTTACTGGCATCATTCAGGAGGTGTTACCAACTCATTTATCTAACCAACACCTGGCTTTAGGGGATTACTTACCTAGCTAAGTAGGGGGGACAGTAAAGACGCTGTCAAGAGTCAAATAGCATATTTTTAAACGCATTAAATCGTAAAAGTATTATTAAGTAACGTATTTTTAGAAAAATCTACAGTTTATGACAGCATAAAAATATATGTTAATCTTCATCATATTTCCAGGACAAGAGCCCAAAACACGATTTCACAAAAATTTCTCGTAAAAAAATATGGACACGCATATACGCATATATCACGCATTCGATAGTTGGGGTACCAAATGCAAAACTCAGACAAACCTGTACTAGGCCCTCAGAACGAAGTGGTGGTTTGCCAGAACCACTACGCAGCAGGCGGATTTGTGATCACAGTATTGATGTTAAGTACTCAGGCCGATGCTACAGCCCAAAAATGCCTGGTGTAATACCCTAGTCGGCTTTTACAACATCCAAGGGAGGAAACCGAAGAGTCTATTCATGTACACACGGCAATTATAGTAATGCAGAATTTAAAATAACAATATTTCCCCGGAATGCAATCTTACCATATGAAAAAGTTCTAAGAGTGGAATCATCTCTCTTTTTCATCTTATACTAGAACAGAACAATTCGAAATAACATACAATAACACACCAAAAACAACTGTGAAAACGTTCAAGATGTATGAAATTGTGCAAATATGCAGAGTGGATTGTCTGACGTCGTTTGGAAGAGCTTCTCTCGGATAGAGGAATTCAAATTATAGTGAGTAATGGTATCTTTAAAGTGATCTTACTTTTAACAAGTTTTTTTATGGGCTGTTATAATCTCTCGAGCTTGAGCAAAATATAACATTACTTAACATTAGCAGTACCTGGCAATTTTAGTTTTTTAATAGAGTTCTTCGCCATTTGATAAATTTTCGCGCGTGAAATTCGAAATAATTAATCCTTTTAACATACTCTAAACCGCAAAAATAAGACCCCAGAAGAAAACATTGCAATTCAAAGAGAGCATACGATTTATTGGTTAATAAAAAAGAACGGAATAATTGTTTAGATTAACACCAAAAGGCATGTAACAAGCGTGAGAGTTTCGTTTGTACACGCTAGCTTTAATCCTCATTTTACGGCTTTAAGAATGCACTTTGCATACTAATATGTGCACTTTAACCAGCTGTTATAAGGCTTACATTCCCGCTGCTTATTTATCTAGGTTATCGCCATTAAGCATCTTAAAAAGCAACTTTTCCAAGGTTTTCTGGTGTTATGGTGTTAAATTATGACATAACGCGTTAGAAACATATTAGCGAGCGTTAAGATGTTAAGCTGGTGGAATGTACCGCATCTTGTTTGAAGGTTAATTTAATGTGTTTTGATGTTATATTCATGGTTACTTAAGCCGTTAAAGCACACGTAAAAGCATAATTTGACAGTGAGTAGAAAGGCACATGTAATACCCTTGTGAGGAAAAGCGGAGCCTTTATTATTCTGGGTATACGCTCGTTTTATTTTGTACAAAGCTAGACACTGATAAAGTTTTGGTTGATAATTCTTATCAGTGAATATGCAAAGGCTTAGGTAATATGAATGTTAAGTAAAGAACTAACATCGTCCTTATCATTTATATCTGGATCGTATGTTATTGCCGAAATTTATATTCAGTTGCTTTTTGAAAAATTTAGATTTACGAGTATATAAGAAAATTGCGGTCGTGCAATATTGGAGTCTCTCAAAGTACGCTTATTAGCCCCTTTAATACAATATATCTTTAGTAACTTTACTTTATCCATGTCTCCAATAAATATGTAAACTTCTTAAACTAAACAGTGTGTAAACGATATTCCAGACCACAACTTTCAAACTATAGGACTGAATCAGACAAGTTAGTCCTAAACTCTGACTCTAGTTTTGCATTTAGATGACGATAGTCTGCGGCGAATAAGTTTGATTTTGGTAGTTGTGGATATTATCTACAGTTCAATAATTCTTAACAAACCACACAGCAAAACAGTAACTTCTAAATTCACTATGTCAAATACAGGCGTCCCCCAAGGTTCCCCCTAGGTCCGGTCCTTTACAAACAATAGATAGGTATCTATTTGAGTTGGTATTTGTGTTAATTCCCCCTTAACCTAATCGCCGTGGGTTGTAGTCAACGTTGCAGACCGCAACTATCAAACTGCGACCGTATCCGTCATGTTCGACCGAAATGTTTGATAATGGGGTTTGGATGACGCGACATTCTGAGGCGGTTGGAGTTTTTAAACTTGTTTTTAGTTTAGAATCAGTTTGGATGGTCGCATGTACTTGATGTAAGTCTTCACCTGTTAGCTTGAATATTTTAGTTTCTCCCGCCTCGGAACAAATATTTGTACGATCTGCAGATATTTGTTCAGGGTGGTCTGGGTATTTTCAAAGTATAATAAAAAAAAACTATCTATGTTATGTATTCTTTTAAGTATATCAGTTATCTAGTAGGTATCCATAACACAAGCTTTGCTTAGCTTGTGGCTTAGATAATGTTGAGTGAATTTGTCCAGCATTATTTATTTATTTATTTGTAATAATTTTATTAGCTGTGTTTCCACTTCTTCCATAATCGTATTTAGAGCTTACAGCCTTACAGCCATTTGCAAATTGCAGGCAACATTACCTCTAGGCATAACATCCCCGTGATCCGCTAATAGCCAGTTAACATAAACATTTGAAGCTCATCGAAATGATTATTCATTGTAACTGCATTCAATCTGAGTATGGTATGATTTCGAATAATGGATCCGAATAGGAACCATCGGAAAACTTCTAAAAAAAAGTTGCCATGATTGATTAAAATTCAAAAGTATTTTATTCGTTGAAATCATTACCCGGACTTGTTCCTGGCTGCTAACTTATTAGGGAAGTGTTATTACCTTCTGGTAGAAAGCGTTAGCCGAGGGAAGAAATAGCAGCGATGAGCTCACCACTGGTCACGTCTACATACCCACGAGGGTGCAACCCACGGTTAACAGAGGCGCATGAGGCTCTGCCTACGTTTTCAGGGAAAAAGACATGTTAGGTATTAAAGACAAGGATATTTTTTTACAAAAATAACCTTTTATGTTATTTATTCTGTGGTTACGTGACGGCACAGGTGAAGGAATAAGATAACAAATTCGAGTGCTTCTTGTTACTATCCAATAATTTTAAATTCAGGTTTTGGTATTGAGTTTATGAGAAACTAGCAACTCTAGCTACTAATTAATGAGAACTGCTAAGGAGTGGAATACACTACCGTCGTCTGTCTTTCCTGAAAACTATAATCTGGGTCTCTTCAAGGCTAGAGTGAATAGGTGACTTCTAGACCTTTGTGCTCCATCTTCGGCCACATCGTCACTTACCAACAGGTGAGATCGTGGTCAAACAAAGGTCTATAATTGTAAAAAAAAAAAAAACTCGGAGAGTGCAAGGGTACAATAAATTAATATGTAATATAAATAACTTGCATGTACCAACAGTAATCGATCTTGGAGGATATCGGGATGTTGACTTTTCAATTAGCCCGACTGCCGATCTGACGCGACGGCAGCCGACGATTAATCAATCGTCGTCGGAAGGTCCGCCCTACGCTCAACTAAATTGTAGTTGTAATCTATTAATTCCATCGAAATTACTCAATCATTATCTTTGAGTACAGTCGCCAGTCGCTGAGCAACTCGGGTGTCCAAATACACCTACGCACAAAAAGATGCTTGTAGAAACAAAGTATCGGAGCAGCCAAAGGTGGTATGACCCATGACCCAGTTACCAAAACATTTTTAATCGGACTAGTTATGTTGGCCAAAGCGCTGATAGGTGCAATGTTTTGAATATCAAACAAAAAATGAAAAAAAACGAATGAATGAATGTTTTGAATGTTGTGAATGTTTTGTTTTGGCTGGTTAAATGCTAATATATAAGTCTATACTTACTGTATAATATTATAACTAGTAGTTCTGTGAACACAGACCTAACCAGATCAAAATTGTATAAAACTATGCATCATGTCGATCCGTAATGATCAAAAACGATCCCAAAAAGGCATTATTGTATTAGCTTATTGTTTTCAATGTCGAGCCTAAAACTAATAACATAACTTTTCGATAACTACTACGGCTACAGAATGGCCCTGTTTTTTTTTTCAACCTGTATATCTAGATAACCCCTTGACCCATTTTGCTATATTCAAAATTATTATTAAGAATTGACTACCGAATGTTTGTGCCAAATATTATCTAAATCGAACGGTAAATGCAGCAAACTTTTGGGGATAATACCACTCCAATCAAAAATTGACGGTGATTAGAAATTCTATGAGATGTAAGAACCCGTGTACTAAGTTTCGTCCAGAACGGTTATAAAATACTTGCTGCGCTCGTGTTGTGTGTAAATTTACTCAACTTTGTAATAGTTGAGCGGATTTTGATGATATTTGGTGTGTGGACGTATGGGGGGCTTGGGGGGAAGGGGACTGCCTTTTATCCGCACGCTTTTTATCAGGGCAAAAAGCTAGTTAGTAGATATTTTAAATATTTACACCTGAATTGGTCAGATTTTTCTGTCTCAAAGAGTCGTTGCACCGCTCGATCGAGTAATTTTACCAGCTCCAGTGGGCTGTTAATAAAATACTTAATCAAACGAAGTGAGACAATTAAACTTTGGAAGGCGGTGCCGATGCAGCCAGAACATTCCACTGGGCACGCTAATTATCTTACTAGTTTATCTGGATGAACATTGGAACCAAATAAGAAGACAGAAGGATATATTTAGCGGTTTTTCAGTGCGGTGTATGGAGATTCAGGGTGCGTCTCGAAGGCTCCTTTCATCACATAACCAGTTAGTTGCCTTTTTTCACAGAAAAAAGAGCCATATATTGTTGTTTGACTGTAATTTAACTTTATTTTCCTTCGCAAAACTCAAATGTAAGTCGTAAAAATATAAACAATAATTATGAGTGCAATCAACACAACGGCAATGTAATTCCAAACTTTATGGTCTACAGTCCCATATTATAGGTAGTGGCAGTTGTTTAATAGCAATAACGAAGCGTTTTTATGAAAAGCGTGCGCTTTACGAGAACAATTAGCGGTTTTATGTCGCTATAACGTTTTACACATCGTGTTCCCTGCAACCGACCGACGCAGCCGCCATTTTGAGCAAATAATTCAACAAGATTCGCGCGAAATGGCCGCCACTTCCGCGCGGAAGGCACTATCCTTATTTTATTAAAACACGCTTTAATCTGGTAACACAATTTTATTCTTTCAGCGATTATGTTTAGTAGTATGTGCAGAAACTAGTTTATATCGGTTTTAGTGCGCATGTATTAAACACGCTTAGCAATAAAGGCATTCTTTATAATGGCACGGAACGGAACTGAGTTCCGGCGGCGATGCGGCTGGCGTGAGGCGCGCAAGAACAATAAGCGAGCGGCCAGTACCGGCCCCTCTCGCCAAATAACTTCACTAAATTCGCGGCCAAATGCACTGCCCATTTCCTGCACAGAGCGCCGCGCAGACAGCTCTGTTTTAATGCCATTCACAAACTCTGTTGTGGCTCAGCCGCGCAAAGTGTAATCGAATCGACCGGCATTCGTCTATCCCTCGATAGACGATTAATTTTCGACTGTCGATACCGCTTCCCCACGATGCAGAGCGCGTCGAGGAAGCGTAAACTCGGAGACGGGGCTATTAAAATCCCATTTATCCGTGTATAAGGCTCATTCCATCGCAATGGCGTATCAAACGTCAAATTACCGCGTGTTTTATTATTCTTCCGCAGGTAAGTAGATCTTAAATTCGTTAAGCGGACGCACCGCCATAACTCTAGAGCTCGTCGAATCCACATCAGCAGCAAACACACCGGTTAAAATTTAAAATATTTAAATTTAATTAATCGTAAAGCAAATAGTTTATGAGCGAATTAAAAAAGCATTTGTAGCGATAAAGCATCACCGTGGGAACGGTTAAACCGCTGCAAACCCATAAATTCAGGTCTCGACCACGATAAAGAGCCTTATAAAAGTTGCATTTATTATCTGGCATCGGTTACGATCGTCGAAATGTCGCAATATAAGGAGCGTCGCGGCGACAGAGGTCATTAGTTTGATATATTACTGCGATAAAACACCTATTCGGCTGTTGTGCATTTGTTACCCGTTAAACATATCACCCAATAGGAAAGTCGCATTTGAATTGAGAACGAGTGCATTGACAAGCTAATAAGACGTTCCGGAATTTATGAGATTTGCTTTAATTTGACAGATATCTTTAAATTTATTGAAGACTTCAAAAAAATCAACTATTCTGTGGTTAAAGTAAAACACAGTGAAACTCCGACCGTACTACTAATAAACTCAGAAATTCCTCTGAATAGTTACTGTAGAGGATGTTCTATCTCCTCCTACATCACCGTAAGTCCCTCACTGGCTCGGCAATGCCCACGTGTATCTTGGTAGTAACTTCACTTGTACTCTGGCCCGTGGCTCGCGTTACAGTGACAGTTCCTTACCCACACAGGAGCACACGAGACAGCGCATGTATGCCATAGAGCATACACTACATCCCTCCCTTGAGGATAAATGAGAAAACAAACAAGTTAGTTGGTCCTTATTCAACCTTTCCAAGTTATTCATATCACATTATTGACCATTAGATAATATCTAATTTGGTACTAGTTTATAAACTTCCCTTGATTTGGTGTCTAAGTAACTGTTACAATAATGAGGAATAATTAATGGTTTAACAATAATTGTAACCTATTAGAATTAAATAATTCGATTAAGTTAAGAATTTAGAGTCAATAAATGACAGTTCTATTAATATATTTCACTAACTTTCCCTTTATCTTCGGCCTGTTCTTCCTGACCATATTACTGAACGTCGTCCATTGTCAGACTCTTTCCAGCTGTGAACATTATTCCTTCTCAGCACTTGTCTCGTTCGGTAGTTTTTTCCTGAGTTATATTCTACATTAGTACGTATGTAGTGTGGGGTTTGAGGTTGTAGTAATGAGCTGTGCTTGTTGATTTTATTCATATTCCAGAACATAGACTTTTCTCCTTCAGTCTAGTTTTATTCAGCAGCTCTTCTACTACTATCTCTTTCCCTCTTCCTTCTAAATTTTGTACTTATCTCGCACATCAAGAACAACTTCAGTACTTTACAGCCTATCTATTGACGGGGTAGTCTCTGTTCTGCCACCTCAAAATCACTTGACTTGCTTGGCGACTTGCTAGTAGGTGAGCGAGGCGTGCTTTTGTACATTAATATATATTATACTCCATCCGGCTCTTTTCCATGTCCTTTTTCTAAAACTTTTTATATCTTGAGGCTCTTTATAATGTCACAGTTTTCTCCTTTGACCTCTCCATTCTGCTAGGGCCAATACAATACGGGCACTTTATTGTAACGGACGATGGTACATTCCTCACAAAATTAATGAAACTCGTCGTTGTCAAATTGTCTCCGGTTATCCGCAATAATTGAGACGGAGTAACCTAGTTTGCTGGAAGTTTCCTTAATTTTATAATCGTTTAATTATGTTATTAATTATGTTGTGTGAACTGTCCGGCATTATTTATTTTATTTATTTATTTATAATCGTGTTTGAATGTTTGGTGCAAAATAACACAACATACCTACAACTAAAATAACAATGACAAACTATACATAAGAATTATCATCTACCAAAGCTTTATACAATTCATTTTCCAAGATTATTCAATATGTCATACAAATTCACAAAAATAAACTGGGAGCTATTCACTGTCTTGGTGATCTTAACATCTTTGTAGTGACTATTATATTAGTCAAAGATCTCGAGCTGGTAGTCGACAACACCAACAGTGTAGTGGACGCAACAGATCCATCGCTACAAAGTAGAGTGCAAATCTTGCAGAGATTGAGCAGACATCCGTGTTTTTCACTTACATGGTTCCAGCGGAAGATCAGCGTTGTGTTGCTACAACACAATAAATGCTGGGCTGGACGCCAATTTATGACAGTCATGCGTGACTGGTACTGAGAGGTACAAATTAGTTTTATCATTCTTTGTTTATGTGTGTGTGTATGTCGTTTTGTATCTGCGTTTATTGGCACAAATAAATGTTTTTTCTTTCTTTCTTTGTTGCAACACTTTTTTGCAGTCGTGTATCACGCTGCTCTTCATTGTTTTGTTTGTTGTTTTTTTTGGCCGTTATTAAGGTAGTTACATCTCTGCAATCTAGGTGTAATTAGGGTGTAGGTGCTCTTAATGTCCAACTTAATAAAATATTTAGCTTTACCAATTTTCAGTAAAAGTTTATCCATGCAGGGCAGCGCAACGGATGTTTCTTCTACACAATAGCAGCATACGCACAAAAAATCTACACATAATCACCACAGCTCCCCGTTGTCTTTCATTATGGGTACTACTCGAGAAACCAAATTCTTCAAATTATACCCTGATCGAGTAGGTCTTGGAACTTGTTTTTGAATCCTCATTCAATATGCAGCGTTATTCTCCGGTATGGTTGTGATATGTTTCTAAAACGTGCTGACGAAAACGCACGGTGTCGAATGGCTTGGTTCATACATTGTGAGTTAAGTTGAATAATTTAAGTGTTGTACTATACAAGCTTTTTATTTCAATCAACGCGACTTCGCTCGCTGATTCCGATCTGGGCTACCATAGGTATTACACTGGTCGACAGTTGTTGGTCCTCCCTCATCATTTATTCCAATTGCGGTCTCGAATGCTCCTTAATATTGACTGGAGTGCGACTTATATATGCCAGAAGAGTCTCGTTTGACTTGGTTGATTGCTATGGCTCCTATGATTTTCCAAGGTCTGTTGATAACATCCAAGGCGTTACCTCAGTCACGGTTTTTTTTTCAGGGTAATGCTGTCACCAACCGCCGTAATTTTCTTACGTTACGCGACCGATGTAAATTTATATTTCACGGTAATCTGATCGCAGAATCTGAGGTGCCCCTCCGAAGTGCAACAGCGTCGCTCATTTTCCTGCGACGACTCAATTTCGGACGCGTCCAAATGCTGTTGTGAGTGTCACGTAACCTGCATATCAGAGATGCGGTTTTTTTACCGAATTATGGCGCTGAAACTATCAGTTCTACTATTGGAAAATATCTCTGAGACACCACAAAAACGAGGCAGACCCAACAGCATTGTTAAAGTATTTTTATACTAGACACGTTAATACTTAGTCAATATACTTCTAAGTCTATACAAAACTAGCAGACGATATCCAATATAATCAAATCAAATATATTTATTTCAGGCTTATTAAAAAATTAACAAAAACCTAAACAATAAGCCCATAGCAACATAAATACCTTAAAAACTAACATACATATAAAAAAACACCTTTAGTTATCATTAAAAGTATCAGTTATCTGTAGACTATCATTTAGACACGATTCATTCATTTTCATTTAGATTTAATGAATTTTATTATTTGAACAACCAGACAATTCCAATTTAATGGGGGTTTTGACAACCAATTCCAATTTAATGGAGGTATTATTTAAACTACCAGACAATTTCCAATTTAATGGAGGCTTTCATTTGAACAACCAGACAATTCCAATTTAATGGGGGTTTTGTCAACCAATTCCAATTTAATGGAGGTATTATTTAAACTACCAGACAATTTCCAATTTAATGGCGGGTTTAACAACCCATTCAAATTTAATGGAGGTGTTCATTTGAACTACCAGACAATTTCCAATTTTATGACGGTTTTATCAACCCATTCCAATTTAATGGAGGCATTCATTTGAACTGCCAGACAATTTCCAATTTAATGGCGGTTTTGTCAACCCATTCCAATTTAATGGAGGCATTCATTTGAACTCCCAGACAATTTCCAATTTAATGGCGGTCTTGTCAACCCATTCCAATTTAATGGAGGTATTCATTTGAACTACCAGACAATTTCCAATTTAATGGCGGTTTTGTCAACCCATTCCAATTTAATGGAGGGATTCATTTGAACTGCCCGACAATTTCCAATTTAATGGCGGTCTTGTCAACCCATTCCAATTTAATGGAGGTATTCATTTGAACTACCAGACAATTTCCAATTTAATGGCGGTTTTGTCAACCCATTCCAATTTAATGGAGGCATTCATTTGAACTGCCCGACAATTTCCAATTTAATGGCGGTTTTGTCAACCCATTCCAATTTAATGGAGGCATTCATTTGAACTGCCAGACAATTTCCAATTTAATGGCGGTTTTGTCAACCCATTCCAATTTAATGGAGGCATTCATTTGAACTGCCAGACAATTTCCAATTTAATGGCGGTTTTGTCAACCCATTTCAAGTAAATGAAGCTAATTCTACTAGATAAACCCCCTAGCACACAGGGTACTTATATACCTAGTCCAGAGATTGACCGCAATCCCATAATTACTTAAGTTTAATTTAAGCAAAGTCTAGTTACTCATAACTAGACTTTGCTTAATTAGTTAGCGTGGCTTTAAATTATCTTTTAAGCAGAGGTTCGATAAATATTAACTAGTAACTACGCAAGCCGACTACTAAGTATTCCCCTTTGGGTATCGGGGCCTACGAAACCCGTGCTAAATAATCAATTTTCCTTTCCACGGTATTTAGTTTCGTGCAAATATATTTTATTCCTCAAACGAAGCAAGGCTATGTAACTAGTTTCACTGTCTACATTGTGTTGGAATTACTTGCAAAAAAAAACTCTTCGAATTATATATAAAACTATTCTCTTATCAGGCCGGTCAACTATTATAATTAAATACTTACTTTATACTCTTTGTATAAAGTTATCTGTGCTTTACTCCTTAGATATTTTTTACAAAAAGATTATTTACTCTTTGACTAAGTACCTATTATACTCTATTCAAAATGAATACGTAGTATTTATTTTTTCTATGATGACCATCACATATTACATTTATAATGCAAAATCTAGGATCGGTATTTATTGTAATTTTTTGTCTAGGATTACATGAGGCCCCACGATAGAATATGTGATGAAGTTCCAGCAATAATAAACACACCAGATTTAGGCGACCTAGGCAGCAACCCGGCCCGCCTTGTAAACCGATGATGCTCGGCGATTTTACGACAGTATCGCACGTCGGATCTTGTTCAAAAATGTGTTAGGTACCTTTCTCCTCGTCGCCACTTGTAGAGGATGTTCTATCTCCTCCTACATCACCGTAAGTCCCTCACTGGCTCGGCAATGCCCACGTGTATCTTGGTAGTAACTTCACTTGTACTCTGGCCCGTGGCTCGCGTTACAGTGACAGTTCCTTACCCACACAGGAGCACACGAGACAGCGCATGTATGCCATAGAGCATACACTACAGTTACATCGTGTTAAATTTATTAAATTTATTTACATTGACGACTATCAATAGATAAGTGTGAATACACACGATGTAGGTAGTGTAGCTCAACCTTATTAAGTACTCCATGCCCTACATATTAATAGGCAGGTAGGTAGGTACCCTCAAATACGTTCGGTGAACGAATACGATGTTGTCAATCATCATAACTGGACTTGGAACAATTAGTGATCGGGGCCAATCACAGACATCATTGATTGATCAATTGGTCGAAGACAAATAGGGCAACCATTGACGGGTACATAGGGAAGACTTGATACGTATTTGACACAAAAAATACTTTGGATAGCAATTCTTACTAAAACGATTTGGTAATTAGACAAGCTTTTTTTTTATCATACAAATCCTACTGCGAAAGTTCTGATGCACTGTAACAGCTGTAACTATTTCAATAAGGAACAGTACAAGGATAAGTTATAACACAAGTTGATGATTTTAATGTAATTTCTTGATTATTTCTGCCGCAAAGCAGTAGTGCTCGCATTGCTGTGTTCCGGTTTGAAGGGTAAGGGTGCCGGTGAAATTACAGGCACATGAGACTTTTCATCTTTATGTCTCAGGGTGGCGGGCGCAGTGCAATGGCACATAGGTTGCGTCCTAGGTGGACGTGATCTATGAGGTAATGCACTGTTCATATAGGCAGAGGTTACCGCTTAACATCAGGTGGGGCTATGTATGTACTAATTAATTAATTAATTAAATAAATAAGTCTACAATTGTTACGACCTAAATAACGCATTACGCCATTGTTTAGTAAATGATGTTCCTCTGGGAAACATTTACCGGAAAATTCCTACTGGTATCATTATGCATTAGGTTACCAATATCCTTGGATCTGCCCGCGACTGTACCTCGGAATATTGTTAGCGTTTTTTTTTTTTTTTTTTTTTTTTTTAAATTTTACTAATAGGCAAACTAGTTTACGGCCCACCTGATATGGACCTGGTCACCGTCGCTTATAGACATCGGCAACACCAGGGGTATTGTCGATGTCCTGAAGGAATTTTCTTTCACATTTTTCTTGAAGCGACACATGTTGTGTTTATATAACATAACCCAACAGTGACATACATAGTCCTGATCCCACACTAGAATCCTTTGTATCGTGGATAAATACGAGGACCATAGTACCATAACACTCAAACTAGGAAAAAATATTTGCAGATCATATAAAAAAAACCGCAGCGGGAATCGAACCCGCAACCTTTCAGCCACTCGCCTGCCGTACCACAGAGGTCGTCCAACCGCACCAACTTCGTAGCAGCGTATTCCTAGTCAGCGTATAGCGGCCTAGTCAGCGTATAGCGGCCATCTTGCAGTAATGTGCTACGTGAACTTTCTAGGATTTTTAATTTATTTTGAACTAGCTAAAGTAGGCAAGGCACGCTTTTTCATAATGTTTGAGTGAAGATAGATAGATAGAAACAAGTACAAAGTTTTGCACATAAAAAAGAAGTACAAAGGATAACTTAATGCTAGAAATCATTCTCCTACCTCATTCATTGTTCACAAGTGGTTCTGCCGGAAGACCAGCGTTGGTTGCTAGCTTGCTGTCAACCAACTCATGCTGAGGCAGAGCCATTTTGTTACTTGAGTTACACCTCGTACCTTCATATCTGTTTCTTCTTAGTGTGTTCTGTGTTTCTGTGTAGCTCTTGTATACAAATAAATATATATTCTTTCTTATTCTTTCTTTCTTTTTCATTATTAAGCATTCATTACCTTGGAGTAATGCGGAAAAAAGATGTATCGGTAGTGCAAAAAACCCGAAATAGAGGATAAGGTTAAAGAAAATTAACAAAAAAAATAAAATAATTGCCGAAATTATAAAATGGACTGATACATATCATTAATATGTGCATTATGTTTTTTTTCTATTTTAATGGGCTTATAACGCATAATATATTGTAATTATTTTTGGATCACCTCAGCTACCTTTAGATCGTTTGCAATGGTCTACAGGTCATCTGCTTAATTTGTTTTTTTTCAATTTTGTACATTCCTACTTGTTCATTTGTATTATTCTTTCTGTAAATAAATAAGTTTTTTAATGACAAAATTAAATTGTAATACAAAAGACGTGATGATAGATAAAAAAACTATTAAGAAGCTTGTATCAAACATCTTCTAATTAAAGCGTAAAATTAAACAAAATAAAATAAACCTTACCACTTCAGTTATAAAGACTTATTTTAAACAACAGATATCGCTTAAAGATATTATCAACACATGTGTTACTAACTGACAAATGTTAAATTGTCTAAAAATTAATTCCAAATTACACAAAACATCAGTCTTTAACAATTAACGAAATAACAAAGGAACAAAGATTGAAAAGATAAGGGTCGCTGATAATATAATTATAGGGTAGCCACAAACAAAATGTTTGAAAAAAGTAGCTTAATATGTATTATATTTGTTCTGTTACGACGGCGCCGTATAAGTACCACCACAGAATAAATAATAGTATGTATCACTAACCGAATAAAAAAAGGCTTACTTATTTTATGGATCTATAACCATAGAACTATATACGACGGGGTTTTAATAACATTATTATTATCACATTTGATTTTATATAAACCAAAAAATACCTATATACTTATACTTACCCCCTTATTCATAATCATTTTATGAACCTACTAGCGACTCGCCCCGGCTTCGCACGGGTAGCCCCAGATACCCCCCCCTCCCCCCTATGTGCTTCTCCTGTTTCTAAGCTACCTCCCCACCAATTTTCAGCCAAATCGGTTTACCCGTTCTTGAGTTATAAGTGGTGTAACTAACATGTCTTTGTTTTATATATATAGATTTTAGTTAAAATAGCTTTTGTTTTGTTCGCTCTGATGTAAAATGACATACGCCAAAAGAAGACAAAAGCTATTTTTGTTATCAAAGGTTTAATCTGTTTGTGTGTGGTATGGTGTTTGTATCTGTAGTGAATAAGGTGATATGTTTACATACTATACATATAGTTATAGCTATGTAGGTAGCTAGATAATTTGGGTAAGGGTACCTAAAATAAACATTTTAAAAACTCAATCAACAAAACACAATAATGGAAAAAAACTAAAAATATTCGGCCTTTCCATCATTTCATTAAGGAACCAAAAAACAACGTTTCGATGGGTTCCTCCCCTCGCGTGTCAACTTTGTTGTAGACCTTTTTATACGTAACATTATAAAAAGTTGATACATCACGCGAGCCTAGAAACATGGCTCAGAATTATAAATACGTTTTTCATTGTAAGTTATTTAACTAGACCAGGTTTTATAAACCTTGCACTTGCAGCCTCTGGACCAATTATACGCAGACAGCATACAATGCCTTACGCGTTCAGGGTGCTGGTGGGGTGGCCTCGTTTCTGCAGCGCCTCTGGCATGTTTGCGGAAAGCAGAGTTGATGGCTTCCATAGCATCATGCGCAAGAGGTGTGCGTCAATGAGGGGAAGGGTCCGTGGAAGCCCGAACAGCATCGTGAACGCGTTGTCGGGCAGGTGGGACTGTCCTATAGCAAACCGCTGGATGCGCCTGCATGTTGGGTTTGCGAAAAATGTTTTTATTTAATTTTTTTAATTGTAAATGTGTCTCTCTACTAACATTATCATAAGCGCGACTAACAAAATATGGACAATGTCTGAAATAAATAAATTGAATTGAATTGAATTGAATTGATAAACAAGTTTGCATGTTGAAGATGAATTTAAATTAGTATTTGGCAACAAGCTGATCAAAATGAGCCCAAACACTGCCATTCGAGGAGTTCCGTTGTCTACCTTCCGTTTCCATCGTCAGATCAGTTTGCTGTTCAACGCTATAGGTTCAAGGAAAATTTTTGTATCAGGTGTAGAAGGCGAGCTCACGTTCTGCACCGTGTTTTATTTTATTTTTTATTACCTATTTATTGTTTTTGTGTATTTTTGTATGTTTTCATTTACGTGTGTTCCATACATGATATTGATGTATGAAGTGTCAATAAAGAAAAAACAAGCCTAAATATTATTTCTATACTTAATAACCTTTGTTAGTAATGATCGTGTAAGGAATAAATGCTTTTCTATTTTATTTTTAATATTTATGGTAGGTACATCTAAAAAACTGGGGGGTCTCTGTTTTTTTTGCTGTGGATTGTCAAATGAAAGATGATAAATTCTGAGTTCATTGACATTTTTATATTCATTTTGCATTAAGATATACTTTGAAAAATATTGTATAATACATACTTATTTACTACTTAGGTCCTTACCTAATGTTGTGGCTCACCATGTCAAGCATGCCTAAAGACCAGGCTTCACTTTTTTCGTACGCCGAGTTCTGTCTGTACTTCTCTATTTGTCTGAGGTCCAAAATAACAACAGTTAGGTACAACGCTTGAAATACTCGTAGTATCGTAAAGGTTACAGCGAGTTAAACATAAGTGTCATCACGTCCCTGGCCGCAAACTCACAATGTAACGCATCACTAACATTCCAAATTACTACAATGTGCAGAAATATGTCGTCGCAAACGTTCCCGCCTTAATCCCTATTGTGCTAAAATGAAATTGTTAGTACGTTGTGCGACCTCGGCACACGAGGAGTAATACCTAGTAGGTACAGAAATTTCACTATTTCGTCAAAAGACACTATGTATGAATCTGTGGCACGCACGTGAAAAATATAAAACTGTTGGTCTAGTGCTTAACTGAGTCAGCTCCTTAGGTATGGGAACAGTACGGGGGGTTCGTTTACATTATGTTACATGTCATCCGATAATTTGAGAGACGAAAACACCCCTCCCGTACCGCTCCCATCCCTCAGGGACGGACTGACTCAGTTAAGCGCTAGACCTTCAGCTGCCGTATTTTAGCTGACTCAATTGTACAGTTCACTATATTTCTATTAATATAAATACTATATCGGCTCGCTACGCACCCACCACGTCCTTCCTGCACTGCGGTTGATACTCCACTCCCGGAGGTACCTACCCCGCTTCCGTGCCAGCTTCAGCGTGATGTGCCGTCCGAGACAACAGAATCACTCAAATTGATATCTAATTTAATCTATTAATGTAAACAGATTATACTAATTTACCAATACACTACATCAATAGTCCCTCCGTGGGCCAATATATGATCTTGAAGATCCTGATGATGCAATCACTGCCACTAATGCGGTGGCGATGTCGTAGTCACGCCAGAGCAAACACTTAACCGATACAACGACCCCGCCGGCGTGGTCGACGAGTCTCTTCTATGCCTACAGTAGGTACCTCGCGCCTACAACCAGTACAAGTACGTTCCCGGACGTTTTTCTCCACTCCCAATCTGTAACGGCCCATGCTGAGGGCCCCCGTTTCTAGAATATGGTTTTCAAACAGACAGACGCTATGATGTAAGCAGATACTATGCAGTGAAGCGTATGAGCGATATTGACCGCGCGTAACAGCATAATTCCATTTGATAAAACTAGACGATCAGTACCGGTCAGAACATCGATTTTTCGGAATTCGAATTTCTCGCTTCGTAGCAATATCGTCTCTAAAGTCAGTACCGTTAAGGTCATTTTATATTGAAAGTAGATTTACAGTGACGTAGCGTTAGAACCCCTGGCCGTAATAAGCCAGCTTCGCCCCAGAATGCCGTGAGTCGTATCTAACGGCCCTGCAATTAGTACGTCGCGTGAAACTCGCGTGCGTTACAAGATTCGATATAATAAGGTCTAAGCACGACAGAATGGCCCGCCTTCGAGAATTCGAGGAGCCATTTGCCTGAAAGGTTGTCTGAATATTATTTGGCAGAAAACTATTCGCCGAAGTATTACTTGTAAGAGTAACAACAGGTGCATTTTAATTTTAACGATTTTTGGTAAGGCAGTATGGTTTTTTTTAGGCGGTCAGATAATTATCATCATTATCATCTAGATTTTAGAATTGGCTGTACCTTTGGGTTAGTTGGCACATAATTTTATTCAATCTAAACATTCGAATTATTATGTGGACCTCAAAATAACGGCACGAAACGGCACGAAACGGCACTATGCCTATACTTGCTTAGGTGCGATGCGGGCAACACCCATCGGGGTGCTGTTCCGTGCCGATGAGAGCGGACCAACCTTAAATAGACGAAGTAAAATTCGGTGAAATGAAATCGGCGAAATATCCTTCAGAATAAAGCACATCTGAATTTTAATAAAGCTCAAACCGCTAAAGAAAACAAATACTCAGGTAGTAAATTACAGCTAAAATACTGACCGGCGGCACCGGCTACATTAAATAGGCTTTCTGAGGTTTTCAACACGAAAACACTTTTAGCTGAAAGCCAGACGCATTTAAAAGAATAAGTTGATTTACGTATTAATAAGTAGGTAATGAAAACATATTTTTTGACTAAGTAATTGTTATTATAAACCTTGGACTGAATTCACTTTGACTTCTTGCTTTGAAACCGCTTATATGTAACCACACCAATTTCTTGTTCTTGTCAAAAACAAGCATTAGGTATATGCTTCGACCAAAGTTACGTCGATGGGTATATGCTTCGACCAAAGTAGGTATATGGACGGTTTGCGGTTGATAAAAAAATATATGTCAATCTTCATAATATTTCCAAGGGCATGATAAAGCCCAAAACATGATGTTGATAAATTTATCGGCGATATTATCATAATATTTTTTTATCGAGAAATTTCTTGATGATTACGTGAACTAACAATAAAATACGCCTATAACGTATTGTTACGCGCCAACACAGAATGAATATGGCACCACAGATAAAGTCATTCGGCAACTCATTTAGAGCCTCGTAACGCCATCTATTGACGAGTAGCTGAACCTGTGGCTCTACCCGTAGAGTGAAGATGTGTCAGAGAAGTGTGGCGGGAGCCTGTTATCCTGTTGTTAGAGCAGGATAGATATAGTTCCCGATAGTTCTAGACTATGGTAGACGTTTCTAAAGATTGCTCGTAATTGTTAGAATATTCGAGACTCTGAGACGCTCGTATATAAAGTCGTAAATTAATTCTTGGAGGGCAGTTGACTACTAGCTAAGTGTGTGAAGTAATCAAGAGACCTGAGAGGGATAATTTAGAACAGCGTAGTATAGTGCAAGTAAAGTGGTGAGAGTGATAATTTTGAATAGTGCGGTTAACGGAAGTGTGAATTTGTGCTTTTTGGATTATTTTATTAAAAAGTGTTAATTTGTTCACCGGTGTTTTAAGAGTTTATTTTATCCTGAACCCTAGCTCGTAACAAATTGGTGTCAGAAGTGGGATAAAATAATGCCGGTACTTCCAAAGGACGATACGGAAGGTATCAGGACGCGCAGTCAACGGCAGTTGGAAATGGATGTCAGGCGACTTGAAGGTTCACCATCACAAGTGCGTCGCCAGATTCCTGACCCAATGGTGGAGCCAGCTGCTGGATCATCCGGGGTTTCACCACCTTCAGCGGTCCAAGCTCCCGCTTCAATTGATTTTGCTGCTTTAATGGCAATGCTTCAGGAGCAGGCCCGTCGGCAGGAGGAGCAGGCTCAACGCCTTGAGGAGCATCTGCGCCGTGATAAAGAGGAGCAGGCTCAACGCCTTGAGGAGCATCTGCGCCGTGATAAAGAGGAGCAGGCTCAACGCCTTGAGGAGTATCTGCGCCGTGATAAAGAGGAGCAGGCCCGTCGGCAGGAGGAGCAGGTTCAACGCCTTGAGGAGCAACTGCGCCGCGATAAGGAGGAACAGACTCGCCTCATAAGGGACTTGTACGTGACTATTGGGAAAGAACTCCGGGATGTAAAAGATCAGGTACAAAACCAAGAGAGTCGCATCTCCAACGCTGAAACCCAGATCGCCGATGTTAAAAAGGCTCTGGGTGTGCTGAAGTCTGGAGATGGGAACGTGGCTTCAGTGGTTGCTACACCTACAGTCAGAGGCTTCAAGGTGCCGACGTTTGATGGAAGCTCTTCGTGGTCAGCCTACAAGATCCAGTTTGAGGCCGTTGTCAAGGCCAACGGATGGACCACAGCGCAGGCCATGACTGCCCTTACTCTACGCCTTCGTGACCAGGCGCTTACCATTTTAGAGGCCCTCGGAAAGGAATTCAGCTACGAACAGCTGCTCGAAGCATTGGAATCCCGCTATGGTGATGCACATCTGGAGCACGTGTTCCGCGCTCAATTAAAGGAGAGAGCGCAGCGACATTCTGAGAACCTACAGCAGTGGGCTCTCGAAATAGAAAAGCTGGTTCGAAAGGCATATCAATCGTCACCTGTACTCATCGACGGTAATTTAGTCCAAGCCTTTGTCGATGGAATACGTGACCTTGAAGTACGGGCTGCTGTAAGACTTGGGCACCACGAATCTTTGAAGAACGCTTTGGCGCATGGGAGGTGGAGGCCGTACGTCAGGACCATCGAGTGCACCGCATCAGGGAAATGGAGGCATCTCCTAACCGTGACAACCGTCCGAAATTTAGCCCTAGATGCTACGTGTGTGGGGAAAAGGGTCATCTAAGGTCTAGTTGCCCCAAACGGGTGATCGAAAGGAAAGTTCGATCTCAGGAAGACCGGGTGGTTGGCCTCCACCTACAACCAGCAGGGAAACGAGTAAGCGCCAGTACTGCGGGGCGAGTGCTGGCCGGTTTTAGAAGAGCCCCAAGAATTTTGATCTCACAAGACCATGATGGTAACGCGGATGCGCTACCAGGAAGACCTGGTCCGGATATGGGACGGACCATACCGTGTTGTGACCAGGATTAAAGATGTCACGTACCGAATTCAGAAGGGGCTGCGAAGTACACCTAAGATTGTACATGTAGATAGATTGGTGCGATATTATGGGTCTAACGATGCTCGGGACGAGCACGTCTAAGGAGGGGGCAATGTTACGCGCCAACACAGAATGAATATGGCACCACAGATAAAGTCATTCGGCAACTCATTTAGAGCCTCGTAACGCCATCTATTGACGAGTAGCTGAACCTGTGGCTCTACCCATAGAGTGAAGATGTGTCAGAGAAGTGTGGCGGGAGCCTGTTATCCTGTTGTTAGAGCAGGATAGATATAGTTCCCGATAGTTCTAGACTATGGTAGACGTTTCTACAGATTGCTCGTAATTGTTAGAATATTCGAGACTCTGAGACGCTCGTATATAAAGTCGTAAATTAATTCTTGGAGGGCAGTTGACTACTAGCTAAGTGTGTGAAGTAATCAAGAGACCTGAGAGGGATAATTTAGAACAGCGTAGTATAGTGCAAGTAAAGTGGTGAGAGTGATAATTTTGAATAGTGCGGTTAACGGAAGTGTGAATTTGTGCTTTTTGGATTATTTTATTAAAAAGTGTTAATTTGTTCACCGGTGTTTTAAGAGTTTATTTTATCCTGAACCCTAGCTCGTAACAGTATATTTATACTACCTATGAACATACATTGATAAAATTAATAAGACTAAAAAATAATATATTTTAGTACATAGCTGTTTTTTTTTTTTTTATTAAATAAAAACTATTATAAGCCGCAAATATTTGTTTAAATACAGTTGCACGATTTTAGTTGCGGGAGCGCTATTCTGCCACTTTCTTACTTACCTAAACTTTACTGAGTTAGATATTGACGGAGTTTGGCTATTACCTGACTCTTAAAAAACAATTTAAGCATTACTTCAAATTGAAATAGACAAGTATGCCATTTAAATTTTAAGAGTTAGGTAGGTACTATGAGATGAAAAAGCTTCACTGTACCTACTGGACTTGAAATACGTTTGTATGAAAACAGCGTGCTGAGTATATGATATTCCTGCACAAACGTACAAAACCTTCTGAAGCGTAAACACACAGTGTAATTGTATTTATTTTAAAATTAAAATTGTTCATTGCACGGGTTCACGGAGACGCGGCCATTATTCATAGTCGAAACACGTTATTTAATTTGCGATGTACGGCAACAGACGCAGCCAAATAAACGGATAGCGCTGCCTGTTTGGACGCGGCGTTATGGCTGGTTCACACGGGCTTAGTAGCTAAGTGCTTAGTACTTGTCACTAATACTAAGTTCCAATGTGTAAACTGTGAGATAAGTGCTTAGTATTAGTGTTTGTGAATAGTGCAAGTGAATAGAAATCTTTCTTATTTACTAAGTGACAAGTCGATACCTGACCTCGTGTTGTCGCTTGCTGACCTTGTGTAAACAGCTCGATAAGTTAGTTAGTGACAAGTTTAAACACACTGCGCAAAATCAGGCGGAGTCGTTCCATTTCGAATGTCTGGTCACTAATACCTGCTACTAACTCCAACGTGTAAACGTTTACTTCTCACTTTTCATATTGGGGCTTAGTGTTGTGACAAGTACTAAGCTCTTAGATACTAAGCCCGTGTAAACCGGCCATTTCACTTATAACTGGATTTGCTTTGTGAAATTCTACAAACAGACGCTCTAACGGGACAAGAGTTACATAATTTCTAAATAAATTATGACGTTAAACGAACGTGAAACTACGACCGTGAGTCCGTGAGGCGCTGTTTATTAAAGCGCAACGCTGATAAACACCAACGAATTTATCTTTGCCACGCCACGTCATAAATTAAGGCTTATGCACCGCTCCGAAGGAGGAAATTAAGAAAACGCGAGCTGCCTTCACGGAAACACTGCATTAATCTTGAAAAACCATTTCGCTGCAGCTCATCGCTCACCCCTCGTTATCTCCAGTTTCAAAAAACTTGCGGCCACTTGTTATTTGCACAAATGACCTTTGCACGGTGCTAGCGAGAGGTGCAATAACTCGATTTGTGAATAAATGGCTGTTGGTCTACGTCCCGACCCACTTTCACTATTAGAGTGGAAGCGGGAAATTCCGAGCCACATTTCCATCGCTGCGTTAGTTACGCCGTAAAGTTTCCGCACTAAAATTAAAGCTGCAATATAAGAGGTTTAAAAGGGGATTTTCGATGCAGATTCGATGTTTGCAGGCGATGCGGTACAAGGAGGTTTTTGTTTCGAGAGCGAACTCTGACTGCGCTATTCCCCGGATTTGGAGCGTTGTTCGAATGAAAAATGGCGGCTTAGCTGTCAAAATGGTTATTGATGCGAGAGCTCAAAATTTACTTTTACCGATGTTGGATTAGCAAATGCGAGGCACGCGTGAGCCCGACTCCCCAACACTGAAACGATGCGCAGACGGGCTTTATATTTTTACTCCATTTATTCCAATTCCCTCCGCACGCTTTTCTCAATCTTTTTAGCGTGTGATTTGTAAGTTTACCCCGTATCAACGGAGTGTTATTCTCAGAGCTTTACATTTTATACTAAAAATAGTCTTTACTTCGTTCTCTAGTGGATTGCTAATCTTATGAGGTTCCAGTCTGCGGTTGCGGCTTTCCCCCACCAATTAGCTGTGATAGGTTCTGCTTAATTCCCGTATTGTGGCGAGTGGTGGCAAGCGAGCGGGTTAGTGCCCCAGGAGGCGTGATAAGTGCCACTAAGTTACGGCCGGCGGCCTTCGAAACCTCGATGCCTCGACCACAGAAGCAGTCGTAGTACTATCGTACACTGAATTTCTCTCAGACACTCAGATATAATCTATGGCACTCACGATGAATGTGCACGCGAGTGCAAGACAACTCAAATCAAGACATACCGCTAGTTCGATCTATGGTCTGATGACATTGTGAAGACTGTGGATCCGAATGGGGCAAATCCACGAGAAACCACGTGTTAGAGAAGGAATATGCGATGGGCGTTCGTTATCGGCTGATAAGATAGAAGAGCACCATCAGTAGTCACAGGATTTTCAGCGGGTAAGCATGGCTCTCATTTTGATGATCATCATCTGGACGATCAAAGTCCAATGGATCATTCTCAAACGATCAAACAGGAACTACTCCTCATTCCATGCTAAGTTAAATCTAAAATCAGCGAAATTAACATAGATTTAAATATCAAGATGAAGTCGATCTACAAAATTTTCATTTTTAAACCCAAACTAAAGGAGGTGCTTTAAGTTTATGGCCATAATGTGTCTGACTTTCTGTATACATGTATTTTTTGTCACGTAGCTCCAGGACGGGTGCTTTAATTTCATTTCGGTTTTTTTTTTGTATCGAATGTGATGACGATGGTGATGATGACATGACAGTTTGTTTGGTGGAAATTGTTGTAGAAGTTTCCAGGCTTGCTATTTTTTTTTGCAAAAACCAGCTGGTAGCACTTTCTATTTTATCCTTTAGCGACATTTATAGTCATGAATGGAATAATTAGCTTTGGGACCCAACATTATGCGTGCTAAACACCAATGTGCTACCGTTCCGTTTTTCAATTTGAATAACGCCCCCCGTCCTTTTTTCTGTTTTCCATTAGAACATATCTGGATTATCATAAAAACGGCTGCACCAATTTCCACCAAACAAAGCTAAGAACAATACAGCTAACACCAGCATTCATACAAAAAAAAACTCTAAACACTATCGGTCGCATGCGAACTAAGTCATAGACTGGTTGTCGTTGGTAACTCGCATCCGATTTTGCACCGCTGAATTGGTGCCATTAAAAACATGTCATCCTCCATGTCTAAACTACTAATATAATTATGTCTATGGAAATAAAGCTTATATTTCATTAAAATCCAATTTGAAGTGATAGAGGCCTCAGCCTGGCTCGGCTCCTCGAGAAGCGATGCCGGAATGATTGCGGAATAGTCCAGTGTTTCGAGTAGACGATTAATATGCTCGGAGTGGAACGCCCAGCTATCTATCATCTCTATGGTCGGCGTAATCGCCCTTCGGTCTATTGTTTAAAGGGATTGTGTTTAAGATGTTTATGCCTCTGAGCACAACCTTACATAATTATATCAGGTACTTATTTTCTAGAGAAAAGTTATTGTAATTTTCGTTTTGTGCAATAACTCGGGGCCTACTCTCGACAAGAATGAATGTCCATATGGGTGGTTATGCGGGTTCGAAGAGTTACTACTGTTAGTTAGAGGTTTTGGGACACGTCAGTTTCATGAATATCTTTTTACGAGCTTTTAATTTAACTTGCAATGTAGGTATGTCTGGGTGGAATCTTGCAACTGAATTTTAAAGCAGTTATCCTCAACCGATTGAGATGATATTTTGCATACCCGATGACAATGCAATATTATGGTGACAGCGAGCTGATCTGAAGATGGAGACGGAAGGTGGACAACGGAACTCCTCGAGGGATAGGCAGGCAGGCCGTGTTTAGGCTCATTTTGATAAGCACACGGTTACGAACACTAATTTAAAAAAAAACTTGTGTTGAAAAATACAACTTATTTTACTGTTTTTAATGTCAAAATAAACAAGTTTTAATTTTTAATACTGTTTCCTTCCTTGAAGTTAATAAATAGATATTTTATTCATCTAGGTAACATAATATTCGTCAGAGTTCTCGTTCGGAAATGAGCAGATTTCAGCAACATCGGTGAATAACGACAACCCCTTATTATACGGACTCCTAAGAGGTAATCTACGCACGTAATTCACAAGTTTTTGGGCCTTTCTGAACGTAGCGTACTAGGGTTGATATTTTATCACGCGATATGAGAAAGAAACGTTCTTAGAGAAACAAGCCTCAATTTATATGAGATAATCTTTTGGACTATCAGAAGCTTAGTATTTGGTGAAAAATATGTTTATCAAAACAATATGGGTTTCTTCAAAGCTAGAGTGAATAGGTGCCTTCTAGAACTTCGTGCTTCATCTGCGGCCACATCGTCACTTACCAACAGGTGAGATCGTGGTCAAACAAAGGACAATCATAGTTACAAAAAAAAAATATTTACCGAAATTAGTTATCGGAACTCAAAATGAGCATAATCACTGCCAGGCTACGTGTAATCATCGAGAAGTTCCGTTTTCCACCTTCCGTCTCCATCAACCGATCAGCGCAATGTCACCATTATATTGTATAGTCATCGGAATGCAAAATTTCAGCTCAATCGGTTAGGAGGAACTGGTTTAAAATTCAATTTCAAGATTTGTCGTTCATAGACTTAGAAACAGGAAAGCAGTTAAGTAAATAAATTGACGTAATAGTTGATTGGAAAAAGGCGTATTTTAATTTAGTTTTCAGTCATCCATCATCTTCGTCAGGATTTCAATAATATACATATATACAAAGACACACGCCTTTTTCCCCGAAAGGGTAGACACAGCCTCAAGTGGGCCTTTTTTTCACCGTGGGTGGCACCATCGTGGGAAATAGACGTGACTTCATCGCCACCACTGCATCCCACGACTGACTCTGCTAACGCTTTCTTCCAGTAATACAAAGCAGCCAGGACAAATTTTATACCAACTCCTTACAAACAAGTCCGGGTCTCCGAATTTTCCTTACTAAAAAACTACCGTTTAAGACCTCAACTTATCGGCCAACCGAGATACCTACAGATTTTAGATTAGGCCTCAAATAAAACAATCAAATGTGAATTTAAAACATCGCAAGGAAACCATGTTTTACCATGCCTTTGGAGTCTACCATCCGGCACTTAACAATTCGATAACTTCGGAATCGTTTACAGCCCTGGAGACTGGAGTGTACCTTGGGAGAGGGGTCAGCCGTGCCGGGAATCTCTAATAGGGCGATAAAAACTGGGGTATGGGGTAGATTGGAGTAAGAAAGTGGTAGAGAGTGGCCTTGAGTCTGCCATAACTGGGAATTGCGCCACCTTCTGAGCACCATCATACGTATTAGACCTACATCTCTGCATTCAGTCCTGTCCTAGTGTACTGTTATTAACTCTATTTAAAATTATCATTGTAAACATCGCGTATATGGATGCTCAACTTCTTCTGTCACTATATTGTCACTATAATCCCGTAGTTCGCTTTTGCGACATCTACGGGAGGAGACGGAGGGGTCCATTCTTAGGCCGGACACCACGGTCAACATATTACATTATACATAACTACACATATACATACAACATATTAGTATACACTTATAATTATAAGTTATGGCTTCCGTCAGTTCATACCGTTACAATAAGTGTGCTCTAAATTCCTCTGAGGCAAAAAGCATTTCTTTGAGGAAATTAGTTGTCACATTTGGTACTGCGCCTGGGTACTGATTAACAGTTCGAGAAGCGTGTTCGGAACGCGCGCTAATTATCAGTCAGTGTTTGGTTTCTGAACGCAGCTTGGAGGGAAGTTTGCGCTTGGAATAGGTACGAGCGACGTAGGTAGGTACGTGAATTGGTAAATGTAGATGCAAATAGTTAATTAGTTGTTTGCTTGGTTCTTGCTAATAAGTATTTAATGTAAGTTACTACTACTGCTGCAGTTGTGTGTGGTGAGTTCTGTCTAAAAATAGACCACTTGTTCTCTTCCCCTAAATGTCGTAAAAATTGAATAAAGGATTATACCAGGGGATATGCAGCAGCATTCACCTAAGTAATCAACACCATACATGCATACATACATACATACATACAGAAGACACACGCCATTCTCCCTGAAGGGGTAGGCAGAGCCTCAATATTGCGCTTATAATTTTTTCAAATAGAAAAATCGGTTGGTGCATGTCCGGGATTTGAACCCATGACCTTAGGTTCAGAAGTTGGGGTCCCTACTATATCATCAGCTAATGCTCATTAATATCATCATGATTAGCCTAAATCAAACATAAAAAAATGTGATGTATGGTGTTGTATTCTACGCCAAGGCTTTCCCTTGGTTTTCACGGACGTTTCAAATCATGCGCTAATAGATGGCGCTGCTTTGAACCTAGCATTCAAAATAAAGTGAAATGTCAAAGTCAACAACGTAGTGATATATTTTCGTGGTATTTTGTTACCATCACACAAAAGCAAAGACAATGCATTTTTTAATTTTGACAAGCATACTTAAGTCAGCGCCATCTATCGAGCCAAATTGAACTACTTTTTTTTAAAATTCTAAAATGAAAAACCCCCTAATAGTTCCATAAGTTTCAACTAATCTTATCTTAGGTAACCAAAAAAACTATTTAATTGGAAAGCGATAGACGCATTTTTATACCAAAATATTACCAAAAACTAAGTACTTCGAGCTTTGTCATGATGTTTTAAATTATTGTTTGTTTTTTTTGTTTTTATTAATGCATGAGGCAACATCATCTCAATCATCAGCATGTAGAATTCCACTGCTGCACATAGGCCTCCACCTTAGAATGCCACGATAAACGGTCTTGTGCCGCATCCTTCCACTGACTTCCACGATCTTTATAATGTCCTTGGTCTATTGAGAAAAGAGCCTTCCTAGACTGCATTGTTACAGTTCGTGGTCGCCACTTAAAAAACGTTGAAAAAATAAATTGAGCTAAAAATTACATTTTTAAGGCAAGGTGACTTTATTATAATAAATTGTAAAAACAGCGTGAGATTCGCAGACCTGGCAAATTAAGTTTCGCGTAGCTAATTATGAGTAAGTTCTTGTCGTACCGACTGTTAGTTATTCTATGCTTCAGTTATTTCGTGAGATTTTTCTTTAGCATTTTTTCGGTTTTCGGCTTTCATGTAATCATGTAAGAAGTTGTTAAAAGAAAATAATTAGGCAGTAATGTAATGGCCCGTGGGAGATCAGCTTCTGATAAAGTTATAAAGGTTTTTTTTTTATTCTACTTGAATGACGGAACAAGCTGATTGGCCCACCTGATGTTAAGCGGTAAGCTCTGCCTATGAACAGTGCATTACCTCATCGGTCACGTCCACCTAGGACGCGCCCTATGTTCTATTCTAGGTATTTCTATATCTGCTTATTTCTTCTGTGAAGAAAATTATATAGACTTTCGATTCCACATATTATTATTATTACAGAGTATTTCATAAAACGTCCTTGAAATGGGACTAAACCCAATCCGAAGATTTTGTCCTATTTATGTACCTATCTTAGTGAAAATTCTAGTGATCATCATCAGCCCGTAGAAGAGCACTACTTTTTTTTTGTATACTACTTGGAATGACCGACTACTGGACAAGGCATCCCCCATATAATGCAATGATTTGCCATAATCACTATGCTTGGCAGGCGGATTGGTGATAGCTGGTGATAAAGGTGCATTTTTCGGGAGTGTTCTTAGCTATGTTTGATCAAAATTGGTTCAGCCGTTTCATTGGGTTGAGGGTTTTTTATTTTTTACAAAGTTAATTACTTGTCTCTATCCATATGTGCCGTTCCATGTAAATATTTTTTCTATGTTTCTTTCTTTTTTTCTTTGAATCCCTTAGACGGCCTTAACGAAATCCACGCGAGGAGTCCCTTCCCTAGGGTTTATTCTAGGCCAACAACAGCCATTTCAGTGAGAAGTTATTTATACTCTATTCGCCCATATTCCTCCTTTGTGTACCTCTGTGGCGCGGCGGCCGAACGTTCGCCTGCGACGCAGGAGGTTGCGGGTTCGATTCCCGCCTCGGAAAAAAAATTTGTGCTATCTGCAGATATTTGTTCAGGGTGTTCTGGGTATTTTCTATATATAATAAAAAATATCTATCTATATGTAATATATTGTATTAAGTATATCAGTTGTCTAGTACCTATAACACAAGCTCTGCTTAGCTTGGGGCTAGATAATGTTGTATGAACTGTCCAGCATTATTTATTTATTGATTTGGTAAAATACGTTAGTATGAAAAAGCAACCATAAGAAAAATCACCTACGACAAAAACGTTTGGCCTAGGGTCATGTTCCAGATTCTTCGAATCTTTGATAGATTATTTATAAATCCCGAACGATCATTTCAAGCCATTTCTACGTCAATCCAATCCAATTTGGAGCAAAACCCAGCATTAATTATAAGAAAACGAACGCTTCATTATACAAATTGAACAATATCCGTTTCAACCGAATTATAGCAGATTATAGGATCTAATTTACGCTGTGGGGATATTCTTAGTTGAAAGACGTGGAATTAGGTACATGCTCTTCATAATATAGGTGAATAGGTAATTAGAACATTGGTTCAATTCGAGGATCTTTCAAATAATCAACACAATACAAACAAATAAATAATGGCCCGTGGGAGATCAGCTTATGATAAACTTATAAAGGTTTTTTTTTTATTCTACTTGAATTACGGAACAAGCATTATGGGCCCACCTGAAGTTAAGCGGTAACCTCTGCCTATGAACAGTGCATTACCTCATAGGACCCGTTCACCTAGGACGCACCCTAGGTGACATTGCACTGCGCCCGACACCCTGAGACATAAAGATGAAAAGTCTCATGTGCCTTACCCTTCAAACTGGAACACAGCAATGCGAGCACTACTGCTTTGCGTCAGAAATAGGTATGTTGGTAGTACTTCCCCGGACGAACTCTGTCACAAAAAAGCTCTACTACTACTACTAGAATAACTATTAATAACTACACGTACATACACACACTTACGTATTCAATGTCGGTGTATTAGTGAAGGATGTGTTTGTGTGTTATCTGGCTTCAGTCTGATAAAGGGCAATGTTCCGTCTTCCTTTCTCGTCTAAGGTTTCGTAACGATTTTTCCGCTTAAGAGAACTAATATCGCACGACTAGAATTTGAACCCACAACCGTAGTATTGGAAGTGGGGGTCCCTTCCACTAGACCATCAGGAGTATATAACGCCTTCATAGAAACCAGTACTAGAAAAAACCGTTAGGTTGTGTTTCATTTGTTTGTTGGTTGGTTTCGTTGAAGTCTGATATATCTACAATACAAGTCAATCAAATTGAAATAGCTATAAATAGGCCGAAATAACATAACTCAAGTAGGTTTTATATTTCTGCTGCAAAGCAGTAGTGCTCGCATTGCTGTGTTCCAGTTTGAAGGGTATGGGACTGGGTGCCGGTGAAATTACAGGCACATGAGACTTTTCATCTTTATGTCTCAAGGTGGCGGGCGCAGTGCAATACCACATAGGGCGCTTCCTAGGTGGACGTGACCTATGAGTTAATGCACTGTTCACAGACAGAGGGCACCTCTTAACACCAGTTGGGCCGTCTGCTTGATCCGTCATTCCAAATAGTATAAAAAAAAAAGTGTTTCTTTACTCTTGTTTTTCATGAAAACTGTTGTCCATTGTTGTGTTGTTGTTATTCAATTAAAAAACAGTGTGGACTAGCTTACCTTTGATGTTCTAAAATTGCAACACGACCGCCGGGGGTTCTCTATTGCATTCTGTGAACAAAGAAAACCAAAATTATATATTTTGTTCTACAGTTCAGGTGTTGCAAGTAAAAATGTTCTATGGAAAAGTTTTTTGTGTAATGTCATAAATAAAATAAATAAATATTGCTGGACAGTTCACACAACATTATCTATCACCAAGCTAAGCAGAGCTTGTGTTATGGGTACTAGATAACTGATATACTTAATACAATATATTACATAGATAGATATTTTTTATTATACATAGAAAATACCCAGAACTGCCATATCTGCAGATCGCAAAAATATTTGTTCCGAGGCGGGAATCGAACCCGCAACCTCCTGCGTCGCAGGCGAACCTTCGCCTACCGCGCCACATAGGTCAAATGACACAGAGGACTGAAGAGCATGGGCGTACCGAATGTAGAGAATGGGAGGTAACACGTGACATAACAACATACTTCCTCAATAGTAACAAGGTCTAGTAGAAGAGCCGACGCAATTTGCAGTAAATAAGGATATCGGTTTAGCGTCATTATCCGCGATACATTGGCTCGTAAACGCGCCCCTTAGGGTTGCCTCGCCAGGTCTTAGCCGGATATAGGCCAGGGTCTTAGATCTCAGTCCGTTCAAAATATAATCTGTGTGTATGAAGATACAGCTAATTTTGATAAATGTAGCAGATAAAACGCTATGAACTTTGTAAGCAACCGTAGGATTTTTGGGCCGATAGTGCGTCTAAGCGCTTGTGTCCTTTTATCAAATCAGTCGTTACATATACTTATAGAAGCCTTTTTTTTCTTTTAATGGCATGAACGACGGAACCAGCTGATGGTCCACCTGATGTTAAGCGGTAACCTCTGTTTTTAACAACGCATTACCACATAGGTCACCTCCGCCTAGGACGCGCCCTATGTGGCATTGCACTGTGCCTGCCACCCTGAGACATAAAGATGAAAGTCTCATGTGCCTGTAATTTCACAGGTAAAAATATTTAAAAAAATATAATACAGAGAATATTTTCAGATTTTTTAATATTTAATTTTCAGGTTAAAAACCTGGTAATTATCATATAGGTAATTGTTTTAATATAAATTGTATTATTTTTTCTATAAATAAAAAAAACCATGTTGATATGATGAAATATGGACTCGAAATAATCGTATTTCGCCATATCAACATAGTTTTTCAAAATCGAATTTTTCGTGTCTTTTCGTTTGCAGATCTTTCCGGCTTTATTTTGCGTTGTCCGACTATTTGCCAACCCTAGCCTCAGTTAATGAGTTATACGCCCAGCCCCCCGTAGTGAGTACTGTTCTTAGAAAACGATTTATTGGACACGCCTGCAAACTACTCGCGTTATTTCTTTACACCATTCTTCATTACGACCGCTGTGCTGCGTGCTAAAAATACCGCACCGAGGTGCGTCGAGCACTTACTGCTTTGTTGGTGCACGTAATGTGAAAGGGCATTCGCAAATACTAAGTACTACATGCTCAGTATTTAACAGATTTGGACGAAAGGAGTCGGTATTATGCTCAATTTTCTAGACCTTCGTGCTCCATCGTCGGCCGCATCTTCACTTACCAACGACCGTGGTCAAAGAAAGGTCAATAATAGTTAAAAATAAAACATAAAAAAGCGGCCAAGTGCGAGTCGGACTCGCCCATGAAGGGTTCCGTAGCAGCAAGAAACATAATATAAAAGTTCTTGGATGGTTAACGATTTTTTTTAATTTTTTTTATTTTAAATAAATTACTTACTAGATCTCGTTCAAACCAATTTTTGGTGGAAGTTTACATGGTAAACCATACATCCCTTGGTACATCATATTTTTTTTTTAGTTTTATCTTTCTCTTATTTCAGAAGTTACGGGGACGAGGGGGGGGGGGGGGTATCCAGTCCATGGGGGTTTTTAAGGATAGGTGGATGGTCTCGCTCGTTGCGCGAATTTTTTTTTTTTTGGTAAATAAAAATCTTATAAATATCATCAGTTTAGCTACGATACCCCCTAAACACATTTTTACACTGTTTTTTTTTGTTTAGGGTTATCGTATCTTAACTGATGATATTTATGAGATACTATCAATTAAAACTTGTGTGTTAAGTCTCCTAGTTGTCGCGAGTATCTTTTGCTACCTGAAGAAGTGTTCATGAGCTGTAATGAGCAAAAAACAACAAAAAATAATAATTTCGCGCGCCATGCGAGAGTACTTAAAGTACCTAAAAGTGCCTTACAGTGCCTTAAAGTGTATATAAATGGGAAAATACTAAGATTTATAATAATATCCCAAAAAACTGCTTTGGGCCGATCATACTATCCTATAAATTCGTCATGTAGAAAAGTTAGTCGTGGCATAGCAGTTCAACGCATTTCCGTATTAAGGAGCGAGTCGCAGGTTCGAATCCCGACGGGTTGGTAATTTTTGTGATACTATTTTAGTGCATTTTGAAACACCATCGTGGAATATAGACGTGACAAGTAGTGAGCTCATCGCCGCCATTGCTTCCCACGATTGACTCTACTAACACTTTCTTCCAGTAATAACACATTCCTTAAATAAGCTATAGCAGCCAGGACAAATCTTATACCAACGAATCTTATCAACAAGACCAGGTAATCCATTAGTCGTCTTAAACGACATCCACGGGAGGAGACGCAGGGGTATATTCATAGGCAAGACACACCTCGCTTAAGTTCGTGATATTCCAATCTGAATCAATTGAGTTATGGACACTCAAGCAAGCTCAGTATTTAGTGCGGTGTCACACAGCGGAACACGTTGAACATTACGTTTTAATTCTGTCGGATTATACAGCTTATCCTGGGAACGGCTAAATAGAAGGCATTTGACGGGACGCCCCCCCCCCAGACGACGTAGTGACGGGACAAAGGAGGGACGTCCGAGATGGTTCCTAATTACGACACCGACCGTTATGCAAATCGCGGGTCGACGGCTCTTTGTCTCTAATAAACATGCGCGGCTCTTGCGGTCAGACCGCCAAATTACTCGCCTTCCATTGACCCGGCAATAAAACCACTTGAGTTGTAGTACCCTCTCTGTACTTACTAGTCTTTGATAGACTCGGAACCTGAACTCTTTAGTGGAGGTGTCTTTTAGCATTGGTGTTGGTGTCAGCGTTTATCTCGCTTTTGGGCTATCAAGAGATACTAACTTTTTATTAGGGTTCCGTACTCAAAGGGTAAAACGGGACCCTATTACTAATAAATAAATAATAAATAAATAATGCTGGACAAGTTCACACAACATTATCTAGCCCCAAGCTAAGCCAGAGCTTGTGTTATGGGTACTAGATAACTGATATACTTAATATAATACATTACATAGATAGATATTTTTATTATGCATAGAAAACACCCAGAACACCCTGAACAAATATCTGCAGAATGCACAAATTATTTGTTCCGAGGCGGGAATCGAACCCGCAACCTCCTGCGTCGCAGGCGAACCATCGCCAGCCGCGCCACAGAGGTCGTCAAAATGCTATGCTAAGGCTTCGCTGTCCGTCTGTCTGTCTGTCTATCTGTCCGCCTGTCACCAGACTTTATCTCATGAACCGTAATTAGTTAGACAGTTGAAATTTTCACAGATTACCTATTCCTGTTGCCGCTATAGCAAAAAAATACTAAAAAACAGAATAAAATAAATATTTAAGGGGGCTCCCATACAACAACCGTGTTTTTTTTGCTGTTTTTATAGATAATGGTACAGAACCCATCGTGCGCGAGTCCGACACGCACTTGGCCGGCTTTTTTCAGTTTCGGGTTGTCCATTAGCAGATATTATATGTCCCGGTAAATTGAACGGTGCGGTCTCAGCTCTCGCGGTGTTGTGCTCGATTTTAAACTGGGCTAAAAGCATCGCTCAGTCTCGGCGATAATTATCCACAAAACTGTCCAAAAAGCATCGATACAACAGAGTTTCCTGCTCAATTTAAAAATCTGTCTCTCCTATTGTTTGCGGTGGTTGTAAATCACACGGCGAATTCAGGCGTCAAATCGCAACAAACGTGTCAGCTGAAAAAATATTCATTTTTCACGGCAGAGCTATATTTCCGTTTGTATCGGGACAATCGATGTGCCTTTTCCTCGTGCTCCGAGTGTACGGCAACAAAGGATGGAGGGACATTGGAGTTATTCGTGCGTATTTCGGAATCGTTGCATTTACGAGGCGTTTGTGAGGGAAGTCGTTACCGGTGTCGCGATCGCGAGAAAAAAAGCGGACAAACCGTGGCCTTTGTAATGCACATGTTGTGGTGGACGAATATTTATCTCAGGTGCGCGTTATTTATTCTATGTGGTCTCGAATCTCGGTCCGTGGGGTACTGGGGCCCTTCGCATTTTCAAAATTATTTCAGGGCGTCTGGTCGAAGCGTCGCGTGACCCAAGAGCTGACTCTTATCTGGCTCAACGCATTAGTACGAGTATTGCCATTCAGCTTGGCAATGCAGCCAGCATCTTAGGGAAGCTTCCGTCTGGTAGTGATTTATTCCTAATAGATCCTGTCTCCAAGAAATCAGTATCCCATACCATAGCTAGTAACAATATGTTTGTGTTTCATTACTGGGTTACTGATTTTACCTTAATTATTTCTAAAAATTATGAGAGGATTTGCAAATATCTGAATCTACTACGTTTATTATCATCATCATCAGCATCATTGGCCTCTCCCAATGCTCGCCATTTAGACCGATTTCCAGCTCTTCGCATCCACTTTCTACCAGCCGCCTTACGCAGATCGTCGCTCCACCTAGCCAGAGAACGCCCCACACTACGTTTACCAAGACGTGGTCTCCACTCCAGAACACGTATACCCCAGCGGTTGTCGGTTCTTCGGCATATATGCCCAGCCCATTGCCATTTCAGCTTGCTAATTCTCTGAGCTATGTCGATGACCTTAGTTCTCTGTCGGATAACTTCGTTGCGGATTTTATCCCTCAGAGAAACTACTACTTAGTTAGTAGTCTACTTAGTTATTTAGTTCGTGGAAACGACGTCATAGGTCACATAGACAGAGGTCACATAAGTTTGTTTAATCGCGTGTTCCAGTCCTCATCCACTCCACCAACTCAACAAAACCGGGATTAAACTGAACCCGAAGTTCAAATCTAATTTGTAATAAAAGGGTTACATAGGTATCAACGTACTTAATTAAAGTGAACTACTATCGGTGTAGTTCCCTTCGTAGATCTGAGGCTAATTACTTAGGGATAACTTTGTGACTCGAATAGAACGCACTCAGTTGACCCTTGTTGCTATGAACTGGTCAATTTTAGAACTCCATGGTTCCACTGCTGCGTGTTTGCCATGTCCCAAACTAACTTTGGAACATGGGACACGTTAGTTCCGTAATTAAATTTCAAGGGATTTGTAGCTCTTATTCAATTTGGATGGAACTTACTTTGATCGCCCAAACATTGACCCACGCTTCTTATATGCTCGCTTAGCGTTAATACACTGAATCTACACACCTACACATCCTTCTACACTTTCGATGAGTTCACTACCCTGAAATTAATCTAAGTACCTAGGTAATCCTAGATGTGACATGGTTTTTATTGATTTTAATTATTGTTTAAGTACAATGTGTACCTACAGTGTGTACTTTTGACTCATTTTGTGATATTTGTTTGACGTGTACTTTTTGTATGAATACATGACTATCTGACTATCTGGATATGTGTACCATTTTTCCCTTTGCTTTAGTCCGAAAATTACCATTGATTTTACTCCAATATACAATTCGATCAATACAAATAATTTTCCCCGAACCACCTTCAGCCAGAACTAAATAATTAATTCATATTTCACAAACAGAGCGTAATGGGACGCATTTAAATATAATAACGTATATAAATAATGCGCGCGTGGAACGAAAATGGTAAATAATACACTCCATATTAGCTGCCGTACGTTTTAAACGTTTTGCTTCTGTTTATAATTAACTTCTACGCAAATTATTGTTAGGTAAACAATTTATAAGCAATTTGTAGAACCAGGTTGACAATTTGTAGAAACGTGCTATTGACTGCAGCAGTTAATAGCACGTTTTAGGGTTCCGTACCCAAATGGTGCAAACTGAATCCTATTACTAAGCCTCTGCTGTCCGTCCGTCCGTCTGTAAGCGGGCTGTAATCTCATGAACTGTAATAGGTAGACAGTTGAAATTTTCACATAGTGTGTATTGCCGCTATACAACAAATAACAAAAATAAAATAATAGAAAAGGGGGGCCCATACAAGAAACGTGTATTTTTCCCCGAACGAACTCTTTCACAAAAAAGCTCTACTACTGGGTGCTAGGTAATAGAATTGAAATTACTGTGGCTTGGTATCATTTTACAAATCGGTGGTATCGGTGCTCATGAAGAAGGACCTCTAAATGGTCAACGAAACGTCAGCAGCAGAATAGTAAATTACGTGGTGTATAGACGTAATTTTTCTAAAACTACTATGTTAGACTAACAACTGGACTAACTGGATAGCTTCTGTAAACTGTTTACAGAAGCTATCCAACATCACCATACCACATCTAAGTAATCTAAGTCTTCTAAGACCATTCAATATAAAAGAGAGCATAGTTAACGCATACTTTGTCGAGTGTCCCTTGGAAACCTTCGATAACAAAGGTGAATTGCACCGTGAAGTGACTCGAGAGACACTCGAAAGTCATCAAGACCCCGACGCACCCTCAGAAACAGACGCACTTGTCAGCCCCTGTCTTTAATCATATCTTTCTTTGGCAAGTAAACAATACTGACTGTTGTCCGAAACAAATGATTGCTGTGATAAATCGTCGGCGTTAGAGAAATAACTTCAGCAATTCTCCTCTTTTGTTCGATTGATTGCAGATAATTCGGGATTCCGACTGAAATAGGATAGAAAATTGCCTTTCTGTAGCGGCCGGCTAAATAGCACCGTGCTCTGGTTATTTTGCCGTTTTTGTAGTTTTCTCTAAATTGGTCTCTTTGGTTCCGTGAAAAAGATTTCTAGTCGATTTCATTATTTGTCTGAATTCCCTTTGTAATGGATAATTTGAATTTTATCATTCAATTATCTTAACTTGAGATCTAAGGATTTTTTATCATAATTCTGGGTCTTGGTTAAATGTCTTTATACAAAAACAAATTGCCAATATGAATTATATATTGTTTGATAATCGAAATAAATTTATGGAAATAATTGTATCCGTGGATATTTGCTTATTTTATTTTTTTATAACGACATGGGACTTTTCATCTTTATGTCTCAGGGTGACGGGCGCAGTGCCATATAGGGACTAGGGTGCGTCCTAGGTGGACGTGATCTATGAGGTTAAGCATTGTTAAAGGCAGAGGTTACCGCTTAAGGTGGGCCAACTTAATAGCTTTTTCAAGGTCATCATCAGCCGGTAAGCGTGAGGCCACCAGGATCCCCTAACCTGATCCCCTAGGGGATCCCAGTCAACTCATCGGTTCACCAGAATCCCCTTGAAATAGCAGACGCTCACTACTGGACGCGAGCCTCATAGATTGCACTGCAGGGTTTTGATACAATCACGCTAGGCAGGCGGATTGCTCATCTTAGTATAGGTGTTCAGTACTCAGGTGGATGCTGCTGCCCAACCCAACCCTTGGAGATTGAGCGATGTTTTGTTACGCCGGACACACAAAGGGTAAAACAGCTATAAGTTTTCAAAAATCTTCTATGAAAACACATGAGACATTTTTTTTTAAACTTTCAAGACACATGGGTACATTTAGGTAAATAACAGTGTACATTGGGCGGCACAGCCGTATCTTGTTTATATTTTTTAAATATTCTATCATTCATAGTGGATATTGAGTTTCTGTTTACTACCTCAGGTTGCAATCTTTAAAACCCGTAGTCTTGAGTCTCGTATTTATTTAGTGAGTTTACTCTCGCCGTCTGAGCACACATGAATGATGGAGCGGCAGTCAGCCGTTCAAATAACACTTTAACATCGCGCCATTGAAAAATGCACTCAGCGTCTGCTCTCAATCGGTATAATCAGGCTTCGGGAAACCTTATGACGCGGTAAGTACGCAACAAACGAGGTCAAGACACGCTACGGATTTACTTATTGAGGACTAAAATTTTCTTAATAGAGTCTGTTCAAAAAGAAAAGCGTCGTGGCCAAATTGTGAACTAAAGTTTTAATTAGTTTATTTCATTATTTATTAAGAATAAGATTCAAACTGTCGGAATTTTGAATTTTATACTAAATAAATAGTTACAGTTGTAAAATGATCAAAATGGAACAGACGCGCTATTGTATTACCCGCTAAACAAATAACTCAGATTTTTTGTATACAAGTAATTAATTTTGTAAAAATTAAGAAACCCTCGACGCTGAACGGCTGAACTGATTTTGATCAAACAAAGCTAAGAATACACCCGACAAATTCACCTTTCAAACAAGAAAAAAAAAAAAAAACGGGAGCTACGATGGGACAGACAGACACACACACACACACACACACACACAGACACGTCAAACTTATAACACCCCTTCGTTTTTCGTCGGGGGTTAAAAAGATAAATAAGCACAGCTGCGCCCTCCAATCCCACGACGCTTCTCTTTTTGAACAGACTCTAGTTCAATTTTAAATTTGTATCCATTTGTCAGGGGCACGATAAAAATACTATTAAGTTTTAAAAAAAATATGTCTGGACTCACTATACAAAAAACCCAAATAATTATACAAAACACTGTGCTAAAAGTAAAAAAAAAATATAATGAAAAAAATAGCGCTCTTCACCGTAGGAGTATAAAATGCCAAGTCTACTGCAGTATTTTTTTAAGTAAGTATTCATTTCCCACTTAAATAAACAAAGGAAATTTCATTTACATTTCCCCGTGGAGCCGTAAAGCTGCAAAAATGCTATTACAAGGCAACTTACACAAAACATTTAACCCATTCGAAAGCGTACACAAAAGGGAACGAGCACTCTTACAGCCCGATAGCCTTCCTTAACACTGAGTGCAATCTACAAAATCTAGGTCGCAAATGGAACTAGAGCCAACGAGGGCGGATAGGCGTAGCGTGTAGCGGGGCGTGAATAAATATATTCAATAAATAAATAATGCTGGGCAGTTCACACATCTAGCCCCAAGCTAAGTAAGCTTTTAGAAGTAGTAGAGCTTTTTTGTGAAAGAGTTCGTCCGGGGAAGTACTACCACCATACCTATTTCTGCCGCAAAGCAGTAGTGCTCGCATTGCTGTGTTCCGGTTTGAAAGGTAAGGGTGCCGGTGAAATTACAGGTACATGAGACTTTTCATCTTTATGTTTCAGGGTGGCGGGCGCAGTGCAATGCCACATAGGACGCGTCATAGACGTGACCTATAAGGTAATGCACTGTTCATAGGCAGAGGTTACCGCTTAACATCAGGTGGGCCATCTGCACGTTCCGTCATACAAGTAGTATAAAAAAAAAAAAATGAGTTTGTGTTATGGGTACTAGATAACTGATATACTTAATACAATACATAACATAGATATATATTTTTGATTATACATAGAAAATACCCAGAACATCCTGAACATATATTTGCAGATCGTACAAATATTTGTTGCGAGGCGGAAATTGAACCCGCAACCTCCTGCGTCACACGCGAACCTTCGCCCGCCACGCCACAGAGGTCGTCAAACACGGAGAACCCGCGTAGTTAGCGTTCCGTAGTCAACAAACAAAGGAACCCAGAGCCGCGTAGCGAGCAATGATTGTGCTACGAGATAACACCTTCGCACATCGCTATGCTCATGAAACCCAGCCTTAGCATATTCGGTCCGCGATGGAACCCGACATCAGTCAGCCGCCGTAATTACTTCGACGTTGATTTATAGCCCGGACACCAGGCAAAAGCAGGGTTAATGAAATAACCAGGGATATTGCTAATACATTCCGATTCACTCCGGGTACTGAGTGCTGTCTACGAGCCCATTTAGCCTGTGGGGAATGCAGTTTTAGGAACGCTTTCATTTTGTGAAATAAGCGTTCCGTAGTCAACAGTCCATTTTTTTTTTAAATTTATTCACAAACTTTTAAAGAATATTTTACGAAATTAGGAACAATTTAAAAAAAAACACACAAAACAAAACACACACACATTTACAAAAATTAATAATGTCAGCTGAAATAAAATTATATAATAAACCCTATTTAAAATTATCACATGACAAGAATTCATCAAACACCCTTTCAACAGTAGCTTTGTAAGACTTACTACTATCAATAACTTTCAACTCTGTAGGAAGTATGTTAAAAAGTTTTACAGCTTGATACCGGGAGCCATGCTTTACAACATTCAACCTCGGGTGCTAAGGTGCCTCAAGATCTTTACGTCTTGTAATTAACCTATTTTCCCTTTGTTCTATCGTTTCATATTTGAAGGGATTTTTTACATTCATACAGAATCTCAAAGTTGCACCGGGTACAACTTACGGGGAGAAGAAAAATGGAAAAGTTCACACAAATTTCATTGAAAATTACTATATGAAGTTGTTAGTTGTGTATAACTAGAAAGTCCCTTCTAAGTCCGCATATTGTGACGGGCAACTACGGTACCCTACAATGCACGTGGCCCGACACGCACTTGGCCACTTAATATTTTTAAATTTGGCTTGATTGCTTTGGCTCTTCATTTAGAGTTTTTATTTTCAAGCACGGTAGAAAATGTATCTAAAATATCTCTACTGTGGCGAACCACGACGTCCAAATAGCCAAATACCGCCTGAAAGTTTAATTTGGTTGCTTTTTCATACTAACGTATTTTACCAAATATGGTCGAACAGAGTATTTTTGTACACTGAAATGTCTGTTGTTGGCTTTTATATTGGTCATTAATTTCTGCAAATCATATTTGGTTGAAGAAAACAGTGAATTAATAGCGAAAATATCATCAAAATGACTTGTATGGAGTAAAACTTCGATGTATCCTCAAAGGATACGTATGTATGTAGTGTATGCTCTATGGCATACATGCGCTGTCTCGTGTGCTGTGTTGGTATGGAACTGTCACTAACGCGAGCCACGGGCGAGAGTACAGATGAAGTGACTATACCAGATATACGTTGGCATTGTCGAGCCAGTGAGGGACTTTTCTGTATTAATCCACTGTTTTCTTCAACCAAATATGATTTGCCGCAAATTAATACCAATATAAAAGTCAACAACAGTCATTTCAATGTACAATTAATTATACGCTGTTCACCCATATTTGGTAAAATAGGTACGTTAGTATGAAAAAGCAACCACCTAAAAGCCTGTTTACTGCTGAGCTTACCATTCATTTTTCTTTGTTCTGATGGACACTACACCTCACCTACATCAAATTCTTGACTTAGTCCATCTGAAAGGTGGTATACCAGCTTTAAAAACCACTGTGCTAAACGAGTCTCAATTCTTTTAAACTCAAACAGCTCGAAACTAGATCCGAAACTCTTCGAAAGTTTCTAGACTCTGAGAAATAAGACGTATTTTCTAGAATTGGCCGGCGGTAATCCTAGTGTCGGTGAGTGGGTGCGGATCGGCGGAGATAAGCTGGATATTACGAGTTAATACTAGGCTTCGGCCCAAGCCTGAAAGTTAACTGAAAGGGATAAGTGGTGATTCTTATTAACTTGATTGCGAGAAATAGTGCGAAATACACACATACATACATACATAGACACACGCCTTTTTCCCCGAAGGGGTAGGTAGAGCTCCAATGGGCCGCTTTTCACAGTGGGTCGCACCATCGTAGAATATAGACGTGACAAGTGGTGAGCTCATCGCCGCCATTGCTTCCCACGACTGACTCAACTAACGCTTTCTTCCAGTAATAACACATTCCTTAATAAGCTAGCAGCCAGGACAAATCTTATACCAACAAATCTTACTAACAAGTCCGGGTAATCCCTTAGTCGGCTTTTACGACATCCGTGGGAGGAGATGGAGGGGTCTATTCTTTGGCCGGACACACTACAGCTAAGTGCGAAATGTTTTCTGAAAATGCTCTGCTTTTACAATGACTAAAGCTAGGTTCATATCGTTGCTCCTACACCGAGGAATGTCCTCCATATTCCAGGATATTCCCCTCCCCCAAATGGGAGGGAACGAGGGGTTCGATTTATGCGAACAATCACCGACAGGGCCGCGGTAGAATCCAATCGGGACCCCCGTGACCCTGTCATGTGTTAGTGCATCTCTAAACCACTCGTCAGATGATGATTGGTTTGATGATGCACTAGCATTAAGGTGAAGGAAGAAATATCGATGGGTTGATGGTGAGTATCGATCGATAAACATGGCCAGTCTACTATTATCCATCCATCAGTTCCGTTGACGTTCCGTGCTCCGCCGTGCGGCTGGAATTTAATCCAGTACAGCGTCAACAAAGGTCCGTGCTGAAAACCAGCGCTGCAGTTTGCCGCAGCATTATCACAGAATAAACATTAGCTATGCTGAGCACGGGCCCTTTTTTACAGCACTATACACGGCACAGTTTTTATCTTAGCATGTAAATTGTACCGTGTATGGTTTTAATCAAAATAAAGTTTTACTTTACTTTACAGTACAGTATACGATGAGCGTTTATGTTGCGCAGAGGGAAACATAAATTTTAACTTTTTTGCTAACGCTCGATTTTTCGATTTTACTCCTCATCTATTTGCGTACCGTGTGCCTTATACGAAAATCTATTCTTCAAGATTACTCCTTAAGAATAGATTTTCGACACAAAAATCTGTGAATTTAAAACGGACTCTATGCGTTCATACGTATTTGACCGCTTTATTTGAGTTGGTTTGTATTGTTTTTTATTAGGGTTCAATAAACTCAATAAAATACGTTGCGCCAATATGTAGTAATTTCTCAGGCCCCGCATCCCAAACACTTTTTGGTGTCTACCCTCAATAAATCCTAAACCCAGTCCTAAATCTAGACTGTCCAAGCTTCTTGCTTTAGCAAAACAGTTCTGACGCCTGTTGCCAGAGACATTTGCATTTTGCTGATTGATTATTCAATTGGACAGCCGCAGAAGTGTCTCCCCCCCCCGCCCCCCCTCGCCAACTGGCGGTCGACATAACGGAATTGATTAAGTAAATGCTAATGCTCGTTATGTTGTTACTCATCGTTCAAACATTATGGATGGGAGAATGTAAAACGGAGTTTAAAACGTGACTTTTTGTATAAGAAAGATCGTTTTTGAAATTTAAAAATAATGAGGGTAGTATAGAAAGTACTCGCCCATACAAAAAGAGAAAATGTTGTGCCCTCATAAATATTATCCGATCTCAATGATTTTTTAGGATGTTATTGACACAATAAAAAACTAGGTTTAGGTTTACACCTATTTTCATAATTTGCAATATATTCAAACTTTTTAGAAAATCTTGTATATACGAAATTTACAAACCTAGTCTTTTATTGTGTCAATAACATACTAAACAATCTTTGAGATCGGATAATATTTAGGAAAGGAAAAACATAAAAATTTCTCTTTTTTATAGAAGAGTGCAATAAAAAATAAAAAAATGGCAAAAAAGTGCAAGCATCTGTAATATGTGATTATTATTTTTATGGGAGCTATAAACTAATCTACTTTATGATGAACTTCAAACTTTAAGCTATTGAAGGTTAGAAACATTTATATTTCCATTCATATTTAGTATTTGATTCGGCTTTTCTCTACGTAAATGTACTTCTGCAAGATATCGTAATACCCAAGTATCTTCCTCTACTATCAATTATTCTAACTCCCCTTTTAATGTAGTGACAACTGTAAGTCTACAGAAAGGTTCCTAAATAGCTGAACGGCTCTTAGCCACAAACGGTGAATCCCGACTTGTAATGGCCGCTGTTAACAAGAGATTCCGGTCATATCGCCCTCCATAATCATTCTGTCAGTCTTTTCGAGCGCTATAATAATATCGTCAGTCTTGGAGATTTTTTGCGGGAATTATTTGGAGATGATGACCTGTTACAGGTCTGTTAAGCAATTTAAGTTCCGAATTAACCGTGAATTATACACGAAAAATCCTTGGAGTTACAGTGTTTTGTCTTTGTATTGACAAGTATGTAGTACGCCATTTGTCACATAGCTTGACAAAGTAAGAAAGAAGCTTAAGAGAGTTAACTAAGAGAATTTAAAATACATACAAATTTAATGCGAAGAAAGATCGTAGGGTCAGGCCAAGGTCACTTTTCACACAGTTCTATTTTTTAGTAGTAGTAGAGCTTTTTTGTGAAAGAGTTCGTCCGGGGAAGTACTACCACCATCCCTATTTCTGCGGCTAAGCAGTAGTGTTCGCTTTGCTGTGTTCCGGTTTGAAGGGTAAGGGTGCCGGTGAAATTACAGGCACATGAGACTTTTCATCTTTATGTCTCAGGGTGGCGGGCGCAGTGCAATGCCACATAGGGTGCGTCCTAGGTGGACGTGGCCTATGATGTAATGCACTGTTCATAGGCAGAGGTTACCGCTTAACATCAGGTGGGCCATCTGCGTGTTTAGTCATTCAAGTAGTAAAAAAAAAAAAGTTCAGGTCCGCAAAAATACCGCACTCTCCTAGCAATCCCGTCCACAGCCCTCAGACGTGCGGTTCGGTCGTCAGTCCGTGTCCAGAGTAGCTACGCTGCGTCCAGAAGTAAATGACGAGCAAGCAGGTGTTGGCCGTACTACGGCGCCAAGGCTGCTAGGCTTATGCCCGGCAGTGGACCTCTACATACTGCTGATGGTAATGAAGTATTTTCATTCGTTCATTCATGAAGGCATTCTCTCTAGGTAAACTAAACCAGTCAGCAATCATTATCAGTAAACTGAACGACTCAACTACAGACCGTGCACCGTAAGTATTACAGAGTATTTACAGGTGCCATCTTACGGTGAACGAGCCGGACCGTTCACCTTAAGTTGGCACCAGCCTTGGACTATTTACAGGTGCCATCTTACGGTGAACTATCCTGACCGTTCACCGTAAGTTGGCACCAGCCATGGAGTATTTACAGGTGCCATCTTACGGTGAACGAGCCGGACCGTTCACCGTAAGTTGGCACCTGCCATCGAGTATTTACAGGTGCCGTCTTACGGTGAACGAGCCGGACCGTTCACCTTAAGTTGCCACCTGCCATGGAGTATTTACAGGTGCCATGTAACGGTGAACGAGCCGGACCGTTCACCTTAAGTTGCCACCTGCCATGGAGTATTTACAGGTGCCATGTAACGGTGAACGAGCCGGACCGTTCACCTTAAGTTGCCACCTGCCATGGATTATTTACAGGCATCTTACGGTGAACGAGCTGTATTTGCTAAGTTCTCCCGTTACAAATTGTCAAACAATCTAGACTCTGCAGACATCAGATACAATTTGGATCGTAATTGAAGCGACGCGAGTTCCTTTCGGATTGTTAACTGCCTTTTTGTTCCGGACTGACAAAGGAACGCTAAGATCTTTGATGGCTATTTGCAAGGATTTGCTACAGGTCTCATTCCACTAATGAAGTTTCTTTCAAGCTTTAAAGTTTTTACTATGAAGATTTTTAAACACAAGTATTTAAAAAAACCCTCAATGCAATGAAACAGCTGGACCGATTTTGATCAAACATAGCTAAGAACACTACGGACTAATTCACCTTTCAAACAAAACAAAAAATCTAAATCGGTTCATCCTTCATCCTTTCGGGAGCTACTATGCCACAGACAGAGAGACACACACACACACACAGACACGTCAAACTTATAACACCCCGTCGTTTTTGCGTCGGGGGTTAAAAATAGAATTAAAAATTCAAAAATGTTGTACTGATTCTATTTGTATTATTATTACTGTAAATAAATGTAGCTTATGTCAGTTACATAAATACATAGACACACGCCTGTTTCCCCGAAGGGGTAGGCAGAGCCTCAATAGGCCTCTTTTTACAGTGGGTTGCTCGTGGAGTATAGACGTGACAAGTGGTGAGCTCATCGCCGCCATTGCTTCCCGCGATTGACTCTGATAACACTTTCTTCCAGTAATATTACATTCCTTAAATAAGCTTGCAGCCAGGACAAATCTTATACCAACGAATCTTACAAACAAGTCCGGGTTTTCCTTTAATCGGCTTTTACGACATCTACGGGAGGAGATGGAGGGGTCTATTCTTGGGCCGGACACACCACAATACCTACTTGTATAGATGTATTTTTCTAAAGAAACAACAAGGTCACTTTGTTCTAAAAATACTGAGGTCTTTGTACTCCAGTTACAAAACTGTAGTATTTGACAATACCTATATCAGGCGCGGTCGCAGCTCAAGATTTTGGGAGGGGGGGGGTGGGGGTCTTCTTGGCTCTAGTAAAAAAATCAAAAATAAAGGATCGTCTTATATACACCTGTTCCAACGCGACCTTTCGATCGCGATATAAAAATTCAATATTTTTAGCTAGAGGAGAAGTACTAAAGATAACTATAATTATAAAATACAACGGCGAGCAGAGCGAGCCGCGAAAATTTCTGTACATTTAGCTCGAGGAGAGAGCAGTAATAAAGATATCCATTATCAGAACATATAGCAATTTTTTTTGTATTTTTTGCTTGAGGAATGTGCAAAAATGAGGAATGTGTGAATGTGTTTTTCTGTAATAAAGATAGCTATTGTTAGAACATATAACGGCGAGTGAAGCGAGCCGCGAAAAATTCAGTGTATTTAGCTCGAAGAGAGTGCAGTAACAAAGAAATCGATTAGAAAATATAACGTCGAGCGGAGGGAGCCGCGAATATTCTGTTTTTATAGCTCGAGGAGAGTGCAGTACCTAATAAAGATAGTGATTACTAGAACATATTAAGGCGAGCGGAGCAAGCCGCGAAAAAAAAAAACTGATTTTTGTTGCTTTTTGAGTTTTAGGAGATTTTTCGTGTTGTCGTGAATGCTTTGGGGGGGGGGGGGGGTCATGACCCCCGTGCCCCCCCTTAGTAAAAGATCCATTAATTCTACAATATACCTGTCACAGCTTTTAAATCCAGGTGTCTGAGTGGATCTCGATATAATAAACTAAAACTTGGAAACTCCGACGATTTAATGTGAAGTTCTAACAATAGTCGAGACTACCTGTCAGTAGGAGTAATCTCTCTTTAGAGTAATCTTTTTTGAACCGGTTTCATCCAGATACCACTGATTCTAATAGTTTTATTTCTTTAAAACTGAACTGGCTGGTTTTATGCAAGGATTGGCTAGATTGGCTATAAAAGATCAAATTACCGAGCCTTGGATTTTATATTGAGATTATTCATACATACATACAGGCACACGCCTTTTTCCCCGAAAGGGTAGGCAGAGCCTCAAATGGGCCTCTTTTCACCGTAGGTTGCACCATCGTGGGAAATAGACGTGACAAGTGGTGAGCTCATCGCCGCCATTGCTTATCTCGTCTGACTCTGCTAACGCTTTCTTCCATTAATAATATATTCCTAAAATAAGCTAGTAGCCAGGACAAATCTTATACCAACGAACTTCACAAAGAAGTGAGATTATTTGAATACATTAAAAACCTGATTAGCAGTTGGGTTAGGTTCATGCCACCCCAGGTTCAATTCACCCCGAAAAAGATTACCAAATAGTTTCTATGAGCAAAAACAAATTCGGTACTGTCGCGGTAAAAACGTATTTACGTATATGTACGTTCCTACTAACGTGAACACAACATATTATTTTATATATATTTTTTCTCTATAGGTAGGTACCTACTTAAATTATTTGAATGAAAAATCTCAAATGAAAAATCTCGAATGAAAAATCTCGAATGAAAAATCTCGTATAAAAAAGCTCGAATGTAAAATCTCTCCTCTTGTTTAGATTCTACCATAGTCTTTAACTTCAAAATATGGCGTACTCCTTAGAGACCGGCATTTAACGTGAGTCGATTCTTGAAGCAGAAAACTTATAAATGACGATCCTTTTCATACAATTTCTAGCTCTACGTCGAAGCAACATCACCAACTCCGCGTGAATTTATGAAAGCGCTCCGTTCTTATTTTGATTTATAGTTTAAACCCGTGTAAACACACGAGTGAAACGGAACGTAAGAGATAAGCACACTCTATTGAAGAGGACACTTTATAACCCATTCGTCATCGTTATTCTCTTTAGATGCATTTCCGCACGATCCGAGCCTCTAGATAAAATATTTACTTATTTGCTTTGAAAACTGGGGCATATTAGGCTACATGTTTGAGAAATACACCGTCATAATGACCTAACCATTTTAGGGGAAAAGGAGGTTAAATAATTGGGTTAGCAAGTTTTACGTGTTGGTAAAACTGGAGTAACACACACTGAAGTGTTGTGTCTGGCTGCGTACAATTTGTGTCTCCTAAAAAACAAATTGTTCTATTATCAAAATAGTATTACTTTTTTTTTGTTTTATATTTGGCGTCGCACGTCTTGTGCGTTTGCCATTTCTCAGTTCTTCTTCTTCTTATCTTAGGTAATGGCATCTGTCAATATTTGCAACAATTTAGCCAATGTCAAGTTATATAATTATATATTTTTACCGTCATGTCATAACCCAGTTTAAATAATGGCAGAAAAACTGAGTTTTTACAGGGAAAAATCCACCATTTCCAAAAGACACGCAATACACTTAAATTTCACTACATCACACATGTGCCATTTATCCAAGTTACACCGGTTAAAATGCCACTAAAATTACACGAAATAACTCGAAAAAACACATAAAAATGTAATAAAATAAAAATGACGACGTTTCTTTAAAAAATGGCAGATTGAATCCCCCATTTCAAAGTTTAATTACGCGACCGAGTCACATTCACACCGCTCTGTCACACTGGTGTGATGGTTAGGAAGAATTATTGTATTTTCAATATAGTTTGTAACATTACAATCCTTCTAAGTCGTCAAAGTCACAGTCAAGTCATGTTTTAGTAAAACAGTGGCCGTTTTACAAAAACTTTGGTAGACAATTTCCACTAATTTAAAGTCACGCAATTCACTTCCATTTCATTTCACTACAGAGTAAGCACAAGGAACGCATCCATTAGTTTATTATATTTTTAAGTTATGTGTATTACTCATTGGAAATCCTAATAAATAAAACAAAACACTCTTTGTGCTCTATAGACGAGCTATATTGGTTAAAATGCCACCAAAATTACACAAAATAACTCAAAAAACACTAGGAAATAAAATAAAATAAAAGAAGACGACGTGTCTTTTTAAAAATGGCGGATATTACTTACATTCCCTTTAAACTCAACCAGCACGTATTGATACTAAACCCAATCAGCATCGCCAATATTGTGAAGTTTTTTCAATCAGCACAGTGGCTTGAACTGCTCATGAAAAATTTATGTGTCTAGAGGTCCGAGAGCTCCCATAAGGCGCGTTACGCGAATAACATTAGTTTATGGCCGTCTGGAGTGGTTGGGCGCTTTCCTCTGTGATCTGCGAGGATAGGTCAAAGTGCTTTCTATACATAAATAAAGGATAACTAGGTACAGCACGTTGTCTATGGCTTCGACCAAAATAAAAAAGTATGGACGGGCAAACACAAAACGTCCGTGAAAAATAAGTCACAATGAGGGCTTTTCATTTTCGAATTAAAAAAAAAGTAGTTCAATTTGGCTCGATAGATGGCGCTGACTCAAGTATGCTTGTCAAAATTAACAAATGCATTGTCTGTGCTTTTATGTGATAGTAACAAAATCCACGAAAATATATTACTACGTTGTTGACTTTGACATTTCACTTTATTTTGAAAGCTAGGTTCAAAACAGCGTTCAAAGTAGGTTCTATTAGTGCATGATTTGAAACGTCCGTGAAAACCCCTCGTAATGAGGGGCGTACGCACGTACGTTACGTCACTCGTTGCCGTCACAAAGACCGACTGAAGCGAAATGAGTGAGATCACGCACTTAATAAGCTTCAAAACTATCGTTCCCTGAGGGCCGTCCATACTTTTTAATTTTGGTCGAAGGTCTATGGTATTAAATGATTTTTCGAAAAAGGAACTACATATTTATTGGTCCAGGAACGATTTCATAACTAAGACATTCTTAAAAAATAAAAATATTTTATGTATTATTTACCGAACAAAGTAAATACATTTAGATACAAAATATGAGTAAATGGAAAATATTAAAAACCCCAGGAAATGCTTTCATAATTCAGTGTTAAGGATCGCTGGCCGGAAACGGAAACCATCGCTTCCTCTTACACTTGGCTTCCCTGGACCGATTTTAAATATAGCTAAATATTTTTTCTTGACCATGCTTTTATGAGCAAAAATTTATTTAAAACAATCAAGAATTCCAATAAAGTACCTGATGGGTGTAGTCGTATGCTAATGCTACCAAGTAGTTACATCCACATTTAAATAATGTATGTGTAATGTGTTTTTTTTAATGTATAGGTGGCTCTGTGATAAATGTTTTTATTCAATTGATGAATATTTTAAATTAAAATTCTAAATCTTGTTATAAATATAATGTGCCTACTTCGCAAATTGTTTCATTGAATTGACATTTAATAACTTGTATTTACCGTGTTATAATATAATTAATTTTAATATTTAATATAATATTAAATTTAATTTAAATGCATGAAATTATTCACAGAATTATTATAATAAGAATTATTAGGTACCTATGTATAATGCTAAAATTAAAAATTAAATATTTGCACGATAATCTAGTCGAGTACAGTGATACTAAAAATAGATTATGAACCAAACTACCTGTATTCACGCAAATAAATCATTTCATTTCATTTCAAAAACCAATTAGTTCGAACTTCAGTGTGGCGCTTGCGACAAAGGCAAAGTTCCTGATTTCAGATTTTTATTGGTGCTTATTGTTGGTCGCCGTTGTCCAAAAAAGACTTTATGGTAGTGCGCTGAAATATCTACTAAGATTATATTGGTGTTAAAATAGGGCGAGCTGTCATCACTACGACTAGCCACTTTTTACACCAAATTTACTCTTAGCATGGTCAGGCAGAAACGTTAGTGACTGTACCCTATAGGGTTGCCACCTGCCACTAGTTGATTAAAGGGTTACCAGTATAAAAATACCGGTTTTAGATATAAATACGCGAGACAATTGAAATGAACGACAGCTTAATGAATATAATCTAGAAAAAAACAGCTTTTAGAAGCTCTTCATTTTGGAAAGCAACTATATAAAATCTTTGCAAGAAAACTTTAAATTACATTTGACTTGTAACTCCGCCTTGACAGTCTCAATATTGAGTCGGTTTCGGCTATCTGTCCATGCGATGCCGCACAAGGTAAGTATTATTTCTACTGGAGCAAGACTGGGAGCGGTAGAGATGGTTATTTACCCCGTTTTTTTTTTTTTAATTATGGGTTATTGTGTTATCTTAGCCTGAAAAACGGGGTAACCCGTAAAATACGGGGCATCTAGCAACCCTAGAACCCTATCATGATAAAATGCTAATAATTTCCTATTGTACCAGTATACCTCAAAAACAATACTTCATAATATAACTTTTGAAACTATCATGGTTATGTACATAATTTTCACTAGAAACGGGATATTAACCATGATTTTTGAGTTTTATATGTTCCCGATATTTCGGCACAGTCGCATGCGTCATGATCACGGGAGAACTGACTAAAGTCTGAAAAAAAAGAGAAAAAAAGAGGAGAAAAGAAAGAGAAAAGAAAAAAGAGTGAGAAAGAGGGTAGATCGATATATCTGCCAATAACATCTACTCGCAAAGACTTTAGTCAGTTCTCCCGTGTTCATGGCGCATGCAACTGTGCCGAAATATCGGGAACATATAAAACTCAAAAATCATGGTAAATATCCCGTTTCTAGTGAAAATTAAATACTTCATAAACTAGGTTTGCCTATTATTTTTCTTTCATAGAGTACACGTTATATGAAATAGTAGTAAAATCTTTTTAAATTCAGACCGCAGGCAGCTCGCTCTCACTGCGGTTCCCCGTTATTTATCGCCGACACCTGCGTACAGTTTTTCTCGCTAGAGAGCCTCTGGAGAGTGTAGAGGCTCTAGAGACTCCAGCGAGCTGTCGCCGACACTCTATTATTAACGGCTCTTGTCGTAACTTCTGTCTGTGCGTGCTGTATATATTATTGTAACTAAAAATATAACATGGTTACTTTACTGTGGATAAATCTTTTAAGGAAGGAAATGAGAACTAAGAAGGTCTTGTACTTGTGAAATAAAAACGAAAAACCAGCCTTTTCACTGACTTAAAAAAAAGGAGGTTCGGTTTGAATGTTTTTTTTTTTGTTTTTTTTTGTTACCACATAACTCCGTCGTTTACAAACCGACATTTTTTTTAAATTAGTTATGATTATTTCCATTTTTATCAAGTTCTGATGATAGGATCAGTCCTCAAATATTATAGTCATACATATAGCGATTTTGGCATTTTCAGTAACAAGTAGAGCATTAGAATTCAAAAATAAAAATTCGAGATGAATACTGTTAATTGTAGCTTAGAAGTTGGTTTAGTTTATAAAAAATATTGATACATCAAGATAATAAGTACCTACCTATATTTTTTTTGTTGAATTTTTCTCATTATTCCTATAGAAAGTTGGCTGTTATTCCTCTGTACATCTTCATTCATAAACTAAGCTTCCAGTCTGGCCACAAACTCTCACAATCTTACACCAACACTGTTGCTCAATTTAAACAAGTCGCGACCCTTTAACCTCCCCCTTCACCCCCTTCCACCTTCTCCTATTGAAACTAATCACCACAACACCGCTAACTGCCTCCACCAATATTGGCCCATCAGCATTGCCAATAAGACTGTGGTCTGCAGCCATTACTCACCAACAGGTGTTAATCATAATTAATTTAATTCGCCATATCATACATATGCATGGGTTGCGATAGAATTTGAATGATGTTTGTGTAATATCTATGTTATTGTGATATATGATAACATATAGATACACACACACACACACATGTAAAGGCTGTTTCGTATTCTTTGTATATTATGTTATATTATTTTATGTTACTTAAAATTTTGAAGCTGTATTTACCGAATGAATAATACAAACTAATATAAGTAGGATAGCACAAAATTTAAAAAATACAAATTTTACAGTTGTGCTACCTAAAGCCCGCTGCTAACGATTAAACCCGTTTTTTTTTGTAGCGACGCGTGACCCGAGAGCTGGCTCTTATCTGGTTCAACGCATTAGTATTACCATTCAGTGTGGCAATGCAGCCAGTATCTTAGGGACCTATCTGGTAGTGATTTGGATCAGTTGAGCTACCTTTAGATTGTTACTTAAAAGAACTTTAACATATTTAAACTTTCTGTTGATGGCTATAGGAGAGTGGTTTCTTCTAACAAAGGCAAAACTGAGACTCTAAACCTTGAGTGAAATTGTATAGGTACTTAAGTTAATGAAATAAACATTTTTTTTAAATTATTGTCATGGTCATCTAATTTATGCTTAGACTCGGTAGAGACTCTACATAATCATCTATATCTAGGTAACATGCATACCACTATCCTTAGAAATTGATTTAAATAGAAATGTGATAATTTGAATGGACCTTTAAAATCCCTGATTCCGGTTTGTATTTCTTAGAACAACCTGTATATTGAAATATATCATACAGATATGCTATGTCTGTACATATCTAGCACCTAGATATGTACCTAGATTGGGAGTTATATGTTAACTGCAAGTTGATTGATATACGGGTGCAGATGCAGACTATACTCAAAGCAAACGCAACTCTACAGGAAGCCAGTGACTGCTTTGTTCTATGGGTATGCGAATGTTATATATTATATCTAAGAACGTTATTTGAGGTCGTTATAGTACGAGCGGCGACCGCATGATCCTCTACGTCATCTGATACAAAGATAAGACACATGGTACATGACTATAAAAGTGAGGCTTAGTTTAGAAAAGTATGTGACAAAAATTAGAAATGGCCGAAAGTACAAAAAAAGGTATCACTTCCGGTGATTTTTTTTATTGGTATTTACGTCATTTGATACAAAGATGAGACTTGTGGCGTAAAATAGTAATATATTGGTAGTTACAGAAAAATCTAGTCTTAATACATTACCCGGTTCTGTGCGAAGAATATTTTTCCTTGTACATTGCTGGTAATGCAAGTCGGTAATGTACGAGTAACAAGTAACACGGGGAATTAAAGATGCTTTTGCAGATAACTAATCGCTTGTGTTGTTATTAAGTACTTTTAAATCAGTTATTATTAGATTTTTTTTTTATTGTGTAAAAATATATAAAAATCGTACTATGTTTATATACAGCAAAATTGCGATATCCACCCTTCTACCAAGCGTGGTCATAATGTTTTTTTTTTAATACTATTTAGAATGAACAAGCAGATTGCCACCTGATGATAAGCGGTACCCTCAGCCTATGAACAGTGTATTATCACATAGCTCACGTCCACCTAAAACGCGCCCTATGTGGCATTGCACTGCGCTCGCCACCCTGAGACATAAAGATGAAAGTCTTATGTGCCTGTAACTTCACCCGAAAACATACCCTTCAAACCGGAACACAGCAATGTGAGCACTACCTTGCGGCAGAAATAGGTATGGTGGTAGTACTTCCCCGGACGAACTCTTTCACAAAAAAACTCTACTACTGATGATGGTGATACAATCTTCTTACAAAAAACTATCGTACCTACTTACACAATTATTTGAGTCAATGAGCAGATTACGCCCACCTCCTGAATAACACATGAGGTTATCCAAGGATTTGTCGTGTTCATACCGAAAACTATATTATCTTTATGGAATAAACAAAACAAACCCGGCCCCACTTACGAAGAAAAAATAAATAAAAACATAACCCGACCCGCGTTACGTATAATCCAACAATGTATTATGGGGAATGTAGCATTGGGTGGAATGTTTGTGATAAGGAAAGCGACAGCGGACAATTTGCTAACATCGAACCTTTGAAACGCTGTATTGGATCTTGAGGAGATATTTACAAACCAAAAAATGCTAGACTTAAGGCGCGATAGGTTCTCAAATGTCTCTAGAATTTTAAAGTTTTTGATAAGAATTTTCATAGTTTTCTATGAAGAAAAAAATATATAATATTCTTGAGCTTTTTATCTAGTGAAACCAATAATTCAATACAATATTTGAATAAATTCACTCGATAAAAAAAAATCACAAAGATAACACTCGCATACTCCTTTTTAAAATTTAAATGCTATTTTTCACTCACTTCTCTCACGTTTTAATTTTTGAAACATTTGGTTACATGTTAGTTATTATTTGAGTTAGTGAATTCATCAACAAAATTAAACAAAACTTTGAACGACATTTTTATATAATTTTTTTATACATAAAAACACGGTATCACAGCGTGCGCTCGCCTTCTTCGCCTCATAAAAAAATGTTCATTGAACCTATAGCACCTTAAAAGAAATGAAATTTTTTGTGAAAAATATATTTCTCAATAGAAACTCTATAAAATTAGTGATCGGAACCGTGTGCTGAACTCAATAAGCCACTCTACTATGATCCATCGAGGAGGTTCCGTTGTCCGTCTCCATCATTAGATCAGCTAGCTGTCACCGACACGACAATCTAGTCGAGTACAGTGATACTAAAAATAGATTATGAACCAAACTACCTGTATTCACGCAAATAAATCATTTCATTTCATTTCATTTCACCGTCTTCGGAACTTGACAGGTAGGTATGCAAAATTTAATCTCAATCGGATGAGGAAAATTCAGTTGCAAGATTTGACCCGAACATGCGTGTAAACATTGCAAGTTATAAATAGAAGCTTGTATAAAACAAAATATGTTACACTTGCATGTTACTATTACTCTAACACTAGCAGATGAGATACAAGATCGCATTTGTTTGCATGGCACGTAATAGATTATCTTCTCTCTATATCTTCTCTCTTCTCATAGTCTATCCCTACGCTCTAGCGAAACTCTTCAGCTTCTAACTCCTGTCCATAATACACAATTCTATGGCAACTCCTTTACTGTTCAAGGTGTTAGATTATGGAATGCCTTGCCTTTCTCAATAAGATCTTCTAAATCTCTTCCTATATTCAAAACCAAGGTATACAATCACTATCTGTCCTTTTCGTGAACTGCTAGGTCATTGTTACGTACATACGTCATTGTTATTTATTTATAGTAGTAATGTAGTTTATGTATGTTTAAAATTTGTTATATTTTTTTTTTGGTTATTAAGTAGGTATATTAGTTAGTCGTAGTTTAGTTATTAGTATATAGCTATAGTTAGGTCTAGGTATATATTTATGTAGGTATATTTTGTTTGCGCACCGCCGTCTTTTAATTTTGTATTATCCTGTCCATCCAAACGTTGTCTGGAAGAGATCGCTTTTAGCGATAAGACCGCCCATTGTACATTACTGTTATTGTTTTGTTTATTTCATCTTTTTTATTTTTTATATTTGGTGTGCAATAAAGTGTTAATCTATCTATCTATCTATCTATCTATATCTGTATACCAGACTAACCAAACGTATGCATAAACTAACTCAAATGTTCGATTAGTGTAGTCTGCAAAATATTTTAGATGTTGCAAAATACATTTTACACTTATTCATAATAATTATTGCTTTTTGTAGCACTGCTTTGTCATATAGCCGCGTTGAGTACAAATAATGTATCTTACTATCAATCGCTTTTTATATCACTATGCTTGCCTACACACTGAGAACAAACATCTCGGGTGTGACGGGCCGCGCCGGCATCGCAAATATTTGACCTTCTATTATTGACCCCGCACCTTGTGTTGATGGGCGCCCCATAGATATTATGAGGGTCGCAAGCTCGCGAGGCATTCTGTATACATCATAAACACCATCAGCATGTAGAAGTCCACTGCTGGACATATGCCTCTACAGTAAAATGCCACAACTGCCATGACGTCTCCTCTGTCTCTATTGCCTACTTTAGGTATTAGTTTTTAGGTGTTAGTTTTTCTTTTTTTAATTTTGTGTTTCCTTCTTTTGTATTATCGTCTTTGTATTTATGTGTTATTTTGTGTCAAATAAACGTTTTTATATTCTATTCTATTCTGTCGACTTCTCGAAAAACCACTGTACCGTTCAAGCTCATATTCGAACTTAAAAAAAATATTCAAATAACCTACCTACCTACCATTTTTCATCAAGATTTGATCAACGGCTCTGCAGTTATCGTCGGACAAACACACATACTTACAAACGAACTTGGGCGCGTCTTAGGTGGACGTGACCTATGTGAGAATGCATTGTTCATAGGCAGAGGTAACCGCATAACATCAGGTGGGCCATCTGCTTGTTCCGTCATTCAAGTAGTATAAAAAAAAACATATATACATATGATACAATTATAATGAAAGTTCCTTGAACAGGATCTATGTCTAAAACTTTCACAAATATTTTTAGTAAGAGTAGGTATTAATAGGTAAGTTAGTAATAGCATTGAGAAGTAATATTCCCGATCCAGCTCCAACATAATAAACTTAGACCCAAACCTTCCACTCCCTTCAATTTACGTTTCCTTGTCCCCGTAAATATGATTGGAAGGTTAAGGTCCGGAGAAAATCTGACCTTTGAGAACTGAGAATGTAGGACGCCCCGGGTCTATGTCACTCAAGTCGGCTTTCAATATAAAATATGCTTTATCACGTTGAGATACAAATACAGATGGGACGCAAAAAATTCTACCAGCTGAATAAGTTTCATGATAAAAAACATATTTTTGTAAACAAGCTTTTATGAAATTAGTGATCAGAACCGTGTGCTGATCAAAATGAGCACAAATACGGCCTACTATTATCCATCGAGGAGTTACGTTGTCCATTTTCCATCTCCATCATCAGATCAGCTCGGTGTAACCATAATATAGTATTGCCACTAGAAGTAATGGTGAATTATTGAAGTATTTTCTTTCTTTCAAAATTTCAAAATCGAGTAGGAAATGGTTCAAAATTCAGTTGCAAGGTTTGTCTTAATCATACGAACAAACTAGCAGCTTTGTAAAAGCAAGTTGACGCGTAGTCACGTTCGGGTTGAATTTTATCAACCTGTGGAAGTCTGTTCCTGGAGATAAGCTTGTTCAATAGAATACCACGAGTAACAGTCTTGAGCTTCCTCCATCCATGGACTTCCTGCGACCTTTAAAAGGAATGTCAATCCATCGAGAAGGGGGGTTTTTGTACACTACGTCAGTCGTCCGGTTCGTGATTTCCAATCGAGAACCTTTATACCCCAACGGTTGACATTGCTGCAAGTTTTAGGGACTGCCCATTGCCTCTTCAACTTGCTAATTCTGAGAGCAATGCCCGTGATCTTGGTACAAATAAAAGGATATTGCTAAGCACGTCTGTAAACATCGAAAACCTTATATTTTCTTCAAATCCTCCGAACTCATATTTTACCTTCAAACCTTAGAATCAGCTACAAAACTACGAGAACCGTGTCGCCAATTAGAGCTCACCAATAAACTCTTTCAAACTTCTAGTCTCCAACTTCGACATCAGATACAGGAGTCCAGTTTCCAACTCCGTTACAAGTTGTTCGATGATTTGGCGAAGTAAGCCCCTGTAAGCTATTCAGACGCGTCTAGTAAACTTCAGACGCGCCTGGTAGACTTCAGGAGCGGCTGGTAAACTTAGTATTATAGGTTTGACGTACCAATTGAGGAAGGAGATAAGACATGGATTTTGGAATTATGTAAGGGATTACATACGGGCAAGAGATGTAAGACATACTAGTATAAACAACGAAGTTATCGAGTTATCCGGCTCGAAGGTTAGGACTCCAGAATATTCATCAGATATTTAAGGTTTGGGACTATGTAGATACTTAATCGTATCTTATTTTGATGTAAGCAAGGAATTAATATTAAGGGGGAGTTCTCTGTTTTCTGTAGGGCAAGTAGCACTTAAAAGTTATATTCGTTTTGACATCATCTCACATTGGTACACAGCTTGTTTCAAGACTATACAGGGCGTCCCAAGACTATGCGACATGAAGGGAAAGTACCAATCAATTTATAATAAAATCTTTAAATGCAGTATTACTATGTTTTAAAAATAAAATAAAGTCTCCTTTCAGCAAAACATCCTATCTACAATATTTAAGGTACTTTCCCTTTATGTCGCATAGTCTTGGGACGCCCTGTATACCATACTTCTGGCAGGGTGACCTAGAAATGGCCAGTGACGTGAAGAAAAATCTTCTTTACACCATCAAAAAACTTAATCAGAAACTTCATTATAAAAACAAAGACTCAAGTCCACGATGGTCCATAAACTGCCACTGCTTTACAGCCCACGGTTTAGAGGCCATGTCTTAAAAAGGTAGTTCTTCCAGGTAATCTTATTAGTTAGGTTACCTACGTTACTGCAACCGTAAAGTTTTTATTTCATGCCTCTATTTACGGGCTGTTTTAGAGCAGGCGGGGTCAACACTCTAATTCAAATTTTGTTGGATGCTTTCGAATAGCTTTTGGAATTAGGTATGGTTTTACGTATTCTGAGGTTAAAGGCTAGTCTATGCCAATTTTCATCAGAAAATAATTATTTTAAGGGACACTTAACGTATGTCAAATTGACATTTTATTTTATTTATTAAGTCTTTAAATGGGCATGGGAACCAACTTCAATAAAATTTGATACAGTGACAGATTATGTCTGTGGAGTTTCCGGCTTAAGAAAATACTCCTCAGTCTTCTCCTATGGATGTTATGAAAGTGAAATAAGGGGTAACCCCAGGGGATCGGCAGCAGCATCCACCTGAATACTCAACTCCGATACATACTGCGATTACCAATCCGCTTGCCAAGCGTGGCCATTATGGCAAATCCCCCATAATCATTATTACGCAGGGAGGTCTCGTTCAGCAGTGGCTATTCTGATGGTGATGATGATGGATTATGACCAGTATTTACAGAGAATACACATTTCTGTCTTGGACCCATGCGAGCGAAGCCACAGGCGCACACTAATGTTTTGATTATAATTTTTGCAACACACCTCCCTACAGACGCTCCCTTTTTATCACTCCTTTCATACGTTCCCTACTTTTCGGGAAAAGGGTTAGGTTATCACCCAACTATAAAAACTCACTCGAATGTCATTTCGCATTAAGAAGTAGGGCTGGTAACAACCTAAACCAAAAAAGTCAGTTCAATTCTCGATACAAAAGCCGGACTCTTGAACTGTTAGAGCTTGTAAAGTGCACTAGTGAAAAGCCCACGACACGAGCCACGTTTGAAAAAAATACAATTAAAAATTACCATCAGTAACAAAAAGGTAGGTAGTTAAGTATGGTCTTGTTTTTTTAGTTATTTTGCAGTAATTTATAAAAATATAGTCACGCTTTCTTAGTATTTTCCAATAAATGTCAAAAAACTCAAAAACCCATGAATGTTAATATTCTAAACTATAAAAAAAACCTTCGATAAAGTTGGGCCTTTCAAACGTTTCTATAGATTCACGGCTGTATCGAATGCATTAGTAGTAATAAATAATAATAAATAAATAATAAATAATGCTGGACAGTTCACACAACATTATCTAGCCTCAAGCTAAGCAGAGCTTGTGTTATGGGTACTAGATAACAGATATACTTAATAAAATAAATGACGTAGTTTAAAAAAAAATATGTATAGAAAATACCCAGAACAACCTGAACAAATATCTGCAGATCGCACAAACATTTGTTCCGAGGCGGGAATCGAACCCGCAACCTCCTGCGTCGCAGGCGAACTGTCGCCCGCCGCGCCACAGAGGTCGGCAAATAATAATAGTAATAGAGCGGGTCGCTTAGTTCTTATTTCGAAGAGCCCGTCTTGTCCGGCTAACGTCTTAGGTATTGTCAGTTCTTGTCCGGCTAACGTCTCAGGTATAAGTATAACACAACCCTATTCGGGAGGCGCAGTGATGCCTAATATCTGGCCGTTAAACGAAGTCGTTCGTTTGTCGTAATACGTGACAGCAAATGACTGGTTGTAAAAAGTCCATCTCTCAGTTTGACTTACTAACTATTATTTGATCTGTGGTTTTACTACGAGATTCTCCGATAGATTTGCACTTTTACTTTTGTGTCTGTACATAATTGAAAAGTTTATGTCGCAGAATTTTATGGTTAGCAAAAGTTTGAAAAACAAGTTTTTATACTTTTAATCTTCGATAAAAATATAACATAATAATAATATATAATATAATATAAACGTTTATTTCAGACCAGTGATCCATATTGGGTTAGTAACACAAAAATAACTTAAATTATGTAAGTACAATATAACCTATAAATAAATCACTAAAAACAAAATTTTATTAAGTATAGCTTAACAACGAAACTGAACCTCGTTCTTTCTTAAGAAAGGTAATAAAAATTTATAAACAAGTACAAACACTAATGACCATTTATTCCCACCTTGACCATAATATATTCCCAACCTGCCCCTATCAAAGCATCGCAGCCTCCGTACCAATGCTATTCGTTGAGGTAGGTATGCAACTGCAATGAAACCTCATTTAATTAAGTACTTATTTGGCCGAGTTTAAAAACAAAGCCTACAGAGTTTCACATTTACTGGCCAGTTAGTTTTTCTTTAACAACCTTTTTTCCCAGAGTTACTTCAGTAGGGCCAAAGCTAGGGTTTACGGCCCTCCAATGACTGTCCTCGATCGTCATGCGATAGGGCCCAAGGGTTGGTATTTAATGAGCGAACTGACACCGAGAGGATTGTGAAGACGCTATTTAGGGTTCTGCGGAACTATGTAGGGTTGAATTTTTGGGGTATACGGTAAATTCTTGGAGCGATTTGGAATTGTTGTAAAGCCTAAGTTTGATATAATTTCTGTGGGCTGTAGAAAAGTAATACTACTAGTATAGTTTTATTTTATCTGTGGTAATACCTACCTTGTGATCAGAGATCATAGTTTTTTTTTAGAGTGTGAAAACAAATTCAGTATAAACTATCGAAATGACAGGAAAAATCGGGTAAGACAAAAATAATTATTAATAATAAGGATTCACTGCTGAACATATAGGTAACCCCCCCACCCCTCCGAATTTGAACGGTCTACTGGAGCTGCCTCCATCAACCGACCTGTCGCGACCACATAAAACCAAACATACCTAATAGAAATAGTTCTATAGATTATTTCTATAACCAAGAAAAATGTCGCCTCCGCAACCACTCCAAAAGCTTTCACCAAGCTTTGAAAAACTCTTATGTCCCACAACTAAATCAAGCGTCTAAAACTTTACCCGAATCCCGATTTATACCATTCCCTATCTGTCCCATCGCTTAATGAAACTTAAGAGAATACTTTCCCAGTAATCCAATATGGCGACCGGCGGCAGACGTAGCGAAGCGCGCAGATTTATTCGCCATTCGATACGGATCTCGATACCGCTTCTCCAACACCATACGTAATTTAAGTTCTCGAATGGGACTTATTCCGGTATCAAAAATAAATTATAAGGGAATCCTGGATAGATCCGGGCGAGCAGGGATTGTCGACAGCGTGCTTTCGGCCCGAGATTCATACGGGCTGAATCAGTACCGATCGCAGAAATGCACCTTATTTTTCTCCATTAAAAATGTAAGGCAGGAAAGTAGTAGGATTTATTAGTATGGTTAAGAGGGGGTATAAAGCAATGTTGACTAACGTAGTTAGTAGTATTTAAGTGTTATTTGGTGGCGGGCACAGTGCAATGCCGCATAGGGTACGTCAAGGGTGGACTAGACTTATTAGACAATGCAATGTTCATAGTCAGTGGGTACCGCTTAACATCTGGTGGGCCTTCTTATTCTTGCACACCAAGTTGTATACAAAAACACTCATTTTCATAATCACCCAAATATTACCGACTAGGTGGTGAGCAAACCTGTTATTTATAAATAAATTATGAATAAAGTTTGTTATTTCTATAAGGAGAGGGAGTTTAATGTGATCCAAAAATTCAGTTTCAGTGGGACGAAAACTCGCAACTTGACAATTCGGTTGAGTATTGGTCAAGGCATTGCCCATTAGAGGCGAAGATGCGGGTTCGACACACGCTGAAACGGAATTTTAGATTCACATTTAAATTTAAAGCTGGCCTGAAAGCCATTCGTATCGTCGAGGCTTATCAGAGCCCACAGAACTAGGTGGTTATTAACCATGTTTACTTATCAGAGCCCACAGAACTAGGTGGTTATTAACCATGTTTACTTATCAGAGCCCACAGAACTAGGTTGTTATTAACCATGTTTACTTATCAGAGCCCACAGAACTAGGTTGTTATTAACCATGTTTACTTATCAGAGCCCACAGAACTAGGTGGTTATTAACCATGTTTACTTATCAGAGCCCACAGAACTAGGTTGTTATTAACCATGTTTACTTATCAGAGCCCACAGAACTAGGTGGTTATTAACCATGTTTACTTATCAGAGCCCACAGAACTAGGTTGTTATTAACCATGTTTACTTATCAGAGCCCACAGAACTAGGTGGTTATTAACCATGTTTACTTATCAGAGCCCACAGAACTAGGTGGTTATTAACCATGTTTACTTATCAGAGCCCACAGAACTAGGTGGTTATTAACCATGTTTACTTATCAGAGCCCACAGAACTAGGTGGTTATTAACCATGTTTACTTATCAGAGCCCACAGAACTAGGTGGTTATTAACCATGTTTACTTATCAGAGCCCACAGAACTAGGTGGTTATTAACCATGTTTACTTATCAGAGCCCACAGAACTAGGTGGTTATTAACCATGTTTACTTATCAGAGCCCACAGAACTAGGTGGTTATTAACCATGTTTACTTATCAGAGCCCACAGAACTAGGTGGTTATTAACCATGTTTACTAATCAGAGCCCACAGAACTAGGTGGTTATTAACCATGTTTACTTATCAGAGCCCACAGAACTAGGTGGTTATTAACCATGTTTTCTTAACATAGCATAACCCCATAACACCCAACAGTCCTGATCCCACACTAGGGTTCCCTGTGTCATGGGTATCAGGAACTACGAGAATGGTATCATCGTAAATATTAGCAGATACACATAAATTTGTCCCAACAGCGGTAATCAAACCCGCATCTCAGTGGCTTCTCGTCCGCTACGCCAGACTTAAGGCGCTATAGGTTCAGCGAACATTTTTGTATGAGGCGAAGAAGGCGAGCGCACGCTCTGATACCGTGTTTTTATGTATTAAAAAATTATATAAAAATGTCGTTCAAAGTTTTGTTTAATTTTGTTAATGAATTCACTAACTTAAATAATAAATAAATGTAACCAAATGTTTCAAAAATTAAAACGTGAGAGAAGTGCGTGAAAAATAGCATTTCAATTTTAAAAAGGAGGTATCTTTGTTATTTTTTTTTATCGAGTGAAGTAATTCAAATATTGTATTGAATTATTGATTTCACTAGATAAAAAGCTCAAGAATATCATATATTTTTTTCTTCATAGAAAACTATGAAAATTCTTATCAAAAACTTTAAAATTCTAGAGACATTTGAGAACCTATCGCGCCTTAATCATTCAAACCAGGTTTATTTTTAATTTGTACGAACACTTTCCTATACAAATATTGAGATAACAAAATAAAAATGATTGCAGACAAAATCAAAATAATGTATTAAAAATTCACCCTCTACAGGGTTCTATTAATATTTTAATTTGCTTTAACTCGACTCTGAAGACGCAGATTCAATTATTGAAGACGAGAGCGCACTAATTGTTATTAATGCAACGACAATTTGAAGGGAACGAACAGGTAATTAGCCTCGGGAGACAATGTCGATGTCACTTTCTGGAGCAAGGAACTACGGACTTTTACAAAAATAAAATATTAAGCTCTAATAGTAAGTTTGGTTGTAAGTTTGGTTCCGGTTTGAAGGGTATGGGTCTCAGGATGGCGGGCGCAGTGCAATGCCACATAGCGTGCTTCCTAGGCGGACGTGACCTATGAGGTAATGCATTGTTCATAGGCAGAGGTTACCGCTTAACATCAGGTAGGCCATCTGCTTGTTACGTCATTTAAGTCGTATAAAAAAAACGGTTCATGAGATACAGCCTGATGCCAGATGGACAGACGGACGGATAACGGAGTCTTAGAAATAGGGTCCCCTTTTACCTTTTGGGTACGGAACCCTAAAAACAACCATACATACAATGCAGATGCCAAAACGCCAAGTGCGAAATTTAATCATTCTTCAACCTAAATATCGATACCACCGATACAGAGAGAGACGAAAATGAAAAAGGATCTATCACGTTCTATTTTCGAAAATAATGAACTGGCCATTCGAGTCTCTTTGAGTCGTTAGCGAAAATCGAAACTTTGTCGTTTTGCAAAGTCTAGAGTTGCCCCCAATTCTACTAAACCAATTGTATTAAAATTATTTATGAATTGTCTCATACTTGTCACTTCTGACACTTTTGGCATTCTACTAATATCAGTGGGTTTTCAATTGCATTATAATTGTGACCAATTAAAAACAATCGTAAAATCTTTCTGTAAAAATTCGTTAAATCATAAATTTAGCTGACTACCATTTTCAATTGTAATTGAATTGTAATTGCATAGTACAATAATGTTTTTTTTTAAATAATAGTACAATTGGGCCCCAGGAAAGTCGAAAACTATTCACCGACGATGGTTGACGACATTTAAGTGTAGCAGGAAGTCGGTGGATGTAGGTGGCTCAAGACTGTTTATCGTGGCACTCTATAGGATAAGTCTGATTTATTATTATTTTTTAACATTGATTTACCTTTGTTTGTCCACGATCTCTCCTGTTTGGTAAGTGAAGATGTGGCCGAAGATGGAGCACAAAGGACTAGAAGGCACCTATTCACTCTAGCCATGAAGAGACCCAGATTATAGTTTTCAGGAAAAACAGACGACGGTAGTGTATTCCACTCCTTAGCTTTCCTCATTATAAACGTAGAACTGAAACGTTTAGTACAAATAGAGGGAAGAATAATGAGGTAAGGATGGTGATGCTGATGATGATGATGTTATCGAGTCAATATTTCATCGTTTTTTAACCCAACTACGGGGTGTTATAAGTTTGACGTGTCTGTGTGTGTGTCTGTGTGTGTGTGGCTGTGTGTGCTACTGTGTGTGTGTGTCTGTCTGTGCATCGTAGCACCCGAACGGTTGAACCGTTTTTTTTAATTTTATTTTTTTATGGTTAATTAATTACGCGGGAGTGATCTTAGCTATGTTTGATCAAAATCGGTTCAGCAGTTTCATTGCGTTGCGGGTTTTTTTATTTTTTTTTAAATTAATTACTTGTTTTTGAACTTATGTGCTTGATTGAATTAGGTAAAAACCAAATACATGATTGGAGGAATTAATTTATTTTGTTTTACACGCAGTCGTATACGTACCTATTAACACAATAAGTTTTTGTTGAAAAATATGTTTTACATATCAAGCTTTTATGAATTTAATGATCAGAACCGTGTGCCCAAACACAGCCAGTCTACTATTATCAATCAGATCAGCTCGGTGTCCACATAATATTGTATTATCACCAGAGCTAAAGATGTATGCAATATATCAGCAAAATCGGTTGCGAAGAAAAGTCTCAAACATACTAACTAGATTTTAAACGTGTTTAATTAAAATATATTTTGACACAATACATGAATATAAATAACTTGTGGAGTAAATAAAAGCTTATAAAAAGCCGGAATCATGCGGCCAATAATTATCGCCTCTCAACCCTATTCGTATCGAACAACAATTCTAATTCGAAATGATCAATGGGAGCCGGCTTATTGAGTTTTGTATTGTTTTGGCGAGTTAGGGTTGAGCTACATATGTAAGTATGCTTCAGCACTGCAAAGCTGTCATCCATTTAGTGTTTAGTAACGAAACCGCCGGATGTATGTACGCGCTGTGCTGATGATGCAATATAACTAGCTTTTAGTATGGGCGCCGTGCTCAAGGATGCGTTGATGTAGCTTGACCCAACAACTCTATGTTTTTTTTGTACTACTTGGAATGACGGATCAAGCAGATGGCCCACCTGGTGTTAAGGGGTACCCTCTGCCTGTGAACAGTGCATTAACTCAAAGGTCACGTCCACCTAGGACGCACCCTATGTAGAATTGCACTCCGCCCGCCACCCTGAGACATAAAGATGAAAAGTCTCATGTGCCTGTAATTTCACCGGCACCCATACCCTTCAAACCGGAACACAGCAATGCGAGCACTACTCCTTTGCGGCAGAAATAGGTATGGTGGTAGTACTTCCGTGGACGAACTTATTAATTTTTTCATTTTTTTAACATTGATAGATCTTTGTTTGACCACGATCTCACCTGTTGGTAAGTGACGATGTGGCCGAAGATGGAGCACTAAGGTCTAGAAGGCACCTATTCACTCTAGCTTTGAAGAGACCCAGATTATAGTTCTCAGGAAAGTCAGACGACAGTATTCCACTCCTTAGCAGTTCGCAAAAGGTAGAATTAAAACTTTTAGTACGAATAGAAGGTATACTATACTAATAAATAAATAATAAATATTGCTGGACAGTTCACACAACATTATCTAGCCCCAAGCTAAGCAGAGCATGTTTTATGGGTACTAGATAACTGATATACTTAATACAATATTATACATAGATAGATATTTTTTATTATACATAGAAAATACCCAGAACACCCTGAACAAATATCTGCGATCGCACACTACTACACTAATGAGGTAAGGATGGTTCCGAGCCGTACGCCTGCTCGTCCTATGATAAAAAGTCCTCATCGCCTTTACAAAAAAGCTCTACTACTACTAAAGTAGGTATGCAAGTAGCTATCAAACCAAATGTAAACTGTCTTACAATGCCTGTGTTTATCCAGGCTGGAAAACATTTACATTAGGTAAACAAGTAAATAATGTAAATGTTGACTCCACAAATGTTTGCTTAGTGCGATTGGGGAATCTCAATGTGTTGTGTGGATTCCCACAATTAAAAAGTGGTTGATAAAACAGTCACTGTTGACTGTTCTCCGCGGGTTTGTTTGATGGTAATCGAGTGTAGATCCGAGTGGTCAAATAAGACAGTTAAAAAAAAAACAAAGATGTTTATGGTAGAGCATATAAAAACGGTTCCATGGACAATGATTCAAGAAAGAGTTTTGCTCGAACCATTTTACAATTTATTACTACTTGTGTCAACGTTATGCTACGACGAAAGGTCTTAGTCGCCTCCATCAACCGATGTTCTACGACCTCTATATGTCTTTCGTCCATCGAGAAGAGGCCTTCCTCTTCTGCGTCGTCTAGTTTGGGTGAATGAATGAATGAATGAATGAATGAATGAATGAATGAATGAATGAATGAATTATTTATTTCGCAGAAAAAGGGTTTACAAATATATATTTTATTATAGTAGGTGTAATATATTAAACGAAAGTATGAGTGATTAGATGTTTGTATCAATCGAATGAACAGATTTAATTGTACATGGTTCAGTTCAGTTCTTGAACACCTTTGCGGAGTAGACTACAATTTTGCCATTGTCACGTTTTAAAACAAGTTCAGCTTTTGCACGAAGGATATTCCGATACTGGAGAGTGGACGGTGTGCCATTTTTTTTGTACTATTATTTATTCTGTGGCTGGAGGATAATCTTGAATATCTATAATATCTGTCAAACTTGTCATTTTCATACATAATATGTCAATATAATATAAAGTCAAAGTCTATATTATAGACTTTGAATTAACTGTCTAATTTTTAAAGGGTCGGCAACGCGCGTGTGATGCCTCTGTTATTGCAGGCGTTCATAGGCTACGGTAACCGCTTACCAACAGGTGGGCCGTAAGCTTGTTTGCTACCTTGGTAGTATAAAAAAAAAAAAAAAAAAAAAAACTGATCCTTTGAATTGACTCAAATTATGCTACTTTTTATCGCAGAATCGAGGAATTTATTGCGAGTGAAGCAACGGGCAGACACTAGTTTTAAATATTTGAATCAAATCAAAATTGGAATCCATATTTTGTACCTATTTGAAAATAGAATCCATCAGTTTAACTGTCAGGATAATTAGCAAAATGGCCAGGTAGGCCCTGATATTGACAAATTAATTTATTGAATAAATTATTGAACTATTTAGCTTTATATGTTCGGCTTTAGAAACGTCCAATTATAATTGATATCTCTATGTTCAAAGGGCACCTACAGCTAGCTTCAATCGATAGAGCTCCCACTGTAATGGACATTCAATTATGTTCATTCGCTAATCTCTATCCACTCAAATCAGAAACGGTTCGCAGAAAATTCTTACACTATTTTGATTGAAAAGCTTTTACACTACTTGCGAATCAGTAAAACAAATTTCTGGTCAAAACGAAACGATTGGCAACCGCTCTGTTTATTCAGATAGTAAATAAAAAGCCAGGCCAAAGCAATATCGGGCTCTGTCAAAGCTCAAGAGCGGAACTTGGGAAAAAACAAAAAAAGAGGAAAATAAATGGAGCTGCGATAGTGGCCATTAAAATAACGTTGAATTTCAAAGGTGGAGACGCCCAAACCTCAAGACGTATCGGAACTAAGAAGGTTGGTACCTACTTGGTTGGGACGGACGAAATGGACTTTTGATGTAACACGGTACTGGCAGTCAAGACGTTTTTGATAGTGCTGCGACGGTTTGAGATCGATTTGAATTTAGAATACGAGTTAATGGTGTGAGCATTTAATTTGATGGATGAATATCGGAGCGGTTCGGAATTTGAATTTATGGTATGATATAGCTTTGTTTCAGTTTTGGACCTGAGAAAAAGACTTCAGTTAACTTACATGATAAGTAATGCGTCTTTAGCTAATTTATTGATTATGATATGAACGATTTAGTTCAAATAGGTAGAAAGCCCCGTCGTTGCCACCCGACTTTCGTACGCGCTGTGAACACACGTTTCACGAACGCACGTATATCGCGTTATAAAGTCATTGAAACGAAAGGAAAATACACCGACGCGTGTCTGTATCGCCTGTATCACGTTCAACGCGTTTCGTATCGCTGTTAAAAAAATGTGCAGAGGCCTTAAAAAGTATTCTACATACAGACTGTCTATATAAACACACGCGCCATTCTTATTTCAGGAGGTTATTCTGCCAGAGTTTCTGAATATTCTGTGTTTATTTTAACTTGAATATTATATTAAAATAAACATAATAACTTGAATATTATATTATAATTTATTATCTGGATCTCGGGAAGTACCTACGCTCCGTAAAATGTGGCGCGTATTCACACAGACATCGTGTATGGTACCCGATTCTACTTGAAAAAGTGCTTGCTTGAGTTTTACTGTCATCATCATGCATTTAGACGTCCACTGCTGGACGTGGCCTCCCCCTTTGAATGCATTGGGGGTGGGGGAGGGCAGAAGGGGGGGGGGGGGGGATTTCCCATAATCGTCATGCTTGGTAGGCGGATTGGTTATCGCATTATTGGTGTTGAGTACTTTGGTGAATGCATAATGCCTCTCCCCTGGTGTAATCTCTTAGTCAGCTTTTACGAAATCCACGGGAGGAGACGGAGATAGGCTGGACATACCACGGCACGTACCTTGTTCCACTGTAGTCATCAAAATTGAAGCAAGCGTTTTTAAAACGCTGCACGTAATAATACCTTACTATAAAACTATTAGTAACCGAATACCGACTCATTTAACCCCTCAGTTATCGGTATTTTTCACCCCACGCGCCACGAGCCGGGCGTGCAAAGTTGTTCGAATAACGTCCCTATTCTAGAAACTGAAAAATTCGGTCCGACGGTTAGTTTTTCCGTCTAGTTTCTGGTTTTTTTCGTGGAAACCCAGCGTTAGGTCGATTCTCAGCCTCAGAGATTTCTCACTCTTGGCTATCAAACTGGTAATCATTTTCGATTACCAGTTTGCAGTACATTGTTTTAGCTTCTTCAAGAATAAAAATGTTCCAAACAATAGAAAAATGTATTTATTACAAACTGGTAATGAAAAAATACAACATTTTATTTAGTAGGAACCTATCGCAGAAATCTAGGGGACGAAGAAATTCACTGCGAGAACGAACAAGTTAGAAAACTGAAAATTTATTGCTTTTTAGGGTTCCGTAGTCAAAGACAAGGAACCCTTATAGATTCGTCATGTCTGTCTGTCTGTCTGTCTGTCTGTCTGTCCGTGTATGTCACAGCCTTTTTTTCCCGAAACTATAAGAGCTATACTGTTGAAACTTGGTAGGTAGATGTATTCTGTGAACCGCATTAAGATTTTTACTCAAAAATTGAAAAAAATAAAAATATATTTTTGGGGTTCCCCATACTTAGAACTGAAACACAACAATTTTTTTTGTTAAACCTATACGTGTGAGGTATCTATGGATAGGTCTTCAAAAATGATGTTGAGGTTTGCAATATCATTTTTTTCTAAACTTAATAGTTTGCGCGAGAGACACTTCCAAAGTGGTAAGAAGTGTCCCCCCCCCCATAACTTCTAAAATAAGGGAATGTTAAAACTAAAAAAAATACATGATGTACATTACCATGTAAACTTTCACTCAAAATTGGTTTGAACGAGATCTAGTAAGTAGTTTTTTTTTAATACGTCAATCCAAGAACTTTTATATTATGTTACTTGCTGCTACGGAACCCTTCATGGGCGAGTCCGACTCGCACTTAGCCGCTTTTTTGTTCATTTGTAATTAATGAAGTCTTGGGGTTCTTCTTCTTCTTCTTCTTCATATAATGGCGTCTGAGCAGTACTGCAAACAATTTCGCCAACGTCAAGTGATATTAATTTATTGGTCAAGTCGTCAAGTCTCCGTCAAGTCATAACCCAGTTTAAATAGTGGCAGAAAATTGTCTTGGGGTTTGTGTGTTTTTTGTGTTTGAAAGAGATATTTTAGTAAATTGAATAGTGATGACGTTTCTAGGCCAATAATTTACCCGAATAATGTCCCTATTCTGGAAGCCAAAAAACGTCGATTCGACAGCTAAAAAACTAAGTAATTAAACTGTAAACAATAAATAAATGTCTATTGGATTAGTTATTGTTGGTTTTACGAGCTTTTTTTTGGGTGAATGATTAGAGGCTAAAATTAAAAAAAAACATTGAAAAAAGTGTATAGAAAGTGACATTGAAGTGAAAAAAAAACGAATCTGGCTAATGGAATGAATGAATGAATTAATTAATGTAGTTATACTTTTTGTAAAATTTCTCGGTACTTTTGCATTTTGTATCTACGAGTATCTACAGGCATCTAAAGTGCTACAAGGATCATTTGGCACGTCTTGTGGCCGCCCGCGCCGCGCCCCGTTGTGGCCGCCGTTTGATATTAGATTAAAAGATGGCGGTGTTAGTTCTGATTTCGGCCATGTGCCAAATTATCCTTGTAGCACTGTACCTACCTATTTTCTTCAGGCATAGTTTATATACCTAGTAATTTAGGAAGGTGACTTGGCCTCATCCATTATATCTATCTATTGTGACTATGCCATCCTTCTAGGAAAATTTTACTCAACAATTTCTCGTACAATGACAAATTGCTGCCTGGAAATTTCTCTGTAGCTATGGAACTACCTATAACTAGTGTATCAAGCTTCCCCTTTCATTTAAGCACATTGATATAAAGTGAGTAAGAAGTTGCCCACGTCGGGGAACTTGGCGAATTTATTTCTAAACTGAGTTTAGCGAGTCCTTTATCTTGAAAGTTTCAATAGTTCTCCGTACGCGACATCCCCTTTCAATTTCATTCATTCTCAAACAAAGACACGCTTTTAGCGGTATTTTTGTAGTTCTTAGAAATCGTTCAAATATCGTACATTTCGACATAGAATGCAATGGGTATTCGCAATAAACACCACGTTTTTTTTTTTTTACTAAGATAGTTTTTTTGACCACGATCTCACCTGTTGGTATATGACGATGTGGCCGACGATGGAGCACAAAGGTCTAGAAGGCACCTATTCACTCTAGCCTTGAAGAGACCCAGATTATAGTTTTCAGGAAAGACAGACGACGGTAGTGTATTGTAGTAGTTCGCGTTATGTAATCATATTATGTAGGTGAGTCTATGTAACTGCATAAAGTCTCTATTCTTGTAGCTTGATCTTACTAAATATACGTGCATGAAAGGAACCTCTGCAATGCGCAATGAATCCTTTCACCACACTGATTTTATCACCATTATTGACACCGCAAGGCTTTTATCAGGACCACCGTACACAATCTCGTAACTAACCAAACGCAGGGTAACAAGTCAGAACCAGTGACACGAAGTTGTAAAAATTCAGGGACAACCAGGAATAGCCAATTCCTGTCTGTCCCCGAATGGGGACAGATTCGGGGACAAACGGGAACTACTCGTAAAGCAGACCAACATTTTGGACATCGTAAACTTATTCAAGAATCTTCAGATCAGCTGAAATCATACTCCACGTAAATAATAACAGTAATCGAAAGGAACATTTCCGTCTGAGGGGAAAAACACGAAAATGCGATATCTCTCGGTTGTGATTCTACTTGACAGTTGTTTGTTCACGCGACTGCGCGGCGAGGTGAATGATGTAATCACATTGGCTAGAATAAGGATTTTATTTGGAAGATACTGGCCAGTGACAGTGAAGTACTCATTTAAAATTTGAATTTGGATTTTTTTATGTGCGACTCTTTTTTCTATCCTCATTATCTATTAGGAACATAAATCATCTATCATTAATTGCTTTCAATTTATTAGAAGCTGTTTTTAGTTTCACCTGACGCATGACGTCCCAGTGTGGTCAGTCAAATGTCAAAATTGTCAATCAAAATGTCAAATCCCAGTCCAATGTCTCAGGGTGGCGGGCGCAGTGCAATGCCACATAGGGTGCGTCCTAGGTGGACGTGACCTATGAGGTAATGCACTGTTCATAGGCAGAGGTTACCGCTTAACATCAGGTGGGCCTCTTGCTTGTTCCGTCATCCTAGTAGTATAGTATAAAAAAAAAAAAAAAGTGTAATCAAATCTTAAAAAGTTAGGTGAGGGCAAACGCTGACCCAGGTCAAAAATAAATGAACCCTTCATGGAAGTAATTAGTACAGTTCTAAACGTTGTTTTTTGTCCAACTTTTCTAAGGAACTTGTATATTTTTAGAAGTTGGGAAGCAAATGTTGTATTTCTAAATAACTAGATTAATCAACTCATTGCATTTGCGTGAAACAAAACGCAACAAGCTTCATTACTTTCCCACAACTTCTACGCAAGAAATTAAATTAGCTTTTTCATTATCTTAACATATATTATCAATAACCAAAAGTATCTCAACTGTACGTTACGTTAGTCAAAAAAGTTAGGTCAAACAATGTATGTCGCCAATGATCTTTGACCCACTTCCTGGTGTTCGATTGAGGTAAAATTTGGCATACCTGTCAGGTTCCAATGACAATACAATATTATGGTAACAGCGGGCTGATCTTTTAATGGAGGCAGAAGGTGGACAACGGCACTCCTCGATGGATAATAGTAGACTGACCGTGTTTAGCCTTAATTTGATCAGCACACGGTTACAATCGCTAATTTCATAAAATATTGTTTTGAAAAATATAATTTTCAACGAAAAACTTATTTATTACCTATTAGCACTCGTTTGCCCAAATCTAAGTCAAGATGAAACAATTTGGAAAATTGTTTATTACACTAATTGTATGCCAAATTTAAATTTATTTCTGTGGAAGGTACCTGAATGTTATTTTCCTTAGTGACTTTCCTTTTTCAAGACATTTTTAGTGTTTTTATGTGTGATTAAACAAAACTTTATACAAACAAGCTTTTATTGTTTTTTGCCAATTTCAGATAAAGCCTACTGAACGAAATCTAATTAAAATTAAACAATAGCGGCTAATCTGTTAGGTACGCAATTAATTCAACCATTGATCAAACAATGATTAAACATTAATCTGCGTATCCAATTTATCGTTCTCATTACCAATTACAGTTTAATAGAACAATTTCTTTGTAGGGTGAGTATAAAGGGTGTCTACGTATTATTTAGTAGGGTTCCATACGCATTTCGTGTTAATAATCGGATACTGTGGCGCCGGACTGCCTATCCCTTCCCTTATCTTTAGGATTGTAGTGCACTGTGCGATATGTTTTTTATATGTTGGTAGGTATTTTGAAACTAAAAGTGTACTATCTTCTCTACTATATGCAGTAGCGAGTCTTTGAAAAATTTGTGTTGTTTCATTTTGCAGAAGTAACAGTGGTGGATTTATTTTAAACTTTTATAGTCATACTAGCGACTCGCCCCGGCTTCGCACGGGTAGCCCCGTTGAACCCCCCCCCCTCCTACTTTTCCACTCTATGTCAATCTCCTGGTTCTAAGCTACCTCCCCACCAATTTTCATCCAAATCCGTCCAGCCGTTTCAGCGTGAAGAGGTAACAAACACACACATACACTATTACACACACAAACTTTCGCTTTTATAATATTAGTTAGTGTTTAAATATCAATGGTATTCAAACATTTTAGAAAAATTTAAAGAATTGAACCTTTCCGGATATTTTGGATCTTTCTCGAACATTCTCGAATTCTTCTTCATGAATAAGAGGGTGACATTGGGGCGGGCTACCGTACCGTAAAACTTTCAGGCTGAGTTAGATTATTTGCGAAAAACATCCCGAAAGTTCTATAACTTTCTGTAAGTTTTTAAAAGTTCTCGGTCTTTTTCCAGCTTTTCTAGAGGTTTTGAAATTTTGGAACTTTATCGAAGTTTCTAGAACTTTTGGAAATTTTTTGACCTTTTTCAAACTTTTCTAGAGGTTTTTTTCTTTTTATAACCTTTCTGGAGATTCTCGAACCTTCTAAAATTGCCTTGAACTTTCCAGAACCTCCCCGAAGTTTTCGAACTTCCTCGAACCTTCTAGAAGTTTTGGTTGAGTTTCAGGTCAAGTTGACCTTATTCTAAACCGTTTTTCTCTAAACCTTAACCGAGCAGCCCAAAACTCAAACCACAGATTACTTAATAGTTACTACGCCCAAACCTTCTAAACCGTTTTTCTCTAAACCTTAACCGCGCAGCCCAAAACCCGAACCCTCTTGATGGTTGGGTTGGGGCTACCCTACGGTTAAACCATTTTTGGGCTGCATTGGTTCGTTTTTAAGTTTTATCGGCCCGCACATTTTATCAACTTAGTTTTATTTATATATAATGATATAGGACTGAACATGCCTGCACTTCAAATATAATAAGTATAGTTATAATTAATAAGTACATTAGTCCTGCTGTGTCTAAGTGCTAAGGGTTCAAACACAAAACTGCGATGCTATGTCGCCTGATACTACCCGCGTGAAACAAGGGCGAGTTGCTAGAACAAAATATAGGCAATGTTTGCTATGTCAACGTAGTTTTTTTTGTTTTTTTTAACTTCCTGAATGACGGAACAAGCTGATGTCCCACCTGATGTTAAGAGGTAAACTCAGCCTTTAATAATGCATTACCTCATAGGTCACGTCCATCTATAGTTTTTTTTTATTTTTAATGTTGATAAGCAAAAGATTTATCGCATAGCATACACTGGGTACGTTCCCAAAATGACACGCACTGTTGACTTCAACAGTTATGCTTCAGTTATTAAAACAACATGTAATTATTTAAATTGGACTGCAAAGAATTTTAACAAACCTCATAAAACTGACATAAAACGAAGTGTTGTAGCTTTAAGGGATTTTACAGTAAAAAAGAACGATGTATTAGGGATCCTAAAGATTCTTAAAAGATAAAACCCTAAGTTTATTTTTAATTAAAATGTTAATGTATCCTAATTTTGAGTAGGAAAAAGGCACTGAAAATGTCTTTTCCGTAAGAGTAACAACGATACAACAAACACGGAAAAAGTATAAAAACGGTCGCCATTACGCACGACGCGATGTAAAGAATAAAAACTCTGCGCCGAAAATAAAAGGGCAGTAACCGTAAAAAACGTCAATTTCCGGAAAAGCCGAACTCTTCCGAAGACTCGTAGCCGTAACCGTAAAATAAATAAGCCCCAGTTGTTTTAGATAAGCTAATGGTAGGTGACAATTAAGTTGAGCTGTCGATACCCGATCGGCATTGAAATCGACGTAAAAGCTGGGTGCACATCTGCGAACCAATTATTAGATTATCTACGGTACGCAAGTCAACATTTTACAGGAATCTGTCAATTTCACATGTGTTAAGTACCCCGTCAAATAAGTCCTTATTGGTTGGTAGAAAAAGAACCCTAAACACTTTAACAGTAGGTTTGAAAATTTGAGGTTTATTTCCAAACATCTATCCTATATAAATAGGTATAAAAAAGGGAACGCTGTCTGTTAACTTGGTTATTATCATGTTTGTAGTGCTTTCATGTCAAAACGACTGGGCTAATTTTGAAGAAGAATATATGTTGTTTGTACCTTAACCAATAGGTAATAAAAAAACAGATTTGCAATTTTCCAAGTGCTGTGCGTTCGGCGCTGTGCCCAAAAAACCTATTTTTATAAATTTTTATTTTAGTTTTTCTTAATATCTTAGTTAAGGAAGGGTCTGACCGGTATAATCATTGGGAATACTTTTAAAGTTGACTATATTTGCTACAATTTGACACTAGCTTGAGCTCTATACAGCCATTGGTTCCCAAAGATACAATTCTTCGAAAATAGGCAATTTCTTCCAGTGTTTTATTTTAGAAATGTTCATTTATTTTGTAAAATATATTCTAAAATACACTTCCCACGTCAAATATTATCCGCAATGAAGTTGTAGTAAATTTAATTAGCTTTCATTTGAGACCTAATTGGTGCCTATAGGCATAGCAGTTCTCTCAAAAACTGATCTTCTATCTTAGATGGCCCGGGCTTGGGCTCGCACGAAGATGGTGTCTCGATGGCCGTGATGGACGCTGGGAAAGGCGCCCAATCTGTAGTCGGGTCAACTTCATGCACCCTTAGACTACAAAAGGAACGTATCCAAATTTCAGGTCTCTAGGACTTACGGTTTAGGCTGTGCGTTGACAGGCTGTCAGTCACTCAACGATTTTATTATATATATTGATGATAAATACAAATAAACAAATGGTAAAATTTTACTAGCAGTGAACAAAAAGAAGACTGTGTAGAATGACTTAGGACCGCCTGCCCGTTTGAGGAGGACACGATGTAAATGGAGGGGGCTCAAGACTTCACAGTGGGCAGTCTGGGAGAGTGCCTGCTGGTAACTACTAACCTTACCTTAGTTGAGCAATATAACTTTTGAACTATCATGGATAAGTACATACATATTTTTCACTAGAAACGGGATATTTACAATGCTTGAGTTTTGATTGTTCCCGATATTTCCGCACAGTTGCATGCGCCATGATCACGGGAGAACTAATTAAGTCTTTGCGAGTAGATGTTATTGGCAGATTATATATCGATCTACCCTCTTTCTCGCTTAGCTTCGTTGAGCAGTCTTATCGGTTCGTGATGATGGACAAGAGAATGCTGTCAAAATTATACCCTCCCGTGTGTTCGTCTGCCGCGAACAAAATAGCCACTACTTCACCATCACAATATCCTCGGACTTGCCTGCACGGTTGCAGTAATCCAGCAAAAATAATAATTATTCGCTTCTATTGACGATCGTGTGAAAACAGTCAATGGCGTCATTTGCCGTTGCAATAGTTCCGAACGCAGTAACTTTGTATGGGGGTAACTTATTGATCGTATAGATATTAGTTTAGGGTCCCTGTCGACCCCACGGGGCTTGTGTGGATCTGGTGAAATCGATGCTATTATCACGCGAATCTCACACAATGCACGTCACGTGACTGTGTTGTAAGTTTATGTGCTGAGGGAAACAAGCAAATATTTTGTTTCTATTACAACCCTTATTTTAATTTCATACGGAGTTGATTCTGTGTGAACAAATAAATTGGAAATTCACTGGATCAAAACAAAAATTTGCGGGGAAAAAACAGCCGAATAGAAAACTCCCCATTTTGTGAAGTCGCTTGAACAGATAAAATTTATCACTTCATCATAATCTCTCCAGAGATTTATTAGAGTGAAAGTATTAAATATAATTCTATCATCCTAAAACCTTGACGGAACAGACCTCAAACTTTTTGAGAACCAAAAGATTTCTTAAACCGGAGATTACATCAGAACTTGTAATCGGGGTTTAAAAAAGACGTTGAATATTTTAGCACTGTTCGAAGTTGAAAAGTTTAATCCTTTGTTTAGGAGAGGATTATTATCAGCTGCAGTCCGAGCGAGATAGAGATATTTTTTTACACTCGTCTAGTTTCAATTAGACGTCGGTTAATTCCGAAGCTAAGTGGTCGGTTTAAGGAGACTTAATTTATTTCCGTCGGCAATTTATGCCCTGGATTAATTTAATGAAAGTGCCGGCAGGTCGCGTAATTGCTACTCTCGATTGTCTAAACAAAAATAAAACGGGAAAAGGTCAATTTATGAGTTGGAATTACCAGTTGGCCTTTAGAATACTTGGGGAATTACTTTACGCTATTACAAAATTATGTAGATTTACCCTGTTCTCGCAGTGAGTGACCTGAACGCATATCATATACCTATCCCTACTGAAACCTAGTACCTATACCATCTAGGAAACATTAACAATAATAGGTACGAGTCCCTTGTTCCGTAGCCAGTTATTACGCTATTTCATAAAAATTGAGTACCAGCTTATACCCCAACGAAATAAATGTAAAATTCCATAGTTTCTCAGTATTCGTACATTCGTCTAATCCACATAAAAAGGGTAAAGTGTTCGATTACAAGCGCGCTCACTCGCAATACAATCAACATTACACGCGTGGCAGCTGTGGAACCCTAAATTACGGCCCGTTTAGACGTAACGAAGGGTTCTTTACTTGAAAAAAAGAGAGAAATACAAGGCCAGAATTGACAGTTTAATCTGGCGATTGCAAGCTTGGCTGAATGGGGCAGAATGCGCTCTGTGCACTATGCGGTGTTCAATGCACAGACAAAAAAAAGTTGTGAGCCGGATTTAAAATGATGTGTTCGATTTTTAAAAAGCATTCGTATTCCAGTTTCTGATCGCAAAGTTTTGCATTTTATTTACTATATTTTTGTAATAATTTAATTTTAAAACGAGTTTTGCAGTCACAAATTTGATACGTATATTAATATTTTACAGGTCATAAAGATAATCAACAATTCTAACACCCATATTCGTAGAAGATTCCTATTTCAAAGAAGATTTTGAAAATCTTCATTGACATGGAATAACAAATTTCCTTGAGTAAGGTTGAGTGGAGTGGAGAAAGGTTCGACTAAGAATATGGGTATCATTTTCAATAACCTATTACCTATGTGTAATCTAAAGCTCTAACTGTATTTTTTTAAATTAGGTAAGTCATTTATGTCAAATCACCAGGAAACGTGAGCAAGCATCAATATACGTAATCACAAAAAGCCATTTATTCCAAACTGAGTTGTACAAACAATAATACTAATGATTTCTAAGTTCCACTCCATCAAATATTGACTTCGGTTACGAAGGGAACTCAATAGGTTTAGTCGTTTACTCAATAAAATATTCAAAAGCAATCACCGGTGCCAGCAGCGCCATTATGAAGAAAAAATACCGAACCGATACCACACAGTAAATATTTAGCAGTATCCCAACGCTTTGCTTCCCAGCACTGTCATTAGAACCGTTTCGAATGTGTTGTAACTAATGCGTTGAAGGACTAAGTCGCGTTATGACTAAATGTCATTTTATTTTATGTCTAGAACGGTATTAATCTATCTAGCACATTGCTTATTTCGTTTCGCCCTAAGATCAGCCTAGGCCCTAGGATCTAGGATAATAGTATACTGCCACTAGAAACGTCGAGACTCCATCCGTCGTCCGTAAGACTCCAGTGAGAGTCCCTCAGAAGTCAAATATCGAATGAGAAATGGCCTAGTGCGTTAAAAGTTACTGCGATAAAAACTTTATAATATTTTTTTTATTTCCAAATCTTTAATTTAAATTTACAAAGTTTGGATATAACTGTAAGTTTGTTACTCAATCACGCCGATACAGCTGAATCAATTTCGATGAAATTTGTGACGCATATAGATTATGACCGGGATTGAGCTATTAGGATACTATTACCCTTGTAAACCGCGAGCGAAGCCGAGAGTGGACACTAGTATTTATAATTTTCGGCACAGTATATACTGTATGCCGAAACCGACGCGACGTACCCAGCGAACTTTTTCAAATATATAGATCTATTTTATTTGATTTTCAAACGAAAGAAAGATTTGGCAAGCTCATTTAGCCAGTAGGTATGATTTCCTTATTTTTGACGTCATTATTGCCCTTCGTCCTTGCTATACAGACCGTTCACCGTAAGTTGACTGTCATAGAGTATTTACAGGTGCCTTCTTACGCTGAACGAGGCGGACCGTTCACCGTAAGTTGGCACCTGCCATGGAGTATTTACAAGTGCCATCTTACGGTGAACGAGCTGTAGCTACTGCTAATAATATGTACTGTGTCCATACATAGGCACCCAGTACCCACCGAACCTTTTCAAATAATTGTGTTCCATTTTCGAACGCACGTGATTTTTAACTTGAAAAGATGCAAAAATTTGTCAACAATTCAGCCAGTTTTATTCCTCTTTTTGTCGTTAGCATCTGTATTGACCTTTTATATAGATCCACCGACTTATCTGTAGAACCATTTACCTACATTTTTCTATCATCTACATACATTTCATCCGACAGATAAGTTGGTGGATCTCTACACTGCGCGTCGCCCGGTTCGCGGCGGAGTTTATATTTTCTTATGAATTCAATGAATGGTATCTACGCGATTGATACAACCCAGGGCTGGTTAATCGTGTAACCGATGTTTACACGACAGGGCGGGCACGTGTGCTATCCGACGAAGCACGTGTTGGTTACAATAACACCGCGATCAAAGACCTGCGCTGTCTAAACTACTGATATAATTATAATTGGCTTTGCTTTATGTCATGTTGATACTGGCGGTTCATAATAAAAAGAAAACATGTTTCTTCTATAAAACTAAACTTGTTTTGAAACCTTTTTTTAAATGCACGGTAAACGTCATAGTGACATTGACATCTAGGGAGAATTTTTATCCAATTTTATTTTATTGTGTTTGTAAACGGATAATGAACTCTGAATAATGATCAAATATCATTTGAGAAAACCTTAGTGAAACCTCTCTGCATATTTAAATATCATGACAGTTCCAGATTTTCATAGTCAAATTGCCGTTGTGATAACATGACAGATCACTCAATCCGCCATTTTTGGCAAGTAACGTCTTTTTTTAAGAAAGAAAGAAAGAAACGTTTATTTATGACTAAACAATCAAAGTTGTTGCCTTATTCTTCTAGGTCTGGTTGCGTTGGAACAGGAGTAACTGTAAATTTATTTTTTAAGACGATTCAAAATGATCCTTGTGATTTCAATGAATAAAATACTTTTGACTTGACTTGTAAAGACACACACACATGCAACACGCAAAAGCAAACATCATAAAATAAAACAAAAACAAATTACACAGATATAAAAAAATAGGCAATTTGTGTGTGTGCCTGACGTAAGCCACAAAAGGGTCCTCAACTCAGCGTTTGCTAGGCCGCGTTGGCAACCCAGCGCTGATCTTCCGTTGAGGCCCAGAGTGAACCACGGATATCCGCTACGGTTCCGATTGTGCCGTGCATGCAGATACAGGCAATTTAAAAATAAAATACTTTTCAGCATACTTATACAACTGACTAACTATAAAATTACAATGATAAGATTAAACAAAGCTGGTTTATACAAAAAATTAAATAAACAAGAGTCAATAAAAAAAAAAAAAAAAAAAAAAATTGTGTATTTTTGGGTTATATCGTGTAGTTCCGGTGACATTTTAACCGGTATAACCTATGCGTTAGATATACCAAAAAAAAAAAGATATACCTAAGTGCGTGTCTTTCAGATTAGTGGATTTTGTGCTGCAATGACTAGGTTTTTCTGCCACCATTTTAAACTGGGTTATGTATGACTTGACGGAGACTCTTGACGCTTCACATAATTTTAACACAAAATTTGATTTTAATCGTATTAGCTGATTGACGAAATTGCTTGGAATATTCATCAGAAGCCATTAAAAGAAAAGAAGAACAAGAAAGGTTGAAAATAGAAAATGATTTTTATTAGAAACACTCCTAACAATGAATTCCTTGTTTTGTTTTAAATTCCTTAGATAGCCAGAAATCAGCGAAGCAAACTACAAAGAAGCGAAATTAAATTTATCGGGTTATACAACATTGTCCCCCTCGCTTTTCTTCTAAAGCAAAGAATCTAAGCCAATACGGGAGTTCAAATAAGGGCTTTTCTGCACTGGCCTCCGCAAACCTTTGAATGCCGATAGGGTGGTCAGGTTAACCCCTAAGGATTTCACCCTATTGAAGTAAATGGATGGTGTATCCTTTTGTATCTTCTTTGCAGTTGAATAGTGAAGGCATTGAGTCATTGAATATGCATTAGTATTGACATAGTTAATACGGCCCGTACATTCACACTGGTCGAAAGTAGGAAATGAGAACAAAAAGGCTGATGAAGATAAAATCATAGGTAGGTATTGATTGTTTGACCAAAAGTACTTTTCCCACTACTACTTTGTGTTATTGGTCCTTTCCTGGCCACCCTGCTGCATACGGTCAGAGACCACTTTGACGTATGGTGGCTGAGTAAAGAGCCTAGTTACTAATGATCAAAAAACCAGTGTGGCGGAAGGATTCCAGCTCCTTACATGCGCAAAGAATGTTTTTTTATTTTTTATATTATATTACTTAGATGACGGAACAAGCAAGAGGCCCACCTGATGTTAAGCGGTAACCTCTGCCTATAACCTAACCTATACCTACCTATGCTCTTGACACTAAAATACCTAGTTACAAATCATGCAAACTACACTGTCATATTCAAAAGCACTAAAAATGGACCACTTAAGCAGGGGGACGGGTTTAATCATACATGTCAAACCGTTGCTATAAAACTAGAATTTTTCTTGGATTAGTTACACAGTGGAGTAGTTAGACCAGACTTTCCTCCACATGTCTTCGCAGGGTCCTCGAATATTTTGGTATACCTACAGATAGATTATGATCTCGATTGAGGTTAGCCGTTGGATCCAAAGGCTGTCTGGTAGAAATCGCTATAAGACCGCCCATTGTACAACATAGTTAGTTTTAGTTTTATTATTTGTAAATTGTTTTGTATTATGGTGTGCATTCAAGTATTTTCTATCTTCTAATCTATCTATTTTATCCCGGTAAATCACAGGCGAAGCCGTGGGCGGACACTAATACTTCATAGTAGTTAAAGTATTATATGAATGACACAAGCAAAGTACCAGGTGAACAGAAATTACCCAGAGATGTTAGAAATGCGTATAGGAAGAACCCCACATCACTGCCAGATGCGTCCCCCAAGTCATACCACTCATTTGAACGCGATCTGACGTTAGTTACGACTATTGTGTCACAAAGGGGCACTCCACTGGGGTGACTTACGAAGGGAGGGCCCCTTAGATTTTAGACTGACGTTTTAGTGCAAAATTTGGTCAAAGTTTGGTAGCATTAATATTAAATCGCTTACTGTTTGAAATGAATGGGGTCCTTCAAATAGCTTCAATTTTGTGCGATGAGAAGTGGGTAAATTTATTTCAAAAAAGGTTATAAACTTGTTGTAAAGGGTTTAATAATAATTTAAATAACTTCAAAGTCTACTTCAAACCTACAAGCCTAAACAAAGTCCTACATCATCATCATCCACAGCCTGACTTTACCCACTGCTGAGTATAAGCCTCTCTGCCTGTGCCATTCAAAGTCAAAAGTCAAAAGTCAAAAGTATTTAATTCATTGAAATAAAAAGGATCATTTTGAATCGTCTTCAAAAATAAATTTACATTTACTCCTGTTCCAATGCAACCAGACCTAGAAGAATCAGGCAACAAACACGGTCTGTTTTTCTTTTGATGATCCTTCTTACTACTAGGTGGGGAGGTTACCGATAGGAGGGACCGATTTTCCTTACAGTCCCGTGCCAATCTCATCCAGTTTCGGCCCGCGACGCATGCGATATCGTCTGCCCATCTCGCTGCTGGACGACCAACGTTTCTGTACCCAAAGTCCTTATACTTCAAAGTATTTCAAATCTAAAATAGAGTCTTTATCGGTTTTAAGGATTTTGCGTGAAAACGTAGAAGCTCACGTATTATCTATAATACAACTTAACTATCATTTTTAGGGTTGCGTACCCAAAGGGTAAAACGGGACCCTATTACTAAGACTCCGCTGTCCGTCCGTCCGTCTGTCCTTCTGTCACCAGGCTTGATCTCATGAACCGTGATAGTTAGACAGTTGAAATTTTCACAGCTGATGTAATTCTGTTGTCGCTTTAACAACAAATACTAAAAAACTCCCATACAACAAACGTGATTGTTTTTCTCATTTTGGCTCGATATTAAATAACAGGTTGATGCTTGAATATTCACAGGATATTTAGTTATATATTCACTTTAAAAATAAATTATTAAATTAAAATAAAATAATTATTTTAGGAGGTCTCCCATACAACAGACATGATTTTTTTTGCCGTTTTTATAGATAATAGTACGAAACCCTTCGTGCGCGAGTCCGACTCGTACAAGGCCGGTTTTTAGGGTTCCGTAGTCAAAGACAAGGAACCCTTATGGATTCGTCATGTCTGTCTGTCTGTCTGTCTGTCTGTCTGTCTGTCTGTCTGTCTGTCTGTCTGTCCGTGTATGTCACAGCCTTTTTTTTCCGAAACTATAAGAGCTATACTGTTGAAACTTGGTAGGTAGATGTATTCTGTGAAACGCATTAAGATTTTTACACAAAAATTGAAAAAAAAAACAATTATTTTTGGGGTTCCCCATACCTAGAACTGAAACTCAATTTTTTTTTTTCATTAAACCTATACGTGTGGGGTATCTATAGATAGGTCTTCAAAAATGATATTGAGGTTTCTAATATATTTTTTTTCTAAACTGAATAGTTTGCGCGAGAGACACTTCCAAAGTGGTAAAAAGTGTCCCCCCCCATAACTTCTAAAATAAGAGAATGATAAAACTAAAAAAATATATGATGTACATTACCATGTAAACTTTCACTCAAAATTGGTTTGAACGAGATCTAGTAAGTAGAATTGAAACTATCGTGGTTGGGAATCATATTAAAAGATAAACGGCTAATTACCACTATTATTCGTCACTTTGCTGACGTTTCGAGACTGAGTTCAGAAGCCTCTTCATCATGAGCACCGCCCGCGACCGCGTTCGACGGTGGACCAGCGAATACTGCGTGCAACCGCGCGCTCAGCTCGCTGGGACAGCGGCGGCGGCGGCGGCGGCGGTAGGTTCGTTGCGCGCGCGTCGAGAATTAGTTCAGCTACGTCACTAGCACTACCTTCGTCGTCGGTATAAGGCTGCGTACACACTGCACTCACGGTATCACTCTCCAGACCGATTACAGTACTACAAACAGTAGTGGCGGAGTGGAGTAAAGGTTGCCATGCCGGCGAAATACCGGGTCGCGGGCGGTGCTCATGATGAAGAGGCTTCTGAACTCAGTCTCGAAACGTCAGCAAAGTGACGAATAATAGTGGTAATTAGCCGTTTATCTTTTAATATCTAGTAAGTAGTTTTTTTTAATACGTCATTAATCGTAATCCACCCAAGAACTTTTATATTATGTTACTTGCTGCTACGGAACCCTTCATGGGCGAGTCCGACTCGCACTTGGCCGCTTTATCAAAGAATTATTTTAGTTTAATTTATAAGAAAGAAAGAAAGAAAAAACATTTATTTGTTACCTGCATAGTGTTGTGTGTCGAGTTGGTGTGAATTGTGACAATGAAACCGATGGTAGTGGTATCGTTCGTAATAAAAGAGCGAGAAAGAGGGTAGATCGATATATCTGCCAAAACCATCTACTCGCAAAGACTTTAGTTAGTTCTCCCGTGATCATGGCGCATACAACTGTGCCGAAATATCGGGAACATTTAAAACTCAAAAATCATGGTAAATATCCCGTTTCTAGTGAAAATTACATTTATTTGTGTCAACAACATGGGTCAACAAACAATATTCCACACTAAAACACACACACACACACACAGAAAAAAAAACAAAAAAGATTAAGTTATAAAGATTAAGTTGCCAGTCTGGGGTAGTTATCGGGTTGATGTATGCACGTCGGGGCTTACAAAAATACCCAGATAACACTATCAGTGGCAAGCAATTTGTCTGAGTAATTTATAGCCGGCTTGTAATTATACTTATCTCGAATAATGAGGGACGGCCGAACTTCTAATGAAGTCGAGTGTCGGCCTTTGTACGAATAATTTAATTTAATTTCAAGTAGGTATTTCTGTAGGCGGGTAATATTTGAATTATGGAGGCGTGTTTGAACGCCAGTAATGTCGTTAATAATGAACAGTTAAATTAAATAAGCTAATTTCATGAATAATTAAAAACCCCTTCTGTTTTTAGAGTTCCAACAACACTTTTTATATTAAAAAACGCATTGAAATCGGCGCACCCGTTGCACCCCCCAACCTAGATCCTATTTATAGTGGGCTGGTCATCTTCAACCCCTGGAATCTCCAGTCCAAATCCAGGTCCAGGAGTCTTCCTGGAGCTGGAGGAAGACAATTTAAGTTTGAGTTTTTGACTCTGAGCCTCTTAACCGATTTTGCTCATATTCGAAATTCTTGTGTAGAATAGACTACCGAATGTTTCTACCAACTATTATCAAAATCGCCGTAAATGGCGCCGCAGTAAACTTCCCCCGTTTTGAGGGAAATACTCCAATAAAAAACATGTGGCCGTATACCAAGTTTCATCCAGATCGGTATAAAATACGACGTGTTTATACCAACAAACTGACAGAGGAAAAAGCAAATTGAACTTAAAGCAGAGACGCTTCGCTCGCTCGGTTTATAAAGTCCTTTCGAATGACTATACCCACTGAGCAAGGTAACGTTGATGCAAAGTTGCGCAACATTGCAGTTGGTGGGTTGCAAGCTACATCTGCAAAGTTGCAACGTTTATGCAACTTTAAAAACTAGTTGCAGCAAGCTTGAAAGTACCGGCATTCTAAGGATATTTTGCAACATTGCCTGTGGAAGTTGTATTAAGTTACAGCAACTTTCAAATTAAGGGTCCATTTCAGGGTCAAACCCAATATTACTTAGCAAAACAAAGTTGCTCGTTAGTTTCAGATACAATATTTATGCAACGTTGTAGAAATGTGCGAGCAAGCTTGAAAGTACCGGTAAACTAAGGTTTTTGAGCAACGTTGCCCATGAAAGTTGTACCAAGTCAATTTTCGGATTTATTATTCAAAACTGTACCCTATTTGGACCTAAGACACGTAACATTGCAGCAGCTTTCAGAAGTAACGCTGAGCCAACAATCTAACAACATTTATGCAAGCTTGAAAGTACCTACTTTGTTATGTTTTTGGTTGGTTTCATCTATAATTTACAGAAAGTTTGAAGTGCAACTTACTACCTACTTATGTTATCTGAGTAAGTTGCTGTAAGTTTCAAATGTAAATTACAATTAAGGTTTCTGTATATCTTGTGGGATGTTGTAAGTGAAATGTGGTCGCAACTTGTAAAATAAACGTAGCCTAAAGTTGCTATTGGAAGTTGTAATATTAATCCCTCTATACCCCACAGCATCTTGTCAGTGAAATGTAGTTGCAGCTTACAAAGGAATCGTAGCTATAAGTTGCTAATTAAGGTTCCTGCAAACCTCACGGTGCATTACAAGTGAAATGTAGTCGCATCTTCTACAAGAAACGTAGCTTAAAAGTTGCTATTGAATGTTGTATTAAAGGTTCCTGTAAATCTTACGGAACTTTGCAAATGAAATGTATTTTTACCTTGCGTAGGAAACGATGCAGTAAGTCGGATGCGTGCCTTGCATACAATTTATTTCAGTTTGTTCAATTTGGAATGTTTCGTATAAAACTTAATACAAACTCACAGTGCACAGTGTGCCTGTTAGTTTTGCACGAATAGCTTTATACTAAACGTAACTGAAACAAGCTGAAATAAATTATATTATTATGCAAGGTACGCATTCGACTTAAAGCTTCGTTACCTTACACAGGGTAAACCTACATTTAATTTACCTACAAGGTTGCGTAACATTTACAACAAGAACCTTCATAACATTAAATAGCTACTTAAGGCTACGTTTTCTAAATTATTAAGTTATGATAACTAAACAATACAACTCTGTAGTGACAAATAGCGATGACATTTTACCTGGAAATTCCATGAATCTAACAAAGTAATTCAAATAAAACTAATTAAGTATCATATTTATGAATTTATTAGTTCGTATTATAATTCTTATCCCTCGTTTACACCATGATATAAAACATGTATTCTACATGTATCAAACTGTTTTCATTTATTGTTTACACCCAGAACAAGTTGTGATAATATATGTATAGTCGTATACAAAACATGTAGAAAACTTACCAAAAATATTTTCAATACTAGTAGATCATGACATGTTTTTGATAAGTCGTTTACAAGCTTTGTTGAAAACTAGTGTCACAACTTGTTTTTGGGTGTAAACTTAGCGTTATAAATGTTCATGGCGAATAGGACACCATTAAACTAAATTACCTCTAATCTAATTTTAATTAAATACTTATCTAAAATTATCAGTTATTATTTTTCAATCAAAGTTTTTTATACATAGAATGAACGACTTTCCAGGTGCATCACACATAATTTTAGAAACCTGAATATTATCATTGTTAGAGAAACCATTAATTACTTTCAGCAGGATGATTTTCAAACGTTAGTTTTTCATTTCGATGTGGTAAGTAACAAACAATTTTATCTAGTAAAACACAGTAATAAACAATTTATCTAGTAAAACACAGTAATAAACAATTTATCTAGTAAAACACATTAATAAACAATTTATCTAGTAAAACACAGTAATAAACAATTTATCTAGTAAAACACAGTAATAAACAATTTATCTAGTAAAACACAGTAATAAAAATTTATCTAGTAAAACACATTAATAAACAATTTATCTAGTAAAACACAGTAATAAACAATTTATCTAGTAAAACACAGTAATAAACAATTTATCTAGTAAAACACATTAATAAACAATTTATCTAGTAAAACACAGTAATAAACAATTTATCTAGTAAAACACAGTAATAAACAATTTATCTAGTAAAACACAGTAATAAACAATTTATCTAGTAAAACACAGTAATAAACAATTTATCTAGTAAAACACAGTAATAAACAATTTATCTAGTAAAACACAGTAATAAACAATTTATCTAGTAAAACACAGTAATAAACAATTTATCTAGTAAAACACAGTAATAAACAATTTATCTAGTAAAACACAGTAATAAACAATTTATCTAGTAAAACACAGTAATAAACAATTTATCTAGTAAAACACAGTAATAAACAATTTATCTAGTAAAACACAGTAATAAACAATTTATCTAGTAAAACACAGTAATTTTTTATTACTGTGTTTTCTAGAGAAAATTGTTTTAGTTAAGTACTTACCACATCGAAATGAAAAACTTAGGAATGCCATTGGAAAGCCTTCCGAACATTTGAATATCACCCTGCAGAAGACATGTGTTCTGTAATCAGTGCAAGGCAAGTCTTTAAAATACTTATTTAGCAGCTCAGTGGAAAATTCTTAATTTTATAACAACATTTTGTAAAATTAGTGCAGGCTAAAGATAAAACCTAAGCTCAGTTCTTGAGACTATGACGTTTAATCCTGGTGCATGCATGCTGAAACCACACCATAACTGCCCTTTCATATTGCTCATCCGTTGTATTTGGAAAGATATCCTTCACAGCAGCTGAAAAAAAGAAAAAGTCACCAGAGGAACGCTTAAATAACTAATATTATTGTTTCAAACGCTTTAGGGTGGCATCATTATACATCAGAAACACCAACAAGCACTACTTTACATAGTGTGCATATAGTTGGCCGCCTAATGGAAATCAATTTGAACATGGAATTAAAATGTTTAAATCGAGCTTGTGGCTCCCTAACACCACTTTTCGATAACTGTCACGGTTTCAGACTTAGCCTAAGAAGCCCTGTAAAAAAAACTCATTCTGTATACATAACATGATGAGAGGTCCCACTGCCCTCGGGAAACTTGAACCAAAACTAATCTTTTGAGTTCACATACAATTGTTACCATCATGATTGGTACGCAGTTTCAATTTTAATTTTTATCTGTTTTGAAAATAAATGGTTATTTAGAATGAATCATATTATAATTATAGAAATATTACCTTTGATGATGTACATTACACTCAAACCGGACAACTTGAAATTATTCTTTCTTCCCGTCCAGGAACAAAATTGGGCGAGATAGTCCGTGAATACTTTTTCCAAACACCTATTGATACAATCTTTGTTGTTTGTTCCTCCAGAATATTGCATGTACTTGTGCTGAAATTATTGCAACCATATTAATAAATGAGGTACCTACCCACATAAAATTGGCTAAAACCGTGGGTTTGTATAAATTGTGGTTATTTAATTTTAAGACAGAGTGTAGACATACCAACTGCTGCTTCATAGTTTCAGAACTGTTTAACTGTTGCTCGAAGTCTTCCAATGCTTTTAACTCTTTGATTGGCAACAGATCTGTAACCATTTTATCAGTCGGTTTGTGTTCCTTTGATCCAACAGATAGTTTGTTTTCAATTGCTTCTACTCTTTTGACACAGTAGGATACTAAAACCTCTATTAACGATTTAATAATTTGATCTGCAAAAAGAAATGTTTTTTTTATCAGACACAAGTTCTACTCAAACGAAATGTACCGATAATGTAATTTAACAATGCAATAATTTTTAATGGTATTAAAAAATCATTTTTCAGACATATTTTTTTGCAATTAAATAAGAAACAAAAAGAGTTTATTTCAGACCACAGAGATCCGTATTAATATAAATTATATTATAATTGGTAACGTCACTTTGGTTTGTTTAAAGATCTAGTTTTGCAAGTGAGCACAGCATAAGGCCCAGCCATAATCAGAACATGAATAGTTCCTTACCAAAGTCATTTTTAAATGTTGTCATATCGCTACAGTTAGAAATTGTCCGAGTTGGTGATGAAACTGTATCTCTCTGTAAGTCTTGTATCTGTACCTCTGGCTCTGAAACAAACAAAATTAAACACATTTCATTTCATCATAGAACATATTCATTCATCATGTTAGTCATTATCATGATCACCCACCCTGTGGAAGTTCACTGCTGGACATAGGCCTTCCCCATTCAATGCCATGACAAACAGCCTTGAGCCGCTTCTATCCACCGACTCCCGACCACGTAGTATAGAGCATATAAATCTATCGAGTGGAAAAATCAATTGGTGCACGACAGGGCTTGAAGCCCACGACCTAAGATCGAAAGTCCGGGACACTAGCCTAGCCACTGCGCCGCTCGTAGTTTCAGTACTAACTTCGGAACCCCACGTACAGATGGCAGGTATGATAAAAAGTACATTGCCCACTTGGATAAAGCTTATCAATAATTACAATCAATAGTTAAGCTAAATATAAAGGTCATAGAATGTGCAACTGAGCATCTTTACCATAAAGTCCAATAATGCGAAGAACTGATACTTCTGTCCAATCCGATTCAGGTTTCATGTTCAAGTTAATTGCTTTTCTTTCAACCTTTTTGTTACTCGGCCACAAGCATGTTAGTTGTTCTATGTTTATCCAGTTTTTTGGACAGGCACTGATGTATTCTACATCGCCATAAATAAAAGTAATCACTGCATACAACATCTGGAAAATAAGAATACCATTTAAAATAAAGTTTTAGAAAACCATTTGTTTCGGGACATAGGTATATGATCTCCAAATATATGTACCCAGGCACAAGAATAATCAGTAATTTAATTAGATTTTATAATAATTAATACATACATACATAGACACACGCCTTTTTTCCGAAGGGGTAGGCAGAGCCTCAATGGGCCTCTTTTCACAGTGAGTTGCACCATCTTGGAATATAGACGTGGCAAGTGGTGAGCTATCTTTAGCTTTAGCTTTATATTATCTGATATAATATAGGGTACCTATAGGCAGTAGCATATAAATAAAATAGTTACAATATGCAATTAATGTCTGGGTCCAGTTGAACATGGAGTGAGTCTTACTCACTCCGTGTTCCGTGTATAAAACATATACCTACTAAGTACATATGAATTAAATAAAAGGAAAAATTGCGTTTAGTTTAGATTATCACCAATCAACGAAACTAATTAGTGAAGTTAGATTTAAAAAAAATACCTATAAATTTATAGGATCACATCAAAACAAGTTTAGTTACAAACATCACAGGAATTATAAAGGCCATAGTAAAACCACTCATCTGATTTTGAGGTCCCATCCATCCGTCACATCCTCATGCATGCCTCCCATAGCCAAAAGGCAATTATACACTCCAAAGTTAACATGTTACACAACACGGGTAGGTATTACATTTTAATAATTAGCAGTGCAAAACACCATCACATCGTCATGTTTTCATGCTTACATACATGCTAGCCGCACATCAGCTAAATAAAATTACATATACCTACTCTTACTTTTACCTTGAAGCTGGCTGGATTACTTTTTCCTGAGTTCCCTATCCAGTCTGACATGAAAATAGACTAGTCCTGCCAATCAACGAAGCCAGGCGAGCATCATCATAGCAGGAATCGTTGAAAACCCATTTAGATCGAACAGCGAATACAGCGATTAGTGGTTCAGATTTCTGTATAGAAAGTGTGATGTGTTATCATGTGTGTGATTTGATTTCATTTGTTTTTTCATTTTGGAGTTGTTGATACTTTTTAAATCCGTGGCTTGAGATACAAAGCATCGTTTCGTTTGCTGTGTTGGTTTGGAGTCCAAACGTAATGGCGGGCGTCGCGTCGCTGCGTCGCGGTCGGTCGTAGACTCGCTCAAATCAAAGCTTCACACACAGATTTTACGGATAAAAACAGGAAAATAATATGTTATATATAGATACTTACATTATCTTGATCCATTTTTTGAAATAAGAGGCTGTAATAACTATTTTATTCGGTCTCTGCACACAAATTCACGTTTCCACAACAATTAAACCTCAACGAGAAAGAGCGAGAAAATAAATGTTGCCAACTCCAAAAGTTCAAATGTAAGAAGAAAAGAAATGTTGCCAACTCCAAAAGTTCAGGTCACATCGAAATGAATGAAGAGTTGGTTATTTTATAACAACTTTAAGATATATTCTGACATAAATTGAAAAACATTAATCATGAAGACGTTTGAGGGGTGAGGGGGGAAGGTACACGGAATCCACGGGGAACTTTCCAGATATTATGTAATGAGGTATTAGTTTGCTCTCGATAAGCCCCCAGGGGCATCTAAGGAAAACTTTTTTTTTAAACTTTCCCCTTTAATTGGTCCACATTTTCTCGAATTCTTGGTTTTAAATTACTGAGGTATATCATCAAGAGCCTATTTGTGGTTTCAATCATGTCTAAATAATAGGAAACAAATCGTCCAAATAGCAGATCACAATATTGAAAATAGAAAAATAATAGAAATAAGATCGAATACAAGAGATTTAAAATGTGCAATACCAGAACGAAGCATTTTAGGTTGCGTGCTTTTCCTTATTTATTTATGATTTGCCAAAAATATTTTATAAAGATATATTACCCATATTATTCGCGGATGATGTCTCAATATTAGTGAAATGCGAAAAAAACTAAAAAAACGATTTAATACTAGAAAGTTCATTACAGACTAACACATGGCTCAATGACCACAAGCTCGAAATAAACTAAGTACATTAAAACTTAAGTAATGCAGTTAAAACATACAATAGTCCAACCATTCAATTAAAAAAAAATGTGAAATCCTTGACGAATAGGTATTTGGGGGAATAATGTAATGTCCATTTATATAAATCAATTTTTAGTTTATTTATCTTTTAGGTTATAATTCCCAAACATTTTGCTATGTGAACTGGATATTAGTAGTAGTAGAGCTTTTTTGTGAAAGTGTTCGTCCGTGGAAGTACTACCACCATACCTATTTCTGCCGCAAAGCAGTAGTGCTCGCATTGCTGTGTTCAGGTTTGAAGGCTAAGGGTGCCGGTGAAATTACAGGCACATGAGACTTTTCATCTTTATGTCTCAGGGTGGCGGGCGCATTGCAATGCCACATAGGGTGCGTCCTAGGTGAACGTGTCCTATGAGGTAATGCACTGTTCATAGGTAGAGGTTACCGCCTAACATCATTTTGATATGATGAAATTATGTGGAAGAGGGTATAGGTAGGTACTTACTTTGAGCTCTACTGGCATCACATTAGAGTTTCTTGTGGACTTGTTAGTAAGGCTTTAGCTCCTCGATTACCATGAAGGCTAAATCCGGCGTCAGTCTGTAGAGCGAGCGAAAATTGGGATCGTGGAAAGGATTAGAGTCGTCTCTAATTGAACGATGACGTGCAAGAGTTTGACTCCTTTGCAGCGCTCTATCGCGTTGATTTATCTCTCTCATTGCAATGATGTGCTCCATCTACTCAACACAAATTGTATTGTTTAGGTAACTAACTACTAACATACACAACCTAAAAATAAAACGAAAATAAAAGGTTTTTGGAGGCTATAACTTCTTGATTAAAGGCCACTTACGTTTGCTTGTTAAGTTAATTTCAGTAAACAAATAGTATTAAATCAATTATCTTAAGTAAAACACAATATTTGTATGTTTTCCTACTTCACGGAAACGTTCCCGACACCAAATAGCTGTCGGAAAGATATGGGCGAAGGTTCCGAATTCTAATGTCAAAGTTTTCGATATCGAATATTTTAGAATCGCGTCTATCGGAATCTCTGTCGGTAACTTCCGATTCCGCTATCGGAATGCCTAACGAACGTTTTAGAATAGCTCTGCAGGTGGGCCATCTGCTTGTAACGTCATTCAGTAGTATAAAAAAAAAAAAAAAACTGCCTGAGAAGAAAACCCCAAATTCGTAATGATTCCAGCAATGTAACACTTGTTTATAGAAACGTTTTTGTGTTAGAATAACGAAACTTTTGCATCACATCGTTTTATTTTCAAGCTCATTCTAACTTGTAGAAATATTGCATGCAACATATATTATCGGTGGACTCAATCAAACTTGCACATGCAAAGTTATGGCAACATTGCAAGTGTTACTTTTAATGGGGTCCGGTTATTGTACAACCATGGAATGCACGACCTGGGAATACACGACCATGGAAAGCACAACCCGGGAATTCATGTACAAATGGACACGAAATCCATGGCTGTGCATCATGCATTGAAGGAATTGAATAGGATTGCCCCCCGCCTAAAGGAGAGGGGCAATCCTGTTAATCTGTAGGGAGGTGGGTTGGGGGGAGGGTGGATAAGTTTGAGGCTTAGTTTATATTATTATGTCTGCTATTAGTACACCTACTAATTGTAGGTATTTACCCATGTCTGGTATCATGTTTCTTTGTTGACACGTAGCTTCATTTTTCATTTATTTAATTCAATAACAATTTACAATCGTGTCTGAAATCACATAATAAAATAACATACAATAAGGACTTTATACAATTAAATTTTAAAGATAATTAACTATTGTACCTATTCAAAATGTCATATAAATTCACAAATAGTCAGAATAATAATTAAAGTCAGAATAATAAAAATATAATGTCAGGTGCTATCAATATTTACATTAGTTAGGACAAGATCATCTAAAGAATAATAGCACCCTTCCAACAAAAGCTTTTTTAGTCTATTTTGGAATACACTTGGACTATCAATGGTCTTCATTACAACAGGTAGCGAGTTAAACAATTTAACTGCCTGATACCGACAGCCATGCATTGCAACTCCTAATCTAGGACACAGAGGGGCCTCTAAATCTTTCCTTCTTGTTTTTAATCTAAGTTCTCTTTGTACTGGCGTTTCATACTTAGAAGGATACCGGACAACATCCACAAGAACCACTAAAATGTAGAGGCTGGGAAGAGTTAAAATGCTTAAGCTTCGAAAGTGATCTTTACATGATTCCCACGGAGGTATCCGGACCATAGTGCGGATGGCACGTTTCTGAATTACAAAAGCTCTATTTATATTATAGTCGTAACTGTTCCCCCAAAATTTGACACTATACCTTAGCTTTGACTCCACCAAAGCGTAGTAAACGGTTTTAAGCTGATCAAGATCCACTTCATCTCTTAAGCTTCTAATGGCATAACAAACTGAACTTATCGAATTCTCAATTGATTCTAATTCTGATTTCCAGTTTAAGAACTGATCAATATGGACCCCTAGAAATTTAACGCTATCAGTGAATTCTACCATCACACCGTTACTTATTATGTCAATAGTTTCATGTCTACGGGAAGTCGTTCGAAATAATATAGCGTTAGTTTTATTAATATTTAATTTTAAATTGTTAACGTGGAACCATTCGTTAAATGCCAAAAGCGCATCGTTAATTTTAAACTCGAGTTCCTGTAAAAAGTAGCTGGAATGATTGCGTTTGTATCGTCAGCATAAACAATTAATTTAATATCTGGTATAGTATTTGTAATAAAATCTATCATGTCATTCAAAAATATAATAAAGAATATTGGTCCTAAAATTGAGCCCTGTGGAACTCCACGTGTTATATTGATCAACTTAGATTTGGTCACCACTTCTTGTCCGTTTAAAATATTCTTAATTTCGACAAATTGTTTTCTATTGCTTAAATATGATTTTATAAGGCTCAAAACGTTACCCCTTAGTCCGTAAAATTCTAACTTAGCAAGTAGAATCTCGTGATCAATGTGTCAAATGCAGAGGATAAGTCCAAAAATACACCTGCAACTTTCATTTTTCTATTTAGATCGCCTAACACTTCATTTATTAGTAGATCAACAGCATCAACAGTACCAAGACACATTTGATAGCCAAATTGGCGTTCGTTAATAATCTTGTTTAAATTTAAATGTGAAACTATCCTATCTTTTAAGACTTTTTCGTAAATTTTAGATAAAATAGGTAGCAACGTTATTGGTCTATAATTCTTCGGATCATTCTTTTTACCTTTTTTGTAGATAGGAATAACTCTTGCAATTTTTAATTGATCAGGAAAGATACCTTCAGTGATACAATTACTAAGAAATTCTGATAGTGGTTCAGCTTCGGCACGAGTGCTCTGCTGAATTCAATGCTATCTTTTTTCTAAGAAAGGTGGTGTTTGTGAGATGAGTCTTAACTATGTTAAGTGGAATTGAACTGGTGCAGCTGTTTCCAGAATAATCCGCTCCCCTGTTTTGAGCTCAAAATGTTCATTTTCAACGAAATCAGGCTACGGGGTCTGATGTTATTCAGCATAAGATTAGGCCCTCAGATACGGGTGCCATGACGGAGGATTGTAGGTACCACTTATTTGGTAGAAAATGTAAAATAAGGGGCAACGGTAACGGCTAAAATATTAGGAACCGGGTAGGTAATAGATAAATAATCAGTCAAGTGCGAGTCAGACTCGCGTGGACAGGGTTACCCAAGTAGGCTTCGAACTAAGTTCCCTATGAACTAACTGTACGATTGGACTTTTCGGCGTAACTCAGCTGATGTCGCAGCTCAGTCAACCAACACTTCGGCCCTCAACGGCCGGCAATACGTAGGTACTCCTAACTACTCTGTGGCGGGGTTCTCAGTGCATTGTCGATGTCACTCACTTAATAAACTTATAGACATGCCGTCAAAATTATGCATGCATTTTATCTAGTTTTTTTAGATTTTATATTTAATATATTTTTCGAATAATCAAGCCTCGTAGTAATTACCAAAGCAAATATAATTAAATTTAGTGAACGCACATCAAACGATGAGCATATGTCATTTTATAATCCTCCCGAACCTATTGGATGCCTATTCCATGGGTGTATATTATTTTGCATGGCCTGGAAATCACAACCCGGGAAAACACAGACATGGAATTGGCGACCATCGATGTACACCAATTCCATGGCTGTGCATTCCAGGGTTGTGCATTCCATGGTTGTGAAATCACTTCCCCCTATAATGCCTACGTTATTATGTGGTAAGTAAATATTGATTCCAGCAACGTTACATTTGAAACTTATAGAAATGTTTTTTTTATTTAATTTTTTTGGGCACCGTTTTTGTGTTAGCTTAACGAAACTTTTGCATCACAACGTTTCATTTTCAAGCTTATTCTAAGTTGCAGAAATATTAAACTTGCCACCAATGGGACTCATAACAACTTTACACATGCAATGTTATGGCAGCACTGCAAATGTAACATTTAGGCCCAAGTTCACGAACAAATAAACGGCTGGTTACTGTAACCAATCGTCAAAGTGACAGATAATGTATGAAAACAACTGTCAAAAAGAGTGGTTTAAGCTAACCAGTCGTTTAAACGTCCGTTAATATGTTGGTGAACAGTGGCCTTAGTACGTTACATGCGGTACATTGTGCTAACATAATCTATTGCAATATTGAGTTTTTGAAGTAAATATTGTTTCCAGCAACGTTACATTTGAAACTTATAGAAACGTTTTTGTGTTAGCTTAAAGAAACTTTTGCATCACAACGTTTCAATTGCAAGCTTATTCTAAGTTGCGGAAATATTAAAATTGCCACCTACGGGACTCATACAAACTTTACACATGTAAAGTTATGGCAGCATTGCAAATGTAACATTTAGTACGTTACATGTGGTACATTGTGCTAAATAATCTATTGCAATATTGAGTTTTTGAAGTAAATATTGATTCCAGCAACGTTACATTTGAAACTTATAGAAACGTTTGTGTGTTAGCTTAAAGAAACTTTTGCATCACAACGTTTCAATTTCAAGCTTATTTTAAGTTGCAGAAATATTAAAATTGCCACCTATGGGACACATACAAACTTTACACATGCAAAGTTATGGCAGCATTGCAAATGTAACATTTAGTACGTTACATGTGGTACATTGTGCTAAATAATCTATTGCAACATTGAGTTTTTTAAGTAAATATTGATTCCAGCAACGTTACATTTGAAACTTATAGAAACGTTATTGTGTTAGCATATCGAAACTTTTGCATCACAACGTTTAATTTTCAAGCTTGTTCCAAGTTGCAGAAATGATAAGATTGTAACTGAAGGAACTTGACACATTCAAAGTTATGGAAACATTGCAAATGTAACTTTCAGTACCTTAGCAGTTGTAGGTTGCTTCGATGTCAATTTGAGAACGTTACAAATGTTACATTGATACAAAATTTTATTTTAAACGTCCCAAATTTTAGCTAGTCGTAAATTTCAGAAATGTTTCTTGTGAACAGTTAGGAAACTTTTAAATTTAAGATTTTAGCTTGGGTATTTCAGTTGCAGGGACATCTAAACAAGTTACAGAGTCAAGTTACGGATGTGATCTAGTTTCAAGTTGCTGCAATGAGTCTGTAATGTTCATGTTTAGTGGGTATATACCTATCACATGACTCTAGCGCACTGTGCCGGCTGCTCATATAAATACATAACTATAATTAAACCACTGGATCATCATCATCGACCTATTACTGCAGTCCACTGCTGGTCTCTCGCATGGCGCGCCACTGAGCCCGGTTTCTCCTCATCCAGTTTCTGCCAGCCACCCCGCGCAAGTCGTCGCTACACCTAGCCAGAGGACGCCCCACGTTTGCCAAGACGCGGTCTGCAATCAAGAACTCGTTTACTCCACCGGTCATCGGTTCTTCTGCAGACATGACCGGCCCACCAGGCCAGTGGATGGGAAGCAGCATCCACAGCGTGGTAATCATCATCATTGGCAGCTCAAATAATAGCCAAATATAGCCCACTGCTGGGTAAACGCCTCCTCCCTCAAACGCCACTCCAAACAGTTCTGTGCGATTCGCATCCAGGTCTACGGCCCTCTACGGCCTCTATATCATCCGCCCACCTAGCTGATGGTCTGCCACTGCCTCTAGTTCTCCTGTAGTGATGATGATAATCATGAAATGTTGAACATTGTAATATCGGGCCAGTGGTAAAGGAACATTTTGGAGCAGAAACATCAGAGGTAATATCGTGCCTGTGGTAGGGACAAATCTTGGTGCATGGTGACATTTAGTAGCCCATGACCATGAGGTAATATCGGGCCTGTGGTAAAGGAACTTAAACATACGCTAACATTCATGCTATCTATCTAACGGTTCTAGTAAAGTATTAATACACTACAAAAGCCTTATATCCGGTAAAAACATGCAGCTTTTAGCTCGGCTGTACACTGTTTGTTTTCGCTGTCGGATTATCGGCTGTGTGCACAATCCTTATCTACGATACTAACTATATTTGTTTGATTATATTCTTATATTCTTACAGGTTTAGTAGAGAAATAGTATTTTTGAACTCAGTATTTTTTTTAATCCCGTAGTTGAGTATGAGATAGTATAGGTAGTATCTACTGCGTTTTGTTTATTATAGGTACACTATACAGGCGTCCCACGAATAATTTTATCTTTTATTTTGCTTACCCATTCTGATCAATAAATAAATTGTATTTATTTTTGTGTTATTTATTATGTGTGTGTGTTGGGGAAAATAAATAAATGTTATTTTTCTTTCTTTCTATCACCACACTGGTTCTTTCACCATCGGTCAGACGACGCTTCTCAAGGCCATATTTCACTGACCTACACATTATCTTCATCCTCAGCCGTCGTCTTGCTGGACATTATAGGCCTGCCCGAATACCTTACGCATATAACCAAATAAATCTTACTTCACATTTTGCATGTGACCAAGAAAGAACCAGTGAGACGACCAACAAACAAAGCATTTTCTACAGATAATCTATGGTGAAAAACACAGAGATTTTGTCAGAAAAAAAATTTAAGGCTTTTATTTTTTGCATCAGCGGTGATTTAGTCCTGAACGCTACTACCGCAAACTACAATCATGAGTTGCAGGTTGCAGCGATCGAGTCGCGTTTAGTAAGCCACGATCACACGCGGCAAGTCGCCAAAATGCGATGCATAATCGCTCAAACGCGCGATTTCGATACAGCAATCGAACTTAGCTAGAATCGATAAAAGTCTCCAAAAAAACAAAAAGCTAACACAAGCTACCATTATCTCTGACCTAGGAAATTCAGGGTCACCAAGATACAGGCCTAGCCTAGTTTGGGACCCACTGTTTAATGTCACCGCATGTTGTTTTTACTTTTTATTATTACTTTTGTAAACATCACTGTTTGATAGTTTGTTTCGTAATAAATTTATCTTATCTATCTTAAAACGCGATGGATCAATGCAGTCGCTAAATCACTGATCGCCGTTTCAAAAAGTAGCTAGTGTGCTGACTTCCTTAAAAAGGTTTCAGAGCATTTCCACGCGAAGAAAAGTTGCAAACAACATCTGTTCTATTAGTTCCCGGACAAAGGCGTTAGTAGATCTAATTCATCAAGGAATAGGGGCAGGAAGACGCGGTACTGTTATTTATCTGTACGTAGGTAAGAGCCTTGCAAACATGCGTCCTGTTTCTTGTTTGTCTTGTTCCTATTGTCGGACTAATGCTCGCCATTGTTCTCTGGAACAGACAGGCATAGACAGAACGTGACCAGACGTGCGGTATGCCTTCTTGCGGAAATCGAGTAGAAAATCTCTATTAGGTGCCGTAGAGAAAATCTTTTTTTTTTATAAAACGCTGTTACCTACTTTACAGTAGTACAAGCAGCGCCCCGCGATTTCACCCGCGTAAGTCTCTATCACGTAAGAATATCGGAATAAAAATGTGCCTATATGTTATTCCGGGAGTCCAGTTATCTCCACTCCAAATTTCATCCAAATCCATCCAGTAGTTTTTACGTCAAAGAGTAACATACATCCATCCATCCATCCATATACTTACAAACTTTCGCGTTTATAATATTAGTAGGATAGGAAACTGCTAAGGCGCTTCAGTCCCCTTCATACAAACGAAGTTTGCTTCTATTTTGGATATTATCTCATCAAACTCCATTTAATTTTGTACACAGGATCAATAAATGTGGAATGTTTCTCATAAAATTATGGTTTCTAGATGACACTGACTTAAAAAGATGTATGGAAATCATCTATCCGATGCTTTTATACTTAAAAATTGCGAAATATTGTAATACTCCTTTTGTAACACCTGTCTTGTAATAAGTATAACTGTGTTTCGGTTAGTTGAGTACTTGGATTTTTTGGTAAGATTCGGTGGTATAAGATTTATCATGGTGGAATGTGTTATTACTGAAAGAAAGCGTTAGCCGAGATTGTCGTGCGAAGTGATGGCGGTGTCACGTCTACATTTCCACGATGGTGCAAACCATAGTGATAAGAGACCCATTAAGGCTCTGCCTTTGTTAATATGGGCTGGCATGAACACATTATGTTCAAAAGCTAACTCGGTAACTAAAGAAAGAAAAAAGAAGCCTCTGGCAACCCTTTCGGAGAATAAGATAGATAGATAGATTAACTCTTTATTGTAGATAACAGCTAAATAACACACAGAAATACAATACTTAACTAAATAACTGGTTCGATTACCGCCTCGTAACAAATATTTATGCGAACTGTAGATATTTGTTCAGGGTGTTCTGGGTATTTTCTATATGTATAATAAAAAATATCTACTTATCTATGTATTGTTATTATATTAAGTATATCAGTTTTCTAGTACCCATAACACAAGCTCTGCTTAGCTTGGGGCTAGATAATGTTGTGTGAACTGTCTAGGTATTATTATTATAATATTATATACCGTGATGGTAGCCTAACGGTTCAATAGTGCAACTCAGAATCCAACGATACCGGGTTCGATCCTAGGCTCCGCACCAATGACTTTTCTAAGTTATGTGTGGATTTCCATCGCTCTGTGCTTCGGAGGGCACGTTAAGCTGTCGGTCCCGGCTGTTATTAATAGCAGTCGATAAGCCATGTCAGAGGCCCTCGGGCGGCTTGACAAACTCTGACACCAGAGGCCAGCACTTACCTCATACGAAAAGAAGAAGAAGAATATTATTATAACAGAAATGCACAATGGGCGGTAAAAATGTGTGTGTGTGTGTATGCTTGTGTGTGTAAATATTCTTGACTCTGTGTGAGAGAGAGCCTTAAACACAACAAAGGAAATGTTTAGAAAACCATTTCAACTCGTTCATAATATCCATCCCCAGTCATTATAATAAATAATTTGAAAGCGGAAACCGGAACCACGAACTTAAACTCAGGGTCCGAATCGCGTTATAAAGTCAGGAAGGAAAGGTCCCCGAAGTTTCGAAACGGGGAAAAACCCAAAAATTCAAGTCCAACATTCTGTTACCGACCGCGCGTTAATATTATTCCGAGTTTTCTTTTATTCCCTTTGTTTTAGACATTTCATTATTTGCGGTCGGACGGCGGTACCATAGATAATATTTGAAATTAAAAAATAAACGATACGGGCTTTTGCTCGGGGCAAAGGTACTAACAAAATATGAAACTCAAAGAGCGGTCAACCATATAACTTCTAGCCACTCCAAGCCTGACATGATTTTCCCGACTTCCTTCACAATTAACTCTCAAAGTCACTGAACAAATTAGGTAAGCTATGTATAATATGAAAAGCTTGTTTTGAAAAAGATATTTTTCAACGAAACACTTATTTATAATATAAAGAAGCGACAATTTACGAGACAAAAAGAATCGAAGAGCAATCTCACCGTGACCAAAGAAAAACTCTAGTATCTAATGAGCGTAAACAACATTACAAAACTTCCCGCCTTTTGATATAAAAGAAACAAAGAAGTCTGATATGATTTATATGTTTCGAAGCGCTCTGTTGGAGAGTAATTGACGAATTGGCGCGAATATAAAAATTACTCGCATTTACTGATTAGTTTGCTGAAAGGAGCCTGGGCGTTATTAACAGGCAAAGTGACAAATATGCGTCTAGAATTGTGACATAACTCAATTAGGGGTTTTCACGCCGTTTCACATCATGCTTATCCTTGAAAATAGATGGCGCCAGCTCCTTGCTTAACTGTCAAAATAAAGTGAAACGTCAACGTCAAGAACGTAGTGATACTGTGATATATTTTCGTGGTATTCACACAAAAGCACATCAATGCATTTGTTCATTTTGACAACCACAGTTGAGTCAGCGCCATCTATCGAGCCTAATCGAACTACTTTTTTTAAATACTAAAATGAAAAGCCCTCATTGAAATAGCTATTTCATGCTCATATTTTTAACAAGATATCAAACATATAGGCAACGGGAGAAAAAAGTTACATACAAGCGGAAAATGCAATCAGCCGTAGCCGCCAATTCTAGCAAGAAAGTCATTACTTTCTTGCTAGAATGACATTGGTACACACATCTTTGAAAGCCCGAGTTACAGCCCGACTTGCTTTGCTTTTATAATAAAACCTTCGCTTGTCATATTGAGGACTTTTTATGAAAACTGTCCGTAAGGAATAAAGCTTGCCCGTAATTTGTGCGCGACTGATATTTGGGGATGATCGGCCAGATGGCGTGATATTGGACCTCTAGTTTTACGTAGGTACTTGTAGAAAATGCGGACCTTTCTTGAGGGTCGTAAAACAAAGGCATCTGTCATGGATTGACTCTATCTATAACTATAGAGAGAAGGGTAAGCGAAATGTCAATGTTGTGTTTAGGAAACTTACCGGCATGTTGGGTGAATTGGTGATGTAAGCTTCAGGGCTCTGTAACAAAGAAATTACTAAATTAATATAAAACCAGCAAATTAAATTCACAGTCTCTCCATAAATCGGAAACGTATTCATTACAGGATATCCCAGATAATTTTTGATAAAATCACGTAATATTATCTAACAACGGGAAAAGTTTAACCAACTTAAGACTAGATGTTGCCACTAGCAGATTAAAACGCGTTATCTGTTTTATTCCTGGATTGGACAACTCTTTATTCAAATAATAAAAATGTAAAAACAAATCCCAAGGTCCATTAAAATGCATAAACCTTGGAATTTGGTTTTTCCATTTTTTATATTCGTATAGGGTTTATTTATGCCCATACAACACATAATCTGTGAAAACCATAGATATAATTTTCGCTAGTACATTCTAGATCTACATATGTTGAAAACTCCAACTGGCTGCCTCTTACGGCTGTCGAGTTATACATAGATGACAGAATCCAGTCAGAGAGACAGACAGACAAGCTTAGTCATTGGGTCCCGTTTGACACCCTTTGTGGACGGAACCATAAAAAGGAAGGTCCGTAATTAAGAGAACTGTACTGAAAGCTCGTTCTACGCAAACCGTAGGTTGCTCTGCATTTGGTTATTCATTGAAGTATTCATTAATTCAAACCGTAGGTTGCTCTGCATTTGGGTATTCATTGAAGTATTCATTAATTCAAACCGTAGGTTGCTCTGCATTTGGGTATTCATTGAAGTATTCATTAATTCAAACCGTAGGTTGCTCGGCATTTGGATATTCATTGAAGTATTCATTAATTCAAACCGTAGGTTGCTCTGAATTTGGGTATTCATTGAAGTATTCATTAATTCAAACCGTAGGTTGCTCTGCATTTGGGTATTCATTGAAATATTCATTAATTCTAACCGTAGGTTGCTCTGCATTTGGGTATTCATTGAAGTATTCATTAATTCAAACCGTAGGTTGCTCTGCATTTGGGTATTCATTGAAGTATTCATTAATTCAAACCGTAGGTTGCTCTGCATTTGGGTATTCATTGAAGTATTCATTAATTCAAAACAATTAAATTTTGTAGGCACTATCTTCCGATATATAGATCTGGAGCTTTTCAGTTTCCCAATAAATTGTATTGAATCAAACTGGTATGGGTTAAAATATTTCCATACAAATCTTTAAGCTGGTGTTATTTGAGCACCATATAATTTTATAATACACTTGACAAACTACGGGTCTAGATATTCGTGTATTTATTATGTACTTATAAAGAAAGAAAAGAAAGAAAGAAATTGCATTTATTTGTGTCAACAACATGAGTTAACAAACAATATTGCACACTAAAAGACACACACACACACACACACACACAGAAACAAAGAAAAATAAAACTAATTTGTGCCTCTTAGTAAACTTAATTTACTAGCCATGCATCACTGACACAAATTGGCGTCCAGATCAGCATTTTTTTTATTTTATTTTTTATACAAAATTTAATGGAGTTTGATGAGATAATATCCAAAATAGGAGCAAAATTTGTATACAGAGGGCAGTACACTCCTGTTACGCTGTTTGATTTAGTAACTTGTAAAGAATTTTATGAATCTTTTCCTTTACTGTAAAATATAGAGTCCATACGAATTGTAGAACCCTTTTGTCACTGATTCAAAAAGCTACACTGAAAAAGAAAGCTTATTTTCAGTAACAAAAGACTTGAACCCACTTTCTCAAAGTATCTTATTAGCCCGTTCACTTCCACCTGCGATACTTCGAATCCGATCTATTTCCGAACAAGTGAGAATAAATAAAGGTAGCCCAATATTTCCTTGCTACAACATAGTTCCAATGTTCCAAGAAAGTAACTTAATAAATTACACACATGTTTCCAGCCTCAGGTGCTGGTTCCAGGGTCTGACAAAGCACCTTTCAGACCCAACCATTGACGAATTCTTTTGTAGATTTGTTAGGAGTGTTCTATACGGAATTGGGTGATTGCGAACAAATATAGGTTCGCGTGGAGACTAGAAGAAATGAGGGTCAAGAATTAGAAAGACGTCTTGAACCTACCGTTATTTATTTTTCAACACACTTGCTCATAAAGTGGCTCTTATTTCACCACAATTAGGCACATAATGACACCTGTAATCAAACTGTGACTTTTGTATTGCTATTATTCACTAGTGAGTTATAGAGACAGTTAAACATTTACACAGAGTGTGTATTTATGATTACACCTGTAATCAAACTGTGACTTTTTCATTGCTATTATTCACAAGTGATTTATAGAGACAGTTGCACATTTACACAGAGTGTGTATTTCTGTTTTATTATTATTTTCTTCACTAGTATGTTGAAAAACGTCGTATGATACACGTGTGTTTTGATGATTACCGTCCTCGGCTCTCTTAAGACTCAATAGCGCCTCAGCGTTAATCACCAACATTACACACTTGTACCTACCATAATGTACTATTAATTTTATTTTTTAACATTGTTAGACCTTTGTTTGACCACGATCTCACTTGTTGGTAAATGACGATGTGGCCGAAGATGAAGCACAAAGGTCTAGAAGGCAACTATTCACTCTAGCCTTGAAGAGACCCAGATTATAGTTTTCAGGAAAGACAGACGACGGTACTGTATTCCGATCCTTAGCAGTTCGCATTATAAAGGAGAACTGAATCGTTTAGTACGAATAGAAGGTATACTAATGAGGTAAAGATGGTACCGAGCTGTGCGCCTGCTCGTCCTATGATGAAAAGGAGATGGTGGGATCAGATTGTGTAGTTCCTGGGAGCATTCCCCGAAATGTCGAAAGGCATGCAACTTTACGGCGGTGCTAGAGACTCGGGGGATCTTAGTCTCCGCCATATGTTGCTCACGTATAAGCCTGAAAGCTCTGAATATACAGGGTAGCGAGGGCATGATATAAAGGGCATGAACCAACTAGAACCGTTGTAGCTGCAGTCATAGCGCTACAGAGTAAGTAGGTAGGTGGCATACGACCGTGGCTATCCTCTGAACATAACTAGCATGAGATTATTTTCTGTGTGTGTGTGTGTGTCTGTCTGTGGCATCGTAGCTCCCGAACGGATCAACCGATTTTGTTTTTTTTTGTTTGAAAGGTGAATTTGTCGGGAGTGTTCTTAGCAATGTTTGATCAAAATCGGTTCAGCCATTTCATTGCTTTGAGGGTTTTTTTAATTTTTACAAAATTAATTACTTGTTAGATCGTGATTTTTCAGTGTTTAGGTTTTAGTTTTTGAACGAATTTTGTATACCTATAATTTATTTTGGGGTTATAAATTTTACATAATGTACAATGTAGGTATTTATTATTATATGTATTTTAGGTAGGTTTGGTGTGAGGCGTGATTTTATAAATGATTGGGTGCATACAAGCAAAGCCGCAAGGAACAACTGACAATATAATATACGTTTGAAATGCCCTTTCATTTGAAAGTCAACAAGGTTTTTTTTTTATTAAATCTAAAATAAGCTTGTGTTTGGCTACATCTCACCTGATGGGAAGAGACGATGAGGCCTATTTAAGCACGCTCGCCTAGAAGATGTCTATTAACTCTTCGTTTGAAGATGCCCAATTTTTATGAAAAAGGGAATAAAGAAGCCGGAAGAGAGTTCCAGGCCTTTGCTGTCCGCATGATGAAAGACCTCGAGAAACGGTTTGTACGCGACGGTGGCGGTTTTATTTGAGTTTACGACTTTATGTTCTATAGAGGGCGCTGTATTCAATTTAATGTGACGTCACGTATAACTTATAACCAGCGGTTGATCAAGACGCTTCCAACGTCAATAGGCGACGGTAACCGCTTACCATCAGGCGGGCCGTATGCCTGTTTGTCGAGCCATTACCATTGTTTGCTGAGGGGCGCATGGACTGTTTCTTCAGCATCATGCGCAAGTGGGGAACATCTCTGGTGTGCAGGGTCCGGGCCAGCTCCAATGTATTCTGAGCATATTCGCAAATAGGTTTGACTGCGTATACATGTATCACTGCACTATGATGCATGCTCTCACTAATGACAATCACTTTAAATATGACATTTATAAATAATTTTAACTTAGTTTTGTGACATGACATGTATCGTCATTTTTTTTTTTTGTAATTTGTTTTTATTAAATTTAACCTGTGTTGTTGTTTAAATAATTAAATGATTTGATATGTCCAGCAGTGGACTTCCACAGGCGGATGATGATGATGTCATATTTTTCAATGTCAGTTAGTTTGTAGTATTCAGTTGTAATTATACTTACTAACCATAGACAATGTATTTTAGTAACACAATGATCCTTGTTGATTGAATATATAAATGAAATATAATATATATATTACATAAAAAAAACATGATGGAACAGATGAACGTACATACCTAAAAATCCACGTACACACATACATACCGGTAAAAATCATAAATAATTATATATTATTCTATAATATTTTGTATAATGTGTAAGTTTATTTGTTGTAAATTTTTCTTCTACATTTAAATATGGGTACACCCCAACAAATCTTCCATATAAGTTTAGCTCTTCTACCCTCCTTTTTGCTACACCGTAATCGAGCTTATGAATAAGAATAAGAATAAGAATATTTTTATTGATCAGCTGTGTACATGGTGATGTTTAATAGTAAATAGTTTCAACAGCCTGCCCATTTCGAGCGTACAACATAAATGTGCGAAGTTTAAATATAGGTAACAATTAATAACTAATGTTATAATCTTAAACTCCTAAAATCTTAATCTAAAACCTATAGATTAATTAAGTTGAAAGCAACCAATTTGCGATCTTCAAAATATTCATTCATAGTATAGAATGCTTTAGAAATTAGCCATGCCTTCAGTTTCTTTTTGTAAATAATACCATTTAATATTTTTAGATCAAGAGGCAGAAAGTTATAAATTTTTATGGCCATGGCATATGCACTATTAGCATACATACTGTTGTTAAACTGTGGTATACAGATATTGTACTTATGCCTAGTTCTCTTAATTTCAGCACGATTCGACTTTATTTCACAAAAATAATGTTCATTATTTTTTACAAATAAACAAGTTTCATAAATATAAATGCCAGTAACCGTAAGGAAATAATTAGATTTAAAAACTTCTCGAAGGGTGTCAGTACTATCTAATTTAAATATAATTCTTAAGCATCTTTTTTGTAATATGAAAGTTGAATCAACCGCAACAGAGTTTCCCCAAAATACCACTCCATAGATTAACTGAGGATAAACATAACCATAGTAAGCATTTATAGCAATTTTTTTAGAAGATATATTTGTCAATATTGATAAAACGTAACAATATTGTGAGAGCTTACTATTTATTTTACTGACATGAGATTTCCAATTGAGATTTGAGTCTATATTTACGCCTAGAAAGTTGGTTTCTTGAACTGTCTTTACTTGATTATCTTTGTATGAAATGTTGAGCTGTAAGGGTAGTTGTTTATAGTTTCTGAAATGTATTAATTTAGTTTTTTCTACATTTACTTTTAGGTTTATATTATATTAAATTATATTATATTAGTTAGTTATATTATATTAGCTTGAATTCTGTATGCATGTAAACAGTATGACTTAATGTAAATCCAGCGTCATTTTAGTAAAATACGCCCCAGGGACACTAACTAAATCAAAAATTTCAAGAACTTTGTCCACATCCCACTCATAAAACCCACCGAGTTTCCGCCACAAAATCCACCCGCTACATCATTTCGCACTCGTTCATAAATCGTTTCATTACCGCGCCGGCTATGTATTCAATTCATTATAAAAATACAAAATCCATTTGCAATCTACAGCACGGTCCTGTTATAAATAAATTACGGGATGTCCACGGATCGTGCGGGTGGCCATATTTTAGGCGGGACTATCCTGGCTGTCCTGACCCGCTCTGCGGACGTGTCGACACCTTTTTGTGCTTTTTGCCGGCGTGTGGACACCGTAGTACGTGGCTGCGGCTTTTATAGCGTTTTTAATAGATAAATAGCTCTTTGTCCTTTGACAGACACGGGAATTTTAACAAAACGCAGTGCGGATGCTGCAGTTGATAAATGCAGACTGCGCTTATTACTGCTTTACTGTTCTAGAGCAGGTACATTGCATACACATTACATGGATTAATGAATATCTACGGCAGTAGCTCTCATGATGCACCTTCATAAAATAAAATCTAAATCTAAAAGTTCTACTTAATTTTTACATTACAATTGCATTTAACTACCTAAATCATTACATTATTATAAAAATTATTATTAATTAAATTCATATATGTGCTGTGGTGTGTCCGGCCTAAGAATAGACGACTGCTCCCGTGGATGTCGTAAAAGCCGACTAGGGATTACCCGGACTTGTTGATAAGATTCGTTGGTATAAGATTTGTAATGGCTGCTAGCTTATTATGGAATGTGTTATTACTGGAAGAAAGCGTTAGCCGAATCAGTCGTGGAAGGCAATGGCGGTGATGAGCTCACCACTTGTCACGTCTATATTCCACGATGGTGCAACCCACTGTGAAAAGAGGCTCATTGAGGCTCTGCCTACCCTTTTAGGGGAAAAGGCGTGTGTCTATGTCTATTTATGTATGTATTATTATTTATTAAATTAAAATTTTATAACATTTACAATTATTAGGCACAATTGGACGACCTCTGTGGTACGGCGGGCGAACGTTCGCCTGCGACGCAGGAGGTTGCGGGTTCGATTCCCGCCTCGGAACAAATATTTGTGCGATCTGCAGATATTTGTTCCGGGTGTTCTGGGCATTTTCTTTATATAATAAAAAATATCTATCTATGTTATATATTGTATTAAGTATATCAGTTGTCTAGTACCCATAACACAAGCTCTGCTTAGCTTGGGGCTAGATAATGTTGTGTGAACTGTCCAGCATTATTTATATATTTATTTATTTATTTAATAAATATAAAATATGTTCACGCATGCAAAATTAAGTAGTAGTCGGCTCTTTGGCGTAGGCCTCTCCTATTATCTCTCCATCCACTCCATAAATTCCTATCTCTAGCTTGTCTCGTCCAGTAATTATGCACCTTTAGTAAGTTAAAATAAATGAGTTTCAGACACGGCGAGATCCAAATCTAGATCTGCGATGGGTCCAGTAACAGATTGTAGAAAAATAAAAAAATTATAGACCTTCATTTGACAGCGGTCTCAGTTAGTGAAGATGTGGTCGACGATGGAGCACGAAGGTCTAGGTCTAGATTCACTAAAAAAACAAAAAATGGCTGAAATATCCGAATTGAACTGCACTTTATTGTGTGGGGGTTAGAGGCGCTATTTAATTAAATGTTTTTGCGGAGTCAACCTGTTCTATAATGTATTCTTTGCATATACAGAGTTTGGTGACCCAATAATTGAAAATTGGTTCCCTTGACATAGAAGAACACCGCGCGTTAATAAATGAATTTTAATATTTGGGGTTAATTTCGGAGAGGCAAACAAGAAAAACTAAAATAAAAGTTTTTTCTAGTGCGCGATATGATACCTATACCTAATATCAAATGACAGTGCTCATTATGAGTTATACGAATAGGTTTTTCATAAAATTTTACAATTCATTCTTTAAACATAAAAGAAAACATACAAAAGTAGTCCCTCCCCCCACCCCGCCCCCCTTATATCAGAAACTACTGAGCTGAATTTTTTGTAAAAATACATAATATAGGTTTTCTCTCATAGCTTACGTTGAAAACCTAAGCAAAAATCCTTTCTTTAAATTCCCAGAAAAAACGGAAGAAATATGTAAAGAAAAATGCGTATACTGAATTGCTTAATTTCACATAGGACTAATACTTAAGCCTACTTATAAAGGAACCATCTTTAAGTGAGTTTGACTAGCACTTGATCGCTTTTTTTGGCTAGGTTACCTATTTATGAAAATCTTCAAAGGTGAAAATGTCCAAAATTATTCTCAGATTCTGCTATATGCCACCGCCGACCCACTGCGGCCAGCAAGTAGAAACCTCTCATCCGTGTGCTATATTGTCTTCGTGTGACACTATGGGTAACACCTACATTTGTGTACATAACAAAGCTAAGCACACATGCAAAGTATGTCCGTAAGTCGCAGTGGGTAAGGTTAGAAAGGTTCTACCAACTATGTTAATTCTACGCTTTGGTCAAACTTGGCACAACGCTCCCTTTTCATCCTATGAAAGTGTCTACTGGCAAAACTGCTATTGCTATAACAACAAATGGCACTTAAAATTACCCACAAAATTCATCTTTTCACAACACAACGGTACAAAACCAAAGCGTAAAAACCATTAATATCCCAGCCCTCAAGTACCAAGTTTGCTCAAGGTTTCATTAAACGTAAGCAAAAGCCCATAAGCAAACGCGTCATTAAAAGCCACGGAATAAATAACAATTACTGTTCCAGGCGTACCTACAAACATTCTAAAGCCTCTTGTGAGACGTTACGATTTATATTTTCCAACCGTTTTCGTCGCTCAAAACAAATACGTGTACACCTCAGACGCGGAGAGTGAAAAATGATCTCAGGTTTACTGTAGCCATGGATCTGGCTTTTGTCTGGAACGACAAAACCTTTATTTGTCAGGAGTTTTATTAAAAGCCGTACGCAATTGGACTGTTCCAGGCAAGTTTGCTCGGAAATTGCGTTGATAACATCAGCCAAGTTTAAAAAAAAAAAAAATTGGACTAAGTTATTTTTGTTTGTACAGTTATCACAATATTGTAATTGATTAGTAGTATTAATGAATTGATTAAGTATTTATTTTATCCAATGTATGTAATAGAGACGTACCTATTTTAAAACATTTGCATGCTTGTGAAGCAAGAACATGTGCTCCTCACTATAACATAAGGCCTTGCATGTATCCTACCATGTTTTAGCAAATAAAGTGATTTCATTTCATTTCATTTCAAGATGGCGATCAAATATTGTTGTACCGTAAGGAGCATCTGAGACAAACATAATGCAAGTCCAAGCGAAGACAACGACAGACTACAAAGCGCACGAATCAATAGGATAACATGACCATCTCCCAACCACTAACACTTCCTATTTTGCATACAGCCATTCAATATCTCACCAAAACTGCTGTACCCATCATGTACTGAGATATTAATCCAGCCCTCACTCTGTAGCTGTGCCAGCTCGAACAGCCTGCAACATGGCCACCCTAATGCCTTTGTAGAGACAAGCCGCAGTGCCCGTTGAAATTATTTATCCCGGGAAAACTGAACGTTAGGATATTCTCGAGTTATGTAGCCATCCCGGGAGACAAAGCACGAGCGCGCGACGCAAGCCATAATCTATTAAGCAATAATAGCGCTAGATGCCAGTGCTAGGTCCCGAGGTGCTACTGAGGTCGCTCTGTGCTCCAACTTACTTCTAATTGGCGGCGAACAAAGGACGGCAGACAATGGCGGAACGGCTAATGGCGAGGACATCTTTATACTGAAGTATTTCGGTAAATCCTGCATCGATGCAGTTTGTCTCGGTGCGTCTGGCCCGCTGCGGATTAACGCTCTAGCTATAAATACCCGGAACACTAATGCTGGTGACACTAACGCGATATACGCCAAGATGCTCTGAAAGCGCAAACAGACTGTTTTGTCGGCGAACATGCGAATAACGTTTTGATTTACGATTGTCATCGCAATGGGGTTTATTACGGAGGCGACATGGCCGGCTAGTGTCGATTTGGTCGGTTTCTGACGCGAGGATAGTTCCGAGGCTGTTAAACTAGATGGAAATGTGGAAACGCTGCCGCTCTCAATGCACTTGCTTTCGAAATAACATTATATTTATGTTGCTATTGACCTGACGCCTGCACGACTGACAGGTCTGTTCTCAGTAGTTCAATTGACAGTTCAATAATAAATTGAATTAAAATCTTAATTACTTTTTTGTTCCGGTTCGCAACAGGACTAGTACAAAAATCCCAAGTTCAACATTTGAAATAAAACAGACCTTAAAGCCGTGTGTGTTTCTTTCCATACAAAATATTGTTAATAGGTACATGGGTTTCAAATAAGTAACAAAAAAAACAACATTCAGTCGTCATATTAAAGCGCACATATCATTTTTTTTTTTGTGTTTTCTAATGTAAGGTAAATTCTCTTTTCCTATCTATTTAAAGCCAGAAGGGATGGCTATTCTAGAGAAAGAAGTGTCTCACTTCGTGTCTTCTGGCGATAAAATCAAGGATTGTAATGAAAAATACAAAACATTTTAGAAAAAACTAGGTAAGTATTAGTATCATCTCAGGACCTTCGAGCGTAGTCGCGTTCGGTGCTCTAAAAGAAGGACCTCTAAATGGTCAACGATACGTCAGCAAGAGTACGTCGTCAATAGTAAAGTACATCATAGTTTTTCCTCGTATACTAAGCCACGATAATTTAAATTTTATAGTTAATTCTGCCATACAAATCTCAAGACATGCGATCGTAGGAAGCTCTAAGAATCGTAGTGATGCTATCCGACGGCTTGCGGAGTTCAACGCGTTTTCAGGCCAATTTCCACCATATTATGCTGTTTCGTTTAAAAGCTGTCAGAACCGCTTCGTTGGTTCGATGTTCTACCAATAACAGAAGCAGTGATGTGCTGCAATTTACGGATACGGATAAGAACCTTGCATGCAGTGGTATCAGATGTGCCTAACCGACTGCACTAGGTGTGGCTATAATATCATACGTAGTGAAAGGTACATACTACTAAGAAAGTCCTAACAGTTAAAGCAACAAAAATAATATTAGACAGGCCTGTCTGGCTTTGTCAGCTTACTTGGTACTTGGAGTGGAACGCACAAAAGGACCTGAATACGATGGGTTTAATTCAAACCCTGAGTTCACACAAACTGCACAAAATGGCGCATGAAGACAAGGAGAGCTGAGCTCAAAAGGAATGGGACATAAAGCCAGGCCAAAGTAGAATATGAATCTTCCATACTAAATAACATTCACAAAACATACTAATAACATACATTAATATACTAATAACATACTAACAACATTTGAAAAGCCACATTCATATGTGTGTCTAATCATACTAACTTTTCTCGATCCATTAATCGAAATCTAGAAAAGTATTATATGTGCTGGGTTCGGTATGTACCTACGTAAGTATAATTTAATTTGATGTTTTTTTTATCTGCTATTTATTTTTCACAGTTTTGTATTTTTATGTGCACAATGTGTATAGCCCGTAATTGAGAGAGCACTTAATCTAAGTAAATATGTTAATATTTATATTATTTAAAATAGCTGCGTGACTTACTGACTAAACGCACAACCTAAACCTGAGTTAAACCTTACAGCTCTTTCATTGCACCGTAAGATACAAGACGGACACGGACGGACTAGTTTCTTACGGACTACGGTGAACGGTCTGCAAGTCCTAGAGACCTGAAATTTGAAAGGTAGGTGCATTTATTTTGTGGTTAGAGGTGCAATATTTCCGAAATACTCCCATAAAGGGGGTGCAGAGGCGGCGTGTTGAACTTTGTATGGAAAAATTTCACGCGGACGAAGGCACGGGCGTTCCACTAGTAAGTACTGTTTAACCCAAAATATAAGTCCGATCGACTGTTTTTGTTTGCGCAGAAAAGCGCAAACTGATATCCGACTGTAGCCGAACGTATAGTATAGCTCTGTTCCGCTGTATAGCTCTGTCCCGCTCACATCTAAAAGACTCATGACCAAGATGGCGCACAACCGGCCACGATTTTGCCGCGAAATCGATTAACTAATAACAGCGCAAGATATTAGCGCGCGATTGCTATTGGTAGAAAGACGGTTCCCGTGCTAAATAAATTGGTCAACGGCGCAGGTACATCGGGCGACTTATATTTTGGCTAAAACTGTAAATAAATTAGGTGGTCACTGTGGTCTGACTCTATACGTAGAGACTTACGGATTCGGATCAATACGGATATACGGATGTCTCGCGCGTGGCACATCACTAATCGACGTTATGTGTCTGACGTGCCTCCTCTGCATTAGACAGTTGGGGATATCGGGGTTGGTTGATGCATAAAATTTGATAGTTCACGAGCGCCATTTTAAGGATTATGATGATAAATATTGTACTTATATTTATGCATCGGAGGGATGGGAAGTGTTTTAGGCGTCGTTATGGTGGGAGTTAGAAATGCGAGTTTGGAGGGATAATGTAGGTACAGTCTTCGACCAAAGAATTGGTCGAAGGGTGAATCTTTTTTATCGGTATTGATTTCTATGGTTCCGTACATAAACAGCACCAATAGGACCTTAAGGTTATGCGGCAAAAATACTAATCTTAGATTTGATTTTTGACGACCTCTGTGGCGCGGCAGGTGAATGTTGACATGCGACACAGAAGGTTGCGGGTTTGATTCCCGCCTCGGAACAAATATTTGTGCGATCGCAAATATTTGTTCAGGGTGTTCTGGGTATTTTCTATGTACAATAAAAAATATCTATCTATGTCATATATTGTATTAAGTATATTAGTTATCTAGTTCCCATAACGCAAGATCTGCTTAGCTTGGGGCTAGATAATGTTGTGTGAACTGTCCAGCATTATTGTTTTTTTTTTTTTAACAGATTAATTAATGCACATTATTCAAATTAAAAATATTTATGGCTACTCTTGGATACTACATTATAATTCCGAGGGATCACTGTACCAGAAACACAATAGGACAATATTTTCTCTATAGTATAAAAATCCGAAGCTATGTCTATTTTTTACCTAGAGTCAATCGTTTAATAAAATTGTACATATTATTGGGTAAAAAATTAGATAAATAAAATATATACAACTAAGCTGAGGGTTACTGTAGTGATTTTGTAAAATTGGTGTGTCCGGCCTAAGAATAGACCCCTCCGTCTCCTCCCGTGGATGTCGTAAAAGCCGACTAAGGGATTACCCGGACTTGTTGATAAGATTCGTTGGTATAAAATATGTCCTGGTTGCTGGATAATTGTAGAATGTGTTATTACTGGAAGAAAGTGTTAGGTGAGTCAGTCGTGGGAAGCAATGGCGGCGATGAGCTCACCACTTGTCACGTCTATATCCCACGATGGTGCAATCCACAGTGAAAAGAGGCCCATTGAGGCTCTGCCTACCCCTTCGGGGAAAGAGGCGTGCGTCTATGTATGTATGTATGTATCTATATTTTACGAGATATTCAATTATAGCTAGCTTATTTATGTAATGTGCTTACTGAAAGAAAGCGTTAGCTGAGTCAGTCGTGGGAAGCAATGGCGGCGATGAGCTCACCACTCTTCACGTCTATATTCCACGATGGTGCAACCCACTGTGAAAAGAGGCCCATTGAGGCTCTGCCTACCCCTTCGGGGATAAAGGCGTGTGTCTATGTATGTGTGTGTCTATTCAATAAAAACCGCTTTTTCTAGCGGCGCGTGGCGTTTTTTTGTATGAACATTTCTGCCTGTGGTTGGGGCGGCCGTCCGTCTGTCTGCGGTCGTCCGTCTGTCTATCTGTATTCGGTCACAGGGAATTATCTCGACCGTAAGAGGTTGTAAGGCCAGTTTAAATTATCACAGATAAGTGTTGTGGTGGCACTAACCCTATGTAAATAATAAAATGCAAAAAAACAAATTACAACTTTTTTCCTTATTTGATCGTACGGAACTCAGTGTGCGACAGTATGAATCGCACTTGGCAGCTTTATTATTTTTGAGACAGAGCATTTGTTTCCCTGACATTGGATTTTAAGATTTTCCTAGTATTCAGTATTCTCTCTTCAGTATTTTAAGTACCACTAGTGGAACACCCGCGACTTCGTCCGCGTGTATTTTTCCATACAAACTTAAACACCCCGCTGCACCCCCTTAGGGGTTGAATTTCTGGAATTCCTTTCTTAGTGCACCCCTAGACCACAACAGGAACGTACCCTCCAAATTTAAATCTCTAGGTTAGGTTAGGGTTCGGTTTAGGCTGTGCGTTGATAGTCAGTCAGTCAGTCAGTCACACAACGTTTTTATATTATTGATAAAGGTTTTGGTAGAGTTTTTGCCCAGTTTATCTATACCTATATAAAACAAAGTCGTGTTAGTTACACCAATTATACCTCAAGAACGGGTGAACCGATTTGGCTTAAAATTGGTGGGGAGCTAGCTTAGAACCAGGAGAAGCACATGAGGGGGGGGGGGGGGGGTCACCGGGGGCTACCCGCGCGAAGCCAGTGTGAATCGCTAGTACTTAAAAAATTCCAATTCCTATTAGATTTTATACGGCATAATAAAATGGAAGCTGATAGTGTATACCCGGATGTTTATATCAATGTCTATGATCGTCGCCAACGACTGCAAATTGCCTAGGTCAACCTAGGTTGCCTAGGAATGCAACTAGTGACGTTCTTCTCGTTCCGAAGTAGATGCCTACCTATAAAACCGAGACACGCTTACAATTCCTCATTGAAAAAATGGCTCAATTGCAAAATACCTTAACTGTGTTAGTTACTGTTATGTACATAATTTTCACTAGAAACGGGATATTTACCATGATTTTTGAGTTTTATATGTTCCCGATATTTCGGCACAGTTGCATGCGCCATGATCACGGGAGAACTGACTAAAGTCTTTGCGAGTAGATGTTATTGGCAGATATATCGATCTACCCTCTTTCTCACTCTTTTATTACGAACGATACCACTACTGATTTATACTGTTATGTAATTTGCATGCCTAGTTATAAGGTAGAACATAAGTGGACTGCACCTAGTTTAAGAACTTTGTACAATGTTCTGGCAAATAAATTATCTTATCTTATCTTATCTTAACTGAAGATCTGTCACGAAGTGGGGATTTATAGATAGATAGATAGATTTATCTTTATTGTACACTAAAAAATAAAACACTAGAAGAAAAGTATTAACTAAATCAAATTATAGTACAATGGGCGGCCTTATCGCTGAAAGCGATTTCTTCCAGGCAACCTTTATTATCCCAGGATACATTTAACAGTTCAACCATGCAAGAACTTAATCACGGGATTTATCCCGGGATAAAGTGCTTGCATAAAGCTTTAGCTTTATACCTACTTTGTGATAGGCAAAGATACAGTGCATAGGCCTATCAGAACGACATTGACCCAAAATAAAAATTTTATCAAAATATCGACGCATTGAAAGCGCGCGACATTTAACGGCAATTGCCGACCTTTTGTTCGCAAATCGGCTAGCTTATTACGTATCTTGCAATAGCAATGCGATAGCAATATTTGCGCGATTATCGCATCCAAATCGCAAATTCGTATTACGTATCAGCGATCCGTAATACGAATTTGCAATTTGGATGCGATGATCGCGCAATTCTCGCGCGATTCTTGCTATCGCATTGCTATTGCAAGATACGTAATAAGCTAGCGGGAGTTTTGTTATTAAATCGGTTTCAGCCGGCTATGAGCGGATATTGGAGCTCTGTTGGCGCGTAAATTAAAAATTCCGGAAGTAGCAGCAGCGCCGTCGTATCTGCGTATTTGCTTACAAAAACGTAAAAACAATTTAGATTTTAGTGAATATTGCATTGCATATTCTAGTCTAATATATTTATCTATAACTCTTCTTTTGTTTGTTTAAAGTCAAAGTGATACGTACATGCTTGCATTCGAAAAACATAACACTCCGTCTGGCGCATTCGGGTAAAAAAAACACAAGCTACGCTTGATATTGGGTATACTGACACATAAGAACCCATTAATAAATAATATGTTGTATCATTAATCATTAAATCATTAATCATTTATTTGTTTAAATGTGGTAGTATAAAAGTTCTTAAAATTAATTAGGATGTCTCACATTTCCCATGTCTGGGATACAAATATTACTTGATGCATGAGCTAAATAAATGCTAAATTTCAACATGCATATAATAAAATAAAAAAATAATAAATTACAAATTTCAACAATTTCAAATTAAACATGTCATGAATATACTTTTATGTCAAGATCATACATATAAGATACCTAATAAATTACAAATGTCAACATTTTCAAATTATAGGTACATGTCATGAATATATTTTATGTCAAGATCATACATATATACTACTTAACTAGAAAGTCATTCAAATTGTAAAACCTATTGCTTAGTAGCCAGAGTCTTAATTCTTTGGTAAACTTGTTCAGCGGAAGGCTTTTAATATGACTGGGTAAGGCGTTATAAATCTTCCCACACATAGCATAGCAATTATTTAAGTTAAGCTTTGTCAAAGTAAGTCGAAGAAGGACTCGAATAGGTAAAGGTTCTCGAATGACGACTATAAGACGGAAAATGCAATGCACGATGACCTCTCACACTCAATGGACCGATTGTCAGTTGCCTGAAGTCGGTGGGTGGAGGCGTCTCGTGCCTAAGATAGGCCTATGTCCAGCATGCCTGAAGTCGGTGGGCGGAGGCGTCTCGTGCCCAAGATAGGTGGTTTAGTAGTAGTAGAGCTTTTTTGTGAATGAGTTCATCCGGGGAAGTAATACCACCATACCTATTTCTGCCGCAAAGCAGTAGTGCTCGCATTGCTGTGTTCCGGTTTGAAGGGTAAGGGTGCCGGTGAAATTACAGGCACATGAGACTTTTCATCTTTATGTCTCAGGGTGGCAGGTGCAGTGCAATGACACATAGGGCGCGTCCTAGGTGGGCGTGACCTATGAGGTAATGCAGTGTTCATAGGCAGAGGTTACCGCTTAACATTAGGTGGGCCATCTGCTTGTTCCGTCATTCAAGTAGTATAAAAAAAAAAACATTGTTCGTCAACTGGTTGGTGAAGATGTTCACAGGTAGTAGAACCTTCATATTTTGTAGTTCATTACTCAAAGTGTACCTACTGCTTTCGACACACCGTTCGTGTGTACAGCAGTGTATTCAACACACGCACAATAGTCACGCACAGGTCAATGTGTAGTGTTGCACCGCTGCGGGATGGGAAGCATTTAAAACCCAATTCAATTTAGTAAATAAAGATATGAACTCTGAAAAATAAAAATGGTCAGGATATTAACTAAAACTTTGACTCTTCCCGCCACTTTCGAAAAGAGACGTTGTCTACTTTTATTTTATTTCTTTTCCTAGTGTTTTCTCGAGTTATTTTGTGTTATTTTGGTGGCATTTTAACGAATGTAGCTCGTTTAAAAAGCACAAGTGTAGTGAAATGAAATGGAAGTGAATTGCGTGACTTTTAAAATTGGTGGAAATTGTCTACCAAAGTTTTAGTAAAATTGGCCACCGTTTTACTAAAACATGACTCGACTGTGACTTTGACGACTTGGAGGGAGTGTAGCGTTGCAAAATATATTGAAAATACAATATAGTGAAAATACAGATACTTGAAAATGGCAAATGCACAAGCCGCGCGGCGCCAATTACAAAGAAAGAAAAAGAAAAAAAAACTAAAACTTTATAGGGCCCAAAACACTATTTTTATTATTTCACATGATGGGCCTCTTTACAACTTTTCATAATGAATTTATTTTTATTTTAGCAATAGCTACTATCACTTGTACACACACACACACACACACACTGACACATACACTCACACATATACAGACACTAATCCAAACATATTTCACTCACTAACTAAATACACTTTCAATTAAACTCCTTGCAAATTTTTACTGAAATGTGTAATAATCATTTTATGTTAAGGGATTTTTTATTGGAGGAGGGCGTTGGTGTTTTTTGGAGGAGTATTTATTACTTCTGCAGACATCATCGTTTACCATTGTTTTTGTTAAAATGTTTTAGTACACACGAAAAAAAAAAAACGTTCAATCTTTTTTTAAAAACGATTTGAAAAAATAGTCAAATTATTTATACTTACTAGCTAATTATGGCACCATTTTGAATTTACGTTACTTGGACGCGAAATCGCGCGTTGGGTTGCACCACTGTCGATTCAAAATTTATGTTACTTGGACGCGAAATCGCGCGTTGGGTTGCACCATTGTCGATTCAAAATTTATGTTACTTGGACGCGAAATCGCACGTTGGGTTGCACCACTGTCGATTCAAAATTTATGTTACTTGGACGCGAAATCGCGCGTTGGGTTGCACCAGTTACTTGGATGCGAAACCGCGCGTTGGTTTGCACCACTGTCGATACAAAATTCAACGAAGCCGTGCAGCTCACTGGCAACAGATCTCATTGGCGCAACATCGTCCGGCAGAAAGTGATCCATGGAGGGGGTCACGACCCTCAGCATTGAGGAATACGACGCGATGAGGAGGACGCGAAATACAAAATAAAAGCCAACAAAAATCAGAAATCAGACGCCTTTGTCGCAACCGCCACACTGAAGCTGAAGTTCGAACTGAATTGTTCTCTAAATCTACGAAGTTAAGATCGATGTTTCTTTCAAAACGCACTGACCTGCTAATATTTAATACTCACTTCACCTTAATATCTAGAGTAGGAAATATTATTTTATTAAAATTGTCAGGGCAGGTAAGTCTCCCGGGATGCCGATCTGATACCGGGGCTAAATCAAAATAACTGAACATTTCCTTCCCAAAGAAGTAAGGAATATTCACCGCGCTTCAGTTTATTTCTCCCAGTCTTCCTTTGCATAATATTTTTTATCTCCGTGGTTTTATTGATCTATTCAATCGTAAGAATGAATTTACTTGCTAATGTGTTTTTTGGGTTCGCGTCGTTTTGCTTACCGAGAGTGCTTTCGTAGGAAATTATCTGGATTACTTTTTCGAGTTCTCAGTAATAGCTTCGTAATAGCGGTGTTTTCTTTCATAATAGATCTTATTTATGAAACACTCTTTCTGAGGAATATACAAATGATAATGTATTTTCTGTTGTAAATACACACTTTATGATAAATTGAAAGGGCTCTATTAATAGCTATTCACTAGGCAGACCCTTTTTCCCTCAGGAGCAACAAGTTGAACGAACGAATAAATATTAAAATGAAAACATTACTTACATATTTTATTATAGTACAGAGTAAAAAAGTTCAAGAGCACTATCACTCCTTGTAATTTATGTTTATTGTAGATTTATGTATTTATTATTTGATTAAGTACCTAGGTATATTTAATAATGATGTGCTACAATGTATACATTTATTTACAGAAAGAATAATACAAGGTATGTACAAAATACATATGAAACAGTTGTGCTACCTGAAGACCGCTGCTAGCGATCTAAAGGTAGCTCAACTGATCCAAATCACTACCAGACGGAAGCGTCCCTAAGATGCTGGCTGCATTGCCACGCTGAATGGCAATACTAATGCGTTGAGCCAGATAAGAGCCAGCTCTCGGGTCACGCGTCGCTTCGACCAGATACCCTGAAAGAATTTTGAAAACGCGAAGGGCCCCGGAACCCCACGGACCCAGAGTCTCGACCCCGATAAGGCTCAAATAAGTAAGCTCTCTCGAGACTTGCATATTTGCGTCTTTTGAGGTCCTCAGCGGAATCTGCCGCCGCACCGGCCCTAACTGATGTCCCGGACAGATGAGATGGCGCAAGGGTATCAACGCATGTAGCGTCCCACACCAAAGATGATGTGCTTATCTGAGTATAACCTTAAATACCTTACCTTACCCCCCCCCCCCCCCTTTTACCTTTAATATTTAGTAGTGTATTTTAGTGGTTAGCGTGGTATTATTATAGTAAGTATGTTTATAGTGGGTTTTCCTTTCTGTTGGTTTCTTGTATTTGTACACTTTCCTACCATCTTTATCACCTCTCTCTAGTCTAAAAGGTTTGCTGGAAGAAAACTCTTTAGAGTTAAGCTCGCCTTTGTACATAGCTTTTATTATATTTTATTTGTAATCTTTTTTTCTGTGTTAAATAGAGAATTATGAGGGAAAATAATTATAAACTACTAGATCTATAATTACCGACAGTGATAACAATTTATTCTTTACTAACGACCAGCCCTGGCTTAGCACGGGTGTAATTTACAAAAAAAAATACTGCTCGTGCGACGTCGGGTCTGGTCACTAGTTATATAAATAAACCTTCCGTGAAAAGTTGTCTAACTGAAAGTGAAAACCGCATCAACATCCGTTGCGTGGTTTAGGAGGAGTTAGCGGATATACAGACAGACGCGGAAAGCGACTGTTTTTTACTATTTATTGAGTATTGATTAGATAACCAAATATGTATGTTTTCAATAATAATTTATTTATAATTGTTGGTTGTTATTATTCGTTTTTAAAGTGTAAACCCACCATTTTTATTAGCCCATCGTAGCTCCTCTCAAACCACGCAGCGTTCCGTAGTTTACTCTATTCGAAACTAGATGTCGCTACGGGAAAAATTTGAACGCGCTGTTGCTGTCATTCATTGATTAGACAAATCTTTGTACCTACGGGACTTTCCCAGGGTTTGTTTTGATGCAACCCACTGTGAAAGAGGCCCATTGAGGCTCTGCCTACCTCTTCGGGGAAAAAGGCGTTTGTCTATGTCTATGTTTTGATGTGAAACATCTAATGGTGCGCCTTGACAGTAAAACCGATTCATATGCCGCGACGGCAAACGGCATGACGTTGTCAGGCCGTTTGTTTAGCCATCTGCCGGGTGTCCCGTGACGGACACAGGCTTTTTACTAGAAACAGGATATTTACCATTATTTATCATACCATGTTAGTCCGCCCGTGATCATGGTGCATGCAACTGTGCCGAAATATCGCGAACAATCGAAACTCAAAAATCATGGAAAATATCCCGTATCTAATGATAAGTATTTACACAGGGTTATTGCTTTATAAATGCACTTACTGGTCGCTATCATCCCATACGCTTAGCTTACCAATTCACCGACTTCCCACGAATTTCATCGAAATACTCGTAGACTCATCCATATTCTATGCATACTTAGACAACTCCTATAAACTCATAGTCTGACATAACAAAACGTGCTTCACTGGCACACTTGTACGAGTCCAATCTAAACTACACCACACTATGCTATGACTACGTACGAACAGCAGAATAAAAAAAGTGACCAAGTGCGAGTCGGACTCGCCCATGAAGGGTTCCGTAGCAGCAAGTAACATAATATAAAAGTTCTTGGATGGATTACGATTTGACGTATTAAAAAAAACTACTTACGAGATCTCGTTCAAACCAATGTAATGTACATCATTTTTTTTGTTTAGTTTTATCATTCTCTTATTTTAGATGTAATGGGGGGGGGGGGGGGGGGGGGGACACTTCTTACCACTTTGGAAGTGTCTCTCGCGCAAACTATTCAGTTTAGAAAAAAATGATATTAGAAACCTCAATATCATTTTTGAAGACCTATCCATAGATAACCCACACGTATGGGTTTTTTATTTTTTATTTCAGTTCTAATTATGGGGAACCCCAAAAATTTACTGTTTTTTTCTATTTTTTTGTGAAATTCTTAATGCGGTTCACAGAATACATCTACTTACCAAGTTTCAACAGCCTAGCTCTTATAGTTTCGGAAAACATACACGGACAGACAGAAGACAGACATGACGAATCTATAAGGGTTCCGTAATTTTTAGTTACGGAACCCTAAAAAAGTAGGTTTGTTCGTCGTTTTACTGGTTATTTCTTGGTCACCCTGTGATCATCACAGTGACCGATTGAAGGTGACCATGAAAAGGGCCTGCTTTGTTATTTTCTTGATTTCAATTGTATTTTCCTCGACCCAAAAAGTAGCCTTATTCAAATGTTTTCAAATTAAGGACCTACTAATAAAAAAAAAAATACAATCACATTACAAATGAAAGCATTGTTCTGCGGGGTCAATACTTAGATGGGTGTCCGCCATGTTATATTTTGCACTTTTTTTTTTGTTTTGTTCCTGTCAACTTCGTTCAGTTTGCCAAACGTTGGTTTACTTCTCACTGGCGCATGGCGTAGCACCAGTGAACAAATGCTTATAATAGTTCACTTCTTCTTCATCGTGTCGTTGGTTCCCATAGAAAATTAAATTGTTTTAGACCAAAATTTAGCCACGTTGACAGCATTTTCAGTGACTTCGCACAGGTCTTTTAGGGTGCAGGTGTTGGTGCACAGCGGACAGGACAGCAAGTGTGGCATCGTCTGTGGAGTGAACCCACAGTCACATTGTGCCTCGTCGGAATACCCCCAGTTAACCAAGTTATGCCTGCAGCGGCCCACCTGACTCCGGAGTCGGTTCAGAGATTTCCAGGTGGACCATGGCAGTTCATGTCCCATAGGGAGCTTCTCTGCAGGTACACTGCGTTGCAAATTGCACATTGTACATTTAGATTTTTGTTTAATTGTTGGTGTGCAATAAAGTATTTTCATTCATTCATTCATTCATTTATTCATTCATTCATTCACTCATTATTCACTCATTCATTTACTCATTTTTTCATTCACTCATTCATTCATTCATTCATTCACTCATTCTTAGTGGACGTTCATATTTCACCGGCTGTTACAGGAACGCTTGGTTTATACTTGCTTTTATTACTCTCTATGACTATGAACAATAATGCAAATCTAATGCCAAGCAAGGCACGTTCAGGCACAGCTAATGTACAAGACCTTTATTTATTAGACAATAAAGTAGATTATGCAATACTATGCTTAGCAGTGCACTCCTGTATGATATATGCTAGTGGATTGCACCTGTGTTTGCTTGTTTGTATGCTGTTATACAGCGTGTACCAGGGTTAGTATAACGACATGGGCAGCTTCAAGATAGTAGTAGTAGTAGTAGAGTTTTTTTGTGAAAGAGTTCGTCCAGGGAAGTACTACCTACCTCCATACCTATTTCTGCCGCAGCGTAGCTCGCATTGCTGTGTTCCGGTTTGAAGGGTATAGGTGCCGGTGAAATTACAGGCACATGAGACTTTCATCTGTATGTCTCAGGGTGGCGGGCGCAGTGCAATGCCACATAGGGCGCGTCCTTGGTGGATGTGACCTATGAGGTAATGCATTGTTAAAGGCAGAGGTTACCGCTTAACATCAGGTGGGCCATCTGCCATGGCCATTCCGTCATTCACATAGTGAACAAATAATTGATTTTGTAACAATTAAAAAAAAACCTCAACGCAATGAAACGGCTGAACCGATTTTGATCAAACATAGCTATTAACACTCCCGACAAAATCATCTTTCAAACAAAAACAAAATCGAAATCGGTTCATCCGTTCGGGAGCTACGATGCCACACACACACACACACAGACACGTCTCACTTATAACACAACGTCGTTTTTGCGTCGGGGCTTAAAAACGAAAAAAAAGAAAAGACAAATGTACCTAAATGGCAGTCGTGTACAGAGTAGAATAGCACTGACCCATTACTTTGGGTATCGTATAATATCTGAGGCAGAATATCTACAGCCTCCGTAGACCAGAGAATAGGTAGCAGCGTTTTCTGTTTGTCTCCAGCCAAGCGTGGAGATTACGGCAAATTTCGCCCATGAGAGGCTTACGTCCAGCAGTGGACTGTTATGGGCTAAAGAAGATAAATATAAAAAAAAAACTTCAGGGTATTGCAACGCATCGACAATGCCCCGTTGTTAGCGGTATCTACAGCGTATTTCATTGAAAGAAAGAAAGAAAGAAAAAACATGTGCCAACAAACAAAATTCCACACAAAATGACACACACACACACACACACACACAGAAACAAAGAAAAATAAATCTAATGTGTGCCTTTTAGTACCATTGAGATGGGTCAATGCAAGGAAGTCCTAAACGGTAAGAGATATACAAAATAAGGATTTCCGTCACCAATTTTGGTCAAATAAAAACTGCATTCAAAGGTTTTTGACATAATATCTGTGGGATAAAGGTGAAAAAAATAAGCTCAATAATTTATGCAAATACAAATTCATTCAACATTAATTTGTAATAAAACACAATTTAGGTAAAATTTATTAAAATATTCTAAGAAATCCCTCTAAGGCGAAACAAGTCCCGGTGTATCGATAACTCAAGTGGCACGTCACTATAAATCAATACAACCTTCGGATAGTGATGCCCACGTGCTCTCTAACTAGTCGATAAATATCGATAAAATAGCAAAGTACGGATTATTTAAACGGATTACAGATATGTATATATTGTACGGTTCGTCTGAGGATCTAAGTGCAAGTTGCATACGTGCAAGTTGTGGAATGAGGTGGTGTTTCCGATAAACTACAACATAAGCCGCTTCAAAAAAAAAAAGTGTAAAAAGAGTCCTTCAGGGCAGGCAACGCATTGGCAAATACCTCTGGTGTTGCAGATGTCAATAGGCGACGGTAACCGCTTACCGTCAGGCGGGCCGTATGCCAGTTTGTAGAGACATTACATAAAAAAAAAAAGTAAATATTGATTGTTAGACGCATTTTCAAGTAATATTAGGCGTATTTAAAATAGTTTACAGACGCAAAAATATTGAAATAAGTGCTACTAGCCTATGCAAGTGCAGTCACGTAACAACACTGTGAATTTTAAATATTAGTCAAATTGGCATAACTCATTTCATTAGTCATTATGTTGACAAATATTGCTTAACTGAGTCAACGAATTCAAGGTAAAGTTTTCAAGTTGTGCAAAGAATTATTTAAAACAAAAGCACACTTAAACGCTCCAATTTCAAAAACAAAGCTGCAAATTCCTCTGCGTACGTTTACACGCTCCCGAACGAGTGCAGCAGACAGTACCTACACGAAAATAACCGCAAACTGGGAACGGAACGCGGCACTGCAGAATATTTTGTAGAACGAAACGTAGAACTGCCGAGAACGCGATTATTGCAGTTCCAATGGCGCGATTAACCCTCCGCTGCTTCTGTTGTCGAACGCATCTTTTTATTGCCAACCTAACAGCAACGAAAAATTGTACCAAGGAAACCGGTTAGCTTATAAATAGTTATCGTAACAAAAATCACCGAAGCAAGGCTCATTGCGGTTCCATTCAATTGTTCCAAATCCAATTGCGCCATTAACGGGTAACGGCCGCGCCAAAACACAGGCACCGCAGTAAAATCAATGGCTCACTTACACCCGCCTATTTCCATTCAAATAAATTCGATTCAGCTCAAGTTCGCGGGTAAACTATAGATTTATCTGTTACAGTTGGTATTGATCGACTCCGGATACGTTTGGGACGTGATAGTTAAAGATATACGACCAATTTCGGGAAAGATTTGTTTTCCGAATAAAAGCTTATTGTCTGTAAGAGTCTGGCCGTCTTGCTCGGCGGTATTAAATTACACGAGTGCTCGACAAAAACTATAAAAGACTGTTCGCAATACATTGAGTCTGTATCTGGGAATGGTGGAAGCGGTGCCGCTGGCTGGATGCCAATTTATTATTTTCTGGGTTCCAGTGGCGTAAGAGAGAACTGTTGCGCTCAGAAACTTTGCCGCACTTGTAACTACGAAACTAGTTTCAGAAATAAACCAGAAAACTCTCACACGATACCTGCTGCAGATGAACACATCAGTTAAATGAAGATATCATGTTCCGACTGATTTATTGTTTTATAAATCCCATAGAAAAGAGAAGATTGTTGTCAAGATTAGGAGGCGGTTCAAATTTTCATGTGAGTAATCTAAGATTTTGAGTGCCTAATTTCACATCATAGGGAAACCTTTTATGCTGTTGAATAAGTGAATAAAATAAAAAATAAACTATTTCAGTGGCACATAGTACACCACATTTTCAAAGACTACTTTATTGGTTATATAATGATCAACGACAATCTCCCGCACCTAGTTTTACTGAAAACAAAAACAACTAAACTTCAGAGCCCTATTTCCTAAAAGTCATCAAATTGACTGGAATAAAAAATACCTAAAAGGCAGGACTTGTTGACACATAATATACTTGAATATCGATTATTAATAACATTAAGAAATAAATTATAACAAATTATATCAAAATAAACTAAGTTTATAAAAAAAACACTAGAAACGCGATATTTACCTTGATTTTTGAGTTTGAAATGTTCCCGATATTTCGGCACAGTTGCATGCGCCATGATATAATAAAATTAAAAAAAAAACACCGAAGAACGGTCCAAAATATCAATGTACGAAAAATACCAAAATATCGCTATGCCTGCGAAGCGATATGGGCGTAGAAATAGAGATCCTGTAAAGAGTTGATTCAAAAGGATACATGCCTTAATAAGCAAACGTACTGAACCCTTGACAATCCTGAAAAAATTAAAGAACGTTGGCATTTTAATATTCCCAGCGCGATATCGTGGAAACTGCTGCATTTATTGTACACATTGTCGTAAGGAACAACATGTTTGTAAGAGTTGTTTAGCAGCCAAATGCGCTGCTTATGTTTTTACTTTTGCTATTTTGTGAAAATTGTGTCCTTAAATAATTAATTACCATACGAATACTCATACTTTTTTCCAATAGGGGTAGATAGAAAATCTCAACCTACATCATAGGGAAACAAAGTATTATAACAGAAGACGCACATTATATTGTGCTACTGTTTATCACACCTCTTCCACTGAGCTAAGAAGTTACCTTCCGGCCTAATTGCAGTTACCTATGCTACCTGTGGTGCGAATTTGTTGCTGTGCATGTGGCTAGGTACGTACACCTAGATAATAGATGTCTACTAAGTATTATTAGGTGCACAATTTCGTGTTCTTACATGTAAGTTCAATCTGATTTGTATACCTACCATCTTAACTAGTTCAAGTAGGCACACCTACTTATCTATCAAAAATTTTGCATGTTAACCATACCTACCTAATTTAGTATCAATTCACATTCTAGACTCCTGGAAGAGACTAACCACCCACAACACAGGGAATCCTAGTGTGGGGGTTACTAAATAACCTACTTACTTATGTATAAACATGTACTTATGTTGTTTAATTGAAAATATTGTATAGGAAACCTTTACATAATTAAGTATTTAGTTTCAGTGTTTTGGATACAAATAAATGAATTTTGATTTTGATTTTACATTCATACCTAATCAATTTTCATTGATTTTTTTATAACAACATAATTCTTATTTCAAATGTAACTTCCTTCGTATGAAGTAATTTCTTCGAAGATAGTGATGTGAACACACTAAGATAAAACTATTGATAAAACAGAACCTACACCTCTGAGTAAGGCAGAAAATAATATTGCGTCAAAACAAATAATCAGAGAAAACAATCTCGGCAAAACTGTAAAGCTAGGAAAAGCGTTCTAATAAGACGTCTATAATGCTTCATTAAATGGCTCCATCGAGCTTTCTAAATGTGAAAGCCGGCATGTGCGTACCATGTCGTTTCAAGTTATTGTTTATCGACACATTAAACCATATCTATGCAGTAAGGTTATTTTGTCGCCATAAACATGCGCGAGGGAATTATAAATAGAGTCAAGGGTTGCCCGCTGATCAGCTCGGCCTTGCATTTAATTCCAGACGAGCATTAAAGACTGGTTTTACTCTGAAGTTGTAGCATAAGGCTAAAGAATGCGATTTTTGATTTTAAGATTTCAAACGATTAATTACAATTTTATCGTAAATTTTAATACATCTGTCACCATTGGACTAGACCCTTTCAGCGCCACCATATCCCACGCTGGTCTCTCACCTGACGCATTGGAAAGAACTGTTGACGCGAAGTGGTTGTATAATGCAGAATGGAATAGTTTTATAAAATACTAGTGTCAGCTCGCGTTTTACTAGGATAAAATGTAACTTAAGTATAGCTCAATCCAGATTACAATACAAATTTAATTGATATCGGTTTAACAGTTTCGGCGTGATTGGTGTTATAATTAAACATCCGAACATCGTAACTTTGACAGTTATGATATTAGTGGGATGACACGTTTACCGCCGTAAAATTCTGCGTACAGAGAATGGTCTTTCAATTCTATTGGCCAATAAAACATAACGATTGAACAACGCAGCGAAACGATTTATTTTCTAAGCGTTGTTCTATCTGACCCACATAAAATGCGAATGACTAAAACCTATTTCTAAATGCAATTGCAGTTGCACCTGCAATAACGAATATTCCAAGGAACGGTATGGAACAATGCCAAAGTTATAAATATTTGGTTTTATGCTACGAGCTATTTGATTTTAGTGAAATTGCGCTTTTATCTGATTTATGTGAAAGCTAACGGACGGACGTACAGTAGATAATGAGGTACAAGAAGCTTTACTGTCTAAACTTAAGACTGCGCCAACCCCAGGCAGAAATCTTCATACAAAAAAAACGCCACGCGCAGCTCGGAAAAGCGGTTTTTATTTAATATCACGTGAAATATATTACTATTACTATTAACCCATACTGTCCCATTGTTGGGCAAAGGCCTCCCCCCACTTCCGCCAGTCACCACGGTCCTGTACAACCGTTTCCCATTCCCTCTCATAGGCGTCCAGTTCATCCCGCCACCTCATCCGTGAAATATATATAATTTTAAAAAACCCCTAGGCTGATCCCTCCCTTTTATTGTATTGATCTTATTTATCCATTTTTTGATCCAATAATCTGTACCATATTGACGAACAATCGAATCTAGCCAAAAGTTAGAAGAAACTTTGATTTTTTTTATCGTGAAAATTTTGTCATATGGTGTTTCTGTCTGGGTGATGATCCCTCGATATTATAATGTAGTATCCATGCATATTTATAATTTGGATATTGTACTTGATTTATTCAGTTAAAAATCTAATCTAGGATTGGTAATTTTGCGTTATACCCCACCTTAAATAGCTATTGCGTTAAAACTTAAAAGCATCTTTATACAGACTTTTTACTACTTTGAGATGCATCGTTAGGAGTTTAAGATAAACACGTCGGTTTCTCTGGTGATCTGAGACGAGATAGGCGAGTCTTTTATGATGTAGTATTTTAGCAATAGCGCTCATCAAAAATATTATTTAAGATGCTATAACCATGAAATATTTTACCTCAAACATTAAAAGACTGCTACATATATATTTAATTCATCACTTGTTTATTTATTTACAAAGGTAAATAAACTTATCATATACTCAACTAACATCAAAGTCTTGCAAATGCCTTTATTATCTTTCAATTCAACAATATGTTGTATCGTTAAAAGCCAATAGATGATAAATAATTTAAAAGACATCAAATTTATTGTTATAATGCACACTTTAACGTTAAACTTGATGACAAACCACTTATTCGATCGAACCGCCCACAGACAAATAACTTTCATATACCTACGGCTATCTATCTACTATTAAAATATTCTGTCTGTCTGTCGCGATGTCACTGTCATAAATAAACGTTCACTTTCGAAACTGGACTGTTGATGGTTCTTTCGTTTCTTATTATTTATTGTGTTTTTGTACGTTTTGAACGTGTTATGGAGTTTTTCTCTACGTGTTTTGATAATAATCTCGGCTGGTTATAAAACCCTACATTTTTAATAAATGAAGGGTTTCGAAACTCTTTTATATATACCGCACGTTTTATTGTTTTTTTTTGTGCTATTTGAGAAATCTACATAACAGCTGAAACTACTAATTAGAGGTTTACATACATTATCGATATTTTTTCCGTAGTTTCCCATCCCTAATTCCTAAACGCACGCTAACAATGTTAACATTCGCAAACCGCATTGTTATCCGAACTTTGCTCGTTACGTCATCGAAGAATATTTACTAGGGTTGCTAAGTGAATAGACCGGAAAGCCGGCTAAAACCATTCCTGGTAATTTTATGTGGAGCCCAAATTTATATTTCACTTACCAATTCTGTCTATAGTACCTATAGCCTATTATATATTCTGTGGTATAGCTATAAAGTTAGGAGTGGAATACACTACCGTCGTCTGTCTTTCCTGAAAACTATAATCTGGGTCTATTCAAGGCTAGAGCGAATAGGTGCCTTCTAGACCTTTGTGCTCCATCTTCGGCCTCATCGACACTTTTACCAACAGGTGAGATCGTGGTCAAACAAAAGCCTATCAATGTTAAAAAAAAATAAGAGTTACTGAGGGATCTAGTATTTCCATTACACCAGAACCTAATTTCTGGCCATTTTGAAACAGAAATTCATTCATAAAGATGCAAGTGCGTGACAGTAGTAATCCGAACTTTTCACATGAGAAAAGTTTTACCGCACAAATTTAAAAAAGCCGGACTGGCAACTCTGTTTCCCTGACCTGGTTTCATCCGGTAATCGGTAATTTTATGTACCTTCCTACTCTACGATTAAACTGCGAGTTATCGAATGCTCAATCGATTCTAAAGTGGGTCGCTCCCTAGTTCACATACACTCGAGTCGGGAAAATTGCTCGGAGAACGTAATAGGTGCTGAATGGATGCGGGCTATGTGCTTCTTACTTTGAAAACATAAGAACCAAAGGAGGTGGGCAATCAACCGCTGACCAAGGTCAAAAATAAATGAACCAGGGCCCGTCATGGAAGTAACTAGTACGGTTCTAAATGTTGTTTTTTTTTAAAAAAATCTAAAGAACTTGTGTGTTTTTAGAAGTTGGGAAGCAAAAGTTGTATTTCTAAATAATTAGGTAAATCAACTCATTGCATTTGCGTGAAATAAAACGCAACAAGCTTCATTAATTTCCCATAACTTGTGCGCAAGAAATTACATTAGATTTTCCATTATCTTAACATACTTATATTATCAATAACCAAAAGTATTTCAACTGTACGTAACGTCAGTCAAAAAAGTTGGGTCAAACAATGTATGGGGAGATGCCTATGTTCTTTCACGACTATTATTTCCTAGTAATTGAAAAAACCGGTAATAACTCATGTAGGTACTTGTTCCGAGTCAAACACCCGACTCGAGTTTCTGGGACTTAATACCCCCTTCCTCTGTTGCCGAAGTTCCGGTACCTACCATTCGTGAGCTCCGGGCGCGGCGCGCCCGCAGTTATCGCCGGGAAGCCGACGCGTATACTCCTTGAGGAAGGGGGTATTAAGTCCCAGAAACTCGAGTCGGGTGTTTGACTCGGAACAAGTACCTACGTGAGTTATTACCGGTTTTTTCAATTATGAATATTACTCACGGAAGTTTTAATAGTATTATTTCCTAGTATTTTAGACTTGTAGAATGTGGCTGGATGGTGAATAACCTACAATAGCATCTTCAGCATGCCTTGTGTCAAGTTGAATCATGTCCATACATCGAGAGATATCAAGCGGACACATATAAAACCGTCAAGATTTTGTTGAACCCATAATTTTATATATGTGGCTGTGCCAAAGAGTAAGGTGTTATAAAACAATGAGCTGTGGTCCTATCTTGGAGGAATATGTAAAAAGCAGCCAAGTGCGAGTCGGACTCGCCCATGAAGGGTTCCGTAGCAGCAAGGTAACATAATATAAAAGTTCTTGGATGGACGGGGGACGACGACATTTTACCACTTTGGAAGTGTCTTTCGCGCAAACTATTCACTTAAGGTGAATGCTCACGTTTGCGGCGCGAGATTCAAATTTTTTGGTGTTTTTTGCCCTTTACAGGTCATCAACACTTCTTCAGATGATATTTATGAGATACTATCGATTAAAACATGTGTGTTATGTCTTCTAGTTGTCGCGAACTCAACTTTCGTTATCTAAAGAAGTGTTGATGTGCTAAGTATTGGGAACCCCAAAAAATTCTTGTTTTTTTTTTCTATTTTTGTGTGAAAATCCTAATGCGGTTCACAGAATACATCTACTTACCAAGTTTCAACAGCATAGCTCTTATAGTTTCGGAAAAAAGTGGCTGTGACATACACGGACAGACAGACAGACATGACGAATCCCTAAAAAGTATAGAATGTAAGGTACCGAGTACCGGAGGCAGACGCGGCAGACGGCAGATGATGCGTAGTACATCGAGCACGGAGGCCTGCAATGCTCTAAGTGTCCATTATCATGTCATATACCATGTCATACAGTAGTAGTAGAGCTTTTTTGTGAAAGAGTTCGTCCGGGGAAGTACTACCACCATACCTATTTCTGCCGCAAAGCAGTAGTGCTCGCATTGCTGTGTTCCGGTTTGAAGTGTTAAGGGTGCCGGTGAAATTACAGGCACATGAGACTTTTCAACTTTTTTTGTCAGGGTGGTGGTTCATAGGCAGAGGTTACCGCTTGCCATCAGGTGGGCCATCTGCTTTTTACGTCATTCAAGAAGAATAAAAAAACTACCAAATATGTTCTATGGGACCACTCATATTCTTCCACCGGTATTCAACCTCACTCAAGGATATTTTGTATTTTAATTTTTGAAACTGGAATAAATTTGCGTGTCGAGGAAAGTTGGAGGAACGATTTTCAAACAGCGAAGCTAACCCCTCCAGCATTGCATTCCCGCGATGTACTAGGGCATATTTGAAGTAACCCTATTGGTCTAATTGTAAAATGAGTCTTATTGGCCGTGACGTAGTCTGGGGATACGGACGGTCACGTAAACTGGAATGTAATACCTGGTGCAGTAGGTTCATTATTGCGCTATTGTTCCTCGAAGCGTTCTTTGGTCAAAGCATACTTGCCTTGCTCGTTTGCCGGCAATTTTAAATTTATTCTAAATTCTTTTTTTAAAAGCTCATTTTCTGTTACTGAATGCAGATTTTGTAGGTAATTATATTTGTTGCAGATCATCCGTTGCAGTCTTATGTTTTCTAATAAAACTGTACAAACCAAATGATTTGGCGTACAAATTCAGATTATTTGAGCAGTGTTATTTATTTGGCTGCCTTGAATGAAGAAAGTAGGTATTAGGTACCTATACGCTACTATGACGTCATAATCCGGAAAAAGGTTCGCTGATGAGTGTTGCTCAACTTTACGCAATGTTTGAGATGCTTATTGGAAGGGATTGGGATTACGGAAAGGTCAAACGTATTTAAGATTTCATAAATATTGGATGGTATTGGTAGCTATAGGCTAATCAAATTAATTCGATTGATTTTGCTCAGGGGTGAGCTTCAAACGTATGATTTTGGTGATTTGGGTGAAAACATTCTAATATACCCACATAATCTCTGTAGTAGGTGGGTATACCTACTTGATCAGGACAACAGTGAATGTCAGTTTTGTTGTCACCAGAATCACCTCTTTACAGAGCCAGCCTCTATGGAAGGGAGACCAAGAAGTAATGAATTGAACACCTTACAAACTAGTTAAGTAATACATACATATCAGTAATAAGCTAAGAAGCACAGCCGACAAAAATACAATATTAATTTCGTGGGATGAATACGGCCTACATTTTGGTCAGAATCCGGAAATAAATATTAGTGGAATGAATCCACGGGATCAATACGGATGCACCCCCTAAACCACATGTTTTTGAAACTCGAAATTTTGAGGTTCTCTTCCTTTTATAGTGCAAAGTGAATAAGTGAATAAGTGGATACATTAGTGAAAATAAAAGGTACCAACAAAGTTTGTATGTAAATAAAAAATATCCACGCGAGCAAAGTCACGAAGGTTGCACTAGATAAAATCTTTTCTTCAGATCTTTTGTACAAGAAATGTTGTTACAAAACGTTGCAACAAAGAAATCCTTTTTTTTCGCATCAAAGATTCCTTGTAAGATTCATAGAGCGAATGAGATCTGCAAATCTACAGGTCTTCATTCTTGCATAACGCAATCAAGAAATTACTGCCCGTGTCACTAAATTACTGCCCGTGTCACTAAAAATAGTCTATAAGGCGATATGTTAAAATACCGAATGGGTGGAGTCTAGCAAGAAAACAATAGCTGCAAGAAAGTGACAGCTCTATTGCTCACTTGTACCCGAGAAGAGATGAGGTACAGATTTCTTCAGATCTGAATTAACTGACGTAAGCGACAAATGATAAAACTTCGTTTTGCTTCTAAAGTAGGAAATATAAAATAAAAACAAGGTAATTAATCTAAGTAATGTGATTAGTACTGAATAGTATAAAAATTTACGCTTAATATTTTCTCTAATCGAAGGAGGGACCTAGAACGGGTTTTAGGAGGTCCAATTTAAAAAAATAAAGCTATGGAGGAAAGTTTCACTAATCGTGTTTCTTGTCTATGATTTATTTAGATTACATCCTCAAGTAATTACTGTATTAACATCAAGTTTGTAACCTTTACTGTTACTGAGTGAGCTTGTAACGAAATGACTCAATTTTTTTAACATATCGACTAAATTTTGGATTCATTAAAAAAAGGATTACTTATCAAAAGAATTGCCAAGACGTGTTTGTAATGAATACGAGTATAACTTAACTTAACTTTTAATTTGTGATATTTTGTGACATTAATTTTATATAATTTTATAATAATATCTTTGATTTAAATTTTATTGTATTAGTTTTAAGTCTTTGTGTTTTAATGGGTTTATATAGATTTAATTTTATGGGTGTAAATAACCTGAAATAAATGATTAATAATAATAATAACACTATTTCGATTTAATTTCAAAGAATATTAAATTGGTTCTCGTAGATTCATACATAGCAGTTGTACCTTTTTTATGCGAACTGCTAAGGATTGGAATACACTGCCGTCGTCTGTCTTTACTGAAAACTATAATCTAGGTCTCTTCAAGGCTACAGTGAATAGGTGCCTTCTAGACCTTTGTGCTTCATCTTCGGCCACATCGCCACTTACCAACAGGTGAGATTGTGGTCAAACAAAGGTCTATCATTGTTAAAAAAAGAAATAGCATAGCCAAACACCAACAGTCACATACATAGTCCTGATCCCACACTAGGGTCCCTGTGTCGTGGGTATCAGGAACAAAGAGCACCATGCTACCAAAACACACAGATCCGGAACAAAAATATATTTGCAAACATCTATCCTGCAGCGGGAATCGAACCCGCAACCTCTCGCATATTAATAGCCGGCTACTCGCCCGCCACACCACAGAGGATAAAGACATGATGGTCAGAGTGACATTTCTGGTACGTTAGAACTGTTGTTTCGTCTGTGACGTTGTGAAGCTCTCGTGGGCGGAAGGTCGTTAGCTCCTACACAATTGTCGAACAATGAATTTCAATCTATTATTTTGTCTACGTTATTTTGTTGCTATGGAAAAATATTCGCAAGTGTTACTGCTGACTAGTTTTAGTCAGTTGAGCACTCACACTAACCTGAACACTTCCCGAGAATTAATTTTGACGACCTCTGTGGTGCGGCGCGGGCGAAGCTTGACCATGAGCTTATGTAGCCATTCAGTTCAAGCACCATTCAGTACAAAATATCTGTTTGTCGTTGATATTCCCCTTCTTTTAATAACTTCAATCGTAGAAGTCTATAGAGCCTCTGTGACTGTGCCTCTAAATATAGTTGAGGATATCACGGAACCAATACTTTTTACTGAACTGTTTTTCAACTGCATGGCTATAAAAGCTCATGGAACCCAGCTGTGCCTATTGTTCTTGTATACTTCCAATATACGTTTATTTTTTTAACAGCTCACACAATATTATCTAGCCCCAAGCTAAGCAGAGCTTGTGTTATGTGGGTACTAGATAACTTAAACTATTATTACAATATATTACATATATAGAAAATACATGTGTTCCGGGTATTTTCTATGCATAATAAAAAATATCTATCTATGTAATATATTGTAATAATAGTTTAAGTTATCTAGTACCCACATAAAACAAGCTCTGAACAAATATTTGTACGATCTTCAGATATTTAACGACCTCTGTGGCGCGGCTGGCGATGGTTCGCCTGCGTCGCAGGAGGTTGCGGGTTCGATTCCCGCCTCGGAACAAATAATTTGTGCGATCTGCAGATATTTGTTCCGGGTGTTCTGGGTGTTTTCTATGTATAATAAAAATATCTATTTATGTAATGTATTGTATTATGTATATCAGTTACCTAGTACCCATAACACAAGCTCTGGCTTAGCTTGGGGCTAGATAATGTTGTGTGAACTTGTCCAGCATTATTTATTTATTTATTTATTTATTTGTTCAGGAACAAATATCTGAAGATCGTACAAATATTTGTTCAGAGGCGGGAATCGAACCCGCAATCTCCTGCGTCGCAGGCGAACCTTCATCCGCCACGCCACAGAGGTCGCCAATGATGATGATAATGATGATGACGACGATGATGATGATGATAAGTAGTGCGTTAAATCTGGAACTTAGCTTAATTATTCAGCAATCATACTCAATGTTCACGGCTCCAGGCAAGATCGATAGGCTATTACTATACAACCTATAGGATATAGCGTATCGATACCGCAGCTCGCTATCGCAGCACTAAATTCTTATACGAACCATTTAAGATTAATGGAGGCCATGCACAATTTGTGTTATCACTTTATTGGATTCCTAGGGATGTGGGCACGATATTGTTTTGTCGATAAACGTAATGTGTGAATTGTCCCGTTTGGGACAGGATGGAATTGTACTGATAACGACGATTTGGCGCTGTGATAGGTTTTGTTGGGTTTTTCGAAGCTAAAAGTTTCTCGCGTGTGTTTAAGTTGCCTAAAAATGTTAATAATACTGGACAGTTCACACAACAATTAATTAATGGATCGAACAAGGCGATGAAAAGTCCAATGGATCATTCTCTATGGATCAAACAGGAACTACTCGTGTTTTTAGGGGTTTATGTCAATGATTAATTATGATTGATATTGCTGAAATTTGTTTACTGTGCCTATTTAACGAATTAGAATCATTTATTCGCAGTGAAAGCATATACCGCTATGAAATTTGAATTATCCTTGGAACAGTTGCATAGTGTTTTGTCTTTTGTTTGGAGAAGTAGATTCAAATTCGGGCGAAAGAGAGAAAACACAGTGTAACTCGACGGATATTCCGCGTTTATTAGTAGCACGGAAAGACATAATTTTGGTTGATTATTTCAATAAACTAACCAATGTTTTCCTTTGTTTTTACCTTTTTATTTTCATTACATAAATCTACTATTATTGTTTACTGATAATTGAAACCTAATAATATAAAAACCTATAATTATAAATAAATAAATAAATAATAAATAAATAATGCTGGACAGTAACTGTCCAGCATGTGTGTGAACTGTTCACACAACATTATATTTATTAGAGTCAAATAGATACTGTATAGATATTATAGATAGATGTATGTATCGATACTTTCACCTCACTATGCGTATGCAGAGCGCCTAAATATTGATTCGATGAATCAAGCTCTCGATATATTTGTGGATCGATTCCGCCGTGGGAAACTCAATTCGAATTGCAATTATCGAAAACTATTAGTACCTGCTACGTTTTAGCGCAGCACTACTGATATAACTGTGGGGAAGTTTCACTCTGTGAATCGTGTCACTGGTGCTTTCTTGGTCACCCTACATTAGTTTGGTGACCAGGTTTACCTTACGCACGAGAATAATAATAAGAAAATAAGCACATAATCAACCTACAGAATTCATATTCATACTCATATTATTTATCCTAAAGTAGTAGAGCTTTTTTGTGAAAGAGTTCGTCCGGGCAAGTACTACCACCATACCTATTTCTGCCGCAAAGCAATAGTGCTCGCATTGCTGTGTTCCGGTTTGAAGGGTAAGGGTGCCGGTGAAATTACAGGCATATGAGACTTTTCATCTTTATGTCTCAGGGCGGGCGCAGTGCAATGCCACATAGGGCGCGTCCTAGGTGGATGTGACCTATGAGGTAATGCACTGTTCGTAGGCAGAGGTTACCGCTTAACATCAGGTGGGCCATCTGCTATCTCCGCCATTCCAGTAGTATAAAAAAAAAAAAAACGTATTCTTTAGTATCACAGGGAACACTTAGTCACATCAATTTAAGGTGGTGGCTTTTTTGCTCATCACAGCTCATCAACACTTATTCAGATAACGAAAACTATGTTGCCGGTAATTATATGACCTAACAAAAAAGTTTTAATTTACAGTAAAAACATCACATTTCACATAAATATTATTAGTTTCGCTATGAATATGTTTGAAACAGAAAAACACTGTAAATGCCATTGAAGCACAATTGTAGCTAAACTAATAAAGCTTCAAACGACGACGACCGTTTTTTTTTTTTTTTTTTTACTTCTTGGTTGTCCGAACATACAGATGACCCACTTGATGTTAAGCGGTACCCTCTGTCTTTAACAACGTCTACCTAGGACGCGCCCTATGTGGCATTGCACCGCGCCCGCCACCCTGAGACAAAGATAAACAGTATCATGCGCCATATTGCATCTTACATCAGCGTAATAAAGCTCATGTTACAGTGAGAGTCAATTCAAAGTGACTCAAGCCTGGCTAGTGCTGTGCAATAAATTAAAAATAGACACGTCGATTTAACGGCCGATGTTTTCGGATAAATTGGAACTTGGAATGACTTTGGTTTTTAGCCGTTTTTCATCGCCATTGATTGATTAATTTAATCTGTTTTGGGTAATGCAGGAAATAGCCGAAATAGTGATTGCATTATGGCGATGATTTAAATTTTAAAAGATGCGTCTGTAACGGTGTTCTCACTGATTTATTCATTTATTAGTGATCAATCTTCATAGCTTAGAAAGTATTCCCACACTAGAAGACATTTCATCGTTAGGCACTTAATACCCTCTTAATTTGGATTCCTACTTGTGTGTAACTATATAATGCGCGCGATTCACTGTATTATAGAGCCTCTTTAGGTCAAAAAACCGGCCAAGTACGAGTCGGACTCGCGCACGAAGGGTTCCCTACCATTATCTCTAAAAAAGGCAAAAAAACACGTTTGTTATATGGGAGTTATTTTATTCTGCTTTTTAGTATTTGCTTTTATAGCGGCAACAGAATTACATCATCTGTGAAAATTTCAACTGTCTAACTGTAACGGTTCATGAGATATAGGCTGGTGACAGACGGATGGACAGCGGAGTCTTAGTAATAGGGTGCCGTTTTACCCTATGGGCACCTAACCCTAAAATAGAAAATAGTTCTTTTTTCCGGGCCAATTTCTCAAAGGTTATAACATGCCTGGTATTTATTTTAATTCACAGCTAGGTATATATTACCTGTACCTATAATAATTCTACGAATTTTAATTATGATAACAACTGAATATTATGAATAATAATAATTGAACGTACGTTTTTACGCAAGCATGAAACACTGGATTTTTAGTTATTCGTTCAGGTATCCGATTGGTAGTGAGTAACAATCTGACAAAAATCGTACGTACTGGGGGCATAGTATATTAGTAACTGTATGATATATTATCTTAAAGTTTATTGAATTAGTACCTACTGTAAAAAAATGTTGTCCACACAAAAAAAAAAAAAAAAACCGTGCGTGAAACCACCCTATACACGCAAGAATACGAAATAAACAACGAAAAAAACAATAATTATTACTCGACTATTTGACGATCTCTGTGGCGCGGCGGGCGAAGCTTGGCCTGCGACGCAGGAGGTTGCGGGTTCGATTCCCGCGTCGGAACAAATATTTGTGCGATCGCAGATATTTATTCTGGGTGTTCTGGGTATTTTCTATGTATAATAAAAAAATATCTATCTATGTAATATATTGTATTAAGTATATCAGTTATCTAGCACCCATAACACAAGCTCTGCTTAGCTTGGGGCTAGATACTGTTGTGTGAACTGTCCAGCATTATTTATTATTATTATTATTTATTATTACTTGGTTTGATTACTTTCATCATAGGACGAGCAGGCGTACGGCTCCGTACCATCCTTACCTCATAGTTATTAGTATACCTTCTATTCGCACAAAACGTTTCAGTTCTACCTTTATAATGCGAACTGCTAAGGAGTGGAAAACAATACCGTCTTCTGTCTTTCATGAAAACTATACTCTGGGTCTCTTCAAGGCTAGAGTGAAAAGGTGCCTTCTAGACCTTTGTGCTCCATCTTCGGCCACATCGTCACTTACCAACAGGTGAGATCGTGGTCAAACAAAGGTTTATCAAAGTTTAAAAAAAAAAAAACTTCCTGACTCTTGCAAAGCCGGGGCAGTTACTATTAATATAAATAAATTCACAGATTCACGGAGCTAAAAAGCTACATAAACTGAGATAAGCCATAAAGGAACAGAATCCTAGCACAATATTTTAAAATTAAAATTCCCAGTTCATGAAATATTAACACCTGGATAAAGCCCCGTCCACACTCGTGGGATATTCAAATAGAATGTGCGGACGGCGCGGCAGTCGCTGCACTTCGAACAGTTTATGTTATGCTAAGCTATTCTGTAGCCTTTACGGTTGGGCTAAGTCATGGGCGGACCGGTCCAAAGTGCAATGGCGAAATATTTTTAACCCCCGACGCAAAAACGACGGGGTGTTAGAAGTTTGACGTGTGTGTGTATGTGTATGTGTGTGTGTGTGTATGTGTATGTGTGTGTGTGTATGTGTATGTGTATGTGTATGTGTGTGTGTGTGTGTGTGTGTGTGTGTGTGTGTCTGTCTGTGGCATCGTAGCTCCCGAACGGATGAACCGATCTAAGTTATTTTTTTGTTTGAAAGGTGAATTTGGCGTTAGTTTTCTTAGCTATACTTGATCAAAGTCGGTTCAGCCGTTTCATTGCGTTGGGGGTTTTTTAATTTTTACAAAATTAATTACTTATTCTGGATGTGTAACATCTTTCCTCTCGCTTTCCTGCAATCTGTGGGAGTACTTTCGTGAAAAGGAACGGAAGAGTGTAAAGAAGCGCGCATTTTTCCGAGAGGTTGTACTATCAGCCATGTTGCTTATTACCAAAGAGGTGAGATGTCAGATGTTACACATCACATGAAACTTTTTAGGAAAGAAATGCATGAAATGAGGTGATCTGGGTACTTTCACCACACTAGTTTTTTCACAAGGGTCAGAGAGTAGGAGCTCTCTGATCTAAAGCTGGATGACTAAGGCATGTTTTAATAAATCAAACTCAAGTGTGAGAAGCAGCTTATCTGTGAAATAAAAAAAAAACATGTAAAATTTCATTTTTGGTGGACTTAGGATGGATATTTCTCAAAGATGAGTCCATCTACTTACATGGTCCTGAGAAACAACCAGTAAAAGGACGAATAACTGGAGCTTTAAGCTGGACTCAAAATACAACTGAAAGTGGCAAACTCTATTTCGCGTTTACCTAGTACCTAATAACTATTAGGACCCGTTACAGTTTTCAAATTACTTTATGATCAGATCAGGGCCCTTATTTGCTATGGCATTGCCAATAACGCCAATAACGTGTGATGTCATAATGTAATTCTATACGAGGATTTCACGCAGATATCGTAACGTGCCCGCGTTCTATCAAGTTTGGTCGTAGCGAATAAGGGGGCTGGTGGGTTTTTTTGTGCAAGGTGAATACCCAAGCACTCATCGCTTGACTCTCTTGGCTTGAACCAAGAACCAACTGGACGCATAAATAAGTTCGCTCCACACAGATGTATATGCAATGCATTGCGTATGTATGCGTCGCCACGCTTTTATTGTCCGTTGTATCACCGGGCTTAATGCACGTGGCGATGTTTTGATTTGAATGGACAACGGGATCTGTCAGAAACGGGTCCTGAACGAATGAAAAATACAAACATTTTGTTGAAAAAAAATTCAAAACATGCATTTTATTAAATAAGTTATCGGAACCGTAAGCTGATTAAAATGAGCCCAAACACTGTCAGTATCGAGGAGTTCCATTGTCCACCTTCCGTCTCCATCATCAGATCAGTTTGCTGTCGACATAAGTTTGTATTGACATCGGAACTTGACTTGATGCAAAATTTCAGCTCAATCCGTAGAAGTTAATTCAAAATTAAGATTTGTCCCACAAATACATACTAATTAACTGACAAACTTAACAGGCCCAGTAAAATAAGAGCTTCTAAAATGTAACCTTTTCATTCGCATCACTTTGTCTCCGAACAATCAAAGGAAGTGGTGGTAGGTACCTACCTGTACATGACCTAAACAGTGCGAAATGCAGTAATACAAGTGCAGGTGACATTAGAACTGAAGTAATCGGTCATCTTGCATTCCGCGGGCGAGTCGCGCCGACGACAGGTCTCGCATACTCGCATCTGTGAGTCTAGGGGTGTCACACCTTTATAACCTGACAAATATGACCGAGACGTGCGGTCACACAGGGGCGGTCGGAGCAAAATAAATAAATTCCAAATTTAATACTCATTCTTCTTCTTCTTATCTTAGGTAATGGCTTCTGTGCATTATTTGCAACAATTTAGCCAATGTCAAGTGATATAATTATTATAGTTTTATAGTCAAGTCGTTAAGAGTCTCCGTCTAGTCCTAACCCAGTTTAAATTGTGGCTGAAAAACTGAGTTTTTACAGGAAAAAATCCACCATTTCGAAAAGACTCGCAATACACTCAAATTTCACTACATCACACATGTGCCATTTATCCAAGTTACACCGGTTAAAATGCCACTAAAATTACACGAAATAACTCGAAAAAACACATTAAAATGTAATAAAATAAAAATGACGACGTTTCTTTCAAAAATGGCAGATTTCAACCCAAATACTCATTCTTATTCAAGCCAAATTCCGGATTTATAACATAAACGTCAATTAAAGACACTACTGAAAGAAGCCACTCGTGCCGATGCCATTTTTAAGAACAGAAGTGGTTTAATTTTATTTGGTCTTATTTTTTAGACATATCGTGTAAAGGACATCATTCACGCTCCATACATTTTTGGGCTAAATTTGAAAGTGCCGGCCAAACAAGGGTGATGTTATATTCCGTTACTGCATTGTATTGTTTTCATTTCTTACTATAGAGCCAAAGCTGTAGGGTCATTCTCCACCAAGTTACAGTAGTTTGAAAAAACAAGTTTTCATACATATTTCGCACCAAATTAATGCTTTGAATTCCTAGAAATGTAGTTCCTAGAATTCACCATGCCCTAAAACTTGATTACAATATTGCGTTAACAAAAGTATCTACCTGGCGTGACCAATTTTGCTGCGATGAAACAGAGATACAAGCGCAACAGCAGGAGGCAGCGAGACATAAAAAACCTTATCTCTTTACCGTAGTTTTGCGAGCAGGATGACAGGTTTGAGACAGATTAAGGGTCTTTTTGGCGTCTTATTTAGTTGTCCATGCGACTTAGGTAACATCGGACGCCTATCTATCTATACTTACCTTGCAATTACGCGCGCGACACGTGACCACTGTTCTGTAGCGTTTTTTCACCTAGACCATCATGAACGAACAATTATTGTGTATAAGGTGTCGTGAACCACTTGAGGAGAGACGCAGGTACACTTGGACTTCCCGAGAGCAAGAATTCAGTGACATTGCTCAGATCGTAATAGCAGAATTAGTGGCAAATCAAGTAAGTACCTACCTACTTGTTGTTTTTTTTTCATAAATCAACAGAAATGGCTTTACTGAACTGAAAGCAAATTATATTAAATCATCTCCAAACTATCATAAAATATAATGGTTGTCTTGTCTATTAATATTTTGATGTTAAAACAAATAAAGGCAAACATGCCAACCATAGTATATGCTCGTAGTGTAGTGTAGTGTGTAGTCGTATATGTAGTGTATGCTCTATGGCATACATGCGCTGCCTCGTGTGCTCCTGTGTCGGCTAGAACTGTCACTGTAATGCGAGGCACGGGCGAGTACAGGTGAAGGGACTAACTACCAAGATACACGTGGGCATTGTCGAGCCAGTGAGGGACTTACGGAGTTGTAGGAGGAGTTAAGAAATCCTCTACAGTACCTTTATATTTTATAACCAACCCCTCAAGATCTGCAAGATTGACCTGCATAATACCTACCTTTTGTTGTTGTAGGTGCCACCAACGGACTTCATTTGCCGACCTTGCTGGCAAAGGGCAGAGAGGACGTGTCAACGACTTCTACGAGAAGGACATCAGGAAAACGTCGCGGAAAACGTTGATGAAAACCATCAACTTACAACGATATCTTTATCTGGTTTCAAGCGTACTCCTAACACTACTGTGCATTGTGTTTTTTAAAACTGTCAGAATCAATCCCGACGCCGGATACCAGAAGCCATTAGTGTTCGCGTGATATGTCGTTATAACCTTATAATTCCTGAAAATGGCCGTGTTTGTGATGAACACTTGCAACAGAACGTTTGTCATGAACTTCCAATGCAAGACAACTTAGTAGAAGAGTTCACTACTAGTCAGATTTTCCATGCTCTGACCATATTGAAAAACCACATAACATCTGATTTTTTAAACTTCGAGGAGTACGAAGGCATAACTCCACTCGAATTCCACACGTGGACAAGTATTACTAGACAACAGTTCTCTTCTTTATTAGAAAACGTAAGCAGCCTCAATAATCGACGCAACAAGAAAACTATACTCGCAGCGGTACTAACAAAAATGCGAATCGGAGATTCCAATGCAAGATTGGCTTCAATATTTAAAACATCTGAGTCAACATTTCAAAGAATGCTGAACGAAGGTCGTGAAGCTCTGCTTGTGGACTATGTGCCATCGCGACTCGGGTACGACCACATGTCTCGTGAGGAAGTGGTACAACGAAACTTAATAATCCCAGAGAGACTTTTTGGAAACCCAGATAGTCCAATCAATGAAAGGAAAGCTGTGACAATGTGTGATGGAACTTACATCGTCGAAGAGTTGCGTGTTTGTGTATTTTCTACCGCATACATTTCGGTGAGTGTGCTCAGGAGCTGCACGATTTGATCCCCTCGTCTCCATTCCGCCACCTGACGACCAGACGTGGAGAGGCGTTTCACCCTTTTGTTGTTGACATACCACCGTCGCGTACAAACCGTTTCTCAAACTCTTTCATCATGCGGACATCAAAGGCCTGGAACTCTCTTCCGGCTTCTTTGTTCCCTTTATCATACAGCTTGGGCGTCTTCAAACGAAGAGTTAATATGCATCTTCTAGGCGAGCGTGCTTAAATAGGCCTCATCGTCACTTCCCATCAGGTGAGATGTAGCCAAACGCAAGCCTATTTTAGGTAAAAAAAAAAAAAAAAAAACATAAACCATCAAAAAAGTTCAAACTACTTCTTCCAACGAAAATCGTATAGCAGTCACAAGTACCGCAATCTGCTCAAACCAATGCTATATGTATGCTGTGATGGTCACATTATTGAGGTGTCCGGACCACACGCAGCTACGACCTCTGATGCAGTGATCATGAACAACACAATTGATGATGAAGAAGGTTTAATTCATTGGTTCTATAGGCCAGGAGACGTATTCATTTTAGACCGTGGGTTCAGAGACTCGAAAGGTCCACTTGAAGACTACGGTTACGCAGTGCATATGCCGGAGACTAAGCACCCACGGGAAACACAGCTTACGACAGATCAAGCCAATAAGTCTAGATGTGTGACCATTTGTCGTTGGGTGGTCGAAGTTATAAATGGACGCTTCAAGAGGGACTTTCGCCTGTTGCGGATTGATCACAGTAACCGAGCACTGAGCTATATGATGGACTATTTTAGAATTGCTGCAGCTCTTTTAAATGACTTCCACGTTTTGATCGATAATAATGTGCACGCCAATGAGTTTTTAAACATTATTAATGAAAGAATCAGTCAACCTAATAGATTGGCAGATCTTGTAATCAGAAATAATTACAACAGAAGGAGAGCACATTTTCAGCCTATGGCAGCCAACATGCCGGAATTCGAACAGTTCCCTAGATTTTCTGAAGAACAAATGATATTGTTCGCCTTGGGTAGCTATCAAATAAAGCAGGCTCGAAGTTACTATGGGGAGCACCTTCAACCTGATGGTGAGTTCATCATAGAACTTGGCGGAGACGTTCCAGTTCAAGAAGTTCGGGAACTAGATGGAAGAGACCTTTGGCTCATACGAGGTCGCATGCAGTCCAGACATACTCGATCCAAAACATATTACGTCTACATAGCTGTAGAGCCTACTTTAAGTGGAAGAGAAGCAGTTCCACATTATTACTGTAATTGCAATGCTGGAAAACGCACAGTGGGATGCTGCGCACACGTAATGACAATAATATGGTACATGGGATTTGCGCGGCATGAGCCCACCATTCATCCGCCAGCAGAAGGACTAGAAAATATAATAGACAGGCAGGAGCTTCAAACATTTTATAATAAACTAGAATAAATGTTTTATATTTTCATAATACTGTTTTTATTTATGTATGGAAACCACTAAATTGATCTTAAATCAATCGCCTCTTTATACCAGTTAACATTGAATGGTAATATTTTTGAAAAAATATGAATAAAACTATATTTTCATCTAGTGCACTAGGAAAAATTAACTCTCAGAGCCTGGTTTCGTAGTAAAAAACGTTCATAGTGATTTTCTGGTTTAAAAAGCCATTATTTTGATAAGAATACAGTATTTTTTTTTTCAATAAAAGTTTTGTTTTAATTTTTTAGAACTCCTGTATTTTTTTTAATAATTACCCCACAGCTTTGGGCACATATTGAAAGATGAACATAATGTAATGTTCTAGCCGAATTTAACATAATTTTTGTCTGGCCGGCACTTTCAAATTTAGCCCAGAATGAATGATGTCCTTTAGAGGTATTTTAACCTGTGTAACTTAGTTAAGTTGTACATGTTTAGTGATATTAAATATAAATGTCTTTACGAATGTGTGGAATATGTCCTCAAAATCTTTAGTAATTCAACAACCATTGTACTAGGTTAACACTTGACTAACACTGGCAAATATAGTTGTTCCTCCAACTTTCTTCGACTCGACTTGACCTCAAATGTGTGGCATTTTAGAAAAATTGCCATTTAAATAGAATTCTTAATATCCTAGAGTGAGATTGAGTCGAGTCGATGAAAGTTACTGGTAGTAATAAAAGTAGTACCACGGGCAATAAACGAAGAATGACTAACGCCGGTATTCTTAGTAGCTCCTCCAATTTTCCTCGACTGATCTCCATCAATATATTCTCTTAGTCAATATATAATCTTCTGGTGTACTTTTTCAAAATGTTGTCAATATGCACTTACTCTTTGTTTATTATACCTGCGTTAGCTGTGGTTTCCTTTACAGAGTAAGCACAGGGAACGCATCCATTAGTTTATTATATTTTTAAGTTATGTGTATTACTCATTGGAAATCCTAATAAATAAAATAAAATAAATAAATAAATATATATGAACGTTTTAATATCCAAAAAACTGGCAATCTATGTTTTTTTTTCTATCGCATCGGATGTAAAATGAAACGGGGAACATTTTTTTTACATGTTGCATTATGATATTATTACTTACCTACATTATAAAAATATTGTACTTAGATAAGTGGTTAGTGTGGTCACTGTAGCTGAGCTACTACTTTTCATAACGTTTTACATTTTTGTATTACGTGATAGCCCTAAGACGTTCCCGCCAACTGATTGGCAACGCGTGCCCGCGACGAATGCATAGCGATGCGTGCGCGCACGCTTTCATCCAGCAATGAATGCATATGCTTATGCTAATAATGTTGTGACCTTTTCACTTGTATGCGCATTATATCTAAGCCGTGCGTAACCAATGTGAGTCGTGCATTATGAAGAGAAACTACGTTTCGTTTGCTTTGGAATCGACTGCAAATCCCAATGGTTACTTTCGCTCGTGGCGCGAAATTCAAATTTTTTCGTGTTTTATGCTCATCACAGCTCATCAACACTTCTTCAGATAGCAAAAACTATGTTGCCGCAAATTATGTAACCTAACACACAAGTTTTAATTTATAGTATCACAATAAATATCATTAGTATGGCTATGAATGTGCTTGAAACAAAAAAACACTTAATATCGTAGAAGCACAATCGTAGCTAAACTAATGATATTTATGTGATACTATGTATATTCAAACTTGTGTGTTAGGTCACATTATTTGCGGCAACATAGTTTTAGCTATCTGAAGAAGTGTTGATAAGATGTAATGAGCAAAAAACGAGAAAAAAATTGAATTTCGCGCCACGAACGAAAGGAACCACCTTAAATACGAAGTCTGGCAGACTTAATAACGTAAAACCATAGAAATTTTAAGTAAATAGAAGTGTTATCTATACTGTTTTGTATTGAAACCACATGAAACCGATGTCGCTGTTTCTTGCCCAACTACTTTATAAACTTACAAACTTAAACACTTGAATTCTTTTACTTACGTGTGGTATGTGATTCCATGTGACTTCGATTTTCGCAATGCACAATACCGCATTAAGCCGCTAACCAGACAAATCGCGACGCCTAGCAGTTTTTTCCCATTTTTAAATGCTTTCTTTCCGTTAAATTAGGTGGAAAATAAATAAATAAATAAATAAATAATGCTGGACAGTTCACACAGCATTATCTAGCCCCAAGCTAAGCAGAGCTTGTGTTATGGGTACTAGATAACTGATATACTTAATACAATATATTACATAGATAGATATTTTTTATTATACATAGAAACTACCCAGAACACCCTGAACAAATATCTGCGATCGCACAAATATTTGTTCTGAGGCGGGAATCGAACCCGCAACCTCCTGCGTCGCAGGCGAACCTTCGCCCGACGCACCACAGAGGTCGTCAAATTAACTGGAAAGTTATGACGTATTTTTGTCATTTTATCATCAAAAAATTTGATTAAATTATTTAATACTTGACAGTCCATTGACCATAAAGTTATAGGTAAATCCCATTGACCGCGATTGAATTGAAAGAGTATACAGACCGTTCACCTTCAGATGGCACCTGCCATGGAGTATTTATTTTTCTATAGTTGGCACTATTCCCGCACAGACACACAGACTAAGAGTATAACGCAGGAGAGATCTTACGGTGAACGGTCTGTATGAGCATTTTGCTCATATTCTGTCGACATGCGCCACGCCTCTGTACAAACTATCCTTCCTTCAGATTTATATGGTTAATACCATTTAATGGTACCGTAAATACCAGCGATGTTAACATACTTGTTATTAGTGCTCATAATATCGATATTTCGGCATCGACGTCAAATATGTATTAGAATGAGATGAAAAATATTTGATGAAGATGTTTATAGCTTTCAGAACTCTTCATTATTTATTTTATTCAAGCTGTCCTCCAGACACATACCTATCTATTCGAATAATATCATATTTCATAGTATAATAGAATGGTCACATAAACAAAAGTGGGCATTTCTAGTAGAATACTGTTTATACATTGATTCAAAATCCTTTCGCAGAACACTTGGAATAATGTTATTCAAAATTTATTCCGCTTCCAGTGTTGTATTGAATAAGATTACCATTCATACGGTTCTAGAGTATTTTAAGTGACCAGGAATAAAAGTTTCTAAAGATAAAATATATAATAATATCTATAATATATATATCATACATAATCGGCCCGAAGGTGATACTAGAGAGATTCAAGACTATCGATCGTTCGAATGAATCATCCGATGGTTGACATAAAAACTTCATAGATGCGATGTCACGCACGACGCAAGTAGATGTCAAAGTCATATGACATTACTGATGAATCATAGCCATAACCTAAGCTAAGAAGAAGAAGAAGACTAATGCAAAATGGCCGCCAAGATATAGTTTAGAAAGAAGCAGAAAGTGTGTGGAGTTGCAGTTGCGGGAAACTGTTCACGTCTTATTGTGTTAATCTTGATAATTGAAATAACATGGGATTTAGCCTGATAATTACATTTACTGTATAACGGCCTGATATAATATAACTTTTTACCTGAAACATAATGTTGCTTAAAAGAGTTCGTTCGATTACTGCATATTTTGAAACCTAACAATGTTAGCCAAAAAATAAACAATTGAACGGATTTATCGCGAATTTTATTTATATTTGTTATTCCTTACATTTCGAATGTTTGCAGCATCGGCGGTCGCTGATATACTAAATGTTGAAAACTAGTACTCTCAGTTTAGCGATAGCGAAAATCTAAGACCTTGATAAGGACACTTACCTATTGAAAGATAAATAAATAAATAAATAAATAATACTGGACAGTTCACACAACATTAGCTAGCCCCAAGCTAAGCAGAGCTTGTGTTATGGGTACTAGATAACTGATATACTTAATGCAATATATTACATAGATAGATATTTTTTATTATACATAGAAAATACCCAGAACACCCTGAACAAATATCTGCGATCGCACAAATATTTGTTCCGAGGCGGGAATCGAACCCGCAACCTCCTGCGTCACAAGGCAACCTCCGCCCGCCGCGCCACAGAGGTCGTCAAAGATATTTACCTATTGCGATATATCTGTCATTCTTTTAATTGAGCATAGAAGAAGCCTCCTCGCAGCGTAGCTCGGAAACAGCTAGGACACGGTGCAGTGTTTACGGGCGTGCGTGCGGGTTTGGTGTGTGCGGGCTACAATGGTTCAATCTCCATACTTTTAATTAAATATCTAATAAAATAATACTATCTAATTAACAAAATGTCCGGTGTTCAAAATGGTACTCACATCACATGTCCGTTCGTAACATGCTAAATCGACTGGAGCAGAGATCTGAAAACAAAAAAAACATGTTTTTATATGTGTCTGAGATGGTAAAAAGAGATAGAGAGAGACAGGGAAACAAACAAAAGTCATATTTGGATCAAATACCTGCCCTGGTGTCTGCAAATTCAACAGCAACTACATGGGACGACCTCTGTGACGCGGCGGGCGAACGTTGGCCTGCGACGCAGGAGGTTGCGGGTTCCATTTCCGCCTCGGAACAAATATTTGTGCGATCTGCAGATATTTGTTCCGGGTGTTCTGGGTATTTTCTATATATAATAAAAAATATCTATCTATGTAATATATTGTATTAAGTATATCAGTTGTCTAGTACCCATAACACGAGCTCTGCTTAGCTTGGGGCTAGACAATGTTGTGTGAACTGCCCAGCATTATTTATTTATTTATTTATTTTTATGGGCGTGCGATGTACACGGATTTTGGTATGGAAAAATCGAAAAGCGCCCCTAGCGGATACATTGAGAACCTCAATTTCCTTACTAAAATCCGTGTAGTGTACAACACCCCTAGTTGTGTAGTTGCTTGTAACATTTCTAGACTAGGCCCTCTGAGCATCTTCTTTGACCTAACTACACAATGGAATTGGGTTACCTGAGGCCTTAGTACGATTTTTAATAGTTTTCGTAACTTTAAGTAGTTTCGTTGCCTTCCATACATTAACTTGCAGTGCTCCTTCGTTTTTTGATGTTTCCGCTAGGGGCGCTGCAAGTAAATGTAAGTAAGGAAACGAAACTACACATCTATAATTTCGAAAACAATCCAAACTCTTACTAAGCCTCTGCTCAAAAACCACACTTCCCGGCAGATATGGAAAAGATTCCAGCTACGGGAATGTGAGGCAGTTTTTGAGCAAGCCAGGACCCGTATTCTCGGATAAATCACGTCTACGATATGACGTCACATCTCGCATGACTACCATACAAAATTATAGATCAATCTAGATCTGACTTTTCTTATAATCACCCACACAGTCCGAAGCGACAGCGATTCGTATTTCATTGTTTCATGTCTGAGCAACTATGAAAAACTATTATTTGAAATGTTAATAACTCCCATGAAAGACAAATAGTTAATTTTGGAAAAATTCAAAAAACCCTCAACGCTATGAAACGGCTGAACCGATTTTGATCAAACATAGCTAAGAAAACACCCGACAAATTCACCTTTCAAAAAAAAAAAACTAAATCGGTTCATCCTTTTGGGAGCTACGATGCCCAACACGTCAAATTTATAACACCCGGTCGTTTTTGCGTCGGGGGTTAAAAAAAGGCGAGTGTCTATATATGTATGCAGGTACCTGCTCAAATAATGTAAGTAAGAGTTTCTTACGCACAAACCGTTAAATACTATCAATTTTTGTAGCTTCATGATGGATGATCCCGCTGAATGGTCTAGAAACTGTCAACTCATCCTTTTATATTGCATCCCTTTATTTTGGCCTCTAATGAGCTCGGTGAGTTAACAGCCCTTCCGCGGTTCACTGCGAAAATTATCTACCAGAAACATACAATTTTGCACCTTAAGTTAATGAAGTTAGGAAAAATGTGTACAAGAAACTTGATTGAAAAGTTTGAACCCTAGGTGAAAAGGGTAGAGTTGAAAACAAAAGAACGCAATTGTTGCTTTGCGTATAAATTGTACAGTCATTATGATATACGCTCATTGACTTAAATTCTCCGTTTAGCGAGGCACAGGCGTTTACCTAGTTTAGACGATTCAAAATGATTCTTGATTTCAATTTTTGGCTTCGATTTTCAACTGCACTAAGCAAATAAATAAAGGGTTTTTTTTTTATACTACTTGGATGACGGAACAAGCAGATGGCCCACCTGATGTTAAGCGGTAACCTCTGCCTATGAACAGTGCATTACCTCATAGGTCACGTCCACCTAGGACACGCCCTATGTGGCATTGCAGTGCGCCCGCCACCCTGAGACATAAAGATGAAAAGTCACATATGCCTGTAATTTCACCGGCACCCTTACCCTTCAAACCGGAACACAGCAATGCGAGCACCACTGCTTTGCGGCAGAAATAGGTATGGTGGTAGTACTTCCCCGGACGAACTCTTTCACAGAAAAGCTCTACTACTACTAAGCAATAGGGTAATGCGGAGCAGGTAAATATTTAATGTGTTTAATTTTATTGTGTTGCTTTTTCATACAAACGTATTTGCACAAATATGGGCGAACAGAGTATAAATTTACACTGAAATAACTGTTGTTGGCTTTTATATTGTTAATTTTTTGCGGCAAATCATATTTGATAGAAGAAAACACTGGACTAACAACAAAAATATCATCGAAATTGTATGGACTAAAATTTCTATGTTATTTTCGCTATAATTTCAAATATAATTTGCCGCAAATAATGAACAATATAAAAGCCAACAACAGTTATTTCAGTGTAAATTTATACTCTGTTCGCCCATATTTGTGCAAATACGTTTGTATGAAAAAGCAACCACCTTAAATAAATGAACTCGTGTGGAATGTAGGATGCTATAGTTGAAGTTAGTGTGGATGCTATAGCTCCACGCACCTAAACAATATCGTTAGGGCAGCTATACACCATTAACCCTACAGCGGGTCCACCGCACATTTTTGCCCTAAGTTGCGTTTCGCACGCGAGTTCCGCCCTAACCTCAAAATTATTTGCCGTGAACTTTAAGCCCCTGGAACATTGTACGTTGAAAGGTCCAATGATGACCAGTAATTAGAAAGTTGCGTGTTGCTGCAACATGAGCTTCGTGGCCGCAAGATAACTGTGTTGGTGAAAATAGGTATAAGCTAGGAATACTTGCAAAATAATACTTGCAAAATCGAGCTTCTAAATTCGTTCACCTTAAAACACCAGCGCCAAAAACCAGGGCTCATAAAACCTTCAAGGTATTTTTGTGCATAGGAAATTGATCCGTGCTGTAACATAAATAAGGTAAAAAATCGCGTTTGTAAAAAAAAAACTTGCAAGTTCAAAAACACTTGCATGGGAAATTGGAACAAACTATCTTATAAATAAGGATCATAATTGCATCTGCGAAAAGGTACTACGAACCTTGCAAGTAATTCGACTGCACGGGCGATAAAGTTTTTGCGTGTAACTAGCAACTTTACTTGCAAGTTGTAAGTATTTTTTTACTTTCAAGACTTTAGGTTCCGCACCTGGTCGGCGTACTTGCAAGGAAAAACCTGGTGAAAACCCTGGTCGCGTATATACGCTCCTTCTCTAATATAAGCCTTAAAAAAAGGCACTGACTTATCCCCAGATCTCCCAAAACGAATTCTTGACACGGCAACAAACTTGAAATTTGGCGCGAGTGTTCTTTTTGGCATCTAACTAAAAAAGGATTTCACGAAATACTGTATCGTAAATAACTCGCAGACGAAGTCGCGGGCAGGAACGCTAGCATATTTTCTATAAACACAGATCATACTCAACTCCCACATAAATAAAATTAATTGCTTATTACGACATCTATGAAGTATGTTGAGCAACTATATTAAAATTCGAAGTGTTGTGACTTTTATAGCTCTGTGAATCGACAAATTCATTACGATTGTAAATGATAACTGGATTTTATTAATAGAAATAATATCGCAGTAACACCTTAGCAGTAACTGTATTATTATGACAGTGATGTAATAGGAAGCTAATTAGGTTGACAGTTTCAAGATAATTGAATAACATATTCCTGTAAAGTCATTGAGTTATTATGTACCTAGTAAGTTATTACACAAAAACTCAATGTGTTAATTCTACAGTTTTAGATAATTTAAATGTGCTGTCAGCCAATTCAGCTTGAAAGTAGGTATATCTAAGTAAGTAGGTAAAGGTAAGTAAGTAAAGGATGACGGGGAGTTGACGAAGACGACTCCAGATCCTCACTTCTCCTCAATCCTCAAGACTCCTCAATTTATAAAAGTTAAACGTTTGTCATTCTTTCATAGTCAAACGGCTGGTCCCTTACGCCCAGATAGATATAAGCTGAATTACAACAGTAAATTTTTATCCTACCCCATATAGGATAGGATAATCTCGGGAGAATAATGCGGGTAAAACCACGAAAATGCTGGTTACCGATATAATAATTAGGTAAATTACTTATAATATACATCATCCTTAACCTTATGACCATGAGTCGGGCTGGTTCCTACCAGGTTATCACGTTTATTCTTGAGCTTCCTGCTTCGATATGAGCTGATATTAGGTTTAGTAGGTCACGTCACAGGGTGCGTTTGACAGCCGCCGATAATTGCCTGCATGTCAATCTCTGTGACGTTATCGCGACAAATTGCGACGTTCTGACAGCTGACAGATGTAATTATTGACATGTGAGCTTGTAACGGGTTAAATTATAAATATTTATGTTTATTATATAAATTATTAAATAAAAAGAGTCTTTTCCCGTTTTTCGAAAAGAGACGTCGTCCATTTTTATTTTGTTTTAATTTCTGTTGTATTTAGTAATAAATAGTGTAATTGTGGTGGCATTTTAACCGGTGTAGCTAAGAAAAGGGGCGCAAGTGTACATATAGTGAAAAAATATTATACATCAGAGGTAAAGTTTATTAGTGAGTTTGTATGTGAGGAGTTATCTCTGGAACTACTGAACCGATTTCGAAAATTCGCAAAAATCACTAAAAGGAAGCTTAGTTTCTGCCCGCGGCTACTCTTAAGTTATGTGTAGTTTCACTCAACTCCGTGGCAGTTGAGCGTATTTTGATGATATTTGGTGTGTGTATGGATGCTGGGGGAGGAGGGTAGGAGGCACGAAGGGGGTTGGGTAATGCACTATTCTGTCACTTGATATTTACTGAGTTACATATTGACGGAATTTGTCTGGTGGTCTGGCTCTTAACGACAAAATTTTATCAAAATAGGTAATACAATGGCAAAATTTAGACAGTTTAATGATGCTATTTAATGTTGTAAAAACCAAAGCTACCATTCAAGGTAGATAGGTCACCGTGTGAAGCCACCACCGCGGTACCCCACGGCGCATGGTGCGCAGTACCTATATAGAACGTTTATTTTATAGCATACTACCACCGACTAAAATGGCAACATATTGAAGGATCTAATCCTTATCTCAAGAAAGGAAACGTGATTCTTGCGAAGATTGATTTATAATAATACAATGTGTCTCTTTCTATGACTGCCAAAGAGAAGTGAATGCCATGCTCCCATGTTCAGGCGATGTTTCCACATCCACTCGACATTGATACTCTTCTACTAAACCAATCTGACGTTGACAAGTACATCAGACATGACAGCAACACACCATGACCAATACAGTATTACCAGTATAGTCTTACAATATTAAGTCTGTATTTAGCTGTAACCGTAGGCTCAAACGCTCACTTATTCATACGTCTATTTTCAGTCTAACAGTACTTAAGTCGTATTTCAGGATGAAACTTAGTATGCAAGAAGAAACAATGTCCGCATGGTTCTGTAGTTTGTAAGATCTATGACTCAGCTTACCGCAAGACCAAAAGATATCTATTTGTTATACAGGCGGTACGTACTCTACACTCGCCGTATTAATAGAGGCAACTTTGTTTGAGGCAAAATAAGATAAGATATTTAATGTTACCTTACGCAAATTGAATGCAATAAATCATCAATATATATATAATAAAAATAATAATGCTGGACAGTTCACACAACATAATCTAGCCCCAAGTTAAGCAGAGCTTATGTTATTGGTACTAGATACTATATACTTTATAATACATACATAGATAAGGTATTTTTTATTATAAAAATACCCAGAACACCCTCAACCTTATCTGCAGATCGTACAATATTTATTCCTCATAATACCGTTGTTGTCTTATATCAGCGTGACCCGAACTTTTGCAAGCACGGAGTAATACATCTTGAATGGACTAATATATGTATCTAAAATCTTTGCGTGACTGGCTAACCCAACAATATTTTACTCTACTTTAGATTCAAGACGATCTTATATTAAAGTAAAAAAAAAAAAACACCATATTATATAATTTTTGCCAAAACTAGTCGTAAGCCTAATTTTACACAGGCTAGCAGTTTTGTTTCATTTTCAAATTTGTACACAGGGGCGAGAAACTGCCAGGTAGCCACAACCATACATAAATGTATACCATACATATTGTTATAGTAAGTAGATAGAAGTAGATAAGCAAAATAACATAAATATTTATAGATATTATCACAGGTATTTATCACGACTATTATCAATAATATTGTGTTCTGATCGCGAACGTTTAAAAACACTAAAATAATGTCATCTTTTAAGGTAAGTAAAGGCTTAATAAATGGCGACAGGTGCTATTTAAAAATTTAATTTAGGTAAGTATTTACGTAAGCTGACGGAGACAGGTGCTATTTAAAAATATAGGTAGGTAAGTATTTACGTAAGCTGAAAAATGAAACCCAACAGGTTTTAAAACGAGTTCCCTCCAGACTGGTCGACGCGGGCGCACGCACCTGGCCCTGATTCACCACTCAATTATACAGAACTGTGGTTCATCGGCTTTTTGTACAAATAAGTGTTCAAATTGAATACCATTCATGCGCAACGGCATCGTACAAGACATGTTCGACGCACGCACAGCTTAATATGTAATAGCTTACTAACTCTGAACCATTTCTAAGGTTCTATGGGTGCAAAACGGGACCCCATTTACTATTACTAAACCTGCGCCCCACCGACTCCGTTCCGAGACCTGCAGATTAAAGACAAAAAAATAGTAATACATTTATTTACAGAAAAAATAATACAACAAATACAAGTAGGTATGACAAAATTAAAAAAATACATATAAAACAGCTGTGCTACTTGAAGACAGCAGCTAACGATCTAAAGGTAGCTCAACTGATCCAAATCACTAGGTAAGAGACGGGAGCGTCCCTAAGATGCATTACCACGCTGAATGGCAATACTAATTCGTTGAGCCTGTTAAGAGCTAGCTCTCGGGTCAAACGTCGCTTCGACCAGACGTCCTGATAGATAGCTATATCGGTCGGTGCTTACATCGATTTAAAGGTACGTTAAAAATTTCCATTTTTATAAAATAATTGATGACTATATCGTTGAAATTTCTACGAAAACCGATAGTTTTGGACACATTTCGATATAAACAGATTTCCGCGTGGTTTTGAATTGAGTAGAATCACGGAATGTAGACATTTATGACATCGAGACTAAATTTGGATCTAGAGTCCGCGCCACGACTAGCCTTTTGAGGAACTAACGGATAACAGAGGTAGATTTTCACTTTTTTGCTTTTTTGCATAGAAACTAGCGCTCCAGTCACCGGACTTCAGTCGTGGCGCGGACTCTATATCCGAACTTGACTATTTCTTATTAAGATAACTGGGCAAGTGTGCATTCGGATGCTTTAGAGTTCCAGTATCTAACCGTTTCACACTCAATGCGTTTTATCTTGCACTTATAAAAATAATGTTCAAGAGGGTTACGGCACAGATGACACGTAAATTTGTATGAAACCAAAGCCTTCGATTGATTGATTGATTTTTTAACTACTATGTTACAAAATATCTCCATTCGCACGGCTAGATTATTTCGAAGAATTTTTAAAGTTCTCTATGGCGCAATTATGCATTTCTCTTTTAATATCCGACGTGGTATTGCGAAGACAATCAAGAGAGAACTGATTTGATGTTTGCTTATAGGTGAATTGCACCTACTTGAGACAGGTAAAGTGACACGCTAAGCACTTGCGTTATCTAGTGTAATTACAGGTCTGTGGTTTACGGTTTTTACCTGTCTTAATAAATGATCTAACTGTTCTAATTGGACTGCACCATGTTCAACAATTTAATTCAGATAGTGAGTTCTTTTTAATTATGTAAGCTGACTTTTAGGGGTTAACCAGCCATGTTGAATATAAAGGATTTGTGTTCTGTATTTGAATGGGATTGCGCTTTAAAGTGAGTTCTGGACATTTGGCTAAACTATTTAACTTCAGGTTATCTAAGTTACTATGTAAGGTAAGTGGTACCTACGTAAGTGATGTTCATCAATGTTGACACCAGAGGCCAGCACTACCTCATGCGAAACGAAACGAAACGATCAATGGGAATTTCATAGCGTACGAAATAAAATAAATAAATAATGCTGGACAGTTCACACAACATTATCTAGCCCCAAGCTAAGCAGAGCTTGTGTTATGGGTACTAGATAACTAATATACTTAATACAATATCTTACATAAAAAAAAAGCGGCCAAGTGCGTGTCGGACTCGCCCATGAAGGGTTCCGTAGCAGCAAGTAACATAATATAAAAGTTCTAGGATGGATTACGATTAATGACGTATTAAAAAAAAAAACTTACTTGATCTCGTTCAAACCAATTTTGAGTGAAAGTTTACATGGTAATGTACATTATATTTTTTTTTTAGTTTTATCATTCTCTTATTTTAGAAGTTATGGGGGGGGGGGGGGACGACGACACTTTGTACCACTTTGGAAGTGTCTCTCGCGTAAACTATTCAGTTCAGAAAAAAATGGTATTAGAAACCTCAATATAATTTTTAAAGACCTATCCATTGATAACCCACACGTATAGGTTTGATGAAAAAAAAAAATTTGAGTTTCAGTTCTAGGTATGGGGAACCCCAAAAATTAAAAAACTACTTACTAGATCTCGTTCAAACCACTTTTGAGTGAAAGTTTATATGGTAATGTACATCATATATTTTTTTTAGTTTTATCATTCTCTTATTTTAGAAGTTACGGGGGGGGGGGGGGGGGGACACACACACACACTTTTTACCACTTTGGTAGTGTCTCTCGCGCAAACTATTCAGTTTAGAAAAAAATGATAGTAGAAACCTCAACATCATTTTTGAAGATACCTATCCATAGATACCCAACACGTATAGGTTTGAAGTTTTTTTTTTTTGAGTTTCAGTTCTAAGTATGGGGAAGCCCAAAAATAATTGTTTTTTTTTATTTTTGTGAAATAATCTTAATGCGGTTCACAGAATACATCTACCTACCAAGTTTCAACAGTATAGCTCTTATAGTTTCGGAAAAAAAAGGCTGTGACATACATGGACAGACAGACAGACAGACAGACAGACAGACAGACAGACATGACGAATCCATAAGGGTTTCTTGTCTTTGACTACGGAACCCTAAAAACATATGAAAATACCCAGAACACCCTGAACAAATATCTTCGATCGCACAAATATTTGTTCAGAGGCGGGAATCGAACCCGCAACCTCCTGCGTCGCAAGCCAACCTTCGCCCGCCGCGCCACAGAGGTCTTCAAATTGTACTTAACATAAATTAGTTCTAGGTGTATTATAAAAACGGTTCTGTAGAGCCACATATGTTGGGGTGACCCAGAAAGAACCAGTGACTCGAAATTAAATTATTCGTGTCCTAAACAAATCCTAAAACTTTGTTAGGAATATCGATTTTATGTAACATAATATTTTATGTAATTGTTTTTTACATTGTGTTGCAATAAAGAACTAAGAATAGAATTGAATTGATATTGATGACATTACATAATCATCAAATCGTTACGTGACTTACTCACTCACTCACTGACTGACTATCAATACACAGCCTAAACCGTAAGTCGTAAACGCCTGCAATTTGGAGGGTATGTTCTTTTTTGGTACATAAAAATAAATTCCCGAAATTCAACCCCTAAGGGAGTGCTCATTTTTGTTAAAATTTGTATTTAAAAAAAAAAAAAATACAATTTTTTTGATAGATAATTCTTTCTAGTATAATTTTTTGTGCGGAGAAATTTTGTTTGTGAAATATTTTTAGTACATAAATATAAAAAAACCCAAAAACAAATATTGAAAAAATTAAAGTTTATCTAAACCTAGATCATTTTTCATAATTATTCTATAAAATAATAAAAAAATAATTAAAAATAGGGTGTTGATGTTTGTATGAAAAAAACTCCTCTAGAGTAGATACAGTAGATATGTACTTCCAGTTATCCCACAATACTGAAATTTGCCATGCTAGTAGCTTTTGTGACACAAAGACAGGGAATAGAAAAAAAAACACATATAGGTACCTATAACAATAAATGTAATGTAAAAAAACCTACCTATATATGTAGTTTGGTGAGCCATATACAATTGGCAGGCTCGAATATGAGCTTCATTGAGAAAGGAGATATTTCATTTCGGGGCGAACCACTAATGTAATAAAAAACTTTCCATTTTATTATAAAAATAAAAAAATATAAAAGTGTGTGTCAAATTTCAGTCCATGATGCGAACTTATCCTTGAAACCTTGACTTGTATAAATTTAGGCTCACAATGTTTTATTTCTTCACTTGGAAATAGCTCGAGGTCGTTATTTATGGCTACTTGTCGTCAGATTCCTTTTTATTCTTATTTATTCAAAAGTTTATTCCCTCCCATTCAACGTCTATAAATAAAGTGAACGAAGCAGTCGGCGGGTGATAGGGAATGACGTTTCCGTCCAATACACTGACTGGAAGATTAAGATATTGCATGGTGTTAATTTAACTGAATAGGTCACCAATTACAATGTTTTAGGACCTTGTAATTGTTGGCACAATAGCTGTGCCAATAGAAAAAAAAAACAAGCATTTATACAAAAATCAAATCTAATTATATTATGACAAGCGACTCGTCCCGGCTTCGCACGGGTAATTTCAGGATGAAAAACAGCCCCCCCCCCCCCCCCCCCCCCCCCCTCATATCCCCCCCTCTGGTAGCCTATGTCACTCGGAGTGAATGTAGCTTTGTAGTGAATTTAGCTAATGGTGAAATATTTTTTGAAATCGGTACAGTAGTTTTTGTGTTTGTTCATTACAAACATACACACGCTCAAAAATACAAATCATTCCTCTTTATAATATGAGTGTAGAAGTGAAGATTAGTGTAGATGTAGATTAGTGTAGATGGAGATTGGTTGCAGTATCTAAAATGAGTACTAGACTTGTGTTGGAAAAAAAAAATTGAACCAGGCATTAGTAATACACGTTGGCCCTACTGTTGAGCTGCTGGTTGGCCATTTACCACGCCTGCCCCTCTACGCACGCCCGCGAACTGAATGATTGGCCAACGTGTGAACCCACTTGGCGCATTGGCGCCAAGATCTTATGATGTGCGTATGACAAACAAACACGGCATGGCTGCACCAAAAGCCCCTTAGAGGTTCACCAACTATTGGAGCTTTGCGATAATCGTCAAGCGTATTGGTGATCGCAGTATTGATTTTAAGTACTCAGGCAGATGCCACTGCCCATCCGCTTGTGTATGTACATAATATGTAGCTCAAGTTAACCCTGAAAAGCCATTGACTCCACCTTTTGGCACGTGTTATCGAATTATTCGTCTAACTTTGATAACACAGCGAAACGAACATAATTTCCAATAAATTATCAAACAAATATCCTCGACTTCTGTTCAAGTCTTGGAACGGAATAAGGAAAAAGTTATCAGACGGCCGAATATTGTTTGATTGTACTCCAACTGGCGACACAACTCCAAACTTTATTACATCGCAATAAATGTGGAAAGTGTCAGCTATTTTGAGGCCTATTTTGAAGTGAGCTCGCCAGCACACGCGGGGCTTAGCGAAGTGTGGAGATCAGCCGGCACAGCCAAACGGTCAGCCATTCGCTTCGAAGTGATTCCATTTCTACATATTCGTAATACAATACAATTCACCAACGACATGTCGATAGCCTACGTCAATCTCATACACTGTTGGCTTTTCTACTAGCGACATCGCTATATTTTTTTATACTACTTGGAATGGCGGGTCAAGCAGATGGCCCACCTGATGTTAAGTGGTACCCTCTGCCTATGAACAGTGCATTATCTCATAGGTCACGTCTACCTAGAACGCATCCTATGTGGCATTGCACTGCGCCCGCCACGCTGAGACATAAAGATGAAAAGTCTTATGTGCCTGTAATTTCACCGGCACCCTTACGGGTAAGGGTTTACCCTTCAAACCGTAACACAGCAATGCGAGCACTACTGCTTTTCGGCAGAAATTTGTATGGTATGTTACTTTGTCTACGGCCTCTGGGCTGGGCTTACTTTCAACGAGCGGGCTTTATCAACCTGCTTCTCCTCAGTCGGTCCCTAATCACTGTCGAGCATCGTGATACCTTGTACGTACACCTTCAATAGTGTTTCTCCATCTTCCATGATCCTCGGCTTGGTAAAGTGCGACGTTACCAGACATTTTCAAGCTTTGGGACACCTGAAGCCGTAGACAAAGCAACATTCTATTAGCGATGACGCTAGTAGAAAAGCCAACAATGTATGAGATTGACGTAAGCTATCGAAATATTATATAGCGACTCGTCCCGGCTTCGCACGTGTAGTTTCAGATGAAAAACAGCCCCCCCCAGTACTTTTTGAGCCTATTCATTACAAACATACAAACATACAAAAATAGGTACAAATCTTTCCTCTTTATAATATTAGTGTAGATGTAGATTTTATCGAAGTATCACGTGTTTTATTGTGTTGCATATACGACTGTAGAAATGGAATCGCTTTGAAGCGAATGCCACTTGGCTAGGCCGGCTGGTCAGAACATTTATTTGGACTTCTACCTCTCAGTCGTTTGCCCTCTATACTTGCGCCCATACATGCATACGCGAACCCTGAAAACAATACACTTCTTTTTTGGGGCAGTCGAGTAAAATAATCGATTGCTTTAAATTTTCAAACACATATTGTATGCGATGAGAACTCGGGAGGTCTCCCACTGAGTTGACTGAATCACCATTAATAATAATAATAAATAAAGTTGGGCACTTCACACAACATTATCTAGCCGCAAGCTAAGCAGAGCTTGTATTATGGGTACTAGATAACTGATATACTTAATACAATATATTACATAGATAGATATTTTTTATTATACAAAGAAAATATCCAGAACACCCTGAACAAATATCTGCAGACCGCACAAATATTTGTTCCGAGGCGGGAATCGAACCCGCAAACTCCTGCGTCGCAGGCGAATCTACGCCAACCGCGCCATAGAGGTCGTCATATAGCTTCATATTCATCTAGCTTCATTTCAAAAGCTTCAAATGGCGCCATTTCCTTATCATTAAGCAGTGAACCTTTCATTTAAAACATGCATGTCTAGTTTTTATGTATTTTTGTCCTCCAAGATAATATGACCTCGCTTAACGCTCCGCTCATGTGAGCAACAGTGGCTGTCAGTACCAAATAACAGCTCATATTTTATCAACGAATGGGCCATCAGCACAAAACCGCATGTTCCTCACTCGAATCGCGACAACAAACAGTTAACCTAATTTTGTAGTTTTTGGGTCACCCGGTAAGGCTTCCATTCATGCGATAGTTTGGATATACATTCGTCCGTCCGTCCGTCCAGTTATCCGGGTCGTTGGGTGCCGGGAATTGTTAATTTGAACGTTCTCTCGATGCAACGGTAACTATTGTTTGTTTTCGACGTTCTTTTTTATTAAAGTGCAATAAATATAATACATAATGCAGGTACAAGTAATTATTTTGTAAAAAATAAAAAAAAACCTCAACGAAATGAAACGGCTGAACAGATTTTGATCAAACATAGCTAAGAACACTACCGACATAATAACATATAAAAAAAAAAAATTGTTCATCCGTTCACGAACTACGATGCCACAGACAAACACACACGCATATACACACATAGACACACACGACACACACACACACACGTCAAACTTATAACACCACATCGTTTTTGCGTCGGGCGTTAATTAAACCTAGTTAAATAAAATACGGTATTTTATGCCTGAGAGCTTGATTCACATCAGCAATAAAAAGTTTTCTCTGGTGTCCGTATTTTTTCCACTCGCATATTTTATTTCCTACTAATTATGTAGGCCAGTATTAAACAGCCAGCAATGTATATAATTCCTTTAAAAAAAACTTTAGCCTTCATATTTTCAGATTCAGTGTCTTAAAAGTACTGCTTCTCATTGTTACTCCCTGTATAGGCTGTTTCTTCTGAAAATATCTATCTATATGTACCTTATCATAGTTCCAATATGATGTTAACACGTCATGCTTATTAGTAGGTATTTAGGTTATTCAAAGTAGATTAATATCGAGTACTTACTTGGGAAATTCGTATCTCGTATCCTACGAATTCTCATTTATTTCTCAATACCTAGATTATGACATGGCACCTTTTAGCCTGTAGCCAAGCCAGCAAGCTTTTTGGTGGATGTTTTTTTTAGGGGTTTTGTACCAAAATGTGCCTTGGGCTCTATACAAAGCTTATACGTGTCATCTATCTGTTTGTCTCTCTGTTTTAATTCCGTCACAGTCTCTATATCTCTACAGCTGGTTGTTTTTTTTACAGATAATGTGTTCGGGCAAATAATAAATATGTCATGTGATAAAAACTAAGAATTACGTAGTGAGAACTATGAATTGAAAACTAAGAATTACGTAGTGAAAACTATGAATTGAAAACTAAGAATTACGTAGTGAAAAGTATGAATTGAAAACTAAGAATTACGTAGTGAAAACTATGAATTGAAAACTAAGAATTACGTAGTGAAAACTATGAATTGAAAACTAAAAATTAGGTAGTGAAAACTATGAGTTGAAAACTAAGTATTACGTAGTGAAAACTATGAATTGAAAACTAAGAATTACGTAGTGAAAACTATGAATTGAAAACTAAGAATAACATAGTGAAAACTATGAATTGAAAACAGAACCCTACGATATATTGTCCCCTCCATACGCAGAATCTGTAATTTCGTAGTAAACTGTAGGATAGCAAAACAACTTACTTTTTTTGAAGTTGGCTGGAAAAAATCTATAAATATTCCACAAGCGAGCAAAGTAAGTACATAGAAAACACCTGTTTAAATAATGAAATAAGCTATTAACATGTTATTAAAAGCTCACCTCTGTAAAATCAAGCAATTTTATTAAACACGGCCCGATTGTTCCATCGTTGTTTGCAAGTGTCAAATCAAAATTATTTATGAAGGATTTGTAGCCCGCAACACCTGCGTGTGGGGTGACCACCCTAAGCCTTATTAGCGGGATAATTCCTTATTCAAATAGGATTCGGCTCGTTCCATAATTTATTAGCGTCTAGACAGTAATGTAAAAGCTTTTATTAATTTATTTTCAAGCTTGAATTTGTTAAGGTTCTGGAAACATTAAAATAGATTCTGTAGATTTACTATTTACAGAATTATATTAAATAGTGGTTCGCCCCGAAGTGAGATCTCGCGAATACACGCGATGAAAGTTACCGATTTTTTGTACCTTTCTAACCGACTTCTAATTACATTTTCAAGGGACCACCTCGAGATAATTTCCTATACACAATATCGAAATAACCTTCGAATAGAAATAAGCGACGGGGCGTAAATACAACATACCTAATTAGTATAAGTAGGTGACGATTTAATTCATAACCTCCATTTGTGAAATCAGCTATAATCTTAAAATAACCTAGCATGTGTATCATGATGGCAGACTGCAAGAAAACCATAGGTATTACTATTCAGTAGGTATAGTGTGTCGAAGATTTTTTTTTATACAATTTGTTTTGACGGGTCAACCAGATGGCCCACCTGATGTTAAGCGGTACCCTCTGCCTATGAACAGTGCATTATCATGTAGGTCACGTCCACCTAGGACGCACCCTATGTGGCATTGCACTGCACCTGCCACCCTGAGACATAAAGATGAAATGTCTCATGTGCCTGTAATTTCACCGGCACCCATACCCTTCAAACTGGAACACAGCAATGCGAGCACTAATGCTTTGCGGAAGAAATTGTTATGGGGCAAGTACTTCCCCGGATGAACTCTATATTAGAACAACAACGTCATTCAATTCATTTAAAAATAATGGGGAATTAACTTTTGAAACTATCAAATACAACTGTGCCGAAATATCGGGAACATATAAAACTCAAAAATCATGGTAAATATCCCGTTTCTAGTGAAAATAATGGGGAATTTATTTATATTTGATTTTAATAATTTGTAAATTTTTATTAACACCAATAAAGTTAGTTGTTGTAAATTGTTTCGCAAATATTGGTCGAATCGCTGCTGCTAAGAGTACTATTACGAGATTTAATCAATTTTAAACAGTATTTTTTCGGCTATAGGCAATAAACTAGGTATTTTAAGGATCGACTGCTATCGGGACTGTCCAGGCTAATATTGTCACCCCAGTAGTGGTGTCCGCTGACAACGCTGTAATCCGCTTACGCCAACCAACGGAAGACGCTACGCGATAATAATTATAACGGTGTTATTGTTTATCGTGGCGTTGTAAGCGGCCGCAGCCCTCAGATTAAACTGAGAAGTTGCTGCTTCGGTTCAGAAGTCAAAATACACACGTGTTTTTGTGAACATACAATTTTATAGATTTTTTTATTTTTATTTTAGTGTGTTACTTGGCTGGTGCTAGGAGGCACAACTTAGTTTTATATTTCTTTGTTTCTGTGTGTGTGTGTGTGTGTAATTTTGTGGGGAATATTCTTACCATGGTTATTTGACACATTTTTTTTCTTTCTTTTTTTCTTTATATAAAATAAATAAATAAATAATGCTGGACAGTTCACACAACTTTATCTAGCCCCAAGCTAAGCAGACCCTGTGTTATGCGTACTAGATAACCGATATACTTAATACAATACATTACATAGATAGATATTTTTTATTGTACATAGAAAATATCTAGAACACCCTCAACAAATATCTGCAGATCGTACAAATATTTGTTCCGAGGCGGGAATCGAACCCGCAACCTCTTACGACGCAGATGAACCTTTGCCCACCACGCCACAGAGGTTGTCCTACCAAGGAGTACTACAAGGAGGAATTAGGAGAGGAGGGGTATTAACAAAAAAATTAATGAAGACGTACAAAACATAAGACCCAACAGTTACATACATAGTCCTAACTCTATAGAATTCCCTGTGTCGTGTGCATCAGAAACTGCGAGTACCATAACCCCCAGACCATGAACAAATATTTTAAAAACATACAAACATTTGTCCCGTAGCGGGAATCAAACCCGGAACATTTCTCATCTCAGCCCAAAAAACTAGATAATACAACCATCGTTACACAAAAACAAAGCAATGCATTAAAATTAAAAACCATATAAAAACTATAACTAAAAGTACGTGTGTGTTGCAGCATCACAAATGGGTCATAGCTCAGCGAATTAACTTGCTCAAAGAGCAAACACTGATTTTCAGCTAGTACCCTCGAGGTGACAAGTCGAGACGAGCGCCATACATGTACCTACATTTCAGTGTGTAAAATAGGTATGGTTGGTTGGTAAAAGCTCTACTACTAATAAAATTACGTCATACTTATACGCCACTTTATTTTATCTCTGAAACCAATCTTTTTACTAATAAAGATGTACGGATAACTCCAGTCATCATAGCGATATTAAACCTCAACTCAAGGCGGTAAAAGTACCGTCTTACCATCACAGCTAATGAGGAAGGATACGAGAAAATCCCCAAAAATTCCTTGTCACACGCTCATCCGGCGCGTGTCAACACAGATTAGTCTTAGAGCGAGACATTGACACCGCCTTTATGTTGCCTTTGTCTATGATTTCATGACGGTAAGATGTTCTTCTTCTTCATATAATAGCTTCTGAGGAGAGCTCCAAACAATTTCGCCAATGTCAAGGCATCTAATTATATTTTTTATAGTCAAGTCGTCAAAAGTCTCCCTCAAGTCATAACCCAGTTTAAATAGTTGCAAAAAAACACAGTTTTTGCAGGAAAAAATACACATTAAAATGTAATAACATAAAAATTACAACGTTTCTTTCAAAGATGGCAGATTGAAGTCCCGGTAAGATGTTATAATGTGCAGTAACAAAAGTCACGAACTGACTGTGCAGTAAAATCCTTGCCACTTGCGATATACCATAATAGTTACAATTATGAACGAACGAGGTTACATTTTTGAGTGAACTTGAACGAATCGGCGTTGTAAGTATGGCTGTTTGTCCGACGAAAACCGCAGAACTGTTGTTCCAAGCTTGATGAAACTACATGAGCTTGATCTGTACAGTGGTTTATTGAGCTACGAGGGTCCAAGAGGACGACAACATAAGTCATTACTAGGTCATGTCATGTATTACATGAAAGTGAAAAATTTCAGGAATAATATTTTTTTGCAGAGGTTTTGCAGTTTTTCTGAAATATGCAATTTTAATTTGAATACCAACAAAACACAAAATTAGAGATAACGTTGTGTAGCACAAATGTCACAAAATGATTTTTTAGTAAATTAAAACACCAATTTATGGATAAACCAACGATACATTGCGAGGTCACGTTCGAGGCGAACTACTTGTTAACCATAGGTTAATTAAAGATTTAGCCACGCAATAAATTAACTCAGAGTTAATAATGCTAACACTGTTAGAAATAAGTGGCACTTAGAAGAATCACTACAGATAAAAAACATTAATAAATAACATAACATAACGCCCAACAATCACATACCTACATAGTCGATAACCTGTGACGTGGGTATCAGAAACAACGGGAACCATGAACACCCAAATCCAACATCCCAAATTTTTGCAGATTATGTAATCATTTGTCTCGTACCGGGAATCGAACCCGCACCTCTTGCATCTCAGCCTGTCATTATGATGCCTTTAACTGTTGTCATTCACTCTAGGTATTCACAAATGTTCAACAACAGCCGAAGAGTCTTCGGCTATCACACTAATATTATAAATGCGAAAGTTTGTAAGTGTGTGTTTGTTAATTCATCACGCTGAAACGGCTGGAAGGATTTGGATGAAATTTGGAATGGAGATAACTGGGCTCCCGGAATAATACATAGGTGCATTTTTATCCCGATACTCCCATGGGATCGAGACTTACGCGGGTGATACCGCGGGGCGCTGCTAGTTGTTGAATATTTGTATACTTTAACGATAGGATACCTATCCTTCAATAGGGTTTCAGTTTTGAGATAGGTAATTAATTGTACAGTGCAGCAGATACGGGATTTGAACAAATGCATATTATGCGGCATAGTTTTTGAAAAACTGTTTTTTGTAAAACCAACTAATGTTTGAGAGCATAGAATTGAAATTACCGTGGCTTGGTATCATTTTAGAAAAATTACGACTATACGGTGCTCATGAAGAAGGATCTCTAAATGGTCAACGAAACGTCAGCAGGAGAATAGTAGAATAGTCGTAATTTTTCTAATATGTTTGAAAGCCTTAAAAGTTCTTTTCTTTCCAACAAATATACTACCTCACCATATCTTACAGTCTTTTCCCGTTCATGCGTAACAAAACAAACTCAGATTCGATCCGTACAAATTAGAGTTTCCATTCACGATCGACTTTCATCCGTACCTTCCCAGATGACTCCTGAGATCTGGGAATCTTGTAATGCTATAAAAACTATGCTCGCGGGAACAAATCGACACCGTACCAGAACCAAACAAGGAAAAGATAAATGTAAATGAGGCTACAATATTTATTTGAATCATGTTCTGAATTAAGAAAGAGCTTGCAGGGATTTCGAAACTTCTTGTCAAGTCTAGAAGTGCACTAAGAAAGAAATTTCCGAAATTTACACCGTAAGGGGTTGAAGCAGGTTGTAAATTTAACCCGTAAGGGGTTGAAGCAGGTTGGAGTTAGTATGTAATAAAATCTACGCGGACGAAGTCGCGAGTGTTCTATACTAGTTAGATTATAATTCCTCAAGAAGAAATAGTTTTTTTTAAAAGCCACAACTCTATGCCTATAAAATAAGAACTGTCTTGTACCTACCTAAAATTCTGACGAAATAAATATATTTGTATTTGTATTTTGTATTTGTATGTAACGTCTGAAGTGATTTTGGTAAAACATTCAAAGAACAATAGCTAGAAAACCAGCTTTCTAATTTAAAAAAAAACATTCAAAACGGTTCACCCGTTTAAGGGCTACACGGTGCCACAAACAAACAGACTCACATAGCGGTCAAACTTATAACACCCCTCTTTTTGCGGAGTATGATCGAAAATACATTCATAATAGGTTCTATTTTATGCATTCGAATGTAAATGTGAATGTTATTATTTTATTTTTAGTTTTGGTTTATTGTCTTAGTGTCAATTTATACTAGCGCAGAGTCGAAGCGCATCGAAGCGTCCTATCCATAACAAATTCAACCTTAAACTCCACAGCGTAATGCACATATTACTTCTGAGATTTTAAAATCGTTGTTCACGCGCAGGCGCGCGAAATACGAAGAATGCGTGCGTCTTGTTAAAATCTCAGAAGCTAATGCGTGCGTTACGCTGTGGAGTTTAAGGTTGAATTTGTTATGTTCAGTTTTGAAAAGACGCTTCGATGCGCTTCGACTCTGCGCTAGTATAAATTGACCCTTAAAATGTATTTTTATTTATTTAAATAAATAAATAAATAAAATAAAAACATGAACTCTACGATCACTAATCCGCCTAAGTAGCGTAGTGATTGTGGCAAATTGGGGGTAGCCACGTCCAGCAACAATGGACGTATGACATATTATTTATTCTTTGGTCTGACGACGGCTGATGTTGATTTAAATATATCAGTATTTTATATTTTAGTAGCAGAAGAGCTTTTTTGTAAAAGAGTTCGTCCGGGGAAGTACTACCACCATACTTATTTTTGCCGCAAAGAAGTAGTGCACGCATTGCTGTGTTCCGGATAGAAGGGTATGGTTGCCAAGGTGAAATTACAGGCACATGAGACTTTTCATCTTTATGTTTCAGGGTGGCGGGCGCGGTGCAATGCCACATAGGTGGCGTCCTAGGTGGACGTAACCTATGTGATAATGTACTGTTCATTACCGCTTAACATCAGGTGGCCCATCTGATTGATCCGTCAAACCAAGTTGTATAAAAAAAAACACTAAACTGCATGGAAATTTCCAAAACCATTGCACCTGTTGCTGTTTATGGAAAAAAACTTTTAGTTTATTTTCTGGTGGCTTCCGCCGAAGACATCGTTTCGACATATTCGATATATCATCGCTTAACATGCGAAACGAGCTCGACCCTCGGACACAGAATACTTGGATGCTGTTTGCAAGCTGCATGCACCCTCTAACATTTATTTCTGTCAAGAGTTGTTTTCGAGGCGTGTATTTAAATAAAATTCGAAATAGATGCAATCTCTACGCTGTCGGAGATGCGGAATCGAGGAATTGCACGAATACCTGTACATCCAGTTGTCACAGTCTGATAACGTCTCTATTTTGTTGAGTAAAGGTACACTTTTGAATGCGAAATCGTGATCCAAACAATGTTAGCTGAGAATTTTTAAAAGCCTTGTCATTGTTTCAAATATAAAGTTTTGACGTTACAATATATTAAAGAATTTGCTTCAGACAGGCTTTGCGGATCAAGTTAGTCGTATTTTACATTTTCACAGAAATAAGAGTATACATCACTTATTTACAACAATTTTGTTCCCTACCCTCTTTGTGTGTGCAATTTTCTAAATGGATAGGTACCAACTCTTTAAACATCCAGCCTGCCTTTGTGCAGCTTTTATTCGAGGTAACATACCTTTTGAGTCCCACACTTTGTTAGTCGGCGTACCGTGTGATTACCATTGAACCGACTTGAGCCTTTCACTAGACTGACGGCCAAACTACTAACTACCATCGCCTGTGAGTAGATACGCTACTTCAGAGGTGGCAATTCTAGCAGGTCGCGTAACGGTACCATGTTCCTACAATTATCTTCTATTCAAAGCTGGAGTTAAATTAGTATCTTTGGTATTCAGCCTTTTACTGGAGTTTGTTAGATGGTCTTTATGTTGTTATCATTTTTGAATTGAATTTGCTGCATCATGGTTCATGTCATATAACTATCTAGAAACCTGTGGCGAGAGATTTGAAAATGTTTTTTTGAATAATGATATTCGCTCGCTAATACTTATGGTCATAATCTAAGCAGCTTTCATTGAAATAGGTTCAGCCGTTAAGGTGATGTGAGTAACAAACATCCATCCAAACTTTAGCAGTTAAAAATAGTAGGAATGAAGAAATACCCAGTTTATAAGTACCGAAAATCATATAGAACTAATTTACCGCCCGCCTTATAGTTTTTTGCTTCGAATAAGGTGTCTGTTATTTTGAGCAGCAATATTTATAGAGATACAGCTAAGCTGAAGCTATCCAACTTTTACGCAGGCTAATGCATGTTTATAGGAGGGTTATAATCGTTTGAACAATGACAGGGCAATTTTGTGCACAGTAAGAGCGCTACAATCATAAGTTTGTGACTATTTTAAAAATATGTACGAACTGCTACTATCGGGTACGTTCGTTTCAACAGTATTGAAGTGTCGTGATCATAGGTACATTTTTTGAAACTTTACCATGCAAAATAAATGAAGGAACCTTCCGTTACTTACCTACAGGGTGCTTAACAAGCCTACAACTCGCGGAAAGCAAATTAATATCAAATTCATAGAACACACTTCAAGTTTTAGTCAAGTTAACACTTTAAATTTCCCCGGGGAACATTATTTTCTCATAAATCAACCCTTTGGGGCAGGTAGGAATGGAATGGCTGGTAAACTCTATGCAAAAGCGTGAACTAATAAAAAATATACCCACAATAACTGCTCCGAAGCGTATAACGCTAACTGTGTCATAATTAAAGCTTATAGCCTTATAGCAATGAGTTCATAAATGCCAAACATGGCTGTTTTGAAATAAAAATCACAGAGATTGAACAATGAACTAAAATTTGATGATTCACAATTATTTAATGCCTGCGTCTATTCCAGTCCAAGAATAGAATCATTAAACATGAACATAACATAACACCCAACAGTCACATAAATAGTCCGGAATCCCACACTAAGATTCCCTGTATCGATCAGGAACTACGAGTACCATAATGTGATATATTACCATAATATTACTATGCTTTTCAAGCCTTTACATTCCACTAATGGCTTACCATGGCAAAAATCACGGTATTAATTACTTGAGTACATCTGAAAGAAGACAACAGAATCCATCAATTTGAACAGAAAACTGGCAGTTTCATTGTTCTAAATCTAATGGAATGAAATAATATGAAATAATGAAATAATAATTTATTGCATGAAATATGGTACAAGAAGATCAAAAAAAATATATGAGATTATTTAATCTTAGGACCAGCATATTTCACCATGAGTTAGCATGCAATTTTAATAATAATGTTATTCTCTAGCCTACAGTTTAATAGTATTTATTCTTACAATATAATTCAATAACAATAATAATGGCAACGAAACAAGGTAAAATAATAGGGAATCATAATATTAAATGTCACAAATCAATCTAGAGCATCAAGTCCGTTAGTATTGAGGAAGCTGTTCTGTAGGACTGTGATCAGCCCCTATCACTATACTACAGGAGCAATCCCGAGTGATTAATAGATTAATAGCTGGTGAATTTTAATTATTTATTTTTGCCGAGCTTTTGCTCTGCCGATGCCAGCCCAGTCTAGTCCGCACCTTGTTTAATGACTTAGCAGGTTCTTAAATCCTTTAATAGATCAGAATACGTGTTGGTTAGTACCTTCGGTCTGTCCTATCTTAAATAATATCAAATTGAACGAAGATTGTAGACTTCTGCCAAGCAAAGCCATGGTATAAGAGGTATGGTGTAGTAAGAGAGCTCCTTGGTGTGGTGTCCGGCCTAAGAATAGACCCCTCCATCTCCTCCCATGGATGTCGTAAAAGCCGACTAAGGGATTACCCGGACTTGTAAGTAAGATTTAACACAGATTTAAAGAAAGCGTTAGTTGAGTCAGTCGTGGGAAGCAATGGCGGCGATGAGCTCACCACTTGTCACGTCTATATTCCACGATGGTGCAACCCACTGTGAAAAGCGGCCCATTGAGGGTCTACCTACCCCTTCGGGGAAAAAGGCGTGTGTCTATGTATGTATGTATGTATGAACGTAGATTGTAGACTTCTGCCAAGCAAAGCCATGGTATAAGTGTAGTAAGAGAGCTTCTTGTATAGAATTCGTCCTGGGAAGTAATACCACCATACTACTTTTTGTGCCGCCTGCAGCAATGTAGGGCTATGCAAATATTGTGAAAGAGAAATAATAGCGTTTATTAACCCACGATGGGATTTAGGGACCGTATTCTCATGTCTTTCAAGAGATGACGTCACACCACATATGACACTCATACAAAGTCATGGTTTTCATTCGAGATTTGATCACAACTCTCTAGTCTTATTAGTGATAGAAACGCAACTCAACCGAGACTCAGTGTATTTTATTCGTTTAAAAAATATTCTGTCGCTATACAGTCTCGATGAACGCTTGTTCTTGAAACACGCTGAAAAGACGCCATGTAAACAAATCAGGTGGGCCATATGCTTGTTCAGACATTCCATAAATAAAAAATATAAAACTCCAGACATGGTGTAGAAGCTAAATAGGTACTTATTTCTAGACGAACTCCGTGGAAATGTTAACCTAACAGCGCTAAAAGCTTATGATCTCGTTCTCACACACAATTAAGCAATATCTACGCGGCACAGTTTATATCTAGCAACTTGATATTGACATTTATGATAGCAGCCCGAATCGATCGTGTCTCAATATACCTACGTATTTACAGTCCCTAAACATAAGTAGCTGAGTAAATTAGATGTTTTTGATTAGCGTCTAAGTCCATAAAGTTTCACATAGCATAAACATTTCCCATGCTACGCACAGTGGGACTGGCACGAATAATTAACGTTAGACGATCGCAAATGTTAAATATTGCGCCACCACCAGGCCGAAATCTTCACACAATAAATAATATTTAAAAAAAAATTAAAAGCACGCTTTTATAGCTAACCGAACTAAAAAATAGAAAATAATTTTCAATTTCAAAGAGTTTATATTACAGTAGTAGAAGATCAAACAATCAATCAGTTTTTTTTAAATAGCTTGGGGTGCTTGTTAAAGTAAATGTAACAATCATTCTGTGAAATGCACCCCACACTTTAAAAAAAAAAAACTGATTGATTGTTCGATCTTCTACTAATGTAATATAAAATCTTTGAAATTGAAAATTATTTTCTATTTTTTAGTTCGGTTAGCTATAAAAGCATGTTTTTTTTTATTTTTAAATATTATTTATTTTTCATTGTTTAGTTCGATTTATCTCTGTGTCTCTCTCTCTCTCTCTCTCTCTCTCTCTCTCTCTCTCTCTCTCTCTCTCTCTCTCTCTCTCTATGCAAAGTTTCAAATTAATCAGACTTCTGGAAATCGGTAAAAATTATGCTCAAAGATTTAGTTACATACATACATACATACATACATACATACATACAACCCAAGCTAATAAAAGCGTGTTAAAAAAAACAGCCACGCGCCGCTCGAAAAAGCGGTTTTTATTGAATATCTCGTGAAATGTAAACAATTTAAAAAAACCCATGAGTGATTCCTCCGCTTTATTGAATTGTTCTTATTTATCCAATTTTTGATCCAATAATCTGCACCATATTTACAAATAATCGAATCTAGCCAAAAGTTAGAGGTTCGTTTCGTTAGAGGAAACTTTGTGATTTTTGATCGATAAATTTTTGTCCTATCGTGTTTCTGTCTAGGTGATCCCTCGGTATTATAATGTAGTATCCATGCATATTTTTAATTTGAATATTGTACTTGATTTAGTCAGTTAAACATCTAATCTAAGATTGGTAATTTTGCGTTATACCCCACCTTAATGACATTTACGATCGTCTCACTAGCGATTCCATAATATGTGCAGCCTCTGGTAACAAGGCTTTAATCATCACTTCTTTTGTTCCCACCTGTTTGGCCCTACTGAAGGACAACGGAAAAAAAAACATCCGTTGTCCCCCATTGAGAGACAGGGAAAATATAGTACGTTAGGTAGGTACTACATTTGGCTGATGTTATATTTGGTGCTGGTGTTATAATACACTTAATTCTCCCTTTGAAGTCAGGGCGTGTGAGTGTGAAAGTAAATTTGAACACCTTGAATTGCTCACAGCTACGTCTGGCGGTGTCTGTATCAAACCAACAGATATTGTAGGTATGTATACGATTGCAAACATTTATACGAGTGCCAATTTCAGAAGCAATAAGCCATGCGAACAACTCATCGTTACAGATCCTCGAAATTGTCACTTTCGCGCAAGGACAAATCAGACATCAGAAAAAACAGACATTTTGTCGCGGAAAGACGAGTCGTAACATCAAACGGTGTTGAAGTAACTGCTATTTTTTCCACTGTATTTAAAGCTGGTGTTTTGGAGCTTGCGACTAAGATAGGAGACAAATGGGATATAGGCAAAACCGCACAAATCTTGGGGCTCCGGTGAATCCGGCTGAATTTTGTTCTATGATCTTATATATATCTATATATAATTATTGGATCTATCTCTCAGTCCAGCGGACTTACAGAATGTATTGCTGGATATAAAACTTATAAAGAGACGCTTTTTCTGACATTCACACATTTTGCGTTCCCTTTCATTCAGTTTAACGTTTTCTGTGCCAGACGGTATCAAATAACAGCCATGACAGCGATTATTTCCATGGACTTTTTAATATTTGTGGGAGCCACTACGTCCATGTTCAAAGAAAAACTATACAGTCTTCACTCAGTTTATTTATTTGGGCATGAAGACTTGTATTTGTAGTGTTTATTTACAAATAGAGCCAACTATCGAACAATTTTTGCAATTTAAACAAGTTACAGCCTATCCTTGTGCCAAAATAAAACGGCTATGACGCTGTATTTGCCAATTTGTTATTGCCACATGACGCGCGTCTTGGTCGCCTCCATAAAGATGCTGGTTTAATGTCAATAGCATCGTTTACAAAAGGCGGCCGAGTTTCGAGGATTCAATTCGAATACCTTTAATTGGCTGGCATTTGAAGGTGGGAAGGTAAGGAGATTGGTTCATAAGCTTTTTGGGCTTCTTGTCCCCTGACCTCTCCCCAGACGACTTGCGAAAATAATCGGCGAATTGACGTCGAAGAATTTAATTGATGAAGAATGTCTGGGGAATTCGGATTGTTCATTTGAGGGTTGACGTTTTTGAGATTGCAAATATTAGACAGATTTTGTTCCAGCGCTTATTCCGACCGTCACAGCTCAAGGACTCATCATCATCATCAGCAGCCTGTAGAAGTCGATAGCTGGAACTAGGTCTCCCCATAGTATGTCACAACGACCGGTCTTGCGCCGCATCAAGCCACTAACTTCCTGCGTTGTTTAAATTGTCGTCGGTCTTCCTGCACTGCGTCAGTAAGTCACTATGATAAAGCAACACGGCCACTGGCCCACTCGGAACTGACAATCTTACAATTATTGAGTTTGGGATCCTGTTAGATAGTCTCACTGCTTTTATCACCAATTCGTTTCGTTTCGTTTCGTATGAGGCAGTGCTGGCCTCTGGTGTCAGAGTTTGTCAAGCCGCCCGAGGGCCTCTGACATGGCTTATCGACTGCTATCAACCAATAACAGCCAGGACCGACAGTTTAACGTGCCCTCCGAAGCACAGAGCGATGGAAATCCGCACATAACTTAGAAAAGTCATTGGTGCGGAGCCTAGGATCGAACCCGGTATCGTTGGATTCTGAGTTGCACTATTGAACCGTTAGGCTACCATCGCTTTTATCACCAATGAATATAATGAAGCTTATATATTTCACGTATACTGAAAATATATTTTGTATTTCTTAATGGAAAATCTTAACAAAAATCCCAATGAAATCAGAATTTATTCCTCATTCATTTGACATCTCACTTGATAATATAACAAAAAAAAAACAAAGATCCCTTTTCACTCGGACCTTAATAAACAACTCGGGCATTCTGACCTTTGGACTTAAAGTAGTGCAAGTACCCCCAAGAGCAAACGCATTGATTGACACCTCATTCATCAAAATCGGATCAGTAGTTTAGGCGCTACGGTGGAACATACGTACGAACATACATACATTCATACATACATACATAAACACACGCCTTTTTCACAGGGTAGGCCGAGCCTCAAATGGGCCACTTTTCACGGTGGGTTGCAAGATCGCGGGAAATAGACGTTTTTTTTTTTTTTTTTTTTTTTAAATTAGATAGACCTTTGTTTGACCACGACGTGACAAGTGGTGAGCTTATCGCCGCCATTGCTTCCCACAACTGACTCTGCTAATGCTTTCTTCCAGTAATAACATAAGCTAGCAGCCAGGACAAATCTATACCAACGAATCTTACAAACAAGTCCGGACTGCTAAAAACATAGCCCTTTCTTTTGGCTTTGCCGTAGTCGTATAAAAATCGTAGAGACAACTGTGTTATGTTTGTAGTTTTTTTTGTTTAGATACTACTTTAATGACGGAACAAGCAGATGGCCCACCTGATGGTAAGCGGTAACCTCTGCCTATGAACAGTGCATTACCTCATAGGTCACGTCCACCTAGGACGCACCCTATGTGGCATTGCACTGCGCCCGCCACCCGAGACATAAAGATGAAAAGTCTCATGTGCCTGTAATTTCACCGGTACCCTTACCCTTCAAACCGGAACACAGCAAAGCGAGCACTATTGCTTTGCGGCAGAAATAGGTATGGTGGTAGTACTTCCCCGGACGAACTCTTTCACAAAAAAGCTCTAGTTCATTTATTTGGTTCATAAATTGATAATGATTTTGTAAATCCGTCATATAAATTCATCTTTATCCGCCGGCACGTGAGAGCGGATGTTGTTAATATCACGGTACAATGAAAATAAATGATTCAATAACACAACTATACGTCCGAACGCACTTCACAGGGCACAGTTCATTTGTTTCAATATATGAGTAGGGACAAGCTACATATCATCCTGTGCTTTAGCTTAGCACTGCACAGCTGTCGTCCAAAACTCCAGGAGGGCAATTCTCGTGCTTTAGAGATTAAGTCGAATTCGACATATGTCGAAAAAAGATGGCGAATGTCGAATAAAATCTTAATTTGCTATTCTCGTGATGTCACAAATAGACATAAGTCGACCAAAATCATTCAAATCGAATATGATTTGATGGTTATTGTGAAATTTTCGTGACATTTTATGTAGACATTCATGCTTCGAAATTATCTCTAATTTAGAGATAATGTCTACAATCCGAGAATTGGCCTCCTGCCGTTGTGCTGATGATTTCAGTAGTAGTAAGGCTTTTTAACCCCCGACGCAAAAACGACGGAGTGAGTGAGTGAGTCAAACGTAACTTTGGCGTGTCTGTGTGTGTGTCTGTCTGTGGCATCGTAGCTCCCGAACGGATGAACCCATTTAGTTTTTTTTTTGTTTGAAAGGTGAATTTGTCGCGATTGTTCTTAGCTATGTTTAATCAAAATCGGTTCAGCCTTTTCATTGCGTTAAGGGTTTTTTTTTTTACAAAAAAATTATTTGTTTGTGAAAGAGTTCGTCTGGGGAAGAACTACCACCATACCTATTTCTGCCGCAAAGCAGTAGTGCTCGCATTGTTGTGTTCCGGTTTGAAGGTTACGGTTGCCGGTGAAACTACAGGCACATGAGACTTTTCATTTTTATGTCTCAGGGTGGCGGGCGCAGTGCAATGCCACATAGGGCGCGACCTAGGTGGACGTGACCTATGAGGAGGTTAACATCAGTTGGGCCATATGATTGCTCCGCAATCAAGTAGCTCTAAAAAAACATCTATACTCTTTTAGATTGCTGAAACATACAATACTGTGTAACTTGACAATACTGTGTAAAAGCATGGGTTGCATGTTACTACTTTTCATACATCTCCTCTCATAGATAGTTGCCAACAGAATGATTGTTACATTTACTTTAACAAGAACCCCAAGCTTTAAAAAAAAAAACTGGTTTATTGTTCGATCTTCTATTACTGTAATATAAACTCTTTGAAATTGAAAATTATTTTCTATTTTTTAGTTCGGTTAGCTATAAAAGCGTGTTTTTTATTTTTTTTGAAATATTATTTATTTTAAGATCACAGGTTTGAATCCAGGTCGTGAACGAATGGATTTTATACTTAATTTTTATTTACTTTACTACAGAAGACATCTTGATGTAACCGTAAATTTATAGAAACAAAATTTTGAAGAGATCTAGTTTGAAAGCAACATTTCTATCCAGCCTAAGGTTGTCTGAAATAAATAGATATGAGCAATGAAAGCTTCAATTACGCATTTATTTTGTTTTTATTATTTTAGTTCAGTACTCGTATGTAACTGGTACCCAATCCACAAGAAACGTAAGCCAGGTAGGCCTTACAAGAGATGGAGCGACGACATAGTCGAAGTAGCAGGCAATGAATGGAGTAGAGCCGCTAGAGACAGAGAGAGGTGGAAAGAGCTGGAGGAGGCTTTTACCGCTAAAAACGGTCCGTGCACAGAAAACTAGTAATATTAAATAAGACTAACAAAATAAAAATAACACTTAATTTAAGAAACTCTACCTAAAACTACTAACAAACAAACCAAATATTGAAGTTATAAAAATTTGTACCATTTAAGTTAATTTCTATTGTGCAAGGTCTGAATAAAGCTTTTATTTATTTTATTTATTTGTTTTTTACTCGTATGTAATTTATGATATCCTACTTAAACCATAAATGAGTGGATGTATTACCAAGAATTTCAAATAACTTTGAGGTCAGTTTTTGTAACTCAATCACGCACTATAAACGTTTGAACCAATTTCAGTGAAATTTACTATACAGATAGATTATGACCTGGATTAAGCTATATACCCTATCCCGATAAAAAGCGGGCGAAGGCGCGTGCGGACACTAGTATTCATTAATAAGTTAATATATTTTACAGTTGCGTACTTTCACCACACTGGTGAACTTGTGACTTCTACACCACAAAGGCCTGACGTAAGACTTTATACAGATCCAGACTCAAGCTATAGTCACTAAATTAGTGAATGGTGATTAAAGAATAAGAAGGTACCCAGTGTCGTTCCCTTATATACCCCTCATTTTCCCTTATTGTGTCCGTTCCAAGAAGGCTATTTAATTTAAAACTTGGCGGCCGAGGGGACACTTTTAAAACGTCTGTAATCAAATTTGACTCCAGTCTTTAAGGGTTAAAGCCTTCAACTTTGAGCCTCCTAATAAATTATATTGCCGACAAAACTGCTCCCGAGTGCGCCACGCTCGTTGGCTCATCTAATTGGTCCAAATTCGTAGACCCGGCTTTATAATTGGGCCGAATTCGGGCTCCTTGTGCGTCCCGAAATTAGCCGAATCCGAACACTGGTGGAACTGGAGGCTTACTCCGAAATAACATTGCTGGACCTAAACTGCAAAGAAATGCATTCACATTTTGGGATTCTTTTTACGATCAACTTTGTAATAGTAATCGAGTTCACTAAATGCCGCCTGCGGCTCCACTCACGTAGAACCGGGATAAAATAACCAAGGTTAATCCAAGTCATACTTTATCTCTGTTCTAAACTTCATCGAAATCAGTTCGGACATTACAGCGAGATTGAGTTACAAATAAACAAACGTCCAAGTTTTCACTTAAAGGATATTAGTATCCGTTCGCAATATGTGATACTTAGACATCTTTTAATACCTAACTATCAAACGAAGCTGAATTAAGTGGCAATCGCAGCGATTTTTGTACGATATCTTTTTTTTATTGACTTATCACGGCTTCGCATTTGTCATATTTAAAAAAAAACCTGAGTGTATCAGGGTATAATATTCTAAGATGGCATCGTAGCGTAGGCTCGTTGTAGGAAAATTATTTGTTCCTAACCGTATTTTTTTATACTACTTGAATGACGGAACAAGCAGATGGCCCACCTGATGTTAAGCGGTAACCTCTGCCTTTAACAGTGCATTACCTCATAGGTCACGTCCACCTAGGACGCACCCTTTGTGACATTGCACTGCGCCCGCCACCCTGAGAAATAAAGATGAAAAGTCTCATGTGCCTGTAATTTCACCAGCACCCTTCAAACCGGAACAACGCAATGCGAGCACTACTGCTTTGCGGCAGAAATAGGTATGGTGGTAGTCCTTCCACGGACGAACTCTTTCACAAAAAAGCTCTACTACTAACAAAATATATTATAATGTAGGTAATATTCTAAAATGGCGTCGTAGCCTTAGTCCGTTGTATGAGCTTGTCTATAGTCATGAAACTTTGTTACAACAAACAACAAACAATTTGTTGTGAACAAATTCAAATATTTTTCGGGATTTAATAATTTTATTTATTTATTTATTTTATTTTAGGAAGACTAACAGCACAAAAAACATCATAAATATATATAAATTTAGAATCATAAGGCTAATGATAAGTCTTCACTCCTAAAAAACAAAGTAACAGAGCAAGTTATAAGTACAAGTTAAACATAAACATAAAACGAAGTTAACAAAAAAAAAAAAAAATGATAATGAAATATTTAGATTAATACAAACAGATTAGACAAACAGTACCTACACATTAAGATAAACCACAGATAAAATAATACTAAATTAAGTTAACCAAAGAACTCAGAGCTCAACAAGCGCCTCAACCTCGGTATACTACAGTTGAACAAATCAACAGTAGTACAATGCTGTTTATTGTAATTATCACACGCACGCCATATATAAGAATTACAACGATAATTGGACACAAATTCTAAACTGAATGTGGGAATAAACCTACGAGACCTGCCAGGAACGTAAAGTTGCAACTTGCTTAGCAACTCAGGACAATCAACATGACCAGATACCAACTTACCCAAATAAAGAACATCAGCAATTTCACGTCGTTTAGTCAATGGTAAGAGGTGATACCTCTTACAAGCTAAATCATAACCACGTATATACATTCTTGACCGAAAATTTAAGAAACGTATAAACTTCTTTTGTATTTGTTCAATCCGATATTTATAGATATTATAGCGAGGATTCCATATCTGTAAGTTATCTGTGTGTGATCTGTAATGAGTTAATATAACATTATGCGACTATCATCGCTTGACCCTTTTAGTGACGCTCACTGAAACTTGGGAGTAGGCCACCAGGGTAGAACTGGCAGGATTAGGAAACCGCGGAGTAGTGACGCTCAAACACACGTATAAGTTCCAACTCGTAGCTAATGAAGATCCCGTAGACATAGACGGAAAACAAATTCACGCTCAAGTTTGACTCAAACTTCACGTTTGAATAACGTAAATTCTTGCTTAATTAACGAACGTCTTTTCTGTTATGTGTTGGTTAACTCTGCCTTGTACGGTACCTACTTGTACTGCCGTGTAGAGGCGTAGTCGTTTTGAATTTATAGGCATTCAACATAGAGGCACAGTAGATATCTACCAAAGTACTAACCTACGGAAGTTTCACTTCGTAGTCATTGCAATTCAAATTCAAATATATTAAAATCTCATGGATCATTTTTGAATCGTAAATTCAATCTTATTATTTATTTTTAACCCCCGACGCCATAAGTTTATCGTGTCTGTGTGTGTGTTTTTGTATGTGTTTCTGTGTCTGTGTCTGTCTGTGGCATCGTAGCTCCCGAACGGATGATCAGTTTTTTTTTTAGTTTGAATGGTGAATTTGTCTGGAGTGATGCTTTGTTTGATCAAAATCGGTTCAGACGTTTCATTGCGTTGAGGGTTTTTTTCAATTAAAAAAAAAAAAAAACTTGGGTACAAAAGTCGTCGATTTCGGAACCAGTAGTTGGTTTACCTGATGTTAAGTGGTACCCTCTGCCTATGAATTGTGCATTATCTCATAGGTTACGTCCAACCCTATGTGGCATTGCACTGCGCCAGCCACCCTGAGACATAAGGATGAAAAGTCTCATGTGCCTGTAATTTCACCGGCAATACCCTTCACACCGGGACACAGCAATGCGTGTACATCTGCTTTGCGGTGATGTAGTACTTCCCCGGACGAACTCTTTCACAAAAAACTCTACCAATACTACTACTTATAGTTAAAAGCACATGTGTGTGGTGTAGTAAAACACAAGTGACCCCATTGCGTGTCTTTTCAAAACGGAGGATTTTATCCTCCAAAAACTTAGTTATTTCTGCCTTCTTTTTAAACTAGGTTATATGAAGAAGACTATTAACGACTTGACTTAATTTTGCCACTTGACATTGGCAAAATTGAAGCAGACTTTCCTCGGTAGTCATTAATAGAAGAGAAGAACAAGAAGAAAATATATAAAAACCGTTAACTGCTCATAATTAGTAGAAGAAGAGCTTTTTTGTGAAAGAATTCGTCCGGGAAGGACTACCACCATACCTATATCTGCCGCAAAGCAGTAGTGCTCGCATTGCTGTGTTCCGGTTTGAAGAATATGGTTGCCGGTGAAACTACAGGCACATGAGACTTTCCATCTTTATGTCTCAGGGTTGCGGGCGCAGTGCAATGCCACATAAGGCACGTCCTAGGTGGACGTGAGCTATGTGATAATGCACTGTTCATTGGCAAAGGTTACCGCTTATAATCAGGAGGGCCATCTGCATGTTCCGTCATTCTTAGTATAAAAAAAAAAAAAAACTTAATCATCATCATTGGCAGCTCGTAGTAACCACAAGCCTCCTCCCCAAACGCCAGTCTCCCAGTCTGTTCTGGGCCTTTAGCCGCCTGTACGGCAACAATGTAATCCATCCACCTAGCCACTGGTCTCCCATTCCAAACCATATTGAATCTTAAAGCAGCACAATAAAGCCCATTCGACATTCGAGCCGATTCGCAGTTACACAGGCGATGGAGGTTAAAGGGTCGTGCCTTGTTGGTGTTTTCACACAAACGTGTCGTCTGTCGTCCGTGTCGACAAACATGCAGCTTGGGGCTTCAATTACTTACCTATAGGTACTGGCAGGTTTGCAAACTGTCAAGCTATATAAACCTTATTGACCTAACTTTATCATCATCAGTCGGAATAAGTAACCTCCTGGGTATAGAAAGCCACGACGAACGATATTGAGCCACCTCCATCCATCAACTTACATGGTTCTGTGAGCTTATAGGGCCTGTTACCTACCCTATATATTGATCTCTTTTCTTATTCTTTCTTGTCGATGGTTCTCTGTCAAATTATTTTGAAGCAGTACTCTGCCATGGCTATGGCATTATCAGTGGCTTTGTACAGGTCTTGCAGTGTGCAGGTGTGAGGGCACTGCGTGAACGAAAGTAGGTGCAGCATTGATTGCGGTGAGAGACAAATAACGCTGGACAATTCAGACAACATTATCTAGCCCCAAGCTAAGCAGAGCTTGTGTTATGGGTACTAGATAACTGATATACTTAATATAATAACATTACATATATAGATATTTTTATTATAAACAGAAAATACCCAGAATACCCTGAACAAATATTAGCTGATCGCACAAATATTTGTTCCGAGTCGGGAATCGAACCCGCAACCTCCTGCGCCGCAGGCGAACCTTCGCCCGCCGCGCCACATAGGTCGTCCCTTGAGATCCTTTATTCCCCAACGGTTGACGGTTCTGCGTGAGCTTAAAGGGCCTGTTGCCTACCCCTAAAAATCCGAAATGAGGGAAAAAAATTAGTGAGTTTGTTTGAACCTAAGTGATTTCCAGCTAAATTAATGTTTACAATAGTTCCACAGCTCGTTATACATATCGGAGTAGAACAAACATTACCAACTTCTCGTGCAAGCCTCGCCTGTCGTTTGTACAAATTCTTGACAAAGCGAATTCCTGAAGATTCTCAATTAAAAGCGGCGACACTCCGAGTTCGAAACTTCCAAATCTTGGCGAAACTCCGAAAGAATTCCTCTAATTAGTATAAGTTTATGCATTCGGAGCGGGAGTTTCCACCTCCATCTAGTTTTGAGTTGAAACAAGCCTGTGCCACTCTGAATATATTTTAACATATATGTTTTTTGTTGTTAATTATATGTTTAACCCTCGACGCAAAAACGACGGGGTGTTATAAGTTTGACGTGTTTATGTGTGTGTGTGTGTCTGTCTGTGGCATCGTAGCTCCCAAACGGATGAACCGATTTCGTTTTTTTTTTTGTTTCAAAGGTTAATTTGTCTGGATTGTTCTTAGCTATGTTTGATCAAAATCGGTTCAGCCGTTTCATTGCGCTGAGGGTTTTATTATTTTTACAAAACCTTTTTACTCACCTTATTACTGTAGGCACAGATAAAATAATACTACTGTAGGTATTGTCATCGGAACTTTATAGTAATGCCAAGTGCTTAAAAATTGATTATGTACGAACCGGAAACCCACGACATGAGAACGATCTGGCCAGTTATATACAAAAGAAGCAGATTATATAAAAGCTTAACAAGCTAATTAACATAATCGCGACAAAATAATTGCTCTGATTCGAGCAGATCACGTTTCGTTTTTTCGCGTCCTAGGTGGACGTGACTTATGATGTAATGCATCATTATTGGCAGAGGTTATGGCTTAACATCAGATGGACCATCTGCTTGTTATAATTCAAGAACTAAAAAGTAGCTGAAAGAAAACTAAAAGGTGGAACTGTAAGGTGTTTGTAGCCGACTTAGCTACATATTCAGTATGGTTTACGTAGTTTATAATATACAACACATCACCCAACATTTAATATTTAAGTAGTTTACCCATCTTATCCCACTCCTGTAGAAACGGCTCTGGCCTGGAATCACCAAATAATATGTTGTGCTTATAAGCTGCACAAGGCACACGCGCGCATGGAGAGCCGCGGAGGTGAAGGCCGCGCGCGCGGGAGACACGAGGTACTCTTCCCCGTGCGGCCCTCGGCTCGCCCGCAAGCGCCCATGCGAGCATTCAGTCCGAGAGATAAATCCGCTCACAAGACACTGGTTGAATGCGCGTTCGACTACGAGTTCACGCGATTGTAATTTGTATTGATTCGCGTTGTTGTTGCCTGTGACTGCCTACTCCTTTTGTATATATATTCTAAACTATAGTGTAAATATTCCGTATATAGACTGTACCAACATAAACAATTTATTTAGTTTTATTTATTACGGACGATACACTACGGTCGTCCGTAATAGTCATCTAGTTCGCTAAAGTGGTGACCCCGAACTTAACACGAACTATTGCAGTAAGTGAGTGATTCGCAACAATATGAGTGACAGTGAAAAGTCGACGCAAAGCGGCGACAGCCAGTCCACGCTTCGACAGGGCGCCGCTGCGCAAAACCAACCACCACCACCGCCGCCGCCGCTGCTGCAGAATAAGGATCGCGCGACGCCGCTGCCGGGCGACGAGGCCGGGCCCTCCGACGTGTTCCGCGTCGGAGCAAAAATGCCCCCATTTAACGCAGATAAGCCCGCACTATGGTTCGCGCAAGTGGAAGGCCAGTTCCACATTGCCAAAATAACAACAGATGCAACTCGATACTACCATGTCATAGCCCAACTCGAGCCGCAGTACGCCTCTGAGGTCGAAGACATCATCCTCTCCCCTCCCTCCACTGGCAAGTACGACAAGCTCAAGACCGAGCTCATCAAGCGATTGTCGGCATCGCGGGAAAAGAAAGTGCGGCAACTACTTACCCATGAAGAGTTGGGGGACCGGAAACCATCCCAGTTTCTGCGCCACCTGCTCCACCTTGCGGGCCCGGGGGTCCCTGAAGATTTCGTGCGCACCATCTGGACCAGCCGTCTACCTAGCGGGACGCAGACCATCATCGCCTCACAGACCGCCGCGTCTCTGGAGGCCTTAGCCGAGCTGGCAGACCGGATCCAGGACATCGTCCCGAGGGGACCGCAGGTATCTGCTGCAACCGCCCCCACCTCAGAGCCATCTAGACGCGATGATACCATAAACATTATGGCGCGACAAATAGATGAGCTCACCCGACAGGTCAGTGCCCTTACTTCTCACGTCCGCGACGGAAGACCACGCGAACGCAGCAACCAGCAGCGCCAGCGCCAGCGGTCCTCATCGACCCGGTCACAGTCGAGCTACCGACGCTACCCCATCTGCTACTACCACTTCAGATTCGGAGAAAAAGCTGAAAAATGCACACAACCGTGCGACTACAAGGCGGGAAACTCACAGGGCAGTCGGTAATGGCGACGGACGGTTGCCCTGTCTACACCGGTCGCCTTTTCGTTACGGATCGCAAGTCTAAAGTCCAGTTCCTGGTGGACACCGGAAGTGATTTATGCGTTTTTCCGCGATCCGCATTAAACGACCGACGTTCGAAAACGAACTACGAACTCTGTGCCGCGAACGGGACTGTAATAAATACCTACGGTTTTGTAAATATGTGCTTAGATTTAGGCTTACGTAGAGACTTTAAGTGGAAATTCATAGTGGCCGACGTTACTAAGGCAATCATCGGCGTCGATTTTTTGTCTCACTATAATTTAGTGCCGGATTGTCGCAACCAGAGACTTTTGGACAATACTACAACATTGCACAGCACAGCGTGTGTGATAACTGCAGTGGACATCCACTCAGTCAAAGTGACTTCAGGTGAGGGCCGTTTCCACAGGATTTTGCAACAATTTCCCGAAATTACACGCCCTTCTGGCGTGCACACGCCCCCCAAACACCAAACAGTACACTATATCCGCACTACACCTGGCCCACCAGTAGCATGTACTCCCCGCAGATTAGCTCCTGATAAACTTGTAATAGCTAAACAGGAATTTCAGCTTATGTTGGACAACGGTACCGCTCGACCATCTGATAGTCCGTGGTCGTCACCGCTACACCTCGCACCTAAAAAAGGTGATGGTTGGCGCCCTTGCGGTGATTATAGAATGCTCAACGCCCGGACCATACCAGACCAGTACCCCATACGGCATATTCAGGATTTTTCCCACAGCATTTCTGGTTGTACCATCTTCACCACAATAGACCTGGTAAAAGCCTATAATCAAGTCCCAGTTTTTGGGGGGGATATTTCGAAAACTGCCATCACAACCCCCTTCGGTCTCTTTGAATTTCCCTACATGAGTTTCGGTTTGAGGAACGCGGGTCAAACCTTCCAGAGATTCGTCGATGAGATGACCCGTGGCCTGGAGTTCATCTATTGTTACCTAGATGATTTTCTGGTATTTTCACGTGATGCAGACGAGCACGAAGACCACCTGCACCAGCTGTTCACCCGGATGTCAAAATATGGCATATTGGTGAACACTTCTAAGTGCGTGTTTGGAGCCCCCGAGGTAACATTCCTGGGTTATCGGATATCGGCGCAAGGTACGAAACCCCTGGATACGAAGGTCCAAGCCATACGGGAGTTTCCGGAACCAAAAACAGTCAAACAATTGCGGCGGTTTTTGGGTATGCTCAATTTTTATAGGCGTTTTATTCCTAACGCTGCCCGAACACAAGGGCATTTGAACGACTTGCTTAAAGGTTCGGTAAAAGGTTCTCACCCAGTACACCTCGATGGGGAAGCTCTGGAGGCTTTCAAGGCATGCAAAGAGGATCTTTGCAACGCTGCACTTCTGGCGCATCCTAACTGTCAGTCCCAACTTGCCCTGGTAACGGATGCCTCAGACAATTCCATCGGAGCAGTCTTGCAGCAAATGCACGAGGGGGTTTGGCAGCCGCTAGCTTTTTTCTCGCGAAAGCTTAATCCAGCACAGGTTAAATACTCCCCCTACGATCGTGAACTTCTTGCTATTTACGAAGCCGTTAAACACTTCAGGCACATGGTAGAAGCTAGACATTTTGTGATTTACACCGATCACAAGCCATTGTGCTACGCCTTCAGCGAACGCAAAAACGCTTGTTCCCCGCGCCAGTTCAGGCACCTCGACTTTATCTCGCAGTTTACAACAGATGTTCGTCATATTTCGGGCAAAGATAACGTCGTCGCCGACACTCTGTCACGCGTAGAAGAACTGCAGAAACCTATCGAGCTGGAGAACATTGCACAAGCCCAAAGTGCTGATCCCGAATTGGAGCTGTTACTCCAGGGTGATTCCTCTCTTCATCTGAAGAAGATGTTCTTACCTGGAAGTCGTATTGAACTTTACTGCGATGTCAGTACACCGACTGCCAGACCATTCGTTCCGAGGATCTGTCGGAAGAACATCTTCGACAGCCTCCATTCCCTCAGTCACCCCGGGGCCAATTCTTCAGCAAAATTAATCGCCCAGCGTTTCGTATGGCCCGGGGTAAGAAAGGATTGCCGCGAGTGGTCACGTCATTGCATTGCATGCCAGCGTGCCAAGGTAAATCGCCATGTCTCCGCACCTGTGGGAACGTTCGACTTACCTCGTGCACGTTTTAAGCACGTGCATATAGACCTAGTCGGTCCTCTTCCAGTATCCCAAGGATTTCGTTACTGCTTAACTGCTATCGATCGCTTTACGCGATGGCCGGAAGTGATCCCGATTGCCGACATCACTGCCGAGACAGTAGCCAAGGCACTCTTACAAGGCTGGATAGCTAAATTCGGTTGTCCCATTGAAATTGTTACAGACCGCGGACGACAATTCGAGTCGTCACTGTTTCAATTTCTTTCGCGCCTCGTTGGATTCCAGCACAAGAAGACCACCGCATATCATCCGGCGTGTAATGGCCTCGTCGAACGATTCCATCGCCAACTGAAAGGCGCTATTAAGTGTCATGCCACTGAAAATTGGGTCGAGTGTCTTCCTCTGATTCTTCTGGGCGTTAGAAGCTCGGTTAAGGAGGACATCCAGGCGTCTTCTGCAGAATTGTTGTATGGGGAACCACTCACGCTGCCAGGCGAATTCGTCGAAGAAAATACACAAACAGCAACCACAGACGTCACCGACTTTACCGCTCGCTTGCGAAACTATGTCAGACTGCTACGACCAGTCCCAGCATCCCGCCACGGTGGTGTGAAAGTTTTCGTTCACAAGGACCTCAGCACCTCCAGCCACGTACTCCTAAGGGATGATGCGTTGCGAGGCGCCTTACAGCCGCCCTACACTGGACCGTATAAAGTCATAAGCAGAGGGGACAAAACCTTTAAAATCGATGTTAAGGGAAAATCGGTCACGGTATCAATAGACCGCCTGAAACCGGCCTACCTACTGTCTGATCCAAGCATAGCTTTCCCTCCACCTCGCGCTAACACGGCAACCCCTACAGCCCCGACACCTCAAGCTCCGACTCTTACGGCTCCGGCATCCAAAACAACAACTATCCCAACAGTACCGGACAAAACGAGCAGATCAGGGAGGCGAGTCCGTTTTCCCAACTTTTATCGTCCGTAGTCACGGCCTCTTGGGGGGAGTGATGTAGCCGACTTAGCTACATATTCAGTATGGTTTACGTAGTTTATAATATACAACACATCACCCAACATTTAATATTTAAGTAGTTTACCCATCTTATCCCACTCCTGTAGAAACGGCTCTGGCCTGGAATCACCAAATAATATGTTGTGCTTATAAGCTGCACAAGGCACACGCGCGCATGGAGAGCCGCGGAGGTGAAGGCCGCGCGCGCGGGAGACACGAGGTACTCTTCCCCGTGCGGCCCTCGGCTCGCCCGCAAGCGCCCATGCGAGCATTCAGTCCGAGAGATAAATCCGCTCACAAGACACTGGTTGAATGCGCGTTCGACTACGAGTTCACGCGATTGTAATTTGTATTGATTCGCGTTGTTGTTGCCTGTGACTGCCTACTCCTTTTGTATATATATTCTAAACTATAGTGTAAATATTCCGTATATAGACTGTACCAACATAAACAATTTATTTAGTTTTATTTATTACGGACGATACACTACGGTCGTCCGTAATAGTCATCTAGTTCGCTAAATGTTTATTGCCTGTTTGTAGGTATCAAATGCGATTGAACTTTCGTGTATTTGGCATAGAATCATACATAGCTTATATTTTAGTGAAAGCAGAGTGAAATTTACATACGGCTTTACTTTTACATCTTCTGTGGCTAGGACAAAGTTTTAATTGCGTCGAGTATAGGCGAGTGTCAATCAATTCCATCCAATCGGGTTTTTCTTAAGCGATTTTCTCGCCATTATTCTGAGATTAACGGCAGCTGCTTGTCTGGGAATTATATTTTTTCTCCGGCAGTATAATAATAGCTCAAGAGCCTGAGGTGGTTTCCTGACGTCAAATAGGGTCACAATCTGTCACATATGGAATGCTATCAGGTGATAGAATCCGAAATGTGGAGATCCGTAGAAGAACCAAGATCACCGACATAGCACTCACAATTAGCATGTTGAAGAGGCAATGGACAGAATATAATTAGCTCTTAGAACTGATAACGGCTGGGGTAGAAAGGTTCTCGAGTGGCGACCACAAACCATACAACACAAAAAAGGAATACATCAAATTTGATGGATCAAATACATTATAGATGTCGCAGGAAGGCGGTGGATAGAGGCAGCTCAAGACCCTTCGTCATGGCATTCTATGGGGGAGGCTTATATCCAGCAGTGGACTTCTGTAGACTGATGGTGATGATGATGATGGTGATGATGATGGGATGTTATCTTCCAGACAAAAAGTGGTCAAGTGCAAAATACATTGCTTGGACCCGCAATATTCTCACAGATCTATGTGGATATCTTCAATGAGAAAACAGGTTGAAAACCTACGAAGGTCCATATTAAATAAATATGGATAAAAAGTGAAAACTAAAGTGCAGTAGAAATAGTAGAATTGTCGCAGAGCAACTGTCGTAGCAAGTGAAAATTCGTCGTAGCTTTTTATGTCTACGTGAAAATAGTGTCTGAATGTATAAGCATGAAGACGATGTTAATTTGTTGTACTGTTGAAGGTGCTTCCTTCAACTTTCAGCGCTTGATTAACCAATACGCCACAGTTTACCTACATTACGTGTTAATTTTGTCTATCTTGTGTTTATCTTTACCATCAAATGTCACTTTAGCTGTAATGACGTAAGAAAACCAACACGCCCTCGCTCTACACGATGTACAGGATAATGAATTTATCTCGAGCGGCCGTCCCTGTTATTTTGTTTTATGAATCTAAGCTCGGCATGTTTTTTTTGGCGCGATATAAAAACATTTTCGTTTCGCTCTCGTGTGTAAATTAAAACGTTTGACAGTACAAGTTAATTGGAAAACATATGTTGTTATCATCCTTCTAATGTTTGTGAACATTTAGGAATTCTAGGAGGTCGCGGGTTCGATTCCCGCCTCGGAACAAATAATTTGTGCGATCTGCAGATATTTGTTCAGGGTGTTCTGGGTGTTTTCTATGTATAATAAAAAATATCTATCTATGTAATGTATTGTATTATGTATATCAGTTACCTAGTACCCATAACACAAGCTCTGGCTTAGCTTGGGGCTAGATAATGTTGTGTGAACTTGTCCAGCATTATTTATTTATTTATTATTTAATTCTCATTACGGAATATTTCGTAGATTTGGACTTACCAAAGTTCTACTTGAAAGTCCGCAAGTGCGCAACAAAACGCATCGGTCGCATGATTATAACGAGTGTATTTAAAGAATGTGGTGTGTCCGGCCTAAGAATAGACCCCTCCATCTCATCCCATGGATGTCGTAAGAGCCGACTAAGGGATTACCCGGACTTGTTAGTAAGATTTGTCCTGGCTGCTAGCTTATTATAGAATGTGTTATTACTGGAAGAAAGCGTTAGTTGAGTTAGTCGTGGGAAGCAATAGCGGCGATGAGCTCACCACTTGTCACGTCTATATTCCACGATGGTGCAACCCACTGTGAAAAGCGGCCCACTGAGGCTCTGCCTACCCCTTCGGGGAAAAAGGCGTGTGTCTATGTATGTATGTATGTATTTAAAGAATGGGATTGTAAATGGCGGAATTTAATAAGAAATCTTCCAGCTCCTTTTAAAGCATTAGAACGAATTGTTACCTACAACCTATCTTGACCTAATATCCTTTTACACATTAGCAAGTAATTCACGTAATCAGCAAAAATATCAGGCGTGTTAGAACGTCAGTGACCGAAGCGATTCGGATAAGTTAGTCTCGCTCGGCCTTTAGTTATTAGTTTACTTTTGTTTTGTACCAACAAAGAAGTTACAAACATAGGACTAGCTAAAATTTGTATAAATTCTCAATTTTACTACTTATACGAAAGTTTCTCCCGCGCATATGCAAAGCGTGGAATGAGCTCCCGTTGTATGTCTTTCCACAGGGCTACAATATGGGTAAATTCAAGAGAAATATCAATAGGGCTCTTAATGGTAGGCGGCGCGTTTGCAATACCGTGGGTGTTGCAGATGTCCATAGGCGGTGGTGACTGCTTTACATCAGGCGGGCCGTCTGCTTGTTTGTCGCCGAATAGTATATATAAAAAAAAATATCCTCACACTTTATCAGAACATTTTGTATTGTACTCTGAATGCACCTACTAATACGTCACATTAACTTAAATCTCTAGATAGATTTACTCGTAGATTTAAAAATATACAAAAATATCACAATAATTAAAGTTCTTATAAATTGTCTGCCATCTTGAAAAAGACCTTTAGTAAACAATATTTTTTCATTACGAATAGAGGATTTCTATTACTGAAAAATAATCACTTTACCCTGTAAGTACCTTTTTGTTGTCTTTTTCATTATAATAAGTAAATCTTCTCCGTGCCTCACAAAGAATTAAATTTCTCACGAGAATCTTTTAATTTCTCGACTCACAAATTAAATCTAGTCACAAAAGCCAAGGGACCGTTTCTCTAGATTGTTCTTTTTACAAGTACGAGATTAAATATAAACTTTTCTCCGTGTTTGGTACCGCCAATATCCGCTAGGGGGCGCCCAGACGAGTTGCCAGACAATTTGTCAGTTACCCTGTCGACGGGTCCGTGAGGGATGTATTCTTATAGTAGACGGTGTTCTGTGGTGAGGGATTCAGCATATAGACACAATATACGCGTCCTAGGTGGACGTGACCTATGACGTAATGCATTTTTATTGGCAGAGGTTATGGCTTAACATCAGATGGGCCATCTGCTTGTTCCGTTATTTAAGAAATAAAAAAGTAGGTAATAGTCTTTATGTCTCAGGGTGGCGGGTGCAGTGCAATGCCGCATAGGGCGCGTCCTAGGTGGATGTGACCTATGACGTAATGCATTGTTATTGGCAGAGGTTATGGCTTAACATCAGATGGGCCATCTGCTTGTTCCGTTATTTAAGAAATAAAAAAGTAGGTAGTAGTCTTTATGTCTCAGGGTGGCGGGCGCAGTGCAATGCCGCATAGGGTGCGTCCTAGGTGGATGTGACCTATGACGTAATGCATTGTTATTGGCAGAGGTTATGGCTTAACATCAGATGGGCCATCTGCTTGTTCCGTTATTTAAGAAATAAAAAAGTAGGTAGTAGTCTTTATGTCTCAGGGTGGCGGGCGCAGTGCAATGCCGCATAGGGCGCGTCCTAGGTGGATGTGACCTATGACGTAATGCATTGTTATTGGCAGAGGTTATGGCTTAACATCAGATGGGCCATCTGCTTGTTCCGTTATTTAAGAAATAAAAAAGTAGGTAGTAGTCTTTATGTCTCAGGGTGGCGGGCGCAGTGCAATGCCGCATAGGGCGCGTCCTAGGTGGATGTGACCTATGACGTAATGCATTGTTATTGGCAGAGGTTATGGCTTAACATCAGATGGGCCGTCTGCTTGTTCCGTTATTTAAGAAATAAAAAAGTAGGTAGTAGTATTTATGTCTCAGGGTGGCGGGCGCAGTGCAATGCCGCATAGGGCGCGTCCTAGGTGGATGTGACCTATGACGTAATGCATTGTTATTGGCAGAGGTTATGGCTTAACATCAGATGGGCCATCTGCTTGTTCCGTTATTTAAGAAATAAAAAAGTAGGTAGTAGTCTTTATGTCTCAGGGTGGCGGGCGCAGTGCAATGCCGCATAGGGCGCGTCCTAGGTGGATGTGACCTATGACGTAATGCATTGTTATTGGCAGAGGTTATGGCTTAACATCAGACGGGCCATCTGCTTGTTCCGTTATTTAAGAAATAAAAAAGTAGGTAGTAGTCTTTATGTCTCAGGGTGGCGGGCGCAGTGCAATGCCGCACAGGGCGCGTCCTAGGTGGATGTGACCTATGAGGTAATGCACTGTTCATAGGCGGAGGTTATGGCTTAACATCAGATGGGCCATCTGCTTGTTCCGTTATTTAAGAAATAAAAAAGTAGGTAGTAGTCTTTATGTCTCAGGGTGGCGGGCGCAGTGCAATGCCGCATAGGGCGCGTCCTAGGTGGATGTGACCTATGAGGTAATGCACTGTTCATAGGCAAAGATTACCGCTTAACATCAGGTGGGCCATCTGCTTGTTCCGTCATTCAAGTAGAATAAAAAAAAGAAAAAAAAGTAGCTATTCGGTACTTATGGTAGGTATTACGTTATGGTTAAAAGTAAACGTAAAGGTTAGCTGGTAGAGAATGCTTCTTAGCATTAAGTTCGCCTATGTTTGTTTGTTTTGTTTGTTTTGTGCAATAAAGAATATTCTATTCTATGGTTTTAAGATCTATGAGTTATTATGATTTATCTTATAAAATGAACCTATGACCAAAAAAGTCATGTGAGCCTAAATAGCTAAATATCAGGAATGACTCGCTATTTAGTTGTATTCTGATAATATAAAGTCGTACGCGCATTTTTGTACGAAATAAGTCTGAAGTTCAGTATTAACTCCTAACTCCTAATCGATAAGGAGTGCTGTGGCTTTCATAATCAGCTCTCGACAATGAGATGATGACTCCCAGACGCAAACCCCTGAATAAGTTATTAAAAATTAACAAACACACTGTAAGTGCCATGAATTTTTGAGGATTCCCAACATTTTGACGACCTCTGTGGCGTGGGCGGGCGAAGGTTAGCCTGCGACGCAAGAGGTTGCGTGTTCCATTCCCGCCTCGGAACAAATATTTGTACGATCTGCAGATATTAAGTATATCAGTTATCTAGTACCCATAACACGAGCTCTGTTTAGCTTGGGGCTAGATAATGTGTGAACTGTCCAGCATTATTTATTTATTTATTTATTTGTTCAGCGTGTTCTGGGTTTTTTCAATGCATAATAAAAAATCGATGTAATGTATTGTATTAAATAATCAGTTATCTAGTAACCATAACACAAGCTCTGCTTAGCTTGCGGCTAGATAATGTTGTGTGAACTGTCACCATTATTTATTTATTTATTTATATTATGTGTTATTACTGGAAGAAAGCGTTAGCCGAGTCAGTCGTGGAAAGCAATGGCGGCGATGAGCTCACCACTTGTCACGTCTATATTCCACGATGGTGCAACCCACTGTGAAAAGAGGCCCACTGAGGCTCTGCCTACCCCCCTTCGGGGAAAAAGGCGTGTGTCTATGTATGTATGTATGTAATTGGAGAAAATATCTTTAATGATTACAAGATAAGGAAAATAAATAATACACAAAAATAATGTAACAGAAAAATAAATAAGCCATGTTTCCTTAACAAAACATTTAACCGTATTTGACGTGAAACGTCATTTCGTCCCCCCACGGGTGCGGAAGTCGACAATTACGCCTAATCCCTACTCCCAAATCATTCCTTATTTCTCGGAACGAGAGCCAGAGGTAATAATATTAGATAGATCTTCGCATCATGTAAAGAACGACTCTACGAGTCTGCAGTCACTATCTTTGCAGTTTTTTGTAATGAGGAGTTTGTGAAAAACCTATAAGTTGAGAAAAAACAAAAGCCAGTTTAGTACAAAACTAATGTCAGTTTAGTAAGAAACAATTTTTTTTTATACTACTTGAATGGTGGAACAAGCAGATGGCTCACCTGATGTTAAGCGGTAACCTCTGCCTATGAACAGTGCATTGTCACATAGGTCACGTCCACCTAGGACGCGCCCTATGTGGCATTGCATTGCGCTCGCCACCCTGAGACATAAAGATGAAAAGTGTCATGTGCCTGTAATTTCATCGGCACCCATATTACCCTTCAAACCGGAACACAGCAATGCAAGCACTACTGCTTTGCGGGAGAAATAGGCATGGTGGTAGTACTTCCCCAGACGAACTCTTTCACAAAAAAGCTCTACTGCTACTAAATTTGAGTAGTAGTTGAGTTGATTGAAGACGATAGTTTTTCTTCGAACGGGCCTTGGTTTACGAAGGTAAATAAATAGAAAATTACCTGAGCCAGTTTCCGACGAACTATCTACACGATGTCTTTTGCTTACTTCCTTCCTTTTATGTTGTATGGGCTGGACTTGTGGGGTAAAGGATTAGTCAAAAGCGAGTTTGTGTTTGCGGACGAATACATTCTTTTAATATTCTTCTAACTCTTTTAAAGTTGAAAGCCTTGTAGAAACTGCGCAAGAGGTGTGCGTCAATGAGGGGAAGGGTCTGTGGAAGCCCGAACAGCATCGCGAACGCGTTGTCGGACAGATGGGACTGTCCTATAGCAAACCACTGGATGCGCCTGCATGTTGGGTTTGCGATAAATGTTTTTATTTATTTTTTAAATTGTAAATGTGCCTCCCTGCTAATATTATCATAAGCGCAACTAACAAAATATGGACAATATATATTTCATTTATTTATTCAATCAACAAGGATCATTGGGTTAGTAAAATACATTGACAATGTCTGAAATAAATAAATTTAATTGAAAATTTAATTGCTAATCCTTGAATGCAATTTTTCAATCAATGCCGAATAAAATCTGTTTATAGTGTTATATCAAAAAAAGGTTTGTTGAAAAAAAAAACACTTTTAAGTTTAAGCTCGCCTGTGAGCATGGTTCTTTCATTCTGTCTTTTCAGACTGAGGTAAAATTAATAAGTCGAGAGACGACAAAAAAAATAAAAATGATTTTTGAATTTGATTTAATATAATGCTTAATTTAATAATTGTAACTTTTTATGCTAACGAACATTAATTATAAGGTTTAATTTATTAACAAAATGGCTAACATGTGATTTTTTTTATGTGTGAAATCTGAAAATAAACAATTATCTTATGTTATCTTATAACTTAAAAGCGGACTATCAAATCCGTACCTACCTTCCTAAGTCGGTATTTCTGTGATTGCTTTTGTTTACGAGTATCTTGCATTCTTGATTACAGCTATCTCCTAAGACTTAGACTTACTGAAGATTGTTCCAGCATAGTCCAGAAATAACGCGATTAAGCGAATGAAAGAGCCCAAACGAACAAAAGCAAATGTGATTACCGTGGCCACGGGAAATAAATAATATTTCTTTTGTATATCCTTTATATCGAGCGTTCGGTTTGGGACTGCTTCCTGGAACTGTACAATACCGGGTTTGAACTGTTTCAAATTGTGGTGCAAGTTTTCTTTGCAGATCTATATGAGGAAAAAGTTTATGTTTGATTGATTATGTTATATATCTAGCAATACTGGTAATTAAATGGTTTGAGATGTTTACCAACGAAATACTTGACTTGTTAAGCTTTGGCAACCAGCAACCGAAACGAGGCAGACTTATTTCTCTGTATTTATCTGACATAAGAAAATCTCCGTTCATCGCTTTATTGTGGTTGTAGAAGATATATAGGAAATTCTTTATTGCACATAAAAAAAGAAATACAAAGGCAAACTTAATGCTAGAAAGCATTTTCTTCCAGATAACCTTGGTGTACTGAAGGACAAGTTGGGAAGAAGGGAAGTTGGGAAGTTGCACAAGAAGGGAAATAGTGAATAAGTTTAAGAAAATTAACAAAAAAATATAATTATAAATACTTAAATTACTGCCTAATATATAAAATAAACTAATGCATACTTCGATAAAATATTTTATCGAAGAATACATACCATTAATATAACATGGTGTCAATGGTGGCCGCTGATTCTTAAGAAACCAGAGACAGTTTGGGAAATTACCTAAAAACAGCAGAAAAGCCCAACAAATTAAAAAATAATACGTTTTACCGTCTATTTATTTTCATATATTTTTTACAAGACTTACTTAGCACCTTTGGATCAAAAGGGAACTCGAGCATACCTGTTGACAAAAATACAAAATGCATTACAAAAAATCTGATACAAAAAAAGTATATTGGTTAAACTGAAAACTAAATGACTACTGCACACTTTAGCCAGGTTGGTGGAAGTACCTATAGTATGTTATCAAACGTCCAGAAATTTAAGACAGATACACCCACTCGTTCGTCATAAAACATTATAGTCTGAGCACAGAAATGGAGGCAATTCAATGACACTCAGCTCAGACTGAGAGAGTAAAATTGAAACTAAATCCATTAGTTTTTTGTAATCACTGTTAATGTAGAGTTCTAATTTATGTATGACTCCTTAAAATTCATTCATTGTAATAAACTAACAACCCAAAAAAACGTTGCCCTTGAAATTTCATAAAAGGAAACATCCAATCCTCTTGGAATCCTATTTCGAATTCAAATTTAAATTCCACGCCCACCTGCCAATGACATCATCGGATTAGTGTTGCGCCGATTGCTATCGAATGATAATCGAATCGAGCACCTACCTTGATTGCGACTTGCTCGCGTGATAAATGCTCGCAATTCATCCTGAATTATGTGACTTTGTCTCGTTTAGTTTTGTTTATAGGCGTTCGTGTTATACTATACGGTGTCTGAGGCATATTTCATATTCCGTATTACTCGGCCTGTTATTGTTTTGTACTGTATTAATTTATTTCGTGATCCGCTGTAAGTATTTTCATGTACTTAATGGAAATGATAAACTCCACCCATTTATAAAAATATAATAAAATGACTAAATGTACAGCTTTGCAAGCCTATAATTTCAAACTTTTTAATAATTATGGCGAATTAATTTAATTATTTCCGGGACTAGGCTTAACCATTTTTAGTTAGCACAATAATTCTGATATATTAACTGCTAATATATGCACCAGACATTTCCTTTGTTCTCTGGGGCTTTGTCTATAAAATATTCTAGCTATGAATCTAATATGACGTCATTCAGACGCGACAATTTTTTGCCGTCTGTCTGTATCGATTCAAGCATAATAATAATTGCAATACCAGACGAGTTTTAAGTAAAAAATGCCATTGAAATTTTTACCTTACTTCAAGGCACTAAAGGTGAGAATGACAGAATGGAAAATTATGCAATTCGATTTAGAGTCAGTTGGTGTGACAAATCGAATGAGAATTAGCGCGGTGGATGTTACTATGTTTTATGCTGTACCTCTGCGGTTGCGGTTAAAAACCTTGATTGATATGAGAATCCTGTTTTATTTTCAAGACAGACTTAGCTAGAGAAAAGGATTCAATATATATATTTGCTTAGATAATTGTAGCAAATTCGTCTGCTGATATTGAGAACTTATTTCGCCCTTTGCAGACATTGCTAATTTTTGACGGCGCTAAATAAAATAATACAATTCATTTTATTTACGTCGATGAATATGCTAAGGCTAAGTTACGTAGGTACTATATAAACAACTTACTTTAAAATTTAAATGATACAAAATTGATATTGTGAACCGACGCCATTTTAAAGTTAGCAATCCTGCCACCTTTGCGGAGCCGGCACAAAAGGCCGTTCGTCGTGGCATTCTGGGTATTTTCTATGTATAATAAAAAATATTATCTATGTTATATATTGTACTAAGTTTTTTTTAAAAACTAAATACGTTTATTTACAGAAAGAATAATACAACTAATACAAGGTATGTACAAAATACATATGAAACAGTTGTGCTACATGAAGACCGCTGCAAGCGATCTAAAGGTTTAAAGACATTCTATAAGTATATCAGTTATCTAGTACTCATAACACAAGCTCTGCTTAGGTTGGGGCTAGATAGTGTTGTGTGAACTGTCCAGCATTATTTATTTATTATTTATTTATTCTGCGGGTAAGATCTACGTTCTATACAGCCTAAGTTTTAGTAGTAGTAGAGCTTTTTTGTGAAAGAGTTCGTCCGGGGAAGTACTACCACCATACCTATTTCTGCCGCAAAGCAGTAGTGCTCGCATTTCTGTGTTCCGGTTTGAAGGGTAAGGGTGCCAGTGAAATTACAGGCACATGAGACTTTTCATCTTTATTTCTCAGGGTGGCGGGCGCAGTGCAATGCCACATAGGTTGCGTCGTAGGTGGACGTGATCTATGAGGTAATGCACTGTTCATAGGCAGAGGTTACCGCTTAACATCAGGTGGGCGTCTTGCTTGATCCGTCATCCAAGAAGTATAAAAAAAAAAAAAAAAAAAAAAAACCTGATCATGATGGTAAAGCCAATGTTTTACAGTGAACATAGATTTATATCGGTCTCTGTAATATTGACATTGATCTTACAAACATAGCCATGATGCAATGCATAGTAGGAAGGAAAAGACCAAAGACTACGAGGCTTTGTAAGGGGGATTCGGTAAGAAGCTTCGAGGGTACGAAAGCTCTCGTCTAAGGAGAAAATATTTTAGTCATATTGCGTTTTGGTTACATAACCTATACTTACCAAATAATGAGCGATATAGAAGATATATATAAATACATATATATAATCTTAACCCGGACTTATTTGTACGATTCGTTGATTAAGATTTGTCCTGGCTGCTAGCTTATTTACGGAATGTGTTTACTGAAAGAAAGCGATAGCAGAGTCAGTCGTGGGACGCAATGGCAGCGATGAGCTCACCACATGTCACTTCTGTTTCCAACGATGGAGCAACCCACGGTCAAAGACGCCCCTTTGAGGCTCTGCCTACCCTTTTGGGGAAAAAGTCGAGTGTCTATATATGTATGTACGTATGTATGTATATTATAATTTTCACTAGAAACGGGATATTTACCATGATTTTTGAGTTTTATATGTTCCCGATATTTCGGCACAGTTGCATGCGCCATGATCACGTGTTCTCCCGTGATCATGGCGCATGCAACTGTTACAAAATTATGTACATAACCATGATAGTTTCAAAAGTTATATGTATATTATGGTACAGTTCTAAATGCTTCGATCATCTCCAACAGACAAATAACAGGATTAAATGGCTTATATGAGTCCAAAATAATTAGACAGAGGAGAACCATCGACACGAAAGAAGAAGAAGAATGAAGTGACCCAGACAGTCTTTTGGAGCTGTGTCACAGTGTATCGTAAAATTATAGGTATGCCATTACGTAACGCAGAGGCACAGATTACTTAATAGTTACTTCGGCAGAGGCTTTTAATATTTTTTCATACTTGCCTCGATAGCGCTGCCTGATATCCGGCACTTTATAATACCTCCCCCCATAGGGTCAAATATTACAAATGAGAAATTATTATTATTATTATTATTATGAGCCTGTGGTGTCCCACTGCAGGGCAGTGACCTCCCTTCCCTCCTTCCATTTGTCTCTATTGTTGGCTATTTGGCACCAATCCTTAAGTAGGAGTCTAGCTCATCCCGCCATCTCCGTCTGACAAATGAGAAAGTGAGCTGAAAAATGTACTTATAAAATTCTTATTTTATTGCATTTTGTTTATTTTATGCGAGTAACAATGAATTAAGGTATAAACGTGCTGCTATAAAATTTAAATTATCCTTGGAATAGTTACCTACACAGTGTTTTGTTTTTTGCATTTATCATTACCAGTCTTAGAGCATTGCAGGCCTCCGTTTGCTCAATGTTACCAGTATTATTCTCGAGACACCACACAGGCGCTCCCCAACTAGTAGTAAGAAGGATCATCAAAAAAAAAAAACAGACCGTGTTTGTTGCCTGATTCTTCTAGGTCTGGTTGCGTTGGATGGAACAGGAGTAAATGTAAATTTTTTTTTAAGACGATCAAAATGGTCCTTGTGATTTCAATGAATAAAATTCTTTTTGACTTTGACTTTGACTTTGAGTAGTTTCAAATTAGATCGAAAGAGCCAAAACACGGTATAAGTATTCCAAGGATGATCCGAATTTATTAGTACCTAACACTGTAAACGTTTTTCAATGCATCACATAACTAATAATAGTGATTCTCCGATTTCAGTTAGATATTACATACATAGACTTTTCTCCCGAAGAGGATGACAAAGCTTCAATGGTACTCCTACTTAAATGCGTGAGGATATCCTACTAGGGTTTATCCTACAAGGAGGAGTGCGTAATCATTGAATCAGCTTCTTCTTGTTCTCGAGGCACCACATAGGCGCTTCCCTCTTGTAGTAAGAAGAATCAACAAATCAAGTCGTGTTTGTAACCCCAATTCTTCTAGGATTAGCCGAGTTGGAACAGGAGTGACGATTCAAAATGATCCTTTTTAATTTGAATTCCAAGTGACACATTGCAAGCCCAGCGCCGTTACTCAGGTATACTAAAGTTGACAAGGAGTTCATAGCTCAATATGTGCCTTATAATTTCTGTTGTTGATCATGCAGGTCTCTTCACGATAATTCCTGAACCATTTTTGCCTTCATTACCACAAAATACCATAAAAACAAGCAATTGAGCTTTTTAGACAAAATAACAAAGGGTAGATTTTATCCGTCCAATTTTTTTTCGTGCAACATTATTCCCGGGTAAAAATTAAACTTTCTTCTTTGTTTTACGAACATTGTATTGTTTATGCGTTATTAAAACTTTGCTCCGTGAGTTTTTATGCGATGGAACGCGCTGTATCATTTGCGGGAAACGTCATAATTTTTCCTCAAAGTTGGGAAATGGAAGTATAATGATTTAATACCAGTACTTACATTGAGAAAATATTAACAATGTTTGAATGTTTTTTTTATTATATTTTTTAGAATTTGAATTAAATAACGATCGATCGTCCTAGCAAAAGAAAAATATGTGAAGCTAGAAGATGGTTGGCAGGTACCAGCTGTTTGTAATCCAAATATTTATTTCATAGTTTATTTTCTACATAAATGTATCCACAATACACAAAGGTTTGCTGGGAGAGAATGCTTCTTAGCGTTAAGTTCGCCTGCGTACATTGTATGTTTTGTGCAATAAAGAATATTCTATTCTATAATTATGAAATCACAACCTAAGGCGCCACATTGCAAGATCCCAGGATGCAGTAAGTGACTATTGCATACATCGAAACGTTTTTGATAAAAAAATATTGAACGGTATTAAAATTCTGTTCCGATATCTGCCAAACTTTAGTCTACTTGTGACCACGGAGTCTGCAATGCATTCGAAACGTCAGAAATAACAAAATAAATACATATACGCGATTCATACATTTAAATTGTTTCAATTTACTAGGTATATAAAAAAGAAAAAGTAATTTTAAAATAGGAAGTAGTGTGATAAGAGACCGCTGTGAAATTAAAGAAGATGTAGTGACTAGGATTGAAAAAGGTATGCTTAGATGGTTTGGGCATTTAGAAAGGATGGACGATAGTAGATTGACGAAACGGGTACATAAGACGAGCGTGAATGGGACAGTGGGAAGGGGAAGACCTCGGCGAACGTATTCAGACCAGATCGGAGACGTTCTGGAAAAAGGCCAGGTCAAGAGTACCCTTAACTGACGAGCTTGTATGAAGAATCTGATGAGAGTGAATGAAGCAAACAAGAGGAGTGTCAGGATCGTAGCAAGTGGAAAACCGTGGTTTCTGCCTACCCCTCCGGGAAACAGGCATGAGTTGATGTATGTATGTATGTATTTTAAAATAAAACATAAACCCACGACTATTTTCAGTTTTTCAACACAAGGTTCCACACAAAAAAAAATGTGGCGCCCCCTGACGAGTTTTCACAGTAACATCTATCTAAAAACCATTGCCGATGAATCACAAACCCTTTTGGCGATACATAGGAACATTCGTTTGCATACAATAACTCAAACAAGCTCTCACCCTAAACGAATATACCATCTCCGTTCCATCGTAGGTAAAAAATCCCGTAAATTGAAAAGCCTCATTAGCCTTTGAACGTACTTGGTCGTGTTATATGGATATAACTTTTGAAACTATCATGGTTATGTACATAATTTTCACTAGAAACTCAAAAATCATGGTAAATATCCCGTTTCTAGTGAAAATTGTGTTATATGGAGTTTGCGATTCTCTAGCCCATCTACCCTGGATGTAAACGATTACGAGAGATGGATAGCCAAAAAGTGAATGTTAAAAGCTGAACATTTAACTCAGCGGCGGGTATTGGGAGAGGTAATGTGTCCAGCAGTGTACATCTGTAGGCTAATGATGAAGATGATTATGGTGATGAAAGTGATGATATATAATAAATTCAATTCAATTCAATTCAATTCATTTATTTCAGGCAACAGTGAAATATGTACATGGTACCTAGACAAAGGCCCATAGTAATATATACCTTACAACTAACATACATATAATGATATTTATAACTTAATCTAACACACGTGTAATCGCCGACGCGTCGCGGCCAGGGGGAACAGTGACAGTCGGTCCTTGAACCGCCGGAACTTCACACCTTTCGGCCAGAAGTCAGGGCTCAAGTAGGTCTTCAGATCTTTCGTAGGGACCCTCACCATAAATGAGCTAAAGCCCATATTATGACGAGAGTCCAACTTCATGACCCTCAATCCCACTCCGACTTTCCTCCGAATAAAGATATAAATAATGCTGGACAGTTCATACAACATTATCTAGCCCCAAGCTAAGCAGAGCTTGTGTTATGGGTACTACATAACTGATATACTTAATACTATATATTACACAGACAGATATATTTTTTATGCATAGAAAATACCCAGAACACCCTGAACAAACATCACAAATATTTGTTCCGAGGCGGGAATCGAACCCAGAAGCTCCTGCGTCGCAGGCCAACCTTCGCCCTCCGCGCCCTCTGTGGCGCCACAGAGGTCGTCAATGAATGATGGCATAACCCATTTATACAATTCCAAACAACATAACAACAACAACACTATCAATAAATAAACAAATAAACGTCAGCTAAAAGGGTGTGGCAATTGCCGTATTTTCATAAGGCCTATTATATACAATCCATAGCGGGCATTACCGTGGTATTTGAGCGTGCCTATTCGCCATTCAGCGGGAAACAAAGCATCGCTGCCGACTTTTGCCCGGGTTAATTAAAATGTCAACAACACTTATTAATCAAAACGGCGGGCGTGCGTGATTTTTGTCTGCGAGAGTAGAAAATATTCTGTATTTTATCTTTGCTCGAGCGGTCACTAATGAGCCGTTTCGTACGTTTTCGTAATTCGATTTTGGTTGTTGATCCGTAATGTTGTTTTATTGCTTGTTTCAGGCTGGACTATGTTTGCCAAAACCTGATGTGTTACCGGCTTGTAATCTATAGTTACACAATCGTAAAACTATTGGTTTGCGTTAGCAACTCCAAGCAACATTTAAAACAACACGTGATTAATCATGTTGGTAACTTGTCGTGAGATAGAACGAAAATGGTTCGTCCCTGATCTTTAATAGTAGCGGTCTATCTCAGATCCAATTCGCTACAGGACACAGCGCAACCAAATAAGATTAAATACTGCACCCTCATCAACCGTACGGCTAGATATCTGTGACGTCGCGGGCACGTCATCAATCACGCGGGTGGGGGGTTTATAAGCCGGCGCCGGGCTAAGACGAGGCATTCTTCATTAGGCGACCGCAGAGAACACACGTCAACTCGCATATTAATCATAAGGTCGCCTCCCTTATTACTCTAGTCGTTGAGTCGCTAATGAGCATGTTCCCGCAAAGTTATTAATCGAAGCAATCCGATGTAGCTTTAGTTGTTTTTCTTTATTTGACCAGCATTAGTTTATCTTCAAAGCAATTATCTAATTTATTAGTTGTCAGACTTGGCACAGACCAAGGGTCGTATTGCGTGATAGACTGAAGTTCGATTTTGATTACCAGTATGCTATTCATTGCGCTGAGTGTTTAAAATATTTTCGCTCTTGAATTAAAGCTACAATGCGTAGCGAAATGAATAGCAAACTGGTAATAGACATCGATTAGACAATATGGCCGGTGTTCTTTGACTGATGAAACAAGGCCCGAACTCGGGGTTTGCCAGCCAGCCATGGAGTGTAGTATTCTAGGAGTCAGAGACTGATAGACCTCGTTGGCAATGGTATACTGTGCTCCAAAACGCAAAGCACGGACGTTGCACAGAAAGCGGGTAAATTGAAGTGGGATTGTTCGGGCCACGTTTGTCACATGTTGGATGCGTTATGTGATAAAGATACCACAGAGCGGACGCCTCTGAACGCAAACGACCTCGTGTCAGACATTGTCACATGTATAGTCCTGGTCCCACACTAGGGTCCCCTGTGTCGTGGGTATCAGGATTTACATGTACCATGGTGCCATAACACCCAGGCCTGGATAACATTTGCAGACCATACAAACATTTGTCCCACGGCGGAAATTGAAACAGCAACTTATATTTACCCGACGCGCTACTGAGGTCGCTTATACACAATACAGGCTTTTAATAATTTTGTTAAAATAATTATTAATTGAATATCTTTAAGGCGATAACAGACTTCAAACTGCAATAAAGATCTTTTGAAGGCCTTCTTTCTCACAAACGGATTATCCAAATACATATACAACGAAGGACTAGGTAATCTTTATTATTTTTTTGTCCTTCCAAACCCCTGAAGCGATTTGAATCTCACAATTTATAGATTTAATTTTTAATGATTAGATTTTTGTAAATAATCTGTTACTTGGAGACAGTTGCGGTTTTTCGTGATTATCGCTCACATTTTGTTTTGCATGCTCTATTCTGTCCCTTTCTTACGTACCTGAACTTTACTGAGTTAAGGTGGTCGCTTTTCCATACAAACGTATTAGCACAAATATGGGCAAACAGAGTATAATTTTACACTGAAATGACTGTTGTTGGCTTTTATATTGGTCATTATTTGCGTCAACACATATTTGGTTGAAGAAAACAGTGGATTAATAGCGAAAATAACATCGAAATTTTAGTTCATTTATGTCAGTGTGTGGGTGTACACTGACAGTGTAACACACATAGCCGCAGATTAGACAACAGTTACAAGTCTCTTACACGCGACGTTGTCAGCTCGTGACTTACGCCGGCTAAGCGCTGTTGCCGCTTCGATCTGTCATATCATAATTAGCTCGGATAGAAAATATTAGAAAAACAAACATTTAGGATTGGACATGTGTATGCGAATCAGCCAGACAGCCGGAGGCCGCAATGCATTGCAAGGTCTCTACATATGAACTTTGTATAAATAATGGGAGAAAATTAAATTACAAACAACTAGACAGAAATTACAGACACATATAATATTATCTTAATTACGTAAAAATTAAATTAAATACTACTAGCTGATCATAATTACCTATATATTTACGCACAAGGTTTTTTGAACTGAGACCTCACGAATACACACGGTTTAGGAAGGTTACCTTATTTATTTCGAAAAAAATATCTATGTACATCCACATGTGGTTCGAAAAGTTAGACCTTCAACGTCGTTCAAATTCCTAGAAACGGGAGGTCAACAAAGAATGTTATACACTGGTTGTTATTTTATAGAGTATAGGTACCTACAAGTTTCAAGATTCATAAATTTTAGACTTTTCCCAGTATTTGTATCATAAAATCTACAAACGTAAAAAAAACAGCGTTGTAGGATTAGTGGAAGTACCCTAGAGGTTTTGTTTTTTTACATTTTTGATTTACCCTAACATCTCAAAAACTAAAAAAGTTTTGAAATGTCGAAGCGAGGAACTTTCATATGACACCACATTTGATCTGATATTCTCACTTTTTTTTACCTCCTCTTGGACCCCAATATCTCAACAACCCCCCGACCGATATAGCTCATAACCTTACCAACAAATTGTACCAATACTATCACCTCCCAATCAAATTTCATGAAGATCGGATTAACGGTTCGGAAGTTATGCTCGGACAAACATACATACATACATACATACAAATGCCAATTCTTCCAAGTTGAATCAGAGAACTCGCTTCGCTCATTCAATATTTAAAAAAAAAAAAAAAAATTGCCTTGTTTCAGTCGAAGTCAGTTCTGTGTAGGTAGGTGAAACTACAATCTTCAAACAAATTCGTTGAAATGATTCCTAGGGGTATTATTCATTATAATTGCGAGTTAGGGTCTTCGGAAGATTCAGATATGCAGGCCCAGGGTGGGTATTGAACATTTTGCCTCCTGCTTAGAAGACAAGAGTTCATCTTACTATGACATGTTATGTCTGTCCGTGTATGTCACAGCCACTTTTTTCCGAAACTATAGGATCTATGCTGTTGAAACTTGGTAAGTAGATGTATTCTGTGAACCGCATTCAGATTTTCACAAAAAAAATTAAAAAAACAAAAAAAAATGGGGGTTCAGTTCTAAGTATTAGTACTTAGCACTGAAACTCATTTTTTTTTTCATCATTCCTGTTGGTGTGGGGTATCTATGTATAGGTCTTCAAAAATGATATTGAGGTTTCTAATATAACTTTTTTCTAAACTAAATAGTTTGCGCGACAGACACTTCCAAAGTGGTAAAAAGTCCCCCCCCCCAACCCCGTAACTTCTAAAATAAGAGAATGATAAAACTAAAAAAAAAATGTACATTACCATGTAAACTTCCAACGAAAATTGGTTTGAACGATATCTAGTTAGTAGTTTTTTTTAATACGTCATAAATCGTAAACCATCCAAGAACTTTGATATTATGTTACTTGCTGCTACGGAACCCTTCATGGGCGAGTCCGACTCGCACTTGGCCACTTTTTTTTTTAATTTCCATAATATTATTTGCATGCAATGCATATCAGCCGGCCTAGCCAAATGACATTCGCTTCGAAGCGATTCCATTCCTTTCTAGGCGCTAGTCCAGATGGTACGTTCCTAAGCACTAATTTATTACTAGTAGGTAATTGTGTTTATACTGTACTAGCCATTTCACCGCAGCTTGGCAAACAAACAAACAAACAAAACAACAAAGTTTACATATTTACAGGGAATTAATTTTGTAAAAATTAAAAAAAACCCGAACGAAATAAAACGGCTGAACCGATTTTGATCCAACTAAGCTAAGAACACTCCCGACAAATACACCTATCAAACAAAAACAAAAAACGATTTCGGTTCATCCGTTCGGGAGCCACGTTGGGACATACAGACACACACACACACACACACACAGACACGTCAAACTTATAACACCCCTTCGTTTTTCGTCGGGGGTTAAAAAATACAAAATAATAGTGAAGATAAATAAAAAAACATAAAAAAGATAAATATTTTATACATAGTGTAATACAAATTAACAATCTTTTTTTTAAGGAGAATTAGCCTTTTTGAAATACAATCCTTTCCCTCATTGTCTCGCAAGTCGCAAAGGCCTCGAAATTAAAAATAATATAATTAATTTTTATTGAATGGGTTATCCTCTTTTTTAACCCCCGACGAAAAACGAAGGGGTATTATAAGTTTGACGTGTCTGTGTGTGTGTGTGTCTGTCTGTCCCATCGTAGCTCCCAAACGGATGAACCGAAATCGTTTTTTTTTGTTTGAAAGGTGTATTTTTCGGGAGTGTTCTTAGCTTTGTTTGATCAAAATCGGTTCAGCCGTTCAGCGTTGGGTTTATTTTTTTATTTTTACAAAATTAATTACTAACTCAACTATAATCTGGACCTCTTCAAGGCTAGAGTGAATAGGTGCCTTCTAGACCTTTGTGCTCCATCTTCGGCCGCATCGTCACTTACCAACAGGTGAGATCGTGCACAAACAAAGGTCTATAAATGTTTAAAAAAAAAAAAAAAAACTTGTTGAAAATAGGGTCAACTGCGGATTTCCTCAATGAAGAATTGTTACTTCGTCGGCTTTATTTCTCAAACTCAAGACATCACAATAATGGAAATGGAGCGCGACGAATTATTCCCATTTGTCACACTGATCTGTCCCCCCTAAGGTGACAGTTAGAACAAAAAAGTTGGATCTGTCCCCCTGTTGCGTGATTGGGTGATGGCTGGTACATTTGCGTGTAATTTTTATTTTTATTTTAGGTTATTGTATGGAACCCTTCGTGCTAGAGTCCGACTAGCACTTGGCAGTTTTTTTTTATTTTTTATGATACGAATTGGCAAACTAGCATACGGCCTGAAGCCCAATTCTCTTAATTATTTTATAACCACACTGCAAGTTGACCGAAACGAGATTGTATTGTAAATTGACTGAGAAATTGGTATTCTGCTCCCTCACAATAACAAGATAATCTACTTTCGGTTCTTGCGACCATATATTAGAGTAGGATAGTGCTATATAATAATTGTAAAGAGTGAAAGAGAGAATTCTCAGAACTTTGAAACATTCAAGTTACAGTCACATTTCGATATAATCACATTCCGTGTTGTATTGTCAGGTGAGCAGAATACCATTTTTGACGTTTGTGACATCGACACTCGATCGTAACATGATCCGAACTTTAATTTGACTATTTTTTATTACGAGAATTGGCTTTCTGATGTGAAGTGGTCACCGTCGCTTATAGACACCGGCAACACCGGGGGTAATTGTCGATGCGCTGCCTACCCTGAAGGAATTTATGACCATTTTTCATGAAATAAAACATGTCGTACGTAACCAAGCGTTAAAACCTCAGATGGAAGCTCATTCCATAGTTTGTAGGCACAGAATAAATAATAGTACTTTATGGGGAAGAAATGATCTCGAGAAACGACTCGTTCGAGAAACCCAGGGTTCTATGATGTGCGGATGAGCTTTGTCACGGTGCCGGGAAGAGCGATGGTAAAATCTCGATGCGAGGATGAGATCGGAAAGCTCGTCAGAACATTCCCCGTTGTAGAGGCGGTAGAACACGCAAAGAGATCCGATAGCTCTGCGTTGGCTAAGCGGTTCTAGAGTATCGGAGAGCTTGGGGTCACCGATGATGCTAATGGCTCTTCTCTGTAAGGAGTCAAAACGAAGCAGCTGGTACTTGGTTGCCCCGTGCCATAGATGGGAACAGTTTCTACGTGCGGCCTTACTTGTGCTTTGTAAAGCAATAGCCATTGATGCGGCGTAAAATAAAGTTTCTATGTGCATTATATTATGGGGGAGGCCTATGCCCAGCCGTGGACTTCAGTTGATGATCTATCAATAAAAGCTGAAAGTAACTAAATCTTTAGAAAAAAAAGCGGCCAAGTGCGAGTCGGACTCGCCCATGAAGGGTTCCGTAGCAGCAAGTAACATAACATAAAAGTTCTTGGATGGTTTACAACTTATGATACATTAAAAAAAACTACGTACTAGATCTCTTTCAAAACAATTTTCGTTGGAAGTTTACATGGTAATGTACACCATATTTTTTTTTTAGTTTTATCATTCTCTCTCTCGCAAACTATTCAGTTTAGAAAAAAATGATATTAGAAACCTCAATATCATTTTTTTTTTCGGAACCCTGAAAAACGACTTCATAGCTAGGAGTTTATACCCAATACAACATAAATACATACATAGACACACGCCTTTTTCCCCGAAAGAGTAAGCAGAGCCTCTCATGTGCCTCTTTTCACTGTGGGTTGCACCATCGTGGGAAATACACGTGACAAGTGGTGAGCTCATCGCCGCCATTGCTTCCCACGACTGACTCTGCTAATGCTTTCTTCCAGTATAATACATTCCTGAAATAAGCTAGCAGTCAGGAACTACAAGCTAACTACAAGTCCGGGTATAAGACTTAATAAAATTAGTGTGCTGATGAAAATGAGCCTAAACACGGCCAGTCTACTATTATCCATCGAGGAGTTCCGCTGTCCACGTTCCGTCTCCATCATCAGATCAGCTCGCTTTCACCATAGTATTGTACTGTCATCGGAACTAGATAGGTACGAGTATGCCAAATTTCAGCTCAATCGGATATCGCAGGAGACACCATTGTTGCCACCCATGAAATATAGTAGTAGTAGAGCTTTTTTGTGTAAGAGTTCGTCCGGGGAAGTACTACCACCATACCTATTTCTGCCGCAAAGCAGTAGTCCTCGCATTGCTGTGTTCCGGTTTGAAGGGTAAGGGTGCCGGTGAAATTACAGGCACATGAGACGTTTCACCTTTATGTCTCAGGGTGGCGGGCGCAGTGCTATGCCACATAGGGCGCGTCCTAGGTGGACGTGACCTATGAGGTAATGCACTGTTCATAGGCAGAGGTTACCGCTTAACATCAGGTGGGCCATCAGCATGTTCCGTCATTCTAGTAGTATAAAAAAAAAAAACATTTTGAATGCAAATGCTTGACTTGTTGCTGAAAATACCGAAATTGATATATGTGTGCCTATAATATTTGAGGAGTTCCCTCAATCTTCATGGATTCCATCATCAGAAAAACATTTTAATGAAAATGGCACCAATCTGGAAGTATATCATGTAATTTTTTTTCCTAATCGTTACGTAAATGGTATGAGGTAACAAACATAATAAAAAACTCTGGAATTGATAACCTCCTCCATTTTTTGAGGTCGGTTAAGAATCGAGTACCTACTTTTTGATTTGAAATAAGGACACACCACAACACTCACTTCACAAACATAATATTGGCTGAAGCAGAATCAGTGTATTTTGTAGATCATTACAAAAACATTTATAAAAAAAAATAGTCTGGTATCGAACCCAGTACTGTGGTTTTAGTGTCGAGAGATCTAGTCACTGATTACAAAAAAAAAAGTAAAAAAAAAAAATACAAAAAATAAAGGCAGTATAGAATCGAACGCAGTAACGTGGGTTCAGAAGTTCTGAGTCGACAGTCCAAGCCGCTAATCCAACTATTTTGAAATTCGCGCGCCGAAATTAGCTTATAGTTCTAATACAATAATATCCTTGACTGTGTGCGTGAGTAGGCTTTCATATTGCTCGGAATTTGCTCGGCACAAGTATGTTAAAACTAGAGACTAAAATAACCTGAAATATAGCTAGGTACATAGCAAATGAACCACCATTTGCGTGAACGTTAGTGTTATGACATAATATGCACATTTTAATTCATAAATACATAAAATACTTCAAAATTTGGCAACAGCGCCATCTATTGACGTTGTCGTGCCTAGCTGACCACGAGGAACAACCTTAAATAATGTCAAAATTAAGACGACTAGAAATTGGCTCATCATTTTCTGAAGCAATCCCAGTTTGACTTACATTGAGGTCTCGACCGGATAGAGTTTGAATTGGCTTGTGGTTATCGGACTATTGGTCGGTGTAACATCACTTAATAATTCATAGTCTTGAAACTAATTTCACGTGTAATTAAATTGAAACCTAGGTTTACGAGCGCTATTAAACTTTAAAGCTATATTATTTGAGCCATGTAATTTGCAAGTTGTATGAAGTGGAATTATCTAGTCTGATATTATTTAATCTACTTACTAGATATTATTAATTGGGTTTTGAATTTAAGCAATAGATAAATGTTGAGATTGGAACTAGTCATTATGATTATTAAATAGTTTTTTTTTTATACTACTTGAATGACGGAACAAGCAGATGGCCCACCTGATGTTAAGCGGTAACCTCTGCCTATGAACAGTGCATTCTCAAATTGGTCACGTCCACCTAGGACGCACCCTATGTGGCATTGCACTGCGCCTGCCACCCTGAGACATAAAGATGAAAAGTCTCATGTGCCTGTAATTTCACCATTCTTAGATTTCTTAGATTGAAACAGAAGCTAATTAAAAAAAAACTCGACTAATTTGCAGAGTTCCATTAAAAATAACGGAACACATAAAACACATAGGCAATTATGTTAAGTACGTCACTATGCAATGACTGGGAGTTTATACCTTCCTACACTACAACCATGTTCATTGTCTATGTATGTAGGATGTAAGGCGCCTCAAACATGTTATGTTTTTTCATTTGGGAAAATTTTCAACACCTCTACGTTACTGTACCCCCGCTACTCTGTTCCTGAAACCGCGCTGAAAGTGCTTGTTAAGTTGTGGACGCGCTGCAAAAGCTGATTTTGCGCTGGCCTGCCAAAATTTGTATGAATACACCTGTATAAACCAACTTAGTGATTACATGCTCAGTGTATAAAACACCTCACAAGCCGCACTAAAGTCGCGTTGGAGACCGCGTTGCCCCGTTCATACAAATGTTGACTAACCAGATGATAATTTTTGTATGGATAGGTGCTGGCGACGGAAAGGGGAGGGGAGACTGCTTATTATCCCGTCACGCACGACGCTTGCAAAGCCGCGGGAAAAGCGCTAGTCATAGAATTAAAGCAGCCATCGTTACGGCGCGCGGCACCGTTCGCAAGTATGGGGCTGATACTTCACAAGTAACTTTCGTGAAGGATACGAACACTGTAAGTTGTCGATACGTGAGCTGACGCTGCTATTATATACTCTACTTGTTATTCTCGAATGGTATCTACAAGTATGGAGTATTCAGACCAAGAAGACCAGGACCAAGAATCGAATTATTTTTTAATAACTTTGGACGATGTATTTGGTCTGAGTCATCAGGGTTGGCCTGCTAGGCATAGTGACCATACGCAAGTGACAATAATTATAGTTTTAACCGTAAATTCACTAATGAGTATCCATAAATCACGAGGTTTCAAGTTGCCTTCTTTTAAGCGCATCCCTCCCCCCACATAGCCTACCGTGTCTTTTGCTTAGAAATGGAACGTAGTTTTTTGCAATTTTTTCCTAGAAATTATTTCCGCTGTTTATTGTCCATAGAACTATGTTTAAATGTTTGGGAATATCATCCGTTAAATGCGGTGCTGTCGGTATTTATTATAAATCTTGAGAAATAACAAATGGTGGTAGGAGCCACACCTGTAAACGTCAAACAATGTTGCCAGTACCCGATAGTGAAAAAGAAACGAATTGAAACTACGTAGTTTAGGCGACGTAGCCTAACGTAGCTTATTACCGGATTCCTGCCCCCTTCCCCACAGCGTCCATAAACCTAAGCAAACGTGGTTTATGGATGCTGAAACAAACTCAAAAACTGTTGTTGGAAGATTTTCCGACACCAGCAATTTACCGCTGACATGCGTCGTTTTCTAAAAGTTTAAAAAACTTTTAAAACTGTTACTGTGAGTTATCATAAAATCATTTATTTCATAGTAATGTCATGTAGGTAGTTATTACAGCGGTTATGGTATCGGAATACACAATTAACAAAATCAATAACTAGTGCTCATTGTGAGTTAGGGCTGCACCATCATCAAAACCGAATAACTTAGCTATTGGCTTAAATTTATGCCTTGTGCCACGAATACACATGCTAGTGGCACGGATTACTGAGATGATGATTCTTGTTACTGTAGTTTTTTTTTTTTTTTTATTCTATTTGGATGATGGAACAAGCAAGAGGCCTACCTGATGTTAAGCGGTAACCTCTGCCTATGAACAGTGCATTACCTCATAGGTCACGTCCACCTAGGACACACCCTATGTGGCATTGCACTGCGCCCGCCACCCTGAGACATAAAGATGAAAAGTCTCATGTGCCTGTAATTTCACCGGCACCCTTACCCTTCAAACCAGAACACAGCAATGCGAGCACTACTGCTTTGCGGCAGAAATAGGTATGGTGGTAGTACTTCCCCGGACGAACTCTTTCACAAAAAAGCTCTACTACTACTTAGTTATTTAAGTGACATAATTTTCAGGCAAAATGAGTAGCTCAACCAGCTCAATTCATCATTTCAGTTTAATAATCATTTATTCTCAAATAAATTACTACAAACGCTACTTTCACCTGTCACCGATTCCGTTTCGGGTCACAGTTACTAAGATGCCAACATGGAGGTATAATCGGTGTAATGGAGTGAGTGCTAAAATAGCATAGAGTGTTCCTTCTTACTCCTATCCTAGAAGATAGCTTGCTATCCCATGTTAGAGTGAAACAAATATATTGTCACACGACAGTCGTTTTTCTGTTCCGTACCCTGAATATTGGCACCATGCATATACATCTTCCTAGGTTTTTACCATGAATGTAGTAGTAATTTGACATTTGGCCTGGTACGGGTTACACAAATAAAAACAGATAGATATATGCTTGTCTCATTCTAACACATGAATACATTCATATAAAAGAATGAGACTGGTATAATCGATACCGTTTCGTTTTAAGCCTTAGTTCCATGCTTTAGTTCATCTTCCTAGGATGCCAAATACTTGTTCTCTGTCACAAAGTCGAGCAAAAATTTAATCGCAAAATGGTAGGTACCTAATAACTGCCATTTTATTCAGCCGCACCAACTGCAGCAACGTTATGTCCAATAATACCCTTCATGGGCTGGTGGTAGACAGAGAATCATTTTTTTTTAGCTTCTTAAATGACGGAACAAGCAGATGGCCCACCTGATGTTAAGCGGTAACCTCTGCCTTTAACAATGCATTACCTCATAGATCACGTCCACCTAGGACGCGCCCTATTTGGCATTGCACTGCGCCTGCCACCCTGAGACAAAAGATGAAAAGTCTCATGTGCCTGTAATTTCACCGGCACCCTTACCCTTCCAACCGGAACACAGCAATGCGAGCACTACTGCTTTGCGGTAGAAATAGGTATGGTGGTAGTACTTCCACGGACGAACACTTACGTATGGAAACACTGAGAACCTCAATTTCTGGTAACATTGTCTGCTGAGGCTACAATTTTGAACATAAAATACAACAGTGAGCGCTAAGCCATTGTATGATATTTGATGTTTTCATCACGTTGTAAAGTTGGCTGCATCCCAAATCCTCACACTGCACAAACTGGAATTGTTTGTTGAAACTATTTTACTGCCGTATCGTATAAATGTTGCATTCCTGTATGTGTGTATAAACTCTGGGTAATAATCTGTTCCTCTTCATAAATTCTTGATACTTAAACCACTGTTATATTCTCATGAGTCTAAAAAGCTCAGGTTGCCAAGAGAAAGGTTTAAAGGATGCCAAACTGAGAAAGTGAACTAATAATCACATCAACAAAAGAGATAACAGGATCAATAAAGTTTAAACCCCTCGACTAAAAACCATTGTAAAGATCCATAGACTAGTAGTTAGTCCCGAACTAACGTAACTTGCCTATCTCAAATATCAGGGTCATAAAGAAACTTATCAATTAAATTGGTATGGCCAACCTACTTGTACTATTTTATGTTTTTAAGTTATTGTCTAACAAATCCCTATAAAACATAGATACCATACATACGAAAGCCCCCTCTAGTTAACACTGCGACTTTCACTTCTGTCTGTCAATATTAAAAAGACTGCAAGGAGATCCAGTATTTATCTACATCTGCACTAATATTATAAAGAGGAAAGATTTGTATTTTTGTGTGTGTGTATGTTTGTAACGAATACTCAAAAACCATACACCCTGAGTGACATAGGCAGGAGGGGGGGATAGAAGGGGGGGGGGGGGATAGAAGGGGGGGGGGGCTGTTTCTCATCCTGAAACTACCAGTGCGAAGCCGGGACGTGTCGCTAGTCAATATATATAGGAAGTAGGAGGTAACTAAGAAAGAGGTTAGATATTTTTTTAAAAAAATTTAATTGTAGTCTTTATTCAGACACATAAAAAACAATTTATACTATTTGTTAAACTTATTAACTCTACTTAGGTTGAGTCGACATCGACAACAGTGTCTTTGCCTTTGATCGGCAAAGGGCTCCCCCTACTTCCTTCACTCCTCCCTTTGCCGTGCTCTTCGGATCCAACCTCGAGACCGACCTTCGGGTCGGTTATCTGTCCAAGTAAATTGTAAATTTAATTGGTAAATTGTATAATTATTCTGCTGTAAATTTTCACTTTATTCTTCTGAATTGCCTTCCTCTGTTTATTTTCTTGTATTTTGGATACCTATTCATTATTGCCGACCATAGATGTAATAAAAAAGCGGCCAAGTGCGAGTCGGACTCGCCCATGAAGGGTTCCGTAGCAGCAAGTAACATAATATAAAAGTTCTTGGATGGATTACGATTAATGACGTATTAAAAAAAAACTACTTACTAGATCTCGTTCAAACCAATTTTGAGTGAAAGTTTACATGGTAATGTACATCATATATTTATTGTAGTTTTATCATTCTCTTATTTTATTCTCGCGCAAACTATTCAGTTTAGAAAAAAATTATATTATAAACCTCAACATCATTTTTAAAGACCTATCCATAGATAGCCCACACGTATAGGTTCGATGAAAAAAAAATTGTTGAGTTTCAGGTCTAAGTATGGGGAACCCCAAAAAATAAAGTTTTTTTTTTCAATTTTTGTGTAAAAATCTTAATGCGGTTCACAGAATACATCTACCTACCAAGTTTCAACAGTATAGCTCTTATAGTTTCGGAAAAAAAAGGCTGTGACATACACGGACAGACAGACAGACAGACAGACATGACGAATTCATAAGAGTTCCTTGTCTTTGACTACGGAACCCTAAAAAGGGGTTATAAGACACTAAATAATTTTATAAAAACATAGCTAAACAGTATACTGTAAAAATTCCTTCTAACCGAGTTCCCTTAGTTATCGGCCAGGTATCATCACGTGACAATGCAATAGAACAGAGCAAAATGCCGAGCAAGCACGAAGGCATCTACTCGGCTGAACTACAGAACGTGGAAATATCGTCTGAAACTATGTTGAATGGAACGATAAAGTGGAACGTCTCTGTTTGTTGTTTGGAAAATACTGGCGCAGTTTGAACGAGCCAGTTAACTAGAAATAAGGAGGCGATTTTGTACCTCGGTTATTTTGACGTGAATACATCTTTAAATTTTGCTTCCATACAGATACAGATAATTTATTGGTAAAATGTTATTTTACAAGTCAATAATGTTATAATGTATAGAGGTACACAATGATTATATATATATATATATATATAAAGAAAAAAAGAAAACAATTTATACGCTAAGTACAGTGCTAGTGAGAGGCAATCCAGAAAACTGATGATAATAATATCAGGGGGATAGAGTTTGGTGTTGCAGCTTAATATATATTAGCTACATCCAAAATTTAATTACGCCAGGCGATAGCCAAAGGATCAAAGAATTTGTTACGTTGAGTGAGAACTGTGACGCATCGCGCGTGGCGGAGGGGGAAACGTCACTTTGATGTCGTTTCGCTGCATCACATAATTTCCGTTTAGTATACATTTTGACTCAGAAAAGCTATGAAGCTATCTAGTTTGTTTAAGACGCTGCGTTAAAATTTTGGAGTCTTTTCGTTACATGCTCACTCACTAAAAAAAAAAAGTAAAGGTTATAAAAGGTTACAAACTTGATGTTAATACAGTAATTAATTGAGGATGTAATCTAAATAAATTATAGACTAGAAACACGATTCGCGAAACTTTTCTCGATAGCTTTATTTTTTGAAATTGGCTCTTCTAAAGCCCTTTTTCCCTTGACTAGAGAAAGTATTAAGCATATTTTTTTTATATTATTCAGTAGGTAATTACATTACTTACATTAATTATAGATAATTTATTTTTATATTTTCTACTTTAGAAGCTAAACGAAGTTTTATCATTTGTCGCTTACGTCAGTTACTTCCGAGTGGCAAAAATCTATACCTCACCTTTTCCCGGGTTCAAGTGAGCAATAGCGCTGTCACTGTCTTACAGCTATTGTTTTCTTGCTAGACTCCGCCCATTCGGTATTTTGACATATCGCCTTAAGTTTCAATCGTCAGCTATCCTTCTTAATTGATATCGAAAAGAATAAGATGAATAAAAAATCAGAGATTATCTTGAGATGCCAAACGAATGTCAGGAGTGGGACCTTCTATTACTGGTTATCCTCATTCACAAAAGTCGTAAAATTGTGTTCCAAATCTTAGATAAAACCAAAGATCGCTGAAAGTACTTAAGGGTGTTTCGAGTAGTCCTCAAGTTGAGGTCAACAACCTTCTTCCTGGTTCCACTTGACATTATTTCCCGACACAGAAAGGTCAATCTTACCTCATAATTTTGGAGAAACACACAGGCTTAAGTAAATAAAGCTTGAAGTAGAACGAAATTAATAAAATATATTTAACTACGTGAATGGTTCGCGTGTGATAACACGGTAGGTGATTGCTAAGCAGATTACGGGCACGCGAGACGCACAAGTACACCCAGCTAGGGGTGTCTTTACTCGAGAACATAAAAAGCCGGACAAGGTTTAGACGCAGACCAAGCAGCAAACTGCTCGAGCTGATTTCCAATGATAAATAAATAACGTCCTTATGCAGCAAAAATAGAAATAAAACAGTATCAAGAGATAATTTACTTTCGCTCATAGCTATCACATCATCATGTATTCGCGAACGCCCTTTTCGTCTGATTCTTTTGAGTTGGATAAGGATAACGTTATTTATTTATCAGTGAAAGACTGCTCAATCATTTCGCAATTTGACTTCACAGCCTCAAAGTTATTATAAAATTCTGGACACCAATTTTGTTCTTTTTGTTGGATTATAAAGGTTTATTGATTTTTGGAATAACACTGTTTTGCTTGCGAATAAAATAATACAAATACAAACTGAGAAACTCATACAAATTCAAAGAAGTGTAACTTTTTGGGTAAAAAGCCGGATATATTTAAAAAAAAACCGTCTTAATTTCACTATGCCAAGCTTTGGACATGATGAGCGGAGAGTACTCTTATCGTACCTTATCTTGCCTTAAACAAGCTACAGCCGAACAAAATATGCAAAGATAACCCAGACAGATTAAAATACAATTTGAATGGAACAAGAATTAAAATGTAAATGCGACGTGATAAAAAGTGTAACATTTATTAGTATGCTGTTGGGCAATGATACGTGTTATCTATGCAACAGGTATACGAGCACTGATGATCTAGTCTAGTGGGAGGGCACCCGACTTCAGAACCTAAATGGCCTAAAATCCTGGTCATGCATCAGATTGGTTTTTCCAGTTATTCATGTGCAAAATATAACGGGCTAAGGAAAACACTATGAGGAAGCCAGCTTATTTTTATATTATAAAAAATACGGTTTATTATTGTTATAATCCCAAAGCTTGAAGAATAGGGTGGATCTATAGAAGGACCCTCGTCTAGATATTGCAATGCAATACTTTTATGGTCACAGTCAAACTATAATCAAACAGTGGACCCAGCTCTAGGTAACTCCAATCTTCATAATCATCAGCCGTCCAGTGCTGGACGAGGCCTACTCCATAAAATGCATTGGGATTTGCGTTAATCACCACGTTTGACTTGCGGATTGGTGATCGCAGTATTAGTGTAATTTACACCAAACAACCACCCTAGTACTCCTTAGTCGGCTTTTACGATATCCATAGAAGGAGATGCAGAGATCTATTCTTATGCCGGATGCACAACAGCAAATGGAACGAATGGATTATTATACAAGATCAATTAACTTTCTTACCAAATATTGTAATCAATCAAACTTGATTTGCACAATCTAAATGAGATATTAACCTACCTACATGTGAGAAAGCGCATTCAATATTTGATTCAATGAGGTTTTCAATTGCACTGCAGGTAACGAATGATCGAGTTTTTACAGAGTTCATTCGAAAGCGCTCACTTTGAAATGTGAAACGTCATTGCAAAGGTCTCGTACGAAAGATCAATTAACTTTCTTACCAGATACTGTAATTAATCAAACTTGATTTGCACAATCTAAATGAGATATTAACCTACCTGCATGTGAGAAAGCGCATTCAATATTCGACTGAATGATGTAATAAATTGCACTGCATGTAACGAGTGATCGAGTTTTTATCGAGTTCGTTCGAAAGCTCTCACTCTGAAATGTCAACGTCATTGCAAAAAGTTCTCGTACGATACCCAGCAGGTATTCATTGAGTACCTGGCCGTATTAAAATTATAAAGGCAGATTGTCGGCGCCTAAACCTGTCTACCGGTATGGATCGCATAATTTAAGACGCTATGTTAAAATTTTGGAGTCGTTTCGTTTCATGCTCACTCAGTAACAGTAAAGGTCACAAACTTGATGTTAATACAGTAATTACTTGAGGATGTAATCTAAATAAATTATAGACTAGAAACACGATTCGCGAAACTTTTCTCGATGGCTTTATTTTTTGAAATTGGCTCTTCTAAAGCTCTTTTTAGGTCCCTCCTTCGACTAGAGAAAGTATTAAGCATATTTTTTTATATTGTTCAGTAGGTAATCACATTACTTACATTAATTATAGATAATTTATTTTTATATTTGCTACTTTAGAAGCTAAACGAAGTTTTATCATTTGTCGCTTACGTCAGTTACTTCCGAGTGGCAAAAATCTATACCTCACCTTTTCCCGGGTTCAAGTGAACAATAGCGCTGTCACTGTCTTACAGCTATTGTTTTCTGGCTAGACTCCGCCCATTCGGTATTTTAACATATCGCCTTAAAAGTGGGTTAAATAGATGACTAAACTCATGAAGCTCGCATGAGCACGTTGCGGCTATCATCCCATACATTAAGAGAGGGCATGCCTCAAAATTACAAATCGTTGATAGAGTGTATTCAGATTAAAAATATGCATGGATCATCCTAATTTCGAGGGATCATTGTATACCAAAAACACGATAGGCCAATATTTTGTCAGTAGAAAAAAACTAAAGTTCAAAGTTTCCCATAACTTTTGGTTAGATTGTGCAGTTCTATTTGGTTCTATTCTATGCTGATAAGACTATTCCATCGTCCAACGCTAATTCGAGTGCTTCGTACCGGTAAACACCGGTAAACAGTCGGCTGCAATCTGTTTTCTACGTGAATGTGCCTATTGAGTACATGCTGGCATTTACAAAATTTGCACGTACGAATACCAAATACCGTTCTCCCAATTAAATTGTCGAGTACAATTTATTCCGCTTTTCATCTTGCGGTGATTGAAATGGGTCTGAAATGGGTTGAATGATGTTTACTAAGGAATTGGTTTGTATCTTTGTATCTGAATATTTAGTTCTTTTTATTTTTTTCTGTCACAACTGAGCCCGACTTTTCAACTCAGACTTGTTTTAAACCAATTAAACAATGTTAAATGCCAGATAAGATCTTCCCACAAGTTTCTCGTCCATCTCTAGGTGCTTCCAACCAATTGTATACCAAGCTCTTCGGGTTATAACTTCAGGAATATTTGGTACGAACGAGCTGCGCTCGGTATATCAAAATAAAATGAAAAAACACACGCAAAAAGTGGTCACCCATCCAAGAACTGTCCTCTCAGACCATTGGCTGGCCTAAATCTGGAAAAATGATTTTTCCCAATGATGAGACCTAGCTAGAAGGATTTTTCGCCTCCAAAAACCCCCATACCTATAGCAGTTTCATCGATTTTTCATTGATTACAAATATGTATAATATAAGTATAAACAAATATTGCTCGTTTACTAGTATAGGATATTGCATTGTGGGTTATAGCATCGATCTAACCGATTCATCCAATTTGCTATTGACCCAAATACACCGCAATATGTTATGACCTGTTCATATTTTATGGATAACAATAAGCCACGTGTCAAAGCCACGATATCTCCCGAATATGTCATCAATTGACAAGACAAAGGAGCCTCTGATTGGGTTCTGAGATTCGGGACGCTGGGACAATAACGTGTCCCATGTCCTACTTATTGGCTTTGTCAATAAACTAATCTGAGGTGAAATTCAATATGTTTTTTCGGGTATTGAATTTGATGAAAAGGATATGTCCAATTTCGTGATTTATAGTATTGGATCTGGTATTTGACAACTTTTATATGATTTGAAAGAAAATCGTACGGCTCTGCTTCTTTATAAAACGCTTGATATATCTACTGTTATGTACTTAGGCCTACAGGAAGTTCCGAAAGCCTCCCCTTGTGCATCATAAATATGTCCAAAAAGAACGTCAAACCTTTTTTCACAAATCTCTTTGTCTCCAATACCCTCCGAGTCAATGCTCCTTTACACAATAATTTCTGGACGATATATCAAAAACAGTCCCCCTGGTTCATCTGTCGTCATCCGGAAACCGATTTCGATGCACAGCGAATTGTGTTAGAAAGAAAGCATCCGTAGATACAATGAAGGATCCTGATACAAAGGCCTGATATGGATCCCTAAATACGTTAAGAGGGGGCCGACATAGGATACGGAAATCCATGTGTGATTTTATTGTTCGTATCTTTGGGATAAAATATGTAGTAGGTGGACGTCGCTCCGTGATAGATGGTCTTTATTTATGTCGATGTAATCAGGAGGATCGAAAGGATATCGCTCTGGTGTTATTTGTCACCGAGATAATTACGATCTTTGATTTGTCCGTGATCGGGAATAGTTGCTCGTTCTTTCGTCATACGTTCGTCTTGTCCTTGTGTACATCATACTCTTTTATTTCTATCCGTGAAAACCTTCAAAGCTTTCTGGTATGTTTATTAATTTGTAAGTCTGTTAATTATAAGCCGTTGGTTTTCCTTTAAATAAATATAAATATAAATAAATATAATGTATCGCCCTTGGTATTGGCAAGATAAAAATACCGCTGACACGATTATTTTTGATTTCTTTAAAGTAAACTATTTATATGTGCATGTATCTTGCATTGTTTGAGCAATCCCAATCTTCTATATATATAAAAGAGAAGTCCACTCACTCACTGACCACTCATCACGAAAGCTCGGAAACTACTGGGCCGAAAGGTCTGAAATTTGGCACAAGCATTTATTAATGGGTGTAGGCGCGCACTAAGAAACGATTTTTGAAAATTCGCACCCTAAGGGGTTGAAAAAGGGTGTTAAAGTTTGTATGAAAGTCTACGCGTCGACGAAGTCGCGAGCGAGTCAGCTAGTAATATCATATATGTATGTCAAAGTTAAGATATTTGAATGTTTGAATGTTTAGAGGTTTGTATGATAGTTACACAATCCAGCCGGAATGGCTGAACCGATTTCGATATTTGGTACACAGAGAGATTATTCATTCATTCATTCAATTTATTTATTTCAGACATTGTCCATATTTTGTTAGTTGCGCTTATAATAATGTTAGTAGGGAGGCAAATTTACAATTTAAAAATTAAATAAAAACATTTTTAGCAAACCCAACATGCAGGCGCATCCAGTGGTTCGCTATAGGACAGTCCCACCTGTCCGACACCACGTTCACGATGCTGTTCGGGCTTCCACTGACCCTTCCCGTCATTGACGCACACCTCTTGCGCATGATGCTATGGAAGCCATCAACTCTGCTTTCCGCAAACATGCCAGAGGCATTAAGACCTGGATTGAGCCTTTAGTCAACTTTTTATCCTGTGAAAACGTGAGCTAAGCCGCGGGCAGATACTAGTATGTACAAAATATGTAAGGTGCAGCTAGGATCCAAAGCTCTTTGCTATAACATAAGCAGCCTTCCAGTGTTTTTAACAGTCTCCCATGATATAGGTAGGTCCCTACTTTTTTTTTTTTACTGTTCGGTCTGGTTTTTATATTCAAAATCATAATTAACCCAAAAAGTAGGAATAGCGTTGGTAGGATTATAGAGCTTGAAAGTTACGAGTTAAGAATTCATGGAATCATGGTAGCTCTTCGCAATAAAATTAATTGCCTTCCAATATCTCCAATGTCGCAATATCTTATCAGACAAATTCATAGTATATGCCACACAGTTTTTTAACCTTTTCAGTCTGAATAAAAATTCTTTACCAAAATCATTACCAACCCACAAAGTAAAGTCAATAGAATATCACGCTCCAGGCAACGGGTAGCGATTGTGATCTCCGACTCTCCAATATCAGTAATGGAGGCGACAGAGTTCGACCCGCTCGATTTTCCGAATCGTTTGCCGCCGCATGTGATAACGAGAAATGTAGCAACTATCGTTTTATCATCGGAGGAGCTTTCGATGATTTAGCCAGCAAGAAAAGTAATAATATTAGAGAGGAAACGCACTTAATTTGTGAATTACCCGCGCCCACATAACTAGCTCTGAGGCTGTAGACAAAGTAACATTCTATTAGCGATGTCGCTAGTAGAAAAGCGAACAATGTATGAAATTAACGTAAGGTGTTGAAATATCACGTGGTCTATTGTATTGTATTACGACTTAGAAATGGAATCGCTTCGAAGCGAACGCCATTTGGCTAGGCCGGCTGGTGACATTCCACATTCAACATTTAAATCAGTTTAAGTCCCTAGGGATTAAAGAGCTATTTTAGTCCCTGTTTACGATGATTAAACTAGCTCTTTTTGAATTGATGTTATAAAAAATACATTTTAATATTATTATATTTTTTTTTAGTAAAACTGAGATATTGCTATTTTGTAATTAGTTTTTACTAAAAATGAAACACTCTATCACTGACATCAGTTCCTCAAAGTTTTGTATGGTAAACGGTTTTGTATCATCCAACTTATAACGTCGTTCATTAGTTTGTCGGGTCCGGGTTCTTGTTTACCCTATGTAAGGTCAATAACTAGGAATATAGGTAGTTTGAAGTATGGTGACAAAACGTCCAAACTATAGAAGCGAAAGGGGACGAGCTAATCACATCACCGTGAACGGTGTTGAGTTTAGTTTCGATTGTACGTACTTACATCTTCTTCTTCTTCCATTCTTATAATGGTTTCTGAGGAGTGCTCCAAACAATTTTGTCAAGTGATATAATTAATTATATTTTTTATAGTCAAGTCGTCAAGAGTCGCCGTCAAGTCATAACCCAGTTTAAATAGTGGCAGAAAAACCACTTAATTTGGCTGATCTACGACAGTTGATATGTCTGTAAGACATAGACATTATTATTTCACATTTAAGGCATGCTCTAGTTGTTTTCTCCAGTACTTACCAGGATAGTTTTCTGCTCGGGGGCGCTGTCATTCCTGTTGTGTCTGTAACAAAAGAAAATGTTCGCTGTTATAACGGAGTACCCCAGGGGAGAGTTTTAGATCTGTTGTTGTTTATAATTTACAAGAACGTTGGTTTTACTTTTCTTTTTATTTAATAGAACTAGGTCATATGATGTCACATCAGTCGTTATGTATGAGAAACGTAAATAAACACGCGAGTATACTATAATATGACTATCTTAAGATGACTGTTTATTTAGGAATCATCATCATCACAGCCTTTAGACGTCCACTGCTTCCGCCATAGAACACAATGGGGGGAATTTGCCATAATCACCACGCTTGACAGACGGATTGGTGATCGCAGTATTGCTGTTTAGTACTCACTGTACTCAGCTGTATGCTATTGCCCATCCCCTGGTGTAATAATATATATAATAATAGTACTTGTTTATGAATATTATTGTATAAAGAGATAATTACAGCATACATAAGCTACAGAAGTTTGGACTTAACTAACGAGACAATAATTTATGAGTATTTTCAGCGTCTTATCATATATTCTGCCAAATCTCTCAAAACCGACAAATATTTTGCCGATCAGAACATCGTTTTTAGAATTTCGAAAGACTCTTTTCCTTTTCTTATTGAATCTAGAAAGCTTGTTAACCTGTTAAGCCTGTTAAAGACTGTGTATAGTATACCTAATTTATACCATAAATGCGAGAGGTTGCAAGTAAACATGGCAATAAGATGTAGGCGAAACATTAAGCTAGAAGCACCTTACAAGTCATGACATCATCAAGACAAACAGCGCGTTAGCTCTAAAACACAGTCTAGTCTAAGCAGTTAGCTCATTCTGTGCATTGCTCGGTTGATTTTCGCCTGCACCTAGGGAAACAAATGCTATCCTGCTAGTGCAAAAGACGAATAACAAAACTCTATCTATTCCTGAGGGACGTACTCTCCACTTTCGCAGTACAGTAACTATCTAACCAGGCTAGGGCCGGTAGAACAAAGCGGATAGGATAATATTGGTTGATTTTACACAGATCTTTGACTTTGGTGTCAACTGGACCGGAGGCAGTTGTGATATCAATAGCGGCACTAACGCACAAATTAGTGAACTATCTACACGCACATCACCTATCTCTAATGTCTGTAGTCTGTAGGTTAGCAAACAGGTTCTCAACTCAGACTATGTTCTACCTACAGTCTCCGCGAACAAAAGATTCCAATTAATCAAGTTACGGGTATAAAGGAAGAAAAATGTTTCGTCGAGTATGTTGTCTAACTAAAGTACGATAGTTTTTGTAAGACTCCATTGTGCGAGAAAAATAAGGGCTTTTGAAGTTTTCTTTTGGAATTTGTCAAGAATACTGTGAGTATTGGTGCGATAGAGAATAGACATAATCTTAATATAAAATATACACATCTTTTAAAATTTTAAAAAAATGTGTTATATTCATCATCATTAACCTACTGCAGTCCACTGCTGGACATAGGTCTCTCCCATGGCACGCCACTGAGCCCGGTCGTCGGTTCTCCTCATCCAGTGAACAAAAAAATGTTTAGTTGGTAGCAACTGCATGTCAAAGTTGTCTGGTACCTCTGGATATAGGATTATCCACAGGTTAACTGTCCAAGCTCCAGACTGGGAATATCCCATTAGTTCATTAACTGGAATACCCATGTTCAGAAGATCAGAAAAATACAACTGCTGTTATTTATAAAATTGTGAAAACGGTGTAAGTGGTACTGCAAAGTCTGCATGAATTATAAAAGTATATCCCCTCGTCCACATCCCCAGAAAGTATAGGAATTGTATCGGCTCGCAGCCCACATAGCTATGGACATCGAACCTGTTAAGGACTGAGGTAAAGCATTTTGGTTTATCTAATCGTAAGAGAGACAAATGTTAGTAAGTTAGACATGACGCAATTTTATATAACAATTATGATATCATTTTTATTTTAGACAGTCTTACCTGTTGCTAACTAAAGAATAAAGATAGAATACTAGTAGATTCAACGTTTATACAACAACGAGGATAAATAGTGGTTTTAGCTTAGCATAAGACGTATAAAATAAGGTAACGGTCTCTTATTGCAACGAATAAGCATGTTTATACTCTTATAATTTCTGTTATTACTGCAGCCGGTAATACAGGTTTCACATTCATAAAGATTACTATGAAACCAAGAATAATTATGCACTCTCGCAGTTGAAAGATATTTTAATGAGTGTGTAAACGTTGATGTAGATTGTTGATGAACCATAGGGCGGCGGGTAATGAGTTGAACAGTTGCCAGCCATTTAAATCGTAATAAGTCCGAGTGTGGTAATATTATTGGGCGAAATCCTTCCTGATTTAGCTAATAGGGTACTTAAGATATTCCAAATATATAATGTTACAGGATTTTAACCATAAATAAACACAATATTAAGGTACTTTTGAACCCTATACAGTACAAAACACACAAGTTTTTTTTTTTAACTGACCATATTGAACCATACTGAAAACTTAAGTATTTGTAAATCCTACTATAACTCTCAGTTGAACGTCGTCTGTCTGTACATAGCCGCTAGAAAACAGCGCTAACGATTTTGATGATAACACCGAACATCGGTGATATGCTTTTCGGGAAAGAGAAAACGATCTAAGTCCAACAACTGTTTTTTTTACATCTAGCTTTTGATTAAAGTACGCGAAGTAAGTCGTGCAATATTCCAAAGTAAACTAACAACTAACGAACGAAGTGTCGCAACTCGTAACTAACGAACACACCCATAAAACATTGCAAATGTTTGCGTACATACGGTAATCACGCCAGTGTTGTATTAGTAATTACTGAGAGCATGCAAATTGCGATGAAGAGAGACAGGGGAATTATGCGAGGACGCGTGCAAGTCTGCCTGAAATGGAATAAAAAGGGCGGTCAAGTGGTCTAGGCTTCGAGTTCTGTAAGAAAACTGAATAGTTGACTATACATTGATATGTCGATGCAGCGATGTCATATGGAGAAAAGTTCTGGGCATGGTAACTGATGTATAAATCATACAGTGTAGTAAATTGCGATGCCTTTGCACTGACGAGACGCGTGCAAGCTTTCCTGGATTGGAATAAAAAAGAGTCAAGAGTCAAGTTAAAGTTTTGTTAGAGTTCTGTGATATTATATATATTTTATTATGTTTTTTTTCTATAAAAGCCTTTATAAAATTAGTGATCGTAACCGTGTGCTGATCAAAATGAGCCTAAACACGGCCAGTCTACTATTATTGCTCGAGGAGTTCCGTTTTTCACCTTCTGTCTCCAACATCAAGATCAGCTCGCTGTCACCATAATATTGCATTGTCATCGGAAATTGACTGGTATGCAAAATATCACCTCAATCGGTTGAGGGTAACTGCTTTAAAATTCAGTTGCAAGATTCCACCCGGAAAAACATAAATACATTGCAAGCTAATTAAAAGCTTGTAAAAACAGCAAATTATGACGATATAGTGATGACTTATGGAGCAGAGTTTTGGGCGGTAGCAACAGGGTAATCATGTCTATGTAGTTAGTCATTACTGAGAGCATGCAAATTGCGATGCAGAGACACAACATTATGCGAAGGCACGCGCAAGTGTACCTGCAGTGGAATAAAATGCGGTCAAGTGGGAGTCTTGTTTCAGAGTTCTATGCACAGACTTTTTCAAAGCAGACTTTACAGTATTCATCCAATAGTGTATACCATAATGCAACGGTCGGAATTACGGAGAAGAGTGTTATGCTAGGTTTTGTAGCTCCAAGAAAAATGGTGCGCAAAGCTCAAAGCTCATATGTCGCGGCCTACAAATCGCGGATTGATAGAATACTTAACTTAGTCACATTAAGCGATCTTACGATTAGCTTGGTATATAAGCCAATAACGTGTTTTCTGGGTGAATGTCTTCCAAAAATAAAGTGCGGAACTCTGAAGCCAAGTGGCGAAAGCTAATGCCAAGACCTGCTGTCGACAGGTTCTTACGTCGAAATAGCTTCTCAATTTTCAATGTCACGTTCGCAAACAAAACGAAAAACAAGTGTTTTCAAATGAGTTTATTAAAGACATGTCGATGAATTTTGAGCTTAATTATGAGATGTATTCTCCGATTATTTTATTTTCTTTGAAAACATGAGTCTTAGTAGTTATATAGGAGTAGAACCACTTTTGGTTGTTAGTACCTACTTTGCTTATTTATTTTTCTTTTTTATGATTTTATTACCTACTGTTTATTACATTTTCTTACTAAACAGTAAGAAAATGTAATAAACAGTAACAGTTGTTTCGTGTGATAAAACAGTCATACCAGCCAACCTTTATTAAGAAATAAAACCTAACAAAAAGTTGATTCTGTTGAGTTCTCTTTTCTCTCTAAATATAACGGGATATTTTTTATGATTTTATTACCTACTGTTTATTACATTTTCTTACTGTTTTTGTTTCGTTTGATAAAACAGTCATACCAGCCAACCTTTATTAAGAAATAAAACCTAACAAAAAGTTGATTCTGTTGAGTTCTCTTTTCTCTCTAAATTTAACGGGATATAATTTTTATTCCCAACTGAAACTACGGCAACAAATGAAAACTACCACAAACAAATGAGCCACAACTAAATCTGTACCTTTTACAAGGGAAAATTAGAAAAATTCCCGCGAGAGCGATGCGGTCGGTCTGCAGTGATTAAATTAAATTGTTACGAGATAGTACGAAGGAATACCTAAGATAATGTTTTCAGTTTAGCTTTAGCCGGACTCTTTTCAAAAGCTTCATTGGAATTCACTTGTCCGTCAGTGCTTTCTTCGCGCTGCTGCCTCACTGATATACAATTGAGCTGAAATACAGAATTATGATATGCAAGTGTTAGGATAGGCTGAAAAAAAAAAACTTACAACTTCAAAATACATTTATTGGTAGGTATAATTTAATGTAAGAGTCTCACAAACATCCAACGTGGTGGTACTTTTAAATATGACATTTCACATATCAATCATATTGGAATACAATCACAATCTAACACGGCCATACTGACAGGACTTCGCTCTCGAAGTACACAAATCAAAATAATCTCAGTGATCTCAAAGCAATGCAAGCAATTTCAGAAAAAGTGTGCAAAAACAATTTATTAATGAAAATGCTGAAGCCTTTTTAAAAATTTAACTCAAAATCTTTTTGGTTTTTGAGTATCCGACTTTTGAGAGGTTTTACCGGTTTTCTGTATTTGCACATCTCTACTCTCAGCGAAATAATGTTACACGATTTTTTGCGTTTAAGCGTCCCTGGGAAGCGATGATGATGATTTTCAGTAATGAAATCAAATGTTATGTGTTCCAATCTTGATTCTGAGTGTATTCTTGTCAGGAGATGTTTTCGTTGAATTGTTGATGAGCTCGGAAATGCTTAAGAAACTTCGACGGATAAATAACTTGGAATTCGTCGGGATATATATAAAGTAATTTGATGTTAGTTTTGGAGGCTTCGAAAGTAAGAAACTTTGATTTCAGGGCGAAAATAAATTTGATGAGCCCACTCAGTCCAGTCGAGAGTAGGTACCTATATGAGTCCCAAGAAATAGTAGGTGTTTTTTTATAAAAAAATTATACTGCTTGAATGACGGAACAAGCTGATGGCCCACCTGATGTTAAGCGGTAACCTCTGCCTATGAACAGTGCATTACCTCATAGGACACGTCCACCTAGGACGCGTCCTATGTGGAATTGCACTGCGCCCGCCACCCTGAGACATAAAGATGAAAGTCTCATGTGCCTGTAATTTCACCGGCACCCTTACCCTTCAAACCGGAACACAGCAATGCGAGCACTACTGCTTTGCGGCAGAAATAGGCATGGTGGTGGTACTTCCCCGGACGAACTCTTTCACAAAATAGCTCTACTACTACTAAAGTTATGTGCTAACTGAAGTGAATATGCTTTTATTTGCTTCTTCTATGCCTAAACATCACTCCGTGCAGTAGAAACTATACCATATAATATCTACATAATACCTACTAGGCTGATGACAAAAGCTTAAATCTTGAGAATACTATCTTAAGGCGCTATAGGTTCAAGGAACATTTTTGTATGACGCGAAGAAGGCGAGCGCACGCCCTGATACCGTGTTTTTATGTATAAAAAAATTATATACAAATGTCGTTCAAAGTTTTGTTTAATTTTGTTGATGAATTCACTAACTCAAATAATAACTAACATGTAACCAAATGTTTCAAAAATTATAACGTGAGAGAAGTGAGTGAAAAACATCATTTAAATTTTAAAAAGGAGGTATCTTTGTTATTTTTTTTTATCAAGTGAATTAATTCAAATATTGTATTCAATTATTGATTTCACTAGATAAAAAGCTCAAGAATATCATATATTTTTTTCTTCACAGAAAACTATGAAAATTCTTATCAAAAACTTTAAAATTCTAGAGACATTTGAGAACCTATCGCGCCTTAAGAATTCTGCAAACATGGCTCAATCACCTTATCAAAAAAACTAATCTTCCATATAAGTTTATAGCTCTTCTCTGTCCAAAGGACGTCTGGAAAAGATCACTTTTAAGCGATTAGACTGCTCATTACCTTATGCTACTACGCCACACTACATTTAGTTTTATTTTATTGATGTGTGTAATTATTTACTATTTTGTAAGGTGTGTCGCGACGCGGAGAGGTGTCCATTGAACGCCTTGTTGTACAGGGTAGAGTTGAGGGCACACGAGCACGGGGCAGATCGCCCATGAGATGGGCTGACCAAATCAAGGCAGCTTTGGACGGTCCTCTGCATGAATGCACCAGGAAAGCTGCGGTGCGAGATGAGTGGCGAAGGATTGTGTAGCGAGTCGCAGTCCCTGAAGAGACGACCACGACCACTCTGCCAAGAGTGTAACGACGAAGAAGAAGAAGAAGAAGAAGAAGAAGGTAAGTAAAGCACTTATTTACAATCAATTATTATATCAATAATAATTTATTGTGTTTGAAGTATTTGTAAATGTATAGAGATGAAAACACAGTAATGGGATTAATTCAAACTACTAAGCCCAACAACTGGAACACTAAAAAGTTCATCCAACCCTTTTAAAACAGAAAACTTTAAACAACATCAAACAATTCCCTTTAATTACATTTAAATCTCCTAAATACCTAATCGAGTGAACTTAGCGAAATCCGGGATAACCCGGACCGTGTCCGGGACTCGAACCGGCCGGACACGGGACTAATGTCGTGGCCGGTCGGACAAATAGAACGCGGGTTTAAACCCTGATTAACTAAGCCAATGTTTAGATCCTGCTTTGTTATGCACCCCTGGTAGATCGGATGATTTGTTTACTTTACTGAACAGGTATAAAATGTATTGAGAACAAAGAAACTGAAAATTTGTAGTAGGTAAATTTGTCTTGTATTTTCTGTTGAAGGAGAAATGCCAGAAAACATGGAAGAAAATTCAGGAAATAACTTGTAAATGACATGAAATTAAAAACGTTTACATACTTGAAAAACAAACAGAAACTAACTAACAGAAGAAAAGTAGAAAGGTGGGATACAGGAAATAAACAGGTCAAAATCAATTATTTGCTTACTAAAGTGGATACCACAAATAGGTACAATTAACATAGTTGAGATATTTACTAGATCAAAAATATTATATAAGTATCTAATAATCTATAATAGGTATTTATACATACCTATTTTATAATTTGTTTAAAATTAAATCAAACTTGATATTGCTTCTTTTTTTCGAATAAACCCTTTTGAGGGAATTAAGTGGTGTTATGTGATTTAAACAATAATAAAACTAAAATCTAGATTTTGAATTCAAAAAGAAATAAAACATACTTTTATATTTATTTAATTTGAAAAACTAAGTCAACGATTTGTTATATTGGGTACGATAACACGAGGCACGTCACATTCGTACTACCAATAAAGTATGACATTGTCTCGCGTACATTTTACCGTCACAAAATACGGAATTTTTTAGGCGTGATTTATATGACAGCTGTCACAGGAATCAAGCTAACTGACAGAGTTAGCGGCTAAGCTACCTCAAGGATTTAAAACCGCCATTTTTGAAAGAAAATTCCTCATTTTTATTAAATTAAATTTTAATGTGTTTTTTCGAGCTATTTCGTGTAAATTTGGTGGCATTTTAACCGGTGTAACTTGGATAAATAGCACATGTGTGATGTAGTGAAATTTCAATGTATTGCGTGTCTTTTCGAATTGGTGGATTTTCCCTATAAAATGTCTGTTTTTCTGCCACCATTTAAATTGGGTTATGTCTTGACGGAGGCTATATAAACTTTCGAGAGACTCTCGAAACGGGTCGAAACTATGTCGGTGCTTACATCGATTTAACGGTACGTGAAAATTTCCCGTTTTTATAAAATAATTGACGGAGACTCTTGATAACTTGACCAATTTTATTAAAAATTAATATCACTTGACATTGGCGAAATTGTTTGGAGCACGAACACCCCTAAGAAGCCATTATAAGAAGAAGAAGAAGTACTATGACGATCTCTGTGGCGCGGCCGGAGAAGATTGGCCTGCGACGCAGGAGGTTGCGGGTTCAATTCCCGCTTCGGAACAAATATTTGTGCGATCGCAGATTTTTTCAGGGCGTTCTGGGTATTTTCTATGTATAATAAAAAATATCAATCTATGTAATGTATTGTATTAAGTATATCAGTTATCTGGTACCTATAACACAAGCTCTGCTTAGCTTGGGGCTAGATAATGTTGTGTGAACTGTCCAGCATTATTTATTTATTTATTTACTAGAGTCAAATTGGTCATGATAAAACATTTTCGCAGTGACCAACACAGCTCCTAATTTCTTGCATCACGACATCCTTTGTTATAACGTTAAGCACCAGAATAATTCATAGAGTCTGATGAAGAGTCCTCAGGATGTACGTAATCTGCGATACGGGCGGTTTAATGGGATGAATTAGGACCAGTCGACTGACGGTGGTATCAGGCCCCTTGTGTGCACTTGTATACGTACGTAGGCACAATAATATAATGATTCAGATACTTGATTCTGTTACTGAAATAATAATAATAATGCTGGAGAGTTCACACAACAATATCTAGCCCCAAGCTAAGCAGAGCTTGTGTTATGGGTACTAGTTAACTGATATACTTAATACAATACATTACATAGATAGATATTTTGTATTATATACCCAGAACACCCTAAACAAATATCTTCAGCAAATATTTGTTCTGAGGCGGGAAACAAACCCGCAACCTCCTGTGACGCAGGCAAACCTTCACCTGACGCGCCACAGTGGACTTCTGAGAAATGGCGTAGTTTTTTTTTTTTTTTTAATTCTAATGAATGACGGAACAAGCCGATGCCCACCTGATGTTAAGCGGTAACCTCTGCCTATGAACAGTGCATTACCTCATAGGACACGTTCATCTAGGACGCAACCTATGTGGCATTGCAATGCGCCCGCCACCCTGCGACATAAAGATGAAAAGTCTCATGTGCCTGTAATTTCACCGGCACCCTTACCCTTCAAACCGGAACACAGCAATGCGAGCACTACTGCTTTGCGGCAGAAATAGGTATGGTGGTAGTACTTCCCCGGACGAACTCTTTCACAAAAAAGCTCTACTACTACTAGTTTGGAGTGAAAACAGCGAGGAGTATGTACTTTAGACAGTTTAAAGGTAATTCTGACATCCACTAATAATTATGCAAAGTCAGCAGCTTGAATTAGTTACCTCGTGATGTTAGATTGAATTAAAGTACTTACTTCAAATGAAAAGTGTAATTATTGATATTTTTTAGGGTAACGTACCCAAGGGGTGCCAACGGGACCTAAGCCTACCTCGTCCGTCTGTCTGTAAATTCGATCACAGGCATATTATCTTACCGGAACAAATATTTGCAGATCATATAAACATTTGTCCCACAGCGGGAATCGAACCTGCAACCTCTCACATCTCAGGCTACTCGCCCGCCGCGCCACAGAAGTCATCGATGAGTTATTAAGTAAGTATCTATACTCAAGTGAGTATCTAAGGCTCAACGCATCAGTATTACCATTCAGCGTGGCATTGCAGCCAGCATCTTAGGGACGTTTCCGTCTGGTAGTGATTTGGATCTGTTGTGCTACCTTTAGATCGTTAGCAGCGATTTTCAGGAGGCACAACTGTTTCTTATGTATTTTTTTTTACATTTTGACATGCCTTGTATTAGTTGTAAATAAATGTATTTTTTAGTATATACATGAACATGACTATAGTAAAAAATAAATTTTAGAAACCTCACGATAGCTTCCAGGGACAATGAATGAATGGATGAATGGGATCCCAGCCATTATCTACAATCAAACTATGCATTATTTAGCTCTATTGAATGAGTCCCGTTAACTTCGATGCAACGGTACAGTCAGCGGATTTCCTGGGTTCAGTTCTCAGGCAAGACCGGAATTTTAAGAGATGTTACTGCTAAGATGGCTGTGTTAATGGGAAGCTGGTGAAATACACAGCTAAAGCTTATTCTTGAGATGTCTTTTTTTTAATACAACTTGGCATGACGGAACAAGCAGATGGCCCACCTGATGTTAAGCGGTACCCTCTGTCGATGAACAACGCATTACCGCATAGGTCACATCCACCTAGGACGCGCCCTATGCGGCATTGCACTGCGCCCGCCACCCTGAGTCATAAAGATGGAAAGTCTCATGTGCCTGTAATTTCATCGGCACCCATACCCTTCAAACCGAAACACAGCAATGCGAGCACTACAACTTTGCGGCAGAAATAGTTATGGTGGTAGTAATTATCACAATTTGTAATGGGTTTGATTCTCAGGCAAGTAGGAATTTTTAACGGCAAAGCTGTTAAAATTCACATTGAAAAGTTACCTGGAAATGTTTGTTTAGAACCAAGGAATTCGAAGTTTCTGATTCTCGGAACTGAGACCCATAAATAATAAATAAATAATAAATAAATAATGCTGGACAAGTTCACACAACATTATCTAGCCCCAAGCTAAGCCAGAGCTTGTGTTATGGGTACTAGATAACTGATATACTTAATATAATATATTACATTGATAGATATTTTTTATTATGCATAGAAAACACCCATAGAACACCCTGAACAAATATCTGCAGAACGCACAAATATTTGTTCCGAGGCAGGAATCGAACCCACAACCTCCTGCGCCGCAGGCGAACCACCGCCAGCCGCGCCACAGAGGTCGTCAAAGTTCATAGAAGAACATAACTCCCAGAACTAGTAGGTTGAAGTGGCATTGGTCATGCCAAATAGCTCACCGAACCAGGGTTAGCAGTAGAGTTGTTAAAGATAAACATATAATGTCATATATAAAAGGTCTTCACAAAGGTCGTCACTTTCCAACAGGTGAGATCGTGGTCAAACAAAGGAAAAAAAAAAAAGTCTTAAAATAAGTAGGTAAGTTTTAATTATGTTCTACCTTAACTAGGATGCAAATTTCAAAGATACAAAAGCATGTTAAAATTAAATACAAATCATCAATTTAAAATTAAAATCATAATCAACATTTTTTTATGTAGCCCTTAAATCACAAAGTTTCCTCCATAAATTAATGAATATTGTAATAACATTTACTTATCAATAATTGTTTCAAATTAGTTGTTCGTAAAAGAGTTTGTCCGGGAAAGTAATACCTACTTACCTTACATATTTCTGCCGCAAAGCAATAATGCACGCATTGCATTGCTGTGTTCCGGTTTGAAGGTGCCGGTGAAATTACATGCACATGATGAGTCTTTTTATATTTATGTCCCAGGGTGGCGGGCGCAGTGCAATGCAACGTAGATCGCGTTCTAGGTGGACGTAATAAAGCAGGTAATTAAAGGCAGAGGTTACCGCTAATATCAGGTGGGCCATCATTAATTTAAATAAAACTCATTAATTTATTTTAAGACCGAATTTACATACATACATACACACACACCTTTTTTCCCGAAAGGGTACACAGAGCCTCAATGGTATATAAAGGTTTCTGGGTGGGACGTCGAACCGTTAGACACAGAATAGGACCATTGATTAGCCCGATGACATTGTAACGGTTGCTAAAAGTTGGTGGATGGAGGCAGCAATGGACGTAGACTAGATGATGATGATATGTCAAAAGCATAATGTGAACAAACATAGTACGACAATAACAGACAAAATACTCTCTGTGTAAATCCCATTAAAAGACTTTGAATCTACAAAACTACCAAAAATACTGGCTTTTTAACACCATAGACTAAAAATAAAGCGATGAAATGCGGACAGTAACGGTGGAATCCAAAAATTGGTGGCTTTGGACCGGCTCCAAACGGTGTGGCAATGCAGTTAGTGTTCCTGTCAAAAAGGCTTTTCTCTTTTAAAGGCTCCCTCACACATAGGCACGTTATCAATGGTCGATATTATCGCACGCGTTATTGTGATACCTGTAATTTAGTACATTTGTATTAGGACGCATGCGATGTCACGTGCTGCTGCGATAATGAGGGCTTTATAGAGTAAAAAAGTAGGTTCAGCTGGCTCGATAGAGGCTGCTGACTCAAAATCCACTTTCAAAAATTATTAGCTGGTCTGTTTTTCTTGTTTCTCAAATTCAAATTCAAATTCAAAATCTTTATTAATTTAATAATTCTTTCAGGCTTATTGAGAAATGCACTAAACCTAAACAATAAGCCCATATTAACATACATATAAAAACACTTTTTTAACACATGTGTGATCGCCAGCGCGTCGCGGCCCGGGGATCACGTGACAAGTGGCCCTTGAACCGCCGGAAGTTCACCCCTTTCGGCCAGAAGTCAGGGCTCAAGTAAGTCTTCAAACTTTCCGTAAAGTCACTGTGTCTCAAAGTAAAGTAAAACAGTTTCTTCATAGTGAAGCGCCATCTATTTCCAACATTGAAGTAATATTTCGATACGGCCGTGAAAACCTCATTAAGCCTCATTACGAAGCGAAAGAAGTGGGACGGTTGCTTTCTTCTGTCCTCCGATATAGCGATAAACATACCTGCGTTAATAACGCTTGTAGGACGCTATTTGGGTTCTACCGACAGACACAAAACGGTGTTTGATATTCTATTGAATAGTAGTAGATTTTAAATTTTTCAACGAACATCGTTTTTAGGGTTCCTTACCCAAAGGGTAAAACGGGACCCTATTACTAAGGCTTGGCTGTCCATCTGTCTGTCTGTTTGTCCGTCTGTCACCAGGCTGTATCTCATGAACCGTGATAGTTAGACAGTTGAAATTTTCACAGATGATGTATATCTGTTTTCGTTTTTTTTGCCGTTTTTATAGATAATGGTACTGAAACTTTCGTGCGTGAGTCTTACTCGCACTTGGCCGGTTTTTTATTATAGATATGGATGTATCATCAGACGAAGATTTTTTATTATTTACGTTGGAAATATCGTAAAATAAAAACGCGGCTGATTGGCAAAGATGTGAGTCGTATTATCGCAATAACGCATACGATAATATCGACCGTTATAACGCACCTGTGTGGTGTAGCCTTAAATGTGTCACTGGCAAGGTTTATGTACGGGGTAAGGTAGGATTGCGGCGTCCAGTTTCTGAACTTGCGGACTATATTATTGCAGGAAATGTGGTCTGGCTTATTATAAAGGTCTGTGTTTGTGTACCTAGCTTTACCAGTGGTTTATCTCGCACTAGTTAATTTATTTTATGCTATTTTATTAGTAGGTGTGTAAGATATGACATTATCCATGAAATGTATATTGTATTAAATATATCAGTTATCTAGTACCCATAACACAAGCTCTGCTTAGCTTGGGGCTAGATAATGTAGTGTGAACAAAAAAAAATACTTTGTTAAATATTTCACGACCGACTAACCTTCACACTGTTTTACCCAAATTAAAATCTTTTCCTACGATTATGGTTGCATTTTGAGCTTTAACTGTATGAAAACTTCCTCCCTGTGAACATATGGAATTTAATTACTTTCTTATTTAATTGATTTAGGCCCCTGTAAATTATCATGACATTTTCATCATAAACATCCTTTATACAGCAAAGAAAGCAATTGGGAATTTGCCATAATCAGCACGCTTGGCAGACGGATTGATGGTCTCAGTATTGGTGTTGATTACTCAGGTGGATGCTGATGCATCCCTGTTGTAATCCCTTAGTCAGCTTTTACGACATCCATGAGAAGAGACGGAGCTATTCTTAGGTTGGATATGATACTCAGAAGTCTCGGAACGCACTAATTTTCACTCAAACAAGTAATTAAATTTGTAAAAATTAAAAAACCCTACGCAATGAAACAGCTGAACCAATTTTGATCAAACAAAGCTAAGAACACTACCGACAAATTACACCTTTCAAACAAAAAAAAAACAAAACGAAATCGGTTCATCCGTTCGGGAGCTACGATGGTACAGACATACCCACACCCACAAACACACAGACACGTCAAACTTATAACACTCCTTCGTTTTTCGTCGGGGGTTAAAAAGTACTCAAATTACAATATCTTGTTTGTTTTTCCAAGAGAATCGCTTGCACGTTATGTAACTAATCATACGTGCTGACTGATGATTCGTTTACTTCACAAACATATTTAAGGTTAACAATGTTGCACAGTACAAGAAATCTAGCAAGTAAAACATGCTAGGAATAACAAAATAAATAAACAACATGAAATTATTCAATATATACAAATTATATACTTAATGTTACTACTAAGTATCGCTCTGTTGCTGAGGTCTACCCACATCGTTCCGTTTCGCGGAAACACATAATAATTTAATCGAGCTTGAAGATAGGAGAATTTGAAATGTCTGTAAGAAACAAATAAAACAATAGAAATTGAGTGGAGCGTCGTGACCACCGTATGAGGGTCATGACCCCCGTAGAAGGATTGTGACCACCGTACGAGGGTCATAGTTCCAGTAGAAGCGTCGTGACCACCGTATGAGGGTCATGACCCCCGTAGAAGGATTGTGACCACCGTACGAGGGTCATAGTTCCAGTAGAAGCGTCGTGACCACCGTATGAGGGTCATGACCCCCGTAGAAGGATTGTGACCACCGTACGAGGGTCATAGTTCCAGTAGAAGCGTCGTGACCACCGTATGAGGGTCATGACCCCCGTAGGAGGGTCGCGGGTATAAAACTGGTGACGAGCGGATGGGAGAGAGTTTTTATTTCGAGAAGCCAGAGAGGTCGGAGCTTGGAGAATCATTGGTAAGTCAATTGTTTTTATAACTTTAGTAATGTTGTGTCTTATTGAATAAATTGATGGCTTGTGTGTACTTTACAGATAAAATAAATTAAATTAAAGTAATTAAAATACTGTATGTTTACGTTGCGTTTATGGTGCGTTATGTTTACATTTATGCTTACGTTTGCGTTTATGTTACGCTTGATTGCGTTGACGTCTATGTTGCGTTTGTGTTATGTTTACATTTACGTTTGCGTTTACGTTTTCGTTTGGATTAATGAAGAAGTCTTTCAAAGCAGTTTAATTGCTTTAATGATTTTACTTAATAGTTTTTACCCTTTTCTTTGATAAACTGAATCTAGAAACTTGTTCTTAGTTTTCACGTAACCTTTAGTTAGGGTTTATTTCTTGATAGAAATTCCTTTTCATATTTGCAGTCTGTTACTTAATGTGAATCTTACTTATCGATTAAATTTAAAATTCAACTTATTTTGAAATAGTGAACTTCTGTGTTTAATTGGAGAGGAATAATTCACAAATTTTACATAGTGATATCTATTGAGATGAAAGAGAACTCAATTTTGTTATTAACGGTTATACTCCAGTCAAGCAAAGCCGTACTGAAGATGATCTCTACTAGAGAAGGGAGTGACTCTTGAGACACTGACCTGATGTAACAAACCAGGATATCTACTATCATAATTTATATTCAAAGAATAGTTTTGAATTTTGAATTGGATTCAGAAGTTCCATTTTTAAACTATCTTGTTTGAAATAATTAGCTAGTAAATCTAAACTTGTTAAAAGTAAAAGTTGTGATTTTGGATTATTTTGTTGAGACAAAATTATAAAGTTTGAAACAAATAGGTAACTGGGGTTTTACCAAATGATATAAAGAAATCGGTTTGATATTCATGATTATACTCAGCCTAGCAAGAGCCGTGCTAAGTGAATCCTGACTAGAATAGAAGGAGGAACTTGAAGTCCCTAATCAGTAATATCAAATATTGATAATTCATTTCTATACTATTTTATTATGTTCCAAGGTTTTATTTGGGGAATTCTTTAAAACAGAAATTAGTTTCTTGTAAAGGTAAAGACAGACTTTTGACTGTATTTTATTTATTTAAATTATTCGGAAGAGTTTGTTATACCGAGCTTTATTTGAAGTTTAGTTTATTTTCTACCAGGCTTTGTAGAATGTAGGTCATTATTAGAACTTAGGGGCCTTTCCGTGAAGGCAAGTCCGGGTTAGATGAGTGTTGGAAGATCGCGAGTTAACCCACCTCACTGTTAGTTCGTTTATAAAATAAAATAAAATATTTAACTTCAAGGTAGTTCTAGTTCTTATTCCGTAGAATGTTAGATTATTATCAAAACTTAGGGGCCTTTCCGTAAAGGCAAGTTTAGTGTTAGGAGAGTTGATGGAAGACCGCGAGCTACCCTCCTCACTGCTAGTTCGAATAAAAATAGATTAATAATAAAACCTTTAGGTAGTTCGAGTAAGAGAATTCGTAGATGTTGTAGGTATTAAGGTAAGACTTTCGTTTAGGTTAATTCAAGATTTTTTATGAATACCTTTATAACCGTTATTTCCATCTAATAAATAAATATTTAGGCTAAAATGCTTGATGACCAAATGAGTCTGAAGTCAAGTTTGAATCTTAGACACTTGACTAAATGGTATTTATAAATATACTTAATCTTTCATTATCTGAGGTTTTAGCCTCTAAGAATTTATAAGTTTGAGCGTGTCATGGACCATTAGAGTTTGTGAATCCTCTTTTAAAGCATAAATGAGTCTATAAAGATCAATAAAGATCTATATTTTAATATGAGTCTCAAAATTAAGACTTTTATATTAAATATAATTTTAAATCCTGAAATACATTTTTATACAAACATTCTGGAATAATAACTTTCCTGTATGAATGTTTCTTTGTCCCTTAACGTCATTATATTTTATAATATTTATGTATGGCGAGGTTCGGAAAGACAGTTGAGGGGAGGTCGGATGAACTGTCCCGCACAATTTTATTGTGCGGCCCTTAAAGTGTCCCAGTACAAGACTATACAGACTGACAAACAAACTTTAGCTAAGTCCTTTGCTTTGATCATGATAATTTATGAAGTTTCAATACTTATTGTTGTTATGAGGATAACACATCTCTTTTGACTCTGTGATGCGTTCATACTAATTAAATTATGTTGGAGTGAACTTTAGGATAAAGTCATTAAATAGATTTGTTTATAGATATTATATTAGGTAAGTTAGGAAATTTTATAAGTATGGTATAGTGAGGAAGTCTTTGAACTGTAGTTATAGATTAGGATAAAATCTAAAATTAATAACGTCGGGATAAACTAGGTTAATCAAATTATATTTTAAAACAAATCAAAATAGATATTATATTTTAATAGTTTAGATATTATTCATTATTCAATAGATAAGTATAGTTAGGTTTCCATTAGGTATTGTTAGGTCTTGACATAAATAACTTAAAATTACCTGAATTACTACAATTACACAACGTACGGTCCTACCACTAAAAACTAGACGATCACCATGGCCAAAATAATTAAGTATTAAATCAAACAAACCCACAACTAAGATGATGAGCATATCAAAGATACGTTCCTGTAAGAAAGTTGGAAAACGGGAGTTAAGTTTAAGAGCAGTCAGTAGTTATAGTATTTGTTCGGGTTTAGGGTTGCGAGAGTTGAGAGGTTAAGAAGTTAGTAAGTGGGGTAGTGTATGAGAGAGGGGGGAAGTTACAATTTGGTGCCGTGACCAGGATAGTTTATGTCAAAATTAAGTAGTTTCTCAATTTATTAGTAATATGAAATTAATTAGGTTAATTTTTTTAAGCTGTCATAAGTATAAAATAAATATTTTTGTGTATATTGTTAGTTTGTGGGTTGTTGATTTAGTATTTAATTCATGTGGCGGGTTTCCCGCACAATTTGTTGCCGTAAATATAGGAAAGTTCTATGTCAAGTCAAACTATAATTTGGTATTTTATTTAGTAATTTTTGTAGGAAAGTAATTTCATTACGTTAGTTGGAGGTAGGTAGTGTTTGTTAAATTTATTAAAAATAAATAGATAATTGTGTCCTTGTTTAAAAGGTTATCGAACTTAAAGACTATGCGAGAAATTAAGTAGGCTAACATATATTTCTAGGCTAAGTAACAAAGTAAATAAAGTCACTTTCAGTCTTATGTTGTTGCGATTTTAAATTATTTAAATGTAGATATCATTTTATTGGCAAATTTTGGAAAAATTGGAATTAAATGAGGTTAATTGAATATAATGAATCTAAAAACTTTTGCAGAAATATTTGTTCAAGGTATAAAGAATACCATCATCATTAGGTTCATCTCCTTTTAACGCCTTCTAGAAAAAATTACTGATCTAGTCATTGTAGATTCATAAAATAGGTTACTAGTAAAATAGGATTATGTTAATAGTAAAATTATATTTTTATGTTTCTTATTTTATTTTGAGCTACTTATCTATGATTTTTGTTGTTATAATATATTAAGTTTGTTCCATTTACATAGAATAAAACGGGGTAAATTCTAACTAGGTAAATTTCTCAGTTTTGCCTAAGGTATTTTTTTTTTTTTCTAAAATAAGAATTTAACTTAGAGTAGTTCTACCCAACATTTCTAATTAATGTAAAAATAGGTATTTAATTCTTTAAACGGGGGGTCGGTTAGTTAATAAATTTTAAGTAGGTAAATAGTGGGTTTGCCTTGTAAAAGTGGGAATTAAAATTCTTTGAACGGGGAGGTCGATAAATAAAATATTTTGAATTAGACTAGAATGTGATTATAGGTAAATACTTTCATAAAGAAAGATAGGAAGATAGATAGATAGGTAGATAGATAGGAAGATAGATAGGTAGATAGACAGGTAGATAGTTAGATAAATTGATAGATAATATTTTTTGGATTTTAGGGGTTGATTTCTTTAAGCGGGATTATTCAAAGATATTAAGTTTTTGAGAGTGTATATTATTACATTATCAATTAATGGACGTTAAACAAGTCGTTTTAAAAATAGTTTTTGTAAATGGTTAACTTTATCTTTTCATACAAGTAGGTATTTCATTCTTTGAATCGGGGGGTCGTAAATTTTATTATTTTTAGTTAACTATAGTATCGTGAAATGGTTTTTGTTATAGAAGTAAGTATATAATTATTCAAATGTGGAAGTCGGAAAATATATTGTTTTGCTTTAGAATAAATCTTCTTTGATATTATACGTAGGTATGTAGTTATTTGAAAAGGGGGTCGTAGATTGCTTGCATTTAGTTTTGACATCTGTGATAAATGATTACGTAAGAATGTACCTTTTAAAATCTTTAAATTGAGATTAAAATAAATCTATTTACATCTTTATTATTAATTATTTTTACTCATAGGCCGACTCAGTAAATAAATAAAAAAAATAAGTTGCATAGAACAAAATAATGAATTGTTGGAGCAAATGGGTTTGGTTCATTTCTGAGTATTTATTTGTTAGAATCAAATATGGTATAACATAATCTAATTAGGTTTTGAGGGAGAAAATAAAAAAAAATAAGGTTTCGCTTAGGATGTTAAAAGTAATATCTGCTTCAGATTCTCTTAGGTTAGTTAGATTGTTAGGTTTCACTTAGGTTAGGTAAGAAAAAAAAAAACTACTCAGGTTTTACTTTTTATACTACTTGAAATAACGGATTGAGCGGATGGCCCACCTGATGTTGAGTGGTACCCTCTGCCTATGAACGGTGCATTGCCTCATGGGTCGCGTACACCTGGGACGCGCCCTATGTGGCATTGCACTGTGGCTGTCACCCGGAGACGTAGAAATGAGGGGTCTCATGTGGCTGTAATTTCACCGACACCCTTCCTCTTTAAACCGGAACACAGCAATGCAGCACTACTGCTTTGCGGCAGAAATAGGTATGGTGGTAGTGCTTCCCGAACGAACTCTTTCCTTAGGTTGGTTTAAGACAAAGGGATTAGCCAAGTTAGGCGAAGCATAAAAAAAAATATTTTTTGATTTAGGAGTAGAAAAAAATAAAGGAACTTTTCTAAGATTTGTTTATTTATTTTCAAGTTTTAGACTCGTAAGTAAGCCTAAAGTTAATGAGGGTTCTATTGTACAAAATGCGTAATCACAAATTTTCATTCTCGTGTTATTTTTATTCTTATAAAAGTTTAGTAATATCATACTTAGATGGATTATTGCATTAGTGCCTGTTATAAAAAAGGAGTAAATTAGGATTTAAAAAAAAAATGAAATTGGTATAACAAAACTCTTCTGAACTAGAATCAAGATAGTCTAGAAACTACTTGAGTTGGGTTATTATTTCTAAACAATACCTTGTCTTTGGTCAAAGTTTGATTTTATTAGTTTGTCAAGTTTAGGTGATAGAAAAAAAAAAGGGTAATTTAAAATATATATAACAAATTTAGCATTTTTTCTTTCTGAGTAATGGGGTAATTTATTGAAAGGTTTGGTTTCAATATATTCAAACTATATGTAGATTTTTAAATGGGGTAAACTAGAAAAGGAGTAGCTTAATTTGGATAGGTGAGATTCATAGTAAGCTAATAGTTAAGAGTAGTTCATTAAAAGGTAAATTAAGTATTTAAATATAAATAATGCTGTTGGAAAGCTAGGGATGAATGAACTACAGTGAATAGTATCTAAAAGGAGTCGTGTATGATGTTGAATGAACAGGTAATTTAAGTAGATTTTTAAATGGATCCATAAAAAAAAATTGTTGGGGTTTGAGGTTATGGAGGGACCTAGTGTTTCAACAGTGTTTTTAAATGAGTTTTTCATAAGATTTGAACAAAGGTTGCGTGAAATATAGAAACAAAATGTTTGATTTTAGAGTTTACAATTTAACGTTCTTGATAAGATTTCTGAAGTACAATATTATTTGATTAGAAAGGAGGATATGAAATCCTGAACAGGTCTAGTCAATGTTTTTATTTTTCGGAAATTGTTGGTAGAAAAGTGGAGTGTCGAAATATAAAGGGTATTTTTAAAAAAAAACTTATTTAAAGGTGTATCTGGTACTAACATCCCTATATTTCAACAAACCATTCTAGAACTTAAAGTCTAGTATGTATAATCACAGGGCTTTGACATGGTTTCTTGTTCGATATTATGTGTAACGGAGTTTTAATATATTTTGTTGTATGAAAGTATAGATAATTTAATAAACAAAATTAAAATGACAAGCCTAGATGTGTGTCAAAATTTAATTAAAAGTTGAAATAATAAAAAGTAAAATAAATAATAATAAAAAAAAAATATATATTAGCGGGTTGAACTAAAATAAAAATAAAAAATAAAAAGTTATGGTCGGGCCAATTTCGTGGGTGACATTTGACGTTTGTCGGTTTAATCGTCATATTGAGGTGACCTGCTTGGAAACATAGATTAGGGTGAATGAATCGATACGGACTTGGAACATATGTGAATTTTAAGGGTCATCGGGTGAATTCCTGTCCCATTATTTTCTTTCGTAAATTTAAGGAGCAAATTAAGATAGGTACATAATTTAACAAAAAAAAAACATTTATTCAGTTGAACTATCAGAACTGTTATTAGTATTGTCATCTTCATCACTGCTGTCAGCACTTAGAGATATTATTAATTCACTTCCAATAATATTGTCTATTCTAACATCTCGTTCAAAATCTTGTAAAATTATTTTCTTTGTTTTCTGTACGACTTTTCTGACTGACTTCTACACACACAATTTGTAGCAGAGTCATCATTTTAGCAGTACTGAAGAGTGGTTCAGTATTGTTCCACGCTGCATGACCCTTTATTTGTGCCCAAATAAGCTCGATGGCGTTATACTGGCAACGGTAGGGAGGAAATCGAATAACTTTGTGTCCATGCTCTAGGGCTAGTTCATCGATTACATAGCGGAGCTAAGACGACTTAGTTGCTTTTACCAGATTTAACAACTCAACTTTTAATAAAGTTTTCTTACCAGCCACAACACAATTTCAATATTTATGAGTTGGTGGTGTGACAACTTGTGCAGAGTGATACGATGCATTGTCCATTATATACATCCCACCTAAATTGTATTTAACATCAATGATTTTTCTATTTAGTTTTTTGTATTTTTATAGTTAGTTAAAAGAATAATAAATATCATTATGTTTTTTTTTTATAATCACAACAAGGTTACTAATTTATGAAGATATTTTTTTCATAAGTAATCGCTGCATTCTATTCTACTTATCGGCTTTCGATTTTTGGAGTCGCATCCCTAGTGTTTGTAAATAAAAAGGGTTAAATGACGCAACATTGTGGCGGCGTTTAGTTCTTTGGATCAGAAATTGTTTATTACATTTAGAATGGTTTATTAGTGAAAGAAAATCGTAAAATTACTCGTATCGGTCATTATTACAATAAATATGTAATCGTAATTGAAAAAAAAAGTTAAGCATTGTGCAGTTCTTATTTTATGCCCGCCGTTACAGGGTTACGTTGTTGAATTTTGATGAATGCCTAGTGTTACCTATTGAAGTGGCCTGACTATAGTATATTATTATAATGATAAATATATGTAAGTATGATAATTATGTTTTGAAAACAATATAATAGAATGAAATTCAAGTAACAATATTGGGAATTTAAAAAAAAAAAAAAAAAAAAATACTTCGAGGTAGTTCGTTTTCGTTTCGTAGAATATAGGATATTTTTAGAATTAGGGGCCTTTCCGTGAAGGCAAGTCCGCGGTTAGAAGAGTGAAGGATGATCGCAAGTTAGCCCTCCTCACTATTAGTTCTATTAAAAAAAAAAAAAATATAACTTCAAGGTAGTTCGTTTTCGTTTCGTAGAAAATAGGATATTTTTAGAATTAGTGGCCTTTCCGTGAAGGCAAGTCCGCGGTTAGAAGAGTGAAGGATGATCGCGAGTTAGCCCTCCTCACTGTTAGTTCTATTAAAAAAAAAAAAAAATTAACTTCAAGGTAGTTCGTTTTCGTTTCGTAGAAAATAGGATATTTTTAGAATTAGGGGCCTTTCCGTGAAGGCAAGTCCGCGGTTAGAAGAGTGAAGGATGATCGCGAGTTAGCCCTCCTCACTGTTAGTTCTATTAAAAAACAAAAATAAATTATTTGACTTCAAGGTAGTTCGTTTTCGTTTCGTAGAAAATAGGATATTTTTAGAATTAGGGGCCTTTCCGTGAAGGCAAGTCCGTGGTTAGTAGAGTGAAGGATGATCGCGAGTTAGCCCTCCTCACTGTTAGTTCTATTAAAAAAAAAAAAAAACAAAAAAAAAATTATTTAACTTCAAGGTAGTTCGTTTTTGTTTCGTAGAAAATAGGATATTTTTAGAATTAGGGGCCTTTCCGTGAAGGCAAGTCCGCGGTTAGAAGAGTGAAGGATGATCGCGAGTTAGCCCTCCTCACTGTTAGTTCTATTAAAAAAAAAAAAAACAAAAAAAAAAAATATTTAACTTCAAGGTAGTTCGTTTTCGTTTCGTAGAAAATAGGATATTTTTAGAATTAGGGGCCTTTCCGTGAAGGCAAGTCCGGTATTAGAAGAGTGAAGGATGATCGCGAGTTAACCCTCCTCACTGTTTAGTTCGATTTAAAATAAAAAAAAATATAACTTAAATTATATTCATATTTTTCATGCAGTAAATAAACATGAAGATTCAAAGGCTAAAAAAAAAAGTAAATGAATTTGATGTCATGCTGTGGTTTGTTACAGACATTAGTTATCTAGGATATTTAAGAATTAAAAATTAATTATTAACAAATAATAGTTTGAATGATCATAATCTGGCTAAGCAAGCATTCATCGGATGAATTGATTTATTATTAGCTTAAATTTAACTAATTTATTTTGTTATTTTACAAAAGTTTCTTACCTAAACTGACCTGTTGGGCTAATTAAGTAGCGTGAATCTACTGCGAAACTTTTACGTGAGGAGTTTTAAGAGACGATGAATGAAAAAAAAAAAAAAAAAAAAAAAAAAAAAAAAAAAAATTAAGGGCTTAGTTAATTCCACAGTTCCTAGGTTAGAAACGGTTGCTGGTGCTTAATTTTAGATATGACATTTACTACACAAAGGACGGTTGGTGAAGGAAGGGATTTGGTGTTAGGTTTAAGTCTTTAGACAAAATATTCCTGTCACGAGTTGCCTTCATTAAAAGTTCTACTTACGTGGTTAGGTTCGAACTGGGCACTCCTACATGCACCGAATTGAAAATGGCTCATTATAGGACTTTAGCTTCAGGGGAATAACATGATTATTTTACCCCGTTACACTTGCCATTATTGGGTGATCTGGAAAAAGTAGGGGGGAGGTAGTACTTTCACTTCAAACAAGGGTTTGATCGGGAAGGGCTACTTGATATCACTCGGGTATAGCAGAATTCACAGCCCTGCTTCTTCTGCTGAACCTAGATTAAACAGATGGTTTTTGTGGTTGGGTGTTTTGGTTATGTTATCATAATTTTCGTCTGATGCTCGAGTTCTTAATGGACTGTTTTCAGATTGGGTTTAAAGAGACTTTACACTTTATACTCACCCACTCGAACACACACGAGATTAAATATATATTTGATTTTAAGCACTATCAAATTGTAGTTTACTTGTAATTTGGAAATCATGATGAGAATAATGAAGTTCAATTGTGTTTGTGAGTAAAATTGGATTATGCCAAATTTCCTATAGTAAATTTTGGGAAAATTAACTGCGAAAATTTGCAGGGGGTCGAGCTGTAACTAATCATACGTGCTGACTGATGATTCGTTTACTTCACAAACATATTTAAGGTTAACAATGTTGCACAGTACAAGAAATCTAGCAAGTAAAACATGCTAGGAATAACAAAATAAATAAACAACATGAAATTATTCAATATATACAAATTATATACTTAATGTTACTACTAAGTATCGCTCTGTTGCTGAGGTCTACCCACATCGTTCCGTTTCGCGGAAACACATAATAATTTAATCGAGCTTGAAGATAGGAGAATTTGAAATGTCTGTAAGAAACAAATAAAACAATAGAAATTGAGTGGAGCGTCGTGACCACCGTATGAGGGTCATGACCCCCGTAGAAGGATTGTGACCACCGTACGAGGGTCATAGTTCCAGTAGAAGCGTCGTGACCACCGTATGAGGGTCATGACCCCCGTAGAAGGATTGTGACCACCGTACGAGGGTCATAGTTCCAGTAGAAGCGTCGTGACCACCGTATGAGGGTCATGACCCCCGTAGAAGGATTGTGACCACCGTACGAGGGTCATAGTTCCAGTAGAAGCGTCGTGACCACCGTATGAGGGTCATGACCCCCGTAGGAGGGTCGCGGGTATAAAACTGGTGACGAGCGGATGGGAGAGAGTTTTTATTTCGAGAAGCCAGAGAGGTCGGAGCTTGGAGAATCATTGGTAAGTCAATTGTTTTTATAACTTTAGTAATGTTGTGTCTTATTGAATAAATTGATGGCTTGTGTGTACTTTACAGATAAAATAAATTAAATTAAAGTAATTAAAATACTGTATGTTTACGTTGCGTTTATGGTGCGTTATGTTTACATTTATGCTTACGTTTGCGTTTATGTTACGCTTGATTGCGTTGACGTCTATGTTGCGTTTGTGTTATGTTTACATTTACGTTTGCGTTTACGTTTTCGTTTGGATTAATGAAGAAGTCTTTCAAAGCAGTTTAATTGCTTTAATGATTTTACTTAATAGTTTTTACCCTTTTCTTTGATAAACTGAATCTAGAAACTTGTTCTTAGTTTTCACGTAACCTTTAGTTAGGGTTTATTTCTTGATAGAAATTCCTTTTCATATTTGCAGTCTGTTACTTAATGTGAATCTTACTTATCGATTAAATTTAAAATTCAACTTATTTTGAAATAGTGAACTTCTGTGTTTAATTGGAGAGGAATAATTCACAAATTTTACATAGTGATATCTATTGAGATGAAAGAGAACTCAATTTTGTTATTAACGGTTATACTCCAGTCAAGCAAAGCCGTACTGAAGATGATCTCTACTAGAGAAGGGAGTGACTCTTGAGACACTGACCTGATGTAACAAACCAGGATATCTACTATCATAATTTATATTCAAAGAATAGTTTTGAATTTTGAATTGGATTCAGAAGTTCCATTTTTAAACTATCTTGTTTGAAATAATTAGCTAGTAAATCTAAACTTGTTAAAAGTAAAAGTTGTGATTTTGGATTATTTTGTTGAGACAAAATTATAAAGTTTGAAACAAATAGGTAACTGGGGTTTTACCAAATGATATAAAGAAATCGGTTTGATATTCATGATTATACTCAGCCTAGCAAGAGCCGTGCTAAGTGAATCCTGACTAGAATAGAAGGAGGAACTTGAAGTCCCTAATCAGTAATATCAAATATTGATAATTCATTTCTATACTATTTTATTATGTTCCAAGGTTTTATTTGGGGAATTCTTTAAAACAGAAATTAGTTTCTTGTAAAGGTAAAGACAGACTTTTGACTGTATTTTATTTATTTAAATTATTCGGAAGAGTTTGTTATACCGAGCTTTATTTGAAGTTTAGTTTATTTTCTACCAGGCTTTGTAGAATGTAGGTCATTATTAGAACTTAGGGGCCTTTCCGTGAAGGCAAGTCCGGGTTAGATGAGTGTTGGAAGATCGCGAGTTAACCCACCTCACTGTTAGTTCGTTTATAAAATAAAATAAAATATTTAACTTCAAGGTAGTTCTAGTTCTTATTCCGTAGAATGTTAGATTATTATCAAAACTTAGGGGCCTTTCCGTAAAGGCAAGTTTAGTGTTAGGAGAGTTGATGGAAGACCGCGAGCTACCCTCCTCACTGCTAGTTCGAATAAAAATAGATTAATAATAAAACCTTTAGGTAGTTCGAGTAAGAGAATTCGTAGATGTTGTAGGTATTAAGGTAAGACTTTCGTTTAGGTTAATTCAAGATTTTTTATGAATACCTTTATAACCGTTATTTCCATCTAATAAATAAATATTTAGGCTAAAATGCTTGATGACCAAATGAGTCTGAAGTCAAGTTTGAATCTTAGACACTTGACTAAATGGTATTTATAAATATACTTAATCTTTCATTATCTGAGGTTTTAGCCTCTAAGAATTTATAAGTTTGAGCGTGTCATGGACCATTAGAGTTTGTGAATCCTCTTTTAAAGCATAAATGAGTCTATAAAGATCAATAAAGATCTATATTTTAATATGAGTCTCAAAATTAAGACTTTTATATTAAATATAATTTTAAATCCTGAAATACATTTTTATACAAACATTCTGGAATAATAACTTTCCTGTATGAATGTTTCTTTGTCCCTTAACGTCATTATATTTTATAATATTTATGTATGGCGAGGTTCGGAAAGACAGTTGAGGGGAGGTCGGATGAACTGTCCCGCACAATTTTATTGTGCGGCCCTTAAAGTGTCCCAGTACAAGACTATACAGACTGACAAACAAACTTTAGCTAAGTCCTTTGCTTTGATCATGATAATTTATGAAGTTTCAATACTTATTGTTGTTATGAGGATAACACATCTCTTTTGACTCTGTGATGCGTTCATACTAATTAAATTATGTTGGAGTGAACTTTAGGATAAAGTCATTAAATAGATTTGTTTATAGATATTATATTAGGTAAGTTAGGAAATTTTATAAGTATGGTATAGTGAGGAAGTCTTTGAACTGTAGTTATAGATTAGGATAAAATCTAAAATTAATAACGTCGGGATAAACTAGGTTAATCAAATTATATTTTAAAACAAATCAAAATAGATATTATATTTTAATAGTTTAGATATTATTCATTATTCAATAGATAAGTATAGTTAGGTTTCCATTAGGTATTGTTAGGTCTTGACATAAATAACTTAAAATTACCTGAATTACTACAATTACACAACGTACGGTCCTACCACTAAAAACTAGACGATCACCATGGCCAAAATAATTAAGTATTAAATCAAACAAACCCACAACTAAGATGATGAGCATATCAAAGATACGTTCCTGTAAGAAAGTTGGAAAACGGGAGTTAAGTTTAAGAGCAGTCAGTAGTTATAGTATTTGTTCGGGTTTAGGGTTGCGAGAGTTGAGAGGTTAAGAAGTTAGTAAGTGGGGTAGTGTATGAGAGAGGGGGGAAGTTACAGTTAGCTACTAGTAGATACTCGTATAATATTCAAAACTAATTTCACTTGGCTTAGAGCCATTAAAATCTATTGCAGCGCAGGAATTTTTAATTAATCCCAGGAAATTGCGCCATACATCTCGCCATCTTATTATGGAGAAAAATTGCGGGCAATAAAAAATATAGGGGGAACATAACGTACTTATAGAGGGTGTTCCGGGGATCCGGCAGCATCATCAGGGTTTTACATCCACAATACGCAATGAACAAGAGCACACCATGAAGAGCGGAGGCTCGTATGATGCATTTGCAACCCTCGACAGAGGATGCAGGAAGGCGGTGGATGAAGGCGGCACAAGACCGTTCGTCGTGGCATTCTATAGGGGAAACCTACCTGATGATGATGTTGATGATGATGTTGATGATGATGGTGATGAAACCATGACTAATGCGGTTACTTTGTACGATAGATGTTGTTTGCGAGATGGGTTTACTTATCGGTTCGGGCGTTTCTAGGATCATCAGTGCGCAATTTTTTTTTTAAGATTGACAGCTGTTTGTTCTTTCTATTCTTTGTGGTGACATCTAGTCGTTAATAGAGTAATCAGTTTTGGGCCCAAACTTTAACCTCTAAAACTTTTTCTAGCTTCCAACAGCATACACGCTGTACATGTTACTGCTGCCTATTCCATACAATTATAACCGGAACAGTGAGATTGCTTCAATTAAATGATTGTGAGCTACGAATCGACCAGCACAACTATTCTTACTATCAATGGTGTTTCTTAGATTCACAGCTCTTTCGAAACTGGTCATTTTATTCGTATCTGTATCAAAGTCATCATTCATATTCTTTGGCGTCACGATCTGCCGGGGGCTTAATCCAATTTATAATTTATCCGGCCAAGTTAAAAAGCTTGGTTAATTTTAGAAGAGAAAAGAAAAGGGACGCTTCTGTAATTAGACGGGTAGCGTCTTGAGACGTGAGGGCGCATTGACCGCCCTATTTAGGAGTCATAATTTATGGGTTTCCATAGTTGAACCTTAATCAAACGCTTTATCGAAGCGGTATTTGGTTGTTTAAACAAAATACACAATCAATGTTGAAGTATAATACAACTATTACAAGGTATTTACAAAATACATATGAAGCAGTTGTGCTACCTGAAGACCGATGCTAGCGATCTAAAGGTAGCTGAACTGATCCAAATCACTACCAGACGGAAGCGTCCCTAAGATGTTGGCTGCATTGCCACGCTGAATGGCAATATGCGTTGAGCCAGATAAGAGCCAGCTCTCGGGTCACACGTCGCTTCGACCAGATGCCCTGAAAGAATTTTGAAAACGCGAAGGGCCTCAGTACCCCACAGACCCAGTCTCGACCACGAAAGGCTCAAATAAGTAAGCTCTGTCGAGACTTGCATATAAAGTTCGAAAAAAAAAAACATTATGTTGAAGTTTTGTTAGTTCACATCTATCTAGACTTGTTAACGACCAAGTGTTCAGAACAAAGTGTTCAGAAGTGACAGCCAAAAAAGTTTTCGTCCCGTTTGGAACACCTCCAATAGGATGCGGTGTAACTTTTGTTTCCATTCAATTTCCGATTTAATCTCTTAAATCGAACTATCTCCACCGAATCGCACTGTCGAATTACTTGTCTTCAAGTTGGCACCGCTCATTTCATTGGCACATCACTACGGGGTCTGTCGTATCCGTCGAGCGCCAAATCGCAAACCGAAAATTGCGACTGATTTCAGTTTTATTGATGCTTTTAACTAAGGATTCCGCAGCCGAGCTCTCACGTAACCAGCAATGAATGGTGCGTTGAATGGATATTTTGTTATATGTACAGGTTTCATGGTGTGGTCACTGGTCAGGCGTTCCTTCTGCGTAGTTATAGATTTTTTCAGTGAATGCAATTTTTAGTTATGCAAATTTGCAAAATGCATTTTTTTTTGCTATTTTTATGCGGTGGTTACCCCGACGCCAAAACGACGGGGTGTTATAAATTTGACGTGTCTGTGTGTGTGTGTGTGTGTCTGTGTATGTGTCTGTCTGTGGCATCGTAGCTCCCAAACGAACGGATGAACCGTTTTTTTTTTATTTTTATTTGAAAGGTGTATTTGTCGGGTGTGTTCTTAGCTATGTTTGATCAAAATCGGTTCAGAAGTTTCATTGAGTTGTGGGTTTTTTAATTTTTCAAAATTAATTAAGTACTTGTTACCTACCAGATGATTCGTTGCTCAGCAAACTAAAGATCGAGGTTCTGAGGCATATTTAGGAAACACGGACCGATGTGATACAGAGCGTGAGTCGAAATCTGGGATCAATACGGATGCACTCGAAATCTTGGTTAGTTTGAATTATATTGAGTTTTTTACTAGCCCTGGGTGCAAATACGACTCTGTAGAGCGTATTGAGTTTCAGGCATTAAACAGATTGATGTCGGGCCTCACTTAGTGTAATTAAAAACCTTTAAAGATTTACACAAATTTGGTTTGACTACAATTTTCATTCGAGCGCTGGGTTGGGTTACCGAGCCCTTTTTGCAACTCAATTTTTGAGTTAAAATATATGTTTTAGCGTAATACATGTTTTTCAAACAAAGAAACCATTCCATTTTGGACAGAGTTGTCTATTATTTTTTAAATAATGAGTATACGTAAATATTTAAATCTCTGTACTAACTGTAAAGATTAAAGTTGCGCAGCGGGCTATGGAGAGAACTATTCTCGGAGTTTCAATAAGAGATATAATTCAAAATGAGAAAATATGTAGAAGAACCAACATCACCGACATAGTTCTCGGAATTAGCAAGTTGAAGTTTCAATAGGTAGGCCATAAAGCTCACAGAACTGATAGATGATGCGGAAAAAGGTTATCGAGTGGAGACCACAAATCGGACGACACAGAAGAGGAAGGCTAGACCACAGACATTATATAGGTCGCTGGAAGTGGATGAAGGCTGCTCAAGACCGTTCAAGTTAGTGACAAACGTGGCATTCTATGGGGAGGCCAAGTCCTGCCGTGAACTTATATAGGCTGATGATGATGAGGAAGGCAATCTGTAATATCTGTAATAAACCCATAAAAACTATAAGAAGCTCTCAGCAAATCTGTTCTAGACTGTTACTAGACATCAGATTTTGCTGTTTGGAAAGCATTTAATAACTGCAGTACTATCTCATTTTGTAAATTATGTTTAAAAGCATGCTTCTTTCAGAGACATTCGAATAATTCTTTCTCCCACTAAAGTGCTCCAGCCATACAGTTATTATGCGGTATAATGTAGGTCGATGTGGACAAAACAGTACGTTGAAGATGACAATAAGACCACACAAGTTACTCCATAAAACAGATACTATCAATGCGGGTTGGCTTTCAATTGATATTGTATTCGGAAATAACTGGCACAATAGAACTAACTTTAATTGGTTTATGAATTGATTTCGTAACATAAAAGATGACCTTTTAACAATATTTAATATCTAGCTCATTCATGAGATACCTACCTACGTATTATTGCTAATTTCGATAATAACATGATTAGGAATATTTTTATGATGGTTCTACAAACTGGCTTACGGCCTGCTTGATGGCTGTTGACATCTTTTTTTATTTTATATTTTTATACTACTTGAATGACGGGACAAGCAGATGGCCCACCTGGTGTTAAGCGGTAACCTCTGCCTATCAACAGTGCATTACTTCATAGGTAACGCACCCTATGTGGCATTGCACTGCGCCCGCCACCCTGAGACATAAAGATAAAAGTCTCATGTGCCTGTAATTTCATCGGCACCTTACCCTTCAAACCGGAACACAGCAATGCGAGCACTACTACTTTGCGGCAGAAATAGGTATGGTGATAGTACCTCCCCGGACGAACTCTTTCACAAAAAAAACTCTACTATTTCTGAACACCAAGGCCATTGCCAATGCGCTGCCTGCCATGAATTGTATTTTATACATTGTAGTTATGCGAGTTATGTGAAGGGAGCTCAATCCACAACTTGGACATATGTGTAAGAAGAAATCTCAAAAAGTAAGCTGTATTACAAACTTGTCGATTATGTGTGGATGATCTCCCTTCCGCTGTCGAGTGGCGCGATGGTAGAACCTGGATGCTGGTATGAGATCGAACAATTCCTGAGAGTTCCCTATAATTGGAGTCTACTTTAACTAGTTTCTGATTAATTTCTGATCGAATCTCAATCTCTCGTTTGTGGTTAACAGTGGTTAACGATGATGTTTGCAAGGCCATATGAGTAGAAAAACTAACCAATCTACACCCTGACGCTTTTGCGTTTTAAAAGATGCAGCGGAGACTAGGGATTTCGAAAAGGGTTCTGATTATGCTCTTGATACTGCCCATTAATTCTCGGCGAAAATTCATCCCAGCCAGCTCATCTTGCTCCATAGAAGATGCTTTAATATTTATAGCGTTCTCAGACTAGTGTGACATCGTCTGCGCTCACACAAATTGTCGACATTATAATGGTATTTGTGAGGAATTACCTTGCAGGCATGTTTACACGGACCATGGGTTTACTTGACAGATTACTAAATAGCTTTCCGTGGTGGCCATATCTTTGTGGATAATAAATCAAGTATTTTGTAAAAAAAAGACAAACTGTATGAAATCCCATGACATCTACTCGCAAAGGCTTTAGTTAGTTCTCCCGTGATCATGGCGCATGCAACTGTGCCGAAATATCGGGAACATATAAAACTCAAAAATCATGGTAAATATCCCGTTTCTAGTGAAAATTATGTACATAACCATGATAGTTTCAAAAGTTAAACTGTATGAAATCGGTTGGAACTGTGAGCTGATCAAATTGAGCAGAAATACTGTCAGTCTACTATTTACCATGAACGCTGTCACCATGTATTGTAATATCGTAAAGGCATGCAATATTTTCACTCTATCAATAATGACTGAATGATGATGTATTTATTTGTTTTTTTATTCATAGTAAAAACTGAATCCGTGAAATACTTCCCGGTGACCAAGCACCATTTGATTGCATTATGTGCAGGAAAAAAGCGTGCGAAAGTTTGAGATAAGATTGATGTGAGTTACATGTTCGAACAAAAAAAAACAGTATTACCGCAAATGTGAAAGTTAAAATGTTTGGATGTTTGTTACTTAATAACTCCGAAACGGCTGAACCGACTTCGAGGAAATTTGTTACTTACATAGATAGATTTTATATTTGAGCTATAGGCTAGTTTTTATCTTGGTAAAGTGCGAGCGAAGACATGGGCGGATACTAGTATTAAATATATCAATCCATACAAATTTAATTGTCCAATAAGACTCCGACGATGGAATTTCTTTTGAAGCAACAGGAAAATTAAACGTCATCATAAAACTAAAATTGAAGACAATACTTTCATTGATGTACCTGTTACCGGAGCTGGTGATCAAAGTGGAATAAACCGACATAACAACGCAGAAAAAAGAAACCTGTGTGTTGATAGAATCAAACACAGTTCTTTCGTTGATGTTTCATATTGTTTTATTGATCGTATGGAATCTGGAAACAATATTTCTTTGATCAAGTTCAACTTCATATAGTTGTCACATTGTTTGACTGTATATCATTTCACACTTCACACTACAAAGTGACCGGCAGTGGGTTTCAAAAGTCACGCTCACAACACATTAGTGTTTCCTTCGGACAAAATGATCAAACACGATTACCTCAACACTCCATCCTCTAATTTAAGGTCAATGAACTTAGGATGTTTACACACAGTGGTACACCTTTGTATGAAGCTAATAATATGGCGTAGGATGAAACTACCATTGTCATCAACTGTTTAGTTTGATAAAAGGGAATAATTAGACGATACAAAATTGTAAGAATACATATGGTACGTTCGAATTAAAGGTAAGTAAGAAATACGTGGTCATAGGAAGCACTTTAGTTATAGTATTGGCCATTAAGAAGAAAAAAAATCAACATGTTTAATCTGAATGTGTTTGAAGTGTGTATGAAAGCCGATGCTAATGTCTAAGAGAATTTATGCATAGAATATAATTTTAACACAATTTTAAGTAAATCATACTGTTCTACACACGTTGTTTACACGTTATGATTAGTCAACTATAACGAGATCTAATGGCCGTATAATTTCATACCACTAGTTTTTACCATTAGTTTTTTTTCATATTTAACCTCTCTCGTGTGACAAATAATATTTGTAATCGGATTCGTATAAGATATTATCTTCGTAATACCAATGGACAGGAAAACTTCTCAGCCAACTAGATATATTATTATGATTTATTTTGTGGATAACAGAAATAAGTAGGTATGCCACCCATTTGCAGCGCATGTGTATTTTGTCTACAACGAGTTGTCAACTTATATTAGTTTTTTTTAACGTCGTGGGTGTAATAAAACACATATTGTGTCTACTCTATATATAGATGATAGCGTCATATTTTTTGTATCTGCCCGCCCAAGATTTCATTAACGCGTAATTTTCGAAAAACTTAAATTATTTGTTTCGGTATTATTTTTCTTTATCCAAACTTACCGAACCCTAGCAAAACCATATTACGTGTGACAGACACCCCAATTTTTAAAATACATCTTTTCCAAATAGAATTAACATTTCAAATATAATGTTATAAAGCGTTGTCGTAACATTTAATTTGGCTCTATAACTTTTTTCATCATGTTTGTTTCCCCCTTTGAATTTTGTTGAAATTCGTAAAATCTTTTCTTATGGAGTACCTACCTACCTAGAAGCCTAGTTTTGCAGAACTGAGGATGAGTTACACCTTTTTGTACATACATTATTCTAAATCATCTATTTCTATTTCATCTATTCTAGCCATTAATCTTCATATAAGTTATATCTAATGCAAATATAGTTCAAGTGGGCTGGCTAGTGGATGGTGTCAAATGAGGTCCTCAGGGAGCAAGCTTCTGACATTGACATATAGATAGATCGAATAGCATGCAATTAGAGATGATATGTGACATAGTCACAGCCAGCCTTGTAACGCAATATTATTTACGTCTAAACTAGGTTTACTTGGTATCACATGTGATCAAAATAAACTACTGGGTAATGTAGCTCACTTAAAGTTTTTAATGTACCTATAAACAATGTTTTGTATCCCCAATTTTAAATTAAATAATTTAACAAAATGTCCTCTAGGAAATTAAACTAAATTAGATACTAAATCGTTTTGAAATGACTATGATGTCATTGAACCTCATTCCATACGTATTCAATCTAATACAAACACAACTTTAGCGAATAATAACAAAACCAGCGGTGTAAAACAAATTTACAGCATCGTAAAAACAACAAACAATATAGTTTCAACACTGAATGAGAATGACAAAGCAAAAACAATTAAAGCAGATCTGTCATCCAATGAAACGAATTATAACTGTGAAATTATCCTATTTAATCTGTGGGCATTAACACGTAGGGATCATGAGACACATCCGCTCTGTTACAATGGAATTATGTGATTCAATGAGATCCTGATTAGCGTGTACCAGACATGCTCCAGAGAATTGCTCATATCGCAGAATAGATATTAATAAGGGAGGATTAAAGTCCTTAAGTTTACAAAGGATGCCTTTGTTTGATGAAAATACCCTTAAAGCGCTGATTCGTTTAAAATTGAACGTTATACAATGCTCGAGGACTCAAAGAGTGATTTCCTCTATCACAGGCTTAGAGACAAGCTTACTCTATCCTTAGGCATCTTCCTTTCCATTTCAACAGAATTTTGATCTGTAAGGAAAAGTTTCACTCAGACCTTGATACAGTAAAATAGCTTTCCAATTATGAACGAACGAGAGATATTTTCAAAAACGCATTGTCAATAAAATTACAATGCTAAAAAAGCGTGTAATAATATAAAAAAATATTATTTTCAACCAATTAGCCAATCTCATGAATCCTCAATAGCATAACCTAAGATTGACGACACAAAAAACAGTCCCATTGAAAGAACTAGTCTGAATTGAAGTTGAATATAATTGGTCATTAGAATACAAGATTGGATCCCCTTTCAAAGTAGTCAAGTAAAAATCTAAAGTGGGTTCAAAAGAAACCGCAATAGAAAAGAAAATCTAAGCGAATAAAATTAAGCATTAAAGCATAATGAATCGAATAATATACATTAAACAAGCAAAAAGGTATCTTCTACTTAAATGAATAAAAAGCAAATCTTAAAAAAAGAGTTTTGAAGTTTTTGTATGGAGAAGGATTTTATTTTAAATAAAAACTCTTGTATAAAACATAGCTTAATTTAGATACAGGTGAACTTAGAACTAAAACATATCTATAAAACAAATGCATATGCTTTAAAAGTTGTCTAACGAGATTAGTTTTTTTTTTCACACATTGTTTTCTAGGAAAAATATATAGTAAACGAACTCTTAAAATATTTCTGTAAGACACTTGAAGTCAAATCTTATCAAATTCATGTTTTCCTCATACCAAATCAAATACATTTAAGGAAAACAAAAAAGCCATTTCTACATAAATCCAATCCAAAGGCTGTCACTGCCAAATCTTAACTGCACTCCATCTTTCGGGATGAGCATTCCATTTATTAAGCGTCCCGTTATTCCCATTCCGTCATTGTTCCTCGCACCCGTTTAAACCTTTTGACTTTGATCTACTTTTTGTATGCTGAAGTTTACAACATTTTATCTTTTTCCAATAACAAATTTTGAGAAATATGAGAATGGTTTCTCCGTGTATAGATGAAGAGAAAGATGACAAGTTGTAATTATGTTTTTCTGTAACCCACGTAATTAGTGGTATTCTAACTCGAAAAGGAATTAGTAGATTTGTAAGTAATCGCCACAGATCATCCTGGTGAGCTGCAATCGATTATGGAATGTTAAAATACGCCAGATATCTATCTGAGCAGGTTCAAGCATTTCATATTACCACTAGGACTCATAGGTTTTTGCATTAAATTAAATTATATTTTAAGTGTTGTAAGCTCTAAAATTGATGAATCAGTTGCAAATCATACTAAAATGTAATAAGATGGTACGTACAGCCTAATTGGTTCAGATTCTGGGCAGTTTATTTATCCAACTCAGAAGTCCGTTTGCAGCTGTAAACTATTGATGAATTGGCAATTGGCCCATCTTGTATATACGTAATGGCAATTTTAACCAATTTCAACTGAAACGAAGTATTTGTACACTAAACGGACTACTGTGCAATTCCATTACTTATACATACATAAAAATATGTTAAGGCATTGTGGCACGCGCAAACATGCAATGAGCCTGCGTGGTAGATTGTCCATAGCCGATGTATCCTCGCTGATATGAATAGAACTGTCCCTCGCGCTACATTACTTAAACCACGAAGTGAAAGTGTTAGAAAAGCATACAAATTTCACAAATACGCATTTGTAACACAGACAGTATTCAGATAAACTTTATGCATATTAAGATTCTAAGTTCCCTTTTTGTATAATGATTGTTACTAAGGGTAAGTCAATAACAAATCGAAGATAATGATGATTCAAGAAAACAACAAAACTTAAAATAACTCAACAATCTTAAGATTTTGAATGCAATTCCACTAAGCTTGATAAATGGGGAACATTGTTAACGAGTTTAAACAATGAAAATCGATGAAAGGAACTGTGAAAGAAAAACTCAATAATCTAATCTGAGTGCCAGTTGCCAGCATCAGTCACTTGCCAGCAATAAGACAACACAATGGCTTCCGAAGGCTCCGGGGCCGGTAATCTGCATCGACGATTTGTATTCGTACAATAGAGACGTTTAGGGCTCTTTAGGGTATGAATGTATAGACAGTATCTATAGATATAGGACTATGGGCAAAGGCTTATACTTGAAATTTGAGATGATAATTTTGTAGTGTGTAGAAACATAGTGATGTAAAAACGAATATAAAATGAATTTCTGGGAGCCATACGGATGCACCCAAAATAATAACACATTAAACCAAATAAATAAATTTAAATCTGATAAAATATTCTGCATTACTAACGACGTTCTTTGATAAACTTATATGTTTAGGACACAATTTATATTTTTTACAAAATGATGTGGTGTTATTTTCTTATTTATATGTAGAACTCTCGTCTTCACAATCTTAGAAGGTTTCTAAAGAATTATCTTAAACGCAGTAGGTAAATTTTTTCAGATTACAATTTTCTAAAATCTAAGTTGTAACCAACGTACATTTTATTAGTAAATTGTCAAAATGTCAGAAGCCAAAATAGCGAATCTAATATTTTTGGAAATAATTAGATGAAATTAATTTCAGAAACCACTAAAACCTCCGAAGCTCATCCCTTTAATCTAGTCCCAAAGACAAGGGTAACGAGGCGTGACAGCCAGAATGGCATTAACCCAAACAATTAAGATGCAAAATAACTAAATAGCGTCAATTTCTCTGCTTTTAAAGCTTCAAAGATCAAGCTTTGTCTGGGAAGACATTTAATCTACATCATCAATTCAGTCCCCCCTCCCGTCCCACCTCTAATCTTTGGGCGTATTTACGGTTAACGCTGTCTAGATATACGGCGCTTATGGCTGAAGCGGTGAACTGATACTTTGTTTTCTTTTCTCTCGTCACTTGGAAATCCTCAACCTATTTTGTGATATGGAACTGTGACCTCATTGAACAAATCAGTTATTTACAGAAATAATAATACAACTAATACAAGGTATGTACAATATACATATGAAAAAGTTGTGCTACCTGAAGACCGCTGCTAACGATCTAAAGGTAGCTCCTTTAGATCTTTTGGTCTTGATCCAAATCACTACCAGACGGAAGCGTCCCTAAGATGCTGGCTGCATTGCCACGCTGAATGGCGTTGAGCCAGATAACAGCCAGCTCTCGGGTCAGGCGTTGCTTCGACCAGATGCCCTGAAAGAATTTTGAAAACGCTAAGAGCCCCGGTAACCGACGTATCCAGAGTCTCAACTCCAAATGGCGCAAATAAGTAAACTCTGTCAAGACTTGCATATTTGCATTTGAACAAATGGGATGTACTCTTATCAGTGTTCCAACCAAGTTTGGAATATTGGAACAGTCAGTATGTACAGTGGAGATGTTGGTCGCCCTTCGTTTAGAAGCAGCGATCACTTTCGCAGGGTGGCTGCCAGCAACTAATGGGGAGAGCTCAAGACCAGGCTCAGTGTCGAACCATTAAAGAGACCAGTGTCCAGCTATGGGCTGCAATAGGCTGTTGATGATGGCGAAAGATTTGGTATGGAATCACTTCCGTATTTGTTCATTTTTCCGTCCGTCTTTGTCTGCACACAAGATTTCTTCCAAAACCACTCGGTTAGTTCAAGTTTAAAGTTTGACATGAAGATAGAAACCACAATACAGTTGTATTGAGAAACTCATCCTTTAACCCTCAGCTTTGTAGTATAAATTTTATTTATAAAAAAATTACCAAATAATTTGCACCATTTTAACAAACAATCGAATCTAGTCAAAGATTGGAGATAACTTTGGGTTTTTTTCTATCGAGAAAATATTTTCCTTTCGAGTTTCTGGTACAGTGATCCTTCGGAATTATAATGTAGTAGGTATCCATACATATTTTTAATTTGAATATTGTACTTGATTTGGTCTGTTAAAAATCAAATCTAAGATTAGGAATTTTGCAGCATACATTAACATAAGATAACACTCAACAGTCACACACATAGTCCTGACCACCTAGGATTCCCTGTGTCGTGCATCAGAAACTACGAGTACCATGGTAACATAACACCCAGACCCGGAACAATAATAAACATTTGTCCCGTAGAGGGTATCGAACCCGCAACATTTCACATCTCAGCCGGCTACTCACCCGACGCGCTACAGACGTCGTCAATACCCCACCTTAAAGCTACGTAAACAAATCATTCGCAAATTTTATCGCTTGTGGAGAGGAGACTTGTGGCAAAAACATACAATGTAACTTACAAGGACCAATCAAGTGAAAGCCTTGCTAAAGAAATGTATGAAGGACTTATGAAAAATGTATAAAAATAGCATCTACGCAACTCTCTGGAATGAGGGATTCCGACACTCAAAAGCCTGAGTCGGACGGTTCGTGCACTTAAAAGATTCTAGTGTCATAAAGGCACACGGACCTACCTAAGTTATGGGTCTCGCGGGAATTTACCGAAACTATTCCACTGGCCCTTGGGATTATAAGTAAAACTAGACTACCACATTACAGCGGAGTCGTAAGGCGGTGAATGGTGAAGTTTTACGGCTGTTTTTGAGGACCTGCACGTTTACACAAGCGCCATCATTTATTCATTACCATGAATGGCGCTTGGGTAGAATGTTAGCGACTTTGTAATGCACTATCTAGCGAAAATGCTTAGAAATTGTATGTGTAAAAAATTACGTTGATTTCACATTCTGGTTTATAGTTTCGCCATCTCTGTTTGTCTGTTTGTCGGTGGCTTAGCTCAGAGACACGTAGTACTAGGAATCTGTAATTTGGCACGAGTATACATACAAAAAAAAATCACAACACAACACGCCGAAAAAGTGGGTAAAATCTAATTTTGAAATAAACTTTATTTTTTGGTTAGGTACCTCCCCTACGGGATGTCTTTTGTTTTTTTCTCGTCTATCCCTCGTGTGGACAGTCGTCGGATACGTCGTTATAAAATATTTTTCGATTCAGGGATCCGAAATATTTGAAAAGTACTAGTTTTCGTGAGTCAAGTGCCAGAAAAACGGTTGATTTTAAATATGTGAAGAAAAATCACGTCAGTAGTATAAAAGAAAAACAATCACGACTATGTAAGCTTTATATCATATCGAGTCAAACAACACTGATATTTTGAGAATAGAACAGAATCACTACTAGACGGGCGCGTCTCTTTGTCACGCTGAATATCAATACCAATGCGTTGAGCCAGATGTTAAATACTTATAAAGTAAACATATTCGTAAGCTTACTGAAGTTCGAGGAACTGAAATATGTTTACATTTCTGTATCGGAGCTATGCGTCATTACTTTAACATAACGTTGCTATAATTTCCGGTTACAGCACTACAACTTACTTGGAAATAGCGAAATAGATCAAAATGTAACTTGAACCGGTATAAATAAGGCACAATTTGCACTGAAAATCCACTACATGATATATACATAACATTTTACGCTGATTATAGAGAGATTAGGACAACTCTACAAGGAAAAGACAAGCTACAAGCATACATAGGTACATAGACATACGCCTTTTTCCCCGAAAGGGTAGGCAGAGCCTCAAGTGGGCCTCTTTTCACAGTGGGTTGCAGATGGGATATAGACGTGACAAGTGGTGAGCTCATCGCCGCCATTGCTTCCTACGACTGACTCTGCTAACGCTTTATTACTACTGCGCTGACCCCAAGAACATGGGGAAAAGGTCAAGACAATTGTGATGAAGTAAGCTAGCAGCCAGGAGAAATCTTATACCAACGAATCTAACAAACAAGTAAAGTCAAACTAATATTATAATAATTTAAAAAACCCCAACTATTTTCAGTGTTTCATATAAGTTATTTTATCAAAAACGGGAAACTTTCCACGTACCGTTAAATCGATGTAAGCACCGACATTGTTTCGACCCGTTTCGAGAGCCTTTTTCAAGGTGAGTGAACGCGTTGCACTCCACCCGCGGTACGGTTTCACGGTACGTGAAAATTTCCCGTTTTTGATAAAATAATTGATATGATTCACGAAAGTTTTTATAGTTTCACATAAGTGTTTTATATGAAATTGAAAAAACTGAATAATCACAAGGTGTCCAGCACGCATGATGTGGGGGCCCGAAGCGAATTACTCTATTCACGACTAGATGTCGCCACAGGAATAAATAACGTGTTAAAGCTGCCAACAAACGAAATGCATATTATAAGTTCCCAAAAAAAATGAGTGACCCATGAATTGAATTTTGTACACTTATTCAACATGGTTCCGCAACGAACTTATCCGACAGAGAACTCAGATATGGAGGCCAATTCTCGGATTGTAGAGATTATCTCTAAATTAGAGATAATGTCGAAGCATGAATTTCTACAAATAATGTCACGAAAATGCCACAATAACCATGAAATCGTATTAGATTTGCATGATTTTGGTCGACTTATGTCTATTTGCGACATCACGAGAATAGCAAATTGAGATTTTATTCGACATTCGCCATCTTTTTTCTGCATATGTCTAATTCGACTTAATCTCTAAAGCACGAGAATTGCCCTCCAGAGAATTAGCAAGCTTAAATAGCAATGGGCTGGCTGGCCGCCTATATGCCGACAACAGCTGGGGTAAACGGGTTCTAGAGTGGAGACCATGTCTTGGTAAACGTAGTGTGGGGCGCCCCTTAGCTAGATGGAGCGACGATCTGCGTACGGCGGCTGGTAGAAAGTGGATGGGAAGAGCTGGAAATCGGTCTAAATAGCGCGCATTGGGAGAGGCCTATGTCCAGCACTGGACTGATGCAGGCTGATGATTATGTAAAATATTTCCTATGGTATTTAATTTTCTCGCATGAAGATGTGAGCCGCCTCTTCAAAATGTCGTCGGTTCTTCCTAGACTAGATCGCGTCTACTGGTTCGATTGTCACCATTCAATATGTAAAAAGAGTCCTTCAGGGCAGGCAACGCATTGCCAATACCTCTGGTGTTGCAGATGTCAATAGGCGACGGTAACCGCTTACCATCAGGGGGACCATATGCCAGTTCGTCGAGCCATTACATAAAAATTAAAAAAAAGTTAGTGCCTATGTTATCTACAGCGGTGGTTCAGTGGACAGCAGGCCTACTCTGAATAGGACAGTCGAATCGAGTTGATAATCGATTCCGATGTGTTTGATCGGTATGTTTGCTCGTTTGTGTCCGCTGATTGCGAAACGTCAAATTGAATAAGCGTGTTGCAATTATTGCCGTCAACATTGGCTGTTTACCACCCATTTGTAGGCGTAAAGATTTACATAATAGCGTGATGAGTTCTGGTTTTTTTAAGTGCTGCATTCAATACAATTTTATGGTTTGTAGAGTTGAAATTACCATGGCTTATTATCATTTTACTAAAATACCTTACAAGTCTTACAACTGTTATACCATGTACTTTACTATTCTGACGTTTCGTTGACCATTTAGAGGTCCTTCTTCAACGGTATACCGACCGCGACCACGCTCGAAGGCCGTGAGGTTTTTAGACAGACGGGTAGGGTTTTTTTTCCAAAATTTTATGCTTTTTGAAAACGATTACCTGAGTAATTACAGGAAAATCTAAACTAACGATAGTTTTTAACCCCCAACGTAAGAACGAAGGGGTGTCACGTTTGACACCCGTTTTATTTGTTTGTTTTTTTTTTTGGTGGGGGGGGGGAGTTTGACGTGTGTGTGTGTGTGTGTGTATCTGTTTGTCTCATCGTAGCTCCCGAACGGATGAACCGATTTCTTTTTCTTTTTTTTTTGTTTGAAAGTTGAATTTTTCGGGAGTTTTCTTAGCTATGTTTGATCAAAATCGGTTCAGCCGTTTCATTGCGTAGGGGTTTTTTAAATTTACACAAAATTAATTACTTATTTACTATGTTGTTCATACATATATTTCAACATAACTAGGTCTATACTTTTTTACTCCAAGCAAGTTCTTGGTAAATAAATAATAGGAAGTATGAAAGTTTAGAAAACATACTTAATTAGGGCACGCGGCTTCCCTCGCATTTTACTAAGACATAAATTATCATCCAAACTTTGCCATTTATGGTATTAGTGGGATACACCTAAAATAGAGTTGTCATGGCGTATTCCCAGACGTATTTCCTCCTCCAAGCCGGCCGGTCACCGTGGAGGAGTATGACCAAAACCCCCTAAGTAAACCAAATTAAACTAGGAAACACAGGAAAGTATAAAACGAAACCATGAAACGAAGCGCAGAAATAAGAGAAAACAAAAAATTACATAAATAATTTAAAAAAACGAGTGGGAAAAAAGCAGAAAAAAAGATACTTGGGGGAGGCCTACGCCGAAGAGGCGACTACTAACAGTCAGCAATACATTACCTACCTAGGCATAAGAAACGAACTAGGAAACTGTTACATGAAGAAGTAGAAGAATAAAACTGTACATAAAACAAAATAAAAAGGAAACATGGAAAAAGAATAAAGACAACAGAAAGACAAAAATTAAATATAGCAAGTACATAGTTAATTTTAATTTTGTATGTAGTTTTTCCAATGTATATTATTTTAGTAGAAATAAAGGCTTTTATATATTATATATTATATTCCCAGACGTAACGCACGGTAAAACCATAAAAATATTCTCTATTTTCTTAAGCTAATTTGCATTCGCTAAAATTGGAAGAATATTCTTTGGTAATCTTAATTTATTCCTACGAAGTCCGACAGGTCTCTAGGCGTATTACGATTCCGAATTTATGTAATGAGATTCAGCCCGGGAAAATATACCCGTAACCTTCTAATATTTTTGTTAAAATAGGTTACATCATAAGTTTAGAAAATACCTTGTACCTTTATAACATTGAACATAATTTTTAACAAGTTTTAATCTTATGAATGAAAAAATTATGAATGTTATCGTTACAAAAACAAGAAACAAAAGGGAAATGCTGTAACAATTGAATCACTGATCACGTATCTCTCCTAGAGTACTCGTTTAACAGGGAAAAATAACAGATATCGCAGTAAATAGCCAACCTAGAACCTTTACCACAGGACGAAAAATTTCAGTTCAGTTCTTGAACAAGTGGCCCTTGCGGAATAGACCACAATTTCGCCAATGTCACGTTTTAAAACAAGTTCAGCTTTTGCACGAAGTATATTCCGGTGTATAGAGAGAAGATTGTGGACAGGTTGTCAATTTAAAAAAATTACCAAGCAAAAGTATCATGTTGAACTACCAAATTCTATCTAAAAAACATACAATTTTTTTTTATATAATAAATTTAAACTAATAACATAAGTACTTAGGACGATAAATTTATTAGCGGAAGATAAACCGACATAAAACCAATGATATTTTTTTTACTGGAAACGCCATAGTCAAAAGCCGAGCTCAGCTTCTTCTTCTCTTCTTTTAATGGCTTCTAAGAAATACTCCAAGCAATTTCACCAATGTCAAGACTCAAATCGTCAAGAGTCTCTGTCAAGTCATAACCCAGCAAAATATTTATCATGAGCCATAGCGTAAATAAATAAAAAAACCTGTCATATGTGGTTAAGTAGATGACATACATGGCTATTAGAATCAACATTGTATCACTTGACATTGGCGAAATTGTGTGGACCACTCCTCAGAATCCATTATTAGAAGAAAAGGAAGTTGTGGCAATAGGCAGATCACATAGATCTCACAGAACCGAAAACCGTTGGGGAATGAAGGTTCTCGAGTGGCAAACTTACAGACGATGCAGATGACAATGTCGATCTAAGACGGCCCCGCAGGCGATGGACTGACAAAATTGTAAAGTCGGTGGATGGAGCCAGCATACGCCTGTTCATCATGGCATTATATGGGGAAGCCTGTATCCATGTACGATTCGCGGTCGCCATTGGTGAACCTCAGTTAATATAGATTGTAGTATCTATATTAACTGAGGTTCACCAGTTAATATAGAATATAGATTGTAGTATCTATATTAACTGAGGGTCTCCAGTGGTGCAGAGCTTAGTAGTAAGTAGGAGAGCTTTATTTTGAAAGAGTTTGTCCGTGGAATTATTTCCTCCATAATACCACTAATACCTATTTCTGCTGCAAAGCAGTAATGCTCGCATTGTTGTGTTCCAGTTTGAAGGGTGTGCTTGTGAAATTACAGGCACATGCGACTTGTCATATTTATGTCTCAGGGAAGCGGGCGCAGTGCAATATCACTTAGGGTGCATCCTAGGTGGACGTGACATATGTTTTTTTTTACCATTGCTGGACCTTTGTTTGACCACGATCTCACCTGCTGGTAAGTAACGATGTGGCCGAAGATGGAGCACAAAGGTCTAGAAGGCACCTATTCACTCTAGCCTTGAAGAGACCTAGATTATAATTTTCAGGAAAGACAGACGACGTTAGTGTATTCCACTCCTTAACAGTTAGCATTATAAAGGTAGAACTGAAACGTTTAGTACGAATAGAAGGTATACTAACGAGGTAAGGATGGTACCGAGCCGTGCGTCTGCTCCACCTATGATGAAAAGGAAATGGTGGGATCAGATCATGAAGTTCCTGGGAGCATTCCCCGAAATGTAACCCAAAGAAGAGTGAAAGGCATGCGACCTTACAGCTGTGCTCGAGACTCTGGATCTTAGTTATGATGCATTGTTAAAGGCAGAGGTGGGGCATTTACTTGATACGTCATTCGATCCGGCACCTGATTGGAGGCTCATCGAGCAAATGACACTAGATTATTTTACCAATCTTTTCTCGCCCGGGTTCGTTGGCTCACGTGTCCCGTAGCCTACGCCCAAGACTACAGCAGGTGCGGCAGTAATATGATCAGTTATTCAGTGCGCGCGCACAATTCGTATTCACGTAACGTTCTCACACGTCAAAACAGTGAGGTTGCTTGTTTGAGGAAATTAAGTAGGCCTAGTCACAATAGAATTTATTATTAATTTGAATTTTTGCAGTGACCTATTTTTTGTGTCGATGTAACGGAACTGTTAGATGTTGTTTTCTATGATTTCCTTAGATGTTTCACCATGCAAAACAATTTTAAATAATGTAAATTTTAAACAATAGACATAATTAATGTATTGTGACCCATATTCTAAGGAGTAGGTACCTACTTTATCGACTCGACGACCGAAAAGTAACTTCGAGCTTAGGGTGCCTTCAAAAAACTGTTAGGTGTTATTTTCTATGATTTCCACAGATGTTTCAACATGCAAAACAATATTAAATAATGTTAAACAATAGACAAAATTAATACATTGTGACCTATATTTTTAAGGAGTACCTACTTTATCGACTCGACTGTATTTGACTCGACGACCGAAGAGTAACTACGAGCAGGCGCCTTCAAATGCCTAAAGTTCATGAAATGTTTCAGTTCGTAAAAAAACGGCTCGGAGCTTAGCTCGGCTCTTTTCGGTGCAACTGATGCGATTCCCTCCATATAACTCTTTCCAATGCAGTCACTTTTACCACAGAGTAAGGAATAATACTAACGTACGTACGTAGCTTTTACCCATGGAAATACTACGACTCTTATACGACTTGACAGTGATCTTCTCCTTTATCTAGCTCATGTAACTTATTCACCGTCTTCCTTATCCTCGTTTTACTTCTATTTTCCCTTCTATAATGGTTTTTATAAAGCTATCATGTCTTATAAGACCAACCATCTTGCCTCTTTCCTCTAAATATATTTTTTTATACATCTTGTGATGATTGATCATGCAGATGGCTCACTTGATCTTAAGCGGTACCCTCTGTCTATCAACAGTGCATTATCACATAGGTCACGTCCATCTAGGACGCACCCTATGTGGCATTGCACCGCGCCCGCCACCGTGAGACATAAAGATGAAAAGTCTCTGTGTGCCTGTAATTTCACTGGCAATCATACCCTTCAATCCGGAACACAGCAATACGAGCACTACTGCTTTGCGCCAGAAATAGTTTTTTTTTTTTTTTTTTTTTTTTAACATTGATAGACCTTTGTTTGACCACGATCTCACCTGTTGGTAAGTGACGATGTGGCCGAAGATGAAGCACAAAGGTCTAGAAGGCACCTATTCACTCTTGACTTGAAGAGACCCAGATTATAGTTTTCAGGAAAGACAGACGACGGTAGTGTATTCCACTCCTTAGCAGTTCGCATTATAAAGGTAGAACTGAAACGTTTTGTGCGAATAGAAGGTATACCAATGAGGTAAGGATGGTACTGAGCCGTACGCCTGCTCGACCTATGATGAAAAGGAGATGGTGGGATCAGATCGTGCAGTTCCTGGGAGCATTCACCGAAATGTAACCTATAGAAGATCGCAAGGCATGCAACCTTACGGCGGTGCTCGAGACTCTGGATCTTAGTCTCCGCCATATGTTGCTCACCTATAAGCCTGAAAGCTCTACGTTCGATCGAGTCCAAGGCAGCAAGCTGGTGTTTGGCCGAGCCATCCCAAACATGGCAGCAGTACTCCATACCAGCCCGGACTTGTGCTTTATATAAACTGAGAAGCTGTCCTGGTGTGAAGTAACGCTTTACCTTATTCAGGATGCCTAGCTTCATGGCAGCTGTTTTTGCCTTAGACTCGATGTAGGAGCCAAAGTTGAGAGTAGGCGTGAGCGAAACACCTAAGAGCTCGAGGTGATCATCTATAGCAACAGGTACATCTCCGAATACAGGAACTTGGAGAAACGGACTTTTTTTCGCCGAGAAGAGACAAGCCTGCGTTTTAGAGGCGTTGAACATGACTAAATTGGCATCGCCCCAGTCGGATACAGCCTTGAGAGTCAAATTCAGACGCTGCAGCATCTCATCTCTTAACTCCTGAATTTCATTCTGCCTAGCTCGCGCAGTGGAAACTTATCTCTCCACAACTGTGCTGTCGTCTGCATACCCAATGATACCGGGCATTAGCAGATCATTAATGTGCAGCAGAAACAGTGTGGCAGATAGCACTGACCCCTGAGGTACCCCGGCGTTAATAGCCAATTGATCCGAAGAGCAGCCGTCAATAACTACTCGAATGGATCTTTCCCTCAGAAAGTCTGCGAGCCAGGAGCAGAATTTAACTGGCAGTCCGTAGGCAGGAAGCTTGCCAATAAGGCTAGCGTGCCAAACTCTATCAAAAGCCTTCGAGACGTCTAATGAAACAGCCAGTGCTTCACCATATTTCTCAATGGCCTCGCTCCAAATGTGCGTGGCATACACAAGAAGGTCCCCAGTAGACCGGTTTTGGCGAAACCCGTATTGGCGATCACTGAGGAGGTCGTTACCTTCGAGGTATGCAAGGAGCTTCCTATTCAGTACACGCTCCATACATTTACAAAGTAGGGAGGTGACTGAAATAGGGCGATAGTTTGAAGGGTCAGCACGACTGCCTTTCTTGGGTACAGGCTGCACGTTAGCGAGCTTCCAAGATTTAGGGACTTCACCAGTTTTCAAAGAGAGGCGGAAAAGACGCGTTAATACTGGAGACAACTCAGGGGCACAGGTTTTCAACACTATGGCCGAGATACCATCCGGACCGCTAGCTTTATTCACGTCGAGACTACGTAGCGTTCTGAGCACTTCCTTTTGCTGGATGCGAATTTCCTGCATTGAAGCTTCGCACCGAGGAAGGCTGGGTGGAGTTTCGCCAGTGGTGTCAAGACGCGAAGCCTCCGCAAATTGAGTGGCAAATAAATTTGCTTTCTCAACCACAGCGTGAGCTAGGGACCCGTCCGGTTTCAATAGTGGAGGGAGTGAAGGGCGGCTGAAGTTCGCTTCCACCGACTTAGCCAGAGACCAGAAAGCTTTACTTCCCGCAGGGTATGCGGCAAGCTTAGCCCCCAGACGGCCAATCCGATCGAAGCGAGCCTTCCGTATCACCTTCTTGCAAGACTTGGCGGCTTTGTTAAAGGCTTTCTTCTTAATCCGTGCATCCGAGGTTTTACCATTTCTTGCTTCGACCCAGGCTAGGTAAGCTGCATGTTTAAGCGCTTCTGCGCTAGCACACGCGGGACTAAACCATGGGCGAGCATTGCCTGAAGGTGAAGCATCGGAGAATGGAATAAAATACTCCATTGCTCTTTTGATCACCTCCGAAACGGCATCAGCACAGACCGTCGAGTCACAAGAAGAAAAGCAGGTTTGCCGCCAAGGATAAGAAGCGAAGAAATGTCGCATCTCATCCCAATCTGCCGACTTGTAACGCCACACTCGTCTACTACCTCTGGGCGAGGGATCGGGTGGCGAGTATGACGATACAGACCTCACCACACAGTGATCAGATGTACCCAAAGGAGGCAACACTGATACTGAGTGGTGATCCGGCACGTTCGTCAGCAGAAGGTCCAAGCAGTTGGCTGTGTGGTCCTCGACGTCTGGAATTCTGGTTGCCTCATTGACCAGCTGAGTGAGATTTAGCGTGAGTGCAAGCTTACACGCCTCTCTCCCAGCATGGTCGGTGAACTGGTATGGGAACAGCCACTGTTGGTGGTGGGCATTAAAGTCCCCCAGAATCACCAGTTGGGCACCAGGATAACGTTTGGTGGTGGGCATTAAAGTCCCCCAGAATCACCAGTTGGGCACCAGGATAACGTTATCTAAGCCGGTGTCCACCATAGTCCATAAAACGGAAAAATCGGGTTCTTCAAGGTCACGAAGACGCAGACAGCAAATGTCCTCCCGGACAAATAGACAAATACCAGCTTTGGGTTTAAAGTTGTGCTCCAGGGCATAGCCTGGGTATGTTAGGTAAGCTGTATCGGGAGGACATTGAATCTGCGTCTCCGTGAGGAATAATAAGTGTGGCTTAGTGGTCTCTAGGTGGTGGTGGACCGGATCGAGATTGGAGTGCAGTCCTCGAATATTGGAGAAGTGCACCTGAAGCGAGAGGAAGTGCTTCCGCTGTAAAGACAACTTATTATTTCTGGACTTTTTCATATAGGTTTTTGAGTGTTAGGTTTGTGGGAAAAACGGCTGTTGAGCGAGGCACTGACCAGCGAAAACTTAGAGACTTACAGCAGGCTCCTGCGCCAGTGGGAGACTAGACTGGAGACTGCGGGGACGCCCGAACCCCCCCAGGAATGGCCATCGGGTCCTCTTATCCGGTCGCCAACCAGCACGATGGAGCATTCTGGGATTTTTCGCGAGGCGGCGGGGCAGCCTTTCATGAGTGACTAACTCACTAGTTGGGCCCCCTACAACCTGCGGTCGGCCAACGGAGAACCGTGCTTCGGATCCCGCTACCCTCCAAGCCTAGCCTTCCGGCACACTTGCACCACTGCGGTCTCTAAACCGCACATGCTGAATCAAGTGCATGAACTGCTCAAACCCGTCACTTCCACGATGGCTACACTGGACATCAGTCCGAAACACGACAATGTCGCTTCACGGACTGGCTTTGTCCAGTGGGTGGTGACAAGCCACGGCCGAAGCCTACCACCAGAAATGTTGTTACCCGTTTGGCACCACCCAGAGATCACGTGTAGGGACGCATGGGTATTTTCCTACGGACGCGGGTAACTTCGATCTCCAAAAGGTATGGTATGGTTGGTGTTAGTACTTCCCCGGACGAACTCTTTCATAAAAAAGCTCTACTACTACTCATAGTTCTTATTAGATAGATTCTTAGAAGAGCTCTTTTCTTTTTCTTATGTTATTTGCTGTGGTGTGTCCGGCGTTCTGCAATCACCAATCAGCCTTCCACGTGTGATGATTATGCCAAAGTGGACATCTACAGCTGATGATGATGATAGCCATGCGCATGATGCGCATTCGGTATGCGTTCGGTGAATTAGGGATATTTTTTCGATAACTCTACGTAAATTTGCTCAGCTAATGCAATTTCCAAGGCCCTTGGATGATCGCATTAGAATGCAAGCGGTGACCTCATCGAACGCAATCAGCTACGCAAACGCGAAAATATATTCGGCAAATATAAACATTCGGTTACCGAATTCGGCCGAATCCCGAATCGTCCAAACGAACTGCCCAATTAGGAACGAACCAATAATGAGTTGTCAAAACAAGGGTTCCGCATGAACCTGCAAAATAAAAGATTATCGTTATAGAAATAAGATATATTTTAGGTTGAGTTGGGATAGGTAACGTTGTAAATTTAATGCCAAAGTTGAATTGTGAAAGTTGAGGATTTCGTTGCGTATCTGTGTTTAAAGTTTTAAGCAAATCCGGCATAATTAGTGTTTATTTTTTCGGATGGATATTATTTTCGAAGCATCAGCTGCGAATGAGTGCGAGAAAACTTTTTGTGCTTATTCGATGGAGCGTAACTCATTTAAATTTCACAAGTAATACAGTCGTGGAAGCGCTTGGGAATCAATGTATACTCGGAGTTTTATTTTTCGAGAACAATAGATTTGGAAGCGGTGGGAATGGGAATAAACCTTCCAATTTAGGGCTTAACGTTCTAATGAGGACTTTTAATTTTCGAATTAAAAATGAAAATAATTCGATTTGGCTTGATAGATGGCGCTGACTCAAATGTGATTGTCACAATTAACAAAAGCATTGTCTGTGCTTTTGTGTGATAGTAACAAAATACTACGAAAATATATCACTACGTTGTTGACTTTGACATTTCACTTTATTTTGACAGTTAAGTACAGAGCTGGCGCCATCTATTTTCAAGAGTTTATGCATGATGTGAAACGGCCGTGAAAACCCCTCATTGATAACTACTTTTAGGGAAGACCGTGATTTAGTCAGAAAACAGAGCTTGTGGTACCTACTCACGACTAGCTTGAGTAAACAGACCATAATAAAATTCCCCATCCGTATTTTTGTTTCATAATTTCCGTACGTATTATTTATAATTTCGTCCAGTTGATGACCATTTCTAGATAAAGGCTTCCCCATATAATTCCACGATGATCGGACGTAGCTGCCTCCATACACTGGCTTCCCGCGACCTTTACAATATCGTCGATCGATCGAGTCAGGGCCGTAACTTCCCTGTGACTTTTTATTATACACACAGTTAAAAAAAAAACACAGTAATGAGTTTTCAGCACTCAAATATCTGGTTCACGGCCATCACTCGTCATCACATTGCCACATTTTTTTGTATTATCACAGATTACTCAATAGTTACTACGTAAGTATTATTCTGAGTGTTCTTTACGGTGTGCATTATGAGTAGTTCCTGTATGATCCATTGAGATTGATCAATTGGAGTTTGATCGTCATGTATGTGCTGTTGGCGTTGCCTGATAAATAAATAAATCATCAGCCTGTAAAAGCCGACGAATAGTTTTAAACCACCTCCAACCACCGAATTACTACGACCTTTAACATATCGTTAGTCCATCAGAGGCAAAACTTTCTACACCTTTCAATAGTACCAATAACATAAGTGAAATTGTTTTTCTTCTTAAGGAATACCTTTATACTTGTGTGTTTTATTCTTGAGAGACCTTACTTCTTTAAACATATTTAACTGTAGGTAGACATAGAAAAATAAAATGTCCGTAAATTGGACATTTTCTTTTTCTATGTCTACCTACAGTAAAACCATTTATCACAGTGTCAATTATACCTCACACTTCTCAATAACCGAACGCACCCGATCGCACACGATTATCCGAAGTCGCGTGTCAACCTGCCAATCATACACTTCCCGAAAACCGAAGTTACACGATCTCGCCCGAAGCGTCACCGTCTACTTAATAGCGTTATTATTAATCTTCAGTGTAATTTCCTTCGCGTGATGGATGGTGACTGATGCGGGAACAGCGAAGGGGTTGCAGTACGCATAGACTAGTTAGCTTAGCAGCTTGTTCATTTAATTCTGGGCTGATAGAAGGGTGCTCAGTAATGACTGTTATCAAAAATCTAGAAAAAGTTTAATGACTGTGATCACAAATCAAGAAAAGATTAACTAGTGATTATTTTGAATCTGCGATAAGTACCTACTAGTTACATGCGGCATACTATAAAGAGGTGAAGTTCGTTTTTGTGGATGTAGGGGTAATCTCCAGAATTACTGATCCGCTTCCGATAAAGCTTTTGTAAGTAAAGAAATGTAAAAATTTCAATAAATTTGAAAAGTAAAATAGTGAAAAGAAGTAAAGATTTAATAAGTAAAAAAGCTAAAAAAAAGTCGAAGTTGAAGTAGTTTTGAGAATAAGTGAAGTGAATATTTTGCGAAAATGCCAGTGTACATTTTGCGAAAAGGTCATTTTAAGAAAACGCACGGTGTACGTTTTGCGAAAAACTCGAGCGTACATTTTGTGAAGTGGACGTTTGGCGAAGTGGTCATATTGATAAAAAGTGTACATTATGAAAAGTGTATGTTTTGAGCCAATTCTTTCACTAACAAGAAGATACATTATCCCTGAGTGCTATAGGCTAAGTTTTATTAGCTTCCGCCCACGGCTACGCTTGCGTTATGTGTAGTTCTACTCAACTTCGTAATGACTGAGGGGGGAAAGGAAAAGGCCAGTCGATAGTAATTTTCAGATAGCTATAGTCTGTGAGCCGATATTAACTAGTTTTACGAACACTGCTAAACGAAGAATTAATTATGTAATCGTTTGTAAAAACTGGAAAATTGCTAACACGACCTTCTTCTGCCGTGCGTGTTGATAGTTCTGGGTTAAAAAAAAACTAGTAATCTGCTACGGCTAAATCATTATCAGTGGTTTCGTAAAGGTATTTTATGAGTTTATAACATTCTTATTTCAAGCGAGGTGCTGTGGTGTGTCGTGCCTAAGAATATACCCTTATATACCCTTCCGTCTCCTCCCGTGGATGTAGTAAAAGCCGACTAAGGGATTACCCGGACTTGTTGATAAGATTTGTCCTGGCTGCTAGCTTATTATGGAATGTGTTATTGCTGGAAGAAAGCGTTAGCGGAGTCAGTCGTAGGAGGCAATGGCGGCGATGAGCTCACCACTTGTCACATCTATTTCTCACGATGGTGCAACCCACTGTGAAAAGAGACCCATTGAGGCTTTGCCTACCCTTTCGGGGAAAAAGGCGTGTGTCTATTGTATGTATGTATGTATGTATGTTATTTCAAGCGATTGATATATTTTTGACTTGTCCTGCTGTTCACGCTACACTGTGCCACAATCGGCTCGTCGCTAATGACTCGAGCGCTCTATTTTCCGAACTGAGCGGATTGCGTGACTTAATTCTGTTGGACCTCTTCCATTATGATGAGTTTAAAGTTATTCGGGGTATTCAATAGCGCATTGGAAAGCTATGAGAGAAAGAATGTAACTTTTGTCTTGGTCTTCTTCGTGCTACTAGTTTTTCTTGGTTACTCTATCTGTGGTTCATAATTTGAATTTAATTTTGACATAATTTTAATAAATTGATCAATGTATTAGTAGTAGAGCTTTTTTGTGAAAGAGTTCGCCCGGGGAAGTACTGCCACCATGCCTATTTCTGCCGCAAAGCAGTAGTGCTTGCATTGCTGTGTTCCGGTTTGAAGGGTATGGGTGCCGGTGAAATTACAGGCTCATGAGACTTATCATCTTTGTCTCAGGGTGGCGGGCGCAGTGCAATGCCACATAGGGCGCGGCCTAGGTGACGTGACCTATATGAGAATGCACTGTTCATAGGCAGAGGTTACCGCTTAACATCAGGTGGGCCATCTGCTTGTTCAGTCATTCAAGTAGCATAAAATGTGTGTACCAACTGAATAGCTAATCAATAATATAGATTATATTATGTAAAACCACAGATAAAATAATACTGTAAAACCTTATAAATTCACATACTTATAGGTTGAACTAGTGAAACTGTATAAATATAAATAAATAAATAAATAAATAATGCTGGACATATCACACAACATTATCTAGCCCCAAACTAAGCAGAGCTTCTGTTATGGGTACTAGATAACTGATATACTTGATATAATACATTACATAGATAGATATTTTTTATTATACATAGAAAATACCCAGAACACCCTGAACAAATATCTGCAGATCGCACAAATATTTATTCCGAGGCGGAAGTCGAACCCGCAACCTCCAGCGTAGCAGGCGACCCTTCGCCCGCCGCGACACAAAGGTTGTATATGAATAAGATCTATATTTGTAAACCCTTTTTCTGCGAAATAAATCATTCATTCATTCATTCAATCATTCAATCATTCATTCATTCATTCATTCATACTAATTCAGCGCCTGTGTTTGTTTGTTTTTCAAGTCACTGGGTCTTTCCTGGTCGTCCTGCGTTGGTTCAAGCACCAAATTGAGGTTTCAGAAGAGCACGACGTACGATGCAAATGAAGCCAAAAACTAAGCTCACGCACTCACACACACACACACACATACACACAATGCATCAAATTAGGCTCATCAATCGTCAGCCTTTGTCAGTGTGTTAGTGTGGGTGTGCTCACGACTGTGTGTTATCTGTGTGACACGCAAATATACCTGGAGGACAATTCTTGGATTGTAGGGATTATCTCTAAATTAGAGATAATGTCGAAGTATGAATGTCTACAAAAATTGTCACGAAAATGTTACAATAACCATCAAATCGTATTCGATTTGAATGATTTTGGTCGACTTATGTCTATTTGTGACATCACGAGAATAGCAAATTAAGATTTTATTCGACATTTGCCATCTTTTTTCGACATATGTCGAATTCGACAATCTCTACAATCCGAGAATTGCCCTCCTGAGGCCATAGACAAAAGAACATTCTATTAGCGATGTCGCTTGTAGAAAATTCAACAATGTATGAGATTGACGTAAGCTATCGAAATGTCACGTGGGCAATTGTATTCTATACAACTGTTGAAATGGAATCGCTTCGAAGCGAATGCCATTTGGCTAGGCCGGCTTTATACCAAAATATTTCAATATATATATACATATTTTTGCAGGTTTCATAATATAGGATAACATGGATTGTTACAGTAGGCAAGTCGCATTATACATTATCATAATTTCAAAAATAATATTTACCATGAAAAAACAATTCGTAAACGAAATACATACCTAGATATACCTAAACAAAGACAAAAAAGTCGAGTACATAACGCACTGAGATCTCTGGTAAATACACACGGAAGCCTCAATGCTCTAAGCTACTTACTCATTCATTCATTGAAATTCCTTCCCTTTCATTTTCTATACGAACGCTTACCTGAAAAAAAAAACACAACATTAGTACAGTCAGTCTTATACACAGCAATAAGTGAGTTTTCCATTCAACGCTCCGCTACACGGAAAGTTGTAAAGGCCTCGTGCAAAAAGCACCGCTTTGCCACTCACACATCGACTGTGGAAGGGGTGGGGGTAAAAAGGGGGTAAGTAGGGGGTCGTGGCGCAAGCTTGAGGAGTTTGTGGAAGGAGGTAGTACATCTTTTCTTTATATCAAAAGATTCAGGAAGATGTGAGGTTGAAACTTAGAATATAGAATAGACCAGAAGGTGCGTTCGATGCTATTAGTACGAGGCGCTGTGTCGCCAAAACACAATGCCTCCCCCGTGCCTATCCATTGTTCCCACCAGTAGGGGTAATGTTTTGTTGATGTGGGCAATAATGACAAAATGGACGCTTACTTTTTTTCCAAAGAATGAATGGTAAACAAAATTCATTATTTAAACCAAAAAGATATTTAAATGGTATAATCACATTTCATATGTGATTCTATACTTTTTATTTTTACGTCTGTAATAATTTGTACCATGTGGGACTGGGAACGACACATGACCGTATATTCACAAGAAAATCTTTCGAGTTCGACACGTCTAGCCGCACGGGCAACCACAGACAGACTGGGTGAAACTATTCTCATTGAGACTAGTTTGCGTGGGGACAGGTTTTACGCGTGATACGGTTTCTGGTTTATTCTATGTTCTAAGGGTTGAACGTGGGATTCGTTAGTAAACATTCAGCCGGTTGAAGTCCACTGCTGGACGTATGCCCCTCCCATACAATGTACTATGACCGTCGTTCTGTAACCTTTAAAATGTTATCGATTCGTCGACCATTCCTACACTTTTTCGTACCCTTCAAACCGGAACAACAAACTTAGCAAAAAAAACCTTCTGGTGATTTATTTTTAGATTTTATAAAAGCATGCATGTCAAATCAGACAACTTGTAATAACCTGTTAAAAAATAAAAATGGTCTGACTGTACGGAAAGTAGGTTGTGCCTAAAAATAGGGCTCCATTTATACAAGACCCTCAAGGCAGCGGAACTTTTGAAACGTGGAACTGCCTCGCTCCTCGCTACGGGGAAAGTTTACCCTATTTTCGCGAGATTTGTTTTGTAGTGAGGAAACTCTTTATTGATCGTCACTCAATACACTTACTGATTAGAATTTTTGGGCACAATTGAACCATGGATTACCTTCCATTCTTTTATTGTTGTTTTTTGTGTTTTTGTGACAAATTAAAATTCATAATTAAATTTCATATTCCTTTCAATAAAAGGTAGAAAGGTGAAAATATAATTTTATAATTTACGGACTTTTTTTAGGTGGTTTAGTAAATAGCTGATAATATTTTTCAGTATTTTTTGCGTATATTAAGTAATTATCTAATCTAATAAATAAATATTAATCAAAATAATAAATAATAAATGAGATAATAATTAAATTAATTTACTGATTTAATAAAATATATCTCGGACGAATATGCACATTGGCTGACAACGGAATAGGAAAAGTAAGCGAAGACATTTAAAAAAAAAAACTCGTCTTCGTCTTTAACAGCCTGTAGAAGTCCACTGCTTGACATAGGCTTCCTCCATTGAATAACATAACACAACATAACACCCAAAAGTCACACACAGTCTTGACCCCACACTAGGATTCCCTGTGTCGTGGGTATCAGAAATTAAGGGTACCATGGTACCATAACACCCAAACCACGAACAAATATTTGCAAAAAAAACATTTGGTTTCAGCGGGAATCGAACCCGCATCCTTTCGCATCTCCGCCGGCTACTCGCCCGACGCGCTACAGAGGTTGTCACCAGTTTTCGATAATCTAGGCAGGCATTAGTAATCGCAGTCGTGTATTTGTAGGGGAAATATCATCCATCCTGATACAATGTCGTATTTATGAATGACGAGCCATTGTATTTCTGACCTGGTTTTAAGCGACATAGTAAATCGTCTATAGCAGTAACGTACTTCGTGACTTGACACGAGAGCCGACGAGCAGGCGCCAATGCGCTGCCATACTCTGTATTCAACCAACAATGAAATTAGCTACGATAAAGAAGGGGTAGAGAAACAATAGATTTGCCTAAAGTGCCTACAAGTCCACTGCTTTATGAATGGTATGAATCCGGAATAATTATGATTACTTTTAGCTCGTGGGATGAACTTCTGGGATCAATATGGATGCACCCCTAAATAGAGTGCAAAGAGACTTGCCACTATCACCAAGCTTGGCAAGCGGATCACAGTGTTGCTTTTAAGTAATCAGGTGGATGCTGCTGCTTTTCCCCTGGTGTAACTATTAGTCGGACTTAACGACATCCAGGGGAGATTTCTTAAGTGTAGCGCCACATCTGCGGAACGTTCGGCGCCGATCGTTCGGTTCAATACGCTCGCAGTGTTTTTCAAGTTCCCTATGACACATCAACCGAAATAACGTCGCGTTCAGCGTAGCGCCGAACCTCCCTTCGAGCGATTATTTCAGCCAAAACACATTCAATGTATTTTGCAACACTGCGAGGGTATTGAACCGAACAATCGGCGCCGAACGTTCCGCAGATGTGGCGCTACACTTACTTATGAAACACTAATGTCCGCCCGCAGCTTCGCTCGTTACCACTACCGTTCGTACACTACCGTTGTCTGTCTATCCTGAAAACTATATTCTGGGTCGTGAATAGATGCCTTCTAGACCTTCGTGCTCCATCGTCAGCCGCATTTTCACTTACCAACACGAGCTATCGTCAAACGGTCAAACAATGTTTAAAAAAACAGCTATCAGGTGGGTTAAAACAGTAGTTAGATAAAAAAATAAGGTGCGTAAAAACAGTAGGTAAGTGAAAACAGAAGGTAATTTGGCATGAATAGGTAAAAACAGTAGGTAATCTGATCAGTTTGATTGATGTGTCGATTAATGTTTTAAAAAATCAGCTATAAATTAGTTAAAACATAAGGTAGATAAAAACAGGAGGTAATTTGGCATGAATCGTTAAAAAAAGGTAGGTAATCTGATCAAATTTTGATTGATGTTTCGATCAATGTTTAAAAAAATCAGCTTTAAATTACTTAAAACATTAGGTAGATAAAACCAAAGGTAATTTGGCATGAATCGGTAAAAACAGTAGGTAATCTGATCAAAGTTTGATTGATGTTTCGATCAATATTTTTTTTAAAAACAGCTATAAATTGGTTAAAACATTAGATAGATAAAAACTGTAGGTAATTTGGCATTAATAGGTAAAACCAGTAGGTAAATAAAAATAGTAGGTAATTTGGTGTGAGACCATTCAGTCAGACATAGTCAGTCAACACATAACAAAGTCATAACGATGACCTCACACTTTAAGCTAACCTAGTTAAAATAATGACGAGTCCGTGACAAATCATTCTCACCACAACAAACATAGCAAAAACATTAAACAAGTCATAAATTTTGTAAAAATTAAATAACCCTCTTCGCAATGAAACGGCTAAACCGATTTTGATCAAACATAGCTAAGAACACTCCAGACAAATTCACCTTTCAAAAAAAAACAAACGAAATCGTTTCATCCGTTCGGGAGCTACGATGCCACAGACACACACACACAGACACGTCAAACTTATAACACCCCGTCGTTTTTGCGTCGGGGGTTAAAAACGCCCACTGCAAATTCTATCACATCTGTACACTTAGTTTATCACTGACGCAGTGTAATATTACATTCACCGCAGATTTCTGATACTGGGAGACAGGCAGACTCGGGTTACAATGTAGTCAATAAAGGGTCTCAAGCGACGCTTCGTGTTTCGAATAAAGAAATGGTTTTACGCATCCACAGTGAGTTATTTTATTATTTTGTTACAACCTTGGTGTTACCTTGAGGTTTTAGTTTTTTGCGACATGACTCATCCTATGTGGGACGGTGTTGTCAGCATAGAGTACTTGTACGTGTAATATACACACGTGCTTATGACCTAGAACGTCGTCCCAGACACAAATCATGAAAACAGATGTGTAGGTATCTACCTAATGTGTTTTAGTATGTACGCGTTTAGTAATGTAAATGAGAGCTGTGTTTTTCAGACTTCTACAAAGAGAAAAGATTTGTATGTGTGTATGTTTGTAATGAATAAACTCAAAAACTACTGTGCCGATTTCAAAAAATCTTTCACCATTGGAAAGCTACATTCACCCTGAGTGACATAGGCTACCAGGGGATGGGTAGGAGGGGGGGGGGGGCTGTTTTTCATCCTGACTCTACCCGTGCGAAGCCGGGACGAGTCGCTAGTCATGACATAGAATAAACATATTTCTATGTATTCTACTTAGTACAGGTACGTTTCTTTAGGTTAGTACATTGTTCAAAAACTTGAATTCATATTATACTAGCTTAATGCCCATGTTTCGCCAAGGTGAAGCTTAAACAAAGAACCGGCCAAGTGCGAGTCGGACTCGCGCACCGAGGGTTCCGTACAAACCTGTAGGTATTATACAAGTTAAAGTTATGGTATTTTTATTGCTAAAATAAATCATCATGAGGAAAGGGTTAGTAACTTTAAAATAATTAAAAGTATTTTTATTATATTATGTATGATGTAACTACAAAAATAATGCTTTTCGCAATTTTTCCTTTACTTGTGCTATAAGACGTTGCTTCGCACCAAATTTTAAGATTCTGAGTTCACAGTACCCTGTAGGTTTTGATTCCCTTGCGAGTGTCGAAAATTTACAGCATAAATGGCTGTATCGTTTGATTTCGTTGGCTTAGAAGTTTGATTATTTAACAGCTCCAAGAGACAATAGACTTGAGTATTTGATATGAATTTCAGCTTGATACCTCTACGCTTTCCTGAGAAAAAGGGTCTTGACAGACAGACAGACGGACAACAAAGTGATCCTATAATGGTTCCGAAACCGAAAGCGATTACCAGTTTGATAGCCAATAGGGGGCAGGTATCAGAGCCTTGTAAACGATGGTGAAAAAACCAGTATCCTGAAAGGATTCAATGCGCCTCACGGAAGTTTACTGAGCGTACACATGTGAGCGCATGTTTTTAGGTAAGTTCGTGTGTTTCACACACGATAAAGTCACACATTTTTTCTCACACCCGCATCCACAATTGCACGAAACATTTCAGCAATTGACGCCACAGAATTAATAATTAATAGAAGCGTCAGCCCCAGCAGGCTTATTTACGTGATAAACCTGCCACTTTCGGTTGATACAGTCGTTAGCGAGAGGGCGCACGTGACGCTCATACTAACTGAAATAACATGTGATATTGGATGTACATAGTATGGAGATGACAAAGATTTGGTAGATTTGATAAATTTATTTATTACAACGATAAGAGTCACTGTCTACATAATCAGTATCTCATATAATATAAAAGGCAATGTCCTGACCGACTGATTCAACGAGCGACAACGCACAGCCTAAACCGCTGGTTGTAGAGACTTGAAATTAGGAGCGTGTGTTCGTCTCTATGCGTAGGGTGTTGTACTAAGAAATAAATTTTGAATATTCGCATGCTAAGGCGTTCAAAATGGGGTTCTAACGTAAGACAAAAATGCTCTGTATTTCGGAAATCGTTAGTAGTGGAAACTTGAAATTTGACAAGGAGATTCCTCAAATAAAATTAACAAACACGTGTTTCAGCGATACTTTAAATGTTCCACGTGAACTTTGAATTTGTCACATGAACGAGTATATCAAATTGTTGTTTTTCAGCTGTAAAGCGGGATTTTGGATACGCTGTCAACATAAGTCAGTGCAGACAGGATTTATACAGGTTTTAGGAGCATCAATATACACAAAGCATAAAAGCCTAATGTTTCAAACTTTGTATTTGAATTTGTATTTGAAGACCTCTGTAGTACGTCGGGCGTGTAGCCGGCCGAGACGTGAAATGTTGCGGGTTCAATGCCCGCTGCGGGAGAAATGTTTGTATGATCTGTAAATATTTGTTCCGGGTCTGGGTGTAGTACCATGGTACTCGTAGTTTCTGATACCCACGACACAAGGAATCCAAGTGTGGGATCAGGACTATGTATGTGACTGGTTGGGTGTTATGTTATGAATGTTATGTAATGAGCGCGTACGCACATTACTGATTTATAATACTGTAATTGATGTGGTAACGTAAAATTTTGTAATATCACATAAGTACATATAAAAACATACGATTTTCCCTGAAATGGCAGACAGAGCCTCTTTTCCCCGTGGGTTGCACCATCGTGGGTATACGTGGAAGTGGCGGCAAGGGGTGAGCTCATCGTCGCCATTGCTTGTTACGACTGACTGCTAACGCTTTCTTTCAGTAATTACACATTCCTTAATAAGCTAGCGGCTAGGACAAATCTTATACCAACGAACCTTATCAACAAGTCCGGGTAATCCCTTAGTCGGCTTTTACGACATCCATGGGAGGAGACGGAGGGTTCAATTTTTTTCCACGTAACACCCAAAAAATAACGTATTATTACAATAAACATCAAACTAGCCAGTTTTTCGCAAACGTAAGTCGTAAGTCTGTAAAATTATTGGCACTTCTAGTAATTACATTATCTATAGCAAGTCTCAACCATAAGTGCCTATTGTTCTTGACATGTAATCATCATAAAAACTCCTGCATCTGCTGTTTGCTAATATAGCTCTTTGACATAAGTATTCTGTGGACCAAGGGTACATGTTTTCAATAATAAAATCTGTTCTGTACATGGTAGGGTTATAAATTGCTAAAGACTTATAAACCTTATTATGCATAAAAATCTGTAATTAAACGTAATAAAGGTGGCTTTCGCTTGTAGTGGGTTTTTTTTCTTGTTTTTTTCACATCACAGCTCATCAACACTTCTTCAGATAGCGAAAACCAATTTGCCGGTAATAATATGACCTAACGCATAAGTTTTTATTTATAGTATCACATAAATATCAAAAGTTTTAGCTACGATTTTGCTTCAATGGTATTTACAAGGTTTTTTTGTTTCAAGCACATTCATAGTCAAACTAATGCTATTTATGTGATACTATAAATTAAAACATGTGTGTTACTGGCAAATTGGTTTTCTTTATCTGAAGAAGTTTTGATGAGCAGCTATGAGCAAAAATCACTTTTTTTTTTATTTCGCGTCACAACCGAAAGCAACCACCTTTATACAAATTATCATCAAGGCCCGTATCTACTAAATATGAGTGGATTAAATATACATATAAAACTAACCAAAAATCTTAAAGAAACTCTTTTCAAAGGTCTTATCAAAGAGCTTGTAGGTAGGTATCGTAAATTATAACGATTGACTGATGCACCTCGCTTTTATCCACTTTAGTGGATACCGGACTTTATTAAGGAGATATCACCCCTAAAACCACAACATTCACTCCGGAACACTCAACAAGAGCACATTTACTAAGAATTGTAGCATTTCACTAGACGATTGTGAGCTAAGTGCAAAACAGTGTCCCGATCGCGAGGCGACTCCATGCTGCCAAACACCCCGACTTGGCAACACACTGTAAAAACATATTGGTTCACTTGTGTTTCCTCCAGGGTTCTCAGAGATATGTACTGAGATGTACAGTTGAACGCCTGCCTGTGGTATCGGTACAGGTAGCGTGAATGCAAACTCTGTTTATGAGTTAACGCAAACCCCCCCGCGTGCCGAGGTCCTGAACCGCACTCTTCAATTGGTTTCGACGATTAAAAGCCTCGTAGCGCAATCTGGTTGACCAGTAGAAACTCTATAGGAAATGTATAATTGCTAGCGCCATTTGTTGGCAAGTAGACGCCTGCTTGACTACAGCAGGTCACACACACATTTGTCATCTTTGAATGGTTCGAAAAAATTCTACGGAATCCTCGATAGTAGTAGAAAATTCTAGGTTGCTATGGTTCACGTACATAAGCGGAGCTCGCTCGAAGAGCAGACAGTCGTAAGTTGGCTTTCAGTGTGATATAATCAAGTGATCTCGGAACTATTAGAGAACAGTGGCAGTGAAGAGTATTTTGGCATTTCTGATACTTTAATAAAAAGATAAATTTTGGTTAAACCGGATATAAGTGTGTTGATTTTATTCCGAGCGCGCTCGTACCCACAGGTCGATTTTTTAATGAAAATAAAAACACTGTAGTTTTGGCCCCTGCAGTGGTACTTCATATACAGACTTTGGCTTTAAGCGTGCGGGTAACAAAAGCAATGCAATTTTTGCATTGCGGTATTGCGTTTAACCTTATCTTAAAAGCCTTATCATACGACATTATGTTTCGTTATATTTTTTGCTATCAAATAACCCTGTTTAATAATACTGCAACATGTTTTAAATAAAAAGGTTATCGCTAATTATGATGCTGTAAACAAAAAACCAATTATTTATTTAACGCAGTGCAATGCCACATAGGGTGCGTCCTAGGTGGACGTGACCTATGAGGTAATGCACTGTTCATAGGCAGAGGTACCGCTTAACATCAGGTGGGCCACCTACTTGTTCAGTCATTCAAGTAGTATAAAAAAAAATGAGGTTAGTGACAACGTCTGAGATGTAGTAACCACAATATTCATGAGCCCATTATAAATATACTTTTCTCTCATATCATCATGGGTATGTTAATTTACAATAAAACCGTGTTAAAACAACAAAACTGTGTTAAAAGGGAAAGCAAGATAATCGGCGCGGTTTTATTAATGGTTGATGTAAAAATGTGATACAAACACAATTATTAATAAAGAATGGCTTATGGATGATACTTAAATGTTTAACTTAAGTTCTTGAACGGATGAAAGTAGTGAAACTGAAAATAAAAACCAGCCAAGTGAGAGCACAGAATATATAATAGTACAAGTGCGAGTCGGACTCGCGCACGAAGGGTTCCGTACCATTATCTATAAAAAGGCCAAAAAATCAAGTTTGTTGTATGGGAGCCCCATTAAATATTTTTTTTTTGTATTTTTTTGTATTTGTTGTAATAGCGGCAACAGAAATACATCATCTGTGAAAATAGAATGGTTAACTATCACGGTTCATGAGATACATCCTGGTGGCAGACGGACAGACAGACAGACAGATAGACAGACGGACAGCCGAGCCTTAGTAATAGGGTCCCGATTTACCCTTTGTGAGATGCATTATTTGTTCGTCGTATCACTAGTTCCTTCTTAGTTACCCTGCTTTAGGCAAGTCGCCTGGGTCCCAATCACGTAAATTTTTAACGGTATTAATTACCAAAATAGTACTAGAACCGTTGAGCATGAATTGAGCTGTAATTTCCATAAACCGCTGAGTTTTAGGCTAAGGATCCCTAAATCCAAACGTCGAAATAACGTGAACGGTTCTGATTTTGTTTGGTAATAACGTAAACCTGATAATAAGTGGTAACCTCGTAGGTCACGTCCACCAAGTACGCGCCCTACGCGGCATTGCAGTGTGCCCGCGACCCTGAGACACAGCAATGCGAGCATTACTGCTTTGCGGCAGAAATGTGGTGGTAATTCTTCCCCGGACAAACTCTTTCAGATAAAAGCTTTATGAGTGAGTCTGCCCAGGGATGTAATATACCTCTTATGCGGTAAATTTTATAGGTATCTAGCGACTCGCCCCGGCTTCACACGGGTAGTAACAGGATGAAAAACAACCCAACCCTCAAATGTCCGTCTCCTGGTTCTAAGTTACCTCCCCACCCATTTTCAGCCAAATCGGTTCAGCCGTTCTTGAGTTATAAATAGTGTAACTATAACACGACTTTCTTTTATATATATAGACTAGCGACTCGCCCCGGCTTCGCACGGGTAGTTTCAGGATGAAAAACAGCCTCCCCCTCCTACCCCTCCCCCCCTTGTAGCCTATGTCACTCAGGTTGAATGTAGCTTTCCAATGCTGAAAGATATTTTGAAATCGGCACCGTAGTTTTTGAGTTTATGTATTACAAACATACACACACAAAAAAATACAAATCTTTCCTCCTTATAATATTAGTGTAGATTAGTGTAGATGTAGATAGTGTAGATGTAGATTTATGTAGGTATACCTGCTTACTATGGCAGCAAAAATAATCAGTTCTAGAAGGAAAAGCCCTTTGGAACCAGGTGTCACATCTCTGGCATCAGCGCACTTTACCGCACCCTTTGGACACATTTTTATTCAAAAATAAAGTCAAATAAGCTGATGTTTATGCCACAAAATATGATGTGGAACCAGGTTAAGTATCTCATTCGGTTCACATCAACATTTTTAGGAGTAGTAATATTCGTAATAGCCTCAAAACGCTCCATGACCTATCATAAAACATGAAAAGCAATATTTAGAAAGATAAAAGACAATATTTCGTAAGATAAAATACGATATTGATATACGTACAGGCTGATTTTGTTAACAGTACTTTGAGAAATGCGGACTTTGAAAACTAACCGTGTTTTAGAACAATATTTTGAGTTAAATTGGATCCAATATTCAGGTTGAAAACTCACCATCCCATAAATTTAAACGTCTAATGAAAGTTTAAGGAAAGGTGGAGTTTCGACTTAAATGTATTGAATAAATTTAGTTTATTATTATATTATGTTTAGAGTCATTAGTTAGGTACATTATTCATCATGGGTATATCATTCTTAAGATTGTGTACTTACTTGGGAACAAAAATATTTGTGCGATCTGCAGATATTTTTTCAGGGTGTTCTGGGTATTTTCTATGTACAATAAAAAAAACATGTAATTGTAATGTATTGTATTAACCGCTTGGCGTGCACATGTGTCGGCCGACACAGTCCATAGAGGGTTTATTATATTGTCTATTTATCATTATTTAGGAACCGGATGCTAGATATTGCAACACTATTCCATAGAGGCATGATGGTAGACTGACAAAAAGGCAATAACCACTTTATACGATAAAAGTTAAGTTAGTAAACAAATAATATTCGATCGACATCGGCCGCCATTTTGTTGCCGCGGTCATTTGTCTTATAAAAAAAAAGAAAATTGTGTGTTTTCTGGTTATTTGAGTGTAAATGACTGCAATAATAATGTTTTTTAGGATATAGACCATGTGTTATTGCCAATAAACTACTAGAAAGTGCTTTGTGAAGATGTTTAATGTGATCTCAAAGTTAGTGGTCAGTTGCGCTGACAATTTAGCCACAGTGAGGAAATGTTTATTTTAAATATTTTTTCAACAAAACGGTAAGTTTTTATAAAATAGTTGCTTATAAAGAAACCAATAAGAAATTTCAAGAGGATTCTTGTAGTGGTATTAGTTTTATTATCCGTCCATTCATTAGGCCACAATTAACGATTTAGTGATGAGTCCGCCCATCCATCATTTTTGCCGTGATCTGCCCGCGACTCAAGGGATAGTATACAAGCGAAATCGCGCGACTCGATCGGTTAAGTATATCTTCAAGGCTAGAGTGAAGAGGTGCCTTCTAGACCTTTGTGCTCCATCTTCGGCCACATCGTCACTTACCAACAGGTTAGATCGTGGTCAAACAAAGGTCAATGTTAAAATATAAAAAATAAAAAAGAGTACAGTGTAGTAGCTTGGGGCTAGATAATGTTGTGTGAACAGTCCAGCATTATTTATTTATTTATTTTAATTATTTTTACTAATAACAAAATCAGCCTGTAGCGTAATATGTATGTCACTACATGAATTGGCAAATAATATACATTTCTGGAGGCGCAGAAGTAAGAGACAAAACTATAATAAAAACTCTATTTTCAGTTTCTCATAAAAGTTGAAAACAAACGCTATATTGAAAACTTCTTCGCAAAGTTATTGACTGGGTGTGCCTCTGTAGCTATTCAATGGAATGTGATATCTAATAGATAATATATTTTTGTTCAAAAATATATTTTTCAATACGAGTTCTCATAAAATTTGTGATCGAACTGTGTGCTGATCAAAATGAGCCTAAACACGGCTAGTCTACTATTATCCCTCGAGGAGTTCCGTTGTCCACCGTTGTCTCTACCATCATATCAACTTGTTATCACCATAATAATTATTGTATTGTCATCGGAACATGACAGGTATGAAAAATTTCAGCTCAATCGGATGTCAAGAAGTGCAGGGTCTAATTTAAGCTTGCAAGATTTGACCCAAACAAAGATTACATCCGTCTCCATCATCAGATCAGCTCGCTGCCACCATAATATTATATTGTAATCGGAACTTGACAGGTATTCAAAATTTCAGCTCAATCGGATGTCGTGAAGTGGTTCTATTACAACTTTTTTTTTTTTAATACTACCAAGGTAGCAAACATGCTTACAGCCCACCTGTTGGTAAGCGGTTACCGTAGCCTATGAACGCCTGCAATACCAGAGGCATCACACGCGCATTGCCGACCCTTTAAAAAACTCCAAACACCCCTTTTGAAGAACCCCATACTGTAGTCGCTCGGGAAAACCTCAGCAGGGAGATCATTCCACAACCTGAGCGTTCGCGGGAGGAAGTTTCTCTGAAACCGCACAGTCCGGGACCACCCTGGCTCTAAGGTGTGCGAATGAATCCTCTGCCGATTTGCATGCAAGATTTGACTCAAAAAACAAACATACGTTGCATGTTAAATAAATGCTTGTAAAACAAACAGAATAACAAAGGCAGAAGATCTATTTAGGCTATCCCTAGATAAGAAGTCCAAAAGGATGACTACTGATCTTCTGTAATGGAGAGGCACCACAAGACGAAAAAACAAACACAAAACAACAAAATTATGATAAAATATATAAACTTTGCCTTTGGCTTGAATATTTGCGTCTCCATTTTAAACTTCAATTATAGAAATATAGAGTAACCAAGTACAGTTGTGTCTGTCCGACCTATGAATAGGCCTATTCAAATTCAAATTCAAAATCTTTATTTTACGCTTACTGAGAAATGCAATAAACCTAAACAGTAAGCCCATATCAACATAAATACCTTTGAAACTAACATACACGTAAATAAAACCAGTTTATTTATTACTTAATCTAACACACGTGTGATCGCCGACGCGTCGTGGCCCGGGGGATCACGTGACAGGCGTCCCTTGAACCGCCAGAACTTCACCCCTTTCGGCAAGAAGTCTGGGCTCAAGTAAGTCTTCACATGTGCCTATGTGTCTCCTCCTGTGGATGTCGTAAAATCTGGCTATAGGAGTATTCAATTGGGTACTCAATGCCAATCTTGCGATCCCCATTCTGCTGGTAAATATGCCAAATACCTACATTGCGTTTTATTGGGAGGCCTCATCCAGCAGTCGACGTCTTCTGTTATTAATATCCCAAGTTATTATCCTGTATTTTACATATTATTCAGGCTTGCAATCGATAAAGATATGCACACATGCTAAGGATTTATTTACGAAATGTAACCTCGATATAACCTTCTGTAGTGCTTCAGGCATGTTCGTCGATGCGCGCACAGACACGTTCGACGCCATCTGGCGGAAAAAAACGGCCTCACTGCTAAGCAGAGTGCGCGTGAGCAACAACAGCATCCTGAAAGAAATTGCAAACAATTACGCATGTCCTCTGGTTTGGAAACTCTCCCAGAGGACGAAATCTGTGTTATTTATTAATTACTAACCCCTAATCTTAAGCATACTAACACTATGGACTATGTTGTCCGAATAAAAACTTTTTTTATTTTTTTATTTTAACAAAATATAAAAAGTCAAATGACATTGTAATAACCAACATATTTTGAATGTAATTACAATGACACCTTATCTTTTTCTAAAGTTTCAACTCTAATCGAATCGTTTACGAAACTGTCAAATAAACTATCTCGTTATTATCGATAATGCCTAGTTTATATCTGAGAGAGTATAAAACTGAATTAACAGCTGAGAGTTCAGAGAGGTGAGGCCCAAATGCGTTTATGCCACTAATGCAATGAATTTCTCCAATTAGTGGGTTTTCTATCAAATTAATAGCTCCCACGGAGATTACAATGAAAGCTAGCCATCTTTATAGCTGGTTTTTATAGCGAATGAACAACTTGATAGATAACTTGAGTGTGTTCGAATATATTTCAAAGTTTGGTAGAAATGTCGATAAAGGTTAGTGTGGTTAACTTTGTCTACGTTTTCTGGGATGTTATTTATCTTGATTAATTCGATAATATACATTTTAACACTGGTTTAAATACCAAACTGAAACTGTGATAAAATAACTAACTTTGAATTCTGTATATTCATCTGAAGTTTACGCGTATAAAATGGAGTGTTTGCCCATTTTTTTTTTCATAATCTTATTTGTATCACACTTACCGATTATATATTTATTGAAAATAATAATACTAATAAATAATAACTAATACTTAATACAGTAATATTTAATCAATTAATATTTATTTTTCACGTCTATGAACACTGTACAGTACACATTACAGTACTACAGTAGTATACGGGTACTGTTTTTATTGAAATCGTAGTTACTTACGTTCTTTTTCGTATTTCCAAACATACAGTAATTTTTATTATTGAAATCGTATTTTCTTACGTTACATTTTCTTGCTTACCTAACTGTTGAAATCGTAGTTACTTAAATTCGGTGGCAACAGGTAATTTTAATTCTTAGTTGTCCTTCAATCCAAATGCTGGGACAGACAGGAATTTTTAATTCTTGTTTGTCCCCGTTGTTGTATTCGGGGACATACATAAATTGACAATTCCTCTCTGTCACTTCATCTATGTTCTTGGTAGCAGGGTAGGCCTATCTAGTAACGTCATAGTTTCAAAAGCACTTAACAAGTGTAATTTATCATCAACTCAGCTCAACTTCCACACTAAAATGTTTAAAGTATTACAGATAGACAGTACAAGAGTTTAAATATGAGATGTGCCCAAGTATGAGCAATAATTCGCAAATAACGACTTGGCATTGTCGCGACGGCACTAAACGTCTCGACGCAGAATAAATAATAGTAGGTACTTGCCTACTAACCTGCCAAAATTTCACTTAATTGTACACTTGTTTTTTTTTTAACATTGATAGACCTTTGTTTGACCACGATCTCACCTGTGCACAAAAGTCTAGAAGGCACCTATTCACTCTGAATTAGCGTATCGCCGGTCAGTTTCCTTATTCGTCAATTTTGCTGATTCAACAGTTTACCTTCTGGTAATTTTCACTAGGTTGACAATTTCGCTAGTGGGTCATTTTCCTAAACCTTCAGTTTACTCCTTCGCCAGTTTTGCTAGGCTTCAGTTTCGAAAATTTGCTAGTTTCCGTATGTGCTAATTTAATTATTCGTCAGTTTGGTCAAATGGTAATTTTCCCTAGATAATCAGTTTCTATATTCGCCAGTTTCACTAGTTGCCAGGGTCTTATAATCGTGTTTCGGTGTATCAAATATACAAGGTGATTTTTTTTTATTTTTTTTTTTACGATCGGTTCGTTTTTTTAGCATTTCGTGACTTTTAGCTGAGTACAAAATATGTCTTGTATCGCCTTAAGATCGCCTTAAAAACAGCTGGGTTCCTAGTTTACTACGAAACCCCAAAATTAGCAAATCATAAACATGACGAGATGGGAAAACTGACAAACTAAACTATCAGATGAACAAGGAAAGTAACGCATTGGGAAAATGACGAAATAGCAAAACTGACAACTTAAGATAATTGAGGAATAAGGAAGTTTGCGAGTCAAGAAACTGCCTTAATAGAGGCTCTGACAATTAAGTGAAACTGGCAAAAAAGGAAATTAGCGAATTAAGAAACAGTCTAATCATTAAACTGTTGAATCAGCAAAATTGACGAATAAGGAAACTGACCGGCGATACGCTAATTCTTCACTCTAGCCTTGAAGAGACCCAGATTATAGTTTTGAGGAAAGACAGACGACGGTAGTGTATTCCACTCCTTAGCAGTTAGATTGAGCTATTCTACCACAATATTCAATATTATTTATTCATATTTATTGTTTTTATTATTCTATTTCATTTTCTTGCTTTTAGTAGTAGTAGAGCTTTTTTGTGAAAGAGTTCGTCCGGGGAAGTACTACCACCATACCTATTTCTGCCGCAAAGCAGTAGTGCTCGCATTGCTGTGTTCCGGTTTGAAGGGTAAGGGTGCCGGTGAAATTACAGGCACATGACACTTTTCATCTTTATGTCTCAGGGTGGCGGGCGCAGTGCAATGCCACATAGGTTGCGTCGTAGGTGGACGTGATCTATGAGGTAATGCACTGTTCATAGGCAAAGGTTACCGCTTAACATCAGGTGGGCCTCTTGCTTGATCCGTCATCCAAGGAGTATAAAAAAAAAAAACATAAACGTAGTTCAAGGCTAGCACTAACTCACGGTAGCTTTAGATGCTTTAGCTAATCGTGCAATTGTAATTTCCTTGCAATGCAGCCAGCATCTTAGAGATGCTTCGGTCTGATAGTGATTTGGATCAATTTAATGATCTTAAGATCGTTTGCAATTGCAACGGTATTAAGATAACTGTGGCAATTTTTTTTAAATATGTTTTATAGGTACCTAAATGTATTAGTAATATTATTTTTTCTGTACATAAAGATTGTCAAACGTCCTTAATTCTATGGCAGTTTTTCTTAATTTCACTTTATTTCTCGATTATTATTATTAATCATTTATTTCAGGTTATTTACACCCATAACATTAAATCTATATAAACCCATTAAAACACAAGGACTAAAACTAATACAATAAAACATAAATCAGAGATATTATTATAAAAAAATGCGATTAGATTATGCGTAATTAAATGTTTTTATGGAAACTTTAATGTTGTGCAATTAAAACCAAAGTTTTTTTTAAATATTTCTATGCTCTTGATATAGTTTGGGGAGCTCGTTTAGAAGTTGCAATCAAAACTAACGGTGCTATCACTTGATTTACGTTTTATGAAATACTAGCGACTCGTCCCGGCTTCGCACGGGTAGTTTCAGGATGAAAAACAGCCCCCCCTCCTATCCCCCCCCTGGTAGCCTATGTCACTCAGAGTGAATGTAGCTTTCCAATGGTGAAAGAATTTTTGAAATCGGCACAGTTGTTTTTGAGTATATTCATTACAAACATACACACACACAAAAATACAAATCTTTACTCTTTATAATATCAGTGTAGATTGCTCGGATTTGAGCTACTCATTACTTGCATTCCAACTGTACCAATACTTTTTGTCATTGCAAAATGTCCAACAAAATTGAGCTTATGTTATTTATTGAATTATTTATATATATTATATTATGTTAGGTATTTATATAGCTAGTTATTTAGAGTAGGTATTTAATTATGTTTATCATTTAATCTCAACCTATAATTAATTTTAATAGCACTACCACCCACTCTACATTACACAAAGGTTAGCTGGAAGAAAATGCTAATTAGCATTAAGTTCGCCTATGTACTGGTTTTTGTCATGTGCAATAAAGAATTATCTATCTATCCCAGCCGTTTTGTTTTGACTCTTAAAACAATACAGTTAGTTTCATTTTACATTGAAAGCCATTTGGAGTGACATAGCAGGGCATCTCGGGACGGTTGCGAGTACATTGTAATTCGTATTTGTTGAGCTGCGGTCTGTTTCAGCGATATGCAAGATATTATACTAAACATTTATTGTAGTTCCATGGCTTTTGGGTATTTGAATTGGAGTAACTTGCCGGGTAGTTAAATAAATAAATAAATAAAATGATTATTTCATAAATAAATTTATTTACAGAAAGAATAATACAAGGTATGTACAAAATACATATGAAACAGTTGTGCTACCAGAAGACCGCTGCAAACGATCTAAAGGTAGCTGAACTGATCCAAATCACTACCAGACGGAAGCGTCCCTAAGATGCTGGCTGCATTGCCACGCTGAATGGCAATACTAATGCGTTGAGCCAGATAAGAGCCATCTCTCGTTAAGTTTATTTCATTAACTTAAGACACAGATAAAACAATACTATACTAGTACTTAAGGTCTACAATTTTACATTCAGGGTTTGGAGTCATATGCTTGTGTTAGGAGAAACCGCTCTTCTATATGCATGGTTTGAAATTTAAAGTAATACAACCAAAAAAAAATATATATAATGAAAACATAGAACCAAGCAACAGACAGCGCAGAGAAATTTTTGATAATAGTGTTGTGTGTGTGGGTGTGTGGTATGTGAGGCAGTGTGGGTGAATGTATGTACGGACACTCCTGCTACCACCAGTCTCAGAGACTGTAGTTACATGTTACTCCTTTGGTTATATACTTACAATATAAGTAAAGTCAGAGCAAAAAGTTATTGGTAGCAGCATCATTCAACAACCTCCTATTTTGCTTTGTCTTATACAGGACGTCCCAAGACTATGCGACTCGAAGGGAAATATTGTAGATAGGATGTTTTGCTGAAAGGAGTCTTTATTTTATTTTTAAAACTTTGTAATACTGCATTCAAAGATTTTCTATAAATTAATATTCACTAGAAACGGGATATTTACCATGATTTTTGAGTTTTATATGTTCCCGATATTTCGGCACAGTTGCATGCGCCATGATCACGGGAGAACTGACTAAAGTCTTTGCGAGTAGATGTTATTGGCAGATATATCGATCTACCCTCTTTCTCACTCTTTTATTACGAACGATACCACTACCATCGGTTTCATTGTCACAATTCACACCAACTCGACACACAACACTAACGGTGTCCGGACGCGTAGCAGGTACCACACTTTTTTGATTCTTACACATTCTTACAATTTCTATAAATTGCTTGCTTCGTCTGGGAATCGAACAGAATTAAATGTAAAACAAAAACATTCCGTATACATCCCGTATTTTTATGATGCCTTTCGAAAGAATGGATAAAAAATATTAATTCCTTTTGAGTAACATAGTATCTTATAACAAAAGAATGACGTAAAATGTTTGATTCCATTAAATGTTCGGTTCTATTCCCAGACGAAGCAAGTAACTTTTAGAAATTCTTTTCATGCAGTATTACTAAGTTTTTAAAATAAAATAAAGTCTCCTTTCAACAAAACATCCTATCTACAATACTTAAGGTACTTTCATTTCATGTCGCATAGTCTTGGGACGCCCTGTATAATCATTAGATTCAGTGAAAGAAAACTAGCTTCAGCATTGATAAAACTCTCAAAGAACACAAAATATACTTCTTTGAAATTGAATTTCAAAGCAAGGAGTTTCTACTCCTATACACACAGTACCGTATTCACAGTCTTATCAAATGCTGTATCAGATAAAAACGATTGTGTATACAGACCAAACACCAGCAATATCCTTGAACCGGTCCACTGTAAGGGTTTCATAAGATTGTGGTCCAAGATACACTGGTTACTTTTTACTTACGTGTAATACAGGATACGTTGACAGTGGCACAGAAGGAATAATAGTAGTACAGTTCAGAAGTTTCACTAACACCTCAGTTCTTGAACAAGTGTCCCTTGTGGAATAGACAGTAGTAATCAGGATAACAGTGCATTAGGCAAACCGCTATTATAATTTTAGTACCGTACTTGTGAAACCGCGGCTGTGACTTGTTTCTAACTGTAGAATATTCCCTACAATTTTTTTTTTGCACCTAGCCTCCTCTTTGATCTTGTCAAAAAATTCGCTTACCCAAATAAACAAAAGATTGCCCCCTTTTCTTAGTTTTTATTATTAGTACTTGGCCTAATTTCACCCTGCACCTGCCTTGCTGAATGCCCTTTAGGTTCATAGTTGAGATTGCACCTAACCTGCTGAATCCTTTCCAGTTTCATAGATAACACCGCACCTGCCCTGCTGAATGCCTTTTAAGTTCATAGTTAGCATTGCATCTGCCCTGCTGAATGCGTTTCAGGTTCATAGTTAGCATTGCACCTGCCCTGCTGAATGCCTTTCAGGTTCATAGTAAGCATTGCATCTGCCCTGCTGAATGCCTTCAGGTTCATAGTTAGCATTGCACCTGCCCTGCTGAATGCCTTTTAGGTTCATAGTTAGCATTGCAATAGCCCTTCTGAATGCCTTTCAGGTTCATAGTTAGCATTGCACCTGCCCTGCTGAATGCCCTTCAGGTTCATAGTAAGCATTGCATCTGCCCTGCTGAATGCCTTTCAGGTTCATATTAAGCATTGCATCTGTCCTGCTGAATGCCTTTCAGGTTCATAGTTAGCATTGCATCTGCTCTGCTGAATGCCTGCCTTTTATGTTCATAGTTAGCATTGTATCTACCCTGCTGAAAGCCTTTCAGGTTCATAGTTAGCATTGAACCTACCCTGCTGAATAGTTGTCATGTTCATAGCATTACCACTGCCCTGTGGAAAGCCATTCAAGTTCATAGCATTGCACCTGCCCTGCTGAATGCCTTTCAGTCCCATAGTTAGCATAGTATGTATGTATGTATGTACTGTAAAGAAAGGCCACATCTTTACCGAAAATTATCATTGGAGTTAGTCAAACTAGACGCAAAAGACAAGAAGAAAACAGAACAGCAATCGCACTTAGCAAGTTAGCCTAAAGCCATCGTAATAAAGTTCATTTTACTTTAATATACAATTAAGAGTGACATGGGCCTGACGGTGGCGCTTGCGGACGTGAGAAAAAATGGAACAAGGACGGAAAAACGTCATACGTAGGACATTGTAATAATGGCCTTTTGTGACACAAGAGAGGGTTATATTCATGGGTAAAAGTAAACGGGCACAGTGTGTACAAGACAAATGACTGGCTGCGATATTCAAATATCGGGCTATTCCCAGTAGTTTTACCGAGTAGTCTTACCAGTTGAACTACTGGTAATTCTAGTGGAGATCATCTTAGCAATGTCGGTATTTTAAAGGTGCCCCTAATACAATCACTCTGAGATGGTCTTAGCAATGTAGGTATTTTAATGGTGCCCCTGATACAATCACTCTGATATGTTCTTATCAATGAAAGGTGCCCCTGATACAATCACTCTGAGATGGTCTTAGCAATGTAGGTATTTTAAAGGTGCCCCTGATACAATCACTCTGGTTCCGTGAGGTACCGGAGCTCTTCGCGTTTTATAAATTCTTCAGGGCGTGGCAATGCAGTCAGCATCTTATGCACGCTTCCGTCTGGTAGTGATTTGGATCAGTTGAGCTACCTTTAGATCGTTAGCAGCGGTCTTCATGTACCTAGAATAACAGTTTCATTTGTATTTTTGAATTTTTGTTCATAACTATCTGTATTAGTTGTATTATTCTTTCTATAAATAAATTTATAATTATCACTATTATTTATATTGCACGATATTTGGATGTTTAGATCTTTTTATATTTGTTTATTTGTATGTTTGTTACTCAATCACGCCAAAGCGTTATATCCGATTTCGATGAAATTTGGTAAACGGATAGATTAGACCTGGATAGACCTATTCGACACTAAAATCATATAAACTACATAAAAAAAGGAAATTATTGACTTTGCTGAATCATCATGATTGAATTGATGTTTTTTTTTATTGGGGATAGCCACTGACCTCAAAGTACTAGTTATTAATTTTGGAAAAATTCAAAAAACACCCAACGCAATAAAACGGCTTATCCGATTTTAATCAAACAAAGCTGAGAACACTCCCGACAAATACACCTTTAAAACAAAACAAAAATACTAAATCAGTTCATCCGTTCGGGAGCTACGATGGGACAGACAGACACACACACACACACACAGACACGTCAAACTTAGAACACCCCTTCGTTTTTCGTCAGGGGTTAAAAAGGACTTGGGTGTCCGAAACAAAAGAGAATCAAAACGCAAAGAAACAATTATGTTAAGAATTATCCGTCCATTGCTGCTAGATTATTGAACACATTTGAAGCAGTAGAGTGTGAAGCGGAATTGTATCGAACTCATTTGTCAGCGTTCGAAATTTTAAAGGTGCTATAATTTGACGTACACTACAATGCTAAATACATCGTACAGTTATTAGAAAGTCTTTGAGGAAAAAGCAAAAAAACTCGTACTGGGGTATAATATAATAAGCGGCTAAGTGCGAGTCGGACTCGCACATGAAGGGTTCCGTAGCAGCAAGTAACATAATATAAAACTTCAGTTCAGTTCAGTTCTTGAACAAGTGGCCTTAAACGGCTTACGACTTATGACATATTAAAAAAAAACTACTTGAGTTTCAGTTCTATGTATGTCCCCATACATGTATTAAAAACCCAAAAATGTATTGTTATTTTTCTATATTTGTGTGAAAATCTTAATGCGCTTCACAGAATACATCTACTTACCAAATTTCAACAGCATAGCTCTTATAGTTTCGGAAAAAAGTGGCTGTGACATACACGGACAGACAGACAGAAAGATATGACGAATCCATAAGGGTTCCGTTTTTTGCGATTAGGCTACGGAACCCTAAAAATTTCTCTTTGAACAAAGCACACGTGGACGTCGGCCCACGATTATCAAAAATCTTCAACAAATCCGACACCAAATTCTCATCATATAATTAAGTATATTACTAAAATAAAACTAAGCTGGTACACTCTCGCACTAATTAGTTCTAATTACTCTGCATGAATATGATAAGGTCGTTGAGAGTGTAAGTGTTATAGCATATTCAGTTTTATGATAATAGCAATAAGAGCTTTCAGTGCGCTGTGAGTTAAGCATTTTAGTTTTAGTAAGTATTAATTATGGGTTCGTTAGTTTAGTAGCTGTAAATTTGATTAATTAGAAAGGCGAGCTAAGTGCTTTGAGACTTTATTGGACGTGAGGTTTTTTTAGAGTATCTTCTTGAGATTTATTTCGTGGAAAAAAGCGTTAGCCGCATTGATCATTGGAAAGCAATGACGGCGACGAGCTCGCCACTGGTCACGTTTATATTTCTCGATTGTGCGACCCACGATGATAAGAGGTTCAATGAGGCTCAGCCTACACCTGCGGGGTAAAAAGCGTGTGTATCTATGTATGTATGTAATTTGATTGCTTTTATTAATAAAAAGTATTTTAATTCTGTTGGAAACATTTCGTAACTTAATAATTATTTATTAAGATAGATCAACATTAAATTTATTATTTACACACAAAAACACTGTATCAGAGCGAGAGTTCGCTTCTTCGCTTCATAAAAAAAATAGTTAAACCTATGACGTAAGAAATAAGTCTTACGAAAATATATTTCATTTATAACATCTAAGAAAAAAATAAGATAATTGAAAATTATTACCAAAGTTAAAACATTGTTTTCTTACGTTTTAAAAACTCCTAAATAAATAACGTAGCTCTCAGTTTTGAAAGCACTAATTCTTGTTATTCTCTTAGACAAAAACAAATAAACAATATTTTAAGTAGCGCGCTAGATATTTTTTGTTCGAAATATTATTTATATAAAGATTTTACTTTATTTTTTGTAGATTTTATTAATCGTTTCAGAAGGGATCACAAAAACAGGGGCAAGGCAGAAGTACCCCTGGCCAAGTCGAGCGTAACAGAGGCAAGGCAGGAGTACCCCTGGCCAAGTCGAGCGTAACAGGGGCAAGGCAGGAGTACCCCTGGCCAAGTCGAGCGTAACGGGGCATTCTTGTATAAACAGATACTATCTTACATAGTTTGCTAAGGTAGTACCTAAGTACCCATCACATAGACCAGGGGTTCCCAAACTTGTTTTGTCTACTGCCCACTTTGAGAATAAATTATTTTTTAGCCCCATAATTATTTATAGCGCCCCCATTTTGTCACCAACTTAAAAACCACTATAACTTAAAAATTAAATAATTATTGTGAGATAACTTTTGAAACTATCATGGTTATGTACATAATTTTCACTAGAAACGGGATATTTACCATGATTTTTGAGTTTTATATGTTCCCGATATGTTTTTTATGTTTATATGATCTACTCGCAAAGACTTTAGTCAGTTCTCCCGTGATCATGGCGCATGCAATTGTGCCGAAATATCGGGAACATATAAAACTCAAAAATCATGGTAAATATCCCGTTTCTAGTGAAAATTAATTATTGTGAGGTACATTAGCGGAGATTAAACATGCACAAATCGGGTTATATAACAAAAACTTGTTAAAACATGATTGCCCACAGTCTATTATCTACGAAAATTACCTATCTACGAATTTTAATAACTATTAAAATGTGAAAGTGTGTCTGATTTGACGCTACCATTTTTTTCTGGGTCTTTTACCGCCCCCCTTTAGGCCTGCAACCCCCACAAGGGGGCGTAATCGCCTACTTTGGGAACCTCTGACGTAGAAGAACACACATGAGTTATTTATAAGGTTTCCAAAGAGGCCAGGCAACCCTACAAATCTAATATTTGTTCCGCACAACATAAGATAGTACACACACTTCCATGAAAATGGGTCGAATATTTACCTTTACAGAGTTTCGCAACAGCGTCCATTGTTTGTGTACTCACATTTTTATCGCATGTTATCGGCGTATCGGCAGGTTATCGGCCAACGACGCGTGTAATTCTGTGTCACTGATAAATATCGCTTCGTGTTTAGTGCACTTATAAGCGACAGAACTATTTATTAAACGAGCGAAGTTAGTTCTCTGAGTCATGTCGGATGGCGTTGGGCGTTTTCTGTGTGTATGTATGTTTCTCCGTCTGACCAATAATTTATTTATTTAATAAATAAATCATTATCTATTAATAAATCTTCATTTATTGAATTATTTTTATTTATTTATTTAATGGTTACTATCTTATGTTGTGGTTTGTTCAGCCACTGAGAAAGCGTTGGCGGATCTTGTTGGTTTTGAAAAGGAGTGGTGGGAGACTGCAGCGACAGGGACAAGTGGAGAAAAAAATTAAAAATAACCGTGTAAACTCAGGAAACTTCAGGTACTAATCCTATAATGCTGAAGTTCTGCGAGCTATATGTCTTGTCCATTGCCACTTCAACTTGCTAATTCTGAGAGCTAGGTCGGTGAACTTGGTTCTTCTATGGTTCTCTTCATTCTGGATTCTATCACGTAGTGAAACTCCAAACATGGCTCTCTCCATAGCCCGCTACGCAACTTTGAGCTTTCCTATGTGGCCAACAGCTAGCGGCCAGAGTTTAGATTACACCTATAATCGCCACGCGACATAAAATCTAAATCCACGAATAAGACTCAGACACCTATAGTTGTTTCATAATGTTTGTTCGATTTTCTTGCATATTTTTCAATTTTAAATTACCAGAGTAAATGTTTCAAAATTAGCTGTTAAATAAAAAAGGAAAACAATCCACTTTTAACAAAGGAATACAGTAAAAAATGCAGCTTCCTCAGCAGTGTTCAAAGGCAATGCATTCTCTATAAAATGCCGATAATGCCTTACAGGCTTTGTGTCCACATGAATACGTGCATACGTGGCACAGAACAGGTTAGAGGTAAACAACTGAGCCACGGCGGAGCAGATTGCACAAAGGAATCAAAAGACGCCTTCTACAATGGGATATTTGGGCATGAGACCGACTGTGCCGCACTCTGCTCGTCAGCATTCGTTTAGTTCAGAATTAAATGTCAAAAAAACTTATTTTTACTTAAAAACGTATCCTATATCCTTCATCATGATACACACTAAAACATTGTAAAATTGAATCAAGATCAGTTCAGCCGTACCTGTATTCATGAATAGGCAACAAACACATAATTATGAGATGGACAGTGACAGTATGTACATAGTATTACGATACGAATTTTAACCGTATAGAAATATCAATACTGATTCCAACCATTCAAATGATTCATTTATTTTTAAAAGCAATCATTTTGTAACTTTGGACATTGTTTAGATTCTCAATTGATAATTCCTTCTCTACCTATGGCAGTAGATATTGGGACTTTTTTATTGGACGATAGTGACACGACACGACAGGTAAGACATACATTTGGACCATACGACAATTCAACATTCTAACTCAAAACTTTAAATTTTTTCATTTTGATCACTGGTAAATTTTTCGTTTGGACGTATGCTAGCGTAAGCGATTTTAACTACTAAACGCTTTCACACTGTCAACGATATCGTCACTGTATATAATCTGTGATATCGGCGACAAAACGGTTCGGGGTGAAGAAGAGTAGCTAAGCGGGCGGGGTCACGCACACACTACATCTATGTGTATTCACCCGAAGTGCTGCGGTCGTGAGAGGTGTGGTGCGTCGTTTCGCCCCTGAGGGGCAAGTCCGAGTTTACACACACCGTAATAACGATGATGGTAACGACGAACGTACGTGTATTGCGTAGTAACTAGCTATTAACCTGTGACGTTTTTGGCACAGATTATTAGCTAGTTATTATGTTATACACGTACGATCGTCGTTCCGTTCATCGTTACGATGGTGTTTGCAAAACTCCGACTAGGGCCTCTGATATCGTCTTCAATATCGTGTCGTGTCGTTATCGTCCAATGTGAAAGCGCTCATTGCCTTGTGCTGTCGCTAGTACGAAGTTACCCAGTGTTTCTCCGCTAAACTGTGGTATGTTCATACAGGAAACATATACTCCCCGAACCAAGAATAAATCTTTTCTGGATTAACTTGTTTATTCCCTTTATAGTGCGTCCGAGATATTGTTTGCGAGTTTGTAGCGTAATCAAAAATTAAAGGTCTAATGTAGTAGAGGAGAATCGTTGTGTTGAGAGTATAGAGTAAAATTGATTCATAATTTAGTTTATAACTATGCGAAAAAATAGACGTGTTTTGTATTTTATTTACGGATAAAATAGAGAAGTTGCCTATATATATCACACACTCATTGAACAATTAATAGACAAATTAAAAAAATGGTGAAGTGCGAGTCGGATTTTACTTATAAAAGTAGGGGTCGGGGGGGGGGGTTCCGTTGGTAACTATAGAGGTACGGAACCCTAAAAAATAGTCAATTGAATGTGCCTATCGTCTATCTATCACCGAGCAAGCCCGTCCTCTGTTCAATCTATCCGAACACGGCGAACATCCTTCCGCCGGGCGCCTGTTATTGCTACTCGTGAAATTTACGACGAACCAATAACTGGTTACGTCTCAAAATAACCGGTTTTTGTACGAGTAAGAGGGTAACTGACAAAAATCTAGTTTTTGTTAGGAAGTTTTTTGATATTGATATAATAGCTGTTGATATAAGTTTATTAGAAAAGCTGTTTTGTGTGTGAATTTATAAGCATATTTTTAGTAGTAGTAGAGCTTTTATGTGAGTGAGTTTGTCCGTGGAAGTACTACCACCACACCTATTTCTGCCGTAAAGCAGTAGTGCTCGCATTGCTGTGTTCCGGTTTGAAGGGTATGAGTGCTGGTGAAATTACAGGCACATGAGACTTTTCATCTTTATGTCTCAGGGTGGCGGGTGCAGTGCAATGCCACATACGGTGCGTCCTAGGTCCTAGGTGGACGTGACCTATATGGTAATGCATTGTTAAAGGCAGAGGTTACCGCTTAATATCAGGAGGGCAACCAGCTTGTGCAGAAATTCACGAAGTTAAAAAAAAAAAAAAATTTATCGTCAGCCCACAGATAGAAGTCCACTGCTGGATATAGGCCTCCTTCACAGAATTCCATGACGAAAGGTATTATACCGCCTCCATCCACCGTTTTCCTACGACCTTTATAATGTCTTTCATTCATCGTTTTTTACTCTTTTACGTCTTCCTGTTTGTGTTTCCCTTAAACCTTAATTACCTTCTTTCATGTTTTTTTTTTCTAAATCCATTTCTGATGTTGCCACTTTCCTGTATTTCCTGAATGTTAATAGCAAATTATAAATTTCATGATTACATCATAGCGAAAATGGCACCTCGCAAAGCTGACCTACTTAATCCAGCCTTTTGCATTCGGACGAACATTGAAATTGTTGCTTTTCCTTAGAATACGATTTAATTTGTTTCTTTCCCCCCCGCACTCCGCAAAATGATAAGAATTCCAATTACAACGTCAAAACTGGGAAGGTTATTTCAATTAAATACTAGCACAAAGTATCGGTTTTACGCTTAAAACATTCCTAGCAAGTCAAATACTTTTGCGAATTTTTTATTAAATGCCACTTTATCTTAAATGTTAATTCTACGATGTTTGGATGTATATATATTTGTCACTTAATCACGCTGAAACGACTGACCAAATTTGGTACACGGATTATGTACCTGGATTGAGCAATAGGATACTTTTTATCCTGTTAAAGGCGAGTGAAGCCGCGGGCGGATACTATTGTTTACTAACATTGACTACTAATAACATTAACTACTATTTTACTAACATTGATAAGTTTTTTGTTGCAAAATATATATTTCAAAACAAGTATTCAATAAATTTGTGATCAGAACCGTGAGCTGATCAGAATGAACCCAAATATTACCAGACTACATCATCGAGGAGTTCCGTCGTCCATCAGTAGACTCCATCAGTAGATCAGTTCACAGTCACCACCACATTGTATTGTCATCGTAATTTGACAGGTAAGCAAAATTTCAGATCAATCGGATGAGCAAAGTCCGTGAAAAATGGATTATACATTTTGAGCCGGAAAGTCATACGAACAAAGTGAATTAAATATAAGCTTTTAAAAATAATATTTATACATAAATTATAACCAAGAAATGATTGGCTTCCTGCTTTTAAAAGCCCGAAGGCGAGAGCTGTTTCAACTTCCTCCATAGAAAATAAATCAGTAATGTTGAATTTAATTTATCACCCCATAGCGAAAAAGGAAACGATGTACCTAGTGTAGGTTGGTTTACAGTACAAGTAAATATTATAAAAAAAAGAAAACTACCCCGACTAGTTATGTAAGGTTTTTAAGTTAGTTTTTCTTTTTTCTTAGAATCAGCTTCCACTTGTTCTCGAGGCACCACACAGGCGCAACCCACCTAGTAGTAAGAAAGATCATTAAAAAAAAACAGACCATGTTTGTTGTGCCTGATTCTTCTAGGTCTGGTTGCGTCGTAACAGGAGTAAATGTGAATTTATTTTTTAAGACGATTCAAAATGATGATTGAAAATGTGATTTCAATGAATAGAATACTTTTTGACTTTGACTTTGAGTAACAGTGTTCTAAAAGGAACACTTATGGAATCAGTGTCTAGCTTGCGAAAAGTAGGGTCCCGATGCTAGTTACTCAGTTCACGACCAGATGTCGCCACAGGAAAAAATAGAACGCACTATCAGAGTAATTCCTTGAAAATGTCATCAAAAAACATTTTTGCGAGGTGATGAACCTGGAATGGAAACGGTTGCACCAACTTCTAACAAACCTAGATGACCATCTCGTGTACCACCAGTTTGCGTAGAAAACCGTATATAAATTGGTCAAATCATTTTGGAGATACGTGGGAACATCGTTTACACACACAAACCACCCTAAACGCATATACGTCAGAATTGCAACATCCAATCAAACCTGTTTAATTTGAATTTAGAATAATGTCTAATCAGAATCACTATAATTCGAATTTAGAAACAGAATTCATTGCCGATTTTTCTAATAACTATTCGAACCAATCGTAACCCAATAACTAACACGGGATCTTGTTACTAATGATTGGAGGCCATCTGTCGATCGAATGAGTAATCGGTCTATCTAGTACAGGCAAATTAGCAAAAAGTGTGGCCCTAAGTCGAGTAGTCGTGGATTCTTATGGAATCGATAGATGACACGAATAGAAGCTTATCCCAGGTTTGCACCGTTTCTGGCACATACGGAAGGCTTTTAAATATTAGGTACAAACTTTGAAAAATTGTAACTTTTTAATAAACAAAAAAGTGTTAAGTGCAAGTTCAATTACGTATAGAGACAGTCTTAGTGCGTTATGGATTTTAATTAAAACTACGTGCATAGTGGGAAACACTGTGAATTTGTTTTTTTTAGTTTGCGGCTCGGGGGAAATTTATGTACTCGGTGCAAACTTACATAAGGTTTCTATAAGTATTATAAACACTATATTAGTTTTGCACACCTCAGCGAATTACGGAACATAGTTTTTTTTCTTTTTTTGTAAATTGTACTTCGGGGGAAATTTATTTAGTCGTGCAAATTTTACTATGGTATATACTAACAGTTTACCACATTCGCACGTAAAAAAAAACACAAATTTCGTACCGGAAGTACTTCATAATAATAGATGTAAATAAGAAATCAACGGCGTGGGTGGGGTGCAGATTCATACCAAAATGTAGGCCGTATTCAACCACGAATAATAAAATTGTATATTTGTCCGTATTAATCGCAAAATGTAGTCCGGATTCATACCACGCCACGGCCTTTAACAATGGATATTAGTACGGTCAGACAGAAAAATGCCTTACTATGATTTTCATATATTTTTGTTGGATGCAAATTATTAATAATTGGCGTTCGTATGTTTGTATGTTTGTCCGAAGATAACTTGCAAACTGTTGATATATTCTTTATAAAACTAGTATTCTTTATACAATTTGGTAGATGGGTATATAGTATTAGTACAATTTGTGTTAGGTTATGAGCTAAATTGGTTCGGGGGTTGTAGAAGATATTGGGGCCAAAGAAAGGGTAAAAAAGTGAAACAATCATAGACGTTTCAAAACTAGTTTTAATTTTAGAGAGTTAGACTCTAGAGTTTTTCCAGTAATCTACTATCATCAATCGAGGAGTTCCGTCGTCCACCTTCCGTCTCCATCATCAGATCAGCTCGCTGTTACCATCATAAATAAATATTTAATAAATAAATAATACTGGACAGTTCACACAACATTATCTAGCCCCAAGCTAAGCAGAGCTTGTGTTATAGGTTCTAGATAACTGATATACTTTAGTACAATACATTACATAGATAGATATTTTTTATTATACATAGAAAATACCCAAAGAAAACATATAACATAACATTAATAACATCCTGAACAAATATCTGCAGATAGTACAAATATTTATAAATTACACAATATGGGTAGATTCAAGAGAAATATCAATAGGGCTCTTAATGGTAGCCAGCGCGTTTGCAATACCGTGGGTGTTGTCCATAGGCGGCGGTGACTGCTTTACATCAGCTGGGCCGTCTGCTTGTTTGTCACGTTTAGGGCATGTAATATCGGAAGGTTTTCAATTCCTATACTGATTTCCGATATTAAATCTCAATATTGGAATTCCGATATTAATATCGGAATTTCGTTATTTATTTAGAAATTGTACATTTTATTTATAAATTGCACAAATTCGTTATTAGGTTGGATAAAGTGCAATAAAAAATATTTTTAAATCGTATTCTAATCGTATCTGATCACGGGAGAACTAACTAATGTCTTTGCGATCTACCCTCTTTCTCACTCTTTTATTACGAACGATACCACTACCATCGGTTTCATTGTCACACTTCACCCCAACTCGACACACAACACTATCGGTATCTGGTCGCGTAGCAGGTACCACACTTTTTTGATTCTTACACATTCTCACCACAGGCTTCCATACTACAGATAATTGAAAACCATCTTCTCTATTGAAATTTCTGTATTTAGTAATCTCAATTGCCTCTTGTGCCATTACAAATATTTATATAATATACGAATCTTTGCTCGTTGTATAGGATATTGATGTTATCTAAAAGCTTATGTTATAAATAATTGTAAAATTCTGATTCTCTGAAACGATTTCTACACTAGTCCGTGATTTTCCGGAAAAAATGTTTTATAAATAGCTTCCACTTTTTTTTAAATGTCGTATACTTATTTTTGTTCTGTGATGACAGTACACCTCAGATATCGATTTTTAAAGCAATCGAAACAGTAACAAAAAAAATAGCATTTACATCCACAGCACGAACCATTGCATTGATATAAAATAAAAAGATGGAAAAAATAAAAATTCTGTTTAGTCCCTTACATTCTAAGGATATTTTAAAAATAAAGTCACATAAACTTTTTCATCCAAACCTATCTTAAAAACTTGGTCATTATGTCAGCTATTTATCATGTAAATTTGATTGAGATTCTTTTACGGGATCATTCATGATATTCAATTTAAACAGTTGAATGCGAAATTCTAGTTTTTAAGATTAAGTGAAATCGTAAATAAAACTTAATAATAACTTTCAGCATTGCACGTATTCAGGGAATCATCACAACACATTTTCGAAATGGCGACCTTCTTGCTCAATACATAATCAGCATCGTCTAAAAAAAATATCTTTGAAGCGTAGAAAAGCGATCCTGTTGCTTTTGATTGTTGCTTCTGCCTGGGTCAAACTTTTTCGCAATTCTTGCACATTTCGGCACTCTCGAGAGTAAACAATCTCTTTATAATATCCCCAAACAAAAAAGTCAATGGGGTTTAAGTCGAGAGATCGTGGGGGACATGCGATAGGCCTGCCTCGGCCAATCCATTTATCACCAAGTATCACATTTTGTTAGTAGTAATAGAGCTTTTTTGTGAGATACTTCGCCCGGGAAAGTACTACCACCATACCTATTTCTGCCGCAAAGCAGTAGTGCTCGCATTGCTGTGTTCCGGTTTGAAGGGATGGGTGCCGGTGAAATTACAGTCATATGAGACTTTTCATCTTTATGACTCTTTATGGCGGGCGCAGTGCAATGTCACATAGGGCGCGTCCTAGGAGGGCGTGACCTATGTGATAATGCACTGTTCATAGGAAGAGAGTCCCGCTTATCTTCAGGTGGACCATCTGCTTGTTCAGTCATTCTAAGTAGTATTAAAAAAAAACTGTCATTAAGATATTGTCTAACTTTTGACGCAAAGTGAAATGGTGCGCCGTCGTTTTGAAAAATCATGTTTCGGCGTGTTAGTAAAATGATGTCTGTGGATTATCCATTTAAATCTACTCTTAAAAAGTTCAAGTATGACTCGCCATTTAGGCGATCTGGCAGTTTGAATGGGCCCACCATCTGTCGCAGGTTTCTGCCTCGTAGGTAGAAAATAATGTCCTTGAACAACAAAGATGGGTTATTTTACTATTGCTTATGTGTAATACAATCTTCAGACTGCCAGATTTCTTTTTAATCTCGACTTGCAGTACATTTTCAAAAACTCGTTTTTGAACTAACTTTTATTAAATTGGGTGTTTTTTATGATCCTGTGCGAGAATCTGGAACAAGGTTACATGACTAATAGCTGATACATCAGCCATGTTTTTAAGATAGGTTTGGATGAAAAAGATTGTGACTTTTTTTTAAACGTTCATTGAAAGTAAGAGTTTAAACAAAAAAAAATATCTTCATATTATCATTTTTATTTTAATGTAATGGTAGGTGCTATTGATGTAAATGCTATCAGACAAAGTAGCTCTAGTATTTAGCTTATTTACAACAAAAAAAAACAGGCCTCTACCTCAACAAATCGAGTCACAATGGCCAAAAAAGTGTAAGAGCTCCGATTGTCTTAAAAATACATAACTCGAAAACAACTAAAAATCGCGGAACATACATGGGGGTGATTCGGGTACCTCTGGGGGTAAACTTTCTTTGGACTTCGGCTTGACACTACTTTTTGGGACACACTGTATATATTATTACTTTGTTGATTATTTTATACCAACAATTTTATGAAATAAATAGATGTTAATATAAAATAACATATTTTTTTGCTGACGTTACTTTCACTCGTTTTAGATGTAGGTATTTCTAGGTGGGATAAATACGGACTCTAAAAATGAAATGAATATTAATGGTATGAATCCGGAATAATTATTATTACTTTCAGCTCGTGGGATGATTTTCTGGGATCAATACGGATGCACCCCGCGGTCGGGGGCCAGTATTAGCAGTGTAGCGCCACAGCATATATATTAGTTACTAAGCACCGCACCGAACTTACATATATAATACTTAAAAAATGCATGTTCCGTATATAAATTCCAGTATTTAATGGCCGGCGAATGTAGTACTAATCAAATGAATAAGTTTAAGTGAAATTCCAGAATTGCCTGAAATTTCCTCGAAGTAGAGCGACAATAAAATATGGAAAAAGTGACTTCCGTGTGAGGTACCCAGGTGCAAACCTGGTAATTTATTTGGCCCATTTTTCTGGTAATTCTGTCAATTTGCACCGACTACTTCAATTTCCCCCGAGCCGCAATACACAAAAAAAGTTTTTTTTAGAAATGATTTTTTTTCATAATGTTCCGTAAGTCGGATTAAAAGAATACTTAGTGCAAATGTAGATCATAACGGTCTTAAGTGTATGCCAAATTGCACCGACTACATCTGTTTTCCCCATTAAGTTAAGGGTATTATAAGGTTTTCACCCTATTTCACCCTGTTCCGGGGGGGTGAATTTGCTGAAAGTTATATCAGAGGTGATTTTCAAGCCAAACAAAACAATTAGAAAAGGTTTTGTGACTACATCTAATTACTTCCACACTTTTGCTAAAAATCACCTAATTTGCCTGTACTAATCGAGTGGCATACGGGCATACCATTGTACCAATTTTACTGATTTTTTATATGAATGTTTACTGCAGATTTATGGCAATCGGCTTATATTACGATATTACTACTTTTGCTTTATTTAATGCGTTTCTAATAAAGAAGGCTGACCTTAAAATAATACTTTATCCACGGCGATGGAGTCGAACTACATAATACTATATACCCCATGTAAATTGCATACAGTGCATTCGATTTGAGGTTGTCTGGTAAAGACCGCTACTTAGCGATAAGACCGCCCATTGTATAACGTAGTTAATATTTTGTTTTTGTTTGTGGAGTTGTTTTTACATAATATGTTGTCTGGTAAAGACTGCTACTTAGCGATAAGAACGGCCATTGTATAACGTAGTTAATATTTTGTTTTTGTTTGTGGAGTTGTTTTTACATAATATGTTGTCTGGTAAAGACTGCTACTTAGCGATAAGACCGACCATTGTATAACGTAGTTAATATTATTTTTTTGTTTGTAGAGTTGTTTTTACATAATATGTTGTGTGGTAAAGACTGCTACTTAGCGATAAGACCGCCCATTGTATATCATTGTCATCAATACAATATTATACTAAATTACAATAATAATGAGAACATACATCTAAAAAAAACAATGAAACACAACCCTAAACCCTGTGCTAATACCTGGCTTGTTTTAGACGGAACACGCGGACAATTTTCCGAACCGTGGCACTTCAGTGAAGGCCCAATTTTTCACCGGCCTCGTTTGATCGGTCGCGTCGCCGTAATTGGGCTTTGTTGTCAAATTGTTGAATAAACCTCGCATCACCTCGTGGCCTTGTCAGTGCTAACATTGTAACTACTAACATGTCCGAACGTCATAGTGAAGCGACGAATGATGTCAAAATATGTTACTCTGGTGGTAGTACTCCCCCGGACAAACTATTTCACAAAGAAGCTCTACTACATACTAATCTTAGGAGGTTTTGCCATAATCATGATGCTCAGATATTCTCATAACTTTATTACAGTCAATTCCGTAGTCGCCTTTTACGAAATCCCTGGGAGGAGACGGAGGGATCTATTTTCAGGCCGCATACGCCACGGCACGGTTTGGAACAATAAATTATGTTATAACTTTTGAAACTATCATGGTTATGGACATACTTTTCACTAGAAACGGGATATTTACCATGATTGGTAAGTGGTATCATTTGTAATAAAAGAGTGAGAAAGAGGGTAGATCGATATATTATATCTGCCAATAACGTCTACTCGAAAAAACTAGTTAGTCAGTTCTCCCGTGGTCATGGCGCGGCGCATGAAACTGTCCCGGTAATCATGGTAAATATCCTGTTTCTAGTGAAAAATAAATAATAAAATCATTCAAAAGTTGTTGTATATTAAGATTTTCTTTTGAAATTTGATGAAATTACTAATAAATAATATTGCAATTATTTATTATTAATATTGGTGTAATTTTTCTGCAAGATTTCATTGAAACAATCTTATGTATCCGTTTAGTTTAAATAGGGAACGTTTAAAATACACCATAATTTTAAGATATAAAATCAATCATAAATTATCTATACATTTATTTCTCATTTTTTAGGGTTCCGTACCTCAAAAGGTGAAACGGAACCTTTATAGGATCGCTTTGTTGTCCGTCTGTCTGTCAAGACCCTTTTTCTCAGGAACGCGTGGAGGGTATCAATCTGAAATTCAAATACTCAGGTTTACTGTCCCTTGGAGCTGTGAAAAAATCTAACTTCTAAGTCAGCGCAATCAGCCCTTTATGCAGTTTTTCGACACTCGCAAGGGAATCAAAACCTACAGGGTACTTCCCGTGAACTCAGAATTTTGAAATTTGGTACTAAGCAACGTCTTATAGCCCAGATAAAGGAAAAATTGCGAAAAGCATACCTTTTTAGTTACATCATACAATAAAAATATTTTTAATAATTTTACTTACTACCCCTTTCCTCATGATAATTTCATTTAGCATTAACAATACCATAACTGTTACTAGATTGATAGATAGATAAAACGTTTATTTGTATCTCCAACCAAACGTGCATTCAAAAAAAAAAATACAGTGCTCTAAAAACTAGATAATAAAACCAACATACATAAAAACAAAGCAATGCACTAAAATAAACATTTAAACCATACAAAAACTATAACTAAAAGTAATTATATACCTACAGGTTTGTACGGAACCCTCGGTGCGCGAGTCCGACTCGCACTTGACCAGGTTTTTTTTTTATCATGTACTCAATTTCCAAAGCTAGTTCGGGATGACAGCATTGGTGTAAAACTACCAGAATGCAGGGCGCATAATATTATTCCACAACTGTTGACTCTCGGCTCCCCATTATTACTTTTTACGGTTTAACAAGCTCGTACTTTTACTTATCTCGTTATGTGAATTGTTATTATCACATTTTGGGAAGGGTGACACCCTTAACTTACAGAAATCTCACTTCGAGGACACCATGATCGAAGCTGTGAAACGCAGGCGAGGAACATTGAAACGTAAGAGCAGCCAATTCCAGTACTTTCGATAAAAATGCTGGTGCTCAGCTCGTACGTGATTATGAAGTTGTAACAATTTTTTCGTCAGATGTTTTGGACAAATATGTATCTTGAAGAATATATACGTGGAGAAACTTTTTCTTTTATCTTTTACCAATAAATTCTGTAAAAGCTTTCAAAAATCAGCTTATTTGCACAATTTTACCTGAACTTTGGATTTTCATAATGTACTTATAAACTGTAAAAGTTAAAAAAAAGCTTCCGGGGTATCTCGCCCATTTTGACCAGAATCTAAATTACAAGCATTTTTTTCACAAACTTGTAAGACTTTCTCAAAAAAACGTACGTGCTGGAACAAGTTTTAGAATATTTTGCGCGTTTATTGCCGTTTCGCAAGAAAGTAGCAGGATTTTCCTAATTCCAACCAAGGGATCTGGCACTAGCTCTCATTTTGCACAGTGCATCTCTTTCAAAAACTTATTTGTACGAACCTACAAGATTTTAGTTCAAATCAAAAGGGGCCCCCTTAAAGCCCGCTCTTGACACTTCATGATCCATTTGACAACACTAGACTAATATCCCTGGAAGCTCTCGAGCCATATTGATCCTAAAGTCTACGTGACACAGCTCAACTTGCATAAAAAGCTAAATTACAGTGGAACAGCCCAAGTGTAAAAAAATGGCGAAGTTGTCACTCTGCGGTCGAGCGGATCCCCGGTAGCTTTTCGTTGACGGGTATTAAAACTCAACTTTTATTGTATTTTTTATGAATGTTACAAGTTTTTGCTTTGGATATGAAAGTTTGCGAATTTTGCTAGGGGCGAATGAAATAGACGCCGGGACAGATTTAACACGGGGATTATTACAGAAAAAGCGGCCAAGTGCGTGTCGGGCCACGCGCATCAACACGTCACAATATCCGGACTTAGAAGGGGCTTTCCTGTTTTACACAAAAAACAACTTCATCTTAGTAAGTTTTACTGGAATTTACATACATACATACATAGACACACGCCTTTTTCCCCGAAGGGGTAGGCAGAGCCACAATGGGCCTCATTTCACAGTGGGTTGCAATATCTTGGAAATTGGAATATAGACGTGAAGAATTCGTTTAATGGAATTTGTACGAAATTTTCATTTTTATTTCTCCAGGTACATTTTTATTTTATTTAATTATTTATTTAATTTTATTTTATTAATCCAGGATTTACAGTTATCTTATAGTTAGTTATAAGCTATACACTATATGCTATTCTGAAACCAATTTAAATCCACATTATGTTATATTAAGTTGTTCGACTATTTTTACGCGTTAACTTTTAAAGCCTACTTAGCTATGATAGTTTTCTGATATATTACTGCCGTGATTTTTTCACATTACATATATCCAAAAACAACCCATTTACCTGGTACATTTGGCTAAATTGGCTGTAACAAAAAATTGCACTGAATTAATACGTAATATTAGCAAACAGATCCGTCAATCAAAAAACAATTTTTAAACAATCAATATTTTTGGTCGACCTATCCTACGACAGCCCATACCGTGGTAAAGAAGAGATAAAAAACACCACCACCTTACGTGTAGTACCTCCTACAAATAAAAAAAAAAAAAAAAAAAAAAAAAATGCTGGACAGTTCACACAACATTATCTAGCCCCAAGCTAAGCAGAGCTTGTGTTATGGGTACTAGATAACTGATATACTTAATACAATATATTACATAGATAGATATTTTTTATTATACATAGAAAATACCCAGAACACCCTGAACAAACATCTGCGATCGCACAAATATTTGTTCCGAGGCGGGAATCGAACCCGCAACCTCCTGCGTCGCAGGCCAAGCTTCGCCCGCCGCGCCACAGAGGTCGTCAAATAAATAGTAGGTACCCTTTTTCAAGATTTTATTTTACCTACCACTTTGTCAGCGTGAGTAAATTATGTATACTCAAAATACTTATAGCCTGAGCCAAGACGTTCTACGAGCGGAATTAGTTTACGTACAAAACAAATAAACATACCGTTAAGGTACATAACTGTGTATTAATTAAGTACAGACAATTTACACGCAAATAGCTTTACCATCCATCTGACGGGTAGATAAGGGTAAACCTCATCATACAGATAGTGGTGTCGATTCTGTGCAGCATTCTCTAATTTTAAACCGCATTAAAATTATCGCGGTCTCTTTTATTTCAGTCTATTAGAAAGGGCGCGCGACAACATTACGCGGTTTAAAATTAGAGAATGCTGCATAGAATCGACACCAGTAACTGTTGTAGATTCACACTAAATAACCAAAAGGTACGATTAAACGTACGGGACGCAAGAGGTTGTGGGTTCGATTCCCGCCTCGGAACAAATATTTGTGCGGTCTGCAGATATATGAGCAGGGTGTTCTGGGTATTTTCTATTTATAATAAAAATATCTATCTATGGAATGTGTTGTGTTAAGTATATCAGTTATCTAGTACCCGAAAGAGTGAATGAGTTCATCCGGGAAAGTACTACCACCATACCTATTTCTACCGCAAAGCAGTAGTGCTCGCATTGTTGTGTTCCGGTTTGAAGGGTAAGGGTGCCGGTGAAATTACAGGCACATGAGACTTTTCATCTTTATGTCTCAGGGTGGCGGGCGCAGTGCAATGCTACATAGGGCGCGTCCTAGGTGGACGTGACCTATGAGGTAATGCACTGTTCATAGGCAGAGGTTACCGCTTATCATCAGGTGGGCCATCTGCTAGTTCCGTCATTGAAGTACAATAAAAAATTAAATAAAAATAAAAAAACCCATAACACAAGCTCTGCTTAGCTTAGGGCCAGATAATGTTGTGTGAACTGTCCAGCATTATTTATTTATTTATTTATTAAAGCTGCTTCCCCGTCTATATCTTATCAGCCATTTGACCCAATTGGCCAAGCTTGTCCAATATTTGGTAGTTTCGGCCAATGTTTAGCCAGTTCGTTGAACTCGCCATAAATGCTCCACATTCAATTAAATATTCAATCGTGAAGCTCCTGCCGAGGCATTGTGGCTCGCAATACGGTTAATAACTACTCTGGGCCATTCTCGGCTAACAAATTACTGGGCGCTATGCTGACGTCATCCTGAGAATTGGGATGAAACAGAATTGCCTTAGCTAACATAATTTCTACGTTAATCTATGAAGGTTTTATCTCTAGAGGCTAGATTATTATTTTTGGGACCTCTGTGGCGCGGCGGGCGTGCGTTCGCCTGCGATGCAGGAGGTTGCGGGTTCGAATGCCGCCTCGTAACAAATAGTTGTGCGATCTGCAGATATTTGTTCAGGGTGTTCTGGGTGGATAATAAATAAATATCTATCTATGTAATCTATTATATTAAGTATATCAGTTGTCTATTATCCATAACACAAGCTCTGCTTAGCTAGGGGCTAGATTATGTTGTGTGAACTGTCCAGCATTATTTATTATATTTATTTATTTATGTATATATTCCCTTCTATGGGCTTTATTAACATCTTACTGTTTTTTTTGTGTAACTTTGTTTTGTTTATTTTGTTACGGAACCCTGAATGCGCCCAACACGCACCTGGCCAATTTTAGGGTTCCGTAGTCAAAGACAAGGAACCCTTATGGATTCGTCATGTCTGTCTATCTGTCTGTCCGTGTATGTCACAGCCTTTTTTTTCCGAATCTATAAGAGCTATACTGTTGAAACTTGGTAGGTAGATGTATTCTGTGAACCAAATTAAGATTTTTACACAAAAATTGAAAAAAAATAAAAACTTTACAAATGATACTTAGAACAGAAACTAAAAAAAAAAAAAAACATCAAACCTGTACGTGTGGGGTATCTATGGGTAGGTCTTCAAAAATGAGATTAAGGTTTCTTATATAATTTTTTTCTAAACTGAATAGTTTGCGCGAGAGACACTTCCAAAGTCGTAAAAAGTGTGGCCCCATAACTTCTTAAATAAGAGAATTATGAAACTAAAAAATATGATGTACATTACCATGTAAACTTGGTTTGAACGAGATCTAGTGACTAGTTTTTTTTTAATACGTCATAAATCGTAATCCATCCAAGAACTTTTATATTATGTTACTTGCTGCTACGGAACCCTTCATAGGCGAGTTCGACTCGCACTTGGCCGCGTTTTTTATATAATCTATATGTCCGATGGATGAAATAAAGAAAGAATGAAAGAACATTAATTTATTTTTCCCATAAAACTAATTAATTGTAAATTGTAATTTGTTGTGTAACTTAAAACACACATAAAACATCAATACAAAAACAAAAATCTAATGGAATCCTGTTCCGTCTAACCTGAAGTGCTTAGATTCAGTCAAAGCCTTGTGAAAATACTATCACACTGATAAATCACTGATACAAAAAAAAATGTTTCATAATAAGATTCTCAGCCTGTTACGGATTGATATTTTGATTTTATGCGCAAAATTGGTTGTCATCTCAGTGATTTCAATGAGTTTACATAAATTTACATTTTACAAAGCAATTTGTCAAGCGAAGTTATAATTTAAGCTGATTTAATAAAGGCTTCGGTCAAACTTAACTATGAAAGAGTTTCGAAATAAGCTTATTATTTCGATTATTAGAATGAAAAGTTGTAAACTTTTACAGAGGTCACCAATAACTAGGAGATAATTTACCAAAGAAGCTTGTTGATAAACTTTGTCAAATTTGCATTAACAGAACAAAACAGATTAAATTAAAATATTACGCAATACTAAAAGTATTTTAAATTCTGTTCTTGTAAATGTTCATAGGCAGAGGTTACCGCTTAACATCAGGTGGGCCATCTGCGTGTACCGTCATTCAAGTAGTAAAAAAAAAAAAAAAACTTATCGCAAAGCCATAATTTGTTAGTGGTTCATGTGTGTTTGGACTGGGCATCTTACAGCGTACACAGCAGTCGCTGCGTCAGCTAAATTTTTTACTGGTTTGTGTGTGTGTTTTAATGTTTTTCTAATTTAACTTTGTATTAATATTTATAGCGTGCATAGCAGTCGCTGCGGTAGCTGGTTTTTTTTACTGGTTTTTTGCATGACATAAGTTTGTGTGTTTTTTTGTATATCTAATGTTTTTTTAATTTCAATATTTACAGCGTGCACAGCAGCCGCAAGTCAGCTAAAATGAGATCTACAAATTGTATCAAAAACAAATCAAAATCTTTCAGCATTTGTAGAGTGAATGCGTTTACTTGTACTACATATATTGTTTTTGGTTTTGTATATTATTATTAATTATGAAAGTTCAGTTATTATTTTTGTTATTCTCACGTTCTTTACAATCCTGTCCATCCAAAGGTTGCATGGAAGATATAACTTTTAGCAATAAGGCCGCGTACCACCGTTAAATACTTTGTAAGATAATATAAGTCTGCCGGCATTTTATTTTAAGGTGAATAGAGTTATCTGTCTATCTGTAAAATTTTCAAGAAAACAAAAAAAAAACAATTGAGTACTCGTAGTTATTATGTTTTAGTAAATTATATTTCTAACTGACATTCTGGTCAGTCATAGAAGGCCTATCTCCCCTGTATACGTTTCTGTGGATGTCTTACACAGGTACTCGTACACAGATCGCTCACAAAGCATCATCAAATCTAACCTGTCATTACCCTGCCAGTCGGTCAAGTCCCAGTAATTGCTCTACGGACCTCCAATTGAACCTATGGGCGGGTTCCGTATGAAAGACAGCTTTGTTCTCTAAAAAGAACGTTTGTTACCTTAACGGTTCAGGATTTCGGTTCATTTAATCCGTTCTGATTGTTAAGGCTTGAATTGTTACAATGTAAATGACAGTTTGTCTAATTTTGAGTGAAAATGCTTTGTATTATATATTTCAGGCAATTTACACAAAACCGTAATTAATTATACACCACGAATCACTCCGTCCATTGGTGATAACCGTATGAAAATCCATTCAGTAGTTTTTGAGTTTATCGTGTTTATTAAGTTAGTGATAAAGATTAGTTTACTGAGATTTGACCTGAGGCCTGATATTTGTTGCTTGACTGTACCAAACATCTTTGAAAAATCCTAAGGAAGAAAAAACTAATTCAAATAATAATTTTAAAATGATCCCTTGGAAACAGGATCGAACAGGAAAAGGGATCGATCTCAAGGGATCGAATAGGAACTACTCGGCCTTTCTGGTGCATTCATGCAGTGGACCGTCCAAAACTGTCTAGTGGTCAGTCCATCTCATGGGTGATCTGCCCCGTGCTCGTGTGCCCTGAACTCCCCTGTACCACAAGTCGTTCAATGAACACCTCTGCCGTTCTTTCGTTTTATGCCGTGTTCTTGGAGTGAACTTATTGATATGAAACTCAGTCTACAAACCCGCAAGCATTCTTCTCCAGTACCACATCTCGAGAGTATCTTTGATCTTTTTCTCGCCCTCCCTAATTGTATAAATCGCGCAACGACTAATGAGCGCTGACCTTCAATTCGCGGAAGTCATTTTTTGTGTCTGTATAGGGAATGCGCTAATGTAAACATGCGCAGTCAACCACACCGCTTTCGCCGAGCGCTCATTACACGTTGCGCGATCTATACATGTTTCGATAAGAGAGGTATTAGTTAGTTTTAATTAAATATTACTGGTTCTAAAAACACACTCGATAAGTTTATTCTCTAGTTTTTAAGGTTCTTTAAAATAAGTAAAAGAAATCAAATCAAATCAAAATTCCGTTTGGAGTCTTCGTAATGCGATTTGGTTGTTCGTTATCTCAATCGTGCTTCTTATCCCAATGTAGCTCGCATGCATCGCATTTAAATGAGTAGGTACTACGCGCATATTATCTTAAATTAATTTTATTCTCAGGTGTTATCTTAATTAAAAATAACTCTCAGGTCATACTACGTTGAACTGTTTCAATTAGGCGTGGAGTGAAAAGAAATATGATGCTCTTTACGATTCTAATACGAACGAGATAAGAATTGTTTTTAATAAGAGATAGATAAGACCAAATATGTCTTAATAATTACACCCGTAGCCTTAGCATGAGTAAAGTTTTTTTTTTTTTTTTTTTTTTTTTTTTTTTTTTTTTTTTTTTTTATACTACTTGGATGACGGAACAAGCAAGAGGCCCACCTGATGTTAAGCTGTAACCTCTGCCTATGAACAATGCATTACCTCATAGGTCACGTCCACCTAGGACGCGCCCTATGTAGCATTGCACTGCGCCCGCCACCCTGAGACATACAGATGAAAAGTCTCATGTGCCTGTAATTTCACCGGCACCCTTACCCTTCAAACCGGAACACAGAAATGCGAGCACTACTGCTTTGCGGCAGAAATGGGTATGGTGGTAGTACTTCCCCGGACGAACTCTTTCACAAAAAAGCTCTACTACTACAAAAAGTAAAGTAAAGTAAAGTAATGTTTATTTTCTCTTATAGTTGGCGGTACATTAGTAAGGTTTACATAAACACAAATACAAATAGCTTAATTAATTAGCTTTACATTAATTCATACAGCGTTACTTACAAAAATTAAGTTTGTACCAATTTTAGCTCTATTCCTCACACTAGGTCTCCACTGAGCCTGTAATTGTAGGGTCATAGTGACTCGCTTCGGACTCTCTATAATTTTTATAAATTTGAAAGATGATATCGCTACGAGATGTACTTGTATTAGTTGTAGTTATTTTCTTTCCGTAGTAGCAAACGAGTAGTTACCAACGGCAACTGTTTGTCGACGGATACATTGAGAAAAATTACATGGGTTGGTCGACATGGATATTTTTTCTATTTCGATCATGATAATCTCAAGAATTACGTGATTGTGATATTTTTAGGCTTTGCCGTGCAAAAGTCGTGGTGAAGTGAGATGAACATATTTTTGACAATCTTTGACATTTAGAGCTTGAGATGATTCCAAATAGTGCAGTGATCTTTGTTTATACTTGGAAAAAAAAAACTGGAAGCCGTCGCGCAAAGCGTTTGAGATCGGTATACCTGATGCGTAGAGGGCCTAAGTCGCGTTATTACTAGTCATAGGGCGAATCAGACATTATAGTTAATTAGATCTACTGTTGGTCAGAAGAGAGGAAGGCAAAGAGATTCATAGACATACTGAATTAAAACGCCTCCTGCAACTTGTTTAGAATTCGTAACGTGGTCTGAACTCTGAATGACGCCGTAGTGTGGATGGTTTAATTACCTGTAAAAAGAGAGAAATATATTAGAAATTACTGATGATGATTTTTAAATACCTACTACAAAAGTTTGTACGTCTGGCATTTTTTTTTTTACAACTTGTTATGGGGATCAAGCAATAGGCTCCTCTGCCTATGAACAGCGCACGTCCCTATGTAGTATTGCACTGCGCCCGCCACCCTGAGACATAAAGATGAAAAGTCTCATGTGCCTCTAATTTCACCGGCAATCATGCCCTTAAAATTGGAACACAGCAATGCAAGCACTACTGCTTTGCGGCAGAAATAGGTATGGTGGTAGTACTTCCCCGGACGAACTCTCACAAAGAAGTTCTACTACTACTAAATCAATAACATAACATAATAATCAATAGCATATTGACAATAATGTAGAGACTACGATAATTACTGATAATGCTGACTGGTCGATAATTATCGGTAATTATGAGATTCTGTGCCTTGGCACATGTTGCATGTTTAAACGTGTTACCACAGATTATAAACTTCAAAGGGTTACAAAAGCAGGTTGGCATTACTGCAGCTTGATGCAACTTGCTAAAGGTTAGTTAAATGTTATTACAGAAAATGAAATGAAAATACCTTGACCGGTATACTGAAAATCTTTTGTTATCTATATTATATATTGTATATTGAAGGTGTTTTTTGTCGTTTGTATATGTTATTCTAGTGTCCGACAGCATCTTCGCTCGCGTTTCACAAAGAAAAAAAAAAGCGGCCAAGTGCGAGTCGGACTCGCCCATGAAGGGTTCCGTAGCAGCAAGTAGCATAATATAAAAGTTCTTGGACGATTTATGACGTATTAAAAAAAACTACTTACTAGATCTCGATCAAACCAATTTTCGTTGGAAGTTTACATGGTAATGTACATCATATTTTTTTTTTCGTTTTATCATTCTCTTATTTTAGAAGTTATGGGGGGGGGGACACACACACACACACACACACTTTTTACCACTTTGGAAGTGTCTCTTGCTCAAACTATTCAGTTTAGAAAAAAAAAAGATTAGAAACCACAATATCATTTTTGAAGATCTATCCATAAATTCCATAGAACGTATGGTTTTTTTTTTTTTTTTTTTAGTTTCAGTTCTATTTTTGGGGAACCCCTAAAATTTACTGTTTTTTTTCTATTTTTTTATGAAATTCGTAATGCGGTTTACAGAATACATCTACTTACCAACCTTCAACAGCCTAGCTCTTATAGTTTCGGAAAAAAGTGGCTGTGACATACACGGACAGAGAGACAGACAGACATGACGAATCTATAAGGGTTCCGTAATTTTTGGTTACGGAACCCTAAAAAGTAGCTTATAGCTTCATCCAGGTTGTAATCTACCTGGGTGCCAAATTGAAATGGGTTCAGCCGATTCGGCGTGATTGAGTAACAAACAACCAAACATCGTAACTTTGTAATTTGTGTGTGACTTGGTTTATTATCCAAATTAATATCACAAATGTCAAAATTTGGATGTTAGTGTGTTTGTTAGTCAATCACGCCAAAACGGCTGATCTGATTTTGGTGAAATTTGCTGTACAGATAGATTACGACCTGAGTTGAGCTATAGGCTACTTTTTATCCAGGTTAAACGCGGAAAAAGCCACGTGCGGTGGTTCTAAACTAGTGTTTGAAATATTTATAAAAGCCGGAGTAGATCCCACTCTGAATAATTTTGTTAATTTTTTCAAAATAATCTTTGAATTACAAAACTATTAGTTTGACGCCCAACCGGAAATAAACTTATCTACACTATATACACTAATATTATAAAGAGGAAAGATTTGTACCTATTTTTGTATGTTTGTAATGAATAGGCTCAAAAAGTACTGGGCCGATTTAAAAAATTATTTCACCAATAGAATGCTACATTCTTCCAATTTGACATAGGCTACATTTCATTTTGAAAAAAATTAGGGATCCTTGGTAAAATTTGTACTATATAAAAATAAGTCGGGTTTTCCTTCCTGACGCTATAACTCCAGAACGCACGAACCGATTTGGCTGAAAATTGGTGGGAGGTAGCTTAGAACCAGGAGATTGTCTTAGGGGGGGGGGGGGGGGGGGGCTTTCACCGGGTGCTACCCGTGCGAAGCCGGTGCGAGTCGCTAGTTTTTTATAATATGGTTGATGGCGGCAATCAAAGACTCAATGTCTATGGTCTAATATGCAAGACCGGTTATTATTGAGGTATTAAAGGCTTGTAATACTTTAAGCCAGTGGCCTAATGGTCGGGTTGATTTATTTATCGGTATTCAGAACTACTACTTATTTAAGAGGTAGGTGACGCTTCAGACACGAAATAATGCTTGCATTATTTCGTAATTAAGAATTAGTACATAATATCACCAATCTTTTTTTTTTTTTTTTTACATTTATAGACCTTTGTTTGGCCACGATCTCACCTGTTGGTAAGTGACGATGTGGCCGAAGATGGAGCACAAAGGTCTAGAAGGCACCTATTCACTCTAGGCTTGAAGAGACCCAGATTATAGTTTTCAGGAAAGACAGACGACGGCAGTGTATTCCAATGTAATAAAATGGAAGTCTATCTGTGATTTAAAATAAATGCCAAAATATTAATAATACTATTATCCAATATAGCTTAGCGTCTGTTTCTCTGAAAATTTGTCTTGAATAGGCTCCGAAACAGCTCAACGGATTTCAATAATCAGGGGTTCAACGAGGAATTTTTGTGTTTGTTCCATTTCCTCATAGGACGAGCAGGCGCACGGATCGGTACCACCTTATATATTCTTACTAAGCGTTTCAGTTCTACCTTTATAATGCGAACTGCTAAGGAGTGGAATACACTACGGTCGGCTGTCTTTCCTGAAATCTATAATCTGGGTCTCTTCAAGGTTAGAGTGAATAGATGCCTTCTAGACCTTTGTGCTCCATCTTCGGCCACATCGTCACTTACCAACAGGTGAGATCGTGGTCAAACAAAGATCTATCAATGTTAAAAAAAAAGAAGGTATCTTGTAGGGTTCAGATGATATGAATGTTCCGCGCGAACGAAGGTACTGTTTAGTTCCTACTTCAGCTTCAGAAGAAGTCAATAAATAATCATTATTTAATATAAAAAAAACATAATGAAATCGTAGATTCAGCATTCCATGATTATTTGAGTCATGATCCACGGATAAGGGTGCCGGTGAAATTACAGGCACATGAGACTCTTCATCTCTATGTCTCAGGGTGGCGGGTGCAGTGCAATGCCACATAGGGCGCGTCCTAGGTGGACCTGACCTATGAAGTAATGCACTGTTCATAGGCAGAGGTTATACCGCTTAACATCAGGTGGGCCATCTGCTTGTTCCGTCATTCAAGCAGAAAAAAAAAAAAAAAAAAATTGGCTTTAGACTCGTGCATTAAAATTAACAGTGTTTTTATGATTCAAATTTATCATCGCGATTTGGATATCGTGCCCTCAATTAAGATCAATAGAGCATTCCACCAAATCTTCTGTAACGGTGTCTATTGCCATCTAAATCGTATCGTCTGTACTTTCTCTATATAGCAATGATTCAAGCACGACATTACAAAAGAAATATCTGTGAATCGTATCTTGCTGTATATAAACCCATTTTTAGGGTTCTGTAGCCAAATGGTAAAAAACGGAACCCTTATGGATTATGACGAATCCTGTCTGTCTGTCAGTCCATCCGTATGTCACAGCCACTTATTTCCAAAACTATAAAAGCTATGCTGTTGAAACGTGGTAAGTAGATGTATTCTGTAAACCGCATTAAGATTTTCACACAAAAATAGAAAAAAAATAAAAAGAATTTTGGGGTTCCCCATTAAATACTTAAAACTTTCCCATGCTTAAAACTGAATCTCATTTTTTTTTTCATCAAACCCATATGATTGGGGTTCTGTGGATAGGTCTTCAAAAATGATATTGAGGTTTCTAATATATTTTTTTTCTAAACTGAATAGTTTGTGCGAGAGACACTTCCAACGTGGTAAAATGTGTCCCTCCTCCCTGTAACTTCTTAAATAAGAGAATGATAAAACTAAAAATATATATGACGTACATTAATTACCGTGTAAACTTCCACCGAAAATGGGTTTGAACGAGATCTAGTAAGTAGTTTTTTTTGAATACGTCATAAATCGTAAACCATCCAAGAACTTTTACATTATGTTACTTGCTGCTACGGAACCCTTCATGGGTGAGTCCGAGTCGCACTTGGCTGCTTTTTTCTTTTACCATATCTGCACACAAGGTCAGACAGTACCCCCTTCGATGAACACCGCCATTTTCTTTTTATATCCCCGTCACGTGTGGCATATTGATAAGTTGTGTGAACGTGAAGAGTATTTGCATTCTTGGAAGTCGATTAGTAGGTACCGTTCGATGGAGCACATCTGCGTTTGTTTGCTCTTTGGTTATTCCACGTAACTTTAAGACTCGAAACGTGAAGTTATTTTTTATTGCAGAGTAAAGCTAGGTTCATATTACTGTGTCGGGGTGTATCGTGGCGCGCCAGAACGCAATCGGTTACGTTGACGCGCCACAACACAACACACCCTACTAATGTGAATCCTTGTCACGTCTATATTCCACGATGGTGCAACCCACTGTGAAAAGAGGCCTATTGTGGCTCTGCCTACCTCTTCGGGGAAAAGGGCGTGTGTCTATGTATGTATGTATGTAGTCTTATGTAATAAACGTAACCGATTGTGCGTTCTGGCGCACCACGTCACACCCTGGACACATCAATATGAACCTAGCTTTATAAAATACATTTATTTAGAGAAAGAATAATACAAGTAGGTATGCACGAAATTAAAAAAATACATAAGTTGTGCTTCCTGAAGACCGCTGCTAACAATCTTAAGGTAGATAAACTGATCCAAATCATTACCAGACGGAAGCGTCCCTAATATGCTGGCTGCATTGCTACGCTGAAGGGCTATACTAATGCGTTGAGCCAGATAAGAGCCAGCTTTCAGGGCACGCGCCACTTCTACCCAGACGCCTAGAAAGAATTATGAAAATGCGAAGGGCCTCTCTGACCCAGAGGTTCGACCCCAAAAGGCTCAAATAAGTAAGCTCTATCGAGGCTTATTATTCCAGAGATATATTTACATACATACATACATAGACACACGCTTTTTTCCCCGAAAGGGTAGGCAGAGCCTCAAATGGGCCTCTTTTCACCGTGTTGCACCACCGTAGGATATAGACATGAAAAACGATGAGCGCATCGCCGCAATTGCTTCCCACGACTGACTCTGCTAACACTTTCTTACAGTAATAACACATTCCATAATAAGCTAGCAGCCAGGACAAATCTTATACCATCGAATCTTACAAACAAGTCCGGGTAATCCCGTAGTCGGCTTTTACGACATCCACGGATGGAGAAGAAGGGGTATATTCTTGGGCCGGACACACCACGGAATTTAAAAGTCAAATAATGTTTAACCGAGGTCTTTAGTAAAGTTAATAAAGCTTCTCTTTTAAAGAGCTATGTGGTTCAAAAGATGGTGGTAGCGTGATGGTTCTTTGCTATGTTTGGTGATTGATGCAGTTTACATAATCAGCTGGGCCCTAATTGCGCTATTTTAACGTTTTTGGTACCTATTGGTTTAGATTTGGTTTAGCTGATGTGAGAAATGGTATCACGCTATTCGATCGATCGTTACACTGTGGTTACACCAACCTTTTTATATCTTAGAAAATAAAGCTAAAAACATAACATTATATAACACATTTTTACAGTGTTTTTAATTGTTTAGGGGTATCGTATCTAAACTGATGATATTTATGAGATACTATCAATTAAAACAGGTGTGTTATGTCTCCTAGTTCTCGCTAAATCAACTTTCGCTATCTGAAGAAGTGTTCATGAGCTGTAAAGAGCAAAAAACATCAAAAATATTGAATTTCGCGCCACTAGCTTGAGCATCCACCTTATACTTAACACTGATGACAGTCGGGCTTTTTTTTACTTACTTTTTTAGTAAAAACATTTACACAGTTGTAGTCCATCATCCCAGTTAAAAAGAATCATGTTTCTCTGGTTAAACTTAAAACTAATGGTTGAATCACACCTTAGTAACAATTCCTGAGATGAATAACACCTTACATGAAAACTAGTTAGAGCTCTCTTTCCCTCATCATACTGGCAAGCAGGACAGAGTAATGCAGCTGTATTTGCTGTGTCGTGATTATCGAAGTGTGATTTTTAACGGTTTTTGTGTTTATAAGGGGAATATTGTTTCGAGCGATGTAATTCTATAACATTCGTGAAATATTGAGTATAATTGTTTCGTTTAAAATGATACAGTCATAACTTATACTAACAAATAATTTTGCAAAGTGACGCGAATGAACTAAACGTTTAAAACAGGAGTTATTTATTTTCAGCACTGAAATAGGGACTATTTAAATGTTTACCCAACTTGCAAACCATCTGCCACACAACTCATAAAATTATTACTCTAAACCATGGAGGTATAATAGTAATGGAGCGAGTGCTAAAATAGCATAGAGTGTTCCTTCTTACTCCTATCCTAGAAGATAGCTTGCTATCCTATGTTAGAGAGAACTTGTACTTGTAGAGCAGACTCTTCTCCGCAACTAGGCCACCAACGGGCCCTTTTTGCGTGATGGGTGGAGGCTGCTAGTCCAGCCACCCGATGTCCTCCAGGAAGGCTAGCAGCTCGCCAATGCTGGCGCAGGCCTGCGTGGGCGTCCTCGGTGTCCCGAGGTATGTTTTTCTCTGGGACGCCACGCTGCTGCACTCCAGGAGTACATGCGCTGGCGTCTCATCAGCTACTAAACAGCCTCTACATAGGGGGCTATCTGTAATACCCAGAGTAAATAAATGTTTATTAAGAGCACAGTGACCCGTGACAATCCCGACAATCAGGCGTAGCTTGTCACGCTTCAGATTGAGGAGTTTACGGGAGTATTTCGGATTTAGGTCCGGAAACGCCTCCTTTGACTGCCTACAATCCGATAAATTTTCCCATAGCTCTTGGTGTAGATTGACAGTACGTTTACGGATCCAGGAGCGTATCTGGCTAAATGGCAGGGGTAAAATGGGCTCCGGTCCTGCTGGTAGCAATTCCGAGCCTCTCCTGGCCAGTTCATCATCAGTGCCCCATCGTTACCTCTGGAGCCACTATGCCCCTTGATCCATTGCAAGGTTATGTTGTTTGACTTACTTACTTCTTCCAGCAGGTTATGACACTGAATGGTCATCCCTGATGTATGTTCGCTTTTCTGCAGGGCTCGTAGTACCGCAGCGCTGTCAGAGAGTATCCTGATGTTAAAGTCAGTTACCTTCCTACGTAGCACTGCGTGAGCAGCCTGGATTATGCCTACGCATTCCTCTTGGAAGATGGAATTCCACACCCCCAAAGCCGCTGACGAGTGAATGTTCAGATCTTCCGAAAACGTACCCGCTCCGGTTCCTGCTTTCATCTTAGAGCCATCTGTATATATTCTAAGTTCGTGAATGTTCGAGCTGTCACTGGGCTCTTCGTGTAATTGTACAGTGAAGCTCTTAGAGAGAATGTGTTTTTTGGGTACCCTATCATAAATGGAGAGTAACAGTGGATAACCAACCGCGAACTCGTCTATGATGGTAGTGTGGATGGCCCGTGTGTCATGCATTAGTAGATTTAAAGCCCTGAGTCAGTTAGAGTTAGAGTGAGTCATGTTAGAGAGAAACAAATATATTGTCACACGACTGTCGTTTTTCCGTTCCGTACCCTGAATATTGGCACCATGCATATACATCTTCCTAGATTGTTACCATGAATGTAGTATGCATCCGTGTTTTTCACTCAGATGGTTTCAGCGGAAGATCAGCGTTGTGCTGCTACAACACAACAAATGCTGAGCTGGACGCCAATTTGTGTCAGTGATGCATGGCTAGTACTAAGAGGCACGAATTAGTTTTATTTTTCTTTGTTTCTGTGTGTGTGTGTGTTTCTTTTAGTGTGCAATATTGTTGTACTCATGTTGTTGACACAAATAAATGCTATTTCTTTCTTTCTTTCTTTCTTTCTTTCTTAGTAGTAGTTTGACATTTGGCCTGGTACGACTTACACAAATAAGAACAGATAGATATATGCTTGTCTCATTCCAACACATGAATACATTCATATAAAAGAATGAGACTGGTATAATCGATACCGTTTCGTTTTTAGCCTTATATATGCTTGTCTCATTCCAACACATGAATACATTCATATAAAAGAATGAGACTGGTATAATCGATACCGTTTCGTTTTTAGCCTTAGTTCCATGCCTTTAGTCCATCTTCCTAGCTCTAAACTAAATGTTGATTTTAAATTTAGAACTGACAGTCATGACAGCTGTCGCGGTGACCATTACTCCTACAGAATACATTGAATGTTTGAAAGCACAACGGAAGAATAAATGAACCGATAAAAATAATATTTCACCGTGTAACTATTGTAATGTTCAGCAACAATTATGTTACGCGTGTTTAGTTTCGGTCGATTAATTTATTTGGGAACACGCCTTTTTTAGGGTTCCATAGACAAATGGCAAAAAAAGGAACCCTTATAGATTCGTCATGTCTGTCTGATGATGTCGTCATTCGAGAGCTGGCTCTTATCTAGCTCAACGCATTAGTATTGCCATTCAGCGTGGCAATGCAGCCAGCATCTTAGGGACGCTTCCGTCTGATTTGGATCAGTTGAGCTACCTTTAGATCGCTAGCAGCGGTCTTCAGGTAGCACAACTGTTTCTATTTCATGTTAGTTGTATAATTCTTTCTGTAATAAATGATTTATTCTAAACTGAATAGTTTGCGCAAGAGACACTTCCGAAGTGGTAAAATGTGTGTCCCCACCCCGTAACTTTAAAATAAGAGAATGATAAAACTAAAAAAAAAAATATGATACCATGTAAACTTCCACCAAAAATTGGTTTGAATGAGATCTAGTAAGTAGTTTTTTTTTAATTCGTCATAAATCGTAAACCATCTAATAACTTTTATATTATGTTACTTGCAGCTACGGAACCCGTCATGGGCGAGTCCGAATCGCAGTTGGCCGCTTTTTTTACTAATAAAAAAGTCAAGCGTGACACATGTCTGTTTGCCTTGTTATCGTTGACTCGTTTTGTTTACTCTATGTTGGTAGCACGTGTTAATGTATCGTTCTAAAAAGCGTGGGCAACGTTACAAAAATATTTAAAAGCCATGATCACATATCCCGCTCCACTGAAGCATTTTTTATACTTTTTAAAGTAGCATTTTTTAGGCACGCCACCTGCTGTCTTAAGGTTTGGCTTAAAATCGATAAAAACAACCGTAAAACGTTTCTGTTTAAGTAAAAACCCATTAACAATAAGTTTAGAGCGTAAATAAAATACGAAAGTGCGGGAAGATAAGTGTTTTTTATACTTTTTATGGCGTATTTTTAATCATACCCACATCACGGTGTGGTACAAACAATTTTTGTAATGGTTTAAAATGCCTCTATATGGTTTTATTAGTCGGTGGGTGACTTGCTTAATTTTTAACGGACTTAATTGAGCTATAAATAGTTGTTACGCCGGAATTGAGGCAATTAAATAAATAAGAACTGAAACGAAACGACGAGTTCAAGTTCATCCGCTTTTTAAAACTGAATCAAGTGAATTACTAATGTCTCTATCGAAATGGAAATTAAACTATGGCTTTATTTTTTTAGATCCCTGAACTTGTTTCTTTTTTTACACTGCATTATTGATGCTTGTTAAGGCGCTATAGGTTCAACGAACATTTTTGTATGAGGCGAAGAAGGCGAGCGCACGCTCTGATACCGTGTTTTTATGTATAAAAAAATTATATAAAAATGTCGTTCAAAGTTTTGTTTAATTTTGTTGATGAATTCACTAACTCAAATAATAACTAACATAAGATAAGATAAGATAATATTTATTTCTGTAACTTAATGTAACATAGAAATATCCGTAGTTGAGACCACCTTTTAAGTATAAAATACCTGTGCTAGGTGGTCTCGCTCTTCCGTATCATAGATTTAGTTTTGTTACAAATAAAACATTTTTACATCTACCTTAAAAAGTAAATGCAAGAAAAATTATGTAAAAAACATGTAACCGAATGTTTCAAAAATTAAAACGTGAGAGAAGTGAGTGAAAAATAGCATTTAAATTTTAAAAAGGAAGTATCTTTGTTATTTTTTTATCGAGTGAAGTAATGCAAATATTGTATTGAATTATTGATTTCACTAGATAAAAAGCTCAAAAATATCATATATTTTTTTCTTCATACAAAACTATGAAAATTCTTATCAAAAACTTTAAAATTCTAGAGACATTTGAGAACCTATCGCGCCTTAAGTTCAGTTACATAAATGAGTAAACAAGCGTGTTTGTCTCGACCCTGAAATAAATTAGAAAAATTTATTTTGGCTTTTACTAATCAAATGTTGTACATATTTACTCTGTAATATCGCTCAGTTAATCCCCCCTCCGTCTCCTCCCATGGATTTAGTAAAGGCCGTACTGAGGGATTGCACAAAGAAATGGGCAATAGCGTCCACCTAAGTGTCTTACACCAATAATGCGCTCATCAATCCGCCTGCCGAACGTGGTGATTATGGAAAATCCTCCCATTGTATATACAATTAGCATCTCGTCCCGGCTTCGCACAGGATGAAAAACAGCCCCCCTCCCTCCTACCCCCCCCCCCCCCCCCCCCCGGAAGTCTATGTCACTCAGGGTGAATGTAACTTTCCAATGGTGAAAGAATTTTTGAAATGGGCACCCTAGTTTTTGAGTTTATTAATTACAAACATACACACACAAAAAAATACAAATCTTTCCTCCTTAATAATATTAGTGTAGATTAGTGTAGAAGTGTAGATGGGGGGAGGCCTCTTCCAGCAGTGGATATTTACAGGTTGGTGATGAATCCCATCAAATGTGCATATTTTGAGCGAGCTGTATTAAATCGGTGGACTCGTTAAACAGTAAACCACTGGCGGCCAATAGGAAATTAGCATAAACCACGGTCGAGTTGACCTCGGGCGTCCAAGTCAGTTAACTAGCCAGTGGAAGCGGTGTGTAAAATATGTCGAATAAAATCATTTTTATACAATGGAACAGTACATACAAAAATCATTATTTGTTTTTGAATCAATCATTGACGAGCTCTGTCTGTGCGCCATGCGCGGCGGGCGAAGGTTTCCGAAGCGGTCTTTGGGAAAAAAGCGTGTGTCTGTATGTATGTTGTCCGTAAAACTGTTTTTTTAGGAAATGGAAAACATTGTTCTATATTTCATCTGTTGGTAAGTGACGATGTGGTTGAAGATGGAACACAAAGGTCTAGAAGGCACCTATTCACTCTAACCTTGAAGATACCCAGAATATTATTATGTACTAAGTTCTACATTATAGCTAGGAAATTTTCTAAACTTAATTAAGAAAAGGATCTAGGTATTTTAGCTAAACAAACTTTCGTATCAGTAAGCTGTTTGTCAGCGACCTGCCCTTTTTTTTGTCTTCAGAGTAAAAATTATTTTGCGAATAAACCGGTCCGGGGAGGACCAGAATTATGTGGGACTCGCCGCCCTGAAAAGGGCAGAATACCCACTAAAAATACTCCGGTGTTCCTCTCGCGCCATGTTTGCCAGAGCTTTGACAACCTTATAATATTAGTAGAGTATCAATTAATCGCCATTCTAAATAAAATGTAATCATTTAAAATTGATTTATGATCAATGATATATTCAATCGCCAGGTATCTGGATCGTGGTATGTTTTGTTGTAATATGCATATGAGAGTAGTTTTTATTATAGTTTGAATTATAGAGCAGCTTTTACCTGGCCTACTAATAACACTACCTGTTCATGGAACTTATTAAGGTGGATGGTCACACTTGAGGCGCAAAATTATTATGTTTTGGTGTTTTTTGCTCATTACAGATCGTCAACACTTCTTCATATAGCGAAAGTTGTTTTCGCGAGAACTAGGAGACTTAACACATAATTATGTTTTAATTGATAGTATCTCATAAGGATCATCAGTTTAGATACGATACCACCAAACAAAAAAAAAACTACAAAAATGTGTTTTTAAAAATATCGTAACTAAACTGATGATATTTATGAGATTCTATCAATTAAAACATGTGCGTCTCCTACTTTTCGCGAAAATAACTTTCGCTATCTGAAGAAGTGTTCATGAGCTGTAATGAACAAAAAACACCAAAAAATTTGAATTTCTCGCCGCAAGCGTGAGCATAATGGCTCACCTTAATAATGGTGACAAGTCCGAATAAAATATTTAACATTCTTGTGAAGAGAATTGGAAAAATCTTTAGACTCTTTCTTATAATATTCTTAGTAAACAGTATTCGACGAATTGTCTGTCTGATGTAGGTATTAGTATCCCGGCACTACCCATGTGAAGCCAGGGCAAGTTGCTAGTGCTAGAGTTTATCTTTAATCTATTCTATCTTATATCATGAACATCACTGCATGTTTTAAAAATAAGTTCTTATTTAAGAGCATTAACACTTTTTAGTGAACCACAAAATATGCTTAAAACATGCTGTTATCTTTCCAACACTTAAAACACTCATAAAAATAATATTAAAATTAAAAAGCTAACATCAAAAACTGCAGTTAAAGTTACGCCATTCAAGTAAATATAACTAACTTGAGAAGGCAGTAAAACACGTTGACTTGATTAACAAAAACATATTTTGGTCAATGTTGTATTCAGAAAAATAAGAATTACAATTGTAAGGGTTGTACCTATAAGGGTTGTTGTTTTTTTGTACTTAACAATGACAGAGATTTATTTTTAAAAGAGGTGTATTCGTTTCTTGGAATCAATACAATAAATAAAATTCTGTGAAAGTTCGAGTTAAACCGATTGTCGAACTCGTACTAAAATAAACATTATTTCCTAAGATTATTAATTATGATAATGCTATGACCATTTTCTAAATTAATTTATTTAAGTTTTTATGTAATTGCTTTGTTCGTATGTCTGTATGTCTTCTATCTTCCCAGCTGACCGTGCTCAAAATTTTAAATCCATTTTTCAAACACTTGCTGGCACCTGGTTGAGTTGAATCTTGCCGATGACAATATTATGGTAGCAGCGAGCTGAACTGATGGTGGACCACGGAACTCCTTGGTAATTAAAGTAGCTTGGCAGTGTTTGGTTCATTTTCAGTTTGAATAAGTATTTAATTATGTAAATCATTTAATCTCAACCTATAATTATTTTGAATAGCACTACCACCTACTACATTACACAAAGGTTAGCTGGAAGAAAATACTAATAAGCATTAAGTTCGCCTATGTACTGCTTTTTTGTCTTGTGCAATAAAGAATTTTCTATCTATCTATCTATCTATCTATCAGCATATAGTTCCGATCAATTATTTATCAAAAGCATGATTTACCTAAAAACAATTTTTTTTACAAAGCCTTGGCATCGTAATTATTATTTTGTAATATAACATCGAGTGACTGTATGCTAACATAAAATAATAATTTCTCTTTTGCATTTCACGGTAATATAATACGAGGCCTGAGGCAGCTAAAACGAGGCATTATTATAATGAACGAAAACATGACGACACAATTAGGTAAACAGTGTAGGTATATTTGGAATATGTTTGTGCTGCAATATTATGGTAATGTTAATAATACTTCATAATCTAGGTTAGTAACATTTTTAACAGTCTGTTTTTAAATCAATAGCATAAAATACAGCAAATATCATATTATCAATCAAGCTACCACTACTACTACCTACTTCATGGCACTAGTTCTTTCTTGGTCACTCTACGTTAGATCAGAGGGCTCAGTACAGGTTTGTAATTTAGAACCACTCAGAATAACGAAACCCGAATTGAGCGTAGAAATGTCGTTTTTTTATGCAGAAAATTAAAAACCACTAGTCTAGCGAACTTGTTGAGAAACTCATTAAAACCATAAATAAAAACGAATTAATTTGATAGTCGGGATACCGAATGCAAAACTTAGACAACACTGTTCTAAGGCCCTCAGATACCAAAGCTTGAGATAGGTGTACCTTAATAAGTTATAGTGAACGAGCGACGGAGAAAAAACAGCAAGGTGAAAGGAACCATAGCACCTTGCATAGGCTACTATATGCCACATGTCTTAGAATTATAAGCAAGTGAAGAATCATATATTTTTCAAGCTTTTATGTAACTTGCAACGTATGTTTGTAAAGGTGAAATCTTGCAAGCTGAATTAGAACCGCTTTTCGACATCCGATTGAGCTGAAATTTTACACACCTGTCAAGTTCGGATGACAATATAATATTATGGTGATAGCGAACTGATCTGATAATGGAGACGGAAGGTGGATAACGGAACTCCTCGATGGATAATAGACTGGCTGTGCTTAGGCTCATATTGATCAGCACACGGATTACTAATTTTATAAAAGCTTGTATTGAAAAAAATACTATATAGACACACGCCTTTTCCCTGAAAGGGTGGGCTGAGCCTCAATGGGCCTCTTTTCACTGTTGGTTGCACCATCGTGGGAATATAGACGTGAGACTAGGTGAGCTCATAGCCGCCATTGCTTCCTACGACTGACTTTTGAACGCTTTTGAACTCAAATTTTAAAGAACTCAAATTTTCATAACTATGATTGTTATATTATGTTTTTCTTACAAAAAGTACTCCATCATTAATCGTGAGGATAATGTTAATCCTAGAGGATTAAAATCTCCAGGAAGTAACAGTGAAAGAGGTTTCCACCATAAACAAAATTCACCACAAGCCTTGTACTATTATGTATTCCGTGGCAAGGCACTCTAGGGCATTTTTGCTGACGTCTAAAGGGCGGAGATTAAAATATATTTAACTTTTTAACAATGCTTCTAAGGAATTAAATATTAAATCTAATCTCGTTGCATCTCGCAACTTGGATATAACTTAATTTGAAATGAGAATTGGCTTTTTAACTTAACTGTTATAGTCTGGAATTTGAAATTGAGCAATTACGCTAGGTTTTAGATTAATAGGTGCCTGAGAAAACGGTGTTTTACAAATGTATTTTAAACTGTCCCTAGTTTAAAATACATTTGTAAACACTACAAATTATTATTATTTTTGTATTTTTTTTGTAAACGTTCCTACTACTACATCTATTTTAATTATCTCGTAGCTTTTAATATTTGTCATTATGATTTAACTACACAGATATATAGGTTAGCTACAATAATGACATTCTTTTTTAATTTTGCACGCCTTTATGAGGCAGAGTGTAAAGAACCCTTTATATTTTGAACATTATATTAACATCTATTATACCTACACTCTTGCGAATAAATGATTATGATTATGATTAGTGCCCGCCCGCGGCTTTGCTTGCGTTTTACCGGGATAAAAGTATCCGATAGCTCAATCCAGGTCATATCTCTTTAGCGATAAGACCGCCCATTGTACATTTAGTTTTTTTTTTGTTTAATTGTTATGTCTTGTTTTTAACTAGTTTGTAAGGTGTACAATAAAGTATTTTCATTCATTCATTCATTCATCTATTTAAGTACAAAATTTCACTAAAATTGAATCAGATATTTTGGCGTGATTATGTTACAAACATACAAACAATGACACTAATATAATAATTCGAGTAATACAGGTCTAGTGCTTAACTGAGTCAGTCCCTGAGGTATGGGAGCGGTACGGGAGAGGTGTTTTGTTCACATTATGTCACATGTCATCTGATAATTTGGGAGACGAAAACACCCCTCCCGTACCGCTCCCATACCTCAGGGACTGACTCAGTTAAGCGCTTAGTGTGATAATTGCTTTTTCAACAAGCTCATTTCATTTAATTTCATTCATTTCATTTATTTTATTCAATAACAATTTACAATTGTATCTGAAATTACATAATAAAATAAAATACAATAAGGACTTTATACAATTCAAATTTAAAGATAATTAAGTGGCTAAGATAAGATAAGATATTAAGATAATTAAGTCATGAAGTGGCTATAAATAATTTCACCGCAATTAGGCACATACTGACACCTGTAATCAAACTGTGACTTTTTCATTGCTATTATTCACTAGTGAGTTATGGAGACAGTTGAACATATAAACAGTGTGTATATCTGTTTGATTATTATTTTCTTGACAAGTGTGTTGAAAAACGTCGTATGATAAACGTGTATATATTGATGATTACCTAGGTGAGGGTCTTAAGAGAGCCGAGGACTGTAATCACCAACATTACACACTAGTAACATAATGTACTATTGTATGACAGATATGGATTTTCATACTAGCAAGGTCGATTTATCTCGAAGTAGGTTCTCGAAATAATGTTTGATTATTCAAGCATGTTTGCACAATATTAATTTGGAATGTCACAGTTAATATTACGCAATAGTTTCTACTTGGTTTATGCATAGTTTGCTTACATGAAGTGATACCGCCACGTAAATAATGGTTAGATTTTGAAACGTTTCTTCTCCATTTCTTGGGTTGCATCCTAGACCAATGCTAACGAGGCCTATATCTCCCTTCTCATTGAACTTGATCAAAATTTACCGATTATTATTGGTTCATACTTAATACAAGACTTTTGTTTTTTCTTTATAATTGGCGCCGCACGGCTTGTGCATTTGCCATTTTCAAGTAAGTATCTGTATTTTCACTATATTGTATTTTCAATATATTTTGCAACGTTACACTCCTTCCAAGTCGTCAAAGTCACAGTCGATTCATGTTTTAGTAAAACGGTGGCCAATTTTACTAAAACTTTGGTAGACAATTTCCACCAATTTCAAAAGTCACGCAATTCACTTCCATTTAATTTCACTACATTTGTGCTTCTTTACGAGCTACGTTAGTTAAAATGCCACCAAAATAACACAAAATAACTCAATAAAACACTAGGAAAAGAAATAAAATAAAAGTAGACAACGTCTCTTTTCGAAAATGGCGGGAAGAGTTCTAATACAAGACTTGTTAGTAAGTTTCGTTGGTATACGATTTGTCCTGGCTGCTAGCTTATTAAGTAATGTTGTATTACTAGAAGAAAGCGTTAGTCGAGTCAGTCGTGGGAAGCAATGGCGGAGATGAGCTCACCACTTGTCACGTCTATATTTCTACGATGGTGCAACCCACGGTGAAAGAAGGGTCTATTGAGGTTTTGGCTACCCTTTCGGGGGAAAATGCGTGTGTCTATGTATGTACGACCACTTTGTTTATACTATTTTGACGACCTCAATGACGCGGCGAAGGGTCGCCAGCGACGCAGGAGGTTGCAGGTTCGATTCCCGCCTTGGAACAAAGATTTGTACGATCTGTAGATATTTGTTCAAGGTGTTCTGGGTATTTTCGAAGCATAATAAAAAATATCAATTGCTTTGTACCGAACACAAGTTCTGCTTAGCTTGGGGCTAGATAATGTTGTGTGAAATGTTCAACATTATCAAACAAAGTACGCAGGTGTGATTTTTAAAACATTTCTGCAATAAAGACAGTCGTTATGAAGATGAACGCTCATTCTAGCTCAACATTAAATAATTCAAGTGAGTGCAACAGTAGAACTGGGGAATGGATGTAGGTACGTGCCTGAGTTAGAGTTATCTAATTGCATTTAGGTCACTGAATGTAGCTGCGAGGAATTCGGGTGGAGTTGGTCCTTCTATTTGCTTGGAGTTGTGATAGCGCTAAAACAATTCCTTGTAGTAAGGTACAAGGATTCTTGATTCAAAATAATTTCCTTTTTTTTATGAAACAAATAGGCAAACTAGCATACGACCCAACTGATGTGAAGTGGTCACCGTCGCTTATAGGCAACGGCAACGCCAGGGGTATTGGCAATACACTGCCTACCCTAAAGGAATTTATGTTTTTTTTTCTTGAAGCGACACATGTGCGGGAAAATCTCAGATGGAAGCTCATTCCATAGTCTTACAGAAAGAACAATACAACAAATGGGAAGTTAAAAGTTTCATCAATGCAAGTCGGACTCGTTTGTTGAGAATCCCGTACAAGAAGTAGAATTAATGAACTTATTAGAACCTCGGTGAAATTGAGTTACACATTTTACACGCATTTTCTCTTCACGAATATCTTCCATCGTGGGTAATTAGAGACAGAAATTTCGTTTAGGTTTTCCTATAATGAGGACCTAAATGTATTTTTTTAAAACTTTCGGCTACAGCTTCGGATATAGGGAAGAATATTCGATTTTAGTATATTTCAAAAAATATCTTTTAAACATTACAATATATTTTTTTAATAATTGTCGCCCCGAAGTAACAAAAAAAGGGTCACTTTCAAATTTGAACTTTTTAGTCCAATAGATTCGGAGAAAATAAGCTGTGAGAGACTCCTGAGAATCATACAAGGGTTCTGTAAGTACGCTCTGTGGTATGGAACCCTATCTAAAGACCATTGCAACCCGAATCATTACGAGAGCACATCACTTCACTTCGATAAATGGCAATATCAATGCGTTGTATCTGATATGAGCCAACTGTCGGCTCACAAAATTGATTTAAAACTTTCATGTTTTACGGAAACATACAATTAGACAAAGAGGACAAAGTTAGATATAACACAGAGACAGGATTGCCATAATAGGCTACTTTTTATCCAGGTACCACGCGAGTGAAGCCACGGTGGATGCTAGTTTTAAATTAAGATGTTTTTTTATCTTTAAATATTAAAGTTAATAATCGTTGGGAATACAATTTAAATGGTTTTACCAATATTTTGGATTATTTTATGTGGCTAGAACATTTTTGACAATCGAGAAAACTTCTAAGTTTCTAAGTAGCGTAGACACAATATTGGTAGATGACGATGATACGATGCAAGATTTTTTTAACTAACGTAATAAAATAATATTTAATCCAACAAAAAAAAAATTGCTTTTTCCAAAGCTTTCAGAATTGAGTAGACCCAAATAACGACAGTACGACTTAGTAAATAAAAGTCTGTACATTTTACCCAATAAGAACACTTTTTGACTACCTCCTTTTGAAATGGAGGAACTTTTTTTACGGGTTCGTGTAATTTCTTCCTATTGGAATATATAAAGTTTGTTATTTGCTGGAATTGTAAGTGCTTGAATTGTAACGCTACCAGATGTGGGCGTTTGAATAGGTCTCTTGATTGTTCAATGAATCCCTTCAGATTCTTTTGGATAACTAGGTACATTTTAGCGTTAAAATTTGAAATTGTAAGAAAATTACCAACAAAGTTATTTAAAAAAAACCTTTCATTTTGCTTTTGATAGTTTCATTAAATATCGATAAAAACTTAATATGCAAGATACACATTTTATTTTATTTGAAAGCTCTCGACTAAGTTTTGTTATAAAAATAGGTAGGTAGGAACTCAGAAATGTTTATAGAAGGCGAAACCTTAAACGATAAAACAGTTATAAGTTTGCACAGCATACTGTGGACAGTGTGGCTGTTTACAATATCGTGTTTCAGTTAATGTATCCGAGACTTGGTCACGAACGCATTGACATAGTGTTCTAAGAAACTAAAAGATAAACAAAAGCCCGGTCTCAGGTCACCGTATACCTTTGTTTATAATGAACAAAAAGGTCTGATAAAATAGCTAGCGAACAAAAGAAAGGATTTATCAGCATTCAAAATGAGACCACTTACAGAGAAACGCTCTATCAATCAAATACGAAATCTACAATATTTGGAGTCGCAAATAAAACAAACAGTTTTGAGAAAGAAAGGCGAAACACTAAGAACCAATAAACATAATGAAAGGTATCGTTCACAAAAACGGGAAAGAAAAATAAAAACATCAAATCAAGAGGAGCTCGTTCTCACAAAGTTTATTTTTCGCTGCGAAGTTGGAGGCGAAGAAACGAGTCGTTTTCTTAACGTTATTTTGTATTCTAATAGTGTTATTTGAGTTGATTAAAGTTATATTCTCGTTGATGAGAATTTGTTTACTCAGATTGTAGTCGCAATAATTGGCCTAGAAATGTTGAGATTGCGTTCTACATTGTAGTGAAAGATAACATCAAAATTGCTTCAAACTTAGATGTAACTGGAAAGGATGCTGAATTCCCACAAATGTTTGGATCAACGCCAAAATAATCAAGTAAAGGAAATACTAAATGTACATCGTTATTTATTTTATATTCCGACTGTTTATTGGTCATTCCGAGAAGGCATTCACGATGCAATCGACCTTCAATGGAAAATGGAGCGTGATAACATTTAATTGTGCTCGCTTCTTCGGTATTCCCTCTCGTCTCATCTTTGTCAGTATCTGGCACAGTAATCAAATCACCCGCATTACCGATGACGTCATTTGATTCATAATTGAATCGGTTTACACTTGACTTTGATACTGAGTAAGCATTTCGCTTCTCACCGATTCTGAGAACATGTATAATCATATTAAAATCGTTATAAACAAACACCTACTACGAAGCGCTTAAATTAGTCTGAAATTTACATTTGCATTTGGATTAGGTAAATACTAGTTCTCCTTGAGTTGATTAGTAATTCTGTCTAACTACAATCTTATCTCAAATGCGAAATGTGTCACATTTTTCACACTTACCTGTAAAATGAGGCTCGAAGTACCAAAAGATTTCGTTTCCAATTTTAAAAGCACACTACACACAGTTCACTTTGAGGCAACGTTACACAGGACGGTACGGTCGTTGAGCACACATAACATCACATTTTGCACTTGCTGTTAGAAAACAATAAGTGGGATTTAACAGTCACTGATTCACAAAACTTGGGCCTGAATAAGTACTTTATTAAAGGATGCTGCAAATCGCGAGGAGTCACAGTTAATGATAGAGAATTGTGTGTTCGTCGAAGACTACGTGCGGTGCAATCTTCAGAGAAACGTACGTCCGCACGCGACGCAAACGGGCGAGCGACTGACGGGCCGGTAGAGGCGGAGGCGGTAGAGTAGGGGTGATCGGTAACGAATGGCAGTGGAGCGTAGCTCGAACGCATAGGGCGCATCCTATCCTTCCTATAGCCCCACGTCTCCCGCAAACCCTCGCCGAAATAAGTAAGTATTATTAAATATCAGAGCCGCTTAAACTTTCTCCACATTCTGTGCGTTTACCTTGTCATGGGAAAACGTTTTTATCGTTTGCTTTTGTTGCATAAACTCAAGGCTACAATTTATATTAAAATAATTTGTTTTAATAGTCTATTAATCTAGTCTACTTAAATAGTAAATTGAAAATAATTTTAGTTAGCATTTTTTTATGTTTGAGTTTTCGAGTTAACGTCCCTTTCTCAGGTACTATGAAGCATATCGTGACGTCCCTTTCACATTTTTGGTTCAGCCAATTTTTTATGGGTTCGTTCTTTCCATAACAAACTTCCTTACCTTCACAAACGTGCTTAATTATCAAACATACATACATACACACACGCCTTTTTCCCCGAAAGGGTAGTAGCCTCAATGGGCCCCTTATCACAGTGGGTTACACTATCGTAAAATATAGACGTGACAAGTGGTAAGCTCATCGCCACCATTGCCTCCCACGACTGACTCGGCTAACGCTTTCTTCTAGTACACATAATAAGCTAGCAGCCAGGACAAATCTTATACCAACGAATCTAATCAACAAGTCCGGGTAATCCTTTAGTCGGCTTTTACGAAATCCACGGGAGGAGACGGAGGGGTCTATTCTTAGGCCGGACACACCATAGCACTTATCAAACATAACTGTAATATTATTTCAGCTCCGAGTATGATCTAGGTATTTTAACTTGATAATAGTACAAAAAAGTTGCTGCGTTTTTTAAGGGGATTAGAAAACGGGTGGTTTCCAACCCTCTTTTTCATCCCGGCTTCGTCTGGAGATAAAATATTAAATGTCTGGCTCACCTCGACGATCTAAGGGTGTACCTGCATGGTCGGCTTTGATGTGAACCCTTGTGATATTGAAAAGATGATCATAATGTGGATGAAATTGAAGCATTGTTATGAAAGGCAGATGTTATGAATTTGACGATAAATTGTATGAATGAAGGAATATTGGTTTGCGAACAAATAATGTTTGATATAAAGTCATAGCAGACTATTATAATAGCAAAAATATTTTTGTTGGTATAAATTCAAATTGAAATAAAATTTAATATGAATTGAAATTTGGGTTTGATCATATGGTTGTATTTTATTTTTGAATTTTAAGAAAGCTTTCTGCTACATCTCCTCTTATGACCTCTGTGGTGCGGCGAGCAAAGTTTCACTTGCGACGCAGGGGGTTGCGGGTTCGATTCCCGCCTCGGAACAAATTTGTTCAGGGTGTTCTGGATATTATGAGCAAAAAACACCAAAATCTAAAAAATGGCCTCAGTTTAGCTATGATACCCCCTAAACACATTATTACAGTGTTTTTTTTTTTGTTTAGGGGTATCATAGCTAAACTGATGACATTTATGAGATACCATCAATTAAAACATGTGTGTTAAGTCTCCTATGTCTCGTGAACTCAACTTTCGCTATCTGAAGAAGTGTTGAAGAGCAGTAATGGGCAAAAAACACAAAAAAAAAGAATTTCGCGCCGCAAGCTTGCTTAGATACAAAGTACATGTATTATTATATTTATTTTGATTTTGATACCAGGTAAAATGTTCAGAAGATAAATTAAAAAGAACACCAAGGAATTTTCAAATCTGTTGATTCTAAAACTGTACCAACATGCATAGATAATAAACCATTGCATTCCAACCACAACAGAACGGTTCCCAAGAGAGCGCTAACGAAGCGTTGGTGGACCATCTGTCGGTGGGTGACATCTAGAGGTTCGTGTAACTCCTCGGGCCCTCTTGTATGCTCGATAAGATGGTGTTTGCCCAGTTTTAAATATACATATATTGAAACTATAAGATCCGATAGTTTACATTTACTTTTGAAACAGTATAAGGTCGACTAATGGCAATTTCTTTTTTTTAAACAGGACAAGTTCACACTACATTATCTAGCCCCAAACTAAGCAGAGCTTGTGTTATGGGTACTACAGAACTGATGTACTTAAAACAATTTATTACATAGATAGATATTTTTTTATTATACAAAGAAAATACCCAGAACCAATATCTGAAGAATGTACAAATATTTGTTCCGAGGCGGAAATTGAACCCGCAACCTCCTGCTTTACAGGCGATCCTTCGCCGCGTCGTAATTTTTTTTACAAAGACGAAGACGCGGGTTCAAGTTTCACCAATAGGTATGTTAATTTCAGATGTCCCAAATGTGATGCAAAGAATTCTTGCAGAAAGAAAGGTACTCGAGGCGACCACAAACCGGACAACACAAAAGAGAGACATTACAAAGACATTATAGAGGTCACAGGAAGACGGTGGATCGAGGTAGTCCAAGACTGTTCATCGTGGCATTGTATGGGGCGTTCAGCAGTGGACTTCTTTGGTCTGATGATGATGATGATTTATGATACTTACATGATGCTATCGCTGAGTTGAGGACCCTTTTGTGGCTTACGTCAGGCACACACACAAATTGCCTTATTTTTAAATCTGTGTTATCGTTTTTGTTTTAGTTTTTTATTTTATGATGTTTGCTTTTGCGTGTTGCATGTGTGTGTCTTTGATTGTTTAGTCATAAATAAATGTTTCTTTCTTTCTTTCTTTCTTTTATCATTTAGATAAACATTTACATTAGGTACTTTGAATGTGGTTACTTGAGAACGAACTAAGTACTATTATCATAAGCTTGTTAAATTCCATTGATGTACAAAGGCTTCCACCGTAGAATACCACGACGAACGGTTTTGAGCCGCCTCCATTCACCGACTTCCTGTGATCTTTAAAATGTCGTAGGTCCATCTCGAGCTTTCCTTCACTTCGTCGTCCTTTTCGGCTTTTGAGAACTTTTAATCCCCAACAGTTGTCAGTTCTTCTGGTTATAAGGCCACCATTGTCACTTCTGTTCCTTTTTTTAGCTACTTGAATGACGGAACAAGCAGATCGCCCACCTGATGTGAAGCGGTAACCTCTGCCTTTAACAATGCGTTACCTCAAATGTCACGTCCACCTTGGACGCGCCCTGTGTGGCATTGCACTGCACCCGCCATCCTGTGACATATAAAGATGAGAAGTCTCATGTGCCTGTAATTTCACTGGCACCCATACCGTTCAAACTGGATCACAGCAATGCGAGCATTACTGCTTTGCGGCAGAAATAGGTATGGAGGTAATACCTACTTCCCCGGACGAACTCTTTCACAAAAAAACTCTACTGCTACTAAATAAACTACTCAGCTTGCTAAGTCTAAGAGCTATGTCAGTGTTCTAGACTCTTAGAGATACCTTTCTACCAATTTTAATTGTAGAACAACAACAAGTTCCAAATCGCTATCACTACATGAAGATCTCAAATTGACGCGTTCGTTCCAATTGTATTATGCACGAGCCGATACATCGTATAGTGGCTATTTGTCACGTGTGGAATGGCTGCAGATACATCGCTCGGCTCCATCTGCACGATATACTGCTGCGGTACTCATCTGTGTATGTTGTCTGGCACTGTATAGGGTCGGCTGAAAAATGCGTAAACTGACCCGATTGGTTTCAATAAAATAATCAACTTTTTTCTAGGATTTTTTGGGACACTTACTTATTTTAGAATATTTTGAGGTAAATCTTGTAATTTTTCTTTAAAAATCAAGTGTATAAGCCTACACTACTCGATTATGTACAATAAATATATTCTTTAACAAAAAAATAACTTATCTTGAAGTCAATCACTAATAGTCCAGTCAAGTTAAACATGTAAAGCCGGTCGTGCTTGCAAAAGTTCCGGTCACGCTGTTTTTTTAATAATATGTTGTTAGGACCTAACCAATATTAAAAAACCAGATTTTCCAAGTGTTGTGCGAGCGGCGGTTTGCCCAAAAACCTATTTTTTTTCCAGTTTTTGCTCATTATCTTAGTGAAGGAAGGATCTGACCGGTTTAGTCACAATGCATACTTTTAAAGCAGACTAAATTTGCTACAATTTAACACTACGGCGAGCTCTATACAGCAATTAATTCCCAAGATAAAGTTCTTCGAAAATAGGTTTTTTTTTCCTAAAAGTATTTTTTTTTCGAAATGTTAACATATTATGTGAAATATCTTCTAAAATACACATCCCACGTCAGATATTATTTGGTATAAAGTTGTAGTAAATTTAATTAGCTTTCATTTGAAATCAAATTGGTACCTATCGGCTCGGAGGTCCTCTCAAAAACGGATCTTCTATCTTAGATGGTCCGGGCTTGGGCTCGCACGAAGATGGTGTCTCGATGGCCTTGATGGACACTGGGAGAGGTGCCCAGTCTGTGGTCAGCTCCACATCCAGGAGGTTAATGCACAATTTGCCAACGCATGACTGGCAGAGGACTGAATTTACATGAAATTTACCAGAGAAATTTGGCAGAGTTACCAAAGAATATTTCTGAATGGAGATAGGTTCCGGTCCAGGTGTTATGGTACCATGGTACACGTGGCTTCTGATACCTACGACACAGGGAATCTTAGCGTGAGATCAGGACTATGTTGAGTGGTGTATTTATTTATTATGTAATTACCAAGCTATATTTACAATAGGCAGATAATATTGATTGTAAAGTAAAATTTGATCTCCTTAACAATAGCAAAACAAAGTTTTTGCCAATATCAAATAACTAATCAAAACAATTAACTAAAATATATTGTTATATAGGCAAGCTTGATCAATCTTTTAGTTTAATTACTTGTTCATTTATAAGTTAACAGCGAACAGTAAAACAACTAAGATTTAATTTTAGATTATTTATCTATTGTTACTACTGATTAAACGCTCTAATGCGATGCTCGTTTGTTTTACTTTTGTTTGCGATAAATATTTGGTTTGACTTTTTATTTGAGCAATTTTTATACTCAGCAACCTTTTTATTGTTATTGCAAACAGTAATGGCTTTCACAGTAAAAAATAAAATATATAAAAAAAACTATTATGACATAACACCCAACCGTCACATACATAGCTCTGATCCCGCACTAGGATTCCCTGTATCGTGGGTATCAAGAACTACGAGTACCATGGTACCAGTGCTTCTAAACTTTCGATTCGAAGATTTAAATCTTACATAAAGAATAATTTAATTAAGAAAGCGTATTACACACTACATGACTATGTTAATGATAAAGCCGCGTGGCCTGATGTCGCTCTGCCCCTCGACACCTAATTTGTCAATTTGCAATGTCTGTACCTGCATATAATTTATTACTGATGTGTTATTTATGTGTATATCAAGCGTAGTGTGTGCTGCCTTATGAACTTTTGCTGATTCTCTCTATCATCTTACTTTTGACTGCCTACCTAAGTAAGGCTTTTAATTTGGTTTTCCTTTTTTCCTTGAATCAGCTTCAACTTGTTCTCGAGGCACCACACAGGCGCTCTCCACCTAGTAGTAAGAAGGATCATCAAAAGAAAAACAGACCGTGTTTGTTGCCTGATTCTTCTAGGTCTGGTTGCGTTGGAACAGGAGTAACAGTAAATTTATTTTTTAAGACGATTCAAAATGATCCTTGTGATTTCAATGAATAAAATACTTTTGACTTTGACTTTTGACTTTGACATAACACCGAGACCCGGAACAAATATTTGCAGATCATTTTAAAAAAACCCGCAGAAGGAAACAAACCCGCAACCTCTCGCATCTCAGCCGGCTACTCGCCCAACGCGCTACAGAGGTCGTCAAATTACCATGGCAGTCTTAATTTTTTTAACGTTTAATAATTTTTTGTAATTTTTAGCTTTAGTTTTTAGTTCTTATTCTTAATTTTGTGTTTCTTACTATTATTTTATTTTCCCTTTGTGTACAATGTTTGTGGTAAATGTTATAGAACACCATTATTGTTGTTACATATCAGAATTGATATTTCCTTGTAATTTTTTTTGAATGTGTAGTATGTACAATGTAACATTTTTAAAATAAATACGTCTAAATATAAAACGTATAAACGCAGGGTTTCGATAAATATCACGTAAAATTAAACTCGACGGAAGAAAGACCACGGTCTGTACTTTTATCAGACTACAATTATTGTTATTTATTTTTGAAAGGCCATTTTCTCATACGCTCAATGAGCAATTTACCATCCGGTACACAATAGACGTTTTGAAATTCATCCGAGTTACCGGGCGTCTTTGGGTCACTGATTTTGTATGAGTTTCCAACCTGTGGACTCATCTTTACTACATCTTCAACAAGTTTATTTTAGAAACCCTTACAAAATAAATAAAATAAATAAAAATAAATAATGCTGGACAGTTTACACAACATTATCTAGCCCCAAGCTAAGCAGAGCTTGTGTTATGGGTACTAGATAACTGATATCCTACTTAATACAAAATATAACAAAGATAGTTTTTTTTTTATTATTGGTACAAAGAAAATACCCAGAAACACCCTGAACAAATATCTGCAGATCGCACAAATATTTAAAAACCTCAGACTATTTTCAGTCCTACTATTCATCAATTAAAATATAATCTGGGTCTCTTCAAGGATAGAGTGAATAGGTAGGCCTTCTAGACCTTTGTGATCCATCTTCGGCCACATGATCACTTACCAACAGGTGAGATCGTGGGCAAACAAAGGTATATCGATGTTAAAAAAAGGTCTTCCATTAAAATTGTAAAAACATAACAATTTTTTTTTATTTTTTTTATACTACTTGGATGACGGATCAAGCAAGAGGCCCACCTGATGTTAAGCGGTAACCTCTGCCTATGAACAGTGCATTACCTCATAGATCACGTCCACCTACGACGCAACCTATGTGGCATTGCACTGCGCCCGCCACCCTGAGACATAAAGATGAAAAGTCTCATGTGCCTGTAATTTCACCGGCACCATTACCCTTCAAACCGGAACACAGCAATGCGAGCACTACTGCTTTGCGGCAGAAATAGGTATGGTGGTAGTACTTCCCCGGACGAACTCTTTCACAAAAAAGCTCTACTACTACTACTATAAATATGGAAGCACATCGATGTCAAGTACGCATAATGAAGGAGTAGTTCCAGTTTGATCTATTGAGATTGATCCATTGTCCTGTTTGATCCGTTATACCTATAATTTTGTTCCTGACTGATCCATTGTCCAATGGATCAATTTAAAATGATTATTTTAATTAGTTTTTTAGTCCTGTTTGATCTAAGGGCCGACGCGAGTTACAGACTAGATGGCGCCACATGAAAAATTTAAAGCGATATCATCTGTCATGAGTAGATGTTAGATGATCCTGGAATCAGTTGCACCAATTTTCACCAAACTAATAAAACAATAGCTAAGAACCTTCTCGCAAACACCATCTTTCATATAAACAAAACGCATTCAAATCAGAGCGCCCGTTCCGGAGCAAAACGTGGCAACAAAGAAACATGTATACAGACAGACATACATACAAACAGACAGACAAACTATAGCGTTAAACTTATAACACTCCTCATTTTAGTCGGGGGATAAAAACGGGTAGTTTTTCAACTTTCGAAGATGATCTTATTAATCCCTTTAAAACTTAAATATTATTTGAACAAAATATACCTTTGTTTCTAGCTTATTTCCGGTAGAGGAAGCTTCTTCAAGTGCTGTTTTTTTTTTCTAATAGACTATAACTACCAGTACAAATGAAAGCGAAATAAATCTTTTATGCTAAACGGACAGGCGCATCCATCTGAGTACTTCACTACAGTAATACGATCACCAATCTTCCTGCCAAACGTGGTGATTATGGCAAATCCCCCCATATTCTATTGTGGAGGGAGGTCTTTTACAGCAGTGAACGACTGCTGTCTGATGAAGAAGATTATGTTGTTGTTGCATGATGCAATAGGTATTCATTATAATTATTTTGTATATACACACACACATACACACACACACACACACCTACACACACACACACACACACATTCGCTAAAATTTACTGTGTGCTGGTGTAAACATTATCTAGCCCCAAGCTAAGCAGAGCTTGTGTTATGGGTACTAGATAACTGATATACTTAATACAATATATTACATAAATAGATATGTTTTATTATACATAGTAAATACCCAGAACACCCTGAACAAATAACTGCGATCGCACAAATATTTGTTACGAGAAGGGAATCGAACCCGCAACCTCCTGGGTCGCAGACTCGCAGGCCAACCTTTGCCCGCCGCGCCACAGAGGTCGTAGAGGTCAAAGAGGTCTTATTCGCGTTGATTTGTCCAGAGGTTACTTTGTCTGTGCAGTTTTATATCTGTACGGAGTGATTTATTTCGCCCTATTGTGTGGCCCCGTCATATTACATTTACAAATACCTACAACACATTTGCTATCCGAAAATGATGGAGAAAAATGTGGAAACTTGAGCAACCTCACGTTTTTGTTGTCCAGATATTATTTCAGACACCAATTATTGTTATTGAAGACTCAATCTAAGAGTCGATTTTTTAGTTGCTATTATCACCCCGGCTTCGAACGGGTAGTGTCAGGATCCCCCCTGCCTCCCGTCCCCCTAACCCTCCCACCTTCCCAACCCCCCATCTATTCACATGCGATGTAAATAATATTTTTGGTAATTTTTGTACACCTTGGGTTACATTATTGAAGTTTTATTAAAGATCCCAATAAAAAAAAAAATATAATTTAGCCTATGTCACCCGGAAATAATATAGCTTCCCAACACTGAAAAAAAATTTAAAATCAGTTTAGTAGTTTCGGAGCCTATCAAACAATCTAATCTTTCCTCTTTATAATTAGTATAGAGTATAGATATACTTATGTTACATCATAAATACGAAAGTTTATTTGTTCAATAGTCACTGGGAGGATTCGGTGAAACTAAATCATAATCTAAAATAGAACAAAGACTACATTCCGATATCACGCGAGAAAAGCAGCATGCACAAGTTACTACTCGCCAAATATTGCAGTACTTCGGCCAGATTACTCGCAGAAGCTCTGACAACTTTGACCCTGAAATATGGGTACACCCTAACCAATCTTCCTTATAAATAAATAAGATAAATAAATAAATATTGCTGAACAGTTCACACAACATTATCTAGCCCCAAGCTAAGCAGAGCTTGTGTTATGGGTACTAGATAACTGATATACTTAATACAATATATTACATTGATAGATATTTTTTATTATGCATATAAAATACCTAGAACACCCTAAATAAATATCTGCGATCGCACAAATATTTATTCCGAGGCGGGAATCGAACCCGCAACCTCCTGCGTCGCAGGCCTAGCTTCGCCCGCCGCGCCACAGAAGTTGGAGGAGTTTAGATCCTCTCCATCCAAAGGTTGTCTGGAAGAGATCGCTTCTTAGCGATAAGACCACCCATTGTACATGTAGTTTTTGTTTAATTGTTGTGTGTTTATTTTAACTAGTTTGTAAGGTGTGCAATAAAGTATTTTCATTCATTCATTCATTCAACTTTGAACGCCTAATCGTGAAGGGAAGTTGAGGGTAACAAGTCTCAAACAATGAACGGACCAGGAGGGCAATTCTCGTGCTTTAGAGATTAAGTCGAATTAGACATATGTAGAAAAAAGATGGCGTATGTCGAATAAAATCTCAATTTGCTATTCTCGTGATGTCGCTAATAAGTATAAAGTTTATTTAGCTCTTCACAAAAGACAAAATAATTACTAATAGACATAAGTCGAACAAAATCATTCAAATCGAATACGATTTGATGGTTATTGTGACATTTTCGTGATATTTTTTGTAGACATTCATGCTTCGACATTATCTCTAATTTAGAGATAATCTCTACAATCCGAGAATTGGCCTCCTGGTGTCAGCATATGGCGATGCAGCAGTCAGTGTGACTCTTCATCAGGCAGTTGCCCGAAGCCGATGGAAGCAAGCAGTGTACAGACTGCAACAAAGAAGCCTGTTTTTAATACGGAATCTTGTTTTCGCCTAAGGTAATGCTTAGCATTAGTCCTCAACTTTTCCATCAAAAATTATTTCAGGGCATCTGGTCGAAGCGAAGCGTGACCCGAGAGCTGGCTCTTATCTGGCTCAACGCATTAGTATTGCCATTCAGCGTGGCAATTCAGGCAGCATCTTAAGGACGCTTCCGTTTGGTAGTGATTTGGATCAGTTGAGCTACCTTTAGATCGCTAGCAGCGGTCTTCAGGTAGCACAACTGATTCATATGTATTTTGTACATACCTTGTATCAGATGTAATTATTCTTTCTGTAAATAAATGTATTATACTTTTCCATTATATTTATTACAAAGTGAATGCTTCAGTATTATTGATATAACATAGGATCATGCTAACATACTCTACGACCTCTGTGGCGCGGCGGGCGATGGTTCGCCTGCGACACAGGAGGTTGCGGTTTCGATTCCCGCCTCGGAACAAATATTTGTGCGATCTGCAGATATTTTTTCAGGGTGTTCTGGGTATTTTATATGTATAATAAAAAATATATATCTATGTAATATATTGTATTAAGTATATCAGTTACCTAGTAACACATATACACATCCCATAACACAAGCTCTGCTTAGCTTGGGGCTTGATAATGTTGTGTGAACTGTCCAGCATTATTTATTTATTTATTTATTTTATTTACAGACTATGTCTAGCCAAACTCGATGTAAACAAAATGTAAACAAGCCATCATGCATTCTAAATTGTTGTAACAAAACTGTTTTAATTTTAGATATATCAAAATTGATTTTTAGATGTATCTTTATTGATTTTTAGATATATCAATATTGATTTATATTTAAAGGCCTTTAAATAAAAGGACGGACGATCTTTTTTTTTTTTTTTTTTTAAATGTTTTGGCTTGGCACATTGGGATACGAGCCGCCTGATGGTAAGCGGTTACCGTCGCCTATTGACATCTGCAACACGAGGGGCATTGTCAATGTGTTGCCTGCCCTGAAGGACTCTTTTTACATTTTTTTGAAGCGGTCATGTTGTAGTTTAGCGGAAACACCTCAGGAAGGACCCCATTCCACAACATTGCACGTATGGGGCAGAAAAGATCTCGTAAAGTGAGCAGTAGATTGGCGAAACGGGTACATAAGACTAGCGTGAATGGGACAGTGGGAAGGGGAAGATCTCGGCGAACGTATTCAGACCAGATCGGTGATGTTCCGGAAAAAGGCCAGGTCAAGAGTACCCTTAACCGACGAGCATGTATGAAGAATGTGATGAGAGTGAATGAAGCAAAAGAGGTGTGTCAGGATCGTAGCAAGTGCAAATCCGTGGTCTCTGCCTACCCCTCCGGGAAACATGCGTTATTTTATGTACGTATGCATGTATGTAGTACAAGTTAGTAAAAATAAAACTACCTTTGTACCTACCTTTTATTTTTTGCATTTTTAGGTTAAGTATGGGCACTTTATTTTCAAATATTTCACATCCAAAATGGATAGACTTCAATTAAAGTTAGTTATACTCATACCTAGCCGATCCTAAGATATAATGGTAGTTTTCTTACTTTCAATAATTAACTTTTGAAACTATCATGGTTATGTACATAATTTTCACTAGAAACGGGATATTTACCATGATTTTTAAGTTTTATATGTTCCCGATATTTCGGCACAGTTGCACTAGTGAAAATTATGTTCAATAATTAAGTCTTTAAAGCACAAAGTGATTAGAAGTGGAAGCCTTAACTCCTGCCCGTGTATTGAGATATCGTCCGTAGAGGGTCGTTATTGCTAATGGACGTAATCTATCTTATATTGCGATACAGTCCAGTTTAGTAAGTTAAATATATATTTTTCAAAACCGGTATTTATGAAATGAATTGTCTGGGTGATTAAGAAAACCAAAATAGAATGGTATTAAAAAAATACATAAATAAATAAATAATGCCGGACACAGTTCACACAACATTATCTGGCCCCAAGCTAAGCAGAGCTTGTGTTATGGGTACTAGATAACTGATATATTTAATACAATACATTAACTAGATAGATATTTTTTATTATACATAGAAAATACCCAAAGCACCCTGAACAAATATCTGCGATCGCACAAATATTTGTTTTTTTGTATTAAAATTACTTTTATTTCGTTTTTACGCAAAATAACAAAATAATATTTAAAGTGTTAATAAATACAACAAGAATAATAAATTTGGATAACTTCAGAAAAGACTGGAAGATTTAATAATTGAGAATGTGTGAACAACAAAAACTGAAGGATAAAACGGGACCCTATTACTAAGACTCGCTGTCGTCCGTCTGTCTGTCTGTCTGTCTAGGCTGTATCTCATGAACCGTGATAGTTAGACAGTTGCAATTTTCACAGATGATGTATTTCTGTCGCCGCTATAACTATAAATACTAAAAAACAGAATAAAATAAATATTTAAGGCCGCTCCCATACAACAGACAATTTTTTTTGCCGCTTTTATAGATAATGGTACGGAACCCTTCGTGCGCGAGTCCAACTCGCACTGGATCGGTTTTTTATAACGCTTTCCATAGCAAAACTTTAATTTAATTTTACATAAAAAAATGGCATTAAAATTATTTGTTTTTATAATAAAAGTTGTATATTATAAAATACAACTTATTTTATAAAATACATGATGATGATGATTATATAAACATCCTTATATAATTTATAGTACTATTTAAAGTATAAATTAATTGTGTGATAATTAAAAAAAACCTCAACGCAATGAAACGGCTGAACCGATTTTGATCAAACATAGCTAAGAACACTCCCGACAAATTCAGTTTTCAAACAAAACAAAAAAAAACTAAATCTGTTCATCCGTTCGGGAGCTACGAGGCGACAAATACAAATACAAATACAAATACAAATCATTTAATGATAACGCCAAGTTACAGGTCAGAAAAGGTCAATATAAAAATTCATATATTGACTTAATATAAAGGTTATAATAAATAAAATTAGAATTGCATAATATTAATACTATTAATATATTAATACAGACAGACACACACATACACACACACACATACACACACGCACAGTCACGTCAAACTTGTAACACCCCGTTGTTTTTGCGTCGGGGGTTTAAAAAGTATGTTCCTTTCAAACTGATCGCAAGCTTGTTTTGTTGTGTGTACATTCACTGGGTATGCGAACGAGCTATGCCATTCAGGTTCTACCGGTCTGTTATCTAGATATAAATCTGAATCATAGGGTGCATATTTATAGCAAACACAGCTTCGAAATGGTTTTATGGATGTTGTAGAGCATATTTTAGTATGGTGCATAGTTTTATGATCCGAGCTATATTATATTCCCATCTTGGTCTGTGGTGTATGTAGTCTTGAGACGCGGTCTTAAACCTTTCACCACACTGTTTCACCATCAATCACAAGACCCAGAACCAAAGGAAATAATAATTAATCTTGGGGTTAATTTACACATAATGAAAGAGCCAGGGTTCGAGATAAAATATACACACTTTACGGTTTATTCTAAATTACATATTTAATACAATTAACATAATTACTAATTCACACTTCACTACACTGTTCATTAATTATCACTCTCTAGTAACTCGATTGATTCGCACTGAAAGCCAATTTATGGAAGACTGCGCTTCGAGCAAACTTCGTTTATATACGTGACATAAACCTAGAACGTTATACTATGTATTAAGACAATTTCGTAGAGCTTTTTCAAACTATCCAAAGACGACAGATGTAGTATATATGCGTCCTGCTCTAATCACGCAGAGCGTGAACTCGACAACAGATGGAGCTAGCAATTCTACATTTTCTATAGCGCACCCAAACTTCAACAGATGGCGCTAAATATGTTTACGTCAATTGGCCGGCGTAAAAATATTACTCGTGTTCGCCTATGGCTTCGCTCGCTTTCAAACGAGATAAAAATCCAGATTGTTATCTATCTGTGTACTAAATTCATAAAAATGGGTTCAGCCATTCTGGTGCGATTAAGTAGCAACAAATAAACATACATGAGACTTTTCATCTTTATGTCTCAGGGTGGCGGGCGCAGTGCAATGCCACATAGGTTGCGTCTTAGGTGGACGTGATCTATGAGGTAATGCACTGTTCATAGGCAGAGGTTACCGCTTAACATCAGGTGGGCCTCTTGCTTGATCCGTCTCCAAAGTAGTACAAAAAAAAAAATAAAAAAATTCAAACATCCAAACTTTCATATTTTTAATATTAGTAAGATTTACTAGGTAGAACCTAATCTCTGCATTTCAGAGTATGGTACTGGTGTCTGATATCACCTGTACAGTCAGTTTATTCCCATTTCGTTCAAAATTTATACGCACCCGGACTAAGCACTAATAAACCCTGCAGGGTTCAATAAACACAGAAACAAGCGGTAATGTACTCCAGCAATGGCCCGCACCGAACAAATGTACTAGGGGACATTACACCAGCCCTGTGCCATTCCAAACCCACCTTCAATATAAAATGTGCTATATAGCCCTGACTTTAGATTCAATATAACTGAGCTGTGAGGTGAGATATTTGGATTCCAGAAAGTTTTATGCCCACAAAGCAATAATGCTCGCATTGCTGTGTTCCGGTTTGAAGGGCATGGGTGCCGGTGAAATTACTGGCATATGCGACTTTTCACCTTGGCTGTGGGGTGGGCGCATTGCAATGCCACGTAGGGCGCGTGATAGATGGACGTGGCCTATGAGGTAATGCATTTTTAACCCCCGACGCAAAAACTACGAAGTGTTACAAGTTTTACGTGTTTGTGTGTGTGTGTGTGTGTGTGTGTGTGTGTGTGTGTGTGTGTGTGTGTGTGTATGTGTATATGTGTGTGTGTGTGTCTGTGTGTGTGTGTGTCTGTGGCATCGTAACTCCCAAACGGATGAACCGTTTTTTTCTTTTTTTGAAAGCCGAATTTGTCGGGAATGTTCTTAGCTATGTTTGATCAAAATCGGTTCAGCCATTTCATTGCGTTGATGGTTTTTTAATTTTTACAAATTTAATTACTTGTTATAAGCAAAAGTTACCGCTTAACATCAGTATGGCCATCTGCTTGTTCCGTTACTTATTTTATCTGTGTGAGTGCTTGCTAGCGCTCATTTTCTTTTATCGTGTCACAATTTCCAGAGGGTCTAGGCAAGATGACCTAGCAACATAATCTAATCTAACGTACGGTGCCTAAGAAAGAACCAGTGACGCGAAGCAGTAGTAGGTACGGCCACTCACTTCAAAACTGGGTCACAGAAATGCGATTAATACTGTTAGGTCTGAGAAATATGTTAGTTCTTTCCCGGACCAACTCTTTCAAAAGAAAGTGTGCTGTATTACCTACTTTTGTAAGCACTTCAAGTGTTTTTTTTACACAAGCTATGTCCCAGTAATATCACAGATCGAGGCAAAACCGTGTCGTATCTCTAATATTTGTATCGTTTGATATTAATAATCGACCACCCTTGAAGCGTAAATAATGCATGTCGAATTTTATACGGGTTCTGATAAAGATCGATAATGTTGGTACAACACTAAGCTTTTGGGATCACGAATAAATCACAACCCATAACTAACTCTATACTGTATATCTTAGAATACACAATAACTTGGGGCTAATTGTTTGGGATTGTTAAGCCAATGAAACAGACAACAACTGAATTAAAAGCATACAGCTAAGATCACAGAATTCAAAATCATTTGAAGCTCCAACCGGTCAAGCAAATGATTCAAACGGTAAGTGGAACAAGACTTCTATTGGACTTGAGATTTTCGACACCTTGTTCATTCACTGTTTAATCACTGATTTGAGATATTAAAGTAACGGGACCTTGGATAAACTGATGCTGCCAAGATCTGATAAATGAAATAGGTAGGTCAGTAATATTAGGACGGATGAAATCATTGCAGTTAAAGTACCTGCATATTTTTTGGGTGATAAACTACAAAATGAAATACAGTTTCTTCTGCACAAGATTTGCCTGATTGCATTGATGAGACGGCTTGAAAATAAATGCCGATAGTGTGAAAGGTACCTCCTACCAAATACGTGACGGACTGTCTGACATGAATCCAGGCCTATGCATTGTCTTCTTCTTACGACTAAATGTGACCTAAATCTTAAAGAGAGGGGTGTTATAAGTTTGAAACTGAGGTTGTTTTTCTGTCTATTTGTCCGTGGCCTCATATCTCCGGACCAGCTGCTCTGATTTCAATTATGAAATCTTGCCATCTTTTATATTGTAAAGAGATTTTACAAGACATTTCACAAGAGATGGCAAGCATAAAGATGATATTGAAAGGAGAGTAAATGCTGGAAACCAAGTGAATGGGGCAGTTCACGCCTTTACGAACAGCCGGAACGTGTCCAAAAAGGCACGACTGGCCGTCCATAGAGGGGTGTTAATACCGACACAAATACATGGTAGCTAAAGTGTGGTGTCACTCTGAGAGATAGAATGAGGAGTAGTGTGATAAGAGGGCGTTTTGAAATTAAAGAAGGCGTAATGAAAAGGATTGAGAAAGGTATGCTTAGATGGTTTGGGAATTTAAAAAGAATGGACGATAGTGGATTGAAGAAACAGGTACATTAGACGAGCGTAAATGGAACACTGGGAAGGGAAAGACTTTAGCGAACATATTTAGACCAGATTGGAGACGTTCTGGAAAAAAGCCAGGTCATGAGTACCCTTAACCGACGAGCATATATGAAGAATGTGATGAGAGTGAATGAAGCAAAAGATGTATGTCAGGATCGTAGCACGTGGAAATCCGTGATCTCTACATACCCCTCCGGGAAACAGGCGTGATATATATATATATATATGTATGAAAATGAAATGTGCCTCTACAAACATCACCAGCACCATTAAAATTCAAACGAATAATGCAACGCTGTTAGTTTTAGAAGGGCAGCTCAGCCAGATACAAATGGCAAGGAAAAGCGGTTTAACTTTTGCACAAAGAACAATCTGTGAACTAGAAAAAATACTCTTTGCAAAGACCTGATAGGAATCGAAAAATTCAGCTACAAAGAGTCTCGTACAAAGTTAGGTATTGCTAAAGTATTTTAATCAAAGCGAACGTTTTGTAATAAGTACTTTCTCCTTACCATTTCTTTTTAGACTAGTTCGATTGCTTTTACTTTTGCCCCCGGCTAAAAAGTTTATATTGTTTTTGCTTTTTCAATTCTACCCAAACGATACTATGCTCTGGCGTCCAGCATGCACTGTATGGATCGAATACAATTCAAGAAACCACGATCTTTTAATATTCCATCTACTACCACAGCACCATCTAGCGACATTTGGTGATAACACCTATCTAAGAATATTTCTTCAAGTCATTCAGAACGATTTCAAAAAGCCTCATTTTAATATGTTTAGCCAGTCCTTCCGACGCGGGTTAAATACCTTGGTTTGGGAATCTTCTTCTTCTGAGCCGTGTACATGGTAAGTGTAATTCTTGGTTAAACTGCTATTCAATCAGTGACCAACTTTAAATATGGTGGCCCAGAAAAGGACCTTGTGATCGAAAGGGAAATAACCAGTGTGAAAGGATTCAGAGGAAGCACCTTACGTGTATATAGAGGTGCATTATTAGAATGATTTCTAATAAGGTTAGGTACTAATTAGGCTACTAATAAATATTCATAGAATAGTAACACCATGCTTTGTCTCTTTTGATTTATTTGAAATTGCTTGTCAATGCAATAAAGATGCGTTATTCTGAAGATTACACGAGTTTTATAGTAACATGGGCTGAGTATTATTGACAATATGTGTTTTTTTTTTTCTTCTTACACAATATATTTTACAAAGTTAATTAAAATATTGTACCTTAAAAACCTCCAAAGGTTTGACTAGGTAAAATCAGTTAGGTGTATTCAATCTAAATCGTATGCTGTGCTCAATAAGGTAATGTTGTGTTTAAATTTTGCTAATGTTGTCGTAATTGTGATAAAAACATTGGCTTCCAGCTCCAAAACTTGAGGGCCTTCGGCAAAACAAAATAAACCTACTTACGTGAAACAAAATGAAAATTAGTTTGAAAGTACTTAATTTAAACTAAACAGCATAAGTACTTTCAAGAACTCATCTATTTGCTCAAAGAAGGAATAATTTTTCGGCTCGTTACCCTTTTATTACTTTTCAAATAAACCACTTTGGAACTCGCAGACTATTGTTCAAATCAAAACACGGTAATATTTAAAACAATACGCTTAAAAATCCAATACACCATTCAAATTCACGTGCACCGGATATAAAAACCCAAGGGTCTTCTATTCAGAGTCCCTTTGGATCAACTCGCGGTTTAATGCCAAAACAAGACGTTTTGTACCTAAACAAACTTATTACCAAAGATTCTTGAGCCGTAGTTTAAAGGAATAGGATTGAAAATCCTGAAGCAGAAGTAAATGGTTTATTCGCTCATTGACGCTCAAGCACAGAATAAATAATAGTATCTATAGTACTAAAGGTTCACTACGCGATGGCACTAGGATTATCTGACACGTGCGCAAGAGATATCTGAAAGCAAGCGTTGACAGCTCAATTCCATTTGTCAACATTTGATGCGCAGAGATGCGTGACGCTATGATTTTTGGGAAAAATTGAGCGCTTCCGAGCCATTTGACAAAATTAAAAAAGCAGAGAGGCGTTGGACCCTGATTTTTTGGGATTTAAATTGTTTGCTTTCGTGCTATTTGTCAAAACTAGATGAACAGAGATGATGGCAGCCTGACGATTTTCATAAAAGTCCCACGGTACACAAATAGAGAATATGAATGGTATGAATCCGGAATAATTATTATTACTTTTAGGTCGTGGGATGAATTTCTGGGATCAATGCGGATGCACCCATAGATGGGGAATAAAAACGTAAAATTGAGCGCGTCATGTTTTCCCTCTGCGCAACATATCGCGTATCTTATATTGAACTGGGGGGTTAGTACGAGAATTTGACAGTATTCGAAACTATATGAAGTTTTGTTTCCTTCCATACATTTACTAGCAGCGCCCCTAGCGAAAACGAGGAGAAAACTAAGGACGCTGTCAGAAAATGTATTGAAGGAAACGAAACTTCATATAGTTTCGAATACTGACAAATTCTCGTACTAAGGGTACTGAACTGGAGTAAACTCCAGCAACGCGTCCGAGCTGATACATACCATTTTAATGTCTTATTTCCTTTCTGACAAGCAGAGAAACGCTGTGCCCTGATTGTGAGGGATTCAAAGAACTTTCTTTCCATCCATTTGATGAAACTAGACTAAGAGCGAAGAGGGAGATTTTTTTTATTGAAATTTCTTGCGCCCCTAATGAACCTAAAGACAGCTCTATAAAACTCATTGTCAATTTAGGTCCGATCTGGAGTGATATAGCCTAAAGCCCTGTCTTGGACGGAACTCGTAAAATCGAAACAGAACGCCGATGTAAAAGGAATGGCAGATGAATATCGAGATGAGAAAACCGCTATTATGCATGTGACACACGGAGCTCGTGATGAACGAGCAAGCTTTAAATGAAGCTTATTTCACTATAAATCATACCGAGAAGGAAGATTTATAACTCAGAACAGTTTAAAATTTTAATATTACGGGGGATCTTTTTGACAGGGTAACGATTTGGTTAAATTTAGGAAATGTATTGTTACTTAAACTTGGCCTCAGAGCAGCACAAATCTTATTATCTAATGATCCGATTCCGATCGGATCCGAACTTAATCTTCTAACCAGAGATAACAAATTTAGGTACAGATTTAATGAATATGATCGAAAAGTACAGGAAATTGTTAGGTTATTCACTGTTACTTGCTTCAAAACCACGCCGATTTCTCACTACCGTAATTAATCTCTAGAGGTATGTGATTTATACGACATTTGCCTGCTGTCTACATTAATTGCAACAAAGACCACTTTTATATGTTCGAGTCTATTTTCCAACCAAACAATTAGGGAACTTCTGACACAATTTGACCCAAGCCATACCTCGTTTAACTGAGATTTAATGCCCAGCCGAAGTCCGAACTCATCCGCTCGACAGCCAACAGCCCGTATATCACAATTTAAAAGACCAACGAGACGGACCAGTTTTATTCTTCAAAAAAGAATCTCACAATTTCATTCTGTTCTCGGTTCCTTTGCGAAAATTTATTTCAATGGTAGGAGGTACCTACGTTCTTCCTGTGCTACTCCAAATCGGCTCTTAATGTAAAATGAACTTAATAATGCTAGTTTTACATTCATTATGGCTCGAGATTTAAATTAAGGGATGCAAAAAAATCTGCGTGCATAGCATTCATCGTATAATAAAAATCTATTTGTCAAAATTCGACAAGCGTCTAATTCTGTCATAAAGGTTTCAAGAACTGAACTGAATGAATTTAGCAATTCAAAATTTCTAATCTTAGATTTGATTTTTAACAGACAAATCAAGTATTCAAATTAAAAATAGAATGGGTACAAAATTTTAATTGCGAGGGATCACTGTACCAGAAACAGAATAGGACAATATTTTCTAAATAGAAAAAAAAAACCAAAGTTACATCTATTTTTTGGTCAGATTCGATTGTTTTTTAAAATAGTGCATATTATTGGGTACAAAATTAGACAAATAAAATTAATACAACAAAGCCAAGGGCTTACTGTAGAAGTTTTGTAAAACTATCTATATTTTACGAGATATTCAATAAAATCCCTTTTTTAGAGCGGCGCGAGGAATTTTTTTTGAAGACTTCTACCTGGGGTTGACGCAGTCCTTACTAACGATCACGAAAGAGATCCAGCTTATTTTACAAGCCTGTGCATCTAACAATGGCAATACCTGGTCTTTACTACACCTATTATAGGACGTATAGTACATGTCACTGCATTGTGTCCATCCCCTGAGACATAAGAGACATAAAGATGTGCAATGTGACAGTCTCAAATGCTTTTCACCGAAACCAAAAGAATATGGCACATTTTGTAACTTTTTCCGCGTTGTTTTATATTCGAGCCCTCAAATAAAACTGACAAGGTAATATTGTTTACCGAGGCTAAATTTCTCGGTTTCTAGCAAAAGGGACAAAGGCGTGAATCAAAGATGTCCAAGATGTATAAACCTTCAAATCTGAACACCGCAATGAAAGCATGCTGCTTGGTGGCAGAAATTATCTTGGTGGTAGTACTTCAGGACGCAATATCTATTTCGTTTGAGTGAACCTTCTGTTCGTGGACTATCAAATCATCTGTGATGCAGTCTTGGTCCAAGTTTGAGAAAGGATTCGAGTTCCACGTCTTTAGTGGTATTAATTCCTTTTGTACTGGATTCATCAAGTCTGAGGCAATTTAGATAATTGCCACCGAATGGCTAATTGAAAGTTTTACGGACAAACTTTGTGTCTGATGGGAAGTCGGAAAATGATCTTCGTCTCAGTACTTGACTGCCATTGTACAACATTGGTGGGTAAAGAATCCAAACTATTCTTGTAGGCAATAATGGACATTATAGAGGGAGGCTTACATTTAGCGGTGGATAATGTATATGTTTGGAATGCTTTTTTACAAGCTTTTATTTAAAGAAAGAAAGAAAGAAAGAAAGAAAGATTTATTTGTAGCACACACACTACATAACATAACATGCTTTCCTGTACGTCTTTCTGTTTGAAAGAAGGAAGAAAGAAGAAAGAAACATTTATTTATGACTATACAAACAAACACACACCAACAAAAAAAAAGCAAACAAGATAGGAACTAAATAAAAACTAAAACAAAAACAAATTACACAGATAAAAAAAATAAGACAATTTGTGTGTGTGTGCCTGACGCAAGCCACAAAAGGGTCCTCAACTCAGCGTTTGCTAGGCCGCGTTGGCAACCCAGCGCTGATCATCCGTTGAGGCCCAGAGTGAACCACGGATATCCGCTCAGGTTCCGATTGAGTGTCGTGCATGCAGAATATGCAGATACAGGCAATTTAAAATTAAATACATTTTTAGCATACTTATACAACTAACTAACTATAAAATTACAATGACAAGATTAAGCCCCATTAAAAAAAGCTGGTTTATACAAAAAATAAAATAATCAAAAGAGTCCCTAAAAAGAATGCAGGCAGCCATGACACTACAAACTTACCTTTGCCGGAGTGCCGTTTGTTTCAAATACCTATCTGATTGAGCTGAAATTTTACATACCCTGCCAAGTTAGGGTGACAATACAATATTATGGTGACAACTAGCTGATCTGATAATGAAGATGGAAAGATGGACAACGGAACTCTTCGATGATTAATAGTAGCCTGGCAGTGTTTGGGCTCATTTTGATCAGCTCACGGTTCCGATCTAGTGATCGGAAATTATTATATAGGAAAAGCTTGTTTTCAACAATCCCTTGTTTTCTAGTATTTTGCACACTCCTTGAAAATCAACATAATACATATTTCAACAGTGCATGAACGGAAGGAAGGAAGCAAAAAAAAATTAAGCATTTATTGCATATTATTTCATGTATTTTTTTATACACTGTCGTCCTCATTTCAAATTTTTGTATTGATGTAAGTTCCTTGAAGTAAAAACAGCTTATTTCAATAAGTGCTCACATCAATATACTACGTTCGGTTATGACTTCCAGAATATGGCGTAAAATATAACCGCAGGCAGCAATTTCCTGAAATACATAAATATAAATAGCTAAAAATGCTCGCAAACGCGAAAGACCATTAGCCGACCCCAATTCGTCTTCCCTTATTATTTTTCAAGTTCATCCATAGTAGATAAGAAGCCAGAGATGATTACCTGACGTCATAGTTCATAAGGTGCAATTTTAGGATGACTAAAAAATTAAAAAAAAACAAAACATACGAAACTCAAAGCGGATGATGGCGCTTTAGTTTTGAGCTGGAACATTCAGTACGGAGTCCAATGTGGATAACGGAATCACCTTATCACCAGAAGTTACCAGACGTCTTCTCACATTGCTGTGTTCCGATATGAAGGGTATAGGTGCCGGTGAAATTACGGCCACATGGGACTTTTCATCTATGTTTCAGGGTGGCGGGCGCTGTGGAATGCCACATAGGGCGCGTCCTAGGTGGACGTGACCTGAGGTGAATCGGTCAAGCTGTGGTTTGAGTCCACTGGCTTGACCCATTCCAAAGCTCTTATTAAAGCCTTCGATAAGCGGAACACCAACAGTATCTTAGCGCTGAGTAGGAGCAACCTTCGCATTATGGTCAGAGCCTTAACTGGACACTGTCGCCTTAACAAGCACATGTTCAAGTTAAGGTTATGCGAAACGCAATCCTGCAGATTCTGTGATGAGGCGGATGAAACGCCTCTTCATCTGCTAGGTGAGTGTGGACCACTAATGCACAAACGCAGCATTCATCTGGGCAAACACATCCTCTGCCCGGATGAACTGAAAGAAATCACCCCTAAGAAAATCCTACAGTTCCTAGCAGCTGTAGGGCTTAGCAGTGAACTGTAAACGCCCTCTCCAGGGGCGGTATGTAACAAGTGGCGATCACAATAGGCCTAACTGGTCGCAGAGATATAAAAGCCACAATCAGCTAATAATTTTTTTTTTTTAAAAATGGGTGCCGGTGAAATTACAGGTGCATTAGACTTTCATCTTTACGTCTCAAGGTGGCGGGCGCAGTGCAATGCCATAATGCGTCCTATATAGGTGGACGGAAGGGTGGACGTGACCTATGAGGTAATGCATTGTAAAAAGCAGAGGTTAGCGCTTAACATCAGGTGGGCAATCTGCTTGTCACGTCACTCAAGCAGTTATGGAACATAATTATTTATAGTGAAAACCTGTTTTTTCGTGAAGTTTTTCAAAATCGTTTTATGCCCATCGCTTGCGTAGACAAAACATAGGCGTACTACATGACTGGTTCCTGATACGAACTCGAGATCAAATCCAGCATCAGGTTTCATTTCACTGTGCTGCCAAAAAGTGGCCCAGGACCGTGGCAAATGGCACTGGCAAAGAGAGGCCTATGCACAACAGTGGATGGATTCATGCTATGGATGATGATAATAATGGACAGCCAAAGCTTGAGGCATCCACTATGACGCAAGATCCATGCTCCTGGTCTACAGATATTACGCAATCGGAACAGGAGATGCGGACCATTTGAAAAGAGTTGTTTATCGTACCGTCTCGAAGGTTTCCAGATATGATAAATTACCTATTCGCTTTTAGCTGAAGATATTTTGTGGTTTGGATTTTGAGAGTTGGCAAGTTAAAGTGAGTGAGAATTTTATTTTATAATGTCCGAGAAGAGTTTCTGAAATAGCCATCTACTTACTTTAAATATAACATAATCATGTAAGGTATTCCTGACTTTTGTGCTCATTTTCGTCCTCACTTTCACAAACATCAGGGCTGGTACGGAGTACTGCTGCCATGTTTGGGATGGCTCGGCCAAACACCAGCTTGCTGTCTTGGACTCGATTGAACGTAGAGCTTTCAAGTTTATATAATATAGTCCTCCTCATCGATTAATCGATGAAATTCATCGATTAATTCATCGATTCAAGCTAATAGGTGAGCAACATATGGCGGAAACTATATAAGATCCAGATTTTCGAGCACCACCGTAAGGTTGATCGATCATGAAGATCAAAAGGCATGCGACTTTACGGCAGTGCTCGAGACTCATGAGTGGTTTTTTTTGCCATATCAGCACGCTGGGCTAGCAGATTGATGATCGCAGATTGTATTGAGTTCTCAGGTGTAAGCTGCTGCCGACCCACTGGTGTAATCCCTCAGTCAGATTTGACGACATCCAAGGGAGGAGATTTTTATTGAAAACTTATATTTTGGAGCCAAAAATCCGCAATTTTTTTTTTGTAATTTTAATATTCCCTTTGTCACTCGCGCAATAAAGACGAATCCAACGACATGTCTATCATTCATCAAAATATGTTCTGCCGTTTAGTAGTTACGACGGAACATAGGGCGGACATAGATACATACATATAGGCCAATCACATAACTCTCTTTTTTAAGCTTCGCCACAGTAGGGGTAACAAATATAAGTTTGAGAAAACGTGTGGTATACACATTGATAAAAAGTCTTGTGTATATTTTGCGAAGTGGTCATATTGAGAGAAAGTGCGGTGTACATTATGCGAAGTGGGCGCTAGCTGAACTACTAGCATCAGACTCCTATCTAGCTAGATTATCTAGCTGCTCTAGCTGCTAGCTCTCTATCTATTTATTGATATACCAACACTCCCAAAGTAGATTGGACAAAGCGGCGGCTAACGAATGTACGCAAACTTGCTGCGGCGTTGCTCATTAAAACTGGGTATCGCAGTTCTGTTGAATAATAGCTTATTGCACCGTGGTTGCTATAGTTTTGATGCTCTTTGAGCGTGTTTTATTGTTTATGCTCTTCTTATTAAACCTCAAGTCTCCTTAGAATTATTTTTCAAACTTGCCCCTATACGAACCCATGTTTTAAAATTTTTGGTAAGTGTGACGTCAGCAATTAAACCACCACCTCTCGCCATCGAGCACTCCGGTACGGAGGCCTGAAATGCTCTCTGAAATAAGCCTCTCACATACCGAAGAAAACTTAGGTAAACAATCAAAAATAAGGTGGAAAATGCACCGGAAAGCAGGAACAAGAGATGGCACTCGAATTTGACATTTGGAGCGATCTATGTCAATCCAACTTATATGATAAATGTCAAAGTTACCATGTTGTTCATGTGTTTGGAAGTGTTCAATGTTCAATAAGTTTTTTTTATTGAACTTGAAGAGAAAACATCGAAGAGACTATATTAGGTAGGCACACGACGTTCAAAACTACAATTACGAGCAGTTAGATGGCTCTTCAAATAACGCACCAAAACAACCGAAACAAGCTTCAAAGTTTCATAATAGTCTGTTCTACCCTCATATCTCCACAAGAAATTAACGCTATCGGAAACTTGTCAAGATACTGATAAATTAGTTTACGAGCGACGCACGTGTGAACCATTGTGCAATACCTTTAGGGTGTGAACAGGAAGACGATCTGCTTTGTTTAGTTTCCTTACAAACAAAACTGAAATCCACGCGAAATTGAACTTTATTCATTCGACTTAGGATCTATATGGATTAGGATCGCTCTGTGGTTGTAGAGGCAAGGCACAATGAAAAGATAGGTAGAACGATGCCTTTGATTTGCTGGTCAATGTTATTTGTTTTTTTACTCAGATTTGTATGATGGTGAATACGGTCCGGATGCGAAAACGTTTAAAAGGTAGAGAGGTAATTTTATACTTACAGCTATTATGTGCCCAAAGTGCCCTTTCAAAAAATTATGGCGAGCTGATGAGCCTGGAAAGGGCTATATCAATTTCCACCAAACAATAACTCTCGATTATATCACATATCGAACAACAAAAAAAGAAAATCAATATTAGTTCAACCGCTGGAGAGCTACGATGCCCCTCTTTTTGGCCGTCGGTTAAAAATAAAGTTGTATTGGTTGTTCAGTTTCTGTGACCATCTCTTCTTGTTTGTCGTTTTCTGTTTACTGAAGGTCGTGTCCGTCTTGAAATGCTTTGGTAGAGGAATTGACGAGCTGCTTCCATGCCAGCCTGTCTTCGGCTCGTCTAAGGACCGTAGCGACAGGGAGGCCTGTTAATGTCTTAACTCGGTCAGACCAGTGGCTAGGTGATCGGCCACGAGGTCTTTTCCCGTCCATCTTCCCAACCACAACCAGTTTATCAAGGTTGTATGGTTGCCTCCGAGCGATGTGACCAAAGTAGCTCAATACTCGCTGGTAACAAATAGTGGAGAGTCTGGTTTGATCTGCAGTTATAAATAAATAAATAAATAATGCTGGACTGTTCACACAACATTATCTAGCCCCAAGCTAAGCAGAGCTTGTCTAATGGGTACTAGATAACTGATATACTTAATACAATATATTACATAGATAGATATTTTTTATTATACATAGAAAATACCCAGAACACCCGAAACAAATATATGCGAGCGCACAAATATTTGTTCCGAGGCGGGAATCGAACCCGCAACCTCCTGCGTCGCAGGCCAAGCTTCGCCCGCCGCGCCACAGAGGTCGTCGAAAGTTGGTCGAGAATGGACTTGTTAGTTATTTTTGTAGTACAAGGTAGTATCTGACCATCAAGCATCTGCTTCTTAGCATTAAGTTCGCCTATGTACATTGTTTGTTTTGTGCAATAAAGAATATTCTATTCTATTCTATTCTATAGGCAAAGTATAAGAGATAAATCCAGCTTGCTTGTAAGTACTTTCGACACCGTAGATTTTTTAGCCATTTAGACCGAGCAATTATCTTTTTTGTGCACGTACTTTTAGAAATAATCTCTACATGGTGTTAAAATTATACAAGGCAATCCATTCGTTCCCTATCTGTAACTGATAGCATTGGTAATACAAATCCTGTAACAAAAGCGTCAGCAATGAATAGTCTATTACCGGCCAAAGGTATGGTCCTAAAAAAACACTACCTGAGTTTGGCACAAAGCCAAGGGGACAAAGCATGAAAGGAGGGAACGTGAAATAATATAATAATTAGGGTCACCTTACTAACCACATTCATATCAAAGTTCTCGACCAAAGTTATATGTAGTTTTAGTAGTAGTAGAGCTTTTTTGTGAAAGAGTTTGTCAGGGGAAGTACTACCACCATACCTATTTCTGCCGCAAAGGAGTAGTGCTCGCATTGCTGTGTTCCTGTTTGAAGGATAAGGGTGCCGGTGAAATTACAGGCACATGAGACTTTTCATCTTTATGTCTCAGGGTGGCGGGTGCAGTGCCATATAGGGCGCGTTCTAGGAGCATGTGAGCTATGTGATAATGCACTGTTCATAGGCAGAGGGTACCGCTTATCATCAGGTGGGCCATTTGCTTGTTCCGTCATTCTAAGTAGTATAACAACAACATAAAAACATCACGTTTGCCAGGCCGATTGGTGATCGTAGTATTAGTGTTGCTTACTCAGGTGGATGCTGTTGCCAATCCCCTGTTCATCCATTAGTCGGCTTGTACGACATCCACGCGAGGAGATAGAGGGGTCTATTCTCAGGCCGGACACACCACGGCGTATGCATGGTGATGAGAAGCATATTACAAAATCATTATTTTTGTACCCGAAGCATAATAAACTATAAGCATGTGTATGACCGAGCGAGTGAAACGAATGATTCCTTGCAACAACTGGTAAAATTTGCTTTCATCTGTCCGGATGTAATGTATGTATTTGTATGTTGGTACTCGCGTACAGGAGACCAATTCTCGGATTGTAGAGATTATCTCTAAATTAGTGATAATGTCGAAGCATGAATGTCTACAAAAAATGTCACGAAAATGTCACAATAACCATCAAATCGCATTCGATTTGAATGATTTTGGTCGACTTATGTCTGTTTGTGACATCACGAGAATAGCAAATTATGATTTTATTCGACATTCGCCATCTTTTTTCGACATATGTCGAATTCGACTTAATCTCTACAGCACGAGAATTGCCCTTCAGTTCGTATTTAACAATTAATCTTGACGAAACTTTATATACAGGTTCTAAAATTTCATAGCTTTGGTCGTCGGTGATATTTGATAGGAGGGGAGGTATTTTCCTTCAAAAAGGGGAAAGTTTGCTACGGCGCCATTTACTGGCCAATTTTGATAATGTTTGTCAGAAACATACGGTACCTACTCAGTTCTAAACAAGAATTTCGAATATGAGCGGAATCGGTCAAGAGGTTGTCTAGATACACAGGTGAGTTTTTGTCTGAAACCGTGAGCGTTATCGGAGAGTGACTCGATTTAGAAAATGATAAGTTCTGCATTAAAAAAAGCCGAAATTAATTTATTAATTTTGCAGAAAAAGTAAGTTTTAATTCGTTCTTTGTTTTTTTTAACTACGTGAATGAATTAACAAGCATATGGCCCACCTGATGTTAAGCGGTAACCTCTGCCTTTAAGGTGATTATAGCCTCGAACGACCTTGGGCATCTGGGCGGAGCCTAGGAAATGTTGCATCCAGACCCCGCACCACACGCCACGCATAAAAATTGGCACAATATTCGGAAACAATGAAGAATCGCAGCGAGCGGCGCGCGCGGAAGCGGGCGCGCCGGCCGCGGCGTGGAGCGCGGTGCGCTAGTCATGAGACCGCGGCGCGCGGCGGGCGGCAGCCGCGGTTTGGCACGAGGTGCTAGTAATGCAGTCATATCTGTTGTGTTTCAGAACACGCGCACTTTTGATTTTGAGCATCGGAAATTATGCGCTATTGCTATAGTATACCTATGCCTGCCGGCATTGTTGATTTTTCTTAGCTTTGTTTGTTAGACCTGTCTACTAGACCTAGTATGGTAGATAATTAAATAGATGACACACGCCTTTTTCCCCGAAAGTGTAGGCAGAGCCCATAAATATAAACATTAAAGTACCTATTTCTTACATACCTAGTAGTTTTATTGGTTCGTAACGGTTTATTTCTAAAAACCCAACCAGGAAAACACGAAATGAATGAAAAATCTTGAACATTAATTCGCGAATGAAAAATCTCGGATGAAAAATCTCGAATAAAAATCACGAAATAAAAATCTCGAATGAAAAATCTCGACTCAAAAATCTCGAATGAAAAATGTCGACTGAAAAACCTCGAATGTAAAATATCGAACATTAAATCTCGAATAAAAAATCTCGAACGGAAAATCTCGTATGAAAAATATTGAATGTAAAACCTCGAATGAAAAATCTTGACTGATAATCTCGAATAAAAACGTCGAATAATAAATCTCGAATGAAAAATCTCGGATAAAAAACATGAATGAAAAATCTTGACTAAAAAAAAGTTAAACGAAAAATCTATGCGACACAAAAAAACGGTAGTTATATGAAATCACAATTACACTTCATAAAAGGTAAATTAAGTACCTAGTTAGGTATCGAAACACAATCTTCACGACCTCTGTGGCGCGGCGGTCGAACGTTTGCCTGCGACGCCGGAGGTTGCGGGTTCGATTCCCGCCTTGGAACAAATATTTGTGCGATCTGCAGATATTTGTTCAGGGTGTTCTGGGTATTTTCTATGTATAATAAAAAATATCTATCTATTTTATATATTGTATTAAGTATATTAGTTATCTAATACCCATAACACAAGCTCTGCTTAGCTTGGGGCTAGATAATGTTGTGTAAACTGTCCAGCATTATTTATTATTATTATTTATTTATTTAATCACCAAAGTAATTATTTCACACATACTTCGTAGTATTTTCGCCTGCAGTAACTCATTCATCTGTGGTAATATCACTTTGGCCAAAACCGCTGGACTTAGAGACTTGAATCTTGCAGGGTGTATTATTTTTAGGGCAAGATTTTGCATTCGAGATTTTGCATTCGAGGTTTTTCATTCGAAATTTTTCATTCGGGCTTTTAAATTCGAGATTTTTCATTTAAGATTTTTCATTCAAGGTTTGTCATTCGAGATTTTTCATTCGAGATTTTTCACCCGAGATTTTCCGTTCGAGATTTTTCATTTAAGATTTTTCATTCGAGTTTTTATTGAAGATTTTTCATTCGAGATTTTTAATTCGAGAGTTTTCATTCGAGATTTTTCGTTCAAGATTTTTCATTCGAGATTTTTCATTCGAGATTTTATATTCGAGATTTTTCATCCGAGATTTTTCATTCGAGAGTTTTCATTCGAGATTTTTCAGTAGAGATTTTTCATATACGTACTTATTCTTATAGTAGATAACATAACATAGCACCCAACAGTCACATACATAGACACAAGACATCCCTTTGTTGTGTGTATCAGAAACTACGAGTACCATGGTACCATAATACCTAGACCCGGAACAAATATTTGCAGATCATACGAACATTTTTCCCGCAGCGGGAATCAAACCCGCAACCTTTCGCATCTCAGCCGGCTACTCGCCCGACGCGCTACAGCTACAGAGGTCGTCAAAGATAAGAAACAAACAAGCGTCCTCGCGCAAACAAGATATCTAAACGAAAACGATCAATATTTACATTGTTTTGTTCAAGGAACACAAAACACAACTAAAAAACTACGATGAGTACACTAACTGCTATCGTGTCTTATTGTGCCCGAACCAGTCGGTGGCACTCACAGGAGCGGAGCAAAAAAGTGACGCGGGTACCCCGTGCGAACGCTTGGGCCGGACTGAGGTCCGCGGCCGAACCGCCCCGTGGCAGCTTGTTTCACAGTTTTTGTTTTATTGTTTCAAAATGATAATTATTTTTGAAAATGTAAACATATCATATGTAAAGTCTGTAAATTGTCTATAATATTGTGAAAGAATCATTAAAATAGCTACAGGCGTTTGGAAGGAGTAGGAATTCTTGCGTAAATTATAGGGAACAATGTTTTATTTTTTCCTGTCAAAAGCAACACCAATTTAAATAATCTAAACATATAGTTCTATTCTTGACAATATTATACTTATTAACTGATTTTTTTTAATTTATTTGGGCCATTATTGTAGGAGTAGTAGGCTTTCGAAATAGGTCAATTTTGAGTTTCGGCAAAACTAATCGTCTTAACAACGCATTGCCACATAGGTCACGTCCACCTAGGACGCGCCCGCCACCCTGAGACATAAAGATGAAAAGTCTCATGAGCCTGCAATTTCACCGGCACCCATACCCTTCAAACCGGAACACAGAAATGCGAGCACTACTGTTTGTGGCAAAAATAGGTATGGTGGTAGTACTTCCCCGGACGATCTCTTTCACAAAAAACCTCTACTACATTACATATTATCAGAGAAGTGTTTTTATTCTGTGGATGAATTTTTGAATTTGAAAAATGTCTTGTCTATTGTAAATTAAATTAAATTAATAATTAATTAATACCTGTATTGTTATTTGTGAATTAAATGTTTTTTTTTAAATATAATTTGGACTAAGTTATTTTTGTTTGTATAGTTATCACAATATTGTAATTGATTAGTAGTATTAATGAATTGATTAAGAATTAATTTAACCAATGTATGTAATAGAGACGTACCTATTTTAAAACATTTGCATGCTTGTGAAGCAAGAACATGTGCTCCTCACTACAACATAAGGCCTTCCATGTATCCTACCATGTTCTAGCAAATAAACTGATTTCATTTCATTTCATTTCATTTTATAGATCAACATGATGCCTAGTTTTATATAAGTTTGTGCTTGCGGGGTCTGCTGTTTGCAGAACTACTAGCTTAGTAGATATGTAAAAATATTCCGACCACAAAATAGCCTTGTTATGACTTTTTTGTTGTGGTGGCTACCTTGTTTCTGGACCATCACTCGTCAGAAAAATAATAATGCTTATAATTTTGTAGCTAGGTACTGTTTGAAGTCCTGGCATTCAAGTACCAACCAGTCAGAGCTCTTATAACACCCTATTGTTTCACTTCAATAATCTTTCTTCAAGTAGTTTCTTTGTACATTGCGACGGGTAAATTATTCAGTCTTCTATCTTTGAGAGGGTGACAGACAGAAGAGGTCGATGGACAATATATCTTAGACATTACAAAAGTTTCATGTCAAAAATATATTTATCAATACAAGCTTTTATAAAATTAGTGATCGTAACCGTGTGCTGATCAAAATGAGCCTGAACACGGCCAGTCTACTACCATCGGGGAGTTCTGTTGTGCAACTTCCGTCTCATTCATCAGATCAGCTCGCTGTTACCATCATATTGTATTGTCATAGGAATTTGACAGGTACGCCAAATTTCAGCTCAGTTGGTTTAGGATAACTGCTTTAAAATTCAGTTGCAAGATTCCACCCGGATTCCATCCAGACAAACTATACATTGCAAGTTAAATAAAAGCTTGTAAAATTAAAGAACTTGCTTGCAAGGGTAGTAGGTATGCATTCGTTTTCTGTCCGTATCCTAATCTCTTCTTTGACTGAAGATAAAGATATAGATAATTTATTTGCTTAAACAATGTACAAATTGAAATATTATTATAACGATTTGTAAATAATCTCGTGAGGTTTCTGAAGTTGGTTTTTGAAATAGATAACTTATTAATTAAGTTAAAACCTAATAAAATAATTAAGTTGGTGTTTGAATGTACAAACACAATTGTGTTGCAAAAAAGTATTTGCTCGCGAGGACTACTGCTTGCAGAACTACTAGTATAAATTAACTAAATGGTATAAAGGCGATCGCTTACCAGCATAAAAGTCATAGCATACATCTCAACTCGGAAAGGGATCGTCACCGTATCACCTTTCGCCTCGCCGTCAACCAGGTCTAACTTTAGCCGTAACTAAAGCGGATTAGCAGCTCCGGTACATCGACTCGGCTATGGCTAGGCTACGTCTCGCTTACGGCTCGCTGACCGCGGGAGGGGCGAGAGGGGCAGGCGTGGACGAATAGACGTAATCTCGGGTACGGAGAGACGTAAACGCGGGGACGACGAGACGTAAACGCGGGGACTGCAAAGTTGACCACGCACCGTACCGCGGTTCGTGAACTTGTCCTGAGGCGAGGCGATTACGTTACGATTCCGATTAGTGCGCGTTGGAGTACGGAGTTTCATATAAACAAAATACTGAATGGCTCGAGTGGATACGGTGACCATCCGTTTCCGAGTTTATATGTGTGCTATGACCTTTAGTCCGGTCCGGCTTTGTGTCAATGCAATCAACTGGCATGGTTTTCAGGGCTCGATAACATCCGTGAGATCCGTCGTCGGACAAAAGTGTATGACGTCGGAGACAGAGCGATAAACTTCGAGTGGAGCTGGGCAGGGCACCTGGCCAGTCGTGGTGACGGCCGGTGGATTAAAGGCTCTACGGAGTGGTGGCCGAAGAAATCCGGGTCGCCCAAAGCGAGATGGGTCGACGACATCGTATCCGTCGCAGGCAGTACCTAGTTGAGAGACGCACAGGACAGAGGAGGCTGGCAAAGGAGAAAGGAGGCCTATACCCAGCAGTGGGTGATTCCGGGCTGGGATGATGATGATGATGAGGACTAATAAGGTAACCTACATCAGTCTTACCATTTACACTTCACTCACAATATGGTTCGGTAAAACTCTGTAATCCGACTTGAATAAAAGAGTACCTACGCTGTTCAGCTTCCACGCTCCTAAGGCGTTGGGGATTTTAAAAGCTGTAAGCTCCAAGCACTTTGGAAGTAAATTGTTGGTTTGTTTTAGTTTCGTAAGTAAATAAGAGTTTACGGGTCATTTAGTGAGCGATAATTTAATGGAATAGACTATAAAAGCTGACCGTTCATTGTTTTTCCGTGGTTTGTCCGGCCTGAAAATATACCCCTCCATCTCCTCCTGTGGATGTCGTAAAAGCTGACTATGATTACCTGGACTTCTTTTTTTTAATACTAAGTAATTAAATAACGGAACAAGCGGTTTTTTTTTTTTTTTTTTTTTTTTATACTACTGAATGACGTAACAAGCTGATGGCCCACCTGATGTTAGGCGGTAACCTCTACCTATGAACAGTGCATTACCTCATAGGTCACGTCCACCTAGGACGCGCCCTATATGGCATTGCATTGCGCCCGCCACCCTCAGACATAAGGATGAAAAGTCTCATGTGCCTGTAATTTCACCGGCACCCTTACCCTTCTAACCGGAACACAGCAATGCAATCACTACTGCTTTTCGGCAGAAATAGGCATGGTGGTAGTACTTCCCCGGACGAACTCCTTCACAAAAAAGCTCTACTACTACTAGTTTAGTAAGACTCGTTGGTATAAGATTTGTCTGGCTGCTAGCTGTTTTTACTGGAAGTAAGGGTTAGCGGAGTCAGTCGTGGAAAGCAATGGCGGCGATGAACTCACCACTTGGCACATCTATATTCCCATGATGGTGCAAATTACGGTGAAAATAGGTTCATTGAGGCTCTGCCTTTCGATCATGTCATGTCTCTTAATAGGTATGCAGGTATGTTTATTTATTTTTGTGATATTTGCTGTCAATATGTTTATTGGCTATTAATAATGTGTGTTCTTCATAACACATTTTTTTGTTTTTTTGTTTTTTAATCTTTGATAGACCTTTGTTTGACCACGATCTCACCTGTTGGAAAGTGACGATGTGGCCGAAGATGGAGCACAAAGGTCTAGAAGGCACCTATTCACTCTAGCCTTGAAGAGACCCACATTATAGTTTTCATGAAAGACAGACGAAGGTAGTGTGTTCCACTCCTTAGCAGTTCGCATTATAAAGGTGGAACTGAAACGTTTAGTACGAATAGAGGGTATACTAATGAGGTAAGGGGTTCCATTTCGTTGAAGCTTTACTTCTCGTACCTACATGTACAGCAGTTAAGTACCTTGATTTCTGGCTCAGTTATCCAGGAAATAGTTGCTTAAATTTTCTAGTATACGTGTATAATCCCGATGTGATATCTTGGAGCCAGACGCGGCGAGATATTGGCGACACGATCGCCTCAGGCTATGAGCGGCTGAGATGTGTGGTGTGTTTCCTTTGGCATCCGGCACTAGCCTTCGCATGCGTGGTGTCGGGATAAAAAACAGTCTCGCTTCTTATGACCCCCTTCCCCCTCTTCATCCACCCACACACCAAATATCATCTAAATCCGCTCAACCGTGGACTCGACAGACGTTGTTCTGGCCAACGGTCTTAAGTTCATGAAAATTCCCATAGAATACATACACCTTTACATTTTTAACAATTTTCCAAATATCCGGGCAACTTTTGCAATTTTTCTTTACCTTAAAACCTTATTCGGCCTATTTACGAACAGAAAAAAAAACTATAGCCAAATCGGTTTTGCTGTTCTCAAGCTGTTCTGATGCGGTTACCAACGAACATTTAATTTTTATTTATATACATAGTACTGTGGTGGAATAGGAATACTTGTGAACAGGAATTCTTCATCTCCTCCCGTGGATATTGTAGTCCACTAATAAGAGATTACGCCAGAGGATTGGCAGCAGCATCCATCTGAGTGCTCAACACTAATACTGCGACCACCAATCCATATGCCAATAGTGGTGCTGGTTAGTGTAGCAAATACCCCCTATTCTATGGGGGAGGCCTCGAGTACCTCGTCCAGCAGTGGACGTATTACTATTATTATTAAGCTTTAATTTCAGATAATATTACATATTTATACAATCATTAATTTACACTGCGACATCGACACCGTTATCCGTTTGCCTTTTTTTAGGCAAAGGCCTCGTCCAACCTTTTCCACTCTTCTCTATCTCTTGCTATCCTTGTTCATGTTTTTCCTGCAAGATCCTCTAGCTCATCCTCCCACCTTTTGAACTGTCCGCCCTCTCCTTCGTTTGTTGTATTTCAGTGCAGTGGACGTATATCGGCTAATGAAGTAAGTAAGTAAGTTAAGTATTAACTTTACTGGTAAATTAAATGGCTTTTTTAAATTGGTACAAAAAAATATGATATAAGAGTTTTACAAATATTGTCTAAAACTAATTTAGTACTATGGATCTATTATTATTGTTTGACATCTACATCATGTACCTACATTCTGACAAATAAATTACTATGAACTATGAACTATGTACGTACTAAATAAGCTGTAACAGTAAGTTGTAAGATGACAAACATTTGTAAGTGCACTAGCTCCCACCTTAGGAAAACCTGTGTTGTGGGTCTAGTTCTCTTTCGTAGTGCGACAATTGTGTTCGTAACTAAGGAGAACGTACGCTAAATAATAATGCTGCAGTTGCGACGTAAATAAAAAAAAAAAAAACTTATTCCATATTTGTGAAACAAAATAAGAAGTAAAATGTATGGTAAGTTTGTGAATACACTAACAAACAGTAATTGGGCAAGCAAATTGAGTTTAAATTTTTATCAAAAACATAATTAGAGAAAAATCTAGTTACAAAACATATAAATATAAAAGGAAACTATAACCAGTAGGTGAAAAAAACAAAATAGTTATAAAGTATTTCGGCGAGATTGAGTATTAGTTATGATGTGATAATCATGTCATACGATAGTGTGTGTATGTGTCTGTGTGTGTGTGTGTGTGTGTGTGTGTGTGTGTGTGTGTGTGTGAGAGAGTGAGTCAGAGAACGTAAAGCGTAAGAAAAAAAAAAAAAAAATAGAGTTACGTGGGTCATTTACGTTTTTAAAGATAGTAGTTCCTCCGTTTCACTGTAAGTACGACTTACAAGTCAACAGCCAGTCAGTTTACCTTTCTACACTTATTTCTAAACATGTATCAATTGGAATTTTCGCAGTATTGAGATTCCTACAACAGATTTGGCTTTACCTTACAACGAAAACTGGGTTTGTAACAAAATGTACAAACAGGAAATAAGGTTACAAATATTTTGGTAAACCGATTTTCACACTTTCGTTTTCAGACGTCTTTCCGACATCTGCCACATCATTAATCAGTTGGTCAAAAAACCTCTGTTCTATATTTCTGACCATCCGTCATCTGTTTATTTCTCCAGAGACAATGGTCACAAACCCGACCCATACCGGAGAAGCGTCACATTGCACTGCCGGCGGCGGAACCCGCGTCTCGCGACGTCCCAAAGGCCCGGCACGCCTGCCCTATGCAAATATGCGGACCCCTAAAATTGATCATAATCCTTTTCCCTGTAGAATATATTTCATCTTTGAAGGTTATAAAGTAGGAGTAAAAATATGTAATGGTTGAAGTACGTGCGGGGTTTGAAGAGCGCCGGTCGATTTCTATCTTTTTAGCTGAGTTTTATGATAGTTTCACGACCTAACTTTTTTTTACTTAAAGTTCCTTTGGTAAGTAATATTTAATTTAATTGGGAGAAGCTTTCTATAATTTACTTTAGTCGAAGTCTATAATATTAAATTATAAGGATTTAAAAAGGACTACGGCGCCACCGATTGATGTAGACCATGGAAGCGTTGGCGCGACAATTTAGATTTGTTCCAACCAGACTGACCTGTGAATGTGTAATATGTAAAATGCAAATGCAAGGAAATCAGGAGACACAAAAAGTTTTTTTTGACAAAACAACAGTCCGTCAATTTATCCGTAAATTGCTTGCTGCTTGATTATTTAATAAAAAAAATTGAAGGACTAGAGTGTGAACCGGCAGTGTATCGAGCTCTTTTGTCAAATCGAACAGCTCAGTACAGTGCTACAGTGCATACAGTGTCTTGACTTTGAGAGCGTATCTACTGACATTATAACATTGAATGAGTGAAGGCACGACCGAGCGAATGAATGAACTTTATGTTTGTAACATAGAGAGGATTCTCTGAAAAAACAACGTATACCATGATTTTCTTTCAACTTATTGGCTACGGTTAGAGCCTTTTAGTCATATATATGTAGATGTAGGCACCTATTTATTTGTTTTATTCTCAAATGCCTGCGGGTATATTACGGCTCGTGATATTCCTGTCGTGAGATAGCATTTTACGATTTGCGATGGAAAGTAGATTAATATACATTTTGTTTAGACTGTTATGGATATCTATTTAACATATCGTGCATTAAGTACATACATGGATTGCGCCATGTACCTGATGCATTTTTTTGTGTGTCTTTAGTGTTTATTTCGATATTTTCGGATCGATTTTCATGTAAAACACAGATAGAATAAAGATAGACACAGAAATCGAGCGTAAACAAAAAGTGAAGTCGATAAGTTTTCATTCTGCGCAACATATTCGAGCATCTTATACTCAACTGGACTGGAGAAAACTCCAGTTGTGCGTCGGAGCTGACAAACTTTTTTGTTTTCTGCCTGTGTGTTTTAATAATTCATATTATGATAGAATATGAAATTAATTTGAGATTTAGTATGTATGTAGTAAAATAACAATATATGAAACATACTATCATGGTTTGAACATGTTATTCAAACCTGGACAAACTTTAAAATGCCTGGGACATTTTTTAAAACATTACCCAGAACCAAGGTTCACAATTTCATGTGTCCATCCTCATTTAATTAAAAATTGATATATAGGGATATTAACTCTACTGACGTGTTATTGTGATCTAAAAAAAAAGAGGTTCAATCTTTAGATAAGTACCTACATTTTGTGTTGTCTATGTAAAAAATGCAACAACAGACATCTTGGAGGAATAAATAAAATATCTTGAAGATAACTCTATTTCTAGAATTGGGCTTCACTAATGAGATAAAATACCTTAAGGTGGTCGCTTTTCCATACAAACGTATTAGCACAAATATGGGCAAACAGAGTATAATTTTACACTGAAATGACTGTTGTTGGCTTTTATATTGGTCATTATTTGCGTCAACACATATTTGGTTGAAGAAAACAGTGGATTAATAGCGAAAATAACATCGAAATTTTAGTTCATTTATGTCAGTGTGTGAGTGTACACTGACAGTGTCACACACATAGCCGCAGATTAGATAACAGTAACATGTCACTTACACGCGACGTTGTCAGCTCGTGACTTACGCCGGCTAAGCGCTGTTGCCGCTTCGATCTGTCATATCATAATTAGCTCGGATAGAAAATATTAGAAAAACAAACATTTAGGATTGGACATGTGTATGCGAATCAGCCAGACAGCCGGAGGCCGCAATGCATTGCAAGGTCTCTACATATGAACTTTGTATAAATAATGGGAGAAAATTAAATTACAAACAACTAGACAGAAATTACAGACAAATATAATATTATCTTAATTACGTAAAAATTAAATTAAATACTACTAGCTGATCATAATTACCTATATATTTACGCACAAGGTTTTTTGAACTGAGACCTCACGAATACACACGGTTTAGGTAGGTTACCTTATTTATTTCGAAAAAATATCTATGTACATCCACATGTGGTTCGAAAAGTTAGACCTTCAACGTCGTTAAAATTCCTAGAAACGGGAGGTCAACAAAGAATGTTATACACTGGTTGTTATTTTATAGAGTAGGTACCTACAAGTTTCAAGATTCATAAATTTTAGACTTTTCCCAGTATTTGTATCATAAAAGCTACAAACGTAAAAAAAACAGCGTTGTAGGATTAGTGGAAGTACCCTAGAGGTTTTGTTTTTTTACATTTTTGATTTACCCTAACATCTCAGAAACTAAAATAGTTTTGAAATGTCGAAGCGAGGAACTTTCATATGACACCACATTTGATCTGATATTCTCACTTTTTTTTACCTCCTCTTGGACCCCAATATCTCAACAACCCCCCGACCGATATAGCTCATAACCTTACCAACAAATTGTACCAATACTATCACCTCCCAATCAAATTTCATGAAGATCGGATTAACGGTTCGGAAGTTATGCTCGGACAAACATACATACATACATACATACAAATGCCAATTCTTCCAAGTTGAATCAGAGAACTCGCTTCGCTCATTCAATATTTAAAAAAAAAAACATAGTATTGCCTTGTTTCAGTCGAAGTCAGTTCTGTGTAGGTAGGTGAAACTACAATCTTCAAACAAATTCGTTGAAATGATTCCTAGGGGTCTTATTCATTATAATTGCGAGTTAGGGTCTTCGGAAGGTTCAGATATGCAGGCCCAGGGTGGGTATTGAACATTTTGCCTCCGGCTTAGAAGACAAGAGTTCATCTTACTATGACATGTTATGTCTGTTCGTGTATGTCACAGCCACTTTTTTCCGAAACTATAGGATCTATGCTGTTGAAACTTGGTAAGTAGGTGTATTCTGTGAACCGCATTCAGATTTTCACAAAAAAATAGAAAAAAACAAAAAAAAAATGGGGGTTCAGTTCTAAGTATTAGTACTTAGAACTGAAACTCAATTTTTTTTTTCATCAAACCCGTTGGTGTGGGGTATCTATGTATAGGTCTTCAAAAATGATATTGAGGTTTATAATATAACTTTTTTCTAAACTGAATAGTTTGCACGACAGACACTTCCAAAGTGGTAAAAAGTCCCCCCCCCCAACCCCGTAACTTCTAAAATAAGAGAATGATAAAACTAAAAAAAAAATGTACATTACCATGTAAACTTCCAACGAAAATTGGTTTGAACGAGATCTAGTTAGTAGTTTTTTTTTAATACGTCATAAATCGTAAACCATCCAAGAACTTTGATATTATGTTACTTGCTGCTACGGAACCCTTCATGGGCGACTCCGACTCGCAATTGGCCACTTTTTTTTTTAATTTCCATAATATTATTTGCATGCAATGCATATCAGCCGGCCTAGCCAAAAGACATTCGCTTCGAAGCGATTCCATTCCTTTCTAGGCGCTAGTCCAGATGGTACGTTCCTAAGCACTAATTTATTACTAGTAGGTAATTGTGTTTATACTGTACTAGCCATTTCACCGCAGCTTGGCAAACAAACAAACAAACAAAACAACAAAGTTTACATATTTACAGGGAATTAATTTTGTAAAACTTAAAAAAAAACCGAACGAAATAAAACGGCTGAACCGATTTTGATCCAACAAAGCTAAGAACACTCCCGACAAATACACCTATCAAACAAAAACAAAAAACGATTTCGGTTCATCCGTTCGGGAGCCACGTTGGGACATACAGACACACACACACACACACAGACACGTCAAACTTATAACACCCCTTCGTTTTTCGTCGGGGGTTAAAAAATACAAAATAATAGTGAAGATAAATAAAAAAGCATAAAAAAGATAAATATTTTATACATAGTGTAATACAAATTAACAATCTTTTTTTTTAAGGAGAATTAGCCTTTTTGAAATGCAATCCTTTCCCTCATTGTCTCGCAAGTCGCAAAGGCCTCGAAATTAAAAATAATATAATTAATTTTTATTGAATGGGTTATCCTCTCTTTTAACCCCCGACGAAAAACGAAGGGGTATTATAAGTTTGACGTGTCTGTGTGTGTGTGTGTCTGTCTGTCCCATCGTAGCTCCCAAACGGATGAACCGAAATCGTTTTTTTTTGTTTGAAAGGTTTATTTTTCGGGAGTGTTCTTAGCTTTGTTTGATCAAAATCGGTTCAGCCGTTCAGCGTTGGGGTTTTTTTTTTAATTTTTACAAAATTAATTACTAACTCAACTATAATCTGGACCTCTTCAAGGCTAGAGTGAATAGGTGCCTTCTAGACCTTTGTGCTCCATCTTCGGCCGCATCGTCACTTACCAACAGGTGAGATCGTGCACAAACAAAGGTCTATCAATGTTAAAAAAAAAAAAAAAAAAAACTTGTTGAAAATAGGGTCAACTGCGGATTTCCTCAATGAAGAATTGTTACTTCGTCGGCTTTATTTCTCAAACTCAAGACATCACAATAATGGAAATGGAGCGCGACGAATTATTCCCATTTGTCACACTGATCTGTCCCCCCTAAGGTGACAGTTAGAACAAAAAAGTTGGATCTGTCCCCCTGTTGCGTGATTGGGTGATGGCTGGTACATTTGCGTGTAATTTTAATTTTAATTTTAGATTATTGTATGGAACCCTTCGTGCTAGAGTCCGACTAGCACTTGGCAGTTTATTTTTTATTTTTTATGATACAAATTGGCAAACTAGCATACGGCCTGATGTGAAGTGGTCACCGTCGCTTATAGACACCGGCAACACCGGGGGTAATTGTCGATGCGCTGCCTACCCTGAAGGAATTTATGACCATTTTTCATGAAATAAAACATGGTTACGTACGACATGTACGACACGGGAAAACCTCAGATGGAAGCTCATTCCATAGTTTATAGGCACAGAATAAATAATAGTACTTTATGGGGAAGAAATGATCTCGAGAAACGAGTCGTTCGAGAAACCCAGGGTTCTATGATGTGCGGATGAGCTTTGTCACGGTGCCGGGAAGAGCGATGGTAAAATCTCGATGCGAGGATGAGATCGGAAAGCTCGTCAGAACATTCCCCGTTGTAGAGGCGGTAGATCACGCAAAGAGATCCGATAGCTCTGCGTTGGCTAAGCGGTTCTAGAGTATCGGAGAGCTTGGGGTCACCGATGATGCTAATGGCTCTTCTCTGTAAGGAGTCAAAACGAAGCAGCTGGTACTTGGGTGCCCCGTGCCATAGATGGGAACAGTTTCTACGTGCGGCCTTACTTGTGCTTTGTAAAGCAATAGCCATTTATGCGGCGTAAAATAAAGTTTCTATGTGCATTATATTATGGGGGAGGCCTATGCCCAGCCGTGGACTTCAGTTGATCTAAACTGAATGATCTATCAATAAAAGCTGAAAGTAAATAAATCTTTAGAAAAAAAAGCGGCCAAGTGCGAGTCGGACTCGCCCATGAAGAGTTCCGTAGCAGCAAGTAACATAACATAAAAGTTCTTGGATGGTTTACAACTTATGATATATTAAAAAAAACTACGTACTAGATCTCTTTCAAAACAATTTTCGTTGGAAGTTTACATGGTAATGTTCACCATTTTTTTTTGTTTAGTTTTATCATTCTCTCTCTCGCAAACTATTCAGTTTAGAAAAAAATGATATTAGAAACCTCAATATCATTTTCGAAGACCTATCCATTGATACCCCACACAGGTTTGATGAAAAAAAAATGTGTTTCAGTTTTAAGTATGGGGAACCCCAAAAACTTATTGTTTTTTTCTATGTTTGTGTGAAAATTAGTTTCGGAAAAAAGTGGCTGTGACATACACGGACAGACAGACATACATGACGAATCCATAAGGGTTCCGTATTTTTTTTTTTCGGAACCCTGAAAAACTACTTCATAGCTAGGAATTTATACCCAATACAACATAAATACATACATAGACACACGCCTTTTTCCCCGAAAGAGTAAGCAGAGCCTCTCATGTGCCTCTTTTCACTGTGGGTTGCACCATCGTGGGAAATACACGTGACAAGTGGTGAGCTCATCGCCGCCATTGCTTCCCACGACTGACTCTGCTAATGCTTTCTTCCAGTATAATACATTTCTGAAATAAGCTAGCAGTCAGGAACTACAAGCTAACTACAAGTCCAGGTATAAGACTTAATAAAATTAGTGTGCTGATGAAAATGAGCCTAAGCACGGCCAGTTTACTATTATCCATCGAGGAGTTCCGCTGTCCACGTTCCGTCTCCATCATCAGATCAGCTCGCTTTCACCATAGTATTGTACTGTCATCGGAACTAGATAGGTACGAGTATGCCAAATTTCAGCTCAATCGGATATCGCAGGAGACACCATTGTTGCCACCCGTGAAATATAGTAGTAGTAGAGCTTTTTTGTGTAAGAGTTCGTCCGGGGAAGTACTACCACCATACCTATTTCTGCCGCAAAGCAGTAGTCCTCGCATTGCTGTGTTCCGGTTTGAAGGGTAAGGGTGCCGGTGAAATTACAGGCACATGAGACGTTTCACCTTTATGTCTCAGGGTGGCGGGCGCAGTGCAATGCCACATAGGGCGCGTCCTAGGTGGACGTGACCTATGAGGTAATGCACTGTTCATAGGCAGAGGTTACCGCTTAACATCAGGTGGGCCATCAGCATGTTCCGTCATTCTAGTAGTATAAAAAACAAAAAACATTCTGAATGCAATGCTTGACTTGTTGCTGAAAATACCGAAATTGATATATGTGTGCCTATAATATTTGAGGAGTTCCCTCAATCTTCATGGATTCCATCATCAGAAAAACATTTTAATGAAAATGGCACCAATCTGGAAGTATATCATGTAATTTTTTTTCCTAATCGTTACGTAAATGGTATGAGGTAACAAACATAATAAAAAACTCTGGAATTGATAACCTCCTCCATTTTTTGAGGTCGGTTAAGAATCGAGTACCTACTTTTTGATTTGAAATAAGGACACACCACAACACTCACTTCACAAACATAATATTGGCTGAAGCAGAATCAGTGTATTTTGTAGATCATTACAAAAACATTTATAAAAAAAAAATAGTCTGGTATCGAACCCAGTACTGTGGGTTTAGTGTCGAGAGATCTAGTCACTGGTTCACAAAAAAAAAGTAAAAAAAAAATACAAAAAATATAGGCAGTATAGAATCGAACGCAGTAACGTGGGTTCAGAAGTTCTGAGTCGACAGTCCAAGCCGCTAGTCCAACTATTTTGAAATTCGCGCGCCGAAATTAGCTTATAGTTCTAATACAATAATATCCTTGACTGTGTGCGTGAGTAGGCTTTCATATTGCTCGGAATTTGCTCGGCACAAGTATGTTAAAACTAGAGACTAAAATAACCTGAAATATAGCTAGGTACATAGCAAATAAACCACCATTTGCGTGAACGTTAGTGTTATGACATAATATGCACATTTTAATTCATAAATACATAAAATACTTCAAAATTTGGCAACAGCGCCATCTATTGACGCTGTCGTGCCTAGCTGACCACGAGGAACAACCTTAATAGCCTTATACTATAATTATTAATTCAAAAAGGACGCGCTTCATTGACGTATGTTAGTACATAATACCTCAATGGCTACAATTTGGTCTTCAAGTTATTAGTACGCACATTTTTGTTTTTTTGTTTTTTTATACTACTTGAATGACGGAACAAGCTGATGGCCCACCTGATGTTAAACGGTAACCTCTGCCTATGAACACTGCATTACCTTATAGGTCACGTCCACCTAGGACGCACCCTATGTGGCATTGCACTGCGCCCGCCACCCTGAGACATAAAGATGAAAAGTCTCATGTGCCTGTAATTTCACCGGCACCCTTACCCTTCAAACCGGAACACAGCAATGCGAGCACTACTGCTTTGCGGCAGAAATAGGTATGGTGGTAGTACTTCCCCGGACGAACTCTTTCACAAAAAAGCTCTACTACTACTAAAAAGATAAGATACTTACATAAGATTTATTTGCCCTTTACAGGCATCGCAAATTTTCGAGGGCACATAATAAATAATAACAAAATAGCAGCTTGCTTTGAATTAGGTTCTTACTTAGGTATAAACTATAATTACTAATAAATAAAATACTACTAAATGTTATCGGATAAAATTAGTAGAAACGAAAGAAGGGTTAGGAACTGAAAGCTTAAAAGATTCTATTGCTTTATTTTCGATCTTCTATAGGTTACATTTCGGGGAATGCTCCCAGAAACTGCACGATCTGATCCCACAATCTCCTTTTCATCATAGGACGAGCAGACGCACGGCTCTGTACTATCCTTACCTCATTAGTACTAAACGTTTCAGTTCTACTTTTATAATGCGAACTGCTAACGAGTGGAATATACTAGTACTACCGTCGTCTCTTTCCTGAAAACTATAATCTGGGTCTCTTCAAGGCTAGAGTGAATAGGTGCCTTCTAGACCTTTGTGCTCCATCTTCGGCCACACCGTCACTTACCAACAGGTGAGATCGTGGTCAAAGGTCTATAAAAGTTAAAAAAAAACAGCTCTTACGAGTGGTTTCAGTCAGTTCGTAGACGACGAACCGTGCACTCGCTATCTCGACCGGTTTCACGCTGTCGCCAACATCAGCGACTGTCAACATTTTTTACGAACGGGTCGCAAAATTTAAATTTGTTTTTTTTTTCATACCGCGATGTTTAAATGCAAGAGTTGCGAAGCAGATTTCAGGGATGGAGCACAGTGTTCCGCTTGTTTGGGACAATTTGACTTCGCTTGTGCCGGTGTTACGGAAACTGGATATCGCAGGTTGGGGAAAACAGGAAATCCACGTGGAAGTGCTCCGCTTGCAAGAATGCCAGAGCAGCGAGCCCTCTGCTAGTTCCGCCTAAAGCCATTGCCGCGAGTTCTCCAACGCCGGCTGATTTGGACACCGTGCTCGATGAATTGAAGCGTCTTTCGCTGCAGGTTGCCCTGCTCCCTGGACTTGACGAGAGCATTAAAAGCATAAAGGCTGAACTATCTGTGTTGAAGACCATCAAACCTGAACTCGCTGATATTAAAACGTCGATCGAATTTGTGGATAATAAGATCAGCGCCTTGTCTGACAAGATTGTTGATATGGAAAAAGACATCCAGTCATTGAAGAAAACAAAGGATGACGTCGAGTACCTGCAACTGCGTGTGCAAAGCTTGGAGAGCCACATTCGAGAGAGTGACCAGAGGTCTCGCTTGAATAATATCGAGGTCAAAGGAGTTCCAATCTCAAACTCAGAGAATCTCTTCGAGGTCATCTCCAAGATTGGTTCCCATATCAAGTGCTGCATACCCAAAGAGCAGATTAACTACATAGCCAGAGTACCTATGCGTAATGATAAAAATAATAAAACAATTGTGGTTGCTGTGCATAGCAGGTATGTTAAGGATGATTTCGTTGCTGCGGCTAAGAAGTGCGTGACGACTCCTGCAGACTTGGGGATGCAGGGGGTCAGCAGAGTATTTATCAATGACCATCTGACACTTGAAAACAAAATACTTCTGAACAAGACCAAAGCACTTGCTAAGGACCGGGGGTTTGCTTTTAAATGGGTAAAAGGGTGCAAAATTTTCTGTCGAAAAAACCCAACATCCCCCGTGATCGCCATAAGAGCGGAATCCGACCTGCAAAAGTTGTAGTGTGTATAACGATATTATTGCTTTATTATGTATTCTTTATTTTAGTTTATATTCTATTCACCCTTGTTTGCATCTGCTTCCAAAGGTTGGCGAGCGCTGACTCACTGACAACTTCGAGTGTAAGTTCACGCTATGCCGTTTTTATTCATCGTCCGTTTGTTCACTTATGTCTACCCGCATCGGTAAGTCAACTGGTCATTTGCTATTGTCTCTTTTGTTGCGTTAATCGTTTTATTGCCTTTTTGTCACTTACAACATATCTTTGCCACAATAACTTTATTATTACTTTATAATCTTTTCTGTTAAAAATGATGCCGATTAGTGTATATTACCAAAACGTACGTGGTCTACGTACAAAGACAGTATTATTTTATAGAAATTTATGTTTATGCTCGTATGATGTTATTTGCATCACCGAAACATGGCTAAATGATAGCATCAATAATAATGAGTTATTCGATGACCGCTATATAGTTTGGAGGCGCGACCGAAGCTATGACGAGCTAGACCAGAAAAAGGGGGGTGGTATCTTAATAGCTATTCGTCGTGAGCTCGCGGCTGAGGGTCGGAGCGAATGGTCATCGTCAGCTGAGGACTTATGGCTTACCTTGACAATTCATAGCCGTAATCCGAGATCTACCTACAAGATGCATATTTGTGTTGTTTATATATGCAATCAGAACTTGGGTAATTCAATGGAATTGCAATTGTCAAATTTTACCAATAATTTGTCAAAAATCTGTTTGGATAATCTACTTGATAAAATAATTGTATTGGGAGATTTTAACATGCCATCTGTTTCGTGGAACACTAGTGATGATGGCATTTCACTTACTCCGAGTAATCTTCAAGGTTTGCACCAAATTGAACTAATAGATAGTACGAATACGTGCAATCTATTTCAATATAACTCGTTTTTTAATATTAGCCACGGTCGTTTATTAGATTTAGTTTTTTCTAATAATGACGTAACTGTCGCTTCTTGTGGTAGTCCCTTAGTGCCTGAAGACCCCCACCACCGTTCTATCATAGTTTCTGCAGATTTTGTTGAGCTCCACACCATCAGGCCGCTCTCGTACACTAAATTCGCTTATCAGGACGGAGACTTTCAATCAATTTGTTCCGAACTTGATGCGGTCGACTGGTTTTCGGAGTTTAGTAGTAGAACTATGGAGAATGTTGTCTCTTTTATGTACGACACTATTTATAATCTGCGTAATACTTTTATTGCTTCTAAATCTGTTACCCCATCACGAAAGTATCCATTATGGTATAAGCGCCCCTTAATTAAACTACTCAAAGAAAAGGCGAAATATCATAATAAATTTAAAATATATGGTAATTCGTACGATCGAGACTCTTTTATTATTTTGAGAGGAAGAGCGCGGTCTATGGAAAATGATATGTACAATGTTTATATAAAAAATATTGAAAGTTGCATTAAAAAGAACCCCCGGGCCTTTTGGTCGTATGTAAAGAGCAAAAATCAAACTAACGCATACCCATCAGTGATGGAGTACGGTGGTCGCTCTTCTGATCGTGGTGATGAGATATCTAACATGTTTGGAGAGTATTTTCATTCGACTTTTCTTAATGACGCACCGACTGACACACAATATGACACAGTAAGCGCTCAATACTGTAAGTCCTCCGCTGACATTGGTTCGGTCGAAGTGTTAGAGGAGGAAGTCCTTAAATTATTTAAATCTATAGACCTGAACAAATCAGCTGGGCCGGACAGTATCCCTCCAATTTTAATAGTAAAGTGTGCTAGAAGTCTCGTCCCACCTCTCTCTCTTTTATACCGTCGCTCACTAACTGAAGGCATTGTACCAAACGTTTGGAAGGCCGCTTTTATTACTCCCATACACAAAAAAGGGCCTAAAAATAAAGTCGAAAGCTATAGACCGATCTCAAAATTATGCTTATTTGCCAAAGTTCTTGAAAAAATAGTCTATTCGCAATTGTACTCCGCACTCAAGCATGATCTCGCACCGCAACAGCATGGTTTCTTAAGGGGCAGGTCTACCACTTCTAATCTCTTGCTCTGTTCCGATTTTCAAACGCGCTTTATGTCTGAACCATCTCAAGTGGACATTATATATACCGATTACAGTAAATGTTTTGATCGTATTGATCACTTGGTTCTTTTAGATAAACTTCAACGGGTAGGTATTAGGGGCAATCTTTTTAGATGGTTCTCTTCATACGTTCGTAATCGGTGTCAGACTATAGTTCTAAGCGGGTATTCTTCTTCGCCCATGAGTATCCCTTCAGGAGTCCCTCAGGGATCCTTATTGGGACCTTTACTTTTTACAATATTTGTTAATGACATCTCCTCGTGCTTTATATATTCCAAAATTCTTCTCTATGCAGATGATATGAAAATTCTTTATCAAATAGAAAATATCGATAACTCACTTCGCCTACAGGAAGACCTTATTAGATTTCAAAATTACTGTTTAATTAATAAATTAGATCTGAATGTTTCTAAGTGTTATGTTTGCTCATTTACTCGAAAACCAATACCTCTTAAATTCGAATACACATTACATAATTCCCCTCTCACAAGAGTTGACTCAATTAAAGATTTAGGCGTGACATTTGATAGCAAACTGTTATTTGACGAGCATGTAAACAACATAGTTAATAAGGCATCCCGAGCACTTGGTTTTATTTTAAGAATGTCATCTGAATTTTCAAGTATAAAAACCTTTAAAATCCTATATTGCGCTTACGTACGCAGTCAATTGGAATATGCCTCTCAGGTATGGAATCCGTGCTATGATGTTTATTCTTCACGTGTGGAACGCATTCAGAAAAGGTTCTTACGCTATCTACAGTTTCGAGCCAAAATGTATTTACCAGATTATATGGCGAGATGTCACAAATTTCATTTTCTCCCTCTTTATAAACGAAGGGAAATAGCCGATTTATCGTATCTCTTGAGCATTGCGAATGGCTCGGTGGACTGCCCGGAGCTGCTAGAAAAACTCGGACTGCGCACTAACACAGCTGTACTGAGGAAACCTAATGTCCTTAGTGTTCCAGTGGCAAGAACAAACTACAGGCAAAACGCGTTCATGATTAGAGCATGTGACTCGTTCAATACTTTGGCCAAAGCAGATGTTGATATAGATCTATTTAACTTTTCAACCAGTAGGCTTAAACGCTTACTTAGTGACCTTTTTTTTTTTCTAGAGTAACTTTTGTAGCTTAAATATTCTTTAGTGACTTGTTTATTTTGTTTTATATATATTCTTTTCTTTTTTACGTCGTGTAACTGTTTTGTTTTTATAACTAATAATTTTGTATAATTGTGGAAACTTTTAATTGGCCGTCGGCAGAATATTTGTACTTTTACAAGTATTATTTTCTTTTATATATATACGTGTACCTAGCTGTAAGTTTTCCTAAGATTAAAAAAAAAATATAAAATAAAATAAAATAAAATAAATTAAAAGCTGGTTGGTTGGACATTATTCTACCAATTAGTCACACACACATTCCCAGTATAGTAAACACTTGCATAGGGAATGTTTTATGTTTCGGGTAATATGACGTATTTGTTTTATTTTGTTTTGATTTGCTATTTGATAATTTACTGTTTGTGTTTTTCTGCCCCCTTATTCGCTATGACCAAACGTGACATAACGCGGGCTCGTTACGATATCTGCGTGGAATCATCGTTCAGAATACATTGTGACGTCACACGTTATTGTCAAGTAATCTCCTATGGTCATAGCGAATAACAGCCCTGATTGTTTCGGTCATATTTTTTTAGCATTTTCCTTTTTTTTGTTTATTTTTGTGATAGTTTAGTAAAATTGTAACAATACACTGATAATGCCTATGTACAGCCGCTAAGTGTACTATGTGTATAAAACCAAGAGTTCCATGCGTCAAAAAGGTGAATAAATGATGATCACTGCCCAATACTCGAGCCGTCCAGCCTTCCTCTGTTTTTTTTTGTCAATTTTAACTGTGTAGTTCTTCTTAAAATACAACGATATCCCAATTCAAATGCGAAAATATAAACAATTCAGGTTGAAATGGACATTCCTTGTTCCAATGTTGTTTTTATTCAAAGCCTACAATATTCTTTTTTTGTCAATCGTTTTCCGCGCGATTCAATGCCGTTTGAACAAAAACTTATTGACGGCTAAACTTGAATGGAGCGATGGAAGTTGTGTCTCCAAGTTCTTAAGGGTTAGTGAGGTGAATGGATTGTTTCTTTTATGGGAAATCTGGGTTGTATACAGAAAACGGTGTAGTAATTATTTATTTGGAGCTCAAGTTGAAAAAAAAAGTTCTAGATCCAATATCAGCAAGGTTTTATGAGAATTTTAGATATTTTAGTGTGAGGGCTTTACACTAAAATATCTAAAATTAAATTATTAACTCCCGACCAAAATTAGTGTATCTATCTTTGTGTCTATGTACTACAAGTAATTAAATTTGTAAAAATTAAAAAAAAACCCAACGCAATGAAACCGCTGAACCGATTTTGATCAAACATATCTAAGAACACTCTCGACAAATTCACCTTTCAAACGAAAAAAAAAAACCAAATCGGTTCATCCGTTCGGGAGCTACGTTGGGACAGGCAGACACACACACACAGTCACGTCAAACTTATAACTCCCCTTCGTTCTTGCGTCGGGGGTTAAAAAGAACACACACGATCAAGTTACCACACAAAGAAACAAATGATTGATCCGCCATTACTAGTATAAAAAAAATTGAAATGAATTAAATTTATAAATTAAATGAAGTCCCTGAAATTAACCTTTCTGTGGCATCACAGCTCCCAAAAGGACAAACTTTTTTTTTTAGTGTTAACTTGTTCGTGTGTTTTCTTTTAGCTAAAAAATTGGTGAAAATTGGTGCAGCCGTTTCCAGGATCATCAGCTCGCAGTAATTTATTTAAAGGAAACTCAGGCATTTTCTTCGAGTGACAGCTGATAGCGTGTTTATTATTCATGTGGCGCCATCTAGCCGTAAATAGAGTAATTAATGTCGGGGTCTACATCATGCGTGCAAGACACCGATATGCTTTCATAGGAGTTTCGTTATTCAAATTTGAATGGAACAGTGAAAATTGACAGGGGTTTTATATCTATACTCTATACTAATATTATAAAGAGGAAAGATTTGTACCTATTTTTGTATGTTTGTATGTTTGTAATGAATAGGCTCAAAAAGTACTGGGCCGATTTAAAAAATTCTTTCACCATTGGAAAGCTACGTTCACCCTGAGTGACATAGGCTACCAGGGGGGGGGGGGGGGATACGAGGGGGGGGGGGGGCTGTTTTTCATCTGAAACTACCCGTGCGAAGCCGGGACGAGTCGCTAGTTCTTTATAAATTGGTTAGTTTTGATTTAAATTTTGGACGGAATCGGACTATTTCATTTTGCCTTTGTAGTCAAAATAAATTCACCAAGATTTAATGTAAAAAGAGCATTTTTTTGGTCAGTTTACCATAAAAAAAACTTATTAAAATTCTCAAAACGTGAGAAAACAAACATAAAAAAGTAATTTCGTAACACCGACAAGCACACTCCAAATTAATCACCACCATGCAAATGACTGTTTACTATTTGCTAACTTGACCACACATCCATAATCGCCGCCCTTGTGTTCATTGCCTTAAGACCCACAATCGAATGGAACGTCTAATCGTAAAAGACCATAGAGGCAACTGTGTCAAGCAATTGACACCTCTCGAGAGCATAGGAGATTTGGCCGGCCAAGATACCAAGCCATTCACTCTTACCAAATTTCGCGAACTCTAATTACAGGGTAATAGGGTCCAGAATGGATGCCGTAAGTTACAGTGTAAGCTTGGTAAGTATGGTGTTTGGCTGAATTCAACTTTGACAACTTAAGCCTCCTCACTTGATACATTGTGCGATGGCATTCATGGTTATAAGAGTATTTGACCTACTTGCGTGGAATGCCTCTGGGAAATTTTGGTGCTTAAAGTGGTTAAGCCACAGTTTCTGCTTACAAATTTCTGGATTGTAGGCTATTCTCATAAGGGTTAGTGCCGCCGCAATTTTTAATTTCCATGCCTCCAACTTTTATTGGTGTAGGCCAGGGGTCGGCAACCTTTTGAGTCGGAGGAGTTAAAAATTTCAATTTACAAAATTTCATAGCCACAATTTATTGTTGTCTCGTTGACAACGAAAAATCTTACTGTCAACAATAAGATTTTTTTGATAAAAAAAACTATTTCTTCATAAGAAAAATATCTATTTATAACCTAGTATTAAAAACACTTTCACGGTAGTATCAGAGGCCCTAGTTGGAGTTTTGTAAACAGCATCGTAACGATGAAAGTAACGACGATCGTACGTGTATAACATAATAACTAGCTATTAATCTGTGCCAAAAACGTCACGAATTAATGGCTAGTTACTACGCAATACACGTACGCTCTTCGTTACGATCATCGTTACGATGGTGTGTGTAAACTCGGACTTGCCGCTCAGAATTAAAACCTTCATAGAAATATCCGACCACGGCGTCATTCGAGAGCTTCCGATCGGCTGATGACGTGTACATGTGGCTGAGAGATAGATATGGTGCTTAATCCTCGTTGATCGATTCAGAACATTTTTTTTTTTTTTTTTTTTTATAAAATAAATAATATTTGCATATGGAACTAAAGAGCCGCAGCTTCACATCCAAAGAGCAGCATGTGGCTCGTGACCGAGCCGCAGGTTGCCGACCCCTGGTGTAGGCTGGTCTGGCTATCTATATTATCTAGATTGAGGTAGATTGGATTTCTGGGAATTCCACGTAATGTAGGTAAGTAGATATATTAAAATACATAACTACTGGTTCTGTAAGATGGGATTAGCAAGCTGTAAGTAATATTTTTTTCAACACACTTACTCCTAAGGTGGATCTAATTTCACCGCAATTAGGCACATAATGACACCTGTAATCAAACTGTGACCTTTTCATTGCTATTATTCACTAGTGAGTTATAGAGACAGTTGAACATTTACACAGAGTGTGTATTTCTGTTTTGCACCTGTAATCAAACTGAGACTTTTCATTGCTATTATTCACTAGTGAGTTATATAGTCAGTTGAACATTTACACATAGTGTGTATTTCTGTTTTTTTTTTCACTAGTGTGTTGGAAAACTTCGTACGATACACGTGTGTATTAATGATTACCGTCCTCGGCTCTCTTAAGACCCTCACCTCACGGTAATCACCAACATTACACACTTGTACCATAATGTACTATGTCTTGTTTAAACCCCCCTACTATTTTTAGTGTTCCAACACCAGTTTTCACACAAATGAAACTATAAAAACTTTCGTGAATCATATCAATTATTTATAAAAATGGGAAATTTTCACGTACCTACCGTTAAATCGATGTAAGCACCGACATTGTTTCGACCCGTTTCGAGAGTCTTTTTCAAGGCGAGTGAACACGACGCACTCCACCCGCGTCTCGCTTAGCACTCAAAAAAACAAACACTAGCTTAAATTTCCCGTTTTTATAAAATAATTCAAATGAAACTAAATTAAAATCCGAGCACCCATGGCAGCCTAGATCCTATTCATCGTGGTCTGGTCATCATCCGACCTTGGAGCGTGAAGTCGTTCAAAATTAACATAGTGAAAAAAACTGATTGTTCTATCTACCTACTAAGGTCCTACTTGTATTTTTTGATGATTGTGAGTACCTAGTCAAACATTTGGAGGTTTTTAAGTTACAATATTATAATCCTTTGTAAGTAAGGTATATTGTGTATGAAAAAAATAAAAAATAAAAAACAAGTATGCCAAAGTTTCCTTCAACCAAATTTTTTGTTAATCCTAGGCGGCAGCACAAATTTCCACCAAACATAGTTAAGAACCATTTCGCAAACACCATCTATCATACAAAAAAAAACCGCATTGAAATCAGAGCACCTGTTCCGGGGCTACGATGCCACAGACAGACACACACATACTCATAAACACATGTTTACCTTATAACCCCCCTCTGAGTCGGCGGTTAAATAAGTCCTCGAATGTACTTATTCATACAAACTTTAAATTACATACATACATACAAAGAGACATGCCTTTCTCCCCGAAAGGGTAGGCAGTGCCTCAAATGGCCTCTTTTAACTGTAGGTTGCATTATCGTGGGAAATAGACGTGACAAGCGGTGAGCTCATCGCCGCTATTGCTTCCCACGACTGACTCTGCTAACGATTTCTTCCAGTAATAACATGCTGTAATAGTAATGCTGATTCTCTCTATCATCTTACTTTTGACTGCCTACTGTAAGGCTTTTAAGTTGGTTTTCCTTTTTCCTTGAATCAGCTTCCACTTGTTCTCAAGGCACCACACACGCGCTCCCCAACTAGTAGTAAGAAGGATCATCAAAAAAAAACAGACCGTGTTTGCTGCCTGATTCTTCTAGGTCTGGTTGCGTTGGAACAGGAGTATTTCTGCCGCAAAGCAGTAGTGCTCGCATTGCTGTGTTCCGGTTTGAAGGGTAAGGGTGCCGGTGAAATTACAGGCACATGAGACTTTTCATCTTTATGTCTCAGGGTGGCGGGCGCAGTGCAATGCCACATAGGTTGCGTCCTAGGTGGACGTGATCTATGAGGTAATGCACTGTTCATAGGCAGAGGTTACCGCTTAACATCAGGTGGGCCTCTTGATTGATCCGTCATCCAAGTAGTATAAAAAAAAAAAAAAAAATTAATACGATTCAAAATGATCCTTATGGTTTTAATGAATAAAATACTTTTTAATTTGACTTTGACTAACACATTCCTAAAATAAACTAGCAGCCAGGACAAAATACTATAAAATACCATAATTAAAAGCAATTAAGTGCAACCCACTGTGAAAAGAGGCCTATTGTGGCTCTGCCTACCTCTTCGGGGAAAAAGGCGTGTGTCTATGTATGTATGTATGTATGTGTATTAAAAAGCACCTACTATTGCGGAGTGCAGATAATGGTATATTTGCACAGGAAATTATCGCAAAATCGCAACCGCAGTCCAAAGTGATTTCATATTTCATTAAATCGTATCTATAAATCAGTGTGCCTCATAATTAATATTAATTAAAGTGAAAATTATTATAGTATTTTCCATTTTCCAAAGCCCTCTGTCTCCTCCCGTGGATGTCGTAAAAGCCGACTAAGGGATTACCCGGACTTGTTGATAAGATTCGTTGGTATAAGATTTGTCCTGGCTGGTAGCTTAATGGAATGTGTTATTACTGAAAGAAAGCGTTAGCTGAGTCAGTCGTGGGAAGCAATGGCGGCGATGAGCTCACCACTTGTCACGTCTATATTCCACGATGGTGCAACCCACTGTGAAAAGAGGCCTATTGTGGCTCTGCCTACCCCTTCGGGGAAAAAGGCGTGTGTCTATGTATGTATGTATGTATTATTATAGTATTTTCCATTTTCCAAAGTGGATCTGTTATTAATACTACTCTTGTACAACAATGGTGAAAGAACCAGTGTAGTGATTGGATTTAGTGCGCATTTAGAAAGACCGTCTGTCTGTTCGTCCGTCTGTCTGTATTCTCTCAAAGATGTGTAGCTAGCTGTGCCCGCCACTTCGTTTGCGCGTTTCGTCTGAAACCGGCGAGACATCGAAATGGAACTTGCATTTCCTTTTTGAATCCCTAAAACGTTAATTGAAAATATTTTAGGATTAGGTTGAAGCAAGAATATAAATTTAATAAAAATGGGTTGAAACTTAATAAACAATTACCTAAATGGGTTGAACTTTATAGGGTTGAAACAAGAAACACTCAAATCCTTTGCGCTGTTTCTAAGCCTATTCCAAGACAAACTTTCAGACAGACAGACAGGCCAAAATTTAAAAAAACTGGCATTTATGATAAGGCATCGTATAAATTAATAGTAGTTTTCACTTTTTCATCCTTTTATCCTTTAAACTTATTTCATTGAAATAAATAAAAAAATAAAAATAAATTTCCTTTGCAATCAGAAACAAACACTTCAATTTTAATATATTGGTTTAGATAATAGTAATAATAATTTACTATACCTAAAGTTTTTTTACTATTTATTTTTTCTAGATAGTATTCCTTTATAGTGAAAAATATAATTTTTTACGAGATTTCGAATAAACGAGTGGTATAATAATTTTATTTCTCCTATTAAAGATAAATATAGATAAGGATAAGTTAATTTCAAGTAGAATAGGTACAACAAAACATGATTAGAAATAATAAGGGTAGTGTCTCTCTCGAGCTATCCCTATCTCGGCAGCCATAACAGGTAGCCAGTTGCGATTCCAAAGATTGTGTATTATTAAGGCATGAACCCTGAGTTAATGATAAAGATATTTCATAATGAAAACTTATTACTTACTTAGTGAAAAACTATAACTTTTGAAACTATCATGGCTATGCACATAATTTTCACTAGAAACGGGATATCAACCATGATTTTATTACTTACTTAGTGAAAACTATTACTTTTGAAACTATAATGGTTATTTACATAATTTTCACTAGAAACGGGATATCAACCATGATTTTATTACTTACTTAGTGAAAACTATTACTTTTGAAACTATCATGGTTATTTACATAATTTTCACTAGAAACGGGATATCAACCATGATTTTATTACTTACTTAGTGAAAACTATTACTTTTGAAACTATCATGGTTATTTACATAATTTTCACTAGAAACGGGATATCAACCATGATTTTTGAGTTTTAAATGTTCCCGATATTTCGGCGCAGTTGCATGCGCCATGATCACGGGAGAACTAACTAAAGTCATTGCGATTGTCATTGTTTAAAACTCAAAAATCATGGTAAATATCCCGTTTCTAGTGAAAATTAGTGAAAAACAGTAGATATCCTACACCATTTATCCCATATGCATTTGGCCGGTTCTTTAATGACCGTATGAATATTTTTAAGCCATAACTTTATAAAATACCATTTCATATTAAGTACTATTGAATGAACAAAACAAAGTTTCAGAAGTACCGTCGTCTGATCGTCTACTGGGTTGCTTGCAAAGAGAGAAGCTACTAACAGGCAATTTAAGTTTTTCGTAGGAGCCTTACGGCTGAGCTACCTATATTATAGGTTTATGAGACAATTCCGAACAAGTTCTAAATTATCCTTATGATTTAAATGAATAAAATACTTTTGACTTTGACTTTGGTTCGACGCATAACTGTACGAATGGAAAGATTACTATTTTCTTTTTCTTTTTGAATACTACTTAGCATGACAGAACAAGCAGAGGGTCCACCTGATGATAAGCGGTACCCTCTGCCTATGAACAGTGCATTATCACATAGGTTATTAATACATTAAATAGATAAATATTTTTTATTATACATAGAAAATACCCAGAACACCCTGAACAAATATCTGCGATCGCACAAATATTTGTTTCGAGGCGGGTATCGAACCCGCAACCTCCTGCGTTGCAGGCCAACCTTTGCCCGCTGCGCCACAGAGGTCGTAGTTTTAAAGTAGTACTGTTTAATTTTTAGAAGGTAAATAGTTTTCTTATAGGTTCATAAGCTTAATTTTTAATTATTATTAAATTTTATGCATAAAAACTGCAGAATAAATCTTATTAGCAATGAGTTAGTGAATGAAATAATATATTCCGACTCAAAAGGAACAGAACAACCAGACACTAATTGCATATTGAATTTTTAACTTCAGCCCGAGACAGAAGTCTTGCATCCATTAAACTCTAACTTCTCTGCGTCTAAATTATGGCGTGCCCTCAGAAGAAGAACTAAAGCTTGGAACTAAGGCTAAAAACGAACCGGTATCGATTATACCAGTCTCATTCTTTTATATGAATTTATTCATGTGTTGGAATGAGACAAGCATATATCTATCTGTTTTTATTTGTGTAACTCGTACCAGGCCAAATGTCAAACTAGGTACCAATTACTACTACATTCATGGCAACAATATAGGCAGATGTACATTCATGTTACCAATATTCAGGGTACGGAACGGAAAAACGACTGTCATGTGACAATATATTTGTTTCTCTCTAACATAGGATAGCAATCTTCTAGGATAGGAGTAAGAAGGAACACTTTATGCTGTTTTAGCACTCAATCCATGTAGTACTTTATTCATGGGCGTGCCGCACGGCTGACAGCCACGGTTGGCAACAAGAAACAAACATGGTTTGAAAATGCCAAACGGAGCTTCTGATGTGTCCGATCTAAGAATAGACGTAGATAAAAGAGGGAGAAGTACCTACTTCTCTCAGTGTGTATCCCGATGCCGCCCGATGCCCCTTGCTCCGCTATGCCTCGCACTTGCCCGCAAGCGAGTGACCGGGTTATTGTCCGTCATGTAACGTGGGCTATTCACAATCATTATTATTAACTATCTACGAGTATCTAACTTAACTAGCAGTGGTAGTACGTACAGTGTGCATAAATAAGTTAATTGTCAAGATTAGTTCATATTATGAAATATGTGTAAATACAAGTAGCTACATGCAACAATTAAGTGAACTACATTTTTTTTAATTTAAATGTATCCCAAAAATTTTGTTCCAGCGGGACTCGAACCCGCAACCTCGCCTGTGATTGGCGATGCCTTTACCAATTCGGACATAGAACGAAGAATGACGCTGAAGACGAAATTTGTGGGCACTATCAACTCGGCTATAGCGCCGATGGGTGTACATCAGCCATCTACAGGTGTTTCATTAGAAATCTTCTGTTCAAAGTCCCGCTGGAACAAATTTTTTGGGTTACATTTAAATTTAATGTTATCCATAAAGTGTGGTTTACACTTGAAAAATAATAAACTAATTTTTTTTCTTGAATTGTTCACACATTCTTCTACTGAACATTAATTAGCGGAAATCGCAACCGCCTGCGACGCCTCTCGGTAACGATTATTACTGATTATTTTTCGGACGCAGCGAGTGATTAGGTACTTAGAGCGGCTTTGAGTGCGACAATGCGCCAGTGTCATTTCTATTGATATTAGGTTTTCTACGGTACTAGTCATGGTATGTCCGTTTAGTATCCGTGGTACTAGTCGTACCACCAGTGGTACCACAGTTACTTTTACCTAACCGTGGTACCACCAGTATCATGGTGTGTGTATCACATGCTTTGTCATGGTATGTCACAGTAGTATTATTTTATCTGTGGTATGGCATACCGTGGGTGGCTACGACCATAGAAAACCTAATATCATTAGAAATGTCACTGACACTAGTGTCGCACTCATAGCCGCCGGTTGGTCAAGAAATATCAAACATTTTTTTTATTTTTAAAAAAAAAAAAAATATAGTAAAATTTAATCATGCTTTCCTTTTCAATCTTAGACACTCATTATCACCAGTTGCTTAACATGCACTACACAAGGGATTCCCCCTTATGAAGTGGAAGCTATGGCATTTAAAATTCCTTATCATTCCTTAAAAATACTTCACTATACTGTGGTGTGGCACAATCACGAGACATCCAGGGTGTTCTGGGTATTTTCTATGTATAATAAAAAATATCTATCTATTTAATGTATTGTATTAAGTATATCAGTTATCTAGTACCCATAACACAAGCTCTGCTTAGCTTGGGGCTAGATAATGTTGTGTGAACTGTGTCCAGCATTATTTATTTATTATTTATTTATTTATTTATCCAAAAAGAGCGCTATCTTAAAGGTGATCATTGAAAATTCATACGTTTTATTTTACTATCTGTATTTTAAAATAGATGACTGAGAAATGGTGAATGATGAGATTCCTTTTTTAATTGGTTGTTCAAAAATTATATATGGCAACATTCAGTGTGCATTCAAGATAGTCTTCAAGAGCGAATACAAAAAGTTTCACCACGTAAAAGGTAAATTAATTTTAATAAATTGGTGCTCTGAGAGCCCTTAATGTACCAGTTTGTGGGTCATTATGTAATGCTTCAGTGAAAAGTTAAATATAGTCAAACTCATTCATGTGTAATAGAGTAGAGCTTTTTTGTGAAAGAGTTCGTCCGGGGAAGTACTACCACCATACCAATTTCTGCCGCAAAGCAGTTGTGATCGCATTGCTGTATTCCGGTTTGAAGGGTAAGGATGTCGGTGAAATTACAGGCAAATGCATGAGACTTTTCATCTTTTTTTTTTTTTTATGCTTCTTGGATGACGGGACAAGCAGATGGCCCACCTGATGTTAAGCGGTAACCTCTGCCTATGAACAGTGCATTACCTCATAGGTCACGTCCACCTAGGACGCACCCTATGTGGCATTGCACTGCGCCCGCCACCCTGAGACATAAAGATGAAAAGTCTCATGTGCCTGTAATTTCACCGGCACCCTTACCTTTCAAACCGGAACACAGCAATGCGAGCACTACTGCTTTGCGGCAGAAATAGGTATGGAAATAGGTCATCTTTTCATCTTTATGTCTCAGGATGGCGGGCGCAGTGCAATGCCACATAGGGTGCGTCCTAGGTGAACGTGACTTATGAAGTAATGCATTGTTCATAGGTAGAGGTTACCGCTTAACATCAGATGGGCCATCAGCTTGTTCCGTCATTCAAGTAATATAAAAAAGTGTTTTTCATTCCAACAACCAACCAGCACATAATGTCGAAGTCCAGATCTGTCTGTGAGCTCAACACAGGCTGATCAGCAGCAAACCGACCCCATGCTGTGGATTTCACAGCGAAGGATTCAATTCATCAGTTACATAGATACAGCTCGTATTTCCCGATATTATTCGGGAATATTTTCGGGTTTCCAGCGCTCGGACGCTCGTAAAAACCGGGATGATCCCGGCCTATCGATGCTTCACGCCGATATGAGATTCCCGCTTCGGCTCTTAAGCTGTGTAGCAAAGTATACGTGTGAGCGATTTACGGATAAAATTTACCAATATTATAGTCTATTCAGAAAGAGATTAACTCTCGTGGCCAAAACTTGTGAACTAACATTTATTTAACGATTTATTTAGTTTAAAATTCAAACTGTCGGCATTTTGAATCATAAACTAAATAAATAGTAACAGTTACAAAAGGATAACAAAAAATTAATTTTGTAAAAACTTAAAAACCCCCAACGCAATGAAACGGCTGAACCGATTTTGATCAAAAAAGCTAAGAACACTCCCGACAAATAAAACATTCAAACAAAAAAAAAAAAAAAAAAAACGGTTCGTCCGTTCGGGAGCTACGATGGGACAGACAGACACACACACACACACACACACAGAGAGAGACACGTCAAACTTATAACACCCTTCGTTTTTCGTTGGGGGTTAAAAACGGAACAGACGCGTTATTGTATTGGTCGCTAAACAAAAAAGGTAAATGAGCACACCTGCGCCCTCAAATAGTACGACGGTTCTCTTTCTGAACAGACTATACTAAAGATTGTTAGTCATCATCAGTGGTTGCTGAACAACTGCTTGGTTCTCCCTTCACTCAAATGCTACTCCACCCAATCTTATTGTAATATTCACACCCAGCTCTTTCCCCATCGACAATATACCAGGATAGTTATTCCAGCGCGAAGCAGCCGAGCACTTTTCTGATATAACAGTCCAAGAAAAGGATGCGTGTCCAGCTGGATATTTCCATTTTGGCCATTAACCATTTTTAAATTGATTCGAGCATGTCCAGTCGGAACTGTGGTGAACCGGGCCGCAGTCAAACAGATTAATTGATAGCACAGAATAAATAATAGTACAAGTTGATAGTTATTTCGTAAGCCACGGATGTTCATAATCGACATCGATACTGTGGTTGCTGCAAAACTCAGACTATAGCCTACGTACATAAATAGTAAACAGTTTACCTACAGTCTGTGCGCCTTACTGATTCGATTTTGTGCAAAGTACCTATTCACGCGCTCTCTTCTAACTTACGTCATGCAGGTTCTCAGAGCACCGTAATATTTCAAATTTTTAAAGTTCAGTCTAGTACGTGAGACGTTGATTGAAACTCATATATTTCAGAATTTAATAATATTGCAACTTGTTTACGTTGCCAATAAATTGCACAATGGATGTAAAGATTTATAGGATGGAAAGTTGATAGGGTGTGCTGGATTCGAAATTCATACTCAGTTGAGGCAGTTGAGGAGAGAAAAAAATCATTTTGCTCATATTCATAGTTTTTTTTAACGTTGGTAGACCTTTGATTGATCACGTTCTCACGTGTTGGTAAGTGACGATGTGGCCGAAGATGGAGAACAAAGGTCTAGAAGACACCTATCCACACTAGCCTTGAAGAGACCCAGATTATCTACATCTACATCTACACTTATATTATAAAAAGGAAAGATTTGTATTTTTGTGTGTGTGTATGTTTGTAATGAATAAACTAAGAAACTACTGTGCCGATTTCAAAAATTCTTTCACCATTGGAAAGCTACATTCAGGAGGGGGAGGGGCGGTTTTTCATCCTGAAACTACCCGCGCAAAACCGAGACGAGTCGCTAGTAATTTATATGACGACAAGGAGGGCGATGCACATCTCAAGAGGACAGGATGGACATTGAGGTAAATGGTCCTCTGGTACTCAATAATCAGTTCGCCAGGAGTTAGCACCAGCTTAGGCGACAGCAAGAACTGCGAAGCGAACTTCTTCACACGACATGACGGTCAAACAATTAGAACTTGAAGATATGATGCATCGTCAAGCAGCCGACGACGAGTGGACTGTTTCTGTATAGACCAGCCCCAGAAGGGGAGAATGGACGGGACTTTAACATGACAATTTAGTCTTGTACAGGTCTAGTACTTAACTGAGTTAGTCCCTGAGGTATGGGAGCGGTATGGGAGGGGTGTTTTTGTTACGTCAAAATGAAGTGTGGCTTCATGTCATCTGATAATTTGAGAGACGAGAACACCCCTCCCGTATTGCACCCATACTTCAGGGACTGACTCAGTTAAGCGGTAGACCTGTAGATAGATGAATAGCACTATATGGCGCATATTTGATTGATTAATTCCGTATAACCGCATGGTAGGTAGGAACTGGGAGGTTGGAGGGTGGTCCTCTGGTCCTAAAACATATAACGAACACAAAGAAAACTGAGAAGTGATGCAATGACGATGTCATCATCATTATCATCATCATCAGCCTGTCATGAAAAGCCTTCATAGGGACATAGGCCTCCTCATAGAATGCCACGACTATAGTGGTCTTGAGCTGCCTCTTTAACTTTTGACTAAAGTGTTTAAGTTGGTTTTTCTTTTTTCTTTGAATCAGCTTCCACTTAAAAAAACAACAACACTTATAAAACTCAAAAATCATGGTAAATATCCCGTTTCTAGTGAAAATTATCAGCTTCCACTTGTTCTCCACACAGGCGCTCCCCAACTAGTTATAAGATGGATCATCAAAAAAAAACAGACCGTGTTTGTTGCCTGATTCTTCTAGGTCTGGTTGTGTTGGAACAGGAGTAAATGTAAATTTATTTTTTAAGACTATTCTAAATGATCCTTGTTATTTCAATGAATAAAATACTTTTTGACTTTGACTTTGACTCTTTTTGCCACCTTCCTGTTACCAGTTCATCGAGAGGGGACCTTCAACACTGCATTCCCACACTGCTTCGTCCAATTAGGCGTTGCTACTCGAGAAACGTTTTTCCCCAGTTGTCGATTCTGCGGGCTGTTTTGGCCTGCCCATTGCCACTTCAACTTGCTAATTCTAACAGCTATGTCGGTGATCTTAGTTCTTCTACGGATTTCTTCAGCCGGTAGGACAATCAATGGTAGGACAATGGATCGCCAACGTTTACGCCACCGCGGACGCGGGCTGAACGCGTTGGTATGACCTATGCCTTAGTCATCTGGCAATACGTACTGATTATTGAAAGGCTCTGTGGTATGACGCATAAAATATCTTTTTTTTATGTAAAATGCCCTACAAAATACCGAAGGTGATAGATTCGGGAACAACCAGGAACTACTCGAAGAAATCCGGGTCGTCCAAAAGCGAGATGGGTCGACGACATAGTCACAGGCACACCTGGATGGTACAAGAATATTTGCAACCACAAACCTTTAAATATAGTCTTTGTTTGCAACCCATTAATACTATTTAACAGAAAATAATGGCAGATTTAGTAGGTAGGAAACTATTGAGCCCACTCCAGAGTGCCACCACTGTGAGTGCCATTAAGCCATAAGGTGTGTGTGATCTTCGAGCGGAGGTCCCTAGGGGCGGGCCTCACGTCTCGAAGAGTTCCCCTCTTCAAGGGATCCGTCGTCGTACAAGTGTTCTGAACGGCGGCGGATGTGGGCCATGGGGCCAAGGGCCATAAAGCCATAAGGTGTGAGTGAGAATGATAAGTGGTTGGAGGTATGGGGCGAAAGAAGTGCAAAAACTGCCGCCCAGTGAAGGGCGCACTGCACAGCCGCGGTCACCACGCCGTGCCTGTGCGGCCTGTAGCCCTTCCAGAGGGGGGTGCACTGCGCAGCCTTGGTCACCACGCCATGCCTGTGCAGCCTGTAGCCCTTCCATGATTGATTGAGATGGCGGCTAAGGCCGCCCAGAATGAGAGGGATTACTAATATCGCCAGTCGGATCGCGTAAGGATTTCGTTCCCGTGGTCTGGCAAACATGGCGCGAGAGGAACACTGGAGTATTTTAAGTCAGGTATTCTGCCCTTTTCAGGGCGGTGAGTCCGACATAATTCCGGTCCTCCCCGGACCGGTTTATTCGTTAGAATTTTAGACTCTGAAGACAAAAAAAAAGTTAGGAAACTTTACCGGTTACTTTACCTTCCGTCCTATTAGCTCCGGCAAGTCGCACCGTATAGATAGATTATACTGGACATTGAAAGAACATGGAATGATGTAACAATGGAATTGCATGGCGGATTGAATTGCATTTCAGTTGGTGTCATACTCGTAAAATCTATACTTTAATAAAACTGTCAACTATATCATTATTTTTCATTTTTGTGAGCCTCAAAAGCCTAATACAGGCGTCTTTGAAAAATCATCACGCTGATAGTACTTACCTGACGGATTTTAATGTAGGTAATTTGGTATAGCGATACCATTTACTAGGAATATTATTATATTAGAATATTTATTATCCGGAAAAACTAAAGGGTTCCTGTAGGTTCCTGTGGGTTCCTGTGGTGGTGTTGTCTGTAATAATCTGCGGAACTACCGATCAGATTCCAAAAAAATATTTCACTTACAGCATAGCTTCACGGTGAGGATGAGGAGGAGTAGGTAACTAGGCTACTAACTGCGTAAAATTCCACTTAGGAGAAATCTTTTTCACTTGAATTCATCAGTATCTTTTATTATCGAGTTTATCAATAACTAGTTTAACTAGACGTGACCTTACCTCGTAACCCGGACTCCGCATTCGAGGAATAGCCACGGGTAATTCGTTTATTCTGGTTATCCCTGAATTATCTACAGTTTCCGACTGTTGCTGTGGCACGTCATGGACGTTCGGCTACATCCAGCTATAAGCGCAGATTTGTAATTTTTTGGGCTATAATATAATTCTTCATTCAAATCAAAGTATTGTATTTTCCGAAATAAAGTTGTTTATTGTCTTCAAAAGAATCAAGGAAAGAAAGAAAAAAAAAACAAAAGAAAGAAAAAAAAAAGAAGGAAAGAAAAAAGAAAAAAAAAAGAAAAAGAAAAAAAAAAAAAAGAAAGAACTCGAAAGAATTAGGTTTCAAGAATAATCTATTATTTATGCAAAATTAAATGATAATGAACCATACAATTAAAATCAGGTAAAATTCCCCTCCGCTTTCCTCTTGCCATAATACCATTCGAAGGAATAACGAAACACGCGATTTATTTATTTGAACGAGCGAAGCGAGTTCTCGGAGTTAACTTGGAAGAGTCAGCGTTTGTATGTATGTATGTATGTTTGTCCGAGCATAACTTATGAATCGTTAATCTGATCTTTATGAAATTTGATTGGGTGGGTAGATAGTGTTGGTACAATTTGTTGGTAAGGTTATGAGTTATATCGGTCGGGTGGTTGTTGAGATATTGGGGTCCAAGAGGGGGTAAAAAAAAAGGAGAGAATATCATATCAACTGGGGTGTCAAATGAAAGCCCGTCGCTTGGACATTTCAAAACTATTTTTTAGAATTTTTGAACTTACTAAGTTTTTGCGATATTAGGGTAAATCGAAAATGTAAAAAATCAAAACCTCTAGGGTACTTCCTCTAATCCTACAACGCTGAAATTTGGTATGTTTGTAGCTTTTACGACAAAAATACTAGGAAAAGTAAAAAAAAAAAAAAAAAATTTGAACTTGAACAAAACAAAACCAATATAAGTTGACCTCCCGTTTTTAGGAATTTGAACCACGTTGCACTGAAAAAGTATAGTTGTTGAATTTACTAAATTCGCATGGTTTGAGCTTACAAGCAGTAAAATCAACCAAATTCTTCGTTGTTTTTACAAAAGCCAATTGTCAGTTTTACAAAACCAGTAAAGGTTGACATTTGCCATTTCATGTTTAGTAGAATTTACAAAATCAATGTATTAGTTACACTAAAGTATGGTCTGTAAGCAAGAAACGTAAGGTGACACATGCATTGCTACTAAAGTTATTTGTATAATCAAAAATCCTCTATGTTAGTTTTACTGAACCTAATTTCACATCAACGTTTAGCATATTCTACAGTAATAATTTGTTGAATTTGCACACAAATGTTGATAAAATCAACAAAGAGCTTTCGTAGAACCAACATTTTAATTTTTATTATAGTTCCCAAGAGAACCGTCTGATGGCGCATGCATCGCTACTACAGTTATTTGTAAAATTAACAATTCCAATGGTTTGTTTCACTAAATACTATTGAACATCCATGATTTAGTATTTTCAACAATAACACATTGTAGAAATAACACAATTATGTAGATTAAATTAACAAAGTGCTTTCGTAGAAACAACGTTCTAGTTTTGTCAGATAGTTCCCGTGAAAGCCGTCAGATGGCGCATGCATCGTTACCAAAGGTATTTGTAAAATGGACAATCCCAATTGTTGGTTTTACTAAATACTAATCAACATCCATGATTTAGTATATTCTATAATAACACATTGTAGAATTAACACAATTATGTAGATTAAATCAACAAAGCGCTTTCGTAGAAACAACGTTCTAGTTTTGTCAGATAGTTCCCGTGAGAGCCGTCAGATGGCGCATGCATCGTTACCAAAGGTATTTGTAAAATGGACAATCCCAATTGTTGGTTTTACTAAATACTAATCAACATCCATGATTTAGTATATTCTATAATAACACATTGTAGAATTAACACAATTATGTAGATTAAATCAACAAAGCGCTTTCGTAGAAACAACGTTCTAGTTTTGTCAGATAGTTCCCGTGAGAGCCGTCAGATGGCGCATGCATCGTTACCAAAGGTATTTGTAAAATGGACAATCCCAATTGTTGGTTTTACTAAATACTAATCAACATCCATGATTTAGTATATTCAACAATAACACATTGTAGAATTAACACAATTATGTAGATTAAATCAACAAAGCGCTTTAGTAGAAACAACGTTCTAGTTTTGTAAGATAGTTCCCGTGAGAGCCGTCTGATGGCGCATGCATCGCTACTACAGTTATTTGTAAATTAACAATTCCAATTGTTCGTTTTACTAAAGAAATTCAAAAATAATTCATTCTCAAAAAGACAATTATGCCACTTATATGAGACATAGCGGCAGCAAGTAAAATATTTCGAATTTCGTGCCGCTTGAGTGAGGTAGGGTCGGTTCGCTAGTTTACGGCCTCTTAGTGGACTTGGCAACTTTAAACGGTCAGAAAAAAATAATGTTATTGTTGATAATCTGTACTGATAATGTATTTTGATAGATAAAATATTGTAGTTTCTGATTTTAAAACTGTTTGACGCGAAATGATCTTAGTTTTTTTTATAATAAATTTTAATCCCAAAAATGACCAAAACGCTAGTTTTCGGCCACAAATTTCAGTATTCGGCCACATGGTATTTAGTTTACTTATAATGGATAAAAAAGTAAGACGAAGCTATTATAGTTACATTAAAAACTCGTTTTTTCGTAAAAATGTTTTTAGGCCTCACCAGAAAAACTATAAAAATAAACAAAATCAAAGTTTGACTTCGTTTTTTTTTATAATTTAATTTGAAATGTCCTGTTAGGTAGAAGTTTAGGTACTCACTTCTCTGTCTTATAATTTTGAAGTCTTTAAATTTAAATCCTTTTATTACTTATACATTTTTCTTTTTAATTCTTTTTTTCTTTACTGTTGAAATAGTAATTACAGTTTTTTTAATTGTTAACAACCACAAGTCTTGCATCATCAACTATGGTTTTAACAATAATTATCATGTATTATATTTTCTCGATCAGTGTATGCAATTTAATGAATTATATAGTAATCACAGCCTTTAATTCAAATAACTAATGACATTTCAAGTTGATCAAATTGATTACTTAACAGTCTTTTACGTTTATGGTTATCATCAAAATATCATCTTATTTTTTTTTCTTACTCTTATATATGAAATCATATTAATTATAAGTAGCAGTCACTAATTTCGGATAGTTACAAGCATTTTAAACATTAAAAACACATTAATAATTTGACGTTTTCACTATATTTTTTTTAAAGATGGCCGTTATTTAACATTAACATGAAGCTTTAACAATTAGGTACCTACATTCAATCTTTTTAACCACCTTAATTGAAAATATAATCACTAAAAACTAAGACAAATGAATTAATTAGGAATCAATATTGCATGCATTGCATTAGAAAGGCTTATCTTGTAGGGTTAGTTGTTTGAGTCCTAAAAAATTTGTAAATTTAAATGATACTATTTAGTGCAGAAATCACATCTTGTATTCCTTTCTGCATTTTCTTCTGTGTGGTTTATTAAAATATCATCACACCGGTACTTTATTCTTTCGTTTTCTTTGTTGACTTTTTACTTTTGTCACCTTTCATGTTGAAACTTCTGCTTTCTTCAACTGCTTATCTGATCTCTTTCCAATCTCTTCAATTTTGACTTCCTTGTCTTTGTTTACGCACTATCTATCCTTTATGTTGTCTTTATGTGTCCTTTATGTTGTATATCTGTCCTTTATGTCTATCCTTTATGTTGTCTTTTTTTTTATCTTTAGGCTTTTTGGCATGTTTCAAGACGAAATTGCTGCTGGCGTACGTATATTAATAGTTTTCCTTCAGGGATCCGGTATAAATAAGTATTTATTAAAAGCCTCTCTATATTCCATAATTGATTCTGGCATTTTGCTTGTTATTTAATAAGGTGTGTTATAGTTTGTGCCAGAGTCAGCGTATTGCTCCGAGTTACTATAGCGTCACTGTGTATGCAGGAATGCGGCTACTAGTAACTCTTTGTTTGAATTTGATGGTGAAATTATGTTGTCTTTATAAGTCGGGATTTCATGAAATTTGAAAGGTTCTTCTATTATGGATAGATTTGGTGGTAGAAAATCAGCAAACTTAATCGGCTAGTCTTGATTTGTTTGACTTTGTGTAATGCTAATGCATAGTGTCAAAGTTTTAAGTTTTTGGGATATTCCGCTCAATTTATTTCATTTCCGCTCAGATTCTTCTCAATTTCTGGTTGTTTTTTCATCCTCAACTAATAGAGATGTCAACAAATTAATTTTGTAGTTTTTCCTGTCTTACGAACATGTTTCTTACAGAACATCGTCATTTTGGATTTCAGAAGTCCTTTTCTCGAGTTTTTTTCATCTTCTTTAGAATCACAGACATGTTTATGTTTTTTATAGCCAGAGTTGGTTTTAAATGTTAAAAAACTTTCTTTTGTGAAACGAAATCTACGCTCGTTATTTCGGGTTTTTCTCAGTTTAATTTAAACTGAGAAAACTAGTAATTCTTTGTTTGAATTTGATGGTGATATTATGCTGTCTTTATAAGTCGGGATTTCATGAAATTTGAAAGGTTCTTCTATTATGGATAGATTTGGTGGTAGAAAATCAGCAAACTTAATCGGCTAGTCTTGATTTGTTTGACTTTGTGTAATGCTAATGCATAGTGTCAAAGTTTTAAGGATGTTGGGATATTCCGCTCAATTTATTTCATTTCCGCTCAGATTCTTCTCAATTTCTGGTTGTTTTTTCATCCTCAACTAATAGAGATGTCAACAAATTAATTTTGGAGTTCTTTCTGTCTTTCGAACATGTTTCTTACAGAACATCGTCATTTTGGATTTCAGAAGTCCTTTTATCGAGTTTTTTTCATCTTCTTTAGAATCACAGACATGTTTATATTTTTCATAGCCAGAGTTGGTTTTAAATGTTAAAAAACTTTCTTTTGTGAAACGAAATCTACGTTCGTTATTTCGGGTTTTTCTCAGTTTAAATTCCCCGGTGTGTTTTGGAGACATTTAGTATAATCCACTGCATATTATGAATTTAATTTGATTAATGTGTTGCGGTATAAGTGTTTTATTGTATCCCGGAACAGTGCACAAAAATTTGTCTTTGCGATAGATCTATGTATTTATGTAGGTACTGGCTTTGTTAAAAACTATATTTGATAATTTAATATTATAAGTATTATAAAAAAAAATATTAATATAGAAATTATACTAAGAAAATCAATCTAGAACACTTATTTTGAAATTTATGCCTATTTTTCTTAAAATTGTGGCCGAAAACTGAATGACGCTATTCAGTTTCCGGCCACAACTTTTCCATACAAATTCAGGTAGGCCGAAAACTGAGTTACAATTTTATTTCTGTTTTAGTTTCCGGCCATCAATAAAATGGCCAACTTTGATTCATCGCTATTTATTCATAATGATGTACTTTGGTGGCCGAAAACTAATAAGCTAAGCCATCGCATGGCTCATAATCGGAAACAGAAGAGAATTTCAATATATGCGTAGCCAAATAAAAGAAAGAGACAATTGTATTATAGGCTGTGTTATGCTAGTTTTCGGCCACTAGGCCGAGAACTAAACATTTTGGAAATTTTCGATGCTACTTTCCGGCCACCTTAATTATCGTAGTTTTAAATCAAATATTGCAATAAACATAGTGGTAATGTGTTAATAAGTCATTTCTACAGTCAATTAAATGCACATCAACATCATTTACTTACAAAAACATTAAAAAAATACCTTGGAGTGACACGCGTGTCACTAATTTTTTCGTACAATTACGCATGCGGTGGCAGCTTCGATACTGGCGTCAAACTGATAAATTCACTAAAAATTACTAGTGAAGGTTATTTAGCCGAAAAAAAAACCAGATGTCATGCAACTATTTCTACATTAATTGATCATACTTTCGCACAAAAAAATTGCTAGGAATCGCTATTATCTCCATTTTACTATAGAGCCTTCGCCAAAAGGCCGAAAACTAAAGGCGGCCGGCTAACTAGCGAACTGACCCTACCTACCTAGCGGGCATACATTGAGCCATCTCATAATATCGCTTGTTTAGAAATTAAATACATAATAAGACATACGACTTACATAATAAGCAATAAATAAATGAATATGAATATGAATATAAATACATTTGCTTATGTAATGTATATAGGTACATTTACAATGTGCTCATCAAGACTTTCTTTTGACACCAAACATGATAATGATTATATCAAAATAAATTGAGTGGTGCCTTATGCCCAAATTAGGCATCTATGGTCGGTTAGTTAGTCTGATAGATGTCTAAAAGATGAACCTAACTGCAGTACCTATACCCACGAGTTTTTAGCTATTTTGGCTACCTATGGTACCTACCTATACATTAAAAAAACAACTTCAATGTTATGGGATTCATCAAAAAGCGCAATTTGCACGCGGGATAAAAAAACTTCCTCCTTTTTTTTGAAGTCAGTTAAAAATCATTTATAGCCAGAGTTCATCTCACAATGATTCCAATTAGCCCAAACACGGGTAGGATACGGAGTTCCGGCTCCTATCGGTTTCATCATCTCTGTGGTCCACTTCAGCCAAAGATATTTTCTGCAACATTTGTTGAGTTCCCTCGATTTCTCCAGGATCACATCATCAGATCCTGACCTGATGCGCATTGGCACCAATTGGAAGTATACCATTTTAAACTAAAAATTAATTTTCCAAATCGGTCCAGGCGTCTATGAGTAATCGTAAGTAACATAACATATACCTACGTATTCAGACGAATTGAGAACCTCCTTTCATTAGGTCTTTTATAAAAAGCCGAAAGAAACAGGGTCGCTGAAGATATTTTAGTTTTGCCTCGAATTACCAGTTATCGACATACCTATATGTACCTAGTTACTTATCTGCCAAGGTAAGTACTAAAATGTAGAAGTTCAAGAGTAGGTACGTATGTAAGAGTAAAAAGTAGAATTTTAGGTGATTTTTAAGGTAAGTACTTGTGTATAAATATAAATTATGGCATGATACTCTGTGTTAACCTTTTAGATAGACATGGACAACGATTCGTGTTCAATTTCGTGATATTTTGGAGTGATAACCTAGTTTGTTTACACAAATTCGGTGCATTTTCACGCTCTTACGTTACTTTTATGTGACTGAAGACGTAAACGTAACGTATAAGCTATTGTAAGGCTTGGTGCATATCAGCTAGCGGCTACTGGCTGGTGATGAAAAAATCAGGAAATAATTGTAAATGTTTTCTGCTAAAGTTAGAAACGAGGTATGAGCCTTTGCACTGAGATGTTTTTGCTAAAGCAAACCTCTGCTCTGTCGCACCAGAGTGGCCGAGAAACCGGCTTATACGCAAGAGGTGCGGGTTCGGTTCCCACCGCGGGACAAATATTTGCATATTCAGCAAATATTCTGGATCTTTGTGTTGTGATCTTGTAGTTGTAGGTACCAATAGTAGGTAATTGGTCATGACATAAGTAATAATATGAATCTTTGTGTTGTGGTCTTGTAGGTACTAATAGTAGGGAATTGAGGTTGGATTTAGAATCGTTTGGCAGGAGGAGGAGGGTGGGGGGTTGGGGGAGGAAGGGGAGGGGTAAGTTCCAAGGTAGTGAACCACTTACACTCTGAGAAATATGTTCAAGGTAGCATTCACAGTCCTATCAGTAACATTCCCGGAGATAGGATTGCGACAGTACTACCACCATACCTACCTATCTATTTCCGCCGCAAAGCAATAAATGCCGCATAGGGTGCGTCCTGGACGTGACCTATGAGGTAATACATTGAGGTAGAGGTTTAACATCTGCTTGTCCCGTCATAAACGCAGTCTAGTCTACTAAAGTGGTATTTGTTTTTACAATCAAATCAACACTTCTGTTTAGTGTAGTAACATTTTTTGTTTAGTGAGTGAACGAATGGATCTGTCTGTCTTGCCGACACCGCAAGACACTGCCCACAACACCTAGGGCTGTCACAGTTTTTTGCCCGACTACTTTGTAGTAAGGCATAGCGAAGCGTTTTTATATACACCTTAAGGGCGTGACTTACGAGACTACGTGGAGTCGGGGTGCTCCGAGTCGGTTCTGCTGCACTTTTCAGACCTAACCTACTCATGTCGGAGTGCTTTGTCGGGATTCTGTGACTAGTGTGACTTATTTTGAAACTAGCATAGGTAATTCATTGTGTCTCATTTAAAACACTTGAAAAAAAAACAAGAATGTTAAAATTTTCCATTTTATTTGTCACTGTCATTGTCAAAACCCGAAAATCAATGGTTCGAACGTTCCAACCTGCCATTCTAATGTACAAAATAAACTAGAAAACAGGCGTCCAAACAGTGAATTTATGAAATTTACAACATTTAATACTAGATAGATAGATAGAAAATTCTTTATTGCACAACTTAAAAAGTATTGTACATAGGCGAACTTAATGCTAGATAGCATTCTACGTAATACTACAATACTACGTAATACTACATTTAAACTATTAGTTACCCCGGTACACCTTTTCATATATTAGCTTCTGTTAAGTAAATCAAAGTAATGAAAATATGAACCTCCTAGCTCATGGTCCATTTTGAAACTTGAGCCAGCTGATTCCTGGCAACCCTAACTCCACCGCCGCGCGAGCGACGGCCGTTCGGCGTCCGGCATTCACTCACTCTGACCTGACTTGTTCGTTCACGTTCATTAATTTCATTTTTTATAACTGACCAGTGACCCGTCGCGCGCATCGCTCTTCGCTCGTGCTTTGTGTAGCTGCGTGCGCCTGCGTTGCGTACATTTGGGATTTTTAAAAAACTACTAAGTACTTACGTAATGGGTTCACAAGTAGATGACGACGTGCTACTTGATCAAAATTTCGTATCAGAACTGCTGGAATCGTGGGGAGTGTCAAAAGATACACAGGCTGTGTTCAGAGGTGAGTACCTACGTACCTATCTATCGTTAACTTGAACTTCCCGAACTTGGGCTCCCGTCAGTAACGGATCTAAAACGAATTGGTTTGCATTGCACACATACAGCGCGGGAAGGGCAAGGCAACTTGATATTGTCGCAGTACCTAACTGTTTCCGCCATTTTTCGTTGCGCCGATTTCACAGCGCACGGAGGTAGCAACAGGCAGACGGGGTGATTTTGCTGCTCGCCCACAGATATGGATATAGGTACCTACATAGGTAACGCAAATGCATGTACTTCACGTGTCCGAACTCCGAATATATGTGTGCTCGACACTACCCCTCCTTGCCCGTCGTCTGCGGGAGCCCTAACATTATCCGTGGCGGGATAAAGTCCATAGCACTGCTGGACATCAGGACAATGGCGTGGCAGGGCGTATTGGTGATAAATAGGCACCTGCACGGGTAGACGCTTCTGCCCATCCCTGGTGTAATCTCAACCCTCGGGAGGAAAACAAAGTGGCCTAATCTTTGCTGAGATCATATGAACTGTTTGTTTAATACCTACCTACCTATGTGAAAATCACCCATAAACGTTCCGCAGATGACTGATTTTTTGTCCGTCATCATCCAAGCAGTGCGGTGGCGTGTCCTGCCTAAGAAAAACCCTGGTTGGGGTGTGGAAAAAAGACTTGTAAAAATTTCACTTCAACCGCGCCCTCTTATCTACACCACAGCGGTATTGGTACTCGTACGATGATATGTTAGTATGTATGTATGCCATAAAAAAAACATATCTTTTCTTTTGTAGAACATGATTTGGACATATACTGTATCGAAAATATTACCGAGTCTGACATTAATGAACTCATTCCAAAACAATGTTTCAAGGACCGAATAAAATTTAAGACTGGGGTAGCTCGGTTTAAAAATGAAAATAAAACATTGGTTAGTATACATATTTCATACCTATTATAACTCACAGATATTCCCGCCTCCCACCAAGGTGTATCTAACAAAAGTACATTTATTTTGCAGAGCACATGTTCAATGGACACTGAATCTTTAGGATCTAATGAAAGTTTTAAATCGGACTCTTCGTGTGCAAGCAGCCGCACGGACGTTCCGTATCAGGAGGTAAGTTTCTTTAACTTTTAGTTATTATGATTATGCCCCTCTTTCGATGTACCAAAGACATTATAAAGGTTGCAGGAAGGAGGTCGATGAAGGTGGCTCTAGATCGTCTGTTATGGAATTCTATGGCGGAGGCCTATGTCCAGCAGTGGACTTCTGTAAGCTGATGATGATGATTATGGTAGTCAATTCCTGGTATCCTTACTGGACCTACTATATATCTACCAATAAGGGTCAGGCGATGGATGGAGGAGGCCTTTACCCGAAGATGGGTACCCGAATCAAGTTAATGTCCTTCTTCATAAAAAATTACATTAAGTGAAAGAAAGTGCACAAAAATACCTAGTTATGAACCTAAAACTGAACCTTTTGTATGACAGGCGGCTAGGAACAGAACCTTGCATATCCACTTTTATTTTTAATTTTGTAGTGTAGTAAGTATTTGTTTCTAGCCTTGTCAGATATAATGGAAAATGTTATAAAAGATGTTTTTTCCTTCAGCTGCATGTAGATTTACAAACAATTTTAAAGACAACAAACGTTGGGCAAATTTGTCTCTAGTCAATACACAAGAAGCTTGACACTACGATGAGAAATAATTTATCCAAAACTATTGTTGACTATTTTATAAAGGAACGTGGTTCCATGGTTGCACAGGACTATGATGACATATCCAATCAGATTGTTAAACTTTTTCCATCAGAAAACAAGGTTATTAAAAAAATATTAAACCTACTGTAGGACCGAGTAGTATATTTTAGTAGATACATTAGTTTAGTGTAGTTTTAAGTAAAAAAATTGCACAAAAATAGCATATAGAATTTGATAGCACATTTATCCGGCAATGCTATAAAATCGTGGCATTGAAAAGAATGGACAAGGTAAAAAAAAAGAAAAAAATGTCCAATAACAACGTACAATATATACGTAATTTATAGTTAGGTACCTAATAAATTATTAGTCAATTTTTTTATCAAAAAATTACATTAAATGCCAGTAGAAGTAGGTACTTGGTAGTTGTACATAGATTGGTAATTTAATGTAGTGATTTGCTTTATGATTAAACATGTAGGTGTACCTAAGTATTAATTTGCTTTCAGGAGATATATTATATTCCAAGCAGAAAATATGGAAGAAAATCATATATACCTGCGAGAGGCAAACTGGTAGACCGGTACCACAATCAACGACGCCTATTGCGAAAATCCGGCCTCATTGAGAAAAAGAACATCGCTCAAAAGAGCCCCTTGCTCAGGAACATTGTTGAAGGTATGAACAGTAGGTATTATTGCCGTAGTTATTGCTCAGTACCTAGGTCCTACTTCAGTTTGATTTTATTTCAGAACCCCAGACTGAATCAAAGAACGAGGAAGAAGAATCTATAAAATTATTCCTCAAATTTAATAGAGAACCTTGGCCAGAAATAACGGAAAAGTGGAAGTTGACACAAAGATTACGAGGCCAGGATTTGTCTGCAAAAGACAAATCTATCCAGGACATAATTAGCGAGTGGCCTTCACTCAAGGCAAGCTTAGGCTACAAGTTGGTAAGTATTCATTGATCTACTGACAGCTCCCCAGGGTTTCGCCCACAAGTCTCGATCCCGTGGGAATATAAACATAAATATTAGCTTGTGTTATTCCAGGGGTCCAGCTATCTAAATACCAAACGTCGTAATTGGTTCAGTAATTTTTGCATTGAAAAGGTTACAAACGTACATTAAATAAATAAATAATGTGGACAGTTCACACAACATTATCTTAGCCCCAAGCTAAGCAGAGATTGTGTTATGGGTACTAGATAACTGCCATGACCGTTCGTCATGGCACTCTTTGAGGGAAGTCTTTGTCCAGTGACTTGGCTGATGAATTTTATTTGATTTTACATTATGTTTTATTTGACCTGTTTAAAAGTATTAATTTATTTTTAGATTGAATCAGATTTTGATGTTATGCATCCAAACTGTGAACTGAAATTGTTTCAAAAATGGCCACTTTTTATGGAAAAATGTATGCCAGTTATTCGAAACATTAAGTCCTGTGAAGATACATTGAAACTTCTAGATGACAATCCCGTAGAAGGTAAGAAGAAAGATTAATAAATAAATAAATAAATAAATATGCTGGACAGTTCACACAACATTATCTAGCCCCAAGCTAAGCAGAGCTTGTGTTATGGGTACTAGATAACTGATATACTTAATACAATACATTAAATAGATAGATATTTTTTATTATACATAGAAAATACCCAGAACACCCTGAACAAATATCTGCGATCGCACAAATATTTGTTCCGAGGCGGGAATCGAACCCGCAACCTCCTACGTCGCAGGCAAACCTTCGCCCGCCGCGCCACAGAGGTCGTCAAGATTGCGCACCAGATGATATTATGATTGTGAGACCATAGAAATAGGAATCATATTATAAACTAATTTTAACTTCGTCCATGTTGAATTTTTCAATTTTGAGTGTATTCGTGAGGTCTCAATTTGTTCCTGTTGAAACTGTAGTTTTTTAATACAGTAATGTCTTTTTTAGATGTCAGGGATTATGTCTACCTAAAACTAATGAGTGCAAAGATGCCTCCCACGATTAAAGTGCCTGTGAAAGGTGAAGGAAAGAAGAAAACCTTTTATAAACCGAGCATAGCTGAATCTGAGAAGGCTTTCATTTTGCATGTGACGGTATGTATCAAGTAATAATAGTAATTTCTTTATTATATAACAGCACACACAGTAACTTCCCCCCCCCCTCCACACATGCCTTCCATCCATCAAACATTCCAGCTTATTAAATAAAACATATATAACTTTAAAAAAAAGGTTTTTCTCGAAATTTAGGGGGTTCCGCAACTCCACCTTCACAGGGGGTGTTCTACTAATACCTCCCTACCCATCCCACTTACTCCCCTTCCCATAAACGGCGGTCGGTAAACTAAAACTTCCTCAATTCCTGCAGTGGGGAAAATGTTAGATGATCTGAGTAGTAGTAGAGCTTTTTTGTGAAAGAGTTCGTCCGGGGAAGTACTACCACCATACCTATTTCTGCCGCAAAGCAGTAGTGCTCGCATTGCTGTGTTCCGGTTTGAAGGGTAAGGGTGCCGGTGAAATTACAGGCACATGAGACTTTTCATCTTTATGTCTCAGGGTGGCGGGCGCAGTGCAATGCCACATAGGGCGCGTCCTAGGTGGACGTGACCTATGAGGTAATGCACTGTTCATTGGTAGAGGTTACCGCTTAACATCAGGTGGGCCATCTGCTTGCTCCGTCATTCCAGTAGTATAAAAAAAAAAAAAAAAAAAAACTGCAAATATTTGTTCCACCTTTTAACAAAAAACTTATTCTGTTACAGAACCAGAGTGAAATCCTAACGAAAACCAGGCTACGTCAAGAGGAGCACCTGGGCAAAGGACTTACGTGCCAACCGTTGATAGTAGTGGTAGGGCCATCTGTCAAGGAAATTACGGACTTTTACGTACTTTTTGAAACTGTGTTGTACAAAATTGACACACTACTTAAAGCGGTAGATGTGTGTTTCAAGATAATCCACGTATTCAATGTCGAGTACCCGATCGAGGCAATTAACGTTTGGACATTTATCCAAAAACATTTCTACGAAATTGACTGCAAAACCGATCGAAAAATTTCAAGCGTAGCTTGTTTTATCTCCGACCTCTCATAAACAAACTAATTAACAAAATGTTTATTTGCTTTGAATGTTCTTGTGTTATAAACGATTACAAAGCACTTTTTGTGCACTTTAAATTTAGCCATAACTTGGGACCTAAATCTATTTATCACTGTAGACAGCTAAACTGTGTCAGAACATTTTCGAATATACGTTCGTTTCGTCGTCACCTCGTTACCACTCATATTCCATTACTGAATATACCTTCTGAAGTTTTTCCATCAAACTCTCAAGATAATCATATGAATAATATTGAGGAATCATGTAGAGATTTAAACTTAAGTGCTAATGATGGAGAAATTCCTTTTATTGAAAATAGCATCGATTTTGAAGACAATAATGTAGCTGAAAAGGCGAAAATATTTAAAAATTCTTCATCTGCTTTCGTATTATCGTTGTATAGTAATCCCACAATAAATCGTAAATGTGCACAAGAAGTAATTAATCAAGTTTCGGAGCAAATTACTGGAGTTATCGGTAGCATGTTAACCGATTTATTGCCAAATGCTTCCGAAGTTAATGTCAATAAATTAAATACCGTTATTCAAACAATATCACAACCATTTGATAATTTGACGACAGAGTGTCAAGTTATAAGTCATTTTTCTAAACTTGACATCTATATACCTCCCAAAAAGTTTCTTATTGCTGAATCTACAACTATAAATACAGGGAATCGTTCAATAGCGCTTAGACCAAAATCTGAGTATGGAGCTATAGTACCATTGAGAATAACATTTAAGAAAATTTTTGAGTTGCCGGGTTTTATTAAGCCTGTTCTAGAAAAACATATTGCTGAACCTAGTTCAATATCAAATTATACCCAAGGCATAGTTTGGAAACAAAAAATATCTGGAAAAGAGAATGATATTTGCGTACCGTACTTCATATACACTGACGAATTCGAATGTAATAATCCTCTGGGTAGTCATGCTGGTGTGCATTCAATTGCAGGCACATATTACCAGTTTCCAACTTTGGGAAGCGAACACTTGTCACTGTTAGAAAATATATTTGTTGCCATGTTGCATAAGTCATCCAGTATTAAAGTTCACGGAAATGCCGCAACATTTCACGAACTTATTAAGGAAATAAAATATTTAGAAGAAAGTGGTATAAAAATTGAAACATCAGAAGGTATATTCAGAATACATTTTATACTTGCAATGATCATTGGTGATAATTTGGGACTGAATACTGTTTTAGGTTTTGCAAAATCGTTTTCTAGCAACTATTACTGTCGAATATGTAAAGGTAGTAAAACTATATTGAGAAAACAATGTAATCAAGATGACAGTTTGCTAAGAAATAAAGACAATTATGCCCGTGATGTCGAAGTTAATAATGTAGCAATGACAGGAATAAATGAGTCTTGTGTGTTTAATAACATTAGTACGTTTCACGTAGTGGACAATTTGTGTGTCGATATTATGCATGATATTTTCGAAGGAGTCTGTCATTATGACCTTGCTCATATTATTTTGTATTACACGGAGACTATTCAATTGTTTAATTTAAAAACTTTAAATGACCGATTACAACTCTTTGACTATAAGGGAAATGAGTTAAATGACAGATCTACAACGATTAAACATGAACATTTGATAAAAAGTAAATTTAATATGTCCGCTTCCGAAATGATGTTATTTGTACACATGTTTCCTTTATTGTTAGGGGACTTAATCCCTGTGAATGATAAAGTGTGGGTTTTATTTCTCACACTACTAAAAATAATTGATATTATTTTCTGCAGAGATATAGACTATAGTTCAATTGTGTTACTTGAATCCTTAATAAGCGAACATCACGAAAATTACATAAAATTATTCCGTGACACTTTAAAGCCAAAACACCATTTTATGGTTCATTACCCTCATATCATAAAACAAGTTGGTCCTTTAAGATTCATTTGGTGTATGCGATTTGAAGCTAAACATAAACAATTAAAGAAAACAGCTTCAATTATAACCTCTAGAAAAAACTTGCCGTTAACTTTATTAGTAAAGGAACAGTTGTCATTCGCACATAGGCTTTTTACAATGAAAGGATGTCAATCTAGGATAGAACTAGGCTCACGGGGTTATTTCGATCCTTCTTGCTTTGGAAAAACTTTCAATGACATTATTCCTACAGATGTCAATTTAACAAATAATTTAAATTCAGTACATTTCAACGGAGTAAAATATACCCCTGGTATGATTTTAATACTCTCTAATGAAAACTGTTATCAGTTTTTTATTATCAAATTTATTTTTGTATCGACTTTAGAAACAAGCATTTATATTATATCCAAAGAAATTGATTGTATTGGATTTAATGAACATTTGCAAGCATATCAGCTTAATTTTGATGATTCAGGTGTATGGAAATTAATACAACCAGAAAACCTTATCATTGCTCCAACATTTTCTCATATAATGTGTAATGGAGATTCTTACTGTAGGATTAAGTACATTTAGTAAATAATAAATATTAAGTACCCATTTTAAATAAAATTTCGCTATTTACACATTTGTTTTTATTGAATCCTTATCCAATGATTTGTAACATTTATTCATGTTGTTAATAATTCATCTATGACATCTAAATAATTTACATGTATTTGATTTGTCGTTTGCTTGTGTATATTTTAAGGGTCCTATTTTGCATTTTCCTCAGGGTTTTTCTGTTTTTCATTCAATTATTTAACTATGATTTGGCCATTTGCTTTCGTGTATTTTACAAAGTCTACTTTGGTGTGTTTCTTTTAAACGTATTTAGTGTGCTTTACCCTGTAACTTTTTACTGTTTTTCAAAATGTTTTGTTACATTTACTTATTTGGTTGTCTGCTGTATAATGTAAGTAGGTACTCTACGAATACTACCTGTTTTCAAGATATAGATACCATCATGTTTTAGTTGTCTGTAACCTCTTTACCTACTCAAGAAACAAAACTGTCTTACTGTGTTGTATGATTGTAATATATATATAATAACTACCAAAATACAACTCAATACGACATTTTATTTCACTAAAAGAGGTAATCAGGGAACTAAAATACGTAGGTATGTAACAATCGAATATTCGTGGAATACCTACCTACCTATGCGAAAGTGAATAAGTACATGTTACTATGCAGTTTTGTAAACGGTAGGATAAATTATAGGGTAAAATATTCGCAACTTGTTTAATAGAATATACCAAAGTAATACTTGTAAAATAATCAAAAGTTACAAAACTAATTTTGATAAAATAACAATACTAATACGGGTTAAATATACTAAACTCGTTGAGTAGAATATACAAAAGGGACTCTTAAAATATACGAAACATTATGAGTAAATGCTACAAAACTAATTTAGTATTACGTACAAAATAAATAGGGTACATTATACAAAACAGATTCGGTAAGAAATATTAAACTTGTTTCGTAAATATTGCGAAACAGTTCTAGTAAATGCTACAACATTAGTATAGTATTATGTACAAAATAAATAGGGTACAGTATACAAAACAGATTCAGTAAGAAATATTAAACTTGTTTCGTGAATATTGCGAAACAGTTCTAGTAAATGCTACAACATTAGTATAGTAATAATTACAAATTAAATAGGGTACAATATACAAAACTGTTTGAGTAAGACATACGAAACAGATTTAGTAACTGCTACAAAATCGGTATATTATAATTTACAAAATAAAATGGTAAAATACACAAAATTTATTCAGTAAGGAATATTAAACATGATTCTTAAATATTACACAACTAGTGTCGTATATTCCATTAAACTTTAGGGTTAAAGATACGTAACCAAACAAGTAAATATTACTGAACTAGTATGGTATAATCGAAAATTATACGAAACCTAACGAATAAATATTACTAAACTAGTATAGTAATATTTGGAGAAAATACTAAACCTAATTAGTTTAAGTTATTAAAGAATAATGCTAAAGTACTTTCGTAAAATTCTAATTTTATGAATCTTGTTTTGTAAAATTGTTCTGTTTAGAATTACCATAATTATTGACGTATTTGACAATTTGATGTGTTAATATTACTCAATCAGTTTGGTAATTATTCAACAATTTGTGTTTAGTAAAATCAACAAAAAAGTGTGTAGGACCTATATTAACCCGCGACTTTCGCAAAAATTACTAAGAATTTAGTAAATTCAACAACTAATTTTTTTCAGTGTGTAGGTCTAACTATTCAAACAACATAACTATTTCATATCAGTAGGTAAATGTTTTTTGAAGTCGGTTAGAAAGGTATTTGTATATATTATGCAAAACAACAGGGAGAAGTCGAAAATTGAGGATTGTCCTTGTAGTACCAATTTTTTGCGATGATAAACGTAATCTTTGTTGGTTAATTAGCAAATCCATTTGTCAAAAAGACAGTTTCTCCATGTTCCTGTCTTCCGAGATGTACCTGTAGCTATAGGAGATCACCTCAAGCTCTTAGGCGTTTCACTCACGCCTGCTCTCAACTTTGGCTCCTACATCGAGTCTAAGGCAAAAACTGCTTCCATCAAGCTGGGTATCCTGGATAAGGTAAAGCGTTACTTCACACCAGGACAGCTTCTAAGTCTGTACAAAGCACAAGTCCGGGCTGGTATGGAGTACTGCTGCCACATTTGGGATGGCTCGGCCAAACACCAGCTTGCTGCCTTAGACTCGATCGAACGCAGAGCTTTCAGGCTTATTAGGTGAGCAAGATATGGCGGAGACTAAAATCCAGAGTCTCGAGCACCGCCGTAAGGTTGCGTGCATTTCGATCTTCTATAGGTTACATTTCGGGGAATGCTCCCAGGAACTTCATGATCTGATCCCTCCATCTCCTTTTCATCATCGGACGAGCAGGCGCACGGCTTGGTACCATCCTTATCTCATTAGTATACCTTCTATTCGTACTAAACGTTTCAGTTCTACCTTTATAATGCGAACTGCTAAGGAGTGAAATACACTACCGTCGGCTGTCTTTCCTGAAAACTATAATCTGGGTCTCTTCAAGTCTAGAGTGAATAGGTGCCTTCTAGACCTTTGTGCTCCATCTTCGGCCACATTGTCACTTACCAACAGGTGAGATCGTGGTCAAACAAAGGTCTATCAATTTAAAAAAAAAACTAGATGGCACTGCTGATTACGTCTGAGAGTTAGATCGCGCTATCGATGCATTTTGAAGCTTGGATATGAAGTACCGTGATAACTACGTTCATTTTATGTGGAAATACTCACGTAGGTACATAACATAGATATTTTTTCGAAATAAATAGGGTAGCCTACCTAAATCGCGTGTATTCACAAGGTCTCAGTTCGGGGCGAACCACTAGTTATAAATAATAAGTAAATAATGCTGGACAGTTCACAATACATTTTCTAGCACCAAGCTTACCAGAGCTTGTGTTATTGGTACTACTTAACTGGTATACTCAATACATTACATAGATAGATATTTTTATTGTACATAAAACATACGAAAAATACGCTGAAAAAAAATCAGCAGATTGTTCAAATATTTGTTCCATGGCGGGAATCGAACTCGCAACCTCCTGGGTCGCAGGCGAACCTTCGCTCGCCGCGCCACAGAGGTCGTTAAAATTATTGCAAGTGCCACTGTACTTGATTGCTTTTTGTTTCGTGATTTATGTATCTTTATCTACCGTGGTATTCGGGGCCGCGTGAAGCCTCACCGTGAATATTCACGATTTGCGCAGTAAGAAATCTGCACTCGATAAAGTTCGGCGTGTAACGCGTATCGCGCAACGCGTGAATTAGATGACACAAAATATGAAGTGAGTTGGTTCAACTCACGGTACCCCGAATACCATAGCTGGGCCGATGTTCGCGGGCCATATTGAAACCATTCCCGGGCCGAAGACGGCCCATGGGCCGTAGTTTGCACATTCCTGCTCCCCAGACCATCATCACTCAACAATATCGGCCATCGTGCCACAACAATAGCCGGGAACATTCCTATCGCTAAATTAGCTGACACACCTGGCACAGATGTCTTGACTACTAAATTAGTTTTGCGAAACAATAGGTTTACGTGACTGGTCGAAGAAATGCTGTCTAGCAATTTGCTCGATGTTTTTCCGAAAATGTAGGCCTGAGAATACTGAGCTTGCGTTTTCTTCAGCGAGGTGATTGGTTGTTAAATATTATATCAAAGGGAAAATCCATTAAACAGATGCATAGCAAATTATCTAAATAAGTAAATCGTTATAAAAACTACGGCCTGGCTACAGTGAACCACAACGTAAGGTTCTTAGGTAACTACATAAGTAAGTACAATATTTTTGGTATATCTTGCGTGTATATATTAATGTTTAAATGTAATAAAAATAATTTTTAAAATATCATTAAACCTTTGCAAACAATCTAAAGATAGCTCAACTTATCCCTAACAGACGGAAGCGTCTCTAAGGTATAGGCTGCATTTCTACGCTGAATAGCAATACCTACGTGTTGAGCCAGATAAGAGCCAGCTCTCGGGTCACGCGTCACTTCGACCAGACTCAGATTTTAAGATGCAAAAGGCCCTGGATGGTTCATCATTATATACTATGGGGAGGCTTATCCTCATCAAGAAGATTTCTGGGCGTTTTTAGGGTTCCGTAGACAAATGGCAAAAAACGGAACCCTTATGGATTCGTCATGTCTGTCTATCTGTCTGTCCAGCCGTATGTCACAGCCACTTTTTTCCGAAACTATAAGAACTGTGCTGTTGAAACTTGGTAAGAAGTTGTATTCTGTGAACCGCATTAAGATTTTCGAACAAAAATAGAAAAAAAAACAAGAAATTTTGGGGTTATACATAGAACTGAAACTCAAAAAGATTTTTTTCATCAAACCCATACGTGTGATCTATGGATTCATAAATAATATTAAAGTTACTATTATAAGTTTTTTCAACTGAATAGTTTGCGCGTGATACACTTCCAAAGTGGTAAAACGTGTCCCCCTCCCCCTGTAATTTCTAAAATAAGAGAATGATAAAACTAAAAAAAAAAAATGTTGTACATTATCATGTAAACTTCCACCGAAAATTGGTTTGAACGAGATCTATGAGGTAAGCAGTTTTTTAAAAAAAATACACTATTATTAAAACATCGATCAAAGTTACAAAGAACTACAAGAACTTTTATATTATGTTACTTGCTGCTACGGAACCCTTCATGGGCGAGTCCGACTCGCACTTGGCCGGTTTTTTTTTATACAACTTGGAATTACGGATCGAGCAGATAGCCCGCCTTGTCGGTACTCTCTGCCTATGAACAGTGCATTATCTATGGTACTAATATCGAAAATTATGATATTTACTTCGTAGCAGCAGGCTGAAGCGGTTTGCGACTTTATCTATATCTATATCTATATCTATCTATACTAATATTATAAAGAGGAAAGATTTGTACCTATTTTTGTATGTTTGTATGTTTGTAATGAATAGGCTCAAAAAGTACTGGGCCGATTTAAAAAATTCTTTCACCAATAGAATGCTACATTCTTCCAATTTGACATAGGCTACATTTCATTTTGAAAAAAATTAGGGATCCTTGGTAAAATTTGTACTATATAAAAATAAGTCGGGTTTTCCTTCCTGACGCTATAACTCCAGAACGCACGAACTGATTTGGCTGAAAATTGGTGAGGAGGTAGCTTAGAACCAGGAGATTGTCTTAGGGGGGGGGGGGTCACCGGGTGCTACCCGTGCGGAGACGGGGCGAGTCGCTAGTATTATATAATTTTGGATGTAGGTATCTAAGTGCTTCTGCATTCAGCTTGCTAGCGTCAAGTTTTAATTTAAGAAAGTTTATTGCTAGCAACATGCTTCACACTTTAATTTAAATTCACTTGAGCAATCTTGCTGAGTTATTATATTATAAGAACACGACCAAAATAAAGCAAAGTTCAGCAACTCTTAAAAGTTATTATGAGTTGAAACTAATACACAAGCTGAGCTGATGATAATTTATTCCCACTAGTTAGTTCCCAGCTGTGGCACAGAGTGGGAAAGAAGTTTAATTATGTTTCAAGCTAAGATCGGTTAGCTTCGGTTCTGTAAAGCGAAAATGTTTATGTTATGTAAAATTTTAATCTATATATATATTAAACAAAGTCGTGTTAGGTACACCACTTATAACTCAAGATCGGCTGGACCAATGTAAGTTATCTCTTCTTTGGTGGATTCTTCTCCGCTCCGAATAGCAAAATAAGTAATAAAATATCGGCTGTTTTTTCAACGGGGGCTACCCGTGCGAAACCGGGGCGAGTCGCTAGTTATCTATAAAAAAAAGAACAAGCCTTACAGTCGCATAATATGAACTCTTATTCTAATAGAATTAGAATATACTCCTTTTATGCAATTAGATGGGGAGTAAAATCATAAGATCGAGTGAAGTCCGTTATGTTTTGCCTCGGCGCAACATATTCGCGCATCTTATATTTAACTGGACCACAGATTAAATAATACTGGACTGGCATAAACTCTAGTGGCGCGTCAAAAATGACACACACCTTTATTTTTTTCACTAAAAACGGGTTACTTACTTTCGGTACGGTTCGGTACTTTATCTTTGATGTATGTTTTTTGAGAAGGACTCTTCCCGCCACTTTCGCAATGAGACGTTGTCTACTTTTATTTTATTTATTTTCCTAGTGTTTTCTTGAGTTATTTTGTGTTATTTTGGTGGCATTTTAACGAACGTAGCTCGTTTAAAAAGCACAAGTGTAGTGAAATGAAATGGAAGTGAATTGCGTGACTTTTGAAATTGGTGGAAGTTGTCTACCAAAGTTTTAGTAAAATTGGCCACCGTTTTACTAAAACATGACTCGACTGTGACTTTGACGACTTGGAAGGAGTGTAACGTTGCTAAATATATTGAAAATACAGATGTTTGAAAATGGCAAATGCACAAGCCGTGCGGCGCCAATTATAAATTTAAAAAAAAAACACCTGAACTGATCTATTACCACTCAAAGATTATGTTAAATATCCCGTGTTTAGTGAAAATTATAACCATGATAGTTTCAAAACTGATGTGCCTTCCATTTCTCACTTTCTTTTCGTGTCAACGGTTCGCAATATTTTCCAAAATTTTATTTGACAGGTATTTGGCCACATTCGTTTGTAGTAGAGCTTTTTTGTGAAAGAGTTTTTCCGGGGAAGTACTACCACCTACTATTTCTGCCGCAACGCAGTAGTGCTCGCATTGCTGTGTTCCGGTTGGAAGGATATGGGTGCCGTTGAAATTACAGGCACATGAGACTTTTCATCTTTATGTCTCAGGGTGGCGGGAGCAGTGCAGTGCCACATAGGGTGCGTCCTAGGTGGACGTGACCTATGAGGTAATACACTGTTCATAGGCAGAGGGTACCACTGGGCCATCGGCTTATAAATCCGTCAACCTATTAGTATAAAAAAAAAACTAGCATGATCCTCCCTCAGGTGTTCGGGCTCATAGAACACTTAGCACAGTGTGATTTTACTCTGAAAATCATGGAATTACTTCAGACTCAAAACTTTTCTCAAATCGCCCACAAAATCAAAGTTAGCTCCTATTTCTTCGTTCGACAGCAGAAATAGTGTTCTAACGTAGTGTAAGTCATTGGAAGAAAGTACTTGGTTGTAAAGGCACGTACCGTTTTGATGTTGCACCCGGCTCCCAATGGTGTAACTCTATGAAGCAGCGTACCTTTGTTATACAGTGATTCAATTCCATTTCCGTCATTTCACACGTAGATATACGTGTTGCTTGGCAAGTAACTTAGAATCGATAGTTAGATAGTTTTATTTTTATTTATTTTATGCTACTTGAATGACGGAACAAGCAGATGGCCCACCTGATGTTAAGCGGTAACCTCTGCCTATGAACAGTGCATTACCTCATAGGTCACGTCCACCTAGGAAGCACCCTAGTTATGGAATATACATGTTGGTTGTGGAAAATAGAAGATTGACATAAGCATAGAATAATAATAATCACTAGAAATGACACTGGTGCAAGTGTAGCAGTCAAAGCTACGCTAAATATGTACTCACTTGCGATATCCAGGTCAAAAATCTGCCTCAATCAAACCGCGTTCTTTTGAGTAGTTTTTGTTTGTCCCCGAAATTGGATTCGGGGACAGACAGAAATTCAAAATTAATACTGAAGGCTACGATTGCAGTAAAAAAATTGATTGAATTGACACTGAAATTCAGTATTATGTCCTAACTCCTTATCGATTTGGAGTGCTGTGGCTTTCATCATTAGCTCACGAGATAATGACTACCAGACGCAAATTCCTACCTGAAAAACTGACAATACTGCATGTGCATTTTTGAGGATTTCCCTCGATTTCTCAGAGATTCCATCATCAATTCCCGGCTTAGTGATTATGGGATCAATTCGGGAGTATACCCATTATTATTTTTTGTTATATTGGTGAGCATACATTAAAAATATATATACAGACAAACATAGAACTTCCTCTTTTCTGAAGTAGATTAATAACAGACCAATAGAAGAGACAGCGAGCTTTTATCGTTGTGAATCGAAATCACTACGGACTACTGGTATTATTTCAACTATGTCTAAGTATCGTATACAAGAATTGTGTACTAAGCGATTCTTTACATATAAGCTGTAGCGTTTGTTTCGGGAATGTGTTTGTTCCGGTATCAGAAGTTGTGTTGTTTATGGACTTATAGAGAAATGTGGAGTATTTGTCTTAGTTTAATAAACTCTTTAGGTTGATCGTTTCATTCAGGTACTAGATTTTTTGAACTTGCCGCTGACTAGTAGGTTCTCATTAAGGTGGTTGCTTTTTCATACAAACGTATTTGCACAAATATGGGCGAATAAAGTATAATTTTACACTGAAATGACTGTTGTTGGCTTTTATATAAGTCAGTATTTGCGGCAAATCATATTTGGTTGAAGAAAGCAGTGGAGTATAGCGAAACAAACACCGAAATTTTAGTCCAAACAAGTAATTTTGATGTTATTTTCGATATTAATCCACTGTTTTCTTCAACCAAATATGATTTGTCGCAAATAATGACCAATATAAAAGCCAACGACAGTCATTTCAGTGTAAAATTATACTCTGTTCGCCCATATTTGTGCAAATACGTTTGTATGAAAAAGCAACCACCTAGAATGATATTCTAACAAATATGAGTGAGGTATGAGGATGATCTTTGTGGAAAATACAACAAACAGCCTATAAATAGACTGTATTTTTTGAATGTGAATGAATGCTGGATTAGCAGTTGGCCAACCTGATGCTAAGCACATTGCATTACCTCATAGATCACGTTCATCTAGAACACGCCCTAGAACCGCGATGAAAAGTCTCATGTGCCCTTAATTTCACCAATACCCTTGCGGAAAACAAGTAAAGTAGTATGGAGCTAGTGCTCCCTGGATCAACTTCTTTTTATACGTACTCGTATATAGGTACAAACATACGTACATAGCCAGCTTTGGACTTTGCAGTAGTCGGGTAAAAATTACTTGATCAGTAATCAACAACATCCAGTGTAGATTGATGGATGAAGACACATGCTCACCATACTTTCAATATGCACATGACGTAATGTACCTACTTACATCGCATCTGCGTATTTGATTATTGTGTTTGCGCTTATATATTTTGTTCAGCTTTTATACACACGTGTTCTAAGTTTTAGGGTTCCGTAGCCAAATGGTAACAAACGGAACCCTTATGGATTCGTCATGTCTGTTTGTCTGTCCGTCCGTATGTCACAGCCACTTTTTTCCGAAACTATAAGAGCTATGCTGTTGAAACTTTGTAACTAGATGTATTCTGTGAACCGCATTAAGATTTTCACACAAAAATAGAAAAAAAAAACAATAAATTTTTGGGGTTCCCCATAATTAGAAATGAAACTCAATTTTTTTTTTCATCAAACCCAAACTTATGGTGTAGGTATCTATGGATAGGTCTTTAAAAATTATATTGAGTTTTCAAATAAAAAAAAATTCTAAACAGAATTGTAACTTCTAAAATAAGAGAATGATAAAAAAAAATGGTGTATGTAAACTTCCACCGAAAATTGGTTTGAACGAGATCTAGTAAGTATTTTTTTTTAATACACTATTATTAATACATCGATCAAAGTTACAACGAACAACAAGAACTTTCATATTTTGTTACTTGCTGCTACCCTTCATGTGCGAGTCCGACTCGCTCTTGGCCGCTTTTTAATCTATTTTATCAAATTAAGACACTGACAAGAGACAAATAGGCTTCACTTCAACGAATATTTAGCAAAATCACTTTATGACAGCTAAATAAATATAATTATGTCAATCTTCATCATATTTATTAAAACACACGAGAGCCCTAAATAAAATTTCGATATTTTTTTGATAGATAAAATTTATATTATGTTATTATCTGATACTTATAAACGTACAGTCTAAATACGTTGATAAAATAAACAAGACTTATAAATAATGTTATTGTTAAGAGAAAAGTGTATTATTTTTGATTACGCAAATATAACGCTTAGCTTGAGGCTTTTTTTTTGTATAGGTACTACTTGGTATGACGGGTTAAGCAGATGGCCCACCTGATGTTAAGCGGTACCTTCTGCCTATGAACAGTGCATTATCACATAGGTCACTTCCACCTAGGACGCGCCCTATGTGGCATTGCACTGCGCCCGTCACACTGAGATATAAATATGAAAAGTCTCATGTGCCTGTAATTTCACCGGCAACCATACCCTTCAAACCGGAACACAGCAATGCGAGCACTGCTGCTTTGCGGCAGAAATAGGTATAGAATTTAAATTACCATGGCTTGGTATCATTTTAGAAAAATGTTGTTCCCGTAAAATATTGTAGATGTTCCCGTCTCATGGCCTTCGAGCGTGGTCGCGGTCGGTGCTCATGAAGAAGGACCTCTAAATGGTCAACGAAACGTCAGCAGGAGAATAGTAAAGTACGTGGTGTATAGTCGAAATTTTTCTAAAAATAAATCGGTATGGTGGTTCTACTATACTACTAATATAATAACTAGGCTAGATAATGTTGTGTGAACTGTACAGCATTTTTTTTGTTTATTTTCCTGATTTTGGCTCACTATTAGTTTCGCGAGCGCTATGTTGTCAATTTATAAGACCATCATTTTCATAAAAAACTGAATATTTACATGTGAATGCGTGTTCCTCCCGAAATCGTGGAGGGTAACGTGCCAAAATACAGAGAAACAAATCGACTCACAAATCATGATAAATTTCCCGTTGTTAGTGAAGGCTGTACTTAGATTTTTATCGGATTAGATATCAAGCTCTTATTTTAAAAGCTTTTATTTAAGGAGCTTTGAAATCCAGACATTTATAATAAAAAAAAAGTTTTATATCTAAGATAACGAGATTAAATTATGAAAAAAAAAATACATAGAAGTTTAGGATATTATCCAATACACGATTCGTATGTCGCTAGATCGAAAAAATCTTAAAGATGGGTCGTTTTGTGAGTTAATAATAATACTATGTTAATAATACTTATTACTTACTAATGCGATATGAAAAGTATGCAAAATAAAATAATGTGGCACCGTACATGATGGAACAAGGTGCCCTACCGTCGTCTGTCATTCCTGAATACTATAATCTGGGTCTTTTCAAGGCTATAGTGAATTACCTTCTAGACCTTTGTGCTTCATCTTTGGCCACATCGTCACTTACCAACAGGTGAGATCGTGGTCAAACAGAGGTATATCAAAGTAAAAAAAAAACAAGAAATCTATGTTCACCACAATCCACATGAGTGAATTTACACGTAGGTATGCCCTGCCTGAGCTTTAAGTGCCAATAAATAGTAACACATAAAGCTAATGTAATTGAAATCATTATTATTTTACGAAGGACAATAACATGTTTCAATGTCACGCTGACGTCACAATGTCAAGGCTAAGCAATAACTAAGTATTGTCTCGCTTCCGGCAGCCATTTTTGGTATTATATTACCATAATAATTTGGCAAGCGTTAGTAATCTAAATATAGATTTGAATATTAAAATGTCAGCACTCTAGTATCTTAATGAAACCTAAATCATAAAAAAACTTTATATCCCTACCTAGTCTTCACATGGTCGATTTGCAGGGGGGACCGTAATATAGTTGATCATTTTTATTGGAATATTAGATTGAGGTAATATGTATTACGTAGTACATATAGCTAAGAGCGATGGTAGCCTAACGGTTCAATAGTGCAACTTAGAATCCAACGATACCGGGTTCGATCCTAGGCTCCGCACCAATGACTTTTCTAAGTTATGTGTGGATTTCCATCGCTCTGTGCTTCGGAGGGCACGTTAAGCTGTCGGTCCCGGCTGTTATAGATTAATAGCAGTCGATAAGCCATGTCAGAGGCCCTCGGGCGGCTTGACAAGCTCTGACACCAGAGGCCAGCACTACCTCATACGAAACGACGACGAGTACATATTACCTCAATGGAATATTAGCTGGACTTGTTTATAAGATTCGTTGGTATAAGATTTGTTCTGGCTGCTAGCTTATATTATGGAATGTGTTATTACTGTAAGAAAGCGTTAGCAGAGTCACCCGTGGGAAGCAATGGCAAAAATGAGCTCATCACTTGTCACGTCTATGTTCCACGATGGTGCAACCCACCTTGAAAATAGGTCCATTGAGGCTCTGCCAACCAGCCCCGTTTCGGGGGAAAAAGGCAAAAAATCGATTTTAATTTCTTTGGATGTTTGTTTGATGTAACTCAATCAAGCCATAGCCACTGAACCGAGGTTGATGTAATTTGGTACCTAATTTATTATCTAGAATGAGTTAAAAGCTATTCAGTAAGCCACAGGTAGACACTAGGTATCCATATCTTTCAATATTAATATGAACGAAAATAATCTTACAACTACAATAAATAATCTAACAACTACAATAAATAATCTTACAACTACAATAAATAATCTTACAACTAGTATTACCATGTCCAACATTTCCCTCACCATTTTTGCTGAAAGACAATATGGCTGACCTTAGATTAGTTAAATGTTTTATACGTCACTGGGCACTTTATACCCGTCATTAGGCTTGTAGCCGTTATTTCGGGTCCGTAAAACCCCAGCGACATTGTGGGGTTAGTGAGCGTGCTGTGGATTATGTCGTTTGGACCTACTATGGTAAATGTGGCTTCTTCATGTAAATAACAAGCATGTTTTTTGACAAAAACTTTTAATCAGTTTAATAATATATTGAATTAGTGGAATGCCCGCGACTTCGTTCGCGTGTACGATCCCATACAAACTTAAACACCCCGCTGCACCCCCTTAGGGGTTGAATTTCTGGAATTCCTTTCTTAGTGCACCCCTAGACCACAAAAAGAACGTACCCTCCAAATTTCAGGTGTCTAGGACTTATGGTTTAAGCTGTGCGTTGATAGTCAGTCAGTCAGTCAGTCAGTCAGTCAGTCAGTCAGTCAGTCAGTCAGCCAGTCACGCAACGATTTTAATATTGATAATAAATATAATATAGTAAACACCTTAATATAGGTAAACAAAAAAAAAAAAAAACGTAATTATAAGTAAGTACAATGGGCAGTCTTATCGCTTAGAAGCTATTTCTTCCAGACAACTTTTGGAGATACATTTATAAATTAGGAAGTATGGCCAGAGGTGTGTGTTATGTAGGTATTAGTTACTTATTTATGACTTTGTTTTCTAATTGTTTTGAAATTAAAAAATAAGGTCTGGCTTTGTTTCACAATCAATAAGTGAAGTTCTAAGTAAGCTACTTCAAATATATCTACTCAGAAAACAAGTATTTGCGTTTCACAATCCCTCAGTAGTGTTAATCACCACTTTATCTGCTCAGGAAGTTAAAAGTTAACAAAAGGATAAACCTCTTTAGAAGTTAACTCGCTGAGTAACTATTTAAACTTGTATTGTGAAACAAAGCGTTGATTGTGAAACAAAGCGTTGATTATGAAACAAAGCGTTGATTGTGAACCAAAGCGTTGATTGTGAAACAAGGCGTTGATTGTGAAACAAAGCCTAAATGTCACATACTTTAGATTTTATTACTAAATTGTATTTTCTCTGTAAGTGAATTTGAAAATTCTTTTGAGGAAATAAATTATTAAACCAAATACAGAGAACAGAATACAGACAGAGTACACTGCATCGATTGCAACAGCAAGAACTTGAATTATATCTTCAACTTCGCGCTAAAAATAAACCAATTGCTCCACAAAATTCACTCCAACATGTAAATAGCTTTATAATAGTCAAAACTCACAGCGGTCAGAATCACCATATTATAAATAACTAGCGACTCGTCCCGGCGTCGCACGGGTAGTTTCAGGATGAAAAACAGCCCCCCCCCCCCCCTTTCCTATCCCCTCCCCTGGTAGCCTATGTCACTCAGGGTGAATGTGGCTTTCCAATGGTGAAAGAATTTTTTAAATCGGCCCTGTACTTTTTGAGCCTATTCATTACAAACATACAAACATACAAAAATAGGTACAAAACTTTCCTCTTTATAATATTAGTGTAGATGAGAGAGCGGTCAAAATTACCCACATTATAATTACTTACAATGTAAATATACCTGGGCATAAAAGGGTTGGCCAATATTAGGGTCAACTTAATAATGGTCACCTATGTTGACCTATAATTGGGCGCTATGTTCATATTTAGGCACTTATATGAATATCTTTACTGGGCCGTGTACACAACACAGAAATCCGAAGGATGACACAAGTGGTAGATATTGGTCAATATTGGTTGACCGTATTCAATTCAATTCAATTCAATTCAATTTATTTATTTCAGACATTGTTCATATTTTGTTATTCGCGCTGGTAGCAATGGTAGCCTAACGGTTCAATAGTGCAACTCAGAATCCAACGATACCGGGTTCGATCCTAGGCTCCGCACCAATGACTTTTCTAAGTTATGTGCGGATTTCCATCGCTCTGTGCTTCGGAGGGCACGTTAAGCTGTCGGTCCCGGCTGTTATTGATTAATGCAGTCGATAAGCCATGTCAGAGGCCCTCGGGCGGCTTGACAAACTCTGACACCAGAGGCCAGCACTACCTCATACGAAACGATGACGACGAGTCGCGCTTATGATAATGTTAGTAGGGAGACACATTTACAATTAAAAAATTAGATAAAAACATTTTTCGCAAACCCAACATGCAGGCACATCTAGCGGTTTGCTATAGGACAGTCCCACCTGCCCGACAACGCGAGGCAAGCTATATAGCTATAGAGTGGCCAGATTTGGTGACGGCAGGTGGTGTAAGGCCCTGACCGGGTGGTGGCCGAGAGGGAGCACTAGAGGCCGTGGCAGACCATCAGCCAGGTAGGCGGATGATATAGAGGCCGTGAGGGAAAGACCTGGATGCGAATCGCACAGAACCGATTGGAGTGGCGTTTGAGAGAGGAGGCTTATGCCCAGCAGTGGGCAATATTTGAGCTGCCAATGATGGTGATGATAGACAGATAGCTTAGGTAGGGAGCTAAGAGGTTGTGGCCAATGGTGAAAGAACCGGTGTGGTGGTAGGGTTTAGTGCGCCTTCTTGAGGCTCCTTTCATGCAAGAAGATCATTCAACACTACGTAAATAATATACTTTTCAACACACATGCTCATAAAGTGGCTCTAATTGCACCGCAATTAGACACATAATGATACCTGTAATCAAACTGTGACCTTTTCATTGCTATTATTCACTAGTGAGTTATAGAGACAGTTGAACATTTACACAGAGTGTGTATTTCTGTTTTATTATTATTTTATTCACAAGTGTGTTGAAAAACGTCGAATGATACACGTGTGTATTGATGATTACCGTCCTCGGCTCTCTTAAGACCCTCACCTAACGGCTCGGGTCTCAATGGCGCCTCAGCGGTAATCACCAACATTACACACTTGTACCATAATATACTATTATACAACAATGTTACCTACCTAATGTTGTGGTTTACTGTAGTCGGGCTAATAGTTTTATAACTTTTACTTATTGTTTCTAGGACATTCCGGCGTCCTCATGATGTTTTCCATCACCGTTTGAGAGTACTTTTTTTTTTTTATACTAAGCATGACGGGACAAGCTTATGGCCCACCTGATAATAAGCGGTAACCTCTGCCTATGAACAGTGCATTATCACATAGGTCACGTCCACCTAGGACGCGCCCTATGTGGCATTGCACTGCGCCTGCCACCCTGAGCTGAGACATAAGGATGAAAAGTTTCATGTGCCTGTAATTTCACCGGCAACCATACCCTTCAAACCGAACACAGCAATGCGAGCACTACTGCTTTGCGGCAGAAATAGGTATGGTGGTAGTACTTTACCGGACGAACTCTTTCACAAAACAGCTCTTCTACTACTTATACTACTTAAGGCTACGCATGCTGAAAATAAAAATAATATTAATGTAATTCTGTACTAAACAAGTTTGCCAACATTCAATTTTTCATCAGCAAAACACACAACACAGGCTACACAGTATCACGGCAGCAGAAAGTAATCTTGCAGAAAGGCTTTACAATGCCTGCGACACATTTTTACTGTGTGGCCATGAAGTTAGAGCGTAGAGTAAACATAATACTTTTGAAACTATCATGGTTATGTCCATAACAGAACACCTTTTGGAATCTGGCTCAAATCATTGGATTGAGCTACACAATCCGCAGGTAATCTCAACAGAGCGACATTACATACCAAGAATGGTACAAGAGGCAATTGAGATTACTAACTACAGAAATGTCAATAGAGAAGATGTTTTTCAATTATCTGGAGTATGGAAGCCTGTGGTGAGAATGTGTAAGAATTAAAAAGTGTGAAAAAAAACCTACTACGCGACCGGATACCGTTAGTACTGTGTGTCGAGTTGGGGTGAAGTGTGAAAATGAAACCGATGGTAGTGGTATCGTTCGTAATAAAAGAGTGAGACAGAGGGTAGATCGATATATCAGACAATAACATCTACTCGCAAAGACTTAAGTTAGTTCTCCCGTGATCATGGCGCATGCAACTGTACTGAAATATCGGGAACAAATAAAACTCGAGAATCATGGTAAATATCCCGTTTGTAGGGAAAAACATAATAATGTCTACGGGTCTAATATCTAGAAGTGAGTGTTTTAGTTTTTTCATAATTTTTTGTAAAAAATTGTATTTGTCTGACCTGTAAATTTATATTAAATAAATTGATTATTCCTGATTATTCCTAAGACTTGCTTCATCAAACTCAAAACCGCGATAAATACATCCCATTCGAGCAGCTGACAGTGCGCGGAGAGAACCTTTTTCTGAGTCGATAATGGACGCTTGATTGATGGTTGTTTTGATGAAAAAAAAAATAGTTTTATTTTTAAGTATGGGGAAAACCAAAAAAAAATATTATGTTTTTTCTATTTTTGTGTAAAATACTTAATGCAGTTCACAGAATACATCTACTTACCAAGTTTCAACGGCATAGTTCTTATTGTTTCGGAAAAAAGTGGCTGTGACATACGGACGGACAGACAGACAGACATGACGAATTCATAAGGTTCCGTTTTTTGCCATTTGGCTACGGAACCCTAAAAAAGAGTGTTTTCCAGAAGAAGACAGTTTCGAACCGGGTCTGGTTGTTGTATTACCAAAGTCTCTGCCCGTAGTTCTTGATACCCACGACACAGGGGATCCTAGTTGGGATAAGGTCTATTTATTTAACTGCTGGATGGTATATTAGTATGTATACGATGCTATATGACGCCATCGCCATTTCCATAGCCCCTACACCACGTGTGTTTGACAAAGAAGGTGCGGTACTTGTGTAGGTAAGTTCATACATTCTGCACGTTCATATTAACAGCAGCCAATATTTTATGTTTGCTGATAGAAGAAAAGTGTTTGTTTTTTTTTTCACTTTGTACTTTTTTTTTAACCAGGGATGGGTTTTAAAAGTAGTACGTAGTTAGGAAGATAAGCAACTAATGATCAAAGACTTCTATTAAAACTGAGGTTCTAATAGAACCTCAGTTTTAATAGAAGTCTTTGCTAATTATAGGCAACTAAATATGTATTAGTATTAGTAGAGCGTTTTTTGTGAAATAGTTCGTCCGGGGAAGTACTACCACCATACCTATTTCTGGCGCAAAGCAGCAGTGCTCGCATTGCTGTGTTCCGGTTTGAAGGGTAAGGTTGCCGGTGAAATTACAGGCACATGAGACTTTTCATCTTTATGTCTCAGGGTGGCGGGCGCAGTGCAATGCCACATAGGGTGCGTCCTAGGTAGACGTCACCTATGTGATAATGCACTGTTCATAGGCAGAGGGTACCGCTTATCATCAGGTGAGCCATCTACTTGTTCCGTCATTCTAAGTAGCATAACAAAAATGGGTTATTCAGCCATTTTAAAAAACCTCGTCATTTTTATTTCGTTTCAATTTCTAGTGTTTTTTCAGTAATACCTTATCATTTTGGTGCCATTTTAACCGGCCAATTTATAGTGAAGTTCTAAGCGTAGATATTGCGTGTCTTTTCAAATCTCTGGAAATTGTCCTCCGCAATCTTAATGATACTGCCACCGGCTCTCCAAAGGCATGAAGGCAGAATTATTGATCTAATTTTACCAAATAATATTATGACATTGGCAAAATTGAGGAGATTTCCTCAGAGGCCAGAATTAAGAGATGAGAAAACCACTTTGGAAAAAGTAAATATGAGGAACATATTTTTAATATTATAAGCTCAAAGTTCCAACACGATAACGATTGATTATAGACGGCTGTATACAATCTGACCAATTGTTTTTGACAGATTTTTTCCTAAATTTCAAGGCACTTCGCGTTTTTTTTTTTAACGTTGGTAGACCTTTGTTTGACCACGATCCCACCTGTTGGTAATTAACGATGTGGCCGAAGATGGAGCACAAAGGTCTAGAAGGCACCTATTCACTCTAGCCTTGAAGAGAGCCAGATTATATTTTTTCAGGAAAGATTTTATTTTACATGTTGTTATGTCTCTGTGGCTGAAGTCACTTAATTGGCGTTGTGATCGATCTACATAATTAAGAGGCAGACAACAGACAAATTACTTCACTATCTAACTCAGTAAAGTTCCAGTAAATTAAAAAGTGATGGAACAGCGCTCGCACAACGAAAAGTGAACTAAAATCACAAAAACAGTATTTAAACAAATATTGGCTGCGTAATCGAAAATATAAATCTACTATAATCTCTAATATAATATTATTTGTTACTATGATCAATTTTATCAATGCACGTTTATAGGTAATATAGACGTTTAGGTTATAAGCGCATTATAGAGGTTAGTACACGTTTTTTTTTCTTTCAATAAAAAATTTAATGTAAATATGGAATTATAATGCAAAAGTTTTTTTTTATAAACATTGACAGATCTTTGTTTGACCACGATCTCACCTGATGGTAAGTGATGATGTGGCCGAAGATGGAGCGCAAAGGTCTAGAAAGCACCTGTTCACTCTAGCCTTGAAGAGACCCAGATTATAGTTTTCAGGAAAAACAGAAGGCGGTAGTGTATTTCACTCCACTATTTTTTGTTATTGCCATAAACTGTGAAGATTTTGCAAAAAATACGTATAAGATATATATTATATTATGTTAGGTATTTATATAGCTCTAGTTATTTAGAGTAGGTATTTAGTTATGTTTATCATTTAATCTCAACCTATAATTAATTTTAATAGCACTACCACCCACTCTACATCACACAAAGGGTAGCTGGAAGAAAATGCTAATTAGCATTAAGTTCGCCTAGGTACTGCTTTTTGTCTTGTGCAATAAAGAATTTTCTATCTATCTATAAGAGAAGCCTATTATACTCCTACAGCATATTAGCCAACTGCAGCTCAATAAATAAATAAATAATGCTGGACAGTTCACACAACATTATCTAGCTCCAAGCTGAGCAGAGCTTGTGTTATGGGTACTAGGTTACTGATATACTTAATACAATATATTACATAGATAAATATTTTTTATTATACATAGAAAATACCCAGAACACCCTGAACAAATATCTGCGATCGCACAAATATTTGTTCAAGGTGGGATTCGAACCCGCAACCCCCTGCAGCTTCGCCCGCCGCGCCACAGAGGTCGTCAATGCTTGCATGTAGTACCTATAATGAGTAGGCAAGTCTCTAGGTATTAGTGCTAATGCTAACGTGAAAGTAGAATGTGTCAGTATGTACATGTAATGGAAATTGTACTAAGACTGCGCCACCGCCAGGCAGAAAACTTCATTAAAAACGCCTCGCTCCGCTCGAAAAAGTGACTTTTAGTGAATATCTCGTAAAATATAGATGATTTTACAAAACCCCTATAGTAAACCCTCGGCTTTATTGTATTTATTTTATTTATCTAATTTTATACCCAATAATATGCACCATTTTAATAAACAATCGAATCTAGGCAAAAAATAGACGAACTTTTTTTTTATCCTGTAAATATTGTCCTATCGCGTTTATGGTACAGTGATCCTTCGGAATTATACTGTATAGTAACATAAATAATACATTATTAAATAATTTATTATTATTTATATGTATTGTATAATACATTTTATGCATAATTTGAATAACGTACTTGATTTAGTAAGTTAAAAATTAGATCGAAGATTAAGAATTTTGCCAAGCCAAACTCTGCAATTTTGCGGTATACCCCACCAGGCCAAACTCTGCAATTTTGCGGTATACGGTATACCGCAAAATTGCAGAGTTTGGCTTGGTGGGGTATACCGCAAAATTGCAGAGCTTAGCTTGGTGGTGTATACCGCAAAACTGCAGAGTTTGTCTTGGTGGGGTATACCGTATACCCCACCAAGACAAACTCTGCCATTTTCAAGGCTTTGTTTAAAATGACTGCACTTAAATTGCGTACAATAATCAGGATAACCTCGTCTCCTATAGAAACATATTTTGTCTTCTCGCTTAGCTCAGGTAGCAACAAATTAGTTGCACCCAATTTCAATAATTAATATTCACAACCCACTGGTCTGGTTTATCATTCCAAACAAAGGTGTCGGTTATTTCAAAGAGCCCCCAAACAAACGTTATCCAAATTAACGCTTTTAATTCCACATTGCCTACCTGGAGCAGGCGCCTGTGTCACACAAAAAATGACCCTTTTTTATCCACAAGTAGACACACGAGGGATTAAATAAAGACGTCAAGCGCGTGTAGTACTTCCGCAATAAGAATCTCGTACGGTTATAATTTCGGCATTTTATAGAGGTTTCTTATGCTTACAAACTTAGCTCTTTTATTCTATTTGACGACCTCTGTAGCGCGGCGGGCGAAGGTTGGCCTGCGACGCAGGAGGTTGCGGGTTCGATTCCCGCCTAGGAACAAATATTTGTGCGATCGCAGATATTTGTTCAGGGTGTTCTGGGTATTTTCTATGTACAATAAAAAATATCTATCTATGTAATATATTGTATTAAGTATATCAGTTATCTAGTACCCATAACACAAGCTCTGCTTAGCTTGGAGCTAGATAATGTGGTGTGAACTGTCCAGCATTATTTATTTATTTTCTATAGTTACAAAAGTTAAAATTCTTTGGCGACCTTACAATTCTGCGCTCGCTCAGACAGCTGGTATCGAAGCTATTATACAAACAAACATACAAACATACACGCCTTTTTCCCGAAAGGGTAGGCAGAGCCTCAAATGGACCTCTTTTCACCGTGGGTTGCACGATCGTGGGATATAGACAAGTGGTCAGCTCATCGCCGCCATTGTTTCCCACGACTGACTCTGCTAACGCTTTCTTCTAGTAATAATACCTTCCTTCAGTAAGCTAGCACCCAGGAAAAAGCTTTTATACGTAAAACTAGTCGAATGCCCGCGACTTCGTCCACGTGTACTTTTCCATACAAACTTAAACACCCCACAGCACCCCCTTAGAGGTTGAACTTCTGAAATTCCTTTCTTAGTGCACCCCTAAACCACAAAAGGAACGTACCCTCCAAATTTCAGGTCCCTACGGCTTATGGTTTAGGCTGTGCGTTGATAGTCAGTCAGTCAGTCAGTCAGTTAGTCAGTCAGTCAGTTAGTCAGTCAGTCAGTCAGTCAGTCACGCGAGGTTTTTTTTTTTTTTTTTTTTTTTTTTTTTATTATATCTTAAAAAGATAACACAAACAAAGTATTATACACTCAAAATACCCTTATGGGTTTGTTCAGAGTGTATACAAACCTCCTTAGGTATAAATACATAATCTTACTCAGTAATACAGTATCCTTTTGACCGCTTAAAATAGGTAAAAATATATTGATTGATATAAACTATAGTGGTCTGACCACTGGATTAATAATATTTGTACTGCATTAGCTATATAGGTAGAAGCTTGCATTTTGCAGGTTTATTGCCATGTATTTGGGCATTTTAATTCAATTTCATTTCATTTCCTGTGAAAAAGGCTATTATCAGACAAACGGTGAACTAAGTGATCCTTGGTGGCTTTAGTGTTCCCTTCTGAGGTACGGAATCCCATAAAGTAAATTATCGTTTTAAAATAGATAATACGCGTGTTTTGACTAAATTGCTATGGTTGTCGGTTTTAATAAATTCGTGGTTTGTGTAATAGAATGAGATTGTCACGGTGCAGCCGTGGACAGGTAGGTAGTCTAGGTTTTAGGTTCCTATCCTACCTGATAGAAAAGCTAGGGGTAGGTAGAAAAACGATTAGGACATTTTTATACATATATTAAACTTAAAATGCTAACAATAAGGTCACTGAATGGATTGTTAAACTTAGAGTCTTTAGTATTATGCTGAAGGCAGAAGTGCAGGCAGAGGGCCAGAGTAGCAGGCAGAAGGCCAGACGGCTATGGGCCGGGGTATGATCAAGGGTCTCAATCTCAGCAGTAGAATAGGTCTCAAAAGGTCACGCTTGTAGAAAAGAACACTTGGACACACGCGTAGTACGGAACCCAAGAACAGGTGTGGACTCTCCACGGTACTGTCCTGTGAGCTGCAGATCGGAAGCACGTGGTCTAGGCGTCATGGTGAAGAGCGCGCCCCTTGTCTGCGAGGTGGCTCGTGGCAGGCTGGTAGCAGCAGGTAGGGCTGGAGACAGCTGGTAGACAGCAGGTAGCTGGTGAGTCCGGTTGGTGGCTTCACAGCCACCAACCGTAAGGTTCGACCCGTAGAGTTGGACCCTGTAAAGATCACGTAGTTGTAGTGACAGGCTTGATTCTTCCCCCTGGTGTAACTTGGTTGAAAGTCGCCTCTAGGTGCCGCAGACGTGGCTCGCAGGGGTAGGCAGTACGTGGCTTTCAACCTTATTACACCGTAGGGTTTACAACAGAGATTAAGAACTAGTTAGTCAGAAGGATAGACATAGTAGGTGTCTTAGAGTACATTTAAGACGAACGCAGACGTCCCTAAGTGAACGTGCCTCAAGTTTGATGCTAGTTTTACTACATTAAGAAAGATAAGAAGTACATTAGATTAAACAGTGCTAGTTAGAGTGTAGTATAAATATACTACACTCTAACTAGCACTGTTTAATCTGTTTTTTTTTAAACAAACTCACCAAAATTGGGCGTAGTGGGAGTATATAGAGAGGTATTATTGATTGCTCCGTCTAAGTGTGGAATGTCCTGTGCGTAGGACGCATGTCAATTTATAGGTGCATCTAGCGTAAATAGTTCCTATGTGTGCGTGAGATGTAACTGATGGCTGATGTCTGTGTGGGTTGTCCGTTAGTTTTTTGTCAACAAGCTACTTGTGTGAGTATGGAAGCTTCTAGAAGTTTTTATAATAATTTTGTAATGTTACAGTATTGCCCCTCCCAGAGAAAGGGTTTTTCCTGATAAAACCCGCTAGAACTGCAACCTATCTCTTGATGACTCTACATTCATACTGTCTTTCATACTTCAATCTTTTATTCATCCCGCATTAGCCTCAAGTCATAGAAGGCTTAAGAAGCTACAACTAGAATATATTTACTTTAGTGTGTAAATATACTCATATCAACAAGAGTTTTAGTTGTTAGTGTAGTAGAGGCTTTATCATTTAGAAGGGCAAGTGTTATTTAGTACTAGTCTGTCTGTAAGTTAATGTTCTAATATAAATTCTTAGTGTCATTGTAGAGTTGTTTAAGTTTAAGTTGTTAAGTGTAGATTAGTATTAATTTAGAGAAGCTGGCATTTTTGGCTTATTTTAGATGTTTGCCATAATCCGCATCCTAGTCAGAATTGACTTGTTTAAAGAGTTTTGAACAATCCGCTCTGTTGTTAGAGGCTTATTTTTAAATGAGTTTTCACCGCTCATATTGCTTCTTAGAGTGTTCCAATAGGTTTAGTTTAAGTAATTATTAGTTAAAGTTAATTATTAAATATAACAGTTATGATAAGAAAATATTTAGTGTTAACTCTATAGTTCTATTTGTAGTTAAAGTTGTATGAGTATAAGATAAATTAAGAGTTGATTCTATGTTTCTATTTGTAGATGAAGTAGCAAAAAAAATTTTTTTTTTTGTAAGTGTTGACTCTATGTCTCTATGAGAAGTGAAAAGGAAAAAAAAAATTTTGAAGTGTCTGCTCTATGTAAACAAAATTAAAGTGTTAGATCTACGTAATTAAAATTATAAGTGTTAGCTCTATAAAAAAATTTTAGTGATTGAGTAAGTGAGTGAGTGTTTGTAATAGTGACTGTTGTTTATGATACTGTATGTCGCTCTATGTGTTGGAGTTTCAGTTTTAAAGGCTAATCGAGAAAAAAAAATTAAGGAAGTTTAAAGTTATCCAAAAAAAATAAAAGTATTAAGTAAATGCAAGTTCTTAAATAGGTAAGTGTTTTCTATTATTAAGTCAAGTTTATTTTATTTTGTGTTTACTTGTCTTCATATTATTTATTGAATTTATCCTAATTGTTTATGTTTATTATTTTTATCAATGGGATTAAAAAAAAATATTTTTACGAAGTTATTGTTTGTACTGAACTTATGGTGACATCTGTTGAGAAAGTTTCTAAGTTATCTCTAGTTCATTATTACTAATATAGATGGCCATAGCAATATTGTTTAACCGCCATCTGTTGGGAAGGTTTAGTATTAATGTCTTTAGTTTCCTGTTGGAAATCATAGATGGCAGTAATAGTATCGAATAGTCACTTTTAGTAGCTGTAGATCACTGCAACAAGATATCATAGGGGTAGGCAGGAATATTTTAGTTATCTGTTTGTATTAGTACTAATAGGGTTTGAATGTAGATGAATAGGTAGATAATAATTTGTGATTTTAAGTAATGATTAAAGATTTAAATAAATAGCATTAATTAATTTGTTTAAGTTTGATTTCTCATAAATATTTTAATTAATATTCTAACAATTTTGTTTCTGTTAAATAAGACACGCATGAGTTGTTTACGAACTATGCATTCCTGGCAGACCATAAGGTAAGTAGGTCAGGCATGAGTGACAGTAATGTTCGCTCAAGTACCTATTTTAATGTGTTTGTAATGAATAGGAAAGATGTTAAGAATTATGGCTTAATCAAACTCTGATAATGTTTTTTTTTTTAGGATAGTATTTAATAAGATATACCTGAGTGAGAATTTACCGTTATTTGATAAAGTAGTTGAGGTCTTTAGTAAGTATTGTATTTTTAAGTACCTCAACGATAAATAAGTTTTTGATAGTACGGCAAGGTATTTAATTATATTTTATGATCTCCTTTGCAATTTTTAGGGGACTAGGTGTCCTTATATGTTTTACATAAGTTAGTTAAATGGTATTATACATAATTGATTAGGTACATAAAATACGTAGATTAAAGTGTTGTACTTAGTAAAAGTTTAGTGTAGGTAAGGCTTTATTCTTTAGCGAGTTTTTCTAACATATTATTTCTATTCGCTTAGGTTTTAGAATTAGGCAATAGTAAATGATTATCAGACTAAATCATTCATAATTTAGCGAATAGCTACTTTTGCAAATGTAAGTAGGTAGGTTAATTGGTCATTTGATCGTTTAGGTTAGATAAGAAATTCATTTCAGAGAGTTTTAGCCAAGGAATGTTGGTAGGTAGGTATGTAGACAGCGTGTTGTTTTGACAAACAGTTTATAGTAGGTAGTTTTCTGGAAGATTCTACCGGTCAACAGTGACGATGCCTGTGACGTAATGTGATGTTGTAGCCATCAACATATTGTATTTTGTTTTTCTAGTAGCTAGCTTTATAGCAGTTTTGTAGGTTTATAGTGAGCTTTCAGAATTATAGATTTTAGATATAGATACTCATACATACTTAATATAGATATAGATACATAGTTAGTTATCTAGTTAGTTGTTTTTCTTAGATTTAATTCCTGCGTGAGGTTTGAAATGAGTATGTTATAAAATAGATTACTATAGGTAATAGTAAGCTAGCATTTAGTGATGGCTTTTTTTATATCGGAGTCACGACCCGCTCCGTTTGTTCCACCAAAGGTTTAGTCCCTTGGGAGAAAAATGCAGATATCCCGCCAGAGATGTAGGGTCTCGGCAAGAAAGTATATTTCGCAACATTTTAGGTTTGTTGACCTCTGTTGCGTTGGAAAGTTTTTATGAATAACATACTCAAGACCGCCTCGCACATAGATTGAATAAGCATTTATTAAGTAGGTAGTATAGTTTTATTTGGTTATAGTTTAGTCTTTAATTTTTTTTTTTTTTATCGCGGCTGGCGATGGTTCGCCTGCGACGCAGGAGGTTGCGGGTTCGATTCCCGCCTCGGAACAAATATTTGTGCGTTCTGCAGATATTTGTTCAGGGTGTTCTGGGTGTTTTCTATGCATAATAAAAAATATCTATCTATGTAATGTATTATATTTAGTATATCAGTTATCTAGTACCCATAATACAAGCTCTGGCTTAGCTTGGGGCTAGATAATGTTGTGTGAATTTGTCCAGCATTATTTATTTTATTTTATTTATTTATTTTAGAATGTAGCTAAAGTTATTTTCTAGTTCAAAGTTAACTAGGTTATAGGTAATAAGTCTTTATTCGACCCACACACACACGTAGGATTAGTTTTATCATGTAGATAGTAGGTAGTTTAGTTTCTAGATGATTCGTTGGTAGGTACATTCAAAGTTGTTTACAGTTTTAAAGTTAGTTTAAGTTTTAACAAGTGGATTTGCTTTTATTTAGGTAGTATTATTTTAGTTATTAGATGATACGTAGTTAGGTATGTTCAATGTTGTTTATAGTTTCATAGCTAGTTTAGGTAAAAGTATTTGCATAGATTACGAATTACGATTAGTCTAGATTAAAGTTACGTTTAGTTTAGTATAGATTTTAAGATTTTAGTGTATACGTAGGTAGCTACGATGTAGACTTTACGTTTCTAGTTTCAAGTTTAGTTTTAGTAAAAGGAATATTATAGATTTTAAGTTAACCTTTAAGTTTACGTTTAGTTTAGTTTAGTTTTTAGGGAACTCGTAGGTACGATTTAGATTTTAAGTTATCATGTTTATTATAAGTATGTAAAAGAAGTATTTAAGGTCAGTGTTTCTCACACACAACACACGCACACGCGTTGATAGTATTAGTATTCTATAAGTAGGTAGATTGTTCTAGTGTTGTTTACTATTTCCAACATTCTAGTGTCAAGGTCAGTTGTAAGTCAAGCTTAGTGAATCAATGAAATTGCATGATAGATACATAGATATATAGATTGTTAGTTAGGTAGATAAGTAGGCAAATATTATTCTTTATAGTGAATGAGTTTAATATCCTTTATGATAGTTTCCGTTCATATCTACTAGTTTGTAGACCAGATGAACGTTTGAGTGAGATTCTACATTTTTGATATTTAGTTTCCATTGTTACGACGAACTAGCACTGTTTACGCAATAATGTAGGTACACAGAAATGATTAGAAATACACAGTAACACACAGATAGGTATACACAGATAGATATAGCTGTAAAGAATTATACACAATTAGACAATAGATTATTAGCTTTGGTACAATAATAATTTCTAGTAGCTATTATTATGATACCGCCACGATGCAATAAAGGCGAGCTTACACCTCTTGTCACGGACGACGAGCCCTCTCATAGAAAATAGTTAACTTTAATGTACTAGGAAATAAGAACGCCGAGCGAAACGCAACGCATTATAAAATTTGTGCTTGCCCGAGCTGCAGCTAGGCGCGGGACTCTAGTTTGTATAAATATTTGATCATTTTTAATAAATTGTAACGTTTCCGACCAGTCTAACTTTGTAACACCTACCTTTAAGAACATGTAAATAGAACTTAGTGAACCGACCAATATACAGTCCATACCAGCTTGAGCCAGAGTTTAAATCAAAGAACCCAGAACATTCCCGATAGACCAGAGCATCACTCATAGTTTGGTCCTATCGGAGCCGGATACCAAGAACCAGAGCAACATCGCAGCGCCGGAAGGATATCACTCATACCCAGGGTGCCCCGAAGACCAGCATCCGAGCACGGGTGTGCTTGAAGATCACCCAACGGTGCGACGTGCGACGTTGTCAAGCCCAGCATCAGAGCACAGGTGTGCTTGAAGGTCACCGAACGGTGCGACGTGCTACGTTGTCAAGACCAGCGCCAGAGCACAGGGTGCTTGAAAATCACCCAACGGTGCGACGTGTGTGCAGCGTAGCCGTGAACAGCGCCGAACAAGGAGGATACAAAAGTGTTTCGTACGTATTACGCGGTTTCCCGCGGCCTGTTCGTCGGCCGTAAGGCTGGTGTTTCGGGTTGGTTGTTTCTTTGTACTACGGTTTCTTTGACAAAATAACACTGTTTCTTGGGGGAAATAAGTTAGGAGAGTCATAGTACGAGAATGGCGTCGAACACCAGGAGCCGAACCGCTGCCGAGGACAAGAAGGCACTACGCGTATACGAAGATTATCCCGCTTCACCATCAGAGGATACCGCGCCGGCGCAAGGAGCCGCAACAACGGAACCAGGATCCGCGTCGGCGAACGTACTTCCAGCCGATATGCCACCCGTGACCACGACCAACGAGCCACCGGTTTCAGCACCACAGCGTCGAGAGCGAGCACCCTCTGTCCGATCACAGAGCTCTGCCGCTAGCGCAACGGCACGTATCAGACAAGCTGAATTTGAAGCAGAACGACAACTTGCCGAGATCAAGAGGCAGGAGCTGCAGATTCAAACGAAGCTGATCGAGAAAAGGCTGGCAGCTGACGTTGCTATGATACGTGAAGAAGTTGACCGAACTAGCGTACGCGCAGCGGAAGAAATAGAAACAGAGAGCCGAGTCACGGACTGGCTCCAGATCAACCAAAGACGGGGGGAGCCTAGAGATTCCGAACGAATGAATGACACAGATGATACAAGGCATCCTTCATCAAGCAGGGATATGACATCCGAGCGATGCCCGCCGATCACGCCGAACCGCGTCACTTTTGAAAACGAGCGACGCCCGAGATCCCCTACGCCCGCACGATCGCGAGACCGAGGGATCGATCGGCTAGCCGACGCTCTAGAAAAGATGTCCCGACAGAGGGCGCCACCGAGGCAAACGACAGATCTGCCCATCTTCGGTGGAGCTATGGGAGACTGGTTACCGTTCAAAGCGGCGATGCGAGAATCGACGCATCTACAAAAGTTCTCGCCGGCCGAGAACATCGCAAGGCTGCGATCGTGCCTACGAGGTGAAGCGCGCCAAACAGTGTCGGCGCTACTGTATACAGCCACAGAACCGTCGGCTATTATGCAAACATTAGAACAATGTTACGGACGCCCAGAGATGATCATAGACCAAGCGCTTGAAGACATCAAGAAGCTTCCACGATTGGGCACATCCGCTAGCGAACTGAACGCTTTCGCTATCAAGCTACAGAACATAGTGACGATAATCGGGGGTCTTGACGAACGAGGATACCTACAGAATCCAATGCTGGCACGTCAAGTTACAGAAAAACTGAGCCCGCATTTAAGATCAAAATGGTGTGACTATGCGGAAGACCACGGGAACCGAAGCGAACCGGAAATAGTCACGCTGTCCCGATTCCTGATGCGAGAAGCGGATCGCGCCAAGCGTCATACGTACACAGCTGCGTTGGCGCGAAGCGCACCGAACACAATGACGTCATCGCGAGGCGCAATGAACGCAGCCACGACATCGCGAGGCGCAACGAACGCTCGAACCTCAGAACAACAGCCCCGGGTGAATGATCGTAACCGCGGAACCGTGTATGCTACAACAGAAGCCACTAAGAACAAGAGCGAATGTTTCTGTTGCGGAGCGGAACACGTAACCACTGAATGTGGTAAGCTCGCGGCGATGCCCGTGGACCAAAGATGGGAATGGGCCAAGGAAACACGCATCTGTTTCCGTTGCTTGAACAGCAAACACAGACGTTTCGGCTGCAAGAGCAAGCGATGCGGAGTGAACGAATGCCGTCATCCACATCACGCACTTCTACACGCGCCAGACGCCAAGGAAAGGCACACTGAACTAACCAAAGATGAGGAATCAGTAACAACGGCATCGGCACATGAATCCGCGGAAACGAATCAAGTCCTATTGAAGGTGTGCTCGATCACGATAAAAGGCAGTAACGGGAAAGAAGTTCTCACGTACGCGTTATTAGATGAAGGATCCACAATAACGCTGGTTGATGAAGAGATCGCCGAGATGGTCGGAGCGCAAGGCCCGACACGAGCATTGAACATAATCGGAGTCACATCAAGCCAAAGAGAACCCGAAAGCCGAGTCGTGAACATCGGCATACGAGGGCGGGATCAGTCGAACTATCAGCCGATCAGAGCACGCACGGTGAAGAATCTGACATTAGGAGGTCAATCAGTCCGCAGAGCCGATCTTCAGCAAGCGCATCTGAAAGAGCTCAACCCAGAAGCCGTGTGCTATGCTCATGCGAAACCGCGTGTTCTCATCGGAGCTGACAACTGGCATCTCATTGTGACACGGAAGTTGCTAACAGGAAAAAATAACCAACCAGCTGCGTCGCTAACCCGGCTGGGATGGATTATACATGGAACGATCCCTAGAAGCACCATATCACAAGGAGAAACGGTTCTACACGTGCGCACAATGCAAGAAGCCCAAAGTGAGCGAATAGCGACCGACCGAGATAACGATTTGAACGAACTCGTTAAAACGCATTTCGACATAGACGCATTGGGCATTTCAATGAAACGAAAACCGGTAGCCAAAGATGAACGCGCCAAGGAGATATTCAATCTTACCGTCAAGCGAACAGATGGTCATTTTGAAGTAGGACTACCTTGGGCTACCGATGACGTAATATTACCGCCGAGCTACGATATGGCATTACGCCGGCTACGCGGTATTGAACGAAAAATGGACAGATCACCGGAGTTCAAGAGCGCATACACTGGGCAAGTGACCAAGTTGTTAGAAAAAGGATACGCAGTACCATGTGAACAGAACCACGACTGGAACTCACGGACATGGTACCTGCCACACTTCGCAGTCACAAATCCGAACAAGCCCAACAAAGTCAGAATGGTCTTTGATGCAGCAGCGCGCGCGAACGGGACTTGTCTCAATGACGCGTTGCTCGACGGGCCAGATCTCTTGCAAGCTCTCTACGGCGTCTTGTTCCGATTCAGACAAAAGCCGATCGCCGTTACTTCCGACGTTCGAGAAATGTTCCTTAGAATCAAAATCAGACCGGAGGATCGCGTAGCTCAGCATTTCTTATGGCGCGGCGATAACCGCTCAGAACCGCCGAAGAAATACTTGATGACATCCATGATTTTCGGCGCTCGAAGCTCGCCGTTTCTAGCACATAGCGTGAGAGATAAGAATGCAACGGACCACAGGGAATCACATCCACTGGCATTCAACGCTATTACTTTAAATCATTATATGGATGACTGGGCGGAGAGTTTTGATAACGAGGAAATAGCTGCACGAACAATAGCCGAAGTACGAGAAGTACACGGAAAAGCAGGATTCGAGCTAGCAGGATGGAGTTCGAATCGCGATCATCTGCTGAAAGGAATTCCTATCGAAGACCGAGCGCAAACACCCAAAGAGCTGGCTGCAAATGCGGATCTGTATGGAAAAACCTTAGGAATTATCTGGATGCATACTACAGACGAACTCGCGTTTAATACCGCCATGCCGCGCGTGCCTGATGACGTAAAAAACGCGAAACGGACGCCGACCAAACGCGAAGCCCTAGGAGCAGTGATGTCATTATTTGACCCATTGGGCTTGCTGAGTCCGTACACGATCACCGCGAAAATAATGCTACAAGAACTGTGGAAAAAGAAAGTAGACTGGGATGAACCACTACCACCCGAAGAAGCGACGACTTTCAGTGAATGGCAAGACGACTTGAGATACATAGCTGACCTACGACTACCACGCTGCTACAACACAAGATCAGATACGACTCAGCAACAGCTACACGTCTTCTGCGATGCCAGTGAACAGGCATTTAGCACAGTCGCGTACTGGCGTTTCGTAAGCAACGAAGGGGTGAGCGTAACGCTAGTCGCAGGGAAAGCTAAAGTCGCCCCACTGAAGTCGCAAAGCATACCTCGGATGGAACTACAAGCCAGTCTGATCGGCGCGAGACTAGCCACAGAAATCATCAAAAGTCATCAGGAATCAGCCTGTGGAGCGACTCGAAAACCGTGCTGCACTGGATAAGAAAAGATTCAGCGAGATATGCTCCGTACGTCGCTCACCGGCTCAGTGAGATCGCCGAACTAACACGGCCCGAACAATGGCGGTGGATACCTACGGCACACAACGTAGCCGACGACGCGACACGCTCCGGAAAGACGCAAATGCTAAGCAGCGACCGATGGTTCGTCGGCCCAGCATTTCTATACGAAAACGAAGATCGCTGGCCCGTGGAAATCGAGTCAGATCAAGAACCCGACGAAGCGTTAGTGACGTACGCGAAAGAAAAATCACCGCTCGTAGACATATCGAGATTTTCATCTTACGAACGCCTGATACGAACGGTCGCCTATGCACTCACGTTTATAGACAAATGTCGACGACGCGCTAATGAGCTTAACATAAAACATATAAAACAAGCGGAACGCCTGCTCATTAGAGACGCACAACAAGAGAGCTTTTCCGGCGATTTAGAACGCTTAAAAAACGGAAAGAACATCGATCGCAGGAGCCGGCTCTACAAACTCGATCCGAAATTAGCCGCTGATGGGATAATCCGTTTAAATAGCAGAACGAACGCCGCGACAATACCCGACCACACTAAGGACCCCCCTATATTAGACGGAGCGCACCAAATGACACGACTACTAATCCGTCAGGAACATGAAAAAAATAATCACGTCGGCCGGGAACAAATAGTGAATAACCTTCGTCAGCGATTTTGGATACTGCGCTTACGACCGGCAGTCCGAACGATAATAAGCAAATGCACAGCGTGCAAAGCAAGGATGGCGAGCCCCGCGATACCGGTAAAAGGAAACTTACCTGAAGCTCGCCTAAGTACCTACACCCGACCATTTGCACGCTGCGGAATCGACTGCTTCGGCCCTATGTGGGTGACGATTGGAAGACGCAGAGAAAAGCGATGGGGAATGTTATTTACATGCCTAGTGATAAGAGCGATTCACATAGAACTAATCGCTAGCTTAAGCACCGATTCGGCTATTATGGGCCTCAGACGAATGGCGGCCCGCCGAGGAACTCCAGTGTACATCGCATCGGATAACGGAACGAACTTCCATGGATCAGATGTGGAGTTGAACAAAGCCTATACCGAATGGCTACCTGCTTTAAAAAACTACGCACTCACCAAAAGGATTGAGTGGAGATATATAGATCCAGGGGCTCCGAATCAAGGAGGAGCTTGGGAGCGCATGATCAAGACAGTAAAAAGCGCCCTCGCTGTTACTCTCACAGAACGAGCCCCGAAAGAGGAAGTCTTAACCACGTTGATGACAGAAATTGAACATACAGTGAATTCGCGCCCGTTAACGCACGTGTCTGTGGAACCAGACGACCAAGAAGCGTTGACTCCGAATCACTTTCTGTTGGGCACCGCAGTCGGCGTACCATACGTAGGAGAATGCGACGTCGCCGATAAACGAACCTGGCGCGCCGCACAAGCTCTGGCGAACACGTTTTGGGTACGCTGGATCAAGGAATATTTGCCTACACTGGCCCCACGCGGTGACGTCAGACGAAAACAAAGGAACATAAAACCGGGCGAGATCGTCATCATAGCGGACGGATCGCTACCGCGGAACGTATGGCCTAAGGGGCAAATCGAGCGCGTATACCCTGGACCTGATGGCGTGGTGCGGAGCGCGGAAGTTCGTACGAGGGGAGGAATCTTCAGGAGACCTACAAGAAGACTCATCGTCCTCCCGATTAATGAAGAAGGCTGCGAAGATCTGCGCCGAGGGGAGACTGTCACGGACGACGAGCCCTCTCATAGAAAATAGTTAACTTTAATGTACTAGGAAATAAGAACGCCGAGCGAAACGCAACGCATTATAAAATTTGTGCTTGCCCGAGCCGCAGCTAGGCGCGGGACTCTAGTTTGTATAAATATTTGATCATTTTTAATAAATTGTAACGTTTCCGACCAGTCTAACTTTGTAACACCTACCTTTAAGAACATGTAAATAGAACTTAGTGAACCGACCAATATACAGTCCATACCAGCTTGAGCCAGAGTTTAAATCAAAGAACCCAGAACATTCCCGATAGACCAGAGCATCACTCATACCTCTGTTCTTGTAGGTATGTTGTTCCGAGTTTTACCAAGCGTTTATAAATGACAAAATAGGTATGAGACATAAGTTTGAGACTGAGATTGAGAATGAATAGGGCACCATTATCATGTTGATATGGGCCGGAATAGGTATAGTGAATATATCTCTTATGGTAGTAAAGAGAGAATTGTAAAGAGAGTTGGAAAGAGAGTTTTAAAGAGAGTTGGGCGCCACTGTCACGGTGCAGCCGTGGACAGGTAGGTAGTCTAGGTTTTAGGTTCCTATCCTACCTGATAGAAAAGCTAGGGGTAGGTAGAAAAACGATTAGGACATTTTTATACATATATTAAACTTAAAATGCTAACAATAAGGTCACTGAATGGATTGTTAAACTTAGAGTCTTTAGTATTATGCTGAAGGCAGAAGTGCAGGCAGAGGGCCAGAGTAGCAGGCAGAAGGCCAGACGGCTATGGGCCGGGGTATGATCAAGGGTCTCAATCTCAGCAGTAGATAGGTCTCAAAAGGTCACGCTTGTAGAAAAGAACACTTGGACACACGCGTAGTACGGAACCCAAGAACAGGTGTGGACTCTCCACGGTACTGTCCTGTGAGCTGCAGATCGGAAGCACGTGGTCTAGGCGTCATGGTGAAGAGCGCGCCCCTTGTCTGCGAGGTGGCTCGTGGCAGGCTGGTAGCAGCAGGTAGGGCTGGAGACAGCTGGTAGACAGCAGGTAGCTGGTGAGTCCGGTTGGTGGCTTCACAGCCACCAACCGTAAGGTTCGACCCGTAGAGTTGGACCCTGTAAAGATCACGTAGTTGTAGTGACAGGCTTGATTCTTCCCCCTGGTGTAACTTGGTTGAAAGTCGCCTCTAGGTGCCGCAGACGTGGCTCGCAGGGGTAGGCAGTACGTGGCTTTCAACCTTATTACACCGTAGGGTTTACAACAGAGATTAAGAACTAGTTAGTCAGAAGGATAGACATAGTAGGTGTCTTAGAGTACATTTAAGACGAACGCAGACGTCCCTAAGTGAACGTGCCTCAAGTTTGATGCTAGTTTTACTACATTAAGAAAGATAAGAAGTACATCAGATTAAACAGTGCTAGTTAGAGTGTAGTATATTTAAATAAACTCACCAAAATTGGGCGTAGTGGGAGTATATAGAGAGGTATTATTGATTGCTCCGTCTAAGTGTGGAATGTCCTGTGCGTAGGACGCATGTCAATTTATAGGTGCATCTAGCGTAAATAGTTCCTATGTGTGCGTGAGATGTAACTGATGGCTGATGTCTGTGTGGGTTGTCCGTTAGTTTTTTGTCAACAAGCTACTTGTGTGAGTATGGAAGCTTCTAGAAGTTTTTATAATAATTTTGTAATGTTACAGTATAACGGTTTTTTTATAGAACAGGAGGATATATAGTAGTAGTAGAGCTTTTTTGTGAAAGAGTTCGTCCGGGGAAGTACTACCACCATACCTATTTCTGCCGCAAAGCAGTAGTGCTCGCATTGCTGTGTTCCGGTTTGAAGGGTAAGGGTGCCGGTGAAATTACAGGCACATGAGACTTTACATCTTTATGTCTCAGGGTGGCGGGCGCAGTGCAATCCCACATAGGGCGCGTCCTAGGTGGACGTGACCTATGAGTAATGCACTGTTCATAGGCATAGGTTACCGCTTAACATCAGATGGGCCATCAGCTAGTTCCGTCATACAAGTAGCATAAAAAAAAAAAAAAAAAAGGATGTGCAATATTGCTTGAAATAAACATTTTTGAAAAATTATTTTTCTTATGTATTTTTCGCCTTAGGCGTTTTCAGCCGCTGGTGTATTGGAAATAGGAATTGTTATATTTGTTGGTACCTAGTTCTAAAGGACTAGGACAGTTTTATATATATAACAATCTTTTAAACATCCTTTTTATCCTATTTTTACACGTCTTTTTTCCTTTACATTACTTGTTAATGAATTTTAAGCCAATTGCACACTGCAACAACCGATTGAGCTGAACCTTTGCAAACCTGTCAAGTTATTATCACAATACAATATTATGGTAACAGCAAGATGATGATGGAGACGGAAGGTGGGCAGTGGACCTCCTCGATGGTCAAAAGCGGCCTGGAAGTGTTTGGGCTCATTTTAATCAGCTCACAAGCTGGTCTAGCCAAGTTGCATTCGCTTCGAAGCGATTCCATTTCTACAGTCATAATACAATACAATAGACCACGTGATATTTCGATAGCTTACGTCAATCTCATACATTGTTGGCTTTAGTGCTAAGCGAGACGCGGGTGGAGTGCGTCGCGTTCACTCACCTTGAAAAAGACTCTCGAAACGGGTCGAAACAATGTCGGTGCTTACATCGATTTAACGGTACGTGAAAATTTCCCGTTTTTATAAAATAATTGTTGGCTTTTCTATATAACGGCATCGCTATTAGAATGTTACTTTGTCTACGGCCTAAGATCTTTAAAAAGTTATTGCTTAATCACTTTTTGTCCGTCTTGCGAAACTGTGAGTTAATTCTAATAAATTGTTTAGATGGAAATTAATTTATTGATTCAAATTATAATATTTGTACTTCTATTATATCGTAACCACCGACCCTTATCGTTCTCTTAAATTCCAGCCTATGCCAAGGTTGTCTGGAAGAGATCGCTGTCAGCGATAAGACCGCCTATTGTACATTCCATACTCCATATTTTGATTCCATTTAATGTGTTTTTTCATGGTGTGCAATAATAGTTTTATAATTTCTATACAACTATCACCAATTTCAAAATAACTCTGTTTTAACCCCCGACGCAAAAACGACGGGGTTTTATAAGTTTGACGTGTCTGTGTGTGTGTGTGTCTGTGTGTGTGACTGTGTGTGTGTCTGCCTGTAGCATCGTAGCTCCCGAACGGATGAACAAGTTTTTTTTTTTTTTTAAAGTTGAATTTTTCGGGAGTTTTCTTAGCTATGTTTGATCAAAATCGGTTCAGCCGTTTCATTGCGTTGAGGGTTTTTATTAATTTTTACTAAATTAATTACTTGGTATTTCACAACAAACTTAATATTTCCGAATAAACTGTTTGCGTTTCGTATATTTTCGTTTTCCCGGGTAGGAGACGGGATCAAATATTTCAGACGGGGCGAACTCTGTCGGGCAATCCTTCCTCACTGAGTATCAGCGTGAAACCTAGGTATCTCGCTGTGAAAGACGACACGAAAAATAACATTGGGTTTTCGGACAGAGCCTAACAGGGTTTTTTTTGTTTATTGGCTTTTTCCCGTACCCATTTCTATTGAAATAAAAAACCTTTACTCTGTGTCGCCTGCCCGCTGGCATCCACCTTTTTATCACACCTATACTTTCAATCTTGTGCAATTCTAGCTACTACTGATAGAACCCATAGGTTGTGACCTGTTGTCTTCAAGGACAAGCTTGTGTTAGCAGCAGTAGAGCTTTTTTGTGAAAGAATTCGTCCGTGGAAGTACAACCTCGATACTTATTTCTGCCGTAAAGCAGTAGTGCTCGCATTGCTGTGTTCTGGTTTGTTAGGTTATTTGGAGCCAGTGAAATTACAGGCACATGAGACTTTTCATCTTTATGTCCCAGGGTGGCAGGCGCAGTTCAATGCCACATAGAGTGCATCTTAGGTGGACGCAACCTATGTGGTAAGCGTTGGGGTGGGCCATCTCCATGTTCCGTCATTCACTTAGAAAAAAAAAACCTAATGTTATAAAAACATATACAATAGTATCGTATGAACAATTTTGGCAAAATAAGGTTCTGCCTTTTGCCCTAGAAACCTTAGGGCGATGGAGCTATGATGCGTGGCTCCTCCTCTTCAAGTAGTTATCCAAGATCAGTTATCCAAGAAGCTGATAAATTAAACTAACGGCCAAAGGGCTGGGCGTCCAACGGAGTAACGTCGCCATTCTTTTGGTTTGCGGTTGATGACAGAAAATTTAAATATATAGTTATTTTTTGTTTGTATTGCCTGTTTATGAATTAACAATGACACATCAGTTCTTTTTGGTCAAGACATAATCAAATAAGTTCTTATCAACTTTCTGTTATAATTTATTGAGCCAACTTTCGCCCATCAACAAAGATTGCATAAACAAATCCGTAATATTTCCGCTATGAATATTTTACATCAAAACTGTATGGCTCTATTGTCCAAGTTTTTTCTCCACTTGTTTCCCAACGATAAATTAACAAGTTCCCCGTGGGCCCTTTGTCTACGAAAGGGTTTATGTCGTTTGCATTTATTCGCAAAAACTTCGCGTCGTGAAACTTTGCGCTTAGTTATTTACGAGTTGAGGGTTGGCGAAATGGAAATAAAAAAAAATAGCCGGAAAATTCACTAAAGTACTCTTTTTTTTTATTCGACTTAGACTTAGATAACGGAACAAGCAGATGGCCCACCTGACGTAAAATGGTACCCTCTGCCTATGAACAGTGCATTATCTCATAGGTCACGTCCACCTAGTGTACGCGCCATATGTGGCATTGCACTGTGCCCGCCACCCTGAGACATAAAGATGGAAAGTCTCATGTGCCTGTAATTTCACCGGCACCTTCAAACCAGAACACAGTAATGCCAGCACTACTGCTTTGTGGCAGAAATAGGTATGGTGATAGTACTTCCCCGGACGAACTCTTTCACAAAAAAGCTCTACTACTAATTGAAATGAATGACGTGTGGAATAGTAAGGTCGTAGGAAGGCGGTGGATTGAGGTAGCTCAAGACCGTTCCTCGTCGCATTCTATGGTGGAGGCCTATGTCCAGTTGATATCAATGATGATGTCGATGACGATTTGGAAAATAGGGCCTATTAGCTTAAAGTTATAGGCCCTTTTTTGGTTTATAAAGGTCGTCCCAAGACTTTGCAACATGACGGGAAAGTAACTTAAATAATGTGGTTAGGATATTTTGCGGAAAGGAAAATTTATTTTATTTTCAAAAGCTATACTCCATTCAAAGATTTTCTAAAAATTACTTGCTTCGTCTACAAATCGAACCGTGTTACTTAAGTGTGAAAAAAAAACATTCCGTATTTTTATGACGCCAATAGAAAGAATCGACAAAAAAAAAAAACCTGTTAAGTAACGTAGTATCTTAAAACAAAGTAATAACGAAAACCTAATCATTTTAATCAAATTAAAAAAATACTTGAAATTAATTAATAATTTATAGTATATACTAACTTTTAAAAATAAAATAAACTGTCCTTTCAGCAAAATATCCCATCTACAATATTTAAGGTACTTTCCCTTCATGTCCCATAGTCTTGGGACGACCTGTATATTGTTCATGCATATTCAGTTTTTTTTTTTTTTATACTACTTGGATGACGGATCAAGCAAGAGGCCCACCTGATGTTAAGCGGTAACCTCTGCCTATGAACAGTGCATTACCTCATAGATCACGTATATATGTATACGTGATATATATATATATATATATCATGTATACCTAATTCAAAGGTCTATCAATGTTAAAAAAAAAAAAAAAAAAAAAAAAAAACTACATGGAATTCAACTCGTCATTTCAATAAAAATAGGTAAATAATTTATGGTACAAACTAAGGTACATTAGGCCTTATAAACAACCAGGGATTTATAAGACACATACAATTGTTAGTTGGTTATTAGTTTCACTTCATTATTGCAATAAACTACTAAAATCCTGGCTAATTTGTTTTGATTATAAAGTTGAGAGGAAAACCTTCATATTTAAGTCAGAAGCGTTGTCAAACTATCGAATATTATAAAATGAGGTGGGCCTTATATCTCTTCATGACCTTAAACTAATCAGAATAATAGTGTCAATTCTGCTGCACTCTAACTACTGAAACTAAATTTAAAGGCACTAAAAAAAAATGTAATAGAAAAAAAAAATTGATAGATAGATAGATAGATAACACTTTATTGCACACCAAAATAATAAAAATAACATTAAAAACAATCAGAAAAATAAGTACCTATGGAAGTACAATGGGTGGTCTTATCGCTGAGAGCGATCTCTTCCAGACAACCTTGGGATGGACTGGAATTGACGAGAACGATAAAGGACGGTGGTGTAGATCAAATAAATAAATAAATAAAAGTATACGTATACATACAATCTAACTTATAATAACATAAATATATATTATAGGTACACAAAATATACTAAATAAATAAATAAAAATATCTGAACATATTACTAGAATTTACAGCTTTACGACATGGACAAAAAATTATTAAACAATAGCTTTTTGAAGCTACCGAGCGACGTTAAATTAGCTTTGTGAAATTTTGTTTATTTTAGAAAATGGTGCATCGAATCTATAACTGTATCGAACATTCCGACAAACATTAAACATTTATTTCATAAAGCTGGATAATTATATTTAATTGCTGGTGAAATTTTGAAAATTGGCAGACGTAGTCTGACGGAGATGCAAAGAAAACCGAAACAATCAGAACAGAATAATTTTGTTTTAATGACGGACAACAAAGTAATGATCGAAATCCATTGATGTGAATCATTATAAATGCCCTCCCTGTTTTTTTTTTTTTTTTTTTTTTTTTAACATTGATAGACCTTTGTTTGACCACGATCTCACCTGTTGGTAAGTGACGATGTGGCCGAAGATGAAGCACAAAGGTCTAGAAGGCACCTTTTCACTCTATCCTTGAAGAGACCCAGATTATAGTTTTCAGGAAAGACAGACGACGGTAGTGTATTCCACTCCTTAGCAGTTCGCATTATAAAGGTAGAACTGAAACGTTTTGTGCGAATAGAAGGTATACCAATGAGGTAAGGATGGTACTGAGCCGTACGCCTGCTCGTCCTATGATGAAAAGGAGATGGTGGGATCAGATCGTGCAGTTCCTGGGAGCATTCTCCGAAATGTAACCTATAGAAGATCGCAAGGCATGCAACCTTACCTTGGTTATCTTACCTGTACTCTGATAGTCCCTCTACGTTGAGTCATTCCCATCTGTAGACGACCTCTGTAGCGCAGCGGGCGCAGGTTCGCCTGCGATGCAGGAGGTTACTGGTTCGGTTCCCGCCTCGGAAGAAATATTTGTGCGGTCTGCAGATATGTGTTCAGAGTGTTCTGGGTAATTTCTATAATAATCAAAATATATATCTATGTAATGTATTTATATTAAGTATATCAGTTATCTAGTACCCATAACTCTGCTTAGCTTGGGCCTAGTTAATGTTGTGTGAACTGTCCAGCATTATTTATTTATTTCTCTATACCTGTCGTACAAAAATCATTCAATTCAAATAGCAATTTTTTATTTCCTCATTAATTTCATTCCGGTCTATTCATAGGCCATCGTGATGGCCATGTCGATGGCATAGTGGCCGCCACAACTGTGCCCTCATCCACACAGCAATGTTTTTGCCCGGCAATAAACAAACATTGTCAACCCTATTTACGATTCCCCATGAATAGCGGTACGGCACGGTTTTAATTCTGTAAGTTTTTCATAAAGCACTTTTATGGGTGTTTTGTTACCTATTTTATGAGCTTCTTTTATAAGCTTACCTGTAGAGTTATTGATTATTATAAACCTGTTAGGATCAGAGTTTATATAAGGATGAAAGTTGTGTCAATAAATGCCCTTTTTGAGCCTGTCTGTGTGTTGATATTTAAAAGTTAACAACTTGATAACATTCACAACGTGAACATAACCATCGTTTGCACTAAGTAATGAGACTAATGGACATTTCAATCACGTTTCATGTTTTTGATATCTTATGGCTCTGAAGTGGCTGTTTATATAGTTACTTAACTTCAGGAAAAATGCATCAGGAAAAATGGCGGGAAATCATTAAAGACATTATTCAGTTATTGCAATTAATAGATTATAGAATTGAAAATACCGGGGCTTGGAAAAAAATTATTTTAGAAAAAATTAAAGTCGTAATAGTCGTCGTAGAGCTTTGAGAAGTATGTGTGGTGTGACTTTGAGAGATAGAATAAGGAATAGTGTGATAAGAGAGCGTTGTGAAATTAAAGAAGACGTAGTGACTAGGATTGAGAAAGGTATGCTTAGGGTTTGGGCATTTAGAAAGGATGGACGATAGTAGATTGACGAAACGGGTACACAAGACGAGCGTGAATGGGACAGTGGGAAGGGGAAGACCTCGGCGAACGTATTCAGACCAGATCGGAGAAGTTCTGGAAAAATGCCAGGTCAAGAGTACCCTCAACCGACGAGCATGTATGAAGAATGTGATGAGAGTGAATGAAGCAAAAGAGGTGTGTCAGGATCGTAGCATTTGGAAATCCGTGGTCTCTGCCTACCCCTCCGGGAAACAGGCGTGAGTTTATGTATGTAAAGTCGTAATTTTTCTAAAATTAATAGGTTGTTTTCTTGGAAGCTTTTACCCGTTTAGTCTTGAGTGAAAACAAAACATAATAACTATTGAGAAACATCAACTTATAGCAACTAATTAGGTATGAACTCAATATTCGTGAAACCTATGAATAACACCAAGGCAACTGTATTATAGCAATTATGGTTTATATTTATTCATCACTGAGGCACACAAAATAGAATACCTATAACAGAAAAAAATATAAAAACCTAAATGCATGTACTTTGAACTAAACTTATGAAAAACAGTGATGGGTAACTGCTAAGAAACGGGATGATCGTAAAAAAATTGGGGGAGACCTTTGCCTAGCAGTGGAAATAACAAGTTAAACAATGGATTAAAAATAACACCAAAATCGAATATAAAACAAATAAAAAGAGAAGATCTACTACCAGGAGTGGGTTAGTAGTACTTAGAGCTTTTTTGTGAAAGAGTTCGTCCGGGGAAGTACTACCACCATACCCATTTCTGCCGCAAAGCAGTAGTGCTCGCATTGCTGTGTTCCGGTTTGAAGGGTATGGGTGCCGGTGAAATTACAGGCACATGAAACTTTCCATCGTTATGTCACAGGGTGGCGGGCGCAGGGCAATGCAACATAGGGTGCGTCCTAGGTGGACGTGACCTATGAGGTATTGCACTGTTCATAGGCAGAGGTTAGCGCTTAACACCAGGTGGGCCATCTGCTTGTTCCGTCATTCAGTAGTATAAAAAAAAGAAAAAAAAAAAGATAATTAATTCTTTTGCAATGTAATGTATTTATTTATTTAAAACATTTATCTATAATAGTTGCTGTTATCAATTAAATTAACAAATACGTGTATTCGCGACTTTTTTTAAATGAAACCAACAGACAAACATGCTTACGGGCCCACCTGATGTATGTCACCGTCGCTTCTTGACACCGGCAATACCGGGAGTATTGTCGATGCGCTGCCTACCCTGAAGGATTTTTTTAACATTTTGCTTGATACGGCACATATCGTAACCAAGTGGGAAAACCTCAGATGGTAGCTCATTCCATAGTTTGTAGGTATGGGGAATAAATGATCTCGATAAACGAGCCGTTCGAGAAACCCGGGTTCTATGTGTGCGGATTAAAAAAAGGTGTATTGTTCATACAAACATTAAAGGCGTAGGTATTTGAGAATGTATTACGAGATCTAATTGTAATATAAATACAAAGGAAGCATTGGACACACGAAAGACACATAGGACACAAACACTTGGTTAAAAAAGAAGGTTTTTTTGGCCACGAAAGGCTTGGCGACAGGTTGCATCAAAATCATCTCAAAGTACTGGTTCTCTATATGAGAGTTCACAAGGCTACAAGGAAAGAACAAGTGACACAAGAACAGCTATACATTTATGCAAACCAAATATAAACTTGCTGTGTTCCGGTTTGAAGGGTAAAGGTGCCGGTGAAATTACAGGCACATGAGACTTTTCATCTTTATGTCTCAGGGTGGCGGGCGCAGTGCAAAGCCACATAGAGCGCGTCCTAGGTGGACGTGTTCAAAAAGGTAATGCACTGTTCATAGGCAGAGGTTACCGCTTAACATGAGGTGGGCCATCTGCTTGTTCCGTCATTCAAGAAGCATAAAAAAAGATGGTAGTAATAACATTAAAGAAATTGCGAATCAAAGATTTATTGAAGCTTGCTCTCTGCACGGTGCTTACTTATTCTGTGGTCGGTACGTTTGGTCACAGATCAGAAAACAGTATGTACAGGTGCATAGGGTGCGTCCTAGGTGGACGTGACCTTTGAGGTAATGCAATGTTCATAGGCAGAGGGTACCACTTAATATCAGGTGGGCCATCTGCTTGTTCCGTCATTCAAGTAGTATAGAAAAAAACAGCCTGGTCTCAGTTACCAGATGACGATAGAATGCATCTCGTTATTTCGTAAAGAAAGAATATCTATCAAAATTACTTATCACATTTTAAAAGCATGACAATTGAATAAAACCCGGAGATATCATCTTCATGATATTATTACCCATTGTTTGAAACCGGTTCAGTTTATTGTCGCATAGAGTAATTTGATTGTCTATGAATAGGGAAAGGTGTTTCCCTGGAGATGAAATCATCTGATATTCTTAAGATTTATTGATACGTTCAGTAAAATAAATACCAAGCTCTTATTGGACTAAAGTTTAATCTCAAGTTAGAAAGGCTTTTTTTTTTCTTTTTTTTTTATACTACTTGGTTGACGGAACAAGCAAGAGGCCCACCTGATGTTAAGCGGTAACCTCTGCCTATGAACAGTGCATTACCACATAGGTCACGTCCACCTAGGACGCACCCTATGTGGCATTGCACTGCGCCCGCCACCCTGAGACATAAAGATGAAAAGTCTCATGTGCCTGTAATTTCACCGGCACCCTTACCCTTCAAACAGGAACACATCAATGCAAGCACTACTGCTTTGCGGCAGAAATAGGTACGGTGGTAGTACTTCCCCGGACGAACTCTTTCACAAAAAAGCTCTACTACTACTAAATTGTCTACTTGATGTTGTCATTATACGGAATCTAGATAAACAATTATTAGTCTAAGTGGCCATGGTCACACATAAAATAATACTATACTCATGGTTTAGTTTTTAGGGTTCCCTACCCAAAGGGTAAAACGGGATCCTATTACTAAGGCTCGGCTGTCTGTCCGTCCGGCTGTCACCAGGCTGTATCTCATGAACCGTGATAGTTAGACAGTTGAAACTTTCACAGATGATGCCGCTATAACAACAAATACTAAAAAACAGAATAAAATGAATAATTAAGGGGGCTCCCATACAAAAATCGTGTTTTTTTGCCGTTTTTATAGATAATGGTACGGAACCCTTCACGAGTCCGACTCGCACTTGGCTGGTTTTTAAGTTTTAACAGGTTATTATAAGTTCTCTGATTTGACATGCATCTTTATATAAAATCTGAAAATAAATCTGTACGTAGGTTTTTTTTGCAAAGTTTGTTGTTCCGGTTTGAAGGGTATGGATAATGGTGTCACCAGATAGATAGATAGATAGATAGATAGATAGATAGATTAGCACTTTATTGTACACCAAAAAATAATAATAAAAAACACAATAATACAAGGATTAACTAAATCAAATTATAGTACAATGGGCGGCCTTATCGCTGAAAGCGATTTCTTCCAGGCAACCTTTGGATGGGCAGTAATGAGTGAAGTAATAACGAACGACGGCCACCAGGCTTGTATCTCATGAACTGTGACAGATAGACAGTTGAAATTTTCCCAGATGTTGTATTTTTGTTGCCGCTATAACAACAAACACTAAAAACTAGAATAAAATTAATATTTAAGGGGGCTCCTCCACAACAAACATGTATTTTTTGCCGTTTTATAGATAGTAGTACGGAACCCTTCGTGCGCGAGTCCGACTCGCACTTGGCCGGTTTTTAAAGCTTGCAATTAAGACATCTGCATAAAAAACGTTTAAACGAACCATCATAGTTAGTCGCATATGATGTGTATCAACTGACATCTCACCTTGGTAATAAGCAACATATGATGTGTATCATCTGACATCTCACCTTGTTAATAAGCAACATATGATGTGTATCATCTGACATCTCACCTTGGTAATAAGCAACATATGATGTGTATCATCTGATATCTCACCTTGGTAATAAGCAACATATGATGTGTATCATCTGACATCTCACCTTGGTAATAAGCAACATATGATGTTTATCATATGACATGTCACCTTGGTAATAAGCAACATATGATGTGTATCATCTGACATCTCACCTTGGTAATAAGCAACATATGATGTGTATCATCTGACATCTCACCTTGGTAATAAGCAATATATGATGTGTATCATCTGACATCTCACCTTGGTAATAATTAACATATGATGTGTATCATCTGACATCTCACCTTGGTAATAAGCAACATACGATGTGTATCATCTGACATCTCACCTTGGTAATAAGCAACATATGATGTGTATCATCTGACATCTCACCTTGGTAATAAGCAACATGGCTAATAATAACAATCTCTCGGAAAAATGCGCGCTTTCTGATACACATTTCCATTTATTTTCATGAAATCACTCCCACAGATTACAGGAAAGCGAGAGGAAAGATGTTACCCATCAAGAAACGTACTAAATGGGTTTTAATTGGCTGTGTCAAACCTGTGGCTGTGTTTGTAGTAGTAGTAGAGCTTTTTTGTGAAAGAGTTCGTCCGGGGAAGTACTACCACCATATTACCTATTTCTGCCGCAAAGCAGTAGTGTAGTATTGCTGTGTTCCAGTTTGAAGGGTAAGGGTGCCGGTGAAATTACAGGCAGATGAGACTTTTCATCTTTATGTCTCAGGGTGGCGGGCGCAGTGCAATGCCACATAGGGTGCGTCCTAGGTGGACGTGACCTATGAGGTAATACACTGTTCATAGGCAGAGGGTACCACTAAACATTAGGTGGGCCCATCTACTTGATCCGTCATTCCAAGTAGTATAAAAAAAAAAAACTTCTCGTTGCCAGCTACCATGTTTCGTCGGTCTGTGTGAAATTCATTCCTTTTTAGGGTTCCGTAGTCAAAGACAAGAAACCCTTATGGATTCGTCATGTCTGTCTGTCTGTCTATCTGTCCGTGTATGTCACAGCCTTTTTTTTCCGAAACTATAAGAGCTATACTGTTGAAACTTTGTAGGTAGATGTATTCTGTGAACCGCATTAAGATTATTACACAAAAATTGAAAAAAAAAACAATTATTTTTGGGGTTCCCCATACTTAGAACTGAAACTGAAAAAAAAAAAAACATCAATCCTATACGTGTGGGGTATCTATGGATAGGTCTTCAAAATGATGTTGAGGTTTAAAATTTTTTTTTTTTCTAAACTGATTAGTTTGCGCGAGAGACCAAAGTGGTAAAAAGTGTGTGTATCCCCCCATAACTTTTAAAATAAGAGAATGATAAAACTAAAAAAAATATATGATGTACATTACCATGTAAACTTCCAACGAAAATTAGTTTGAACGAGATCTAGTAAGTAGTTTTTTAATAATACGTCATAAATCGTAATCCATCCAAGAAGTTTTATATTATGTTACTGGCTGCTACGGAACCCTTCATGGGCGAGTCTGACTCGCACTTGGCCGCTTTTTTTCTTTGTAGGATTAGGTACTTCTTTTATTTCCTTTTTCTCATTTCAAAGTCTTCTTAATACTAATTTAATATAATCGCAATATGAACGACGTCTTACGAATTTGTAAAACTACGTTCACAAACTTTTAAAGCTCTTAGAAAAACACTAATGTATTTACATTCGCAATCAAAGACGAAACTTTCTTCAGTAAACAACAATTTACTTTACTGCTTTTTTAACTGAAAAACTCCTTGAAAACCGAGAGTTAAATTCAAAGTTGGTGAAATTCATAAAACAGCAATATGAAAATCCCCTCCACTTAAAGTTTATTAACTTAGAGTTTAGAGACGTGGGACGTGAGACGTGGTGCATTTATGATGTCGACTCAAACGGTCTGTGGACACTCAACGAGGTACAGGTGAAATTACAAGTAAATTTTAATTTCAAAGACAAATTTAGTAGGAGTAGTAGAGCTTTTTTGTGAAAGAGTTCGTCCGGGGAAGTACTACTACCATACCTATTTCTGCCGCAAAGCAGTAGTGCTCGCATTGCTGTGTTCCGGTTTGAAGGGTAAGGGTGCCGGTGAAATTACAGGCACATGAGACTTTTCATCTTTATGTCTCAGAGTGGCGGGCGCAATGCAATGCCACATAGGGCGCGTCCTGGGTGGACGTGACCTATGAGGTAATGCACTGTTCATAGGTTATCATACTTCCACCGAAATACTTAGGTTCGTAGGGTGGGCCATCAGCTGATTACGTCATTCAAGTAGTATAAAAAAAAACTACTTATTTTATAAATGTTGGGTGTTTTTCGTTTGTTAACCTAGAACTATATAATGTATGTATAGAGCTAACCCACACATTTCTTGTGTCAAAGATATAAGGAAGAGCGAGAACTATGGTACCTCAAAACTCAGACCCAGAACAAATTTTGTCACGGAGTTGAAAGCAAACTCACGTCTCAGCGATCTAAGCCAGTTGCATAAGTGATTCATAGTGAAAAAATTAAAATTTTATCTAATACTAGTGACTCGTCCCGGCTTCGCACGGTTAGTTTCAGGATGAAAAACAGCCCCCCCCCCCCCCCCCTATCCCCCCTGGTAGCCTATGTCACTCAGGGTGAATGTAGCTTTCCAATGGTGAAATAATTTTTAAAATTGGCACAGTAGTTTTTGAATTTATTCATAGTCATAGTTATAGTCATATTATTTATTCACCATAGGAACACTGGGTGACACTGGGAGCACTTGGTTTTGTTTAGGTACATACATATAAGCGGACCGAACATAGGCGTTGTCAGATTTGATTTGATTGAGTTAATTCTAAGGTATACCTAGCTAATGGATGCTGTATTCATTACAAACATCCATTATACAGGCTGTCCCAGAAGTCAACGTCAAGCCGAAAACTGGCGATGGGCCAAGTAGTTATCAGAAAAATATTAAATAAAAAAAATTGTCATGTACCGGTCGAATTATGAATATTTAAAAAAAAACAGAAAAACTGACACCCTGTCATGATCTTTTAAGTCCTTTGACTACAAATATTAACTTTTCGTGAAACTTTTTTCTGTAATGTAACCATGAATAAAAATTACAATATTGTATTTTGCAGAAGGGTTATTCATGGTTACATTGCAGAAAAAAGTTTCACGAATAGTTAATATTTGTAGTCACAGGACTTAAAAGATCATCACAGGGTGTCAGTTTTTCTGTTTTTTTTAAATACTCATAATTCGAAAGGTTTTTTTAAATATTTTTCTGATAACTATCATGACTTGGCCCATCGCCCGTTTTCGGCTTGACGTTGACTTTTGGGACACCCTGTATATATATTATGTATATTAATATATTATATCTAATATTGTTAATAAAATAAGTATGTATTTATATAAATTCGATTAATAATAGCTCACGCCAGCTACTTGGAAAGCCATTTCTCTCAACAAAATGAATAAAACAATCTCCATGATCATAGTTAAGGTATCGCCAGTGTAATATTCAGAAACATTATTAAAAGATCCAAATTGTAAAGAATTGGCAGCTGTTCCCAACGGACTGCGGTTTGGCAGATCACAAACACGCAGATACTAGCGGATGACTTGGCAAGGCGTGGGCTTTGGGCGTATTGCGAGTTATGAACCAACTGTTGGGAATGTTGAAGTGAATAGCGAAGGTAGGTGAACGAGGTATAAAATTGTATTCTGAGGATTTTAGCAATGTAGTGGGCATTCACCAAAGTGTGTGATCGATAGCTCTAAATACTCAATTTTCGGCTGTTTCACGAAAGCATAAAAAAACTCACCACCGCAGGCCGCTGTAGGAGTCCATGATATTTAGATGGGAAACAGTCTCACACCACACTATTGCAATAGGACACAAACACAGTTCGATATTTTGACTTTTGTATAGTTTTTAAGGGTTTTGTGATTTATTTTTGATAAGCACGTACGCGCAGTAACTCTCAAGTTCGAAGATCTTTTTTTTTATACTACTTGAATGACCGAACAAGCAGATGGCCCACCTGATGTTAAGCGGTAACCTCTGCCTATGAACAGTGCATTACCTCATAGGTCACGTCCACCTAGGACGCGCCCTATGTGGCATTGCACCGCGCCCGTCACCCTGTGTCATAAAGATGAAAAGTCTAATGTGCCTGTTATTTCACCGGCACCCATACCCTTCAAACCGGAACACAGCAATGCAAGCACTATTGCTTTGGGGCAGAAAAAGGCATGGTGGTAGTACTTCCCCGGACGAAATATTTCACAAAAAAGCTCTACTACTACTAAAAATGTTATGTTTAGAGTTTCATTATAAGATTTTAAATGAGGAGAACCGTAGAAGTAGGTTCCAAGATCACCGACATAGGTTTCAGAATCAGTAAGTTGATGTGGCAATGGGCAGACCATATAGCTCGCCCTTTCATTTGATACGATTATTGAGGTGTTAGAAAAAATATATGGAATCCGCCATTTTGTGGTGTTGGCATCTTGGATTTAGTCTGTACGAAATCTATATAATATTATATAGATTTCGTAAAGACCCCCTCCTAACCCCCCGCCCCCCTAATGCTTCGAAGCTACCTTTCCCTTAAATAAAGTCGTGTTGGTTACACCACTTATAACTCAAGAACGGCTGAATCGATTTGGCTGAAGATAGAAGATAGAAGATAGAAAATTCTTTATTGTACACCTTAATAGCTAATAATACGAACAAAAAGAAACAAACTTAACTATATCATTAAAAGTACAATGGGCGGTCTTATCGCTTAACAGCGAAAATAAACTTGAGGGAAAGGTAGCTTAGAAGCATATAGGTTAGGAAGGGGCTGGGTTTCACCGGGGGCTACCCGTGCGAAGCCGGGGCGTGTCGCTAGTAAGCAAATAAAATAATAGTTTATTACATTAATTAAATAAATAAATAAATAAATAATGCTGGACAAATTCACACAACATTATCTAGCCCCAAGCTAAGCCAGAGCTTGTATTATGGGTACTAGATAACTGATATACTTAATATAATACATTACATAGATAGATATTTTTTATTATGCATAGAAAACACCCAGAACACCCTGAACAAATATCTGCAGAACGCACAAATATTTGTTCCGAGGCGGGAATCGAACCCGCAACCTCCTGCGTCGCAGGCGAACCATCGCCAGCCGCGCCACAGAGGTCGGAGGTTACGGTACAACAGGATGTAAATAATGTATTTTGCATTAAATAATCTTAAGACAAGAATATTTCGCCCCGAATTAGCGCCATTTTAATAATCATGTTAATTTTCCACTTGCATCTAGTCAACAATTTAGTAAACTCCATATAATTCAATGATAATGACAACGAAACAAGGTAAATAATATTGAATTAAAATGCTATAATAATAATCCATCATAATAGTAAATGCCACAAATACAAAAAATACCTAGATTTTATGATCAATAAACTCTATCAAATTATAAAAATACTAGCGACTCGCCCCCCCCCTCTCCTACCCCTCCCTCTATGTCAATCTCCAGGTTATAAGCTACCTCCCCACCAATTTTCAGCCAAATCGGTTAACCTGTTCTTGAGTTATAAGTGGTGTAACTAACACGACTTTGTTATATATATATATATATATAGATCATCGTATCGTGTCGTTATCGTCTAATGTGAAAGCACCCAATCGTTGATGAAAGTAATCGTATGTAAACAACCTCAAGAGATTAGACGTACAACCAATTTTGTGGTACAACGTTCACTAATGAACATGTTCATTTAATTATCTGCTAAAATCGAGTCTAAGCCTAGTACACAAGTAGTTAGTACACAATGTGTGCAAACCACATTTTATCTATCAAGCACAGGCATCAGATCCATGTATACGTATTATCATTATGTATGTTAGTCGCGCTTCGGGCTAGACGCTTTGATTTGTGGTCGAAAATCACGCGCGAACATCGCTGAGCTGATAATATTGTACATATTATTGTGTATATATTTCAAACATGTATGAATAATTATTTTTATGATTTTTTTAAGCGTTACTTCGCGCCAGGACAGCTTCTCAGTTTATATAAAGCACAAGTCCGGGCTGGTATGGAGTACTGCTGCCATGTTTGGGATGGTTCAGCCAAATACCAGCTTGCTGCCTTGGACTCGATCGAACGTAGAGCTTTCAGGCTTATAGGTGAGCAACATATGGCGGAGACTAAGATCCAGAGTCTCGAGCACCGCCGCAAGGTTGCATGCCTTTCAATCTTCTATAGGTTACATTTCGGGGAATGCTCCCAGGAACTGCACGATCTGATCCCACCATCTCCTTTTCATCATAGGACGAGCAGGCGTACGGCTCAGTACCATCCTTACCTCATTGGTATACCTTCTATTCGCACAAAACGTTTTGGTTCTACCTTTATAATGCGAACTACTAAGGAGTGGAATACACTGCCGTCGTCTGTCTTTCCTGAAAACTATATAATCTGGGTATCTTCAAGTCTAGAGTGAATAGGTGCCTTCTAGACCTTTGTGCTCCATCTTCGGCCACATCGTCACTTACCAACAGGTGAGATCGTGGTCAAACAAAGGTATATCAATGTTAAAAAAAAAAAAAAAACATTTTATCCGTGGTGTGTTCGGCCTAAGAATAAACCCTCCGTCTCCTCCCGTGAATGTCGTAAAAGCCAAGACATTACTCGGACTTGTTAGTAGATACCTAAGAATCGGCCTGGCTGCTAGCTTATGTTATTACTGGAAGAAAGCGTTAGCCGAGTCAGTTGTGTGAAGCAATGGCGGCGATGAGCTCACGTCTATATTCCCACGATGGTGCAACCCACGGAGAAAAGAGGCCCAATAAGGCTCTGCCAACCATTTCGGGGAAAAAACGTGTGTATATGTATGTATTTTGTCAAATGAAAAATAAAACCTGCTATCAGATTTCATAAATTTAAATTTATCATAAATGTCCAAGTTTGGATGTTTGTTGGTTTGTTTGTTTGTATATTTGATCAAACATGCTAAACCGATTTGGTTGAAATTTGGTTGGTATACAGATAGATTATGGCATGGATTGAGAGAGCTATAATTGATAGATAAACCGTGAGTAAAGCTAAGGGTGGACATCTTTATAAAAAAGATACTTACTAACCTCACTTACTTACATAATGACCTCATTAATAAACTGATGGTCACAACAACAAACAAACAAAGGACAAAGGTTAGCTGGTAGAGAATGCTTCTTAGCATTAAGTTTGTGCATTAAAGAATATTCTATTCTATTCTATGGTCGCGCAATTGGCTATGGAAAGAGCTATGCCAGTATTTTCACTAATTTCCTAACATGTCTGGTGGTGCACTGGTTTTCCTCATATATCTTCAGCCTCCACCATATAATGCCACTAGAAATAGTCTTGAACCGCCTCCATCCACCAACTTCATAATATGATATAATATTTTTTTATTTTTTTATTATTTTATTTTTGTTTTTTTAATGCATAACGAATGCCTGTATACTGAAAAACAAATCGTCATAAAGCTCGTCTAGCATAAGCATAAGGTACGGACCCTGAATCGGTTACGTACGACATTTTATGGCTTATTGTTCATTCGAAACGGTTCGATTTTATACTGAAGTTATCGATATAAGTTCATGCAGTTCCTTGTACCGTATTTGCAATAAGGAAATCAGAGGCCAAGCATAGCAATATCAAAGAGTTTGTGTAAAAGTAGGTTATATTGGTCAAATACCCAGAGAATAATGTTCATGAAAGGAACCTCGTTTGAGGCGATGTTATGTTATAAGGGTAATATGGCTTACTACACGTTGCCCGCGGTTTCACTCGCGTTATTCTCTCTAACATATCAAAATAACTAAAGAAAGCCACTAGGAAATAAAATAAATTTTCTTTCTTTCATTATTTTTTTTCAAAATGGCGGGAAGAGGCCGCCTTAAAGGCTTCTGCTAGTGATGAAAATGATGAAAATATCTGTAGGATTTGCGGATCTAAAGCAATACGATTGACAAGGTGCAGTCAAATATTACGCATTTATATCTAGAGACATATATGATACTAGCGACTAACGACGGCTTCGCACGGGAAATTTCAGGATGAAAAACCCTCCTACACCCCCCCACCCCTCGCCTCCATCCACATACCAAATGCCATCAAAATCCGCAGTAACGCGAGCGTAGCCATGGGTGTTTCATTATTGGAGATTTAGAAAGTAGCACTAATTTTTTTGAAAATATAATATAAACTATGTCACCCGGGTATAGTGTACCTTCCCAACACTGAAATATTTTTTTCAAATCGGTTCGGTAGTTTCGGAGCCTCTTCAATGCAAACAAACAATCAAATCTTTCCTCTTTTTTATATTAGTAGAGGAGTATAGATAGTCACTATGAAAATCAAAAAGAAAACGTCCCTAGATGCACAATATGCCTGACTCGGGCTAGACTGGTCCAAACAGAGCACTTTACAGTTCAAGGAACGCTTCACATAGGATATACTCTCCGTACTTCTACGTAGTGTATACTTTTACGTAGTGTATACTTTACGTAGTGTACTAAGCTACTCATTAGCAGATGCTGCGAGCGACACTTGAAAGCACACAGGCATATGTGTACAGTCAACGAGAAAATTTCATTTCTTGGCAACGACACTACCAGCCGCACTACCAGTAGTGTCGTTTACAAATAACGACACTTCCAAGTGTATTTTGCATGTTTTTTCGATAGATCATGTAGCCTAGCTCGCGTCTCCACCAAGCGCCCCAAGCACTCAGTCTGGGTAGACGTGCCTCGAGGCCGTTCGGGCGCACGTTGTTAGTTCGGCAGAGCGTGCCTCGGGGTCGAGCCGTCGTCGGTAAATGCGACATGCTCAAAGGTGCCTTAGTGTGCGTTGTTCTTCGGTGTGGACGGTGGTGGTTTTGGCTCGTGAGCGCAAATAGTTTTAAATAATTATGAATTGCCTCGGACTTCTGATTGCTCGGTCTGCCTCGCGAGGCTCGCCTCAGTGCTCAAGAGGCAAGGCTCGCAAGCCAAGTATCCGAGGCTGCGAGCCTGTGCGCCTGGTGGAGACGCGCCTTTAGACGAAGGAAATAAAAGTATTAACACACTTTTAACATACAGACAGAATTAACACTGTCTTGAGACCTTAATATTTAAACCACAACGTTTGTCTTATTTTCTATTGTACGTTTTAGTACCATATAACTTGAGCTCTGGTGGATGGATTATGACGTGGTTTTTAAATCTTATATATAGGTTTCTAGCGGCCCGCTGGCGACTAAGTCAGTGTGTAGGTCGTGTAGTAAGACACCTTCCCCGGTAATATGTTATTGTATTGTTACTATTGTGATAGTGGCTTAGGAATGCATACGGGACAAAGAAAAAAAAAACAGAAAAAAACATTATTTTTATAATTTGTATAGCCTAATGTCCGCACGCGGCTTCGCAAGCGTTGTACCGAAATAAAAAGCAGCTTATTTCAATCCATATCTTAATCTATCTGTGTATAAAATTTCACCGAAATCAGTTCAGCCGTTACGGCGTGATTTTGTAACAAACATCGTTACTTTGACATTGATGCAATAATTGAGATGAAGGATGTTTCGTTATAGCATCGCGCTCTCAACACACACAAACTTTTTTGTAAATTCCGCTTATATCTACTTTTTGTATTTGACTGTACAGGTTCAGTTCGTGCACACATTGTGGCACGCACGTTAGGTGCTTGAAACGGCACCTGAGTCCGGGCGTTTTTAGTCGTGTGTGTACTAAACATGGTAGTGGATAAACAGCTTATATACTAACTTCATTAATTGGGCATAACATATTCTGTGGCTTAACATCAAAATGTTTCATATCTAGATATCAATGTGTCTTAAGTTAAATATACTTAGTTTTTGCCTTTTGTAGGTATTACCTATATTATGTTTTATCTTTTTAACACGCTTTTATTAGCTTCGGTTGTATCTAGTATGTATGTATGTATGTATGTAACGGAATCTTTGAGCATAATTTTCACCAATTTCCAGAAATCTGATTGAAACTTTGCATACGTATAAAGGACCGACGACAAAGCAATAATTTGATTAAAAAAAATGACAAATCGAACTAAAAAATGAAAAATAAATTTTCTATTTTTTAGTTCGGTTAGCTATTAGTTAGGTTAGTTAGACGTGTTTTTTTTAGTTTTTTTAAACTATTATTTATTTATTTTGTATTTTATTTGTCGTAGTGTAATTTTGTTTTGTATCCATGTGTGCCGTTCCATATAAAGAATTGTTCTTTCTTTCTTTCATTATAAGGTCACATACATGTTATTCACTGGGTGTGCCCGCGACTTCGTTCGCGCGGTGCTTTCATATCTTCTGAACACAATATATCGCAATATATCAAAATTTGCCGTGGTGTGTCCGGCCCGAAAGTAGACCCCTCCATCTCCTCCCGTGGATGTCGTTAAAGGCGACTAATGGATTACTCGGACTTGTTTGTAAGATTCGTTGGTATAAGATTTGTCCTATGGCTGCTAGCTTATTATGGAATGTGTTATTACTGGAAGAAAGTGTTAGCCGAGTCAGTTGTGGGAAGCAATGGCGGCGATGAGCTCTCCACTTGTCTCGTTTATTTTCCACTATTTGCAAGTATGAAACCAATGTGAAAAGAGACCCATTTGAGGCTCTGCCTACTTTTCGGGGAAAAATGCGTGTGTTTGTATGTTATGAGAGGCAGAATTGAATTATTTTATTAAGTAGTTTGTTTATCTCATTGTAAATTAACTAATGTTTGTATGGGAATAAATGTCTTTAAACCTTAATGGTTACTACACAAAAATTTCAGGTTTCATTCAAATCCATTGAATAAATAATCGTCATCATCCCGAAGTTAGCTACGCACGTTTTTAGGGTTCCATACCCAAAGGGTAAAACGGGACCCTATTACTAAGATTCCGCTGTGATAGTTAGACAGTTTGAATTGTCACAGATGATTTAGGTATTTCTGTTGCCGCTATAACAACAGACAAAAAGACAGAATAAAATAAACATTTAAGGGGGCTCCATACAACAAACGTGATTTTTTGCCGTTTTATAGATAATGGTACGGGACTCTTCGTGGGCGAGTCTGACTCGCACTTGGCCGGTTTTTTTGTTAATACTTGCCTTTGTACACCTACTTGTACATCCACTTAATAATGAACAAAATAAGCTGTATAAAATATTAAAGAGGCCACAATCGCCGACCGAACTGCCGCAAACAGCTGTTTCCACATTTTCAGTTTATTATTTCAGAATTATTTCTGTTCAGAACTCATGTTTATCCTGTTTAATTATTTTTGTTAGGAGCCATCATTTGCAAGGGTTTCAGGGTCCAGCTTTATGGATAATGTTTGAGTACCTTCATTCTTCAACGCACAATAACTGAAAAATCCGTAGTAAACTACGGTAAGGTATTTTAACACAAATTAATTAATACTATTCAGAAATACCAGTAGTTTATGAATATTTAAAAAAAAACACTTGACTAAGCCGGGAATCAAACCCGCGAAATAAAAATAAAAAAAAGGTTGTCTGGAAGAGATCGCTTTTAGCGATAAGACCGCCCATTGTACATTACTGTTATTGTTTTTGTTATTTTTTTTTTATTTGGTGTGCAATAATTTTTTTATCTATCTAAACTAAGATCACGGACATAGCTCTCAGAATTAGGAAGTTAGATATAGTAGAGCTTTTTTGTGAAAGAGTTCGTCCGGGGAAGTACTACCTCCATACCTATTTCTATTTCTGCCGCAAAGTAGTAGTGCTCGCATTGTTGTGTTCCGGTTTGAAGGGTATGGGTGCCGGTGAAATTACAGGCACATGAGACTTTTCATCTCTATGTCTCAAGGTGGCGGGCGCAGTGCAATGCCACGTAGGGCGCGTCCTATGAGGACGTGCCCTATGAAGACACTTTGCATTGCAATGCATTGTTAAAGGCAGAGGTTATCGCAGGTGAGATCTCGGTGAAACGAAAGTCTATCAATTTAAAAAAAAACCTTCCGGTTGCGAGCATGAAAAAGGCGAGCAAAACCTAAGCACACGGTATTGTTTATTAACCCCCGACGCAAAAAGAGGAGTGTTAGAAGTTTGACTGCTATGTGTGTGTCTGTCTGTGGCACCGTAGCGCTTGGGAGGATCGATTTGAATGTGTTTTTTTATTATTTGAAAGCAGGTTTCCTAACGATGTTTCTTATAATTTTATCAAAATCGGTTCAGTCGTTTCATAGTGATGGGGGCTTCTGATTTTTTTAACATCTAGTACGAGCATACCTATGATATGTTCTTGTAGCGACCGAATGCCGCGCAGTCGGTCGCGGTTTTATATAACAAAAAACTATAAAAAACTGAACTATAAAGCTGATCCATTCAACACTCAAAGCCAAAATCGACCTGGATTTTAGTTTGAAAACTTAATTTTCACAGCCCAGTGGTCGGAAATATTAACAGTTCGGATAAAAAAATGTTTTTGTTTTTTAATGAATAGCCGCTAAAACAATGTTTAAGGCTAAAGCCAGGTTTCTTATCATAAGTGCAACCACATAACTATAAATACGTATAATAAATAAATTAAGTTCGTTTTATCGGTGAATGTCATTAGGCATTTTTTTTACATCTACTGTTCGTGATTTATTATTTGAGATATTTTGAATCGACATTTTTCATACATACATACATACATACATAAACTCACGCCTGTTTCCCGGAGAGGTAGGCAGAGACCACGGATTTCCACTTGCTACGATCCTGACACACCTCTTTTGCTTCATTCACTCTCATCACATTCTTCATACATGCTCGTCGGTTAAGGGTACTCTTGACCTGGCCTTTTTCCAGAACGTCTCCGATCTGGTCTGAATACGTTCGCCGAGGTCTTCCCCTTCCCACTGTCCCATTCACGCTCGTCTTGTGTACCCGTTTCGTCAATCTACTATCGTCCATCCTTTCTAAATGCCCAAACCATCTAAGCATACCTTTCTCAATCCTAGTCACTACGTCTTCTTTAATTTCACAACGCTCTCTTATCACACTATTCCTTATTCTATCTCTCAAATTCACACCACACATTTTTCATAATGTAACAAATATTTTAAAAATATTAGAAATATTAATTTTAAGCAGCTAAAACGGATCACGTGATCAGACCAGACTATTTCGTATGATCATCAGAAGTACGTGAACGGTTTCACGTGATGAGAACAGACAATCCCGTATTACGGGCGTCATAAGACGGCACCGCTAGTACTAATCCCTGACTTTAAACGGTTTCGGGACCACAGCCCGGAAAATTGGTGCCCATTAAGAGGCTCTAAGCTTTATTTTTCGTCCCCCTCACTCCAGTGGGTAATTAAATGACAATTACCGGAATCTCAAAGAGAAAAAGTTAGCTTTTTGTGCCATTTTAATGGTGCGATTAATTTTGTTTTAGTTGTAACAGGAAGACGCGGGTTTAGTCCGGTGGGGAAAGTTATATTGCTTATGGTTTAGTCCGGTGGGGAAAGTTATATTGCTTATGGTTTAGTCCGGTGGGGAAAGTTATATTGCTTATGGTTTAGTCCGGTGGGGAAAGTTATATTGCTTATGGTTTAGTCCGGTGGGGAAAGTTATATTGCTTATGGTTTAGTCCGGTGGGGAAAGTTATATTGCTTATGGTTTTTTTATATGAATTCGAACATATTGCAGGCACGGGTTTAGCTACACGTTCAACGATTCATATAATCAATAATCAATAATCAATAATCATTTATTTGGTAAGAGTATTACACGTATACATTCATATATTAACTATACTGCAGTATAGATTACAATATAAATAACAATGAGTAAATAATAAAAATAATAAAAAAATAGAACAATATTAGAACAATTAAATAACAATAATATTCAATTATCAGTCATTAGAAATTAAAAATAATAATTAAAATCGCATTATTATAAATTAAATCTCAAATTAAAATCCAAGGCAGGTTTGACAACAAAACCGCAAGTGTTGCCGCCACTTCGTACGGTTTTGTTAGCAAAATGAGGGCCTATAGTCTATAAATAACACATTGAAAATCTAAATTTCCATACAAAAATCCGTAATTGCCCGTGTATAGTTACTTGTTATCTTGTGAATTATTTTATTTATTTATTTTATTTTAGGAAGACTAACAGCACAAAAAACTTCATAAATATATATAAATTTAGAATCATAAGGCTAATAATAAGTCTTCACTCTTAAAAAACAAAGTAAGAGAGCAAGTTATAAGTACAATTTAAACATAAACATAAAACGAAGTTAACGAAAAATAATGATAATGAAATATTTAGATTAATACAAACAGATTAGACAAACAGTACCTAAGATTAAGATTAACCACAGATAAAATAAGACTATACTCGTATTAAGTAAACCAAAGTTTTTAAGTTATAAAAAGCAAAGTTCTGACTGACTGGCTACTACTGAGCAAGAGACAACATACAATCTAAACCACTGGTCGTAGAGACTTGAAATTTGAAGGGTGTTTGGAATTGGTACTTTTTACCGTGCAGCAAATGAGGTAGTTCTGTTTTTTTATGAGTTGGTGATGAAAGTGATGAAATGGGTAAAAATATAAACTATTTTTTTTTTTTTTTTTACTATCTTGTAGTTTATGTATGTTTAAAACTTGTTATATATATATTTTTTGGTTATTATTAGGTACAAGTAGGTATATTAGTTAGTCGTAGTTTAGTTATTAGTATATAGCTATAGTTAGGTCTAGGTATATGTAGGTTTATGTTCTAGATTTATTTAGGTATGTTTTGTTTGCGCACCGACGTCTTTTGATTTTGTATTATCCTGTCCATCCAAAGGTTGTCTGGAAGAGATCGCTTTTAGCGATAAGACCGCCCATTGTACATTACTGTTATTGTTTTGGTTATATATTTATATTTATACTTGGTGTGCAATAAAGTGTTAATCTATCTATCTATCAATTTGGCCTACTAAAACCAAAATAATATTCTCATTTTATTGCAAATCTAGTCTACTTAAAAGTGTCCATAAAGTCTTTTGCCGTAATTTCTTTTGCCGTCCTATAGGTGGTAAAAATTGACAAAAACGGAAAAAGTCCTAAATTTTCAAGTATTTAACTGTGATTCGGAGGGCTTTCGAGGTGGAAAACTTGTATTTATCATGACCCATTTCATTACTTAACATTGTGTTAGATTAAGTAATAAATAAAGTGGTTTTTTTACGTGTATGTTAGTTTCAAAGGTATTTATGTTGATATGGGCTTACTGTTTAGGTTTAGTGCATTTCTCAGTAAGCCTGAAATAAAGATTTTGATTTGATTTGAATTGAATTGAATTACTACCAACTCATAAAAAAATCAGAACTACCACATTTGATGTAAGGCAACCCATCTTTTTTGGTACGATTTCCATGTACTAATAATGTCTTGATGCGAAATGGCACGGGCGTGTGACGTCCCATCATGGATTTTTGTTTGGATATTTAAATTTTCAACGTAAATTCAAATATTTATAAATAATACCTTACAATAAATATTATACACAATGGGTAATGCACTGTTCAATAGGCAGAGGTTACCGCTTAACATCAGGTGGGCCATCTGCTTGTTCCGTCATTCAAGTAGTATAACAAAAAAAAAAAAAAAAAAAAACCGTGAAAGCGTTGTAGGTAGTTGATAGTTAAATATGCAAGCTCTGGCCTGCTGTAGAAAAAAACGCTTTCTGTCATTTGCTTTTTTTTCTGACCTACCTACTTGTTTTGTGGCTATGAACATTGAAATTCAATGCTCAAAGACTAATTCAACGTATTTTAATTTTCTATTAATTTTATTAATAGAAAATTAATAAAATTAATAGAATTTAATTAATAATTTTATTTTTAAATTAATTTGTATCATTCTACCCGAGTTAATCTATGTTGTTTTTACTTGAGACAAATACAGAACTTCTCTATTTGACAATCTCTATGGCGCGGCGGGCGAGTTGCCGGCTGAGATGCGAGAGGTTGCGGGTTCGATTCCCGCTGCGCGACAAATGTTTGTATGATCTCCAAATATTTGTTCCGTGTCTGGGTGTTGTGGTACCATGATACTCGTAGTTCCTGTTACCCACGACACAGGGAACCTAGTGTGGTATCAGGATTATCTAGGTGACTATATGTATGTTTTTTTTTTTTTTAATTACTTGAATGACGGAACATGCAGATGGCCCACCTGATGTTAAGCGGTAACCTCTGCCTATGAACAGAGGTTATAAACCTATGAACCTATAACATATCTTACCTCTATTCGTACTAAACGTTTCAGTTCCACCTTTATAATGCAAACTGCTAAGGAGTGGAATACACTACCGCCGTTTGTCTTTCCTGAAAACTATAATCTGGGTCTCTTCAAGGCAAGAGTGAATAGGTGCCTTCTAGACCTTTTTGCTTCATCTTCGGCCACATCGTCACTTATCAACAGGAGAGATCGTGGACAAACAAAGGTCTATAAAAGTAAAAAAAAAAAAAAAAAAAAAACTGAGTTCCATGCAAACAAAATGAGTCATTATTCTAAAAAAAACTATTTTAATTTAATCCGTTAATCTATCTCCACCCGATAAAATTTCACTGAAATGGTGACAAGCCAACCGATTTTATTAACAAAACATCGCGTCCAGCCACAGATTAACTATATGTAACTACGGACGCGGTTGCCTCAATAATTTTATGAATATCGGATTTATCGTTATTCGTTTATCGCGGTATTTCAATTATTACGATACCGGGATATAAAATGGTGCTTTGATTTATCTTTGTTGTGACACTATTAATAATGTAGAACCATATTTACACCATCACCATATATACCATATTTTAACCACTATTTCTTCGGCTTGTCTTATGGCGTTAGTAACAGGGAGGGCCTTACCTAAGAATGCCTCAACGAACAATCTTGAGCTGCCTCCATCCACCGCCTCCCTGCGACCTAAAAATATCGTCTGTTTAAAAGTGTATCGAGATCTAACAAGTGATGTCTTGCAGATTATCAATATGATATCATCGTATTTCAGCCTTTTGGGGTCGAGACACTGTCCGTGGGCTCTAAATTATATCAGTGCGTCTGGTCAAAGTGACGCGTGGTGACCCAAGAGCTGGCTCTTATCTGGCTCAACGCATTTAGTATTGCCATTCAGCGGAGCAATGCAGCCAGCATCGATTCCGTCTGGTAGTGATTTGGAGAAGTTGAGAGCGGTATTTAGGTACTATTAATTATTAATTTAAAAATACAAATGATTTAGTTGAAGTACCTCAACTAAATCATTTGTATTTTTAAGTTTTGTGTATACTTACTTGTATTAGTTGCATTATTATTTGTGTACATAAAGATTCCTCATCACTTTAGTGTAAGTAGTTTTGTATATCACTAATACACCTACTTTCTACTCTCGTTGAAGACAAAGTTAAAGTTTGGAGGCATGCGCGTTAGAGCATGCAAACTATAATCTTGAACAAAGGAAACTTGCCGCAGTCCGGGAGTTTGGACGACGTAGTTTTTTTACTAGTCTTATGTCATAGTACATACGAGCATCCTAGAAGCAGTAGCATCATCAAACGACTTAGTATCTTGTGTCTTGCTCCTGTTATTGCCATAGACAGGTAATTCTGCGCTAAAATAGTAAGGCACAAAATTATAAACCGATTTGGGCGTAAAAACCATGCCTCTTCATCAGCTTTTCTGCACCTTACCGTCTTGTTACTTCTTGCCTCACTTATTATTATTATTAGCGTGAAATGCTCCCGTTTATTTAATGTAAGGCAGAGGTTACCGCTTAACATCAGGTGGGCCATCAGCTTGTTCTCAATTAGTATTGAGAACAAGCTGATGGCTTGTACTCAATTGTTATTCAAGTAGTATAAAAAAAAATTAGTAGGTCTGAGGCTATGACAAACTCCCTTGAGCCGTATCTATTCAGTCTTCGAAAATGTTACGTTGGCCATAGCTTTCAGTATTGGTACTCAATTCTCATGAACACAGCTTTCGTTCGACCATTTTTTTTTTTGACCATTGTTTAAAGTGATACTAATCTTTTCATGAATTATGTTTTATAAAGCACAGACAACCAGCCTGTTAATTTCTTATTTACCAGCTCTACGAAGTTACCCCGTGTCTCAGATCGAGGTATTAATTTTATATGGAAATGTCATAAAGAACGTATGAATAACTTAAAGTAAAGTAAAGTAAAGTAAAGTAAAAAATAATTTATTGCTTATACATAGGTTACTCTAGAACTACAAAATTAAATTATGGTCAATAGGTACATGCTAACAAAAGAAAGTTTACAACATTGGGTATTAAGTACCTAGGCATTATCAAGCTGCATGAACAGATTGATAAAGCCTGTAATGAATTATGAAAGGTGACAAGTTCGAAAAACCCCTACCCTCCGAACTAGTTTGAGACTGTATCTCGTCGGGCAGTGTGCCTCTCACTTAGACACCCACCAATGCAAAGAACAAAAGAAAAGAAGTGTTATGTATAAGTACTTGACTAGTAGGTAGACACTATTATTTCTTAGCAGTTAGATGTGTATACTCATATATTATGTTATTTAAGAATTACTTGTTTTACATTTTGAAAACATACACTAGAAATATTGACCACAACGGTGGGTTCCACAAAGGATAAAAACAAGTAGGTAAGATACCTACTCGTTGACTTAGGACTAAATTATCTTAAAATAACTTGTCATACTAACAGCACTTTTGCATCTTTATGCAAAAGGATTTAATATACGTTAAACATAATAGTTGAAGTGTGAAAGATGCAGGCAAGAAGGTAGGTATACCCTTCGACCAAAGTAAAATAAATGGACTGGCCTTACCCATTCAAAACTTCCGTGAAAAATAAGACAATTCAGATTTAAGGTACGGTCAACAAATAAACTATCTATCTATCTATATATCTATCCAGCCGGTAACACCCACTGCTGAGTAAAGGCCTATTCTCTATAGCGCCACTCCTGGCGGTCTTGTAAATAAACTAGGGGAAATTAAATTATTGAACTTCTTAAAAACTGTATTTTTTTAATACCAATCTGTTTTACTTTAACAGATGCAATGTGTTTTCTAAAGTTATTTCAGTAGATTTATAGTACAAAAAATCGCCGAAAAAAATGCAATTATTGAATGAATTTTTACAAAAATACATGGTTCCCTTCTGTTTTATGTAGTTACGTATCTATTTTTCAGCTCTCAAACATACACAATATAAATCAATAGAAAAGCAAGTCCACCTCAAGTCAAGTCTTCAGCTCAATCAATTTGTGAAAAATATATTTTTCATCACTCAATAAACTAAGAAAATATCATAAAAATCGTACGGAAACATAAATGTATAAAAATTCCAGTATTTAAGAAACTGCAGAGTGCAGTTTTAAGAATTTTGCACAATGAGTTTTTTTATACTACTTGGAATGGCAGATCAAGAAGATGGCCCACCTGATGTTAAGTGGTACCCTCTGCCTATGAACAGTGCATTACCTCAGCTCACGTCCACCTAGGACGCGCCCTATGTGGCATTCCACTGCGCCCGCCACCCTGAAACATAAAGATGAAAAGTCCCATGTGGCCGTAATTTCATCGGCACCCTTACCCTTCAAACCGGAACACAGCAATGCGAGCACTACTGCTTTGCGGCAGAAACAGGTATGGTGGTAGTACTTCCCCGGACGAACTCTTTTACAAAAAAGCTCTACTACTACTAACCGTTTTTTGGCGTATAGAATTCATTGTGTAGAAAATGATCAGAGCAAATACGGGAAAATGTATTCCACTTCCAAAAGTCGTCTGTTCTTGTTCGTCTTATGACTTCTATCCATTTTTGTTTACCTTAGAATTTTTTTGGAAAGCTATAAGGTTAATTAACATGCCATTACATATTATATGCCTAAAGCGACGTGCTTAGCAATGTTTTGACGTAAATAATGCAAATTACAATTCTAAATCAATACGATACCCCTTAGGCATCAGATTTTTTTGCAGTCTGTACCGGACCATCCGTCATGCGTGAAGTCTTGTCAAATATTTCGTCGCTGTGGTTGGAAAACTAAATAAGTAATAACAACAACAAAACCAACATCGCGAGAAAAACGAGATTTACTGTTTTATTGCGTCAAAAATGGCAATAGCTTTTTTATCGTAACTAATTTTTCAGTCCGTGTTTTGATATGTTATAGATTGGTACTGTATCTATTTTCGAATTTAATGATAATAAATTTTAGTTCTTTTCATTAAGAGAAAAAAATAAAAAAACGACTATGTATTTTTCCCTCGCCAAAGTTTTGAATAATTGAAATGATCTATTATTTACTTATTTGAATATGACAATCCTATCCATGGGTATAGATTTATATAATATTAAAATACATTTTAAAATAAAACCAACTTATAATCATTTCTTTTTATCAAGACTGAATATTAGAAAACTACTGAAACACCTACATTATTTTAGCAGACTTATAAATTCAAAGTAAGTGACATAACAAACTTATCATACGACTAATGCTTATAAAATCAACAAAATGAAAAAAAATTGTGGAACACAATAATTCTAAGTATCAAAAAGAAAAAGGTATGTCGACTAAAATTAAAACTATCTACGAGTATAAACTTGTGTCTGTTAACTTTCATTCAGAGTGGGGAACATTGAGATAATGTCCTGGGGCGTAGTCCTCCTTGTCGCTCGTCCTCTAGTGCAAGACGTGTCCATCGACATGTATGGGCTATCATAACCATGCAATAAAGTCGATTTCGCAAAATGTGTTACTTATGTAGTTTTCCTACCACACGACGATTTATAAGTTTTTTATCAATTGATGAAAATTATATTACAAAACCTTTACTTACGAATTAAATGCGATGCCTGAAGCTTTATTTGTATTTCTTGTGTTGTTTGCACTTGCAGAAAAGCACAGGAAGGCATTGTATTACCAAGGTATCTAATTTTGGTATTTTTCAGCATAGCTGTCACTCGTTGCCGTGACAAAGACTGACTGAAGCGAAGTATACTAGCTAGGTCTGTTTAGAAGCTTCAAAACTATCGTTCCCTAAGGCCCGTCCATTCATTTTATTTACGTCGATGGGTATACCTACCTATGCGTGAATTTGAGTGTGTATGAGTGTGTGTTAGAGTTTATGTGTGTGTGTATGTGTGTGTGTTAGAGTGTGTGTGTGTGTATGTGTGTGTAGGTGTGTGTGTGTGTGTTAGTGAATGTGTGTATGAGTGAATGTGTTTTTGTAAGAATGTTGTGCATGAATGTTAAGTTGATTATTATGATTAGATGATTAAGATGCTTTGATTCAATATGTCAATTCAATTCAAGGACAATACATTCAAAAAACACGCCTAGAATTTAAGTATCTAGCTTTGCATTTCAATGACTTTTGAAATCTAGGATTCAAATGCTTTCGAATGAACAGCTACAATGGGAAGAGCGAGTAGACAAAACACAGGGCAATCAGATCAGATATTACAGAAAGGGGCAAATTGCTTGGCTACAAGATAATGTAAAGCATACAACTAGTATTAGACTAAAGATCACTTCAAAATAGTTAGAAGCGACTCAACCTCCTCGTAACCTAACGTTGAAAGATAGTTTGTCAATGCAATTTTACAAAGGAATATATTCAAGTTCTTGACGCCTATGACTTTATTGATTTTATTATAAATATATGGGCCTATGAAGCTTGGAAATCTATGTGCGAAAGCAGTTCTGCAACGGGGCACAGTATAAGCAATGTGATTTCTGCGCTGTCCCAGGTCAGGTAAGAATGGTTTCCTATGTTGCTGAAGAATTAAACATTTAATAAAGCATTTCCTAACAGAAAGAACAGACATTTCATCATAGAGTTGACGTGTTGGAAAGCGAAATGGTTTGAAAGACATAACCTTCAGAACCGCCCGTTGAGCTCTTTCAATCTGTAAGAGATTACTCTTTGCACAACCACCCCAAGAGGTAATGCAGTATATCACTATTGACTGGCATAAAGCAAAGTAAATTGAGATCATTTGATTAGGGTCACAAACATTTCTTAGTGTTTTAAATATGTAAATTAGTTTTCTTACTCTTCCTGTGAGAACTCTGATCTGACTTTTCCAATTTAGCCTATGATCTACCATAATGCCGAGATACTTAATTTCACTAACCTGGGACAATTCATAACAATTGCATTGTGCCGAAGACATATCGCAACTATGTGCTTTAAGCGTTAAAGTACCATGCTGGGGTTGCCCGTGAGATCTCATGCTAAATGTTAAGTACTTAGTCTTCGCAAGATTAAGTGTTAGCAGATTCTCTTCTAGCCAGAAATTAACCTCACTAAACCCTTTCCCTGCAGTGTCATTGACTCCCTTCCACGTACTTCCTGAGAACAGTATGACTGTATCATCAGCGAAAGTTATAACATGACCATCCTTAAGTTTGAGATTACACAGATCATTAATATATATCAGAAAAAGCGTAGGGCCTAAAATGCTACCTTGTGGTACTCCAAAAGAGATGACATCTTCATTACTCAGGTGATTCCCTATATGCACAGATTGTTTTCTATTATCAAGGTAATCAGTTAATAGCTTAAGTTGGAGACCGCGTATTCCAAGTTTTTCCAATTTTTTCAGCAGCATTGGGATAGAGACGGTATCGAAGGCCTTAGCTAGGTCTAGAAATATGGCTAGAGTTTTTTTATTTGCATCCAGTTCTTTCACAATACTCGATACTAGATTCTGGACAGCATCTGAAGTTGATTTATTGTTTCTAAAGCCATATTGGTTACAAGACAGTAAAGAGTATTTATCAAGATAAGTTTTCAATCTTTTGTTAATTAATTTCTCTAGAACTTTTGACAAATTAGGAAGAAGTGATATTGGCCTATAATTAGAGATACAGTCTCTGTCCCCTGATTTGAAGATTGGAACAACCAAGGATTTTTTAAAAGCTTCAGGAAAGGTCCCTTCTGAAATACATAAATTGCAGATGTGTGTAATTGGAGGAGCTAATGTGTGTATGCCAAATTTTAGCAAGGATGAAGAAATACCGTCCCAGCCCATACTAGAGCTGTTTTTAAGACTGCTTATGATAGTCTTAACTTCATCGAGATCAGTGGGAAGCATAACAAAGGAGTGAGGACAGCTTGTTCCATCTGAATGAGGTTCAGATGTAGCGCGCTTTGACCTGACCTGTATAATCTTGTTGGCAAGTTTAGACCCAATGCTAGAAAAGTACTCATTAATGTAATCGAGTGACTCAATAGGTGTAGATTTCAGGTTGATTAAATCAAAGTTAGTATTTTTATTAGTCTCCATGTTGCATATGGTTTTGATGCACTGCCATTGTTTTTTAAGATTAAGTCTGTGTTTTTGCATCAGGGATTTAAAATGTGCATTTTTTAATTTCTTCAGAGTTTTATTACATGTATTTCTATAGCGCAAGTAAGTTATTTTTAAAATCAAATTATCAGGGTCAAGTTTTAACCTTTTATGCAATCTATCTCTATTTTTAAGGCAGCGTAATAGACCTGGTGTAATCCATGGCTTAAGGTTCCGTCTCCTACGCGAAGCTGTAACAGTGTAGGTATATTTCTTTATAGTTTCCTTTAGAATTGAAATAAACAGATTGGTGGCATTATTAGCGTCTTGGGACATAAACTTGTCATTCCAGTTTATTACTGACAGTTCAGACATTACTGCGGAGTAGTCAGCTCTTTTGATCTCTCTTGGTTTTGCCTTGGGGCAATCAATACGTAGAGGAAGGGACAGTATAACAGTGGAATGATCAGTAACAGTAGTATTACAAACAATAGTCTTGGTGGGTGACCTTAGTCTGACAAAGTAATGGTCATAACATTTATTTGCACGCGTAACTAAGTTATGCGTAGGTAGGAGTCCATGAGAGGCAAGCAGATCTAAGTACTCACCACTACGTCGGTCATCATTATCATTTTTAATGTCAATGTTAATGTCACCCATCAACACCACTTTCTGGTACATTCTAAGATCTTTCAATAAGATATCCAATGACCTCAGAAAAACTTCAACATCAACAATAGATGGTGACCTATAAATACAAATCAAGGCAAGGTCTTTTTTATGTGTAGCAACCAAGCAAGTTGCATCTAGAAAATCCGGTTCAAAAACCCTCACATCGAAAGCGTTCCTAATATAAAAAACTATACCATCATTCTGATTGAAATTCCTAAGGGTATGATGGCATTGATAATCCTCCAACTGTGGTAAAAAACTAACTTTGGATAACCAACATTCAGTTAAGGCAATAAAGTTTACCTTCAAACCTAAGCGATGCAGTAGTATCTGAAAGTCATCAAAATTCATGTTTAAGCTGCGTATGTTTTGCTGCACTATCCTTAAATCATTATCTGACATGGTAAGGTGATTACTGCAATTTTCTGGTGAATTCTCCATGATGGAGATACCAATATTGATGTTACTATCAATATCGGTATTTATATCAACTATATCAACCATCATTAATATTAATGAATATTTTTATAAATAATAAACTTTTCACCAGAAACATGCAGGGGCTTGAGTAATTAACTATGTGTTTATGTGTGCTTGTGTATGTGTATAGTGTTTGTATAAGTACAAGTATAAGACAATGTATTATTGTTTTACTACTATGCGTATTAGTAGGACAAGGGTAACAGAGTGCACTTTTTAATGCTATTTTAAATTACTCTTACTTAGCAAGCTGTTTCAGGCAGGCCAACGAAGTGATAGTGATTGGGTTTGATTCATCATTTTCACGAAGAAATAATTTGCCATACCTCGACCAGCAATATTTATAATTGTTGGATTTTGCAAAAGCCCTTGCCTCATAGAACAATTGCTTCAGGTAGCCAGGGAGAGACTCAGACACATAAATTGGCATTAATGGACCATCAATCGCAATGTGACCCGTATTCAGCTTGTCCGTCACTGGTCGGTCTTTGTTGAAAATCCGGGCTGCATCCAGAACCTTGATTCTCTGCTGAACGGTCTGCAACTCAGCAACAATTGGCCTGCTGGATCCTTTTTTCCCTGGCAGACGATACACATCACGAAGATCCAACTTCACCATTGGGGATTGGATAGCATTGCAAATCTTGAGCACTATGACAGAGAGGTCATCAGCAGTTTCATTAACATTGAAATGGACATTCCTTATCTCAATTCCCGAAGAGCGCGAGCTACGTTGCAAATCGTCCACCCTCTTCTCCAGCTGTATAGTGAAAGAACGGTAATCAGAACGTTCTTCTTGTAACTTATCAACTGTTTGCTTCATACATTCATACCTAGCGTTGATACTCTCAATCGATTTCTCAATCTTCGTATTTTGGGACTTTACCTCCGCAAAGTCTGACGACAACTTGCTGAGCACAATGTCTTGGTCCCTTTTCCAATCAGTTAATAAGCTCAATATTCTGGTTTCAAATGACAAACCTTCCTTTTCTGGCGAAAACTCTGGTCGAAAACGCTTGTTTCTTGAGGTTATATTTGTCTGATCAGGATTGATCGTTGACATCTCTGGAGTCGAAGATCCACGTTGCATATCCCTTACAGGAGTAGAAGTAGGTGAATGCCCAACTAGCATTATAATCGTTGGCTGGTTTCACTATGCAGATGTAAAAACTCGTAAACGTCTTGTTGATCTACTGCGTACGCAGCGATTACAATGGCGGCCGTTGACCCGATGCGATTTTTGTAAAAATGCGATTATCTGGTTAAGTTTATATTTACATCTAGGTTTCTCAAATGTGTTTTAAAGTTGTTCACCTTCTGACGATAATTATTCACTGGCTTAATGGTTATTTATTAATTTACGTAAAAAACTATAGGAGAAAGCAATTGGTGTTACCAGTGTTGCCCGCGTAAAAAAAGAAAGAAATTGAATCGCCTTGACTGGACAGCTTAATAACATAGAATGTTCTGGACATATGCCGGATACGAGTAACATACAAAGCTTGAAAAAATAATTATAATGTCTGGTTTTTATTGAGAACTAGCAGCGCCCCGCGATTTCACCCGCGTAAATCTCGATCCCGTGGGAATATCGGGATAAAAATGTGCCTTTGTGTTACTCCGGGAGTGCAGTTATCTCCATTCCAAATTTCATGCAAATCCATCCATTAGTTTTTACGTGAAAGAGTAACAAACATCCATCCATCCAAAAAAACTTTCGCGTTTATAATATTAGAGTAGAAAGGAAGGATTAGTAGGATACAATCTTTTATAAAATTAGTGATCGTAACTGTGTGCTGATCAAAATGAGCCTAAACACGGGCAGTCTACTATTATCCCACGAGGAGTTCCGTTGTCCACCTTCTGTCTCCATCATCAGATCAGCTCGTTGTCACCATAATTTTACATTGTTATCGGAACTTGACAGGTACCTATGCAAAATATCATCTCAATCGGTTGAGGATAACTGCTTTAAAGTTCGATTAAGACAGTGTCTTAATCGAACTAAACTTTACAATAACAGGTGGAAAATAAGAGTCAACTATTACGGAACTCCAAATCGTCCACATAAGGTATACTCAAGCATCCATCCATGCTTAAGTAATAGCAGTATGACATTTAAATTACTGGCCTGGGGTGTTTCCAGTTGACTAGTAGGTAATTTGATCTCATTCCCATGTTCAATCCAGTATTTCTAGTGACACTAACGGCATGGTGTCTGTGGGAATTATTTTATAAGTTGGTACCCTAATTATAATATAAATAATAGAACCTAGTTCGCCCCAAACTACAACAGGTGCGATCGCGTTAAAAAGAAAATCGAATAATGTTTTTAAAAAAAACTCTCTACAAAATTTCATTTAATCTAATTTTCACTAGAAACGGGATATTTACCATGATTTTTGAGTTTTATATGTTCCCGATATTTCGGCACAGTTGCATGCGCCATGATCACAATCATGAAAAATTCAATCATTCATTTAATCTGTTGCCAACCAAACTTATTTTATAAACTTTCCAATGAGGGCTTTTCATTTTCGAATTAATAAAAAAAGTAGTTCAATTTGGCTCGATAGATGGCGCTGACTCAAGTATGCTTGTCAAAATTAACAAATGCATTATCTGTGCTTTTTTGTGATAGTAACAAAAGACCACGAAAATATATCACTACGTTGTTGACTTTGACATTTAACTTGATTTTGAAAGCTAGGTTCAAAGCAGCGCCATCTATTAGCGCATGATTTGAAACGTCCGTGAAAATCCCACACTATAATTATTGTATTGTCATTGGAACTTGACAGGTAAGTTTGCAATTTCAGCTCAATCGTATATCGGGAAGTGGTGGAAAACTCTATCGCCAGATTTATCCCCCACAGGCTCTACCTCCTGCCTCCATCATCAGATCATCTCCACGATACCATAGTCATGGTATAGTATTGTGATCCAAACTAAATATACCTACAAAGATTCGTGTTTTTTGTAGCAAATAAATATAAATATTTTTATCTTATCTTATCTTATTCATATCGATAGGACAATTAGAAGTAGGTTAAAAACTACATCCAAGATTTGATTACAATTTTTGTACGTTAGTTACAAGTTAAGCTAACAAAAGAGTGTTATTAAAAGCTTCTAACAAGCCTAAATATATTTAATTTATTTGGCTACTGACGAATCTGCAAAATTTTTATTTTTTTTATTTTTTATTTTATACTTCTTGAATGAAGGAACAAGCAGATGGCCCACCTGATGTTAAGCGGTAACCTCTGCCTATGAACAGTACATTCACGTCCACCTAGGACGCGCCCTATGTGGCATTGCACTGCGTCCGCCACCCTGAGACATAAAGGTGAAAAGTCCCATGTGCCTGTAATTTCACCGGCACCCATACCCTTCAAACTGGAACACAGCAATGCAAGCACTAATGCTTTGCGGCAGAAATAGGCATGGTGGTAGTACTTCCCCGGGCAAACTCTTTTACAAAAAAGCTCTACTACTACTAAAAAGTGTGCAAGTGTGGTCACTCGTTCCCATGCAGGTCATCGGAGAAATATGCCAAGTTCGCAAGAACACATTAAAATAGGCACGGTAATAAATCTCTTCAGTCTTAAATTCTGGGTGAGTAATCTGTTCACGATATTTTAAGGCTCAGAGGAATTCTGACCACAATAATAAAGGTATATCATATGTTAGTTTATTTCCTAAGAAAAAATAAAATAAAACCGCTAATTACAAAAACGGTCAAGTGCGAGTCAAACTTGTTTGGAGAAGTAAAAGTATTTTTTTAACTTCATGATTGACGGAACAAGCAGTTGGCCCACCTGATGTTAAGCACTAATATTTATTCTGTGGTTAAGCGGTAACCTCTACCTTTAACAACTCATTACCTCATAGGTAATGCACTGTTCATAGGCAGAGGTTACCGCTTAACATCAGGTGTGCCATCTGCTTGTTCCGTCGTCGTCGTCGTTTCGTATGAGGTAGTGCTGGCCTCTGGTGTCAGAGTTTGTCAAGCCGCCCGAGGGCCTCTGACATGGCTTATCGACTGCTATTAATCAATAACAGCCGGAACCGACAGCAAGTAGTATAAAATTGTTTGAATAGGTTCATAATCTTGCAAACTGTCTCATAACATGTGAGCTAGTCAAAATCATTGTTTGGACTCGCCTCTGCGTACCCTCATTTTGAAAGCTCTGCTAGAAATACTGTCATCAACCTTTGTACCTTTGTGTCATGATCACAAATCAATCATTATCTGGAGTTGATCTGCTTTGCTTCTCAAACGATGGCGAGAATCTTGCTCCAGCAATCTCGGATATTCTATGTCTGTTCCAAACTATGTATTGCCTCATAGGTCACGTCCACCTAGGACGCACCCTAAGCGGCATTGCACTGCGCCCGCCACCCTGAGACATAAAGATGAAGTAGAAGTAGCAAGGCTACAATATAACAACTAGACCAAGTGAACTTATAGTCCTCAGAATAATTAATGGTATGGTCTGGTCATGGGGGCGGGAGGGGCTGCTCTTTATTCTGATACTACGCATGCAACGCCGCGGGCAAAAGGCTAGTAAAGTATAATATGGGGATTTGACACAATAACCACGTTTGGCAGGCAGATTTGCGTTCACTCCAGCGGATGCTGCCGTCCATCCCCTGGTGTAATCCCTTAGTCGGCCTTTACAATACAATACAATGCATTTATTTCAGGCTACAGTGAAAAATGTACATTGTACCTAGACAAAGGCCCATAGTAATATATACCTTACAACTAACATACATATAAAGATATTTATAACTTAATCTAACACACGTGTGATCGCCGACGCGTCCCGGCCCAGGGGATCACGTGACAGACGGCCTTTGAACCGCCGGAACTTCACCCCTTTCGGCCAGAAGTCAGGGCTCAAGTAGATCTTCAGATCCTCCGTAGGGACCCTCACCATAAATGAGCTAAAGCCCACATTATGACGAGAGTCCAACTTCACGACCCTCAATCCCACTCCGACTTTCCTCTTGACGTACCACCACTTTTGCGGCCTTCACGTCGAAGAAGAAGCGGGACACGTAGATCTGCGTAGTGGGTACCTCCGCTCGGAAGTGCTGCTCACTGGATAGATGGTGAGTACCACACTGGTTCCGGCTAGAGGGCTTTCGTTTCTTCCTTATCACATCGATAAAGCCCTCTGCATCACAAGGTTCCTTCCTTGGTTCCTTCTTTACAAAATCTTAGAGAAAATACGGATGGGTATAGGCCTATAGGGCCGGCCTATAGCTTAGGCCGGATACACCGTTTTTTTACTAAGTGTTTATATAAGCTCACTCAACCGCTTTAAGGTGAAACGTTTAGCTTGAGGCGCGAAATTCAAATTATATTGTGTTTTTCGCTAATCAAAGCTCATCAGCACATTTTGAGATAGCGAAACCTAATTTTGCGAAATCTAGGAGACCTAACAGGCATATTTTGATTGAAAGTGTCTTATAAAACATTAGTTTTGCTATGAATGTCAATGAACAAAACAATCACTATAAAAATTATTGAATGACATTCGTAGCTAAACTAATCATATTTATGAGACACTTTCAATCAAAATATGCGTGTTAGGCCTCCTAGTTTTCGCAAGTTTTTTTTTTTTTTTTTTAACGTTGATAGGCCTTTGTTTGACCACGAACTCACCTGCTGGTAAGTGACGATGTGGCCGAAGATGAAGCACAAAGGTCTAGAAGGCACCTATTCACTCTTGACTTGAAGAGACCCAGATTATAGTTTTCAGGAAAGACAGACGACGGTAGTGTATTCCACTCCTTAGCAGTTCGCATTATAAAGGTAGAACTGAAACGTTTTGTGCGAATAGAAGGTATACCAATGGTTTAGATATCTCAAGAAGTTTTGACGAGCTGTGATTTTAAAATTTGAATTTCGCGCCGCTTTCAAAACTTTGCACCTTTACTTCTAAATAGCAACCGAAAAACAGCCGAGTTTTCTACAGACAAAAACTATCATAGATAACTACTGTAAATCACGTAATAATCACATAGCTGGGATTGTTTAACTACAGTGTCAGTATTCCTGAGATAGGGTAATTAACTCACAGATTATGCAACAGTTACTGCCGTCAGTTAATCAAATCCTGGGCACGGAATAACTGATACATCGTAGTACCGGCGCAGAACACAGTACACCCTGACCCTGATACAGAGGCGAAGCTTTAAATTTTTGCCACCGCTTACACTTCCTACACACACACCGACCACAGACGTGTTCACCGATACTTATTAAAATGTAATTCAAAAAAGTTCTAGTACATTTATTTACAGAAAGAATAATACAAAGAATACGAATACTAAATACATATTTATTTATATATATTTTTTTATTTTTTTTTATTAACTTTTTACAATGTCATTACAGTAAATAAACACCAAATCGACAAAGAAAAATAAAACTTCAAGTAAAACCTACTTGCTAAGATATTTAACAGTTTCGATTGTGAATTTCGACAATGTTGATGACGGATGAGGAGGACGATGTTGATTTATTTACTATTTGTAAATAAATCAACATCGTCCTCCTTACATAATTCGTTGACTATCCGAAGAGCTTTTGTGAATGGTGCATGTCCGAGGAGATTAGTTCTTGAAGTAGGCACTGAAAAGAGCCTACGTCGGTGCGTATATGAAACAGTTGTGCTACCTAAAGACCGCTGCTAGCGATCTAAAGGTAGCTATACTGATCCAAATCACTACAAGACGGAAGCGTCCCTAAGATGCTGGCTGCATTGCTTCGTTGAATGGCAATACTAATGCGTTGAGCCAGATAAGAGCCAGCTCTCGGGTCACGTGTCGCTAAAAAAAAAGTATGTTTTGGCTTAAGTTATTAGTTATTCAATGGTATCTGCACAATTCTAAAAAGATTTTTTGGGCTGATATACCTACTGAGAAAGAGCTTTTCTCACTAAATTCAATAAATTATGCGTGTGTGGGCTGAAAGAAATATGTTTTCTATCAACAAATTGCCTGTCATATAATTGTTTAGTATTAATAGAGGGGATTTAGGCTGGATTAAGTGCTCAAACGATGGTGATCGCAGACGTTTGTGCTCGATCGACGGTTAGCGCTGATGTTTTAGTGCTAAACAGACGGTGAATGCTTGCGTCTGTTGAGCGTAGTATGCTGTGGTGTGTCCGGCCTAGTACTTTAACCTTCCGTCTGCTCGTGGATGTCGTAAGAGTACTCAACAACAATACTGCGCAATCACCAATACGCCTTGTATTACGAGTATGCTGTGGTAATTATGGCAAATCCCCCTATTCGTCCATCAGTGGACGTCTAACGGCTGATGATGACGATGGGGAGCGCTGCGTAGGTTTGTCATGGGAAACATATGAACGACTGCAGTGCAACGCCGATGGCTGTCAATAAGTTTTTTCCATGATACAGCTACGCTCGATTGACGTCAGCGCTTACTTTCGGCTTAGTACTAGCTATCCGGCGCTTGGCAGGGCTTAGGTCGGGTATAACGCAAAATTACCAATCTTAGATTAGATTTTTAACTGACTACATCAAGTCCAATATTCAAATTAAAAATATGCATGGATACTAACTACATTATAATACCGAGGGATCATCCAGACAAAAACACGATAAGGCAAAATTTTGATAAAAAGAAATCACAAAGTTTTGGCTAGATTCGATTTTTTGTCAATGTGGTACAGATTTTGGGTTAAAAATTGGATAAATAAAATGAAAACAATAAAAAGGAGCATTCACCCACGGGGTTTTTTAAAATTATTTATATTTCAAAAGATATTCAATAAAAACCGCTTTTTCGAGCGGATTGTGGCGTTTTTTTTGTATGAAGATTTCTGCCTGGCGGGGAGCGCAGTCTTAAGAATGCCCTCCTAGCGATCCTATCTAACTTACTACTACATTTTTTTTTCTTTTTAACTTTGATCGACCTTTGATTGACCACGATCTCACCTGTTGGTAACTGACGATGTGGCCGAAGATGAACCACAAACGTCTAGAAGGCACCTGTTAAATCTAGCCTTGAAGAGACCCTGATATTATAATTATTTTATGCTAAAGTTAGGATGTTTGGATATTTCTTTGTTTCTCAATTATGCAGTAACGCCTAAACCGATTTCGATGATATTTCGGTGAATGATACATAGTTTATGACCTGAATGAACACACGAGCTAACATATTCCTAATACTACTTTATATCCCGGTATCAAGCTGGATGATGGAGTGCATCAGTATTGATCCTATGGATTCATCCCACGATTTTTTATTTCCGGATTCATATCAAAATGTAGGCCGTATTCATCCCACGAAATACTAAAATTGTATTTAGTCCGTAATAATCCCAAAATGTAGTCCGGATTCATACCCACGGCCTATAACAATGGATACATTGGTACGGTCAGACAATAGTAGTAGTTTTAGTAATAGTAGTAGTAGAGCTTTTTTGTGAAAGAGTTCGTCCGGGGAAGTACTACCACCATACCTATTTCTGCCGCAAAGCGGTAGGGCTCGCATTGCTGTATTCCGGTTTGAAGGGTAAGGGTGCCGGTGAAATTTCAGGCAGATGAGACTTTTCATCTTAATGTCTCAGGGTGGCGGGCGCAGTGCAATGCCACATAGAGCGCGTCCTAGGTGGACGTGACCAAAGAGGTAATGCACTGTTCATAGGCAGAGGTAACCGCTTAACATCAGGTGAGCCATCTGCCTGAACCGTCATACAAGCAGTATAAAAAAAAAAAAAAATTAGTAACAACATTAAATAAATTGCGAATCAGAGATTTATTGAAGCTTGCTCTCTGCACGGTGCTTACTTATTCTGTGGTCGGTACGTTTGGTCACAGATCAGAAAACAGTATGTACCGGTGCAGCCACAGTATAGCAAACAGTAGATGCTGCAGGCGGCTTGATTACACAATCAGACTTGTGACACGTGTATCTTAATGAGTCGGGATCTTCTGGGCTTGGTAATTCGGTAGGCCGTGTTTGGCTTGAGTTTGATTAATTTATCTAACCTCTTGGAGAACAAGTAATAAATATATAAAATACCCAACTGACTGTAAATGACTGGTTTTTTTAATAAGGCTATTTTTTTTTTATTTTTTTTTTAATACTAATAATGACGTAACATGCAGATGGCCCACCTGATGATAAGCGGTAACCTCTGCCTATGAACAGTGCATTATCACATAGGTCACGTCCACCTAGGACGCGCCCTATTTGGCACTGCACGCGCCCACCACTCTGAGACACACAGATAAAAAGTCTCATGTGCCTTTAATTTCACCGGCAACCATAACCTTCAAACCGGAACACAGCAATGCGAGTACTACTGCTTTGTGGCAGAAATAGGTATGGTGGTAGTGCTTCCCCGGACGAAATCTTACACAAAAAAGCTTCTACAACTTTTACTTCTAGTTCATCATTGCCGAACTCTTATTGCTCACCCTCACTCCAGCTATAGATTCTATAAATAATATGTTCCTTGCTATGGTACAGGTCTCTTCACCAAACGTAATTAGTGGTGTTGGTGTGCAAGGTGCTCCGATTTTAATGATGTTTCATTAGTTTGAAAACTGGCGTACGAAAACAATAAGCGGTCGGGTTTGTTAAATAAAAAGTAATTAATGTTGTAAAAATTAAAAAAAACCCCACGCAATGAAACGGCTGAACCGATTTTGATCAAACAAAGCTAAAAACACTCCCGAAAAATACACCTTTAAAAAAAAACAATAAAAAACAAATCCGTTCATCCAGTCGGTGGATGGGACAAACAGACACACACACATACACACGTCAAACCTATAACACCCCTTCGTTTTTCGTCGGGTGTTAAAAAAAAAAAATTACTTTACCAGTAAAACTAATAAATGGTACTTAGCTATACCACAGATAAAATAATACCATTCTAGACTATACCTAAGAAAGTAGCAACCCTAACATCACGAACAAAGTAACAACTTTACCTATAAATAATGTTACGAACAGACTGGTACAGACGTCAAGTAAACAACGCGCCGATAAGAGCATTTAATTCAGGCGACATTATATTATATTGATAGGTAGTTGTAAACTGCTCCGAGGCTTACAGTTCACAGCTTTTCTAATGGCACATTAATACCAATCTCATAAAATTCAAGTCTGTCTGAAGTGTGAAGTCTGTGATTTCAAAACAAATGCGAAAATGTATGTGAAAACTGCTAATAAATCACTTTTTTCCGAAACTGTAAGAACTATGCTGTTGAAAGTTGGTAAGTAGATGTATTCTGTCAACCGCATGAATATTTTTACTCAAAAATAGAAAATAAAAACAATAAATTTTGAGGATACTTGGAAATGAAACTCTTTTTTTTTTCATCAGTCCCAAAGTCAGTATGTTTTGGTTATCTATGGATAGGTCTTCAAAAATGATATTGAGGTTTCTAATAAGTATCTTTTTTTTCTAAACTGGATAGTTTGGGCATGAGAAACTTCCAAAATGGCAAAATATAAATGGCAAATATGTGTCCCTGTGTACATTAACATTCAAGCATCACCAGTTTTTTTTAATACGTCATTAATCGTAAAGCGCCATTTACCTTTCATTCAATCAACTCAAATATAAAAATAAGATACCTAATTATAATGTTTACTTACCAAGATTATTATTAAAACATCGATCTAAGTTACAACGCACTACAAGAACTTTTATATTATGTTACTTACAGCTACGAGTCGGACTCGCACTTGGCCGCTTTTTTTGTACGTTTTTAGTCGGGTTTTACGACATATATGGGAGGAGACGGCCTATTCTTAGGCCAGACACAAAATGATCAACGCTATTCTAAGGCCGGAATCACCTGAATTCAGATGATTCTATATGCTAGGCTGATTGTGTAGCTAAATCAGCTCAGCTCCACAGTAAACTAAACCATGCTGAATCACCATTGTAATAGTCTAATCGTATGTGCCCGTTGGATCGTGTGTACCGAATTTACGTACGATCTGCAACATAGCGTTTAATGCTAAGGCCGTGAGCACTTTGTTTACGTTTTCGTACGAATTTTACTCGTGCGAACACGTACGAACACGCACGAACATACACGAAGGATCCCGACCTTCCAAGTGCATGGGAGCGCGCACACTGGGTGCCAGTTAGTCGTACGTATACGTACGTGTACATCCGACGTCCGAATACAATCCGGACTTGTTGGGATTTTAAAACACGTTCGTGCGTATAAGTCTTCCATAATATGATGACCCATTCGATTCTACGACAGCGACTACGCCGCCGCAGTCTCCGAGTTACCTATAACAGAACTATCTTGAAGATACAGATTTAGATTATTCATTGCGCTTCCAAGATGGCTTCACTTCACGAATGCGATATCTGTACCTTTTTAACGGAGAAAAACGTATGCAGTGTGTGCACTCAATTCGTACGACCACGAGCGTACGTTTACGTACGATGCTGATTCGTGTCCAAAGTGCTCACAGCCTAACTCTGGCATATAGTACAGTGTATACAGAGCAGAATTTTTTAAAAGCTTTAGTCTCTGTTTACAATCGATAAGCAAAGTTCTAAGTAAGCTACTTCAAATATAACTGCTCAGTAAACAAGTATTGGCGTTTCACAATCCCTCAGTAGTGTTAATCACCACCTTATCTCAAAGTCAAAAGTATTTTCTTAAATTAAATCACAAGGATAATTTTCGTCTCAAAGTCAAAAGTATGAGTATTTTATTAAATGAAATCACAAGGATCATTTTCATCTGCTCAGTAAGTTAAAATTGAACACAAGGATTTAACCTCTAACCTATAACTAACCTCTAGTTAACTACTATATATATATATATATATATATATAGTAGTTAACTCGCTGAGTAACTACTCAGAACTTTACTTATTAATTGTGAAACAGAGCCTTAGAGGCTATTTCACCAACACATTAACGGACGTTTAAACGACTGTTTATTTTATTTTATTTTATTTTTACAATTTTGGGAAAACTTACAGCTAAACACAAATATAATGAAACAATGGGTAAGTACTTAAAGGCTAATTACAAGTTTCCACGTATAGCAGAAAGAAAAAACTAAAATTATACAAAACAGTCCCTAAATGTAGACGGATTCCACAAAACAAATAAGTAGTTACATTAATAAGTACCCAATAAAACTATTGCTTTAAGAAATATAAGTCACTCGCCAAGCGTTTCATACGCTTAGCAGTAGTATTATAAAAGTCTAGTTCATCACATTTATCTACCATAATATTAAAACATCTGCTTGCTCTGTTGACAAACGCATTTTTTCTATAATTGTTTTCTATAATTGTTGTTGTTTAGCTTAAACAGCTCTTTTTGACAGATGTTTTCATACGTTATCTCTCACTTTGACTATTGATTACGGTAACCGCCCGTTTATTTGTTCGTGAACTTGGGCCTTAGTATGTTTGTTAGTCAGCATACGAGTATGTAGTGTGGGATAAACCTTAAAACTGAAATTTGAACCAGATAACCGAGACCGATTGACCTGAAATTTTACATACCTGTCAAGTTCCGATGACAATACAATATTATGGTGACAATGAGTTTATCTGATGATGGAGACGGAAAGTAGACAACGAAATTTTTCAATGTACACCTAAAAGTAAACCGGCCGTGTTTTGATTCTCATTAAAAAAAAATGCCTTTTATGGAAGGTCCCGTCGTCTGTCTTTCCTGAAAACTATAATCTGGGTCTCTTCAAGTCTCTAGAGTGAACATTTTTTTTTTTTAACATTGAAAGACCTTTGTTTGGCCACGATCTCACCTGTTACCAACAGGAGAGATCGTAACTTTTGAAACTATCATGGTTATGTACATAATTTTCACTAGAAACGGGATATTTACCATGATTTTTGAGTTTTATGTGATGAGAATCACATTGAAAGTGAGCTAGCTCATGTCCAGCATGTGTTGCGTAAGAATGGATATAAGCTTCGGTCATTACCATCCCGACCTAGGCCAAGACCCCACAGATGCAGAGTAGAACGTAGGCCAGCGTTTCTGCCATATGTTAAGGGGGTGACGGACAAAATTGCGAAAGTCCTGCAAAAGTTTTCCGTAAAGACCATCTTCACTCCCTTAAAGAAGATATCGCACTACTTGCGTTCACCAAAAGACAGTTTTCCACTTGAAAAGCCAGGGGTGTATAAAATTGATTGTAGCTGTGGGAGTTCGTACATTGGCCAAACGAAACGTACGATAGCGTGTCGGGTTAAGGAGCACATACGAGCGGTCAAGAACAGGGACATACATAAGTCAGCCATAGCAGAACACCTTTTGGAATCTGGCTCAAATCATTGGATCGAGCTACACAGTCCGCAGGTAATCTCGACAGAGCGACATTACATACCGAGAATGGTACAAGAGGCAATTGAGATTACTAAGTACAGAAACTTCAATAGAGAAGATGGTTTTCAATTATCTGGAGTATGGAAGCCTGTGGTAAGAATGTGTAAGAATCAAAAAAGTGTGGTACCTGCTACGCGTCCGGACACCGTTAGTGTTGTGTGTCGAGTTGGTGTGAATTGTGACAATGAAACCGATGGTAGTGGTATCGTTCGTAATAAAAGAGTGAGAAAGAGGGTAGATCGATATATCTGCCAATAACATCTACTCGCAAAGACTTTAGTCAGTTCTCCCGTGATCATGGCGCATGCAACTGTGCCGAAATATCGGGAACATATAAAACTCAAAAATCATGGTAAATATCCCGTTTCTAGTGAAAATTAGGAGAGATCGTGTTCAAACAAAGGTCTATCAATGTCAAAAAAAAAAAACTCATTATGGGTACGAAATTGTCTCTTACACTCTAGGTTGATTTTGCTTTTGCAAAACTTCTTAATTTTACTTTATGTTTTTCGCCTTTAATTTTGCCAATGGATATAATAAACTGGACTTATTCATAGAAACGCTTGAAGAGTTTTAGAGACCATAGAAGACCTTTGTGTTCTTATCTCTAAGTTGAATTTGTTTATCCAAACTTCCAATTAACATTATGTTTATGTCTAGTTTTGCCAAATCTAATATATAAAAATAAGTCGGGTTTTCCTTCCTGACGCTATAACTCCAGAACGCACGAACCGATTTCCACGGTTTTGCATTCGTTGGAAAGGTCTTGGGCTCCGTGAGGTTTATACGTTTTTTTTTTTTTTTTCAAGTCGTGTTAGTTACATTACTTATAACTCAAGAATGGGTGAACCGATTTGGCTGAAAATTGGTAGGGAGGTAGCTTAGAACCAGGAGATAGGACATAGTGGGAGGGGTAGGACGGGGGGGGGGTTCACCGGGGGCTACCCGTGCGAAGCCGGGGCGAGTCGCTAGTCTTTGTATAAAATTAACGGATTCCATTCGTAGAAAGACGAATTGCAGAGTCCTTAGTACAGTTTCATCCTGGGAATGGCGATATTCTTACGCAGTGAAACACGAACTGTTTATTGAATAATAAGTAACAATCATACCTACCGTTTTTAATGCAACCCCCTAATGTATTCCAATAAAATAAACGACACCCCCCGTAGGGGTATTGTCAACATTTGAATACGTTGTGCCCTAGACTAACTAATAGTTCCTACGAGTTATGCCAATAAAAGTCAGACGTAACAATTCAAAAATTATAATAAGGGTAGTTCGAAAAAAAATGGGGACGATTATTTCAATCGCATTAAGACTATAATAAGCTTTTATGGATTCTAATTCAATTTAATTTTGGCTGCTAATTTGAATAATGAGTGGAGAGGCACATGTTGATTGTAGTGATAACTTTGTCAGGAGCTTGGTTTTTATTTGACTGATTGGGGTGGAAATATTCTGCCAATGGGGAGCCACAGGCAAAACTAATCTCAGATGGCGCCACCATCACTGGTGCTTGTCATTTAGTGGTCTTGTATTTTTTTCGTCAGAGGGGACACGGTGTGTACCTTTATTTTTACACTGAAATGCACTACACAGAGGCATGTTTTATACCGAAACTATTATTTAATGTTTATTTACTAAAATTATCCATTGATATTTGACACTATTGACAGTTTTTTTTAACATCGATAGACCTTTGTTTGGCTACGAAACAACACCAGCGATTAAGCGCCACCTAGCTTGATAAATAAGCAGTGTGTCTCCCCCATAGATCTAGTATGTACTAGCGAAAATTCTACGTCTATGGTCTCCCCATTATGGTCTTATGACGAACGGATAAAGGAGAAATAAACTTCGCTAGTAATCTTATCATGTAAACTGTTTTGATAGAAACGCGTTTGTTTGGATAATACGTTTTCTGTTGAAAAAATAGCTTTTACAAACCTAACTTTGATGAAATCAGTGATGTGAACTGTGAGCTGATCAAAATGAGCCCTGTAGTGTATGCGCCTAAATCATAATCTGGACTCAGCGGTATGCGGAGGCCGACAGTTCTCTGTTTCCATGTAGACGGTAGAAATGACAACAGACATTAGTCTAAGGAAGGCAGTCATTCGGTGAGGCATCGGTGATGGCTCCCGCGCCAAGATGATGGTCTGTGTTCGTGGTGAGATTAAGATTCTGCCACAGGGCCGCTGCTAAGGAACCAGGGATACTTTTTATGGTAGTAACGATGCTACAAGCCCAAACACTGCCAGACTACAATTAATCATCGAGGAGTTCCATGGTGCACCTTCCGTCTCCATTATCAAAATACTAATACTATGTATAATGTATTACAATGTAGTATAATATAAAGTATATATATTATTGTCATGGGAATTTGAAAGTTATGCCAAATTCCCGCTCGAACGGTTGGAAGAAAGTTGTTAAAAAATCAGTTGCAAGATTTTTTCGAAACATACTAACCTTGATATATCGAAACTGCAGCTCGTTCACCGTACGATGGCACTTTTAAATATTCTATGGCAGGTGCCAACTTACGGTGAACGGTCCTGCTCGTTCACCGTAAGATGGCACCTTTAAATACTCCATGGCAGGTGCCAAATTACGGTGAACGGTCCTGCTCGTTCAACGTAAGATGGCACCTGTAAATACTCCATGGCAGGTGCCAACTTACGGTGAACGGTCCGGCTCGTTCACCGTAAGATAGCACCTGTAAATACTTCATGGCAGGTGCCAAATTACGGTGAACGGTCCTGCTCGTTCACCGTAAGATGGCACCTGTAAATACTCCATGGCAGGTGCCAACTTACGGTGAACGGTCCGGCTCGTTCACCGTAAGATGGCACCTGTAAATAATCCATGGCAGGTGCCAACTTACGGTGAACGGTCCGGCTCGTTCACCGTAAGATAGCACCTGTAAATACTCCATGGCAGGTGCCAAATTACGGTGAACGGTCCAGCTCGTTCACCGTAAGATGGCATTTGTAAATACTCCATGGCAGGTGCCAACTTACGGTGAACGGTCTGTATAGTTATATCACAGATAAAATAATACTATGAATGAATTAATGAATGAAATGAATGAAAATACTTTATTGCACACCTTACAAACTAGTTAAAATCAACACAAAACAAAACTATACGTTATATGACGTTTATTTTCCTTCAATACATTAACTGACAGCGTCCTTAGTTTTCTCTTCGTTTCGCTAGAAGCGCTGCAAGGAAAATTATGGAAGGAACGAAACTTCACATATTTTCGCATACTATCAAATTCTCTAACTAAACCCCCTGGTGAAGTTAAATATAAGCTTTATACCTATGGTAGGTAATAAAAGGTATCTAGAAGCCAAAGTACAACGAAGCCGTCACCCTATGGCAGCATGCCCAGAATGCTGGCTTGAATGGCAATTATCGCTGACCGAAGCATCGGCAGAATGCTTTCTTTATTGCCACTTCAATGCTACTTCAATGACCAAGCGGCTGCTGTGTTGCCAACAGAGACGCGAGAGGTGGGAATTCCTGCTGAGGGACTAACATTTGCACTTTGCATGATCTGCAAATATTTTTCCGGTCGCTGTGTTGTCTTGATACCCACGATACAGGGAATCCTTGTGTGGGTTGGGTTTTTTTGTGTTATTATATGTTATGCAAGCTGTCGTGATATGTCCAGCCTAAGAGTATACCGTCCATCTCCCATGGATGTGAAATTACCCGGATTTGTTAGTAACGTTCGTTGGTATGAGATTTGTCCTGCTTATCAAGGAATGTGTTATTACTGGAAGAAAGCGTTAGGCGAGTCAGTCGTGCGAAGCAATGACGGCGATGTGCTCGCCACTTTACACGTATATATTCCAACGATAGTCCGACCTACGGTGATAGGAGGCCCATTGAGGCTCTGCCTACACTATCGCGGAAAAAGGCATCTGTCTATGTTTGTTATGTAAAGGCACAGATCAAAAAATACTATGGTAAAGAGTACCAACCAGTACCAGAAGGGTGCAAAATTGCTTTCTGATTAGCCAATTAAGTGTTATTATTATAATTGATTGGTGCTTATAGTATGTATAAGTATGTTTTAGATATGAAACGAAAATTGTATGACTAGTTCCTGTCATGGGAACCTCATTTAGCTGAATTAAGTTGGAAGATGTTTGCTTCAGCCGCTTCGCTGAGGAGACTGGGGGATTTTCTGCCAACATCCACCAAAGTTACATAAATCATAAAATCATACTTAAATCATTTTTGGTTTGTGAATCCAGGTAAGTTACATTAGTTGGTAGATTAGGTATGGTGAAGATCACTGGATCTGCATTTCAGCGTGCAAACATACGCTGGCGCAGTCACTTTTACTCCCTATTCTCGATTACTGACACTTGCTATCCTGACATCATTGAAAAACACCTCGATAAGCTCGAGCGCTTTCAGAACTTCTGACATTAGGATTAATTATTAGGTTTTATTTGGCCTACTCAAATTTCACAACGTGTCCAAATTTCCATCCATCGCCTTCCTGCGACCTCTTTGGTCCATCCAAGTCAATATAGATACAGACCAATAATAAGTACTTTTCTTCACTGGATTAGTCACCATATCGTCCTAATCTATGTAAAAAAGAATTACTACACTATTTTTCTCACAAATATTTTCCATTTTATTGACTCAACCTTATTAGATTTAGCCTCTATCCAAGAAAAACAAGAAAAGCCAGTGACTCAGGTGAGAACGCGAACTCCCAACGGGAACCTCCTCCTATAACCTCAGGCTATAAGAACCTCTCGACACTGTCAGTTATCGCAGGGAATATCATAAGTAAGTTTGTGTATAAGCAGTATGGGTACAGTGCTACACAACAAGGAGTTTTTTTCTTATTTATTAACAGGACTTTGTCACTGAGCGACAACACCGTCCCGTAAATTATTATTATAATTTAATTTATTCAGACAACATGATACAATTTATAATATAATACAAATTCTAATTAATTAATATGAAACAATACTTAAACTAAATACCACATACCCAAACAAAATATTAAATAAATAAAATAATAATAATAAATAATGCTGGACAGTTCACACAACATTGTCTAGCCCCAAGCTAAGCAGAGCTTGTGATATGGGTACTAGACAACTGATATACTTAATACAATATATTACATAGATATATATTTTTTATTGTATATAGAAAATACCCAGAACACCCGGAACAAATATCTGCAGATCGCACAAATATTTGTTCCGAGGCGGGAATCGAACCCGCAACCTCCTGCGTCGCAGGCGAACGTTCGCCCGCCGCGTCACAGAGGTCGTCAAAATACATACACACATACAATACAAAATACAACAAAAGAAAATCTAAACAAACAAAAAATTCACATAAATAAAAAAACATCTCTTAGCTATCGCTAAATCAGCCAGTTTGTACATCTTTTTTTTAATACTACTTGGAATTACGGGTCAAGCAGATAGCCCACCTGATGTTTAGTGGTACCCTCTGCCTATGAGCAGTGCATATCCTCACAGGTCACGCCCACCTAGGACGCACCTTATGTGGCATTGCACTGCAACGCCACCCTGAGACGTAAAGATGAAAAGTCTCATGTGCCTGTAATTTCACCGGCACCCTTACCCTTCAAACCGGAACACAGCAAAGCGAGCACTACTGCTTTGCGGCAGAAATAACTGCTTCTTCTTATGACGGGATAAGCTAAAATACTATTCAGGAGGTCAATGTGTTCAAACCTGTTCCTACCCCACACATGAAAAAGGAGATTTCTAGTCGTACCTACACCTAAATCCCACTAAATGCATGTTACGATAATTGGATGATTGTTTGTTACTCAATTACGCCGAAACAGCTGAACCGATTTCGATGAAATTTGATACACAGTTAGATTATGACCTGGATTGAGATATAGGCTACTCTGTATCCTGATAAAACGCAAGCGAAGCCTCGAACGGATACTAGCATTATACCTGCATAGCATAAGTCGGTTGAATCAGTGAAATTGAGAGAATCACTTGGTCGACAGTGCAATACCACTCGGGTTGGTTCACTCTGGGCACAGAATAAATATTAATTTAGTTGGTCTGGGCCTCAAAGGAAGATCAGCGCTGGGTTGCCTACGCGGCCTAGCAAACGCTGAGTTGAGGACCCTTTTGTGGCTTACGTCAGGCACACACACAAGCCATTGCAACAAAGAAACATTGCCATAGTTTCTTTGTAATTGTTTTTGTTTTCGTTTTTATTTATATGCGATGCAGCGGGTTCGATTCCCGCTTCTGAACGAATATTTGTACGATCTGCAGATATTTGCTCAGGGTGGTCTGGGTATTTTCCATGCATAAGAAAAATATCTAGTACCCATAACACAAGCTCTGCTTAGCTTGGGGCTAGATAATGTTGTGTTAAATGTCCAGCATTATTTTTATTTATTTATTTATTTAGTTCTTATCTTGTTTGTTTTTTTGCTGGTGTGTGTCTTTTTTTGTCACGAATAAAAGTTTTCTTTCTTTCTTTCTTTCAATATAAATGTGTAGCGAAGAGGCGTAGTGGTCCTTCGAGTTGCGCAGCACTGTTCCTAAATCTACTTTCGCGATTTTTGCTCGGAGGACAGAGGGTCGGTGACAAGGGAGCTGTGAGGTCAGGCCCTAACCTTGAGTTATGCTCGCCCGTACGAGTACCGGTGAATTGTTTGTTTATAATATGTTATTATATTATTGATATGTTTATCCTGAAATCGGTGAGTTCAGGCCGAAAGTAGGCCCAAATAAGATTTTTCTTTTTGTTCTGTTTTTTTTTTTTTTTTTTTTTTATTAGTAGTAGAGCTTTTTTGTGAAAGAGTTCGTCCGGGGAAGTACTACCACCATACCTATTTCTGCCGCAAAGCAGTAGTCCTCGCATTGCTGTGTTCCGGTTTGAAGGGTAAGGGTGCCGGTGAAATTACAGGCACATGAGACGTTTCACCTTTATGTCTCAGGGTGGCGGGCGCAGTGCAATGCCACATAGGGCGCGTCCTAGGTGGACGTGACCTATGAGGTAATGCACTGTTCATAGGCAGAGGTTACCGCTTAACATCAGGTGGGCCTCTTGCTTGTTCCGTCATCCAAGTAGCAAAAAAAAAAAAAAAAAACTTCATTAGCGATTCTACCAGACTTCGCACGAATAGTTATCAATTAATATACATACATTATTTTTATGTTTATATTTATATTAATTTGATGGAAAACCAAAGGCTTAATGTTAATATTAATATACATAAAAAACACTTTTTTCGAGCGGTGCGAAGCGTTTTTTTTATATGAAGGTTTTTGCCTGGGGTCGCTCCAGCCTTAAATAACTTAATTTATAAGATACATAAACAGGTGAGTACTTATAAATAAATAAATAAATAATGCTGGACAATTCACACAACATTGTCTAGCCCCAAGCTAAGCAGAGCTTGTGGTTATTACACCATAACAGGTAGTATTTGTGGTTGTGTTTGACAACGGATACCCTTAGATAGTCCATAAATAATCAAAGCGGATACCTATGAGTCACGCATTAAAATTGACGAATGCATATAAAAAGTAGGAATAATTTAGTGGTGGGCCAAGAGCAGACATCGTGACCTAGATCCAGCAGAGGCCTACATGCTGAAAATGATTGCAACAAAATGATTATGGTATCTTCATTGTTTTTTTTTCCTCTTTCTCCCCCAAACATATATACTTATTTAGAGTCCTTCACCTTCTAGAATTTAGAATTCAAATTAGACCACTTTTTTATTTGCATGAGACCGCGATTCCAGTTACCTGTGTTTTAAAAATAATAAGTTATTTGTGAAAATTTTATTTTTCAATACAAGCTTTTATAAAATTAATGATCGTAACCGTGTGCTGATCAAAATGAGCCTAAACACGGCCAGTCTACCATTATCCAGCGAAGAGTTCCGTTGTCCACCTTCCGTCTCCATCATCAAATCAGCTCGTTGTCACCATCATATTGTATTGTCATCGGAACTTGACAGGTATGCCAAGTTTCAGCACAATTTGTTGAGGATAACTGCTTTAAAATTCGGTTGCAAGATTCCACCCGGATTCCACCCAGACAAACATACTTGTAAAAATAAGAGACAAAGACTCCCTATAATCATATTTATGGTGAGGGTCCCTATATACGGAGGATCTGAAGATCTACTTGAGCCCTGACTTCTGGCCGAAAGGGGTGAAGTTCCGGCGGTTCAAGGGCCGTCTGTCACGTGATCTTCCGGGCCGCGACGCGTCGGCGATCACACGTGTGTTAGATTAAGTTATAAATATCTTTATATGTATTTTAGTTGTAAGGTATATATTACTATCATGGGCCTGTGTCTAGGTACAATGTACATTTTTCACTGTTGCCTGAAATAAATGTATTGAATTGAATTTAATTGAATATGCGAAAATAGGCGTGAGTGTCGCTGATATGAACTACCTGAATCCTGGAATATTTCGTCAATTTCGCTTTCTCACACAATCCTAAGTCCAATATTTAGACAGCAAGGTAACATTTACTAAGCAATAAGCTTTCGCCATCCGTCTCCTGTACCCTCGTCAGCACAGCTGGTGCTGCCACCCACTTTATTAAACATACCATGTATGGAAATTTTAATCTGAAGGAATTCAGAGGCATAGTTTAGGCTTTGATTCTAATCTTATATCGCGCTAATCTAGATTTTTGAGTGCTTTAAATTGTGCTTGGTTTTACCGGCATCCTTCACCACTACTGTGGCTTCAAAGCGAAACCACTGCTGGAATGTAGATATGTAGAGATATATGCAACCAGTGAGACTGAACAGATTAAACGCGGTTTGTTATACCTTTTTTTTTGGATGTTTGTATTCGCCTGTTTTTCTCCTCTAAAAACCTTATTTTTAAAGAATTTATATATGAAGGACTTCAAATACGCCTGTGTGTTTTCCTTTTATTTGTTGTTTTTAATATCTTTTATTTCATGTTTTTTTTTTTTTAAATAGAAGACAATCATATGAGACAAAAAATGAGGTGGATAAATGACATTATGACAGGTGAGATAAAGAGCATGGCAGTGGTAGACATCTTCTCATATATAAAAAGCAATGTCCTACTGACTGACTGACTGATTGACTGACTGACTCACTGACTGACTGACCTAGTGACAACACATAGCCTAAAGTTTAGGCCCTAAACCGATGGTCGTATAGACTGTTCACCGTAAGTTGACACCTGCCTTGGAGTATTTTCAGGTGCCATCTTACGGTGAACGAGCTGTAGAGTCCTGAAATTTGGAGGATGTATTTGTTTCGATGCGTAGGTAAAATTCCGTTCTTTATACAACTAAGAATGGAATTTTGAAAATTCGCATTCTACGAGTATAGGGTTACACAACATGTGGTTTTAACGTAAAACAAACATGTTCTGTATTTCGGAAACCGTTGGTAGTAGAAACTAGAAATTTTACATGGAGGTTCCTGAAATAAAATTAACAGACACGTGTTTCAGCGTGTTTGTTTTCTTTGTAATAACACACACTTTATCTCTTAGCCAGATTTCAACGTATTTCGACATTGTAAAAGTTAGTTTCACGGTATAGTTGTTAAGATTAAAATATTTTTAGGACCTCAAGGTTAAAATGACACTCCTAATTTGAAAAACTTAAGTTTGGAGTCGCGGACGAAGTCACTAGCGGGCTTAAAAAAAATCATTCTCTAAGCAATCGGGTCATCTAGTCTTTAATGTTTTCCTCAATACACCGTTTACGCGGTAATTGCGTATCAAACAAGGTTTTTGCTCCTCTCTATCCCTATTTGTTCTGTATTTAGCCAATCTAGAGTTGTATAAAGCCTTCCTAAAGCCACTCTAACCGAATCCGAGTCCCATAACTGATGGCGAAACTATACCGATTCGAAATGTGGACTCCGGAACCCGCGTCAACGTTATTTACGAGATGTCTGCGGACTTGTGCATTATTAGTTAGTTTATGGCACAGACTGTTCAGTGAGACTTCGGTACTGTCTTAGGGGATTTGATTAGGGTAGAGGGTCTGTACTAACTGGTATTCAATCTGTGTGTGGGTGCAATGTTGAGTCTGTATCCGAAGTGGAAACATTTTCCCGTTTCATTGGCATCTGAATGTGGTTAAGCTAATTAGGGGTGATTGTTTAGTTTTCTATGACCCAGCTTCGTGAATTCATGGTGCGTGAATCAACATGTATATAAAATAAATAAATATTAAATAATGCTGGACAATTCACAAAACCTTATCTAGCCCCAAGCTAAGCAGAGCTTGTGTTATGGGTAATAGATAACTGATATACTTAATACAATACATTACATAGATATATATTTTTATTATGCATAGAAAAAACCCAGAACACCCTGAACAAATATCTGCAGATCGCACAAATATTTGTTCCGCAGCGGGAATCGAACCCGCAACCTCCTACGTCTCAGGCGAACCTTCGCCCGCCGCGCCACAGAGGTAGTCGAATATACCTGCCGTGCTGGTGCAGTGCAACAGGCATGTGAGCTGACGCACTGGTTGCTTCCCCGCCGTGATGCGCTTCCGCACTGCGCCGTGTGCGCGCCGTCACAACAGCCTCCTGGTCGTTGTACCCGATAGGTCATGTTTGCTGACGCACGGGTAGCTTCTCTGCCGTGATGCGCCGCCGCACTGCGCCGTGTGCGCACCGTCACAACAGCCTCCTGGTCGTTGTACCCGATAGGTCATGTTTGCTGACGCACGGGTAGCTTCTCCGCCGTGATGCGCCGCTGCACTGCGCCGTGTGCGCGCCGTCACAACAGCCTCCTGGTCGTTGTACCCGATAAGTCATGTTTGCTGACGTACGGGTAGCTTCTCTGCCGTGATGCGCCGCCGCACTGCGCCGTGTGCGCGCCGTTACAACAGCCTCCTGGTCGTTGTACCCGATAGGTCATGTTTGCTGACGCACGGGTAGCTTCTCTGCCGTGATGCGCCGCCGCACTGCGCCGTGTGCGCGCCGTCACAACAGCCTCCTGGTCGTTGTAGCCGATAGGTTTGATGGCAGCCTCATGCGGCACTCGATGGTCATACACTAAGTGGTAGCTACCTACACCTGGGTGCATCTTTGTTCACTGCTACTATTATAGGACCAAGACTATGAGACATGATGGGAAAGTATCTTAAATATTGTAGATAGGATATTTTGCTGAAAGGAGACTTTATTTTATTATTAAAAGTTAGTAATACTACATTCAAATATTTTCAAAAAATTACTTGCTTCGTCTGGGAATCGAACCTGTGTGGGAATGTTAAAAAACAGTAGGAATTTTGTATGGAAATCCAATATTGCCTGATCGCATGTGGTGACCTCAACACGCACTCGTGTTTTTTAGAGCCTCGGTGCAACAATAAGTCACTTTGTGCTCGGGGCAACAATCTATAATTTTCAACAAAAAAAATATTGATGCTTTTTTCCGAAGACATAATAAGCATAGTTTAGTAGTAGTAGAGCTTTTTTGTGAAAGAGTACGTCCGGGGAAGTTCTACCACCATATCTATTTCTGCCGCAAAGCAGTAGTGCTCGCATTACTGTGTTCCGGTTTGAAGGGTAAGGGTGCCGGTGAAATTACAGGCACATGATACTTTTCATCTTTATGTCTCAGGGTGGCAGGCGCAGTGCAACGCCACATAAGGCGCGTCCTAGGTGGACGTGACCTATGAGGTAATGCACTGTTCATCGGCAGAGGTTACCGCTTAACATCAGGTGGGCCATCAGCTTGTTTCGTAAATCAGGTAATATAAAAAAAAAAAAAAACTTTTCTTTTTAATGTGCCTGACGAGTCCACCTTTATATAGGCATTCCTTACACGTATGCAAAGATTTTCCTGGCTTCATACTAGCAAGATACCATGTAGGGTCCGGGAATAGTGGGGCTTGGTCACTGGGGAGCTTGAGAACTCACATGAAAGACCCTGAACTGGGAAATAGAACTAAAAACTCACCTAGTCTTTGTTTAGGGTACCGTGAAGTCCAAACCAAACTTTCCCAAATCGATCTGAAACTAGAAAAATAATAATTATGACTAGATTAGGTATTTTTTTAGGGTACGTATCAAAATGTATAAATTCAAAATACATACGTTTAAAATTCATAAGTTCAAAACACATAAATTTAAAAAACCTAATGGTTTAAAATTTATAATTTCATTTGATATAAGTTTAGAATAACGAAGTTCGAAATACAGAAGTTTAAAAAACATAATGTCAACAACACATAACAGCTGTCATTAATAATGGCTAAATAGAATAATAGTTGCCACGACGCGTTCATTCCACGTCATTCGCGTTCATTGGCGTCTCTAGCGGCATCCATCCACCGCGTTCCTTGTCTTTGATCCATCGAAAGGTTGATTTTGGAACCTCACCTCTGACACAGCTTGAATAGAACCTGCATAGTTCACCTACTTCTGATATAAATAAAATATCCTCCCTCCAATTTTTCTCACCCACTTTCAAAAACCGTGCAATAAGGATATTGAATTTATTTTCGGTATTTTAAACGTATACATTGTAATCATTATGTATTTTGAGTTCAGGCATTTCGACCTTTATAAATAATTTTTTTTAAGGGTTTTAAATTTATTTATTTTCACTATTAGGTTTTTTAAATTTATGTGTTTTGAATTTATATTTTTTGAAACGTACCCATACAGTTAGGGTACGTTTCAAAAAATATAAATTCAAAACACATAAATTTAAAAAACCTAATAGTGAAAATAAATAAATTTAAAACCCTTAAAAAATTTTATTTATAAAGGTCGAAATGCCTGAACTCAAAATACATAATGATTACAATGTATACGTTTAAAATACCGAAAATAAATTCAATATCCTTATTGCACGGTTTTTGAAAGTGGGTGAGAAAAATTGGAGGGAGGATATTTTATTTATATATATTTTTTTACGTTTAAAATACCGAAAATCAAAATACCGTATGGTTCAAATAAATAAATCGAATATCCCTATTGTACGGTTTTTATAATGTTTGAAATACGTCAAAAGTGTCAATTTGATGGCTCCAGCTACAAACTTGAAATTTGGCATGCAGATTTGTTTGAGATTATGGCTTTAGGCATTTCGACCATTATACATATAGAACTTTATCGATTATAAAACTTATTGATTTTCACAATTAGGTTTTTTAAAGTTATGGATTTTGAACTTATGTATTCTAAACCTATGTATTTAGAATTTATGAATTTTGATACGTACCCATTTTTTATGGTATGAATCTTAGTCCTTTTTTGTTTTGTTTTAAATCGTGTGGACCTCGTTGAACTTTTCGCCTGAATTACGCTACAACAAATTTAAAAAAAGCTGCCAAATGCGAGTCGGACTCGCCCATGATGGGTTCCGTAGCAGCAAGTAACATAATATAAAAGTTCTTAGACGGTTTACGATTTACGAATTATTAAAAAAAAACTACTTGCAAGATCTCGTTCAAACCAATTTTCAGTGAAAGTTTACATGACAATGTACATCATATATTTTTGGAAGTTACAGGGGGGGACACATTTTACCACTTTGGAAGTTTCTCTCGCGCAAACTACTCAGTTAAGAAAAAAAAAATTTGATACCTTAATATCATTTTTGAAGACCTATCCATAGAAAACCCACACGTATGGGTTTGATAAAAAAAATGAGTTTCAGTTCAAAGTATGGGGAACCCCATAAATTTAATGTTCTTTTCTATTTTTGTGTGAAATTCTTAATGCGGTTCACAGAATACATCTACTTACCAAGTTTCAACAGTACATCTCTTATAGTTTCGGAAAAAAGTGGCTGTGACATACGGACGGACAGACAGATAGACAGACAGACAGACAGACATACAGACAGGCAAGACGAATCCATAAGGGCTCCGTATTTTACCATTTGGCTACAGAACCCTAAAAAAAGAACATGACAAATCTTGATAGACTTATAAAGGTGTCGATTATATCAACAAAATATTACTTTAAATATTACATAAGTCAGCCATAGCAGAACACCTTTTGGAATCTGGCTCAAATCATTGGATCGAGCTACACAGTCCGCAGGTAATCTCGACAGAGCGACATTACATACCGAGAATGGTACAAGAGGCAATTGAGATTACTAAGTACAGAAACTTCAATAGAGAAGATGGTTTTCAATTATCTGGAGTATGGAAGCCTGTGGTAAGAATGTGTAAGAATCAAAAAAGTGTGGTACCTGCTACGCGTCCGGACACCGTTAGTGTTGTGTGTCGAGTTGGTGTGAATTGTGACAATGAAACCGATGGTAGTGGTATCGTTCGTAATAAAAGAGTGAGAAAGAGGGTAGATCGATATATCTGCCAATAACATCTACTCGCAAAGACTTTAGTCAGTTCTCCCTTAATCATGGCGCATGCAACTGTGCCGAAATATCGGGAACATATAAAACTCAAAAATCATGGTAAATATCCCGTTTCTAGTGAAAATTATCTACAAAATATTATTAAGATCTGACTTGCAGTTTATAAATTAAATGTAAATTAGAGCCAGTCGGAGCGAAAAAACGTAGTCAGATCTTCATAAAATGTTGTGCTTAGTTAAAATCGGATAAGACTTATCAAGGTTCGTCGTGTTCTAGATTCATGAAACAATGGACCAGAAAAAAAAACTTTAGCAGAACAGTTCAACTAGGTATGCCTTGTACCGGTAGGGCACTTAAGACTGCGCCAACCCCAATACCATTAGTATTAAATCATGGTAAATATCCCGTTTCTAGTGAAAATTATGTACATAACCATGATAGTTTCAAAAGTTATACCATTAGTATTGCCTACAATTCGGTATATATCTGTGGTAATTCAGCAACCGTTTTTTTTTATACTTCTTGAATGACGGAACAAGCTGAAGGCCCACCTGATGTTAAGCGGTACGAACAGTGAACAGTGCATTACCTCATAGGTCACGACCACCTAGGACGCACCCTATGTGGCATTGCCCTGCGTCCGCCACCCTGAGACATAAAGATGAAAAGTCTCATGTGCCTGTAATTTCACCGGCACCATTACCCTTCAAACCGGAACACAGCAATGCGAGCACTACTGCTTTGCGGCAGAAATAGGTATGGTGGTAGTACTTCCCCGTACGAACTCTTTCACAAAAAAGCTCTACTACTACTAAAAAATACTGTTTACTAGTAACTACTGTAGTAGTACTGTTTACTGTTAACTGTTTTACTAGGATATGACTTTACTCTGACGACTTGACTTAGTTTTATCTTTTCGTTCACTGTATACTTGATATTGACAAAATTGAAGGACACTTTCCTCTGAAGCCGAAGAAGATGGTGTGTAGGTAAATATGAAGCATCCAACGCTACCGACTTGACTTTCAGTAGCAATGTTTGTTGCACTAAATATAAAACCGAAATTCCTTAAATCACATCAACTGCTCATCAACATTTTATTTCAACTCTGCATTGGGAAGCAGAGTGAAACTCAGTACTTACCTAACATCTATACCTATCCGTCAGAAGTAGATGAGCAACACGAGTCTGCATAAACACCTTCACAAAATGACTATGACTATGTAAACTGTCAAAGTGACAGGTGTCAAGTTCAGGAGGTTCTTCGGACGCCTAACACGAGGCACCGCGCAATGAGGGGTTTTCATGGTCGTTTCACATCATGTTTATAGCCTTGAAAATAGATGGCGCCAGCTCTGTCAAAATAAAGTGAAATGTCAACGTCAACAACGTAGTGATATATTTTCGTGATAATCACACAGACAATGCATTTATTATTTTGACAAGTATACTCGAGTCAGGGCCATCTATCGATCCAAATTGAACTGAAATGTTGTTATATCTAATATAACTATCGATCGCACAGACAATGCATTTATTATTTTGACAAGTATACTCGAGTCAGGGCCATCTATCGATCCAAATTGAACTGAAATGTTGTTATATCTAATATAACTATCGATCGCACAGACAATGCATTTATTATTTTGACAAGTATACTCGAGTCAGGGCCATCTATCGATCCAAATTGAACTGAAATGTTGTTATATCTAATATAACTATCGATCGCACAGACAATGCATTTATTATTTTGACAAGTATACTCGAGTCAGGGCCATCTATCGATCCAAATTGAACTGAAATGTTGTTATATCTAATATAACTATCGATCGCACAGACAATGCATTTATTATTTTGACAAGTATACTCGAGTCAGGGCCATCTATCGATCCAAATTGAACTGAAATGTTGTTATATCTAATATAACTATCGATCGCACAGACAATGCATTTATTATTTTGACAAGTATACTCGAGTCAGGGCCATCTATCGATCCAAATTGAACTGAAATGTTGTTATATCTAATATAACTATCGATCGCACAGACAATGCATTTATTATTTTGACAAGTATACTCGAGTCAGGGCCATCTATCGATCCAAATTGAACTGAAATGTTGTTATATCTAATATAACTATCGATCGCACAGACAATGCATTTATTATTTTGACAAGTATACTCGAGTCAGGGCCATCTATCGATCCAAATTGAACTGAAATGTTGTTATATCTAATATAACTATCGATCGCACAGACAATGCATTTATTATTTTGACAAGTATACTCGAGTCAGGGCCATCTATCGATCCAAATTGAACTGAAATGTTGTTATATCTAATATAACTATCGATCGCACAGACGATGCATTTATTATTTTGACAAGTATACTCGAGTCAGGGCCATCTATCGATCCAAATTGAACTGAAATGTTGTTATATCTAATATAACTATCGATCGCACAGACAATGCATTTATTATTTTGACAAGTATACTCGAGTCAGGGCCATCTATCGATCCAAATTGAACTGAAATGTTGTTATATCTAATATAACTATCGATCGCACAGACAATGCATTTATTATTTTGACAAGTATACTCGAGTCAGGGCCATCTATCGATCCAAATTGAACTGAAATGTTGTTATATCTAATATAACTATCGATCGCACAGACAATGCATTTATTATTTTGACAAGTATACTCGAGTCAGGGCCATCTATCGATCCAAATTGAACTGAAATGTTGTTATATCTAATATAACTATCGATCGCACAGACAATGCATTTATTATTTTGACAAGTATACTCGAGTCAGGGCCATCTATCGATCCAAATTGAACTGAAATGTTTTATATCTAATATAACTATCGATCGCACAGACAATGCATTTATTATTTTGACAAGTATACTCGAGTCAGGGCCATCTATCGATCCAAATTGAACTGAAATGTTTTATATCTAATATAACTATCGATCGCACAGACAATGCATTTATTATTTTGACAAGTATACTCGAGTCAGGGCCATCTATCGATCCAAATTGAACTGAAATGTTGTTATATCTAATATAACTATCGATCGCACAGACAATGCATTTATTATTTTGACAAGTATACTCGAGTCAGGGCCATCTATCGATCCAAATTGAACTGAAATGTTGTTATATCTAATATAACTATCGATCGCACAGACAATGCATTTATTATTTTGACAAGTATACTCGAGTCAGGGCCATCTATCGATCCAAATTGAACTGAAATGTTGTTATATCTAATATAACTATCGATCGCACAGACAATGCATTTATTATTTTGACAAGTATACTCGAGTCAGGGCCATCTATCGATCCAAATTGAACTGAAATGTTGTTATATCTAATATAACTATCGATCGCACAGACAATGCATTTATTATTTTGACAAGTATACTCGAGTCAGGGCCATCTATCGATCCAAATTGAACTGAAATGTTGTTATATCTAATATAACTATCGATCGCACAGACAATGCATTTATTATTTTGACAAGTATACTCGAGTCAGGGCCATCTATCGATCCAAATTGAACTGAAATGTTGTTATATCTAATATAACTATCGATCGCACAGACAATGCATTTATTATTTTGACAAGTATACTCGAGTCAGGGCCATCTATCGATCCAAATTGAACTGAAATGTTGTTATATCTAATATAACTATCGATCGCACAGACAATGCATTTATTATTTTGACAAGTATACTCGAGTCAGGGCCATCTATCGATCCAAATTGAACTGAAATGTTGTTATATCTAATATAACTATCGATCGCAAAGACAATGCATTTATTATTTTGACAAGTATACTCGAGTCAGGGCCATCTATCGATCCAAATTGAACTGAAATGTTGTTATATCTAATATAACTATCGATCGCACAGACAATGCATTTATTATTTTGACAAGTATACTCGAGTCAGGGCCATCTATCGATCCAAATTGAACTGAAATGTTGTTATATCTAATATAACTATCGATCGCACAGACAATGCATTTATTATTTTGACAAGTATACTCGAGTCAGGGCCATCTATCGATCCAAATTGAACTGAAATGTTGTTATATCTAATATAACTATCGATCGCACAGACAATGCATTTATTATTTTGACAAGTATACTCGAGTCAGGGCCATCTATCGATCCAAATTGAACTGAAATGTTGTTATATCTAATATAACTATCGATCGCACAGACAATGCATTTATTATTTTGACAAGTATACTCGAGTCAGGGCCATCTATCGATCCAAATTGAACTGAAATGTTGTTATATCTAATATAACTATCGATCGCAAAGACAATGCATTTATTATTTTGACAAGTATACTCGAGTCAGGGCCATCTATCGATCCAAATTGAACTGAAATGTTGTTATATCTAATATAACTATCGATCGCACAGACAATGCATTTATTATTTTGACAAGTATACTCGAGTCAGGGCCATCTATCGATCCAAATTGAACTGAAATGTTGTTATATCTAATATAACTATCGATCGCACAGACAATGCATTTATTATTTTGACAAGTATACTCGAGTCAGGGCCATCTATCGATCCAAATTGAACTGAAATGTTGTTATATCTAATATAACTATCGATCGCACAGACAATGCATTTATTATTTTGACAAGTATACTCGAGTCAGGGCCATCTATCGATCCAAATTGAACTGAAATGTTGTTATATCTAATATAACTATCGATCGCTCCTGAGCCAAAACAATATGGCAAACATAGTCAAACAGACTTCTTATAGAAAATCTGCACGTATACACACTTACAATGTAGCCATTGGTTATAAATTTAAAAGTTAGCTGCGAGTACGTAACACAAGTTATTATGTTTTGATTGTGAAGATTATTTTGACGAGCTTGGTAAAAATTGGAAAAAACAAAATTACATGCTATTTAGAGAAAAATTTCCTTTACTTTTTTTTTAAAAAACTTCTTTGATGACAGAACAAGCAGATGGCCCACCTGATGTTAAGCGGTAACCTCTGCCTATGAACAGTGCAATTATCTCATAGGACATGTCCGCCTAGGACGCACTCTATGTGGCATTGCAATGCGCCCGCCACCCTAAGACATAAAGATGAAAAGTGTCATGTGCCTGTAATTTCACTGGCATCCATACCCTTCAAACCGGAACACAATAATGCGAGCACTACTGCTTTGCGGCAGAAATAGGTCACTTGGTGCTGCAGATATAAATAGGTTTACCTCAGTTCTACCTTTATAATGCAAACTGCTAAGGAGTGGAATACACTACCGCCGTCTGTCTTTCCTGAAAACTATAATCTGTGTCTCTTCAAGGCTAGAGTGAATAGGTGCCTTCTAGACCTTTGTGCTTCATCTTCAGCCACGTTGTTACTTACCAACAGGTGAGATCGTGGTAACACAAAGGTCTACCAATGTTAAAAAAAAGTGATGGTTAGGGCTAATATACCACGAGACGAAACGAAAATTAGTTCGCCTAGCCTTAGCTGGTACATCGAAATAAAAAAATGTGTAGGTTCATTTTTACATAATGTTGTTCAGCTAATTTTGATAGAAACTGTACCTAGCAAGTTCCAGATGCTCCTACAAGGAATGAAGATATTTTTCATCCTGATGGTTCCGGGCTTTATTGTGTGAGAATGCACGAAAATATGGAGGCTATTTTGTGCGCAGTGAGGTTTTTCGTGCATTTTTCGGATGCTTTTGGTGTTGCACATTTATATCTTGTAAGAACGGAGATCTGCCGGATTCTGCAGAAATGACGTGGCAATTAGAAAAAAGAAAGAATAGTTTTAACGGTATTTTATTAAGAAGTCTTATTGTTGTGAAAAACCATCGAGCAACGCAGGCCTCCTTACCGGAGGGGAGACGCCATAGAGCTGTCAACCGATACATATTTATTCAGAAATTTTTGGGGGGGGCTTCACGCACTCACTTACACTTTAATGCACACTTTTGTAACCAGTCGTTCTATCGCTATAAACGCACACATCTATAAACAGCAACACATCAAAAAAAAAATACACACTTAGATGCTTTCTGTGTACAAACATCTTGTTATGTCACAAAATTGACAGTAACACCCGTTCTAGGGACTTCCAGCACTCAAGTCGATAAATTAATAGTATCGATAACTTTTTGGTCGGAACTTACTTTGCCTGCCATCAAGGGTCATTTAAGGGATTTAAGGGCGGCTAGGGAGGGGGGAGGGGTTGAACGCTCTCTGTGAAGGGGGAGTTGCGGAACCGCCCCAATTTTCGAGGGTAACATAGAGATCATTTTGTGGATAACTATGAAATTTTAGATTAGTTAAAGGTAGTAGTAGGCTGGAGAGAGAGGGGGTAAACGTGGAAACTTAGAGTATAGAGAAAAAATAAAAATTTTGAGTACCCCAGGTACAACCACTAGCTCATGAGATGATTCGTTCTTGAGAAAATTGAAATAGAATTTTGTTCAAACTTACAATAATTTCATAAAATTATGGGCTGGCAAGTCAAAAGAGACGAAAGGAAAGAAAAGGAAAAACGCTTTACTTATCTCCCGTCTTCCTTCTAACTTACATAATCCATATCGGTTCTGGCCTCGAAATATACCATGTATTTATATCTGTCAGTCACTGTCATTATCAAAAGCCAAAAATCATGATCCTAACTGTCAAAAAACTACATTAGTCATTAAAATGTAAAAATAGTTCTTCTTTTTTTTAAACAAGCCTAAAAAACACACATATCCCACGACACAGGGGATCCTAGTGTGGGATCAGAACTATTATGTGTTGGGTGTGTTAAGTTTGTTTATGTTAAACGATGGTAGGTAAAGTAACGCAAGGTAAGTAAGTAACGTAACATAGGTAAGTAACGCTTTATATAGTATAAAATTATACCTAGCTTATTTTTTTTTTCATTCTTTAGTCAGTTGAAAAATAGGATTTGAATAGGAAAATCGCACGACAGGACGGACACTCTCATGACACGACTTTTCTTGAAAACGAGTAAAAGGAGTTCAAACTGGGAAATGCTTTTGTTAATTTATCGTGATCACGTATCCCACAACCTAGGTTTGGGCATACGCGTTAGTAAAACTGTTTTCATCCGATCATTAGGGCGAGCGAAGCGAGTCCTCTACTATCCCACAGCGTATGCAATTTTGTGGTACACTTGACGAAAAAACTATCCGTTGTAATTTAACATAGTAATTTAAATTAATGTCTAGATGTGTTTAAATATAAAAAATCAAGAAAAAAAAACTTGCTAGCCCTCACCAAGCATGTTTTGCTTTTGCTAGTAATCAAATTGTATCACGATGGGGGCCGATTGCTCTGACAGAATGAATCGATCGTGTGACACATAGAGTAAAAAAAGTGTGACAGTGCTTACAAATAAAAAAATGCCGAATCGTTACATTTTCTGCTGTAAATCAAGGTCTGGAACATCGAATTTACGAAAAGATGGTGCTTTGTTTCACATTGTACCTAAGTGAATTTCATTAATATATATTTATTTTTATTTTATTTTTTGATGCTGGTCACAGTTCACACAAGATTATCTAGCCCCAAGCCAAGCAGAGCTTGTGTGATGGGTACTAGATAACTGATATACTTAATACAGTACATTACATAGATAGATATTTTTTATTAACATAGAAAATACCTAGAACAAATATCTGCAGATCGTACAAATATTTGTTCTGAGGCGGGAATCAAACCAGCAACCTCCTGCGTCACAGGTGAACCTTCACCCACCGCGCCACAGAGGTCGTCAATTTATGGCATAAAATGAATAATTTAAAATTAAAATCATAACAGTTACCTACATTGTTAGATACCAATACCTTCATGGTGATTGTATTAACGGTTAGAAAGTTAGGTTAGGTTAGGCGTCTACAGAATAATATAAATCAAATTTCAATAGTTTGTAAACGAGCATTTATTTTATCGATAAAAAATCTACTTTATTATTGAGGCACAGCACTAATTTAGTAGTATAATAGAAAACACGGGTAACTCACTTTCAGAAATTTTAGGGAAATAAAAAATTGTTAAATGAGCACAAAGCTATTTCAGTGTGCATTGAGGCTGTTATTGTTAGCAGTTGCTTTTTTTATTATTATTTCATTAGGTTTACCAACAGTCTACACATGTATACAAATACATGAAGAGGTACAAACTATATACCTATCTTTAGCTACACGAGAAACCAAAGAGGGCTTTTCATTTTCGAATAAAAAAAAATGTAGTTCGATTTGGGTCGATACATGGCCCTGACGCAACTGTAGTTGTCAAAATTAACAAATGCATCATCTGTTTTGTGTGATAGTAACAAAATACCACGAAAATATATCACTTCGTTGTTGACTTTGACATTTCACTTTATTTTTACAGTTAAGTACACAGCAGCGCCATCTATTTTCAAGGGTGTATGCATGATTTAATATGGCCGTGAAAACCCCTCATTATAGGCAAACACAACGTGCACAGATTGCACAGTAACCAAACAATTGGCGATCAACAATTTTTTAAAAGCATATTATTTACTTTTAACTGAAAAGAGTAAAGTTAATTAAGTATGATCAATATAGCCGATTTTGATCAAATCAACCACGTAGTTTTATTCTTATAATAAACTAGAAGCGCCCCGCAGTTTCACTCGCATAAGTCTTGATCCTGTGGGAACATCTAAATAAAATTGATAACTATTCCAGTGGTCCAGCTATCACCATTCTAAATTGAATCCAAATCTGTTCAGCCTTTTCAGCGTGACGAAATAACAAACATACATACAAACCCTTAGAAACTTTAGCATTTATAATATTACATACATACACACATATGTAAACTCACGCCTGTTTCCCAGAGAAGTAGGCAGAGACCATGAAATTTCACTTGCTACGATCCTGGCATACCTGTTTTGCTTCATTCACTCGCATCACATTATTCATACATGCTCATTGGTTAAGGGTGCTCTTGGCCTGGCCATTCTCCAGATCGACCCTGATCTAGTCTGAATACCTTCACCGAGGTCTCCCCCTTCCAACTGTCCCACATCTTATGAATTAGTTTCGTCAATCTACTATCATTCATCATTTCTATATACCCAAACCATCCAAGCATACCTTTCTCAATCCTCTTCACTATACACGTGCTCTTTCATTTTACAATGCTCTCTTAACACACAGTTTCTTATTCTATCTCTCAAAGTCCACCATACATACTTCTCAAACCTCTCATCTTCACTGCATTTGTTATAATTTCATGATTATTCTGCCTTAGCACTTTTTGCTACTACCATACATTAGTGTTGGCACTTACAGTCCTCTATGCACATCCAGTCGTGCCTTTTTGAATTCGTTCCGGCTGATAATAAAGCGTTAAATTCACCTGGTTTTCAGAATTTACTCTCATTTAAATATCATCTTCATGCTTGCCATCTCTTGTAATCAAAGTTCCCAAATGTACAAACTTTTTAATGTTACTTTTTTTGTTAATAGTAGTGTGATTTAATTTTATTTCTTTAAATTTAGTTGCACATGACACTTTCGTTGACATACACATCATACACCTCTGCGAGGCACAAATAATCCTTTTACCACACTGGTTCTTTCACCATTGGTCACTAGGTCCATTTCAAGGACACTATATCTCAAGCTGGTCACTGAACCAAGAAAGATCCCGTGACACGAAGTAGTAGTAGTTAGTAGTTACCGGTTAGTTAGTGGTTACATTGCCGTCAAATACAAATACACGTTATGCCACATGTCACATGATGTCGAACGTGTTTAATGAATGGTATTTAGTAATCAAGGATATTAAGTAATCATCCACATCTTGGCTTACTGACATTACACGTTATATACATGTTTACGTCAGCAGAATAAATCCTGACATGCACATTGATGTATTATACACATTTATATCTACGCTATTGGTCACTTTTAGTTCGCCCCTGTGTCACGTGGAGCTCGATTGAAGAGCGAGCGGGGCAGTCGTTAGGGAATTGGCTTTCATTGCGAATAAATCACGTAACTTGGCAGTGATTTTAGAGTACTGAATGACCAGTGTACTGAAGTGCAGTTGCAGTGAAGAGTGAACCAGTGTTATTGAATATAACATTCACGGTTTGTTTTGTTAAACCGTTCAGTTTTATTATTTTACCCCGAACACTAACTCAAAAATTACAAAATCTGAGATGGCCACTTTTGTTTTTATACGGCTTAATTTTACTTGGTAAATTTTTATGCAATAAGTTATAATAATTTAATTGAAATTCAGGTACATGTGAAAGGAAACACCATCTTTTTGTAAATTTGATGATCCAATCATTTTTTTACAGCATAAAACTGAACAATTCGGCATTTTTCTTGGAACACTATCTCCCACGCGAGTCGATTCAGTCTGACAGAGCGATCGGCGACAGCTAGTTTTTTATAAGCTGTATGCCCTCAAGGGCATTAAATTTAGAGGGGAACTACAGCGGGGAATGCCTTTGATGGCGTCTCCATTCCGTGTTGCTCGATGTGAAAAACCAAAGTAAATCTACACGAAAGAGGTAAGTTTGCTTGATAATTTCTGGAACTTATAACTGATTCCAATAAATATTATAAATAAATAAATAAATAATGCTGGACAGTTCACACAACATTATCTAGCCCCAAGCTAAGCAGAGCTTGTGTTATGGGTACTAGATAACTGATATACTTAATACAATATATTACATAGATAGATATTTTTTATTATGCATAGAAAATACCCAGAACACCCTGAAAAAATATCTGCGATCGCACAAATATTTGTTCCGAGGCGGGAATCGAACCCGCAACCTCCTGCGTCGCAGGCCAAGCTTCGCCCACCGCGCCACAGAGGTCGTCAAATCTATATCAATTTATATCTATATAACAAAATTTACAAAGTGTAGATGCTTGGATGATAATACAACATTTATACTCTCGCCTCGTACCTCGCCTCATTCTTCGCCTCGTGTCTCGGGCATCACCTCGCGTGATCGATGGTAAATATAAGCTTCCTGTTTACACTCTCGTGGTGAGTTCACGCTCGCGTTTGTCACGATGTCCTTTGACTCGTGCCCAAAAAACCATCTACAACCATCTACCATTGAGGCACATTGTATCCTAAAAAGTATACCATTAATATACCTCTGTAATATACCATTGGCGACCTCTGTGGCGCGGCGGGCGAAGATTCGCCTGCGGCGCAGGAGGTTGCGGGTTCGATTCCCGCCGCGGAACAAATATTTGTAGAATCTGCAGATATTTGTTCAGGGTGTTCTGGGTGTTTTGTTTGCATAATAAAAAATATCTATCTATGTAATATATTGTATTAAGTATATCAGTTATCTAGTACCCATAACACAAGCTCAGCTTAGTTTAGGGTTATCCCTAAGTTGTGTGAACTGTCCAGCATTATTTATTATTTATTTATTTACCTACCATAAACCATATAGAATAAATAACCATATAGTTATACCATTATTAGTGAGTTAAGTAATATTGTACAGACTCTTAATACAACGTTACTTAATACATTTACCATCAAATATAAGTATTTTAAATACCACAACCATACCACAAACTATACAGCTAAAGAAAGAGTGTCTAGGGTCACCATAGAGCCCTAAGCGCCTCCTACTTACATGGCGAGTACTGCGAGACGCGAGACGAGGCGCGAGGCGAGGCGCGAGCGTCTATTCACACTCTTGTCTCGTGCCTCGCCTCGCGTCTCGTACGAGAGTGTACCTATTAGTGTAAAGTGTATTAGTGTATTGTGAAGCAGTAGCGCTCGCATTGGTGTGTTCCATTTTGAAGGGTAAGGGTGCCGGTGAAATTACAGGAACATGAGACTTTTCATCTTTATGTCTCAGGGTGGCGGGCGCAGTGCAATGCCACATAGGGTGCGTCCTAGGTGGACGTGACCTATGAGGTAATGCACTGTTCATAGGCAGAGGTACCACTTAACATCAGAATATTCAGTAGTATACAAAAAAAATAGTGATGGCTACCTATTAGATGTAAGTTACTCAATCACAAAAATAATTTTATTTGTCAGATAGATTATAACCTGGATTGAGCTGTAGGCTATTTGGTATCCTGGTAAAACACGAATGAAGCTATGGGCGGACACAAGTCTAGTCTTAAGGTGGATGCTCACGCTTGCGGCGCAAAATTCTGTTTTTTGCCCTTGTTTGAATTGTTTTAATGCTTATTGCTTTAACGTTTTATGCTTTATTTAATTTTCCATGTTTTAATTCTTTATTATTTATTCTTTATTGTACATACAAACAGAGAAGAAAAACAACTTACGACATGTACAAAGGCGAGTTTAACCATAAAAGAGTTTTCTTCCAGCAAACCTTTGATGATTAATTGATGGTGTATCATAAATATCATCAGTTTAGCTACGATACTAAATACATTTTTACAGTGTTTTTTTTTTGTTTACGGGTATCGTAGCTAAGCTGATGATATTTATGAGATTCTAATTCTCGCGAAATCAACTTTTGCTATCTGAAGAAGTGTTGAAGAGCTGTAATGGGCAAAAAACACCAAAAAAATTAAACTTCACGCCTCAAGCGTGAGCATCCACCTTAACTCACACGTTTTAATTGATAGTATCTCATAAATATCACCAGTTTAGTTAAAATACCCCTAAACACATTTTTACATTGTTTGTTTTTTGTTTAGTGGTGTCGTAAATAATCCGTTGATATCTATGAGATACTACCTTGGTTGACGACCTCTGTGGCGCGGCTGGCGATGGTTCGCCTGCGACGCAGGAGGTTGCGGGTTCGATTCCCGCCTCGGAACAAATATTTGTGCATTCTGCAGATATTTGTTCAGGGTGTTCTGGATGTTTTCTATGTATAATAAAAAATATCTAGGTATCTATGTAATGTATATTATATTAAGTATATCAGTTATCTAGTACCCATAACACAAGCTCTGGCTTAGCTTGGGGCTAGATAATGTTGTGTGAACTTGTCCAGCATTATTTATTTATTTATTTTTATTTTTATTTACTATCAATTAAAACATGTGTGTTAAGTCTCCTGGTTCTCGCGAAATCAATTTTCGCTACCTGAAGAAGTGTTGATGAGCTGTAATGGGCAAAAAACACCAAAAAAATAATAATTTCGCGCCGCAAGCGTGAGACTCCACCTTAAATATATAATATCATATATCTTCAATAACAGCGGAGCACGGGGTTAATTTAGTTTTTTTTTTATAGCGAACCCCTAAACGACAAATGATATCTACCCTCTAATCTTTAGGTCTCTAGGACTTACAGTTTAGGCAGTGTGTTGATAGTCGGACAGTACGTACGTCATATAGTCACACAACGATTTATATACATACAAGCAGCGCCCCGTGGTTTCACCCACGTAAGTCTCGATCCGTGGGAATATCGGGATAAAAGTGTGCCTATGTGTTATTTCGGGAATCCAGTTATCTCCATTCCAAATTTCATCCAAATCCATCTAGTAGTTTTTACGTGAAAAAGTAACAAAGATACATCCATCCATCCTTACAAACTTTCGCGTTTATAATATTAACAAGCAGCACCCCGCGGTTTCACCCGCGTAAGTCACGATCCCGTTGGAATATCGGGATAAAAATGTGCCTATGTGTTATTCAGGGAGTCCAGTTATCTCCATTCCATCAAATTTCATCCAAATCCATCCAGTAGTTTTTACGTGAAAGAGTAACAAAGATACATCCTTACAAACTTTCGCGTTTATAATAGGATAGGATTTGATACATGAAGTTCTGATAATATAAATGGCAACATGCTATTGCATTTTTGTGATTCAAAATAATGAAGTAGGTACGGATGTAAAGGTTTTTGAAAAAAATAATCTACAATAATTAAGTTTCATAATTTATGGTCTGGAAAAAAATAAAACAGTGGGTTTTATTCAAAGGATTTTATTTTAGAAATAATTAGAATTAGTTTTTTTTTTATAAATGAATTCAAAATGTGACCGCACAGTGGCTTTCTATAAAAAAAAGTGGCTAAGAAGGACCCGCATTATGTTCCAATAGCAAAAAGGTAAGTAGATATTTCATACAAAACATACATTCGACATAAATCTTTTTTCCCGAAAGAGTCAGATCCTGAATGGACTTCTATTCTATAATTTTCTATTTTAATCACACAAAATCAAATTAAAATCCTTAATTTCTACCCCTTCATCAATTATTTGTAATTTAATTATCTGTAAGTTTAAGTATCTGTAAAGTTGAGCAAAATGTCCAAAAGGTAAACAACAAACAAGGGCACAAGGACGTAAGTATCTTTATTACGAACAATTAAAGTTTTAAGTTACTTGGCAAGTCGCACTATCTCACTGATTGATGCACAGATTAAATAAGTTATTGTTGAAATAACACAAAGGCAGTTTTAATTCTAACCAAAAGTTATCAAGAGAAGGCTCTATGAGCTATCTGATGGAAAGCTGTCCTACAATTTTGAATGTTCTCTTGCTCATAAAATATTTGCTGTATGAAAACTCTTTTTCACCTTTGTACGTCATTTTTTTCCTTTGACCCGGATCTCACCTGTTGGTGTAACAATGTGGTCGACGATGGAGCACAAAGGTCTAGAAGGACTTAATCATAGAGGGAATACTAATTTATATATAGCATTTATTTATAAGCATTAAATATAATACAATGTACCAATACATTGTAAAGCATAACGTTATGACTAGGACCGTCACGTGAAGCGAAGGGAGTGATTCGCGATAAAGGATCTTAAACCTCAGTCTGACCAAGACAAACTTAGGCGACAACTTCGTCGACCCGTCACCTAACTAGCCTCTTCTTTTCACTCTTATAATTCTCAAAGTCACCCCTACTTCAATACTTACTTAACTTACTTAACTTAAATAGATTACTGTATTAATATTAATAAAAACTGTTAAATTATCCGTCGTAGTTTTATTATCTTGGTAACCGACAACGTGACAAATGGCTTCAGCAGACGTCGGGGTACGTAGGTACAGTGTTTTTATAAACAAAAGTATTTATATTATATTTATAACGTTTTTAAAGTATATTTTTCATTATAAGCTTTTATAAAGTTAGTGATAAGCGTGTGCTGATCGAAATGAGCCTAAACACGGCCAGTCTACTATTATCCATCGAGGAGATCCATTGTCCACCTTCCGTCTCCGTCATCAGACCAGCTCGCTGTTACCATCATATTGAATATCTGATTACCTGTCGAGTTCCGATGACTAGTTCCGATGACTATTGTCATCGGAACTTGACAAGTATGCTAAATTTCAGCTCAATTGATTGAGGATAACTGTTTTAAAATTCAGTTGCAAGATTGCACCCGGACAAACATACATTTTAAGTTAAATAAAAGCTTGTAAAAGCTGCTCGCCTAGCTGTCTCTTCGTTACACTATGGCACATGTTTGAATTTAGACCATAGAAACTTGAAATAGCTAGACGTCGAATGAAACAAGGATAGAAGTTTAGTAAAATGTGTTGAAACGACCTAAATTACAAATGGATTGAACGTTATTGGGTTGAATCAAGAAGCAATCGATATTTCAATACATTTAAATTATCGCTTGCCGTGTGAAGCTATCTTAAAGAACGCTGCTAGAGAAGGTATTAAAACATAATTAAAAATATTTTTCATTCAAATTAATGAAACTAATTATTTTTAATTCAAGCGTAAACAATTTTCACTTATCTTGAAATGAGTTCCTAAATTGATTTTTTGAATTCATTATAGTTATATAAATCATGGACGTAACCCATGTTCTTTGCTGCTTATACTGCATACTGGCTTATGGACAATCACGTACGTATACCTGGGTTTTGATTCGAAGGTTCACCACTATAGACTCAACTATAGATTTGTATGAATCCCGCAAATAACATTATTGATAAATAAAGCGAGGTCTCTAGAAGCTAATTGCGGGATGCGGCTTTTATATGTATGTTTGTTCGGCGATAACTGCGGAACCGTTATCTTAATAATCTTGATGAAACTTAGTAAGTAGGCAGGCTACGTTTGAACATAAGCTTGATTGCTACAGGTACAAAAGTAAGTAGGCAGGCTACGTTTGAACATAAGCTTGATTGCTACAGGTACAAAAGTAAGTAGGCAGGCTACGTTTGAACATAAGCTTGATTGCTACAGGTACAAAAGTAAGTAGGCAGGCTACGTTTGAACATAAGCTTGATTGCTACAGGTACAAAAGTAAGTAGGCAGGCTACGTTTGAACATAAGCTTGATTGCTACAGGTACAAAAGTAAGTAGGCAGGCTACGTTTGAACATAAGCTTGATTGCTACAGGTACAAAAGTAAGTAGGCAGGCTACGTTTGAACATAAGCTTGATTGCTACAGGTACAAAAGTAAGTAGGCAGGCTACGTTTGAACATAAGCTTGATTGCTACAGGTACAAAAGTAAGTAGGCAGGCTACGTTTGAACATAAGCTTGATTGCTACAGGTACAAAAGTAAGTAGGCAGGCTACGTTTGAACATAAGCTTGATTGCTACAGGTACAAAAGTAAGTAGGCAGGCTACGTTTGAACTAAGTTTGATTGCTACAGGTACAAAACTCAAAGCCAAAGTCATAAATATTTATTCATTGAAATCACAAGTTGACTATTGCATGTCTAACGCCATTTTTGAAAAGAGACGTCGTTAATTTTTGTTTTATTTCTTTTCCTAGTGTTTTTTGAGTTATTTTTAGGAATTTTAACCAATGTAGCTAGGTGGTGAAATGAAACAGAATAAAAATGCGTGACTTTTCAAATTGTCTTTATAAAAGTACTTTTTCTGAAGTTCCGGTTTCAGCTCCTACTAAGAATTTATTGACTTATACTTGTGCTTAAATGTCAGTAACAGGAACTTTGAACATCACATACTTAGGCCTTACGATAAAACTCCCAGTGCATGTTATTGTTAATGCCCCCCCACCCCCCCTTTCCGTCTCGGTCGTCATTTTATGCTTGCATTTGAATTACAGCTTGTATCCACCCTCGGTTACTGTAATTTTGCAAGACCTAAGGCCTATCCCAAAGTGTTTTCAGATGAACTAGGTTGTTTTACTAAATTCGAAATTATTCTACCCCTGAAAGATGCAAAATCATTTTTTCAAGTATCTTCCAGTGCCATTTGCATTAACATAAGAATAATAAGAAATAAGAAATGTTTATTGACCATAACATGATGATAATATATAAATGTAGCCCTGTCTCCCGGAAAAGCGTGAGCTGTGGCCTAGGAAACAGTTCTCTCCCGTATGTGATTGACTTTTCAACATATGGGTTAATAAAGAATTGGACAGATTGGTAGCGTGTGGTAGCGTCAGTTTCTTATTCTAAGTTTGTGTCGCCGATTGTGCCCGTCCTAAAGCGAGATGTCGTGTTCGCATTTGCGCTGATTACTCGGTAACTATTAATAAACAGCTTCTTGTGGAAAAATACCCTCTTCCAACTGCGCAAGAACTGTTTACTAAACTGCATGGTGAGAAAGAATTGAGTAAATTAGACTTATCAATGGCTTACAACCAACTGAAAATTGACGAAAGCTCACATTCCATCACTTGTATTTATTACTCCGCGGGGCTTAGTTTAGCTTTGGCACCTTCAATATTCCAAAGAGTTGTTGAATCTATAGTAGGTAATGTGACACATGTGTTACAGGTCTCAATAGATTAGAGATTAGGGCTGCGTCAGCGCAACGGAGCAGTAGCGGCAGGACGTTTCCGCACTAGGTTCGAGGGTGGTATTCGTATGTTAATTTTGCCATAGATGGCTGTTTGCCTGTTACTGCGCGGGAAATAGGAATAGAGACTGAAAAAAAAATGCTTGACAGTTCACACAACATTATCTAGCCCCAAGCTAAGCAGAGCTTGTGTTATGGGTACTTGATAATACAATACAATACATTATATAGATAGATATTTTTTTAGAAAAGGATTCAGTTTTACAGTTTGTTAGTTTTTAACCCCTGACGCAAAAACGACGGAGGGATATAAGTTTGACGTGTCTGTGTGTGTGTGTGTGTGTGTGTGTGTGTGTGTGTGTGTGTGTGTGTGTGTGTCTGTATGTGGCTTCGTAGCTCCCGTACGGAAGAACCGATTTAGTATTTTTTTTGTTTGAAAGGTGAATTTGTCGTGAGTATCCTTAGCAATGTTCGATTAAAATCGGTTCAGCCGTTTTATTGCTCTGAGGGTTTTTTTTTAATTTTTACAAAATTAGTTACTAATGTTCAGAGTGGTTGGCCTCGTAAAATAACAGATGCTTATTTTGTTCAAACTGAACATTCTGCGACTGAACAGAAGGTTTCTAATGAAACTCCTGTAGATTGCTCCCATCGGCGCTATAGCCGAGTTGATAGTGCTCATAAATTTCGTCTCCAGCGTCATAGCTCGTTCTATGGCCAAATTGGTAAAGGCATCGCCGATCACAGGCGAGGTTGCGGGTTCGAGTCCAGCTGGAACAAATTTTTTGGATTACATTTAAATTTAATGTTATCCATAAAGTGTGGTTTACACTTGATAAATAATAAACTATGATGAAATAGCAGTGGTGTCATCTCTTGTCAATGTTTCGAACTAATTTCGGACTTTGAACAGAAGGTTTCTAATGAAACACCTGTAGATGGCTCCCATCGGCGCTATAGCCGAGTTGATAGTGCCCACAAATTTCGTCTTCAGCGTCATAGCTCGTTCTATGGCCGAATTGGAAAAGGCATCGCTGATCACAGGCAGGGTTGCGGGTTCGAGTCCCGCTGGAACAAAATGTTTGGGTAACATTTAAATGTAAGTTAAATTATGTTCAATAGGTACTTAACTATTTTTTTTTTAATGTTATGTATTTCTAGCTATATATTGTCAGTTTTAATGCCAATATTTTACTTAGCTAAATAATTAATAATATTGAATCCTACAGTTTAAATAATAATAATTAATGTTGTCTGCCTTGTATGTTAAGATAAAGTGTCAATGTTATGTTCGTCTGTAATTGTTCACCTGTAATTGTTCGCCTGTTATTGGTGTAATCAGCTCGAAACTAAGTGAATGATTTTTGTAAAGGTGTTTTTATATAATTCTGTTGGCTTACCTTTTTATGAATAAGTAAATAAATAAATATATATAAGTAGGTAGCTGCGCCACAACATGAAGCACGTACGTACTGTTGATTATAATGATGATTATTTGTTTCTTTGCAGTGCCTCCGCACGCCTGCTTCGAAAACTTCAACTGGGATGACTGTGGGAGACCCCCAGTTCATGTGATCTACTATAACAAACCCGGATCCAGGTGTGAAGTGGGAATCTGGCGAGGATGTTACCCCAATATCAATATGTTTAAGAACGAGTATGAATGTGTGGACACCTGCATTTTCATTGATAAGGCTAGAGTCGACGACTTCCATCAAGCAGGTCATGACGATGACAATTACGACAACGCAATCGAAAATGATAACGAAACTGATTATAGCTTGACTGAAGATGGAATAACAGAGACAGTCAATGGGATTCAAGACACCGGTTCTAATAATGAAACCGAGTCTAAAAATGTTACTGCTTCTACTACTGATACTAATAACTCTCTGTCTGGCAATAAATCAGAAACTATTGACCTAACAAAAAACAATTCTACAAAAGGAGAAGAACCTGGAGAAGTTAATGTACCTAGTACCACTAACGCTGGGAATAGTGAAGATACTACTAAACTTACAGAAACCAGTACTAAAAAAGAAGAAGAACTTGGAGACAATAATACACTTAGTACCACTAAGGCTGGCAATAGTGAAAGTACTACTAAACTTGCAGAAACCAGTACTAAAAAAGAAGAAGAACCTGGAGAAGTCAATGTACCTAGTACCACTAACGCTGGGAATAGTGAAGATACTACTAAACTTGCAGAAACCAGTACTAAAAAAGAAGAAGAACCTGGAGACAATAATGCACTTAGTACCACTAAGGCTGGCAATAGTGAAAGTACTACTAAACTTGCAGAAACCAGTACTAAAAAAGAAGAAGAACCTGGAGAAGTTAATGTACCTAGTACCACTAACGCTGGGAATAGTGAAAAAACTACTGAACTTGCAAAACTCACTACTAATAAAGAAAACAAGCCTGGAATAGATAACTCTCAAGAAAAATAAAAAGAAGAAGAACATGGAGACAATAATATACTTAGTGGCAATAGTGAAAATACTAATGAACTTGCAAAACACATTACTAAAAAAGAAAACAAGCCTGAAATAGATAACTCTCAAGAAAAATAAAAAGAAGAAGAACATGGAGACAGTAATATACTTAGTGGCAATAGTGAAAATACTAATGAACTTGCAAAAGTCACTACTAATAAAGAAAACAAGACTGGAACAGATAACTCTCAAGAAAAAAAAAAAAGGAACCTGGAGACAATGATATACTTAGTGGCAATAGTGAAAATACTAATAAACTTGCAAAACTCACTTCTAAAAACGAAAACAAGCCTGGAATAGATAACTCTCAAGAGGGCAGTAGTTCAGACACTATTCAAATTTAAATTCAAATTCATTTATTTCAGGCTTATATAGCTCATTATTACACAAAGACATAATAAAGAATAATAATAAATTTTCAAAACACACAAATTACATATTATTATTTAAGTCAAATTACAACAAGGAGGCACAAAACAACACAACAAAACAAATACAACAAATAAATACATACGCAGACACAAGGGACCCTCAGATACCGGGACAGCGCCCCTTAAAAAGTGTTGCATGTAGGCTTATCCAGTGCCCCATAATCGGAGAGTCCCACCTACCTGTCAAGGTGTTTAGAATGGTGTTGGGGCTGCCACGCAGGCTTTCCATGAGACAGCACTTTCTTATGATGGCGTGAAAACCATCAGTGTGCGCCTCACTGAACATACCTGACGCTCTGCATAAACGTGGCAACTCCATCAGCACTCTAAACCCATTATTATACTGAACGCGCAGTTCGTTGTGCGCCCTCTGCGTATAGGCAACCCACAGGCTGCTGATGTAAAGTATTTGACAGTATGCTTTAAAAAGCGTCACTTTCAACTCTCTAGAACTGCGAGAAAACCTGCAAGCCACCATGTTACATCGGACGGCCAACGCTCTGCACTCTCTCTCTCTATGTTCTCATTGTCCTGTAGATCCTCAGTGCTCCAGTGGCCCAGATACTTAAATTTTGAGACGCGATTAAGAAAAGATCCTTCAAAGTACACTCAGATAACTCTTAGAGCTAGCCTTAAACACCATGAACTCACTCTTTTTGCGTTATATCTGAGCCCATGGGTCCTCGCATAGGACTCACATGACGACCTCTGTGACGCGGCGGGCGAACGTTCGCCTGCGACGCAGGTGGTTGCGGGTTCGATTCCCGCCTCGGAACAAATATTTGTGCGATCTGCAGATATTTGTTCCGGGTATTCTGGGTATTTTCTATATATATAAAAAAAAATCTATCTATGTAATATATTGTATTAAGTATATCAGTTGTCTAGTACCCATAACACAAGCTCTGCTTAGCTTGGGGCTAGACAATGTTGTGTGAACTGTCCAGCATTATTTATTTATTTATGTCTTCAGCAGCTTACCCAGGTCTCCAATCGAAGTATTCGGTAACACCATACCGTCGGCGTAGCTATAGTTATTGACATAGACCCCATCTATGTGACAGCCGACCTTGGTGCCACTGAGTTCCTCAATCAAACGATTCATGTACAGATTGAAAAGAAGGAGAAGAGCCCCCCCCCCCCCCCCCCCATCCTCATCCCGCACTCCAACCCGTACATGCTCGAGTATGAGTCTGCCCACTTCACAATGTTTGTTTGATGCCTGTACCAATAATGAAATAAGGACGCTACCTCGCTGGGCAAATCCGAATCAAGCGCCAGATTTTTCCAAAGTAATTCATAAGACACCAAGTGAAATACCTTGGACAGTTCCAAAAAACAGGCGTACACAGGTGTTTTTCTAGCTGTGTAATATTGAACAGTTTGCTGGAGATACAAGATAGCACTTTCAGTCGATAAACCTGACCGAAACCGGAATTGCGCATCACTCAATTTAATATGCACAAAATTCTAATACACAAAAAAAAACTATTGACCGTACAAAAAACATTTCTTAAAAAAGGAAACGACTTAAAAATAAAATTTACCTGATAACTCTTAGGCTGGCAATAGCTCAGACACTAATGAACTTACAAAATCAATTCTATAAAAGGAAAAGACACTGAAAAATAATATTTACCTATTGAAAAACTAGACCGTCACTGGAAGCTTTATATTGAGAAGGCATATCCGTTTCCGTCATATTTCAACCAGTTTTTGTACTTTTAATCCGAGTATTTCCGATCCAGTGGCGACACCTGGCGGCCGCACGCCAATTTAGTTTCATTAAACAGAGCGCGCCATCTTGACTTCATTGGCGTTTCGTAATCCGTCGAAGCAACTTCTGCACAGCAGGTCCGTCCCTACCACTGTTGCGTATAAATACTTTTATAATAATCCTTAAGTGAAGAAGTGAAGTGGATAATACATAAGTAAAAGCTTGCAGTATTCAAAGTGGTTAAGTTGTGCCGGGAACTGTAAGTACCCTTATAGACATTTAACCTTCTTAGTACTTGATCATTTTCATTAACAGTTTTCCGTTCGGATCTCGTACATTGTTTTAAATTTACCAGTTTTAATTCGTAAAGTGGTCGTGAATTTTTTGAGGTTACAGAACCACATATCGTGTAATGCAATAGATTATCGTTATTTATCTTACAGTAACGCATGCTAATGAGCCCAACACTGCTGCCAAGCCGCAGGCTGTGGCTGGCCTGAGCAAAGAAGCACGCAAGCGTGTTCGGGTTGGGTTTAGAATCGTGCCGCACGAATTAAGGGGGGAGAGTGGGAGGGAGAGGTGGAGTGGGGTAGGGGACACCCCCCCCCCCCTAGAGTGGGGATGTGCGGAAACTTATAGTTTTGGAGAAAAAAAATAAAGAAGTTTTGAGGTTAAGTATGAATTTTTTGTGAGGTTAAGTAGGAAGTGTCGAACTCCGGTATGAGACTCAGAATCGAATCAGGGCATTCCGACATGAGTAGGTTAGGTTCAAAATAAGTGACAGAACCGACACGGAGCACCCCGACTCCACGTGGTCTTGTGCGTCACGCCCCTAGAGTGTATATAAAAACGCGGAGCCAGTAGCTCGCGTGGGAGGTCCTGAGCGGAGCAAGCCCGTGAGGCCGAGCGGAGCGACGGGGGGAGGTGGCGAGCGAAGCGAGCCGGCGACCTCCGTAGTGCAGCGAAGGTCGAATGGGTGAAGCGACACTCAGGGGCAACCTCGCGAGAGTACTTGCGAGAGCCCATACCGGAGTCCGACACTTCCAATTATATAACTTCATACTTAACCTCACAAAAAAAACATACTTAACCTCAAAACTTCTATATTTTTTTTCTCCAAAACTATAAGTTTCCGCACATCCCCACTCTAGGGGGGGGCGTCCCCTAAGACCCTCTCCCCTTCCCCCCCACTCTCCCCCCTTAATTCGTGCGGCACGAGTCTAAACAATACCCTTTTGTTAAGACGTTAGCGGAACAATGTCTTGACGATGAAGTTTAAAATTTAAATCGTGACCTAATGATTTTGTTATTTAGCTTATTTTCTGTGTTGTGTAATAAAGTGTTTTCTATCTATATATCACCTATATATATCGAGATAAAAATAAAGGAAACAGCTATTCCAAAAACATCCGATATCTTTTTAAAAATGCTACATGCTCTTGGTGAGAGGTAAGATACGCTGATACACAAAAAGCATATAATCATACTCCAGGCTTAATGGGCCTGGAAACAAACGACGAGGTAAAAATATATGAAACCTTTTGTCACCTTGCCCATGCTAATAGATCTTATGCAGCTATAACCTACTGCATACTTAAATAAAAAGAAACGTTGCAGTTTGCAGGTAACGTAACGTAACGTTCGTAACGTTCTTGCTTGGGCTAAGCATACAGACATTAATTCTGACAGCTTAAGCGGGAAAAGTTGATGAGTTCTTTCAAAAAGGGAATTAACATAATCTCCTTGCAATTAGTTTGTGGCCACCAAGCCGAAAGTATCGAAATGCGTCAGGGAAACTATAACAAGCCAAGTTTGAGCCCCATTAGTAAAAGCGACATTGAACAAAATTGACATTTAACCAAAGGTCTGAAGAGATCATGTATTACCAAGAGAAAGCTACGCTATGATTATTATAAAAAAAGACACTTATCAACAAAGACGCCTATAAAAAGTTCAGTAAAGTCCTTCGAAGGTCTATCGAACTAGCTCAAAGGAAAATTAATAATAAATATTTGATAGAATCAAAAAATAACTGTAAGGCTTCGTGGTCCATAGTCAAAAATAAATCAAATATAAAGCCAGAAAAATGTATAGAGTCTTTAATGGCAGACAATAAAATAATAAGTGATCATGTGGGTATAGCGACAGAGTTTAATAATTATTTTATTGATCTCACAAACAAACAAAGTGATAGAACACCACACGTATTAAATGAAAATAAAATAACATCCACCAATTCAAGTTTATTTTTGAATCCCTGCGATGAGTTTGAAGTGATAAAAACCACCAGCTCTCTGACTAATACAAATTCCACGGGTACGACGAAATATCGACAAAAATTCTAAAACTATGTAAGTTCGAGATTGAAAGAAAGAAAGAAAAGAAAGAAAATTTATTTATTTTACCACACGCACAACACACACATAAAACAAGAAGACAAAAACAAAAATCTACTAAGTATAGGTACTACAAGATCAAGATAAATAAAAACTGTTATAACCTGATTGGTAAGATGATAGGTTGTGTGTTATGTGGGGTCAAACAGGTCCCTGTCTCAGAATATGCTGCACCAGACCTAGGTTTAGTGCAGCGCTGGTTTTCAGACAGGGCCTAATTAAATGATGCCACGAACACCAATAAATCACATTGGGGGAAGGATAGGCAATAAATAAATAAATATGTTAGTGCGTAAAAACAAATAAGTAGGTACAAAAATATTATAAGGCAACTGCAAAATGATGAGGCAGTAATTTAATTCATTGTCTGTGGGGTCCGGTACGGACATGGTACGGAGGCCTGCAATGCTCTAAGTCTGTGGCAGAAAGTATCCTCCAAGCCATAGACCCAAGACACAAACACGCAAACAAAAAAAGAAGAAGAAGAAATCAAGTGAAGTCATTGTCATCTGTTACTGTCAGTCTGTGGATATAAATTATGTTATCAAACCGGTTTTCAGAAGAGATATAGTGCAACCAACAGGTTATTATAAGAGTTAGTTTATTTAGTTTAAAGTGAGAAATTGCAAAAAGAAGAAGAAATACTTGCTGAATTCAGATGCACGAGACAGGGAGTCAGGCAGGCCAGACAAGAGTGAACTGGATGGAACACCAAGCGGCCCTCCTAGCCTTGACGTGCGTACTACGAAGGTGAGTAGAGGCGAGAACTGCATGCATTTTAAAATTGGCACAACTGTTCTGTTAGGAGCTGAGATTTCAGCCTTTTTCTGAAAACGTTAACTGTTTTCAGAGCACGTACTGGCGGGGGAAGATCGTTCCAGCACCGAGAGGCGGCGAATTTGAAAGAACCGCGGAATGCCATAGACTTGTGCGTCGGTGTCGCAAACACAAAGGTGCATGCTCTGCTTGTGTACCTGGATCGGGCCTGTGCCCACTCAAACTTATCATAAAGGTATTTAGGATATTTCTTGGTGATCACCCCAAACAGAAGTACAGCAAGATGAAGCTTTCTACGCGCTATCATTTTAAGAAGATTGGATGAGTTAAGAAAAGGCGAGATATGTGACTGTGGTGGTACATGAAAACAAAAACGAGCGCAAGCATTTTGGATGCGTTGAATAAGTTTTACGGTTCTACTCAGCAGACATGGCCCAAAAACAACGTCACAGTAGTTCAGTTTAGACAGGATAAGGGATTCACAGAGGGTAATTCGAACTGCCTCACTGATATATGGACGAATCTTATAAAGTAGCTTCAAGCGATAGAAACAGCTGCGCACACTCTCAGCAACAGATTGCAGGTGTTTTAACATATTTAGTAAACTTGCCATTTAGTACAGGTGTTTTTCCGAAAAAAATAAAGAAATCTATCGTGAGACCCTTACACAAAAAAAAAATATAAAGACAATATGAATAACTATCGTCCAATAACACTGATTCCTATACTGTCTAACATTTTTGAAAAACTAATGTACAAACGTTTATTATCATTCTTAACGAAATTTGAAATAATAAAAAACGAGCAAAACGGCTTCCAAAAAGGAAAATCGACCAGTCTTGCGTGCTTTAACTTAGTTAAAACGTCGATAGAAGCAATAGACACCAATAGACCAGTCCTAACGATTTTCTTTGACATGAGTAAGACCTTTGATTTCGTTTGTCATGAAAGATTACTTATGAAATGTGAAAGGTACGGGCTAGTACTTGTTTATGATTGGCTTAAATCATACCTCGAACAACGTACTCAGTACGTAAAAATAAAAGGTATAAATAAACATGAACAGATTGTAACATATAAATCTGACATAAGGGAAAACAAATACGGTGTGCCACAAGGTAGTGTGCTGGGACCATTACTATTTCTAATTTATATGAATGACCTCCCAGATATCACGGAACACATGTGCACCTTATTTGCAGATGATATTTCAATTGTGGTAGAATATGACAAAAATATTGATTATAAAACAGATATAAACAATACAATTAAAAAAGTTATTAAATGGTTAGATGAGAACAACTTACGTGCAAATATTGACAAAACGACATTCATGCAGTTTTTTAACAGAAACAAAGTATCGGCCAAATCGAATTTACAGATACGAATAAATAGTCAAAACATTCAAGAATGTGATACTTTTAACTTTTAAGGGATAACGCTCGATCAGCTCCTATCATGGAAACCACAAATAAACAAAATTAAAAAAAAACAGGTTTATCTACGCTCTCAGAGAACTAAGACGTATAGTTTATCAAAAAACGGCTTTGACGGCTTATCATGGGTATGTTGCCTCTGCGCTACGCTATGGTATTGTACTATGGGGCAACTCAGTAGATGTCCCAAGCTTATTCATGTTGCAGAAAAAATGTATTCGAGCGATTTGTGGCGCCTAGCCCCCTGGATTCATGTAGACCTTTATTTAAAAAACTTCTTCTGACTCTGACTAATATGTATATCTATGAAATCTGTAAAACTTCATGCAAATTTGTTTCGCATGAATAGAGATCTGAAGTGCAGATATGAATCACGCTATCCCGATCGACTAGTACAAACGTCAGCAAAAACAGCTTTACGAAAGAGAAATTGTTATTATATGGCAATAAAAATATTTAATCACGTGCCTGAATTTAATTAATTACTATGTTACTATCTGACCTACTGTGTACTCATTGTGTTAAAAATTAATTGTTGTGTTTTTTTTTTTTTTTTAATTTGTAAGCCTTGTCAAGGCGAAACATGGTACTACATACTTTCTTTTTATAACATCTGCATGTAAACCTGTGTTTCGGACAAATAAATAATTCTGACTCTGATTCTGAAATAAAAAAAATAAAAAAAACAGAATACTTATACAGTGGTGGCCATATAATTAAGAACGCTGATATAAAGGGAAGATTTTTTCCAACTAAGATGCAAAACTAATTGTATGCATTTCTTTTTATTTCTCTCGGTATCGTAAAACATTTCCATATTACCACTGTATTCATTGATACACATGATTGGCTAAAAATCAATAGGCAAACTTTTTACACTACTTTTAAACAAAGTATTCCTTATTACTGGCTGGTCACGTAATTAAGAACGCTAAGTAGTTTATACCTTTATTCAAATTTAAATAGAGAACACTCAGTCGATTTGTTACTGTTTGTATAATTTTGGCGCCATTACGTGCTGTAAAAGATTAAAGGTGATTGCTTCTTTAGAAAAAACAATGGGAAAAAATAAAAGTTGTGATAAATCTACAAGGGAAGTAACAATAAAACTTCGCCGGAAGAATTGGTCTTATAAAAAGATAGCCGACCATCTGCAATGTTCAAAAACGATGGTTTTCCACGCTGTAAAGCATTTTGCTACGTATCAAACTACTTTGAATGTTCCACGTGTACCTAAACAGAGAAAAACAACTCCTCGAGATGACCGAAACATCGTTCGTATGGCAAAACAAAATCCTTTTAAAGGGTCAAATGAGCTTAGAAAAGAATATTTTGGTGAAAACAACCCTTCAGCAATCTCAGCACGCACTATTCGAAGACGTTTGGTAGAAGAAAAATTGCACGGTAGGATAGCAAGAAAGGTACCCATGTTAAAACTTTGCCACAGGCAAGCCCGGCTTGCATTTGCGAGAAAGTAAGAAAACTGGACTGTGCAACAGTGGAAAAATGTACTTTTTTCTGACGAGACGAAAATAAACAGAGTATGTTCTGATGGAAAACGATATGTACGACGTCCCCCGAATACAGCATTCGACCCAAAGTACACGAAAGTTACATTAAAGCACGGTGGTGGAAATGTGAAAATTTGGGGTTGCTTTTCTGGACATGGTGTAGGACCTGTAAAGTTGATAGAAGGTAACATGGATCAGTTCCAATACAAAAATATACTGGAAGAAACAATGTTACCATACGCTGAAGACGTTCTACCGGTCATTTGGACATTCCAGCATGACAATGATCCAAAGCACACTGCACGCACCGTAAAGGAATTTCTTACAGCGCAATTAGTTTCTGTCTTAGACTGGCCTGCTAACAGTCCAGATCTAAACCCAATAGAGAATCTGTGGTTTGAAGTAAAGAAAAAGGAATCAAAAAGGATCAAATACAAAGTGTGGAAATTTAAGAGAGCTGTATGACGTTTTTTTAGAAGAATGGAACTCTATTTCTCTTGCGAAATGTCAAAAATTAATAGAGTCAATGCCTCGCCGGTGTAAAGCTGTAATTAAAAGCCGTGGATATGCTATTAACTATTAATTTTAGTTAAATATTTATTAAATTTCTTTTTATGTTTCCTGTGCTACATAATATTGTGATTTTTTAAATCTAAGTGTCATACAAAACAATTCCCGAGCAGTTAAATAAATCGTTCTTAATTATTTGTCCAGTTTCAGTACTATTTGAATGTGTTACTTTGATAAAATCAATAAAATGTGCAAAAAATAGTTAGCGATTTCATACTTTATTCTTAAGTCAGGTTGCTCTATTAATGTGACTATTATATAACGTAACTAGTTGCTTCTCAGAAGGTACACATCTCTGTGTATGATACGATTTAAATAAAAAACTTCTAGAACTTCAAATCGTTCTTAATTATATGACCACAACTGTATATTTGAGTCTGAGCCTATCACAGCTACATTAGAAAAGGCCCGGGGAGTCCGCAAAGTTTTTGGCCGCCAAAAACTGAGGGATTGATACAAGCAAGATCCAATCAACATAACAGGCGCCCCTCGCGGGGGCAAGGCGAAATGTACGAAAACCCGCAGTTCCATCGCATGGAACTTGATGTTAATTTCAAGAACCAGGCTTACCCTATAACTTATGCACATGCATGCCTGTAACAACCCACATGTCGACCACCTTTACAAAGGTCAACCCTCGAATGTCCAGTTTGAGCACCACAGTTTCAATGGGAGAGGTTCATTTCACAACCGAGGCTCTTGACCCGATCGTGGAAGAAACCGAGGACGCTCTTATACTCAAAGGGTTCAGAAGAAATAAAAAACGATACAAACAATGACTCGGAACGATTTCAAGCAGGTCAGTTAGCGCACGTCCACTTGCAGTGGAAGGAAATGAGAGCACCAGATATTGTGTTAAGGTTAATTCTGGGGTATCGCATACCTATTATTCTTTCAAAAGCCTCGCTTTGTTTACCCAAATGTGATTAGAGGTCCCTTTCATACTCTAGTATCAGAGGAAAATATGCCTGTAAATATAGAAAAAAATAAAATACAAGGCATTTTAAAAGTAGCTCAACTCTCGCAAAGTTTCATATTTCCTCTGTTTCGGGTGCCAAAATCCGACGGATCAGCTCCATATTCAACCTCAAAGCGCTAAACGACTATGTCATGACCAATCCCTTCCACCTCATAAACATGTATCGTATTCTGGATTTCTTGCAACCACAGGGCTGGCTATGCAAAGTAGATCTTACCCAAGCTTATTTTCATCTTAAAATAGCAAAGTCACACAGGCAGTTCCTGATGACTTGGCTCTCATTTGGGTTAAGCACGGCGCTGTAAACCTTTTCAATACTGACAAATTGGGTGGCTCAAACATTACGAGATAGATGGAATTTAAGAAACGTTGCAAACGCTGGCTTGGAAAATAAATTTTGAGAAATCTGTTCTCAAACCTCAAAAGAGCATAATTTACTAAGGAGTGTTGTGGAGACCGTGGGACAATCTAAAATCCCTGCCAATAGAAAAGTCGATGGCAATAATCACAAAAGTAAACCAGGTGCTCGATCAGAAAAATGAGATTCTAAAACATTTACAAAGAATAATAGGACTCTTAAATTTTGCCAGCTTTGTTGTTCTTCGAGGATGGCTCAGTCATCGAAAGTTAAAAATATTCATGAATTCACTACCAGACCTTTCATCAAAGGCTTACCAACTGCCTCAGGGTGTTTCCGAAGAACTGAGTGGGTGGACACGGAATTGTAAGTTTTCAACGATGCTACATTCATTACCCTCCTCCAACGAACTTTCTGGCAACAGATGCATCAGACCTGGCTTGGGGGGCAAAACTTAACGATCTGGCCCTCTTAGGCACTTGGTCGCAAGAAGAGCAAGCACTACACTGCAATCAAAAAGAGATGCTGGCCATACTAATGCCCTTCAGAGCCAAGCTCATCGACTGCATCACAGTTCGATCCTCATACAATGCGACAACAGGACCGCAGTCGCTCATCTATGGAAAGAAGGAGGTACGAAATCATTACCGCTGATGGAAATAACTTATCAAATTCTGAGTTTACTAGATCACCATCGAATACACTTCAGCATACACTATCTCCCAGGCAAATACAACAATAATGCCGACCATTTGTTGCATCATCGCCGACCGCCGGAGTGGCACCTACTACCGAACTGTGTGGACATAGTGTTTGCAAAGTGGGTAACCGCAATGATAGATTTGTTTGCATCGGAAACCACGCATGTTGTTTCCAATTATGTATCTCGAGATCTGAGAGACCGTCAAGCTCTATTTTAAGACGCATTCAGTGTTCCATGGAACTACCCGCTCGCGTGGGTGTTTTCCACCACCGTTCCTAATTCCAAAAGTATTAAATCACCTAAATCAGTCGACGGGAATATACTTAAAGGTAGTACCCGGATGGGAAATGGTATTTTGGCGATCGGATCTCAAAGCCCGCTTGCTGACAGCACCGATAACCCAAAAAAAAAAACCTACAGATACATCTAGTACACACGTCGACGGGACTCTCACCTCTGGGGGTCGAGAATATAACCCTCGAAGTGTGGAAATGTGGGGGTGGTCCGAGGCTGTAGAAACGTGGAACACAGAACAATTATCCTTGCTTAGAAATTCTGGGCTTAAGTCTACTCTGAAAACGAGGTGTTTTTTTTACATTGATAGACCTTTGTTTGACCACGATCTCACCTGTTGGTGACAATGTGGCCAAAGATGGAGCACAAAGGTCTAGAAGGCACCTATTCACTCTAGCCTTAAAGAGACCCATATTTTAGTTCTCAGGAAAGACAGACGACGGTAGTGTATTCCACTCCTTAGCAGTTCGCATTATAAAGGTGGAACTGAAACGCTTAATACGAATAGAGGCTATACCTACTAATGAGGTAAGGGTGGTACCGAGCCGTGCGCCTGCTCGTCTTATGATGAAAAGGAGATGGTGGGATCAGATCATGAAGTTCCTGGAAGCATTCCCCGAAATGTAATCTATAGAAGATAGAAAGGCACGTGTTAGATTGTGATTACATTTCAACATGATTAAATGTGAAATGTCATATTTAAAAGTACCACCACGTTGGATGTCTGTCAAGTAAGATACTCTTACATTAAATTATATCTACCAAAAAATGTATTTTGAGGTTGTAAGAATCATCTCTGAAATGTACATTTTGGTATGTACATTTCAATCATGTTTTATAATTGAAAACAGTTTGTTTACAAGTAACACGTGGTCGGGCGTCTGCTCGTTTACTTGTAGGTATAAATAATTGAAGACCGGTTTAGATATTATGATAATAATTGATGATTTAATTTATAATTTATACCTACAATATTAGATCGTATAGTTTCCATTGCAATTAAGCAGAGGACGTGATTTGATTATTGTTTACACTTGAACTTGAATAATCTTAATCTCTAAAATCATACGTAAATTCAATTGTAATTATTTGAAACGTATATCACTATAGTAATTAGTTTTCCAATGATCGATTACCAGAATTGTACATAATTAAAGACGGAACATTGATTCCCGTACTTGTCCGACTGTGGGCTTTATAAAGAGCTGCTATTCGTTGCAATGGCTCAGTCTGGTATCGACAGCACTGGCCTTAACATGTGAAACTGGTATGTTGTTATTTCATATTATTTGTGTAACTGTGTAGGTAACTTGATGTGTGTACCTACCTATGTATATTATATTGACGAGTAAATACGAACCAAGCAGTGTTTCTATTTAAATATGACCAATGGTAAGTAAAATGTAAAATACAATACCAAAACGAGTTCTTATCTTTTATTTGATTTGACAAACCCATTAATTGATTGGATACGGTACAGTGATACTCTTGCCAAGAGTCCCTTTGGTCATTAATCTGGTACCTATTCTGTTACACGCAACCTTACGGTGGTGCTCGAGACTCTGGATCTTATTCTCCGCCATATGTTGCTCACCTATAAGCCTGAAAGCTCTGCGTTCGATCGAGTCTGGGGCAGCAAGCTGGTGTTTGGCCGAGCCATCCCAAACGTGGAAGCAGTACTCCATACCAGCCCGGACTTGTGCTTTGTACAGACTTAGGAGCTGTCCTGGTGTGAAGTAACGCTTTACCTTATACAGGATACCCAGCTTCATGGAAGCAGTTTTTGCCTTAGACTCGATGTAGGAGCCAAAGTTGAGAGTAGGCGTGAGTGAAACGCCTAAGAGCTCGAGGTGATCTCCTATAGCTACAGGTACATTTCGGAAGATAGGCACTTGGAGAAACTGTCATTTTTACTACTGGGTTTCCAAAGATTACGTTTTTCATCGCAAAAAATTGGTATTACAAGGACAATCCTAAATTTTCGACTTTTCCCTGTAGTTTTGCACAAAATATACAAACACCTTTCTAACCGACTTCTAAAAACATTTATCTACTGAGATGAAATAGGTTAGTGTTTCGAAAACTTAGACCTACAACGTCGTTCAAATTCCTAGAAACGGGAGGTCAACAATATTGGTTATTGTTTTTTAGACTACAAGTTTAGAAATTCTTCAATTTTGACTTTTTCCAGTATTTGTGTCATAAAAGCTACACACATACCAAATTTCAGCGTTATAGGATTAGTGGAAGTACCCTAGAGGTTTTCGTTTTTTACATTGTCTATTTACTGATTCTTCCAAGTTGACTCAGAGAACTCGCTTCGCTCGTTCAACAAGTAATTAATATTGTGAAAATTAAAAACCCTCAACGAAATAAAACGGCTGAACCGATTTTGATCAAACATAGCTAAGAACACTCCCGACAAATACACCTATCAAACAAAACAAAAACTAAATCTGTGCATGCGTTCGGGAGCTACGATGGGACAGACAGACACACACACACACACATACACACAGACACGTAAAGTTTATAACATTTATGTTTTTGCGTCGAGGGTTAAAAATTGCCGTGCATACTTTTTCGTTCATAAAGGTTTTTTTCGCTCACAGCGAGAGCGGGGCTCATTCCGACCCGTTTATTATTTCACGGAACAATGAATGTAATGGGCAGGTTTGTTGCAACTGCTAAAGAGTTATCTTGAGCTCTTGAGGCTACTTGGGTGTTTGGTCGAAGTCACAGTCACGAGAGGACAACGGGCGTTCATCCACAAGCCGGCGCAGCGCAGTGGTTTGATCCCGTACAAGAGGTCGGACATAGCATACTAAAAATTTCAAAGTAGTAATTTGATAAATTTGAATATACCATTCGATTCATCTGTAAACAAGAAACAAATATAATTCTATTGTAATTTGAGCCTGGATTTATAGTTTAGGAGTTAATCACAAAAAAACAATTTTTATTGTATGGGAAAGAACCTTTATATATGAATAGACCGTATTTTTTGCCTTGTTTCGTTCTGGATTTTTTTTGGTAGGTTTATGGCATTATTAGGCACATATCTTCAAAAATTCATGTTGTACTTTTTTAATCTTTTTGAGTTAGGATTAATAGGATTATTAGGGGGGGGGGGGGGGGGGGGGGGTAATCTACACCAATATTACAAAGAAGGTAAACAGCAATGGTAGCCTAACGGTTCAATAGTGCAACTCTGAATCCAACGATACCGGGTTCGATCCTAGGCTCCGCACCAATGACTTTTCTAAGTTATGTGCGGATTTCCATCGTTCTGTGCTTCGGATAAGCTGTCGGTCCCGGCTGTTATTGATTAATAGCAGTCGATAAGCCATGTCAGAGGCCCTCGGGCGGCATGACAAACTCTGACACCAGAGGTCAGCACTACCTCATACGAAACGAAACGAACGGTAAACTTTAAAGTCAATAAAAACAAATAAATAACGCTAGACATTTCACTTAACATTATCTAGCCCCAAGCTAAGCAGAGCCTGTGATATGGGTACTGGATAACTGATATACTTACAACACATTAAAATAAATAAAATATAAAATAAATGCAGATCGTACAAATATTTGTTCTGAGGCGGGAATCGAACCCGCAACCTCCTGCGTTGCAGACGATCCTTTGCCCGCCGCGCCACAGAGGTTGTCATGTTTCAATGTTTGTATGTAATCTCTGAAACAACTTATTTGATTTAAAAGTTCTTACATCAATATTTAGAAAGAACTTTCAGGATGGACATATACTATACATTACATACATACATAGACACACGCCTTTTTCCCGGAAGGTGTTGCGGGTTCGATTCCCGCCTCATAGTCGTAGACATAATGGTTGACGTGTAGAGTACCTCCTTCTAGGGATATTATGATACATTCTGTATATAAAATAAAAAATAAATAAAAAAAGGGCATTTATTCTTTACACTAAACTTAAAAATAACAAAGGATATAGGTATAAAAATAACATATTTAGTCTAGTGTAAGAGAAAAGGTCGAGGGCTCAGCCACGCTGTTTTTCAGCCTCGCCTTAGAATGCAGCCGTCTCAGCAGCTACACCCCTCTACTCGCTATACTCGATAGCTATCTGCTGTTCCCAAACAAAAGATAAACTATGTAACAATGATTGAAAAAACAAGGAACGGCAAGACAACCACTGAGAACTCGTAACAGATAAATACTAATTAGGTACCTAATAAGCTTAGGTACCCACACAAGCTAATATTCAAATACAAAATGGTAAGTTAATGGTACCAGGTAATGGTGGTATTTAGACAAGTATATGCAGATAAGATAAGAAGGGATGGTTCTTTATTAACCATTTTGTTGTTATGGTAGGATGGCATTTATAGTGAAGCAATGCTACTACGTCAATGAGTGTACACCATGGAGGTATAATAGTAATGGAGTGAGTGCTAAAAATAGCATAGAGTGTTGCTTCTTACTCCTATCCTAGAAGATAGCTTGCTATCCTATGTTAGAGAGAAACAAATATATTATCACACGACAGTCGTCTTTCCGTTCCGTACCCTGAATTTTGGTATCATGCATATACATCTCCCTAGATTGTTACCATGAATGTACTAGTAATTTGACATTTGGCCTGGTACGACTAACACAAATAAGAACAGATAGATTTATGCTTGTCTCATTCCAACACATGAATACATTCATATAAAAGAATGAGACTGGTATAATCGATACCGTTTCGTTTTTAGCCTTAGTTCCATGCCTTTAGTCCATATTCCTAGGTGTACACCACATGCCCATTTTTATTAATTTATTATTAATATTACAGAGTTAGTAGGCCCCATGTAGGTTTCTTGTTCCATTTCTAGACCAGGCCCTCTGCTGTGACTTGCACCGGGATATAATTGGTGCACCTACCGGCTACTCTCCGGGTCCATTGTCGCAGCAGGCGCTGGCTCGTTCTGGACATGAATAAACAGACCGAGTTCACTTATATTTTGTGCTTGTGAGTGTGGAGGGTTACCAGCTATGTGTATTTTTCTTCTGAGCTGCCACGATCATAGCTGGTTCAATTGGAATATTATTTTCTGAGATAAGCTAACTGCTTACTAATTGCTATAATTGCTAACTATTGCGAAGCTTAACTAACTAACTTAAGATTGAACTAACCCCAATACCATTAGTATAGCTGCTACAATTCCGACCAGGGGTCGTATTGTGTAATAGACTGAAGTTCGATTTTGATGTCCAATTTGCTATTCATTGCGCTGCGTGTTTTAAATATTTCAGTTCTTGAAATAAAACTAAAACACGCAACGCAATGAACAGCAAACTGGTAATTGCCATCGCTTAGACAATATGACAGCAGGATGACCTCTGTGGCGCGCGGGCGAAGGTTCGCCTGCCTACGACGCAGGAGGTTGCGGGACGGTTCGATTCCCGCTTCGGAACAAATATTTGTACGATCTGCAGATATTTGTTCAGGGTGTTCTTGGTATTTTCTTATTATATAATAAAAAATATCGACAATACAATACATAGATTGTATTGTTTTAAGTATATCAGTTATCTAGTACCCGTAACACAAGCTCTGCTTAGCTTGGGGCTAGATAATGTTGTGTGAACTTGTCTAGCATTATTTATTTATTATTTATTTATTGGCTGTATACGAAAGCTCAAAATTACGGTGCGGGCTTTGAAGTGAGCTATGCTCGGAGAGACAACATAATAGATTCCGAAATGAGGAAATCCGTAGAAGAAACATCATCACCGACGATGGACCGGCGGGGGGGAGGGGAGCTTTTTCCAGCTGTGGACTTTTGCGGGCTGACGATGACGATGATGATCTGCGAAAAACTGCCATCAACTATAAAATCTTTCCAGGAATCAACGCATCAGGAATTATCAGGTTTTTGTTCTTGTTAGCAATTTTGGTTGGTATGGGTTTAGTCCAGGCTGCTCTTATATAGGAGTGTTTATTGCTGGATGAATGATAAGCAGAGTTGGTCATGACATTTTTTTTTTATTTCAGTCTTAAAGGTCCGTAATTTGGTTAGTACACATAATTACAGGCACATGAGACTTTTCATCTTCATTTCTCAGGGTGGCGGGCGCAGTGCAATGCCACATAGGATGCGTCCTAGGTGGACGTGACCTATGAGGTAAAGCACTATTCATAGGCAGAGGTTACCGCTTAACATCAGGTGGGCCATCTGCTTGTTCCGTCATTCAAAAAGTAAAAAAAAAAAGAACAGCACTTATGAAAATATTATTAATACCTACAGTAACACAGTTTAATTTTGAAAGAAACAAATAGGCAAATAAAAAAAAAGTACTCAGTAAAATGTGTAATTGGCCATAACTGACAAAGCAGTGACCACGATAAGCTCACCACGGACCACACACACGGGCTTGTGGTGTACTCTACACGGATGGCAGTATCTAAATTTAGGTTCTCAAGGTGTCACTAGGGGCACAATTCGGATTTTCCATGCCAAAATCCATGTAGAGCACCACGCGCCTGTTGTTGCTTTTTGATTTTTCAGACTCGTGGTTCTGGTCACGTCTAGGTTCCTACGATTTTGTGACTTACAAGAGACCCATTCGGGTCATAATGTCATATAACTTTTGAAACTATCATGGTTATGTACATACTTTTCACTAGAAACAGCACAAGAAGGAAGGAGCACATACAAGCGGTCAAGAAAAGGGAAAGTCAGCCATAGCGGAACACATTTTAAATCTGGCTCAAATCATTGGATCGAGCTACACAGTCCACATGTAATCTCAACAGAGCGACATTACATACCAAGAATGGTACAAGAGGCAATTTAGAAGTACAGAAATTTCAATAGAGAAGATGGTTTTCAATAATCTGGAGTATGGAGGACTGTGTTGAGAATGTGTAAGATAGATGTGAAGTGTAGTGCACCAGCAGCTTTTACAAGCCACTGCTGGAAGAGTCTTTTCCCTATATAATGAAATGAAGGGAATTGTCATAATCGCACGCATGCACTCAAGTGGATACTCCCTTGGTATAATCCCTCAGTCGGCTCTTACAACATCCATGGGAGGAGACAGAGGGGTGAATACTTAAGCCGGACACGCCACAGCAAAATTGATGTATATACATCGTTTTCTATTTGTTTTATTGCTTAGCTAATAGACAACTCAACCGAAAAATTATTTATTCATCCCCGAAAACACAAAACGTCACGCATAGCCTCACCATGTTACACGGTTGAGTTCAGAGACAGGCGTTAAGATGAGAGATTACTGTTGTAGGTACTATATATTTCATTTGGTCGGGATTTATCGCTCTGTGATGTCAAGGAGTTCCCATTATGGCGTGTTTATTTTTAATGTTTTCATTTATGATTTTGGGAGAGAAATATAACGAGACTGCTTTTAGGGGATAGTGTATCATTAATAATATGTTTGTTTAAAAATAAATTAATCTAAATTTGTGCTTCAAGATTTTGATAAGTTAAAAATAAAACAAACTAAGACAATGGTCAACATATAAACAGTTGACGGTTGATTTTTCGACTATTATATGTAGGCCTTAATTTGGGAGCGATCTCTCCTGTGTGTAAGTAAACATGCGGCCGCCGATGGAGCACAAAGGTCTAGAAGGCACCTATACCTATCTAAAGGAAGAAGTTACGTTTAACCTTAAAGTTACCTAGATTATAGTTTTCAGGAAAGACAAGACAGTAGAGACTTCCTCCTGCGAACGCTCAGTTTGTGCAGGTCTGGTTAATTCCATACATTTTAGAATTAGTTCACACAAAATATCGATAGATGGCAGTACTGGTATCGCTAGGAATATTGAACACATTAATTAGATTATTTTTTCACTTTTTTTGACGGCATTGCGTAAATAGTACCTCTAGAAGACTTTTTATGTGATTTTAACTAATAAAATAACAAAAATCGTTATAAAATAGTTTTTTTTTTTCAATGTTTTTACTGACATCTAGCAATTTCTAACCGAAACATTTTGATTGGGTTCTAAGGTTCTAAGTTTGGTCAAGAAACACATAGATGGCGTTGAAATAAAACCATGTTTCGGAGCAGTGTATTATTCGATAATATTTCGATAGTTACTCCACAGAGTAGTAAGAATACTAACGTGTTACTCTATGATATGATGTGATGAAATACGCTTGATTTCTCAAGTATCATCTAGTGCGCTGTAAAGAAGGCAAGAGAGAAGCGCCATCTAGTACGCTGTTAAGAAAACAAGTAAGAATGCATATTAGTACGTTAGTACCGAGCGCGCGCCACGGGCGCTGCTCTTGCGCGACTTATCGTGGCAACGATCGTAGTACTAAGATTGTCTCTCTGTTGTACGTTAGTATTATTCCTTACTCTGTGGTTTGTGGAATGATCTCCCTGCTGTTTTCCCGAGCGACTACAGTATGGGGTTCTTCAAAAGGGGTGTTTGGAAATTTTTAAAGGGTCGGCAACGCGCGTGTGATACCTCTGGTATTGCAGGCGTTCATAGGCTACGGTAACCGCTTACCAACAGGTGGGCCGTAAGCTTGTTTGCTACCTTGGTAGTATAAAAAAAAAAAGGATAGTCGACGGCAGCGGCGTGTTCCACTCCTTATTAGTTCTCATACCTTTATAGGTGGAACCCAAACGCTTAGTATGAGTAAAGGTCATACTTACTATAATGAAGTAAGAATGGTACTTAGCCAAGCGCTTGCTTGTCCTTTGAAGAAAAGGATATGGTGAGATCAGATCATGTAGTTTACTGGGCACATTCCCCGAAATATTTAGCCTATGGAAGATCGAAAGGCATGCAACTTTACGGCGGGTTTCCAGAATTTGGATCTTAGTCTCTGTTATATGTTGCTCTCCTACAAGCCTGAACCCTCTGCGTTCGATTGAATCTAAAGCAGGGAGTTTTCCAAGCTGATGACAACAAATAGTTTAATATCTAGAAAAATACTTCACACAACTAAAACAAACTAAATTATAATTCAAAAATACCAATAACTATACCACCAAATGGGTTGGTCTTGGACTGTCTAGAACACAATTTGACTACATTTGATGTTTGCCTAGAGCTTAAAGTGATTACTGCATAATGGGTCGAACACTCAAATGTACTAAAACATAAATTGACTTAGTACCGAAAAAACCTAGATCACTTTACTACCAATAACGATAGGTACCACCAAACCACCCTACCGCTAGAATCGATATCGCCAAATATATGTACCGCTGGTAACGATACCACCAAGTCACACTAACTAATCACTCTAATGCCATTGTGGTAAGCGAGTTCTTCATTTTTTTTATACAACTTAGAATGACGGGTCAAGCAGATGACCCACCTGATGATAAGCGGTAACCTCTGCCTATGAATATCACATAAACATAGCGTGGGGCAGCGATGACTTATGTAAGGTGGCGGGCAGAAAGCCATCGGGCTCAGTGGCGCGTATTGTGAGAGGCTTATGTCCAGCAGTAGACTAGTGTGGGCTGATGATGAGAATCATGATAGAGTCATCATTGCCAGTAACGATAACACCAAACCAGTCTTACCAAATTACCTCTATTTAACATCGCCAGTAAAGATACCCTAAATCAGTCTACCGCCAATATTGATTCCACCAAATTTCTGTACCGTCAAAAAGAATTTCATAAGTACCTAAAAACACAATACAATAGAATCCTTGACTATCACAAATGGCCTCAAATAAAATAGCAATCAAGAGATAGAAGCGAATTCGACTTGAATTTTTGTGAGCTTCGCGATTATTAGGAATGTAAACGTAAATTAAGAGTCTCGGACAATGTTGACTTGGATTCCAATTTAATTTTGTATACTTTGTCTGGAGAATTCAAAAAAGTAGAGTTTCGATTTGAAGATGCTGGAAGTGTCTTAGATAACAAGGAAGATTTTAATAGAATAATAAAACCGAGATAATATATGTCCGAAATTTGTGACATTTCAAAAGCAATGGTTACTTTCAGTAATCATTATTATGTGGTTATACAATAACAAGGTTTAAGATTTTCTGTGAAAATATAAAATTTTCGATGCCGTTCGAATCTTGTGGCCAACTCAACAAAAAACTAGGACAAGTGTTTTTTTTAAAGAAAAAACTTTTGTTTCTGAGGTGACTATTGTCATGCCCATGGTGGGGTATAACGCAAAATTACCTATCATACATTTCATATTTAACTGACTAAATCAAGTACAATATTAAAATTTCAATATTCAAATTAAAAATATGAAAGGATACTACACATAAATACTAGGTACATTATAATTCTGAGTGATCACTGAACCAGAAACAAGATTGGACAATATTTTCTTGCTAGAAAAAAAACCCAAAGTTACTTCTATTTTTTGCCTAGATTCGATTGTTTATTCAAATGGAGCATACTATTGGGATAACAAATTTGATAATTAAAATCAATACAAAAAAGCCGAGGGTTTACTGTAACAGTAGGGGTTATGTAAAGTTATCTATATTTTACGAGATATTCAATAAAAACAGGCGCGAAGCGTTTTTTTTGTATGAAGATTTCTGCCTGGGGTTGATCGAATATATCTATGGGTTAGGTACGCGCAAACTTTCAGCCAATGCTTAATAAGATTTGGATTTCGTGTCAAAAGATTTGGAAGCTCGTGCCTTATGTCTTAGGCTATACCTAAGACTAGTTGTTATACCTGTACTTTGATGTTTAACTTAAACATCATTAACAACCTATCAGTGTGCTTATAAATATAGTGACGTAGTGTGAGCTCCGAAAAAAACAGTTCGTAAAAGGGCATGTCTCTAATTTCTGGTAGTACCAAAAAGGTTATAACTACAGAACTATTCTACGAATATTTGGATGCTGTATGTAAATAATGGCAGGCTGGTTCTGAAACCACTCTGATTCAGAAGGTGCTTTAAGGCCTCCATATCTCAAACCGAACAAAGAGCCCGCCCATTGTACATTGGACGACCTCTGTGGCGCGACGGGCGAACCTCGGCCTGCGACGCAGGAGGTTGCGGGTTCGATTCCCGCACTCGGAACAAATATTTGTGCGATCGCAGATATTTGTTTAGGGTGTTCTGGGTATTTCCTATGTATAATAAAAAATATATATCTATGTAATATATTGTATTAACTATATCAGTTATCTAGTACCCATAACACAAGCTCTGGCTTACTTGGGGCTAGATAATGTTGTGTGAACTGTCCAGTATTATTTATTTATTTATTTTAGTTTTTTATTTAATTGTTATGTTTTGATTTTAACCAGTTTGTAAGGTGTGCAATAAAGTATTTTCATTCATTCATTCATTCAAGAGAAACCAGAGTCACGATTCTGTTCCATTCTATTTATAGGTCTTCGTCTGCAATTCCAAATTTACAAGGAAGTTCTAAGTAAATTTCATTTATTTACTGATTTGGTTTGCACTTTATCCTTATGATTGGTAGCTTTTTTTCAACTAGTTGATTTTAGATCTAATTTGATCGTTTTACAAGCATTTATTAAAATTGCCTTCATGTAAAGTATTCTTAACGAACTTTGTGGCGCGGCGGGCGAGTAGCCAGCTGAGACGAGAGAGTTGCATCAGGTTCGATTCCCGCTGCGGGAAAAATTAAAGTATGATATCTGCAAATATTAGTTCCGGTTCTGGGTGTGTTAGCATGGTACTCATAGTTCCTGATTCCTAAGACACAGGGGAGCCTATAGTGTGGGATCAGGACTATGTATGTGACTGTCGGGTGTTATGGTTGTATTGTGTGGTATGCACAAATCCGTCCAGCTACCAGTACCTTAGGTAGGTATGTGAATACTATTTTTGATTTAATATTTAATTCATACATAGACACATGCCTTTTTTCCCGAAAGAATAGGCGCCTCAATGGGCCTCAATTGACCGTGGGTTGCACCATCGTGGGAATACGGACGTGACAAGGGGTGAGCTTATCGTCACCATTCCTTCCCATGATTTTCTTGCAGTGATAACACATTCCTTAATAAGCTAGCAGCAAGAACAAATCTTATACCAACCTATATTACTAACAAGTCCTGGTAATCCCTTAGTCGGCTTTCACGACATCCACGGGAGGAGATGGAGGGGTCTATTCTTAGGCCGGACCCACGAAATTTTATCGTTATAGCACCGACCATTCAAAGGTTAAACAAAATGTTTAGCTTATGTTAGATTTTTAAGTCCGTAACAGCTTTTCCGCGAAACTTACATAATTTTTTCAAACCTTACACGAAACTACATGTTAACATAGTTGCATGCTCCCAAAACAAATCAAGAGACAAACCACATACGAGCGCCCTCTTTGAGACGAATCGCAGCCAATCTCTCTGGACAAACATAGACGGTAGCCACGGCTTTTACTAGATAAAATATTTGACTTCAACTATCAGCTTACTGGTCGCTTGTTTAAAACGATATGTGGTTTGCTTAGTTCACAAACGTTTGAGTTTTTCTCTTTTGATGATTCAGGATGAAAAGTTTAGGTAAGGGCAATACGGTGGCTTTTTCCACCTGCCCACCCTGCGTTAGGTTAGTAACTACAATGCGGTGGTCCTGAAAAGGGCCTTTTAATTGGTAGTGAAATAACCGAGTGTGTTGAAAGGATTCAGTGTGCCTCGCGTAGGTTTCTTTCTTAAGGCCTATTCAAATCTAAGCGGTATCCGCTACCGCCATAGGTAGCGTTATACTCGAGCGATATCCCGCCGGGTATTTCGTGTGGCATTTCCGCAGCAGTTGATTCGAAACCGGAACCGTATACCATAGTGGTACGCGATGCGTTCCGCTTGTTCGGCGAAACATGGTATATTTATACATTGAAAATCTGGGGGAGTTTAATCCCGACACTAATACTAGTGCGAAACTGGAGCGAGTCATCAAGTATACAAAATCCCTTATTCAATTCATTCATTCGATGTCTTGATAAATTTATTAATAGAAGGACCATGAACGCACCATGATTAAAATAAAAAAATGAAAATTATGATAGGTATTATTTGCTCCTTTCTTACCTTACCTGCTATTTTTATCAATCTATAATACCAGTTAAGTAAAATAATGAAACTAATTTAAATAACAATGAAACGAAACAAACAGATCCGGGTGATAACAAGTAGTAAACCTCACCCCAACATAGCCAGTGCCACGGAATACAATCAAATAATAGTTAAAGGCGCACGCGCACGCATTCGACCGTGCTGATCAAAGATTGCACGGTGCCCTGGCGCAACTGAGTGCTTGCCATATAATCATCATGATCAGCCTATAGACGTACACTGCGTATCTACAATCGTAATACCACCGAAAATCTTTTTTTGTATACTACATTGAATGACGGGTCATGCAGATGGCCCACCTGATGTTAAGTCGTACCCTTTGCCTATGAACAGTGCATTATCACATAGGTCACGTCCACCTAGGACGCGCCCTATGTGGCATTGCACTGCGCCCGCCACCCTGAGATATAAAGATGAAAATTCTCATGTGCCTGTATTTTTTTTTTTATACTACCAAGGTAGCAAACAAGCTTACGGCCCACCTGTTGATAAGCGGTTACCGTAGCCTATGAACGCCTGCAATACCAGAAGCATCACACGCGCGTTGCCGACCCTTTAAAAATTTCCAAACACCCCTTTTGAAGAACCCCATACTGTAGTCGCTCGGGAAAACCTCAGCAGGTAGATCATTCCACAACCTGAGCGTTCGCGGCAGGAAGTTTCTCTGAAACCGCACAGTCCGAGACCACCCTGGCTCTAAGGTGTGCGAATGAATCCTCTGCCGATGGCGAGCGGTGCGGTGAAAAAAGGTTGCTCACGTCAAACAATTCCTCGGAACAAAACCCATTATACAAACGGTAGAACACGCAGAGAGAGGCAAAGTCTCTCCTCAGACTTAAGGGCTCAATACCGTTCGTGAGCTTGGGATTCTCGACAATTCTCATTGCACGCCTTTGAACCGAGTCAAAAGGTCCAAGCTGGTAGCCAGGAGCACCTGCCCAGAGGTGACAGCAGTACTCCATGTGGGGCCGGACTTGCGACTTATAGAGAAGCAGCTTTTGCCCCGCAGTGAAGTACAGCTTCGCTCTGTTAAGTACACCAAGCATTTTGGCAGCCAGCTTGACCTTATGTTCTAAGTGACTACGGTACTGGACGTCGCTAGAGATGTCGATGCCTAGAATCCCAATGCTCGTAGAGATGGTGAGGGGAATGTCCTGGAATTGTGGAGCCACAGTAAATGGTTTTTTTTTAGCAGTGAACGCGCAAACTTGTGTCTTGGTAATTTCACCGGCAAACCATACCCTTCAAACCGGAACACAGCAATAGAATAGAATAGAATATTTATTTATTAAGAGGACAAGAGTCCAACTTTTTAGTAACACGACTTAAAACTAGGTTAAACTTAATAATAAACAATGAAATATTTAGTCTTCTGGACGAGCTTCCAAACCAGAGGACAATCGAAACGATCAGAGAACGCGCTTAGGATGCTGTTGCTGCTCGCGCGAAGCCTGCTCAACAGTGAGGCCGTGTTTTTGCGCCAGATGGCGTCAAAGGTGTCGGTACGCGCCTCGTCAAACATACCTGAAACACACTAATACTACTGCTTTGCGGCAGAAATATGTATAATGGTAGTACTTCCCCGGACGAACTCACAAAATACAACACAAAATACACACAAAATAGCTCTACTACTACAAAAATAAGTAGACACTTACTTATGTTTTTGGCAAGTCTGGCAAGCTATGATAACCTGGCGACCTGATCGTAGTGTTTGCTTGTAATTATTTAGATTGTATTTGAATAAAACCGAATTTTCATCAAAATTTTCGTCGTCGTTCAAAAATTTAGGCTTAAATTTGATTTATGACGTGATTAGAATACTTACCTATTCTGAATCTAGATGAAAAACATTTGTTCAAAAGCTTAAGGTTGAAAATTTTACATTTTCAATTAGATAATACCAAAAACTGTCCTCAAATAGGACAAAACCATCTCGTCTCCAACATTTTACCGAATGAAATTACACGAGTACAGTCTGCAACACAAGTGAATAAAATCAGAAACCCTATACTATTACAAATATTTGTGCGATCTGCAGATATTTGTTCAGGGTGTTCTGGGTGTTTTATATATATATAAAAAAACTATCTATGTAATGTATTGTACAAAGTATATCAGTTAACTAGTACCCATAACACAAGCTATGGCTTAGCTTGGGGCTAGATAATGTTGTGTGAACTTGTCCAGCATTATTTATTTTAATTTTATTATTTATTACACGAGATATATTTGTATATAATATATACGTAATGTTTATTTGTCATAATGTTATGTACTAGCATAATAAAGAGTGTGTTATTACTGAAAGAAAGTGTCAGTCAGTCCCAAGTCAGTCGTGGGAAGCAATGGTGGCGATGAGGTTACCACTTGTCACATCTATATTCACACGATGGTGAAACAGTGAAAAGAAAGAACCTGTCAAAGAGCCTGAAGAGAAGTCTGAAAGAACCGTGTATAGGAACCCCTTTCGATGGACCAACGATTGTTTAAAGTCGACGGATGATAACTGCTCAACACTATTCGTCCCAGCTTTCTATGGGGGTAGAGGGGGAACGAGGGGTTTGCTTTATTCAAACAATCACTGACAGGGCCACGGTAGAATCCAACCGGGACCCCGTGACTCTGTCAAGTGTTAGTGTATCTCTAAACCACTCGTCAGATGGTGAGTGGTTTGATGATGCACAAGCAGGAAGGAATATCGATGGGTTTTTAGTCGGGACGCCGTTGGGTGCTAGCCAACGGAGAGCCCGACAGACCCCCTCAGCTCTCCCCGAGCTGATGGACATGCGTAATGCATTTTCCCGTACTAAAAAAGGCATGTGTCCATAAGTAGAGCTTAACAAATTGATTACGAAGTACTTTTTTCAGTGGTTGTACCACCCGACCCTAGACACAGAATATGTAAGTACTCCCTAGATAAGCGTCTACGCATGGTCGACCACTTCGTTATGCTAATACCCTCCATATCGGTGTTCACATCACCCCCTTAATAAAACCTCGTCCTATCGTGCTATATGATTCATTACAAAATATAAAGCTATTTAGTACTACTTTTATTTTGAAACTTAATTAATTTAGTTTGGAGTAAGTTGTGTGGATATTTTACTATTAATCAGTGAATGATTTTACAAGCTTTATATTAACTTGCAATGTATGTCCAGGTAGAATCTTGCTACAGAATTTTAAAGCAGTTATCCTCAACCGATTGAGCTAAAATTTGGCATATTTGTCAAGTTCCGATGACAATAAAATATGATGGTGAAAGCGAGCTGTTCTAATAATGGAGACGGAAGGTGGACAACGGAACTCCTCGAGGGATAATAGTAGACTGGTCGTGTTTAGGCTCGTTTTCACGGTAACAATCACTAAATTTATAAAATCTTGTATTGAAAAGTATATTTCTCATAAAAAACTTATTCAATTTGGTTCTTTATCAAAACTTACTGTGGTTAGTATTTTTTTTATCTGTGCTGTGGTGTAGTGCTCGTTGATGCTCAAATAATCATTCAAAAAGTAGTTTATGAAACTGTTAATTACGTACGAACGGGTCGACAGCATAATTCTCGGTGAGCCGAACTGCCATTTCTGTCTGGTTGAAGAAATAATAGGAAATAGATTTTTCTAGGGCCAGCAGTTCTTGTTAAATGATTTGTGCACAAGCCAAGGTTAATAACAATAGGTTAACAAAAGTTTATCTGAGTTTGTTAAATTGTACTAGTTTCACACGATTGTTTTAATACTTAGTTATGTGCAGTTTCATACACTACTTTATCTAAACTCATGCAAAAAAACTTTTGTTTGACCAACAAAGAAAATGACAATAATATCGCAAATGGCGTCTTAGGAGAGATATCACTAATAAAGATAAAGATAATTTATTTGCTTAAACATTTATGTACAAATTTATGGTAAAAATATGAGTAAGACACAATATTTTACTATAAAAACTTTCGTGAATCAAATCAATTATTTTATAAAAACGGTGCTTACATCGATTTAACGGTACGTGAAAATTACCCGTTTTTATAAAATAAGACACAATATGTTTGGCCGCTGCCGGGCGTGCCAATGGAGAGAATGGCATGCTAAATGCTAATCCACTGACCTCTTAATTTTCAGTCATATCTCTCTTTTTCTATGCGTCGTCTCTAAAACAATAATTATTAGTGAGACGACGCAGAACGCTATTTACCCAGCACAAACACATAATTACTCGCACTATAGTCCCGCAAACGAACAAACAACATATTCAATTCGACTCGATAATGTCTGGAAGTACACAGATGAGTACTCAGTTGAGGTACACAGATGAGCACATAGAATGACAAAGGCCTGTGTACGTAAGCATAGAAACACTGTTGTCACCGTTCGGGACGATTTGCCTAAGACAACATTGTGATTGTTGGCTGGGAGTTCGTTTCCACTGCTTACCTACTTGCGAGACGAAGATGTTGTAAGCGAGACTAGGCAAATAGCAGCTTGATACAATCAAATCTCTAATGAGATTATAACTCAGCTCATTTGAGTAAGTTTTTTTACCGATGGCACATAATGAAGACAATGCAATGACTTCAAAGTAAATAGACTTCGGGTCAGCGCTCAAAAAGTGAATGAACCAAAAGAGAAACAAAACGCATAAAAAGCAACAATGCTGTCAAGTTTTACGCGTCCATTGCAGCTTGATTGTTGAATACATTTGAAGGACTAGAGTGTGAACCGGCAGTGATCGTACAGTTATTAGAAAGTCTTTGAGATAATTTAAGTTTACTAATTTTATAAGTTTACTATTTCTCAATTACTATTTGATTTTTTTATTGATATTCCCGTATTTTAAATGTAAAAGTCTGTAAGATATATGTTTAAAAATGATTAATAATGCTATCTGTGAGCTAGGTATATTGTCTGCATGTTATCATTGTATTTTAGATAATTGTTTGTTTTGACATGTCTAAGTGCATATAATGTGCCAAAAGATAAATAAATAAATTAAATGAATGAAATGAAATGAATGTCTTGAAATTTAATGCTTAATTTATCTTAATTTTTGTAGCTTTCTAAAATCTGCTAGACATAGGCCAGGCCAGTTGTCAGTTGTGCGAGCTATATGGCCTGCCTATTGCTACTATAACTTGCTTATTTAGAGAGCTATGTCGGAAATTGATTCGTCTATGGATCTCCTCGTTTCAAACGTTATGTTGTGAATTTTAAATTCAGTTAGTGGAATGGAAACGTGCGAACACTGGACATAGTTTCATGTTCGCCCGAGGCTATACCTACTTCAATGAGATTCCACCGCCCGTCTGCAGCAGTGCAGGCGAAATAATTCTGTTCTACTCCACACTATTCAAGTTCAGGGCAGAATTATGGTTTCCTTACAGGTTTTATTGGTCTTCAAAATAATGCCTAAATTATATACTAGTAAGTAAATACTTACTAAGTAAGTAAGTAAGTAAGTAAGTAAAAAAGTTTATTTTGATACACACCATACACATAGTTATTTTTACATACAGTAAAATAAGAATATAATATGATAGTTATGTATAGCGCTGTCAAAAAAGGTCCATTTTCATTTCATTTCATTTCATTTATTTATTGCGAGAATGGGTACAAGAAAAAGTTGACAAATTAAAATTAAAATCCACCATAATCCGCTTCACAGCATGCAATATAACTAGTAGGTACCTACTTTAACCAATCCGTGCTCAGCATAAAGCTGCAGTGAGCTACAGCGCTGATTTTCAGCACGTGTCTACGTGATCGGTACCGAAGAAAACAGTGGTTGGAGGCGGCTTAGGAACATACGTCGTGGCATTCGCATTGCCTATGCATTGCTGCTGTTGTCGCGTGGCATCGCGCGCGTCCAGCAGTGGAACCTTTTAGGCTGATGATAATGGTAAACAAGTAAATAAATTTTGAAAAATTAAAAAAAAACCTCAACGCAATGAAACTGCTGAACCGATTTTGATCAAACACCAGGTAAGAACACTCCCGACAAATTTACCATTCCAACAAAAGAAAACAAATCGGTTCATCCGTTCGGGAGCTACGATGCCACAAACAGACACACACTAACACACACATACACACACACGTCAAACTTATAACACCCCGTCGTTTTTGCGTCGGGGGTTAATAAAATAGAGTAAAATAAAATAATATATGTGAAAACTTTTAATTGGCCTTAGATACCTCTTAAGCTTATAACCCAGTGTTTTACTAACAGCCATAGCTCCATATAATATACATCTTTCCTCAATTTTATAATCTGTTGGTTCTTACGGCTGACGTCACCTGGCTCAAGACATGTTAGGCTATACATTTTATGGTTTTTAAAAAAAAAAAAAAAATTGTAACATTTCCCTTCAAACTCTCATGTATACACGCTTTCATACTAAAGTTTACTCTCAACTACAGGCATTTAGGTTCAATTTCATTCGGTAGTTATTGGAGACTCGTGGTTTTCCATAAGCCACGCATTCTCCCTAAACGTCAAACGCAGGGCGCACCGTAGCACGCCACGTGTCATAAACACAGTCACTTGTAACGTTACTGACCTAACTGTGGATACGCATTTATTTAAAGGTATTTTGTAGATTTTCCGTAAATTCAGGTTGCATAATACAACTACACTACCTAATACCTAGTAGTAGTAGAAAGGCGTTTTTGTGAAAGAGTTCGTCCGGGGAAGTACTACATCCATGCTTATTTCTGCTGCAAAGCTGGAACACACCAATGCAAGCACTACTGGCTTGCATTGCTGTGTTCCGGTTTGAAGGTTATGGGTGCCGGTGAAATTACAGGCACATGAGACTTTCATCTTTATGTCTCAGGGTGGCGGGCGCAGTGCAATGCCACATAGGGCACGTCCTAGTTGGACGTGACCTATGTGATAATGCACTGTTCATAGGCAGAGGGCACCGATTAACATCAGGAGGGCCATCTGCTTGACCTGTCATTACAAGTATTATAAGAAAAAATCGAGAACGGCTGTCAGTTGTGCGAGCTATATGGCCTGCTTAATGCTAAAATTACTTGCTTATTTAGAGAGCTATGTCGGAAATTGATTCGTCTATGGATCTCCTCGTTTCAAACGTTATGTTGTGAATTTTAAATTCAGTTAGTGGAATGGAAACGTGCGAACACTGGACATAGTTTCATGTTCGCCCGAGGCTATACCTACTTCAATGAGATTCCACCGCCCGTCTGCAGCAGTGCAGGCGAAATAATTCTGTTTTACTCCACACTATCCAAGTTCAGGGCAGAATTATGGCTTTCTTACAGGTTTTATTGGTCTCAAAATAATGCCTAAATTATATACTAGTAAGTAAATAAGTACTAAGTAAGTAAGTAAGTAAGTAAGTAACAAAGTTTATTTTGATACACACCATATGCATAGTTATTTTTACATACAGTAAAATAAGAATATAATATGATAGTTATGTATAGCGCTGTCAAAAAAGGTCCATTTTAATTTCATTTCATTTCATTTATTTATTGCGAGAATGGGTACAAGAAAAAGTTGACAAATTAAAATTAAAATCCACCATAATCCGCTTCACAGCATGCAATATAACTAGTAGGTACCTACTTTAACAAATCCGTGCTCAGCATAAAGCTGCAGTGAGCTACAGCGCTGATTTTCAGCACGTGTCTATGTGATCGGTACCGAAGAAAACAGTGGTTGGAGGCGGCTTAGGAACATACGTCGTGGCATTCGCATTGCCTATGCATTGCTGCTGTTGTCGCGTGGCATCGCGCGCGTCCAGCAGTGGAACCTTTTAGGCTGATGATAATGGTAAACAAGTAAATAAATTTTGAAAAATTAAAAAAAACCTCAACGCAATGAAACGGCTGATCCGATTTTGATCAAACATAGGTAAGAACACTCCCACAAAATAAACATTCCAACAAAAAATAACGGTTCATCCGTTCGGGAGCTCCGATGCCACAGACAGACACAAACACAGACACACACACATAAACACACGAACACACACACACACACACACAGACACGTCAAACTTATAACACCCCGTCGTTTTTGCGTCGGGGGTTAATAAAATAGAGTAAAATAAAATACTATATGTGAAGACTTTTAATTGGCCTTAGATACCTCATAAGCTTATAACCCAGTGTTTTACTAACAGCCATAGCTCCATATAATATATATCTTTCCTCAATTTTATAATCTGTTGGTTCTTACGGCTGACGTCACCTGGCTGAAGACATGTTAGGCTATACATTTTATTGTTTTAAAACAAGACAAATTTTGTAACAATTCCCTTCAAACTCTCATGTATACACGCTTTCATACTAAAGTTTACTCTCAAACACAGGCATTTAGGTTCAATTTCATTCGGTAGTTATTGGAGACTCGTGGTTTTCCATAAGCCACGCATTCTCCCTAAACGTCAAACGCAGGGCGCACCGCAGCAGGCCACGTGTCATAAACACAGTCACTTGTAACGTTACTGACCTTACTGTTGATACAAATTTATTTGAAGGTATTTTGTAGATTTTCCGTAAATTCAGGTTGCATAATACAACTACCTACCTAATACCTACTTGTGACGCTATTTTCACATCTAGAGGTATGATGGACCTGAAAAGGGTCTTGTGACCATTGGTGGCAAGACCAGTGTGATCAAGGTATTCAGGAGTCTCGTACAGGATATCTTCGTGCTTGTGTCTTTAAATTTGTGGTTCTTTCTTCATTCTTCAAGCTTCGCCCGTTGAGAGCAATAATTTTGTTACTGGAGTTTTATTTTTTGGAACTCGCACACTACTTCATCAGTCAATGGACGTACTGCTGAAGAAGGCCTCCCCTTAGAAAAGGAGGGATTTGCCATATCATCACGATTGGCAAGCGAATTGGTAATCACAGTGGATGCTGCCCATCACGTTGCTTAATCTCTAAGTCGCATATTACAGCATCCACGGGAGGGGATGGAGGAGTCCTATTCTTAGACCGATACCATCACAACCAGTACAATTAGAAACCGGAAAAAATTGTGCTTATTATGTCTACTAACATGAACTAGAGCCAAATCTTTATTTTCTTCTTAATTTCTATAATAATAATTCTTCTGTACGTCTGTATTTCGATAATTGTGGTGTGTCCGACCTAAAAATAGACCCCTCCGTCTCCTTCCGTGGATGTCGTAAAAACCGTCTAAGGGATTACCCGGACTTGTTGATAAGATTTGTACTGGCTGCTATAGCTTATAATTGAAAATTATATTACTGGAAGAAAGCGTTAACCGAGTCCTGTATGGTATTTTATTTTATCTATGGCCGAGTCAATCGTGGGAAGCAATGGCGTCGATGAGCTCACCACATGTTTTATTTTTATTTTTTTATACTACTTTAAGACGGCACAAGCTGATGGGCCACCTGATGTTAAGCGGTAACCTCTGCCTATGAACAGTGCATTACCTCTTTTTTTTTTTTTTTTTTTAACATTGATAGACCTTTGTTTGACCACGATCTCACCTGTTGGTAAGTGACGATGTGGCCGAAGATGAAGCACAAAGGTCTAGAAGGCACCTATTCACTCTTGACTTGAAGAGACCCAGATTATAGTTTTCAGGAAAGACAGACGACGGTAGTGTATTCCACTCCTTAGCAGTTCGCATTATAAAGGTAGAACTGAAACGTTTTGTGCGAATAGAAGGTATACCAATGAGGTAAGGATGGTACTGAGCCGTACGCCTGCTCGTCCTATGATGAAAAGGAGATGGTGGGATCAGATCGTGCAGTTCCTGGGAGCATTCACCGAAATGTAACCTATAGAAGATCGCAAGGCATGCAACCTTACGGCGGTGCTCGAGACTCTGGATCTTAGTCTCCGCCATATGTTGCTCACCTATAAGCCTGAAAGCTCTACGTTCGATCGAGTCCAAGGCAGCAAGCTGGTGTTTGGCCGAGCCATCCCAAACATGGCAGCAGTACTCCATACCAGCCCGGACTTGTGCTTTATATAAACTGAGAAGCTGTCCTGGTGTGAAGTAACGCTTTACCTTATTCAGGATGCCTAGCTTCATGGCAGCTGTTTTTGCCTTAGACTCGATGTAGGAGCCAAAGTTGAGAGTAGGCGTGAGCGAAACACCTAAGAGCTCGAGGTGATCTCCTCTAGCAACAGGTACATCTCGGAATACAGGAACTTGGAGAAACGGACTTTTTTTCGCCGAGAAGAGACAAGCCTGCGTTTTAGAGGCGTTGAACATGACTAAACATGCACCTCATTGTGCATTGTGCATGCATTGTGGCATTGCACTGCGCCCGCCACCCTGAGACATAACGATGAAAAGTCTCATGTGCCTCTAATTTCAAAGGTCTATATTCCACGATGGTGCACACCAGTGTGAAAAGATGCCCATTGAGGCTCTGCCTCCTCCTTCGGGGAAAAAGGCGTGTGTCTAAACAAATCAAATTAAATCGTGTGTCTATGGTGTGTATGTCATTGAACTCCTCCTTGGAAACGACTGGACAGATTTTGATGTTTTTTTTCTGTATGTTTGAGTGGGTCCCTAGTTGGTTTTGATTCACATCTGGTAGCGTTTCAGTCGAATCAACGTACCGGGACCACGCGAACGAAGTCGCTAGCGAGCTGCTTGTAAACTATAAAATTCTTTCCACAGCCGAAAGAACAGCTTACTCGAAACATTGAATTTCGCTAACCGAAGTAAGTTATAGCTACAAAATTGCAATGCAATTGAGATGGTCCAAAGTTTCCCGGTACAAGTTACCAACTTGGAGTTACCTACTTATATTAATTCCACGAACTCTTCTACTGTTTACGTTCTGGCACGGTTTATCTAGGTTTATCTAGGTTTATCTAGGTTTATCTAGGTTTATCTAGGTTTATCGGTTTTAGACAATGCAGACTCCCAAAGACTGTACTTTATAACCTATAAGTATAACATATCATGGGCTATGGAAAGAGCTCTGCTTGTAGTTTTACGACGTGATGAAACACAAAACGATGAGGTCATTAAAAGGACCAAGATCACCAAAATAGCTCTAATAATTCGTAGGTATGGTCAGGCCACATAGCTTAGGAAATTAAGAGTCTGTCATGAGTCAAGCAGGCTTCTCTTAGCAAAATTTACACAGTTTATGACAACAACAAAATTTAATATTAATCTTTATTATATTTAATAAAGATAATACAACATAACAGCTCTGCTTAGCTTGGGGCTAGATAATGTTGTGTGAACTGTGTCCAGCATTATTTATTATTTATTTATTTATTTATTTATTTATTTCCAAGGGCATTATGAGCCTAAAACACGAATTTGATAAATTTTCTCGACAAAAAAAAGTTGAACTAACCTCTGAAAATGGGCATAAAATGTAAATATCTCTCTTTCCTATCAAGTACAGCATATGAGTAACAAATAATATTATTTTACAGGGTAGCACATAATTTATAATTTTGATAAGGTACCGAATATTAATTAAAACACGTTTTCATGGTTTTCGTTCAGTGTTCGTTGCGCGTTCGCTATTTTGACACTTTCTAACTAACCTACGAACTTTACTGAGTTAGAAACTAAATTTTCCACCATTTTTTTTTTACCAGTTTACGAAATTTGACTATTCTCTGCCTCGTGGCCATCACGAGCAGATGACGCAGCGTAGGACCACCTGACATAGACCAACGACATTGTAAGGGTCGCAGGAAGTCAGTGGATGGAGGTGGCGAGGACCTCGGCCTAGAAGTGCAGCAGTGGACGTCAAGCGACTGATATCAATCATCATCAGCAGCCTGTTGAAGTCCACTGCTGTTCATAGGACTCCCCAATAAAACGCCACTACGTACGATCTTGTGCCGCCTCCATCCACCTACTTCCTACAATTCTACTTCCTGCAACCTTTAAAATATAGTTGATCCATCGGATTCGGACGGTAATGTCTCGAGGGAGTAAATAATAATGATGTTTATAGGGGTTTCTAGGGGGTTTTTTTAGGGATTGTAGGAGTTTCTGGGGGAGTTTAGGGGTTGTAAGAGATTCTAGGTTATTCTAAGGTTTTTATGGAATGCCAGAGGTTTATCAGGGTTTTTTTTTCGACTGTCTTTCCTGAAAACTATAATCTGGGTTTCTTCAATGCTAGAGTGAATAGGTGCCTTCTAGATCTTTGTGCTCCTTTTTCGGCCACATCGTCACTTACCAACAGGTGAGATCGAGGTAAAACAAAGGCCTAACAAAGTAAAAAAAAAAAAATACAGACGTTGAGAAGTTTGAAAAGTTGTAGGAGTTTCTAAGGGTTGTCTCCTAGAGCTTGTAGGTTTTGTAGGGGTTTTTAGGGATACGTAAGGGTTTTTAGGCGTTTGTTCCCAGTTTCCGAGCAATGTTCGGTTTTCCACTAGTTTATTCGTTTGCTTTTACTAACCTACAACTATCGCTGACTAGCTGTCACCACATAGCTCTTCCAAACATGCAATTTCCATCTTACATTCACTATTTTCGCTGAAATTATTGGCAATCATGTAATCGCCATCTTGGCAAACAAAGAGTATATACACAAAGGAGCCCATCTATCAGAGCATTGAATACACGATCACCTCGGTGGTAACAAATTGCATGTAATAAGGCTTGTAACACACACCCCGAGCGGAGAGAGCTGGGCTACAAAACACACTTTTGCCAAAGCGTATTATGGCAGAAAGATATTTTGGTATATGCGCGCTAGTTTAATAGTGAGTAGGCATTTATCTAAGTAACATCATAAAAGCGAGAGATTGGATATTTGTGTGTTTGTTACTCAAACACGCCGTAACGGCTGAACCGATTTGTATGAAATTTGGTATACGGATAGATTGTGATCTGGATTAAGCTTAAGGTTACTTTTTATCCTGCAAAAATGTGAGCCAAGACGCGTGCGGATACTACCGGTATATATATGTATATAATTGATTGTTGTACGAGTGTTATACCAACGTGTTCTCAGCCTGTTCTCACTTTTTATGTAGGTGGAGACCGCGTTTTGGCAAACGTAGTGTAGGGCACCCTCTGGCTAGGTGGAGAGACGACTTGCGCGGGGTGGCTGGCAGAAACTGGAGCAGAGCCGAAAACCGGGCTCAGTGGCGTGCCATGGGATAGATCTATGTCCAGCAGTGGACTGCAGTAGGTTGATGATGATGATGTAGTTAATTGTGAAAACATCTTAATAGCCATCTACTTTAACTTCTTTTATTTAATTTGCATGTAGGTATGTGCTGCTGGGTTTCCTTGTAATAAATATAAAATATTATCTCGAGAAAAATAACCATCAATAGAAATCGAGCAGATGATAGAAGTTCTCTACCGGACTAGACGCAGGACCCAAGGAATGTCACGATGAATGCTCTTAAACTACCTTCATCCACTGAATTCCTACAACTTTTGAAATGCCGTCGGTCCATTATCGATAGGGGGTCCTTCCTTGCTCGATAACTTTTAGGAAAAGTGTTTTTCTTTTATAAAGTAAACTCAGTTAGGGCCTATGCATTTTAGTAGTAGTAGAGCTTTTTTTGTGAAGGAGTTCGTCCGGGGAAGTACTATATCCATATCTATTTCTGACACAAAGCAGTATTGGTCGCATTGCTGTGTGTTCCGGTTTAAATGGTATGATAGTTGCCGGCGGTGAAATTACAGGCACATGAGACTTTTCATCTTTATGTTCAGGGTGGCGGGCGCAGTGCAATGCCACATAGGGCGCATCCTAGGAGTTTTTTTTTTTTTCACATTGATAGACCTTTGTTTGAACACGATTTCACCTGTTGGTAAATGACGATGTGGCTGAAGATGGAGCACAAAGGTTCAGAAGGCACCTATTCACTCTAGAATTGAAGACGTGACCTATGAGGTAATGCATTGTTAAATGCAGAGATTACTGGTTAACATCAGGTGGGCCATCTTATTGTTCCGTCATTCACGTAGTTAAAACAAAACCTATCGTATGTAGCTTAGTGGCTGTTGCACAGGGTGTTATAAGATTATTATTATATACTATAACCTACTGATTAACCAAAGCAGTAGGTAAAAAACTGCTAGGTTTTTTTTTTGTAAAACAATTTTGTATTGAAAATTCGCTTAACAAACTTTACATACCTAACATTTTGTTTCGTCGCTAGTTTCCGAGCCCCAAAACGGCTGGCTCAGTATGGCCACTGATTACAGCGTGTCTGTTTGCGTTAGTGGGTCACCGGCCTAAAGTGGTAGTTTGCGAGTCGCCTTTGGTGGGTCACTGACCTAAAGTAGTAGTTTGCTAAAGTACAGTCGCCGGCGGCTGCGTATCTCTCAAATTGCAGCTCTTGTATTTGCATTTGATATGTGGAAGTAAAAGCTTTATATATACCTACGTTCATAGATAGTAGTAGTTAAGCTTTTTTGTGAAGGAGTTCGTCCGGGGAAATACTACATCATACCTATTTCTGCCGCAAAGCAGTAGTGCTCGCATTGCTGTGTTCCGGTTTGAAGGGTAAGGGTGCCGGTGAAATTACAGGCACATGATACTTTTCATCTTTATGTCTCAGGGTGCCGGACGCAGCGCAATGCAACATAGGGTACGTCCTAGGTGGACGTGACCTATGAGGTAATGCACTGTTCATAGAGGGTACCACTTAACATCAGGTGGGCCATCTGAATGATCCGCCATACCAAGTAGTATTAAAAAAAAAAATACACGCCTCCTTCCCCGAAGGGGTAGGCAGAGCCTCAATGGGCTCTTGTCACAGTGGGTTGCACTATCGCGAAATATAGCCATGACGAGTGGTGAGCTCATCGCCACCATTGCTTCCCACGACTATCGCAGCTGACGCTTTCTTCCATTAATAACACATTATTTAATAAGCTACCAGCCAGTACAAATGTTATACCAACGAATCTTATTAACAAGTCCGGGTAATTCCTTAGTTGCGGTGTTTTACGCGGGATGCGGTGCGGTACACGAGACACGGTGCGTTTCCCGGGGCACAGTGCGTTTTGCGGGGCGCTATGCGTTTCGCGGGATTCGGTGCGTTGTTTGTTGTGTGATGGTTTTAATTTGCTTCATATGCCCTTTTACGTATCATCATCATCACCACGCTTGACAAGCGGATTGGTGATTGCAATATTCGTGTTTAGTACTCAGGTGGATGCTCTGTGCTTCGGAGGGCACGTTAAGCTGTCGGTCCCGGCTGTTATTGATTAATAGCAGTCGATAAGCCATGTCAGAAGCCCTCGGGCGGCTTGACAAACTCTGACACCATAGAGGCCAGCACTACCTCATACGAAACGAAACGAAGGTGGATGCTGGTGCCCATCCTCTGGTGTAATCCCTTATGTATATTCTTAGGCTAGACGCAACACGGCGAACCCCATACTCACCCCGAATAAAGTTTTTTTTTTATCATTGATAGACCTTTTGTTGACCACGATCTCACCACTATTTAGCAGGGAGAATGTGTGAAATCCCATGCCCCGCTTTTCCAAATCGATCCGAAGTATATCTTATATGGTTAAGGGAGCCCTAATCACCCTAAGATGTCCCTTTGAGTGGTCAAGTGGGAACTTGACCAATACGCTCTAAATCCATACGGGGTGACGTTAATGGGTGTCGCAAGACGGTCCAGCTCTCGGTGTGTCACGTGATGTATGGGATGTGGTGACAGGGTCCAGCCTGGCTGTGAACTTGTGTTAATGAGATGGTAGATATTTTCAGGCTGCTATAAATGTTTACTGCACTTTTTAACTCCCGACGCAAAAACGACGGGGTGTTATAAGTTTTACGTGTCTTGTGTGTATGGGTGTGTGTGTGTGTGTGTCTGTTCCACCGTAGCTCCCGAACGGATGAAACGATTTCGTTTTTTTTTTGTTTGAAAGATGAATTCGTCGGGAGTTTTCCTAGCTATGTTTGATCATAATCGGTTCAGCCGTTTCATTGCGTTGGAGGTTTATTTTACAAAAATAATTACTTGTTAGATAAATTAGTTAAATACGCTTCTTCTCGGAGCGTTTTTAAAAACGTCTGTAATATCAATGCATTATTACGGTAAAAAAAAAATATGCAACGGATGCTTCGATCACTGTGATCGGAGAACGGATGCAAGGAAATGAAGTTTAAAAATAAAACCCTGGGACATGTTGACTGTATTCCATTTTATCTAAGTAACACGTATTTTTGTACCTTGGTACCTTTATGCGAAACAAAGGTGAGGTACCTACTGTAGGATAAGATATTTTAAGAAATTCGTCATAATACCATAACCCTGAGTATGTATACTTACTTAGAGTTACGTACCTACTTACTTACTTTTCAATCCAATAATGGGGGTCCACGTAACCACGGTACGTACCTACATGAATATAGGTACATAAATGAGTAGAAAATCCTTTACCTAATTGTTTATTTGTTATTTGGCACCAACAAAACACGCACAAGGCCGATAATAACAATAAATAAAACTAGTTCTAAGTTTACCGACAGACAATGGGTGGATGAAAATATTGTCAGAATTAAAATGGCCACCATTTTGAACTTTCTTTTTACTAAGTAAAGGCGTTCGAACAAAATCTTGGAAAACCTCTGCCCGACAGAGGGACAATATTTATCCAATTGCTCTCACTATCTATAGGTTTTTGACAGTCTATGTTGGTCATCAATGAGTGCGTGCGAAGAATTGGGTACCTATAATGTGTATGTTTGATGTAGAAATAAGTACATGAAATTACAGGCACATGAGACTTTCATCTTTATGTCTCAGGGTGGCGGGCGCAGTGCAATGCCACATAGGGTGCGTCCTAGGTGGACGTGACCTATGAGGTAATGCACTGTTCATAGGCAGAGGTTACCGCTTAACATCAAGTGAGATTACCTGCTTGTTCCGTCATTCAAGTAGTATTAAAAAAAAAGTACCTACTTTAATGCAGTCTCATTTTTGTATTCTCCTTAGAGAATTATTACTCAAGTTAAAACAATATTAACATTGTATTAAAACTATAAATAACCATCGAGCAACACGGAATGGAGACGCCATCAAAGGCATTCCCCGCTGTAGTTCCCCTCTAAATTGAATGCCCTCGAGGGCATACAGCTTATAAAAAACTAGCTGTCGCCGATCGCTCTGTCAGACTGAATCTACTCGCGTGGGAGATAAAGCTCTAAGAAAAATGCCGAATTGTTCAGTTTTATGCTGTAAAAAAATGATTGGATCATCAAATTTACAAAAAGATAGTGTTTCCTTTCACATGTACCTGAATTTCAATTAAATTATTATAACTTATTGCATAAAAATTGACCAAGTAAAATTAAGCCGTATAAAAACAAAAGTGGCCATCTCAGATTTTGTAATTTTTGAGTTCGTGTTCGGGGTAAAATAATAAAACTGAACGGTTTAACAAAACAAACCGTGAATATTTTATTCAATAACACTGGTTCACTCTTCACTGCGACTGCACTTCAGTACACTGGTCATTCATTACTCTAAAATCACTGCCAAGTTACGTGATTTATTCGCAATGAAAGCCAATTCCCTTACGACTGCCCTGCTCGCTCTTCAATCGAGCTCCACTTAATCGTGTGACACAGGGGCGACATTAAAGTGACCAAAAGCGTAGATATAAATGTGTATAATACATCAATGTGCATTTCAGGATTTATTCTGCTGACGTAAACATGTATATAACGTGTAATGTCAGTAAGCCAAGATGTGGATGATTACTTAATATCCTTGATTACTAAATACTATTCATTAAACACGTTCGACATCATGTGACATGTGGAATAACGTGTATTTGTATTTGATGGCTATGTAACTACTAACTAACCGGTAACTACTAACTACTACTACTTCGTGTCACGGGCTTTTTCTTGGTTCAGTGACCAGCTTGAGATATAGTGTCCCTGAAAGGGGCCTAGTGACCAATGGTGAAAGAACCAGTATGGTAAAAGGATTTATTGTGCCTCGCAGAGGTGTATGATGATATGTCAACGTAAATGTCATGTGCAACTATATTTAAAGAAATATAATTAAATCACACTACTATTAACAACAAGTGTAACATGAAAAAGTTTGTACATTTGGGAACTTTGATTACAAGAGATGGCAAGCATGAAGATGATATTTAAATGAGAGTAAATTCTGGAAACCAGGTGAACTTAACGCCTTATTATCAGCCGGAACGTATCCAAAAAGGCACGACTGGATGTGCATAGAGGAGTGTTAGTGCCAAAACTAATGTATGGTGGTAGCGAAAGTTGCTAAGGCAGAATAAACATGAAAGTATAATAAATGCACTGAAGATGAGAGGTTTGAGAAGTATGTATGGTGGACTTTGAGAGATAGAATAAGAAACTGTGTGTTAAGAAAGCATTGTAAAATGAAAGAGCATTTAGATGTTCCCACAGGATCAAGACTTATGCGAGTGAAACCGCGGGTTGCTTTTAGTTTATAATAAGAATAAAACTGCGTGGTTAATTTGATCAAAATCGGTTATATTGATCATACTTAAATAACTTTACTCTTTTAGAATAGAATAGAATAGAATAGAAATAGTTTATTTTGAATAGCAAATACACACACAATAATGGAATACAATACAATAATAACACAAACAGAACACGTTTTATGCTGCGTGTATACTGCCGACAAAAAAGGCCCGTGCTCAGCATAATGCTGCAGTAAACTGCAGCGCTGATTTTCAGCACGGACCTCGGTTGACGCACGGACACGGCACACACACTGTAAAATACATCAATAGGTAATAGGTTGATATAAAAATTGAAAAATTGAAAAATTGAATTGCTTTTCAGTTAAAAGTAAATAAAGAAGCTTTAAAAAAATAGTTGATAGCCAATTGTTAGGTTACTGTACAATCTTCGCACGTTGTGTTTAACGTTAGCTGAGTCAGTCGTGGGAAGCAATGGCAGGGATGAGCTCACTACTTGTCACGTCTATCTCCCACGATGGTGCAACCCACTGTGAAAAGAGGTCCATTAAGGCTCTGCCTACCCCTACGGGGAAAGAGGCGTGTGTCTATGTATGTATGTATGTAACAATAACAGCCTCAATGCACACTGAAATAGCTTAAAAGCTCATTTAACAGTTTTTTTTATTTCTCAAAAATTCCTGAAAGTAAGTTGCCCGTGTTTTCTTATGTACTACAAAATTAGTGATGTGCCTCAATAATAAAGTAGATTTTTGTATCGATAAAATAAATGCTCTTTTATTATGTTTTACAAACTATTGAAATTTGATTTATATTATTCGGGAGACGCCATAGCCTAACCTAACCTAACTTTCTAACCGTTAATCCAATCACCATGAAGGTATTGGTATGTAACAAGGTAGGTAACTGTTATGATTTTAATTTGAAATTATTCATTTTATGCCATAAATTGACGACCTCTGTGGTGCAGAGGACGAAGGTTCGCCTGTAACGCAGGAGGTTGCGGGTTTGATTCCCGCCTCAGAACAAATATTTGTACGATATGCAGATATTGGTTCAGGGTGTTCTGGATATTTTCTATGTTAATACAAAATAAATATTTATGTATTGTACTGTTGTACTATGTACTATCTATTGTACTAATGTTGTTGTACTGTATTAGGGATATCAGTTATCTAGTCCATAACACAAGCTCTGCTTGGCTTGGGGCTAGATAATAATGTGTAAAATGTGTCCAACATAAAAAAAAAAAAAAAAAAAAAAAAAAAATATTGAGAACTGTTGAAAACCAAGGTGAAAAGAGGCCCATTTAAGGCTCTGTCTACCCTTTCGGGGAAAAAGGCGTGTGTCTATGTATGTATGTATGTAAATATATATATATAATGAAATTCACTCAGGTACAGACCTTGATTTACAGCAGAAAATGTAACGATTCGGCATTTTAGTATTTGTAGCACTGTCACACTGTTTTACTCTATGCGTCACACGATCGATTCAGTCTGACAGAGCAATTGGCCCATCATGATACAATTTTATTACTAGCAAAAGCAAAACATGCTTGGTGAGGGCTAGCAAGCTTCTTTTCCTTGATTGTTTATATTTAAACACAGAGATGAATTCAAATTACTATGTTAAATTACAACGGATAATTTTTAAAACAGTTAGTAAAACAGTTTTACTAACGCGTATGCCCAAATGAAATTGTGCATAGCCAGAGGGGAACGCCTTTACTTGATGTAAAGCGCCGCGACCTCCTCGTGTCTCTCTCGTGTGACCTCCAGCGGCGGCCGTGTTGCTCCAAGATATTACTAGCTAGGCTTGCAAGGGCTTCCAAGTTATTTTTACTAGTGTTTTCATGAGTGAACTTATCTAGACATGAATTTAAATTACTATGTGATATTACAAATCTAGAGGTGTGATAGTTTTTCGTAAAAAGTTGCATGCCTACCTAGGTTGTGGGATACGTGATCACGATAAATTAACAAAAGCATTTCCCAGTTTGAACTCGTTTACTCCTTTTCAAGAAAAGTCGTGTCATGAGTGTCCGTCCTGTGTCGTGGGATTTTCCTATTCAAATCCTATTTGATTGACAAAAGAATGAAAAAAATAATATAGCTAGGTATAATTTTTTCAACGCGATTTTCTGTTCACTATATATAGCGCTAAGTATTACTTTACCTACCATCGTTTAGCATCAACATAACATAACACACCCAACACATACCTACATAGTTCTGATCCCACACTAGGATCCCCTGTGTCGTGGGATAATCATGCCTGAAAAAAAAAAACTATTTATAAATTTTAATGACTAATCTAGTTTTTTGGCACTTAGGATCATGGTTTTTGGTTTTTGACAATAACAGTGAATGACAGATATATATAATACATTGTATATTTCGAGGCCAGAACCGTCATGGATTATGTAGGTTAGTAGGAAGACGGGAGCTAAGTAAAGCGTTTTTTCCTTTTCTTTCCTTTCGTCTCTTTTGACTTGCCAGCCCATAGTTTTATGAAATTATTGTAAGCTTTGAACAAAATTCTAATTCAATTTTCCCAAGAACTAATCATCTCATGAGTTGTTGTAAAGTAAGGTTGTACCTGGGGTACTCAAAATTTTCTTGATTTTTCTCTATACTCTAAGTTTCCGCGTTAACCCCCTCTCTCTCCAGCCTACTACTACCTTTTACTAATCTAAAATATCATAGTTATCCACAAAATGATCTCTATGCTATCCTCGAAAAGTGGGGCGGTTCAGCAACTCCCCCTTCACAGAGAGCGTTCAACCCCTCCCCTCATCCCTAGCCGCCCTTAAATCCTTTAAATGACCCTTGGTGGTAGGCAAAGTAAGTTCTTACCAAAAAGTTATCGATACTATTCATTTATCGACTTGAGTGCTGGAAGTACCTAGAACGGATGTTACTGTCAATTTTGTGACATAACATGATGTTTGTACACAGAAAGCATCTATGTGTGTATAAAGATTTTTGATGTTTTGCTGTTTATAGATGTGTGCGTTTATAGCGATAGAACGACTGGTTACAAAAGTGTGCATTAAAGTGTAAGTGAGTGCGTGAAGCCCCCCCCAAATATTTCTGAATAAATATGTATCGGTTGACAGCTCTATGGCGTCTCCCCTCCGGTACGGAGGCCTGCGTTGCTCGATGTAAATAACCAACCGCACAAGGTTATTGTCCAACTGTCAAAGAAAACCAACGAACTATCTCCCGCAAACGTTTTAAACTAAACCTAATTTCGGATCGCGGATGCTCAGTTTCCTTCTTGGTGAACTGCCCTGAAGCTTAAATTGAATCTTATAATATTAGCAAGAGAGTCTATTTTAAGTGATATCTAAATTGATGTTAGTATTCATGAAAATAGTCATGTAACGGAGAACGTTTGAATAGAGTTTAATAAACCGAATTGGTGTTTGTCAGAACTTCTTAACTTGTTAGCTTTCGAATTATTGATGGAGAGTGTCTTCAAAGTTTAATTGAAGCACTAGATACAGGAATATGTACTGTTAGGTTAAGTTTCACAAGTAGCTTGTTAAGTGAGAAATATGGACGTCTACATACTAAACTTACAAATCAAATATCATGACCTGTTCTTGGCCCGTTTGTTATAATAAAGCGAGTAGTTCCTGTTCAATCCATTGAGATCGATCCATTGTCCTGTTCGATCCATTAAACCTATAATTTTGTTCCTGATCGATCCTGTCTCCAATGGATCATTTTAAAATGATTATTTTAATTAGTTTTTTGTTCCTGATTAAGGATTTTTTAAAGAAGTTTTGTACAGTCAAGCAACAAATATCTATACCTATATACATTATTATTAAGTTTTTAAACTAAAAAAAAATAATTATTTGTGAGTCATTGATTTCAAATGAAAAATCTAAAGCGCTTGCTTTTTTTTTGTATACTGCTTGAATGACGGAACAAGCAGATGGCGCACCTGATGTTAAGCGGTAACCTCTGCCTATGAATAGTGCATTACCTCATAGGTCACGTCCACCTAGGACGCGCCCTATGTGGTATTGCACTGCGCCCGCCACCCTGAGACATAAAAATGAAAAGTCTCATTGCTTGTATGAAGACCCCAACATAATCCCTCTGCCTCTGATTTCGTAGACTGGTAACTTCGTGACTCTGTAGGTCGCAAAATCGTAGGGACATAGACGTGACTGGTGGTGAGCTCATCGCTGCCATTGCTTTTCCACGGAAAAGCGTGGCGTTCGGACACATTCGTAGGTACTGTTCCACATTCGTACAATTATTACTCATTCGTAAAAATTACATTAGGTATTAATAACTTTATACATTTTGATAAAAATGGAGCTGATCTAGAAGTAGGTAGATATATATGTTCAAATAAAAAAATATGTTCATAAATGACGGAGATATGAAGTAACAATCATTAAAATACGAACTAATTGAGAACCTCCTATTTTGAAGTCAGTTTAAAATACTGTCGGGACAAATATTACCTATAACAACGAAAATTTCCCAACAAATCTGGTATTTATTTATACAAAGCATGAATTTAAAGGTAAAAAGCTCAGATAACCGGTAAAAAAACGAGCGAGCCTTACAGTATATGATATAAGTATGTGATGTACACCTACACTACTACTGTTGTCTGTCTGTTCCTGAAAACTATAATCTGGGTCTTTTCAAGACTAGAGTGAATAGGTGTCTTCTAGAACTTTGTGCTCCATCTTCGGCCACATCGTCACTACCAACAGGTAAGATTAGGTTAGATCGTGAACAAACCATAGACGAAGAATTTTTTCGCTACGCTCAATAAATCTATGGAACAAACAAAGGTCTGTAAATGTTTAAAAAAAATGTGTTACATCCATAGACGTAGAACATATTAGATCTATGGTAACATCTGACATCTCACCTCTTTGGTAATAAGCAACATCTGATAGTACCAACCCTCGGATTAAGAACAAAACAACTAGATTCATGTACCAACCTCTCGGAAAAATGCATACTATCAATCCTCTAGGAAAAATGCGCGCTCCCTGTTACACCCTTCCGTTCCTTTTCACGAAATCCCTCCCACGGATTGCAGAAAAGCGAGAGGAAAGATGTAAGACATCAAAAACACGCACAAAATTGTCGATACATACTCGTAGATTCACGGGTAATTTTGAAAAAGCGTGTAATTTCGTTCGCAAAGTAAATTGACCTACTTCAGAGATGGAGTGTACTTGTGAAATATTTCACGTTTTTACATACAACATGGACGTGAGCGTTTTGACAATCGGTGAAGGAAATAGGCAGTGACGGTAAACACTCAATAACAGGTAGATATTTGAAAAGAAAATACAAGACGTGATTGCTTTGTAGTGCTAGTAAATTAACCATCTAATTAGTCCCAGCCGTGGGACTAATAAGACTACTTAGGCCCAAGTTCACGAATAAATAAATTGGTGGTTACCGTAACCAATCGTCAAAGTCACAGATAACGTATGTTTTTTTTTTATATAACTTTAATGACGGAACAAGCAGATGGCCCACCAGATGTTAAGCGGTAACCTCTGCCTATGAAAAGTGCATTACCCCATAGGTCACGTCCACCTTGGACGCACCCTATGTGGCATTGCACTGCGCCCGCCACCCTGAGTCATAAAGACGAAAAGTCTCATGTGCCTATGATTTCACCGGCACCCTTAAACTGGAATAAAGCAATGCGAGCACTACTGCTTTGCGGCAGAAATAGGTATGGTGGTAGTACTTCCCCGGACGAACTCTATAACAATAACGCTATACTTCTACTAAAAAACAAGAGTCAAAAAGAGTAGTTTCAGCTAAACAGTCGTTTTAATGTACGTTTATGTGTTGGTGGAAACCTACCTCAGACTATCTTTGTGTTATCATTGATAAAATAAAGAGTTTCCGACGAAGTTTCGTTTACCACCATACCTATTATGTGGTGAACGAGATGTCATAATTTCGTAGATAGGGAAAGGGCACTTTCACATTGAACGATAACGACACGACACGATATCGTCGTCAATATCGTCGATGATATCGTGTCGTGTCGTTATCGTTATCGTCGGATTGGTAAGCTCCGCTTTCACACCGTTAACCTTCGACCAAAGTAAAATAAATGGACTGGCCTTACCCATACAAAAAGTCCGTGAAAAATAAGACAATTCGGATTAAGGGTACGGTCAACAAATAAACTATCTATCTATCTATCTATCCAGCCACTGCTGAGTAAAGGCCTCTTCTCTATAGCGCCACTCCTGGCGGTCTTTTAAATAAACTAGGTGAAATTAAATTATTGAACTTCTTAAAAACTGTATTTTTTTAATACTTTAACAGATGCAATGTGTTTTCTAAAGTTATTTCAGTAGGTTTATAGTACAAAAAATCGCCGAAAAAAATTCAATTATGGAATGAAACTTTTACAAAAATACATGGTTCCCTTCTGTTTTAAGTAGTTACATATCTATTTTTCAGCTCTCAAACATACACAATATATCAATAGAAAAGCAAGTCCACCTAAGGTCTTCAGCTCAATCAATTTGTGAAAAATATATATTTCATCACTCAATAAACTAAGAAAATATCATAAAAATCGTACGGAAACATAAATGTATAAAAATTCCAGTATTTAAGAAACTGCAGAGTGCAGTTTTAAGAATTTTGCACAATGAGTTTTTTTATACTACTTGGAATGACAGATCAAGAAGATGGCCCACCTGATGTTAAGTGGTACCCTCTGCCTATGAACAGTGCATTACCTCAGGTCACGTCCACCTAGGACGCGCCCTATGTGGCATTCCACTGCGCCCGCCACCCTGAAACATAAAGATGAAAAGTCCCATGTGGCCGTAATTTCTTCGGCACCCTTACCCTTCAAACCGGAACACAGCAATGCGAGCACTACTGCTTTGCGGCAGAAACAGGTATGGTGGTAGTACTTCCCCGGACGAACTCTTTCACAAAAAAGCTCTACTACTACTAACCGTTTTTTGACGTATAGAATTCATTGTGTAAAAAATGATCAGAGCAAATTCGGGAAAATGTATTCCACTTCCAAAAGTCGTCTGTTCTTGCTCGTCTTATGACTTCTATCCATTTTTGTTTACCTTAGATTTTTTTTGGAAAGCTGTAAGGTTAATTAACACGCCATTACATATTATATGCAATTACCTAAAGCGACGTGCTTAGCAATGTTTTGACGTAAATAATGCAAATTACAATTCTAAATCAATACGATACCCCTTAGGCATCAGATTTTTTTGCAGTCTGTACCGGACCATCCGTCATGCGTGAAGTCTTGTCAAATATTTCGTCGCTGTAGTTGGAAAACTAAATAAGTAATAACAACAACAAAACCAACATCGCGAGAAAAACGCGATTTACTGTTTTATTGCGTCAAAAATGGCAATAACTTTTTTATCGTAACTAATTTTTCAGTCCGTGTTTTGCTATGTTATAGATTGGTACTGTATCTATTTTCGAATTTAATGATTCATTTGATTAAGAGAAAAAAATTAAAAAACGACTATGTATTTTTCCCTCGCCAAAGTTTTGAATAATTGAAATGATCTATTATTTACTTATTTGAATATGACAATCCTATCCATGGGTATAGATTTATATAATATTAAAATACATTTTAAAATAAAACCAACTTATAATCATTTCTTTTTATCAAGACTGAATATTAGAAAACTACTGAAACACCTACATTATTTTAGCAGACTTATAGTAAGTGACATAACAAACTTATCATACGACTAATGCTTATAAAATCAAAAAATGAAAAAAAATTGTGGAACACAATAATTCTAAGTATCAAAAAGAAAAAAGTATGTCGACTAAAATTAAAACTATCTACGAGTATAAACTTGTGTCTGTTAACTTTCATTCAGAGTGGGGAACATTGAGATAATGTCCTGGGGCGTAGTCCTCCTTGTCGCTCGTCCTCTAGAGCAAGACGTGTCCATCGACATGTATGGGCCATCATAACTATGCAATAAAGTCGATTTCGGAAAATGTGTTAGTTATGTAGTTTTCCTACCACACGACGATTTATAAGTTTTTTATCAATTGATGAAAATTATATTACAAAACCTTTACTTACGAATTAAATGCGATGCCTGATGCTTTACTTGTATTTCTTGTGTTGTTTGCACTTGCAGAAAAGCACAGGAAGGCATTGTATTACCAAGGTATCTAATTTTGTTATTTTTCAGCATAGCTGTCACTCGTTGCCGTGACAAAGACTGACTGAAGCGAAGTATACTAGCTAGGTCTGTTTAGAAGCTTCAAAACTATCGTTCCCTAAGGCCCGTCCATTCATTTTATTTACGTCGATGCCGTTAACGATATATATCGTTGACGAGACCGATATCGTGACCATATCGTGACGACACGGTGCGGGGTGAAAGAGAGAAGTATATTATACTGGAGTAAACTCCAGTTGCGCGTCGGAGCCAACACTTGTCTGAGGACCACGTCGAGCAAGCCCTACGAGGTAGGTATATTGGCTAAGACATTGGATTTGCGCAGTTTGATACCGTATATAACTACTCGTAAGCTTAGAGCATTGCAGGCCTCCGTACCAGAGGTAAAAAATGATCAGAGCAAATTCGGGAAAATGTATTCCACTTCCAAAAGTCGTCTGTTCTTGCTCGTCTTATGACTTCTATCCATTTTTGTTTACCTTAGATTTTTTTTGGAAAGCTGTAAGGTTAATTAACATGCCATTACATATTATATGCAATTACCTAAAGCGACGTGCTTAGCAATGTTTTGACGTAAATAATGCAAATTACAATTCTAAATCAATACGATACCCCTTAGGCATCAGATTTTTTTGCAGTCTGTACCGGACCATCCGTCATGCGTGAAGTCTTGTCAAATATTTCGTCGCTGTAGTTGGAAAACTAAATAAGTAATAACAACAACAAAACCAACATCGCGAGAAAAACGCGATTTACTGTTTTATTGCGTCAAAAATGGCAATAACTTTTTTATCGTAACTAATTTTTCAGTCCGTGTTTTGCTATGTTATAGATTGGTACTGTATCTATTTTCGAATTTAATGATTCATTTGATTAAGAGAAAAAAATTAAAAAACGACTATGTATTTTTCCCTCGCCAAAGTTTTGAATAATTGAAATGATCTATTATTTACTTATTTGAATATGACAATCCTATCCATGGGTATAGATTTATATAATATTAAAATACATTTTAAAATAAAACCAACTTATAATCATTTCTTTTTATCAAGACTGAATATTAGAAAACTACTGAAACACCTACATTATTTTAGCAGACTTATAGTAAGTGACATAACAAACTTATCATACGACTAATGCTTATAAAATCAAAAAATGAAAAAAAATTGTGGAACACAATAATTCTAAGTATCAAAAAGAAAAAAGTATGTCGACTAAAATTAAAACTATCTACGAGTATAAACTTGTGTCTGTTAACTTTCATTCAGAGTGGGGAACATTGAGATAATGTCCTGGGGCGTAGTCCTCCTTGTCGCTCGTCCTCTAGAGCAAGACGTGTCCATCGACATGTATGGGCCATCATAACTATGCAATAAAGTCGATTTCGGAAAATGTGTTAGTTATGTAGTTTTCCTACCACACGACGATTTATAAGTTTTTTATCAATTGATGAAAATTATATTACAAAACCTTTACTTACGAATTAAATGCGATGCCTGATGCTTTACTTGTATTTCTTGTGTTGTTTGCACTTGCAGAAAAGCACAGGAAGGCATTGTATTACCAAGGTATCTAATTTTGTTATTTTTCAGCATAGCTGTCACTCGTTGCCGTGACAAAGACTGACTGAAGCGAAGTATACTAGCTAGGTCTGTTTAGAAGCTTCAAAACTATCGTTCCCTAAGGCCCGTCCATTCATTTTATTTACGTCGATGCCGTTAACGATATATATCGTTGACGAGACCGATATCGTGACCATATCGTGACGACACGGTGCGGGGTGAAAGAGAGAAGTATATTATACTGGAGTAAACTCCAGTTGCGCGTCGGAGCCAACACTTGTCTGAGGACCACGTCGAGCAAGCCCTACGAGGTAGGTATATTGGCTAAGACATTGGATTTGCGCAGTTTGATACCGTATAAGGTTTTAAAGGAACATTTTGCCATTTAAAACCCTATTTGCACTTTCACACCCACTTATTTAAAAGTTACTATCCCGTTTTAGAACCCATACAAGCCAGACTCCTCAGACAAAAGACTATCTAAAACGGAAAATGATAGCGTTGACAGTGAAAATGCTTTTCGATCGCGAGCATCTTTGGCTTAGTTCTCCCCTCGTCTAATTTCACGTAATAATCATCATTTCACGTAATTTCATCGTTCTAATTTCATTGCCATTTATCACGTAATATATGACAAAAGTAAGAAAGTAAAGAAACGAAGCTAAAGAGAGAAGTAAAAGATAGTTTAAAATGCATACAAATATAATGAAAAGAAAGAGGTCGTGGGGTCAGGCCAATGTCACTTTTCACACCGTTCCGGACCGAGAAATACCGCACTCTCCTAGCGATCTCGTCCACAGCCCTTAGCCGTGCGGTACGGTCGTCAGTCCGCGTTCAGAGTAGGTAGGTACGCCGCGTCCAGAAGGCTTTAGACAAATCTACGCTAGAGAGATACTTAGCGTCCTTCAGATTGTCCAAGATCTCAGAGATGTAGGGAAGACTATAAGCATCCTTCTTAGTGACAGAATTTAGTTTACGGCTATCCAGACAGAAACGAGGATTTCCGTCCTTCTTGCCTACCACCAATACTGGTGAGGACCAGGGACTTTCACAAGGCTCGATGACGAGTTAGATCGATAGTTGGGTAGTACTTCCCCGGACGAACTCTTACACAAAAAAGCTCTACTACTACTAATGGACTACCGGTCTACAAATGGACCTTTAGTAACATTATTGTCCATTTCCACTATTTTTCTCAACGTAACTTTCAAATCGAGAAGTGTATTTAAAACAGTTAGTTCTATCGCCTCCGTCTATAGCCTGGCGGAGCTCATTGTATGCATATCTGACTCTAACAGACCAACCTCTGGACTCTAATATAAAGAGCTCCAGATTTAAAAAACAAGTAATTAATATTGTAAAATTTAAAAAACCCTCAACGAAATGAAACGGTTGAACCGATTTTGATCAAACATAGCAAAGAACAATCCCGACTAATTCCACTTTAAAAAAAAACGGTTCATCCGTTCGGGAGCTACGATGCCACAGACAGACACACACACAGACACGTCAAACTTATAACACCCAGTAGTTTTTGCGTCAGGGGTTAAAAATACTTGTCAAAACTGTGTCAAAACCTACAAAAGGCCACCGCTGGACATAGGTTTCCCCCAAAAAAAATCTACGACGAACTGTTTCCATCCACAGACTTCCCGCGTCCTTAAAAATATTTGACAAATGACGCACTGCTACTTGTTAAATTTACAGATTTGACATGCGTAAGAAGAATAGAATAGAATAGAATAGAACAGAATTGAATAGAATATAATAGAATAGAATAGATAGATAGATAGATAGATAGATATATAGATAGAAAACACTTTATTGCACAACACAGAAAATAAGCTAATTAAGAATTAATATTAAACTAAACACGGAAGTACAATGGGCGGTCTTATCGCTATAAGCGATCTCTTCCAGATAACCTTGGGATGGACTGAAATTATTTGCACGACATAGAACGGTGGCTTAAAATCTGGAATACAATCTCTTAAATAAAAAATAAATAAAAATAACAAATTACTACCTAATTTATAAATTTAAACTATGACTACACAAATTTAATAGAAATAATAAATAAAATAAAAAATAAAAATAATAAAAATATTTTTTAATTATATTAGTTCACACAACATTATCTAGCCCCAAGCTAAGCAGAGCTTGTGTTATGGGTACTAGATAACAGATATACTTAATACAATACAATAAATAGATAGATATTTTATTATTATACATAGAAAATACTCAGAAAACCCTGAACAAATACCTGCAGATCGCACAAATATTTGTTGCCAGGCGGGAATCGAACCCGCAACCTCCTGCGTCGCAGGCGAACCTTCACCCGACGCACCATAGAGGTCGTCAAATGTGAGTCAAGCTCGCCCTGTCATTCTAGGCCTTCGCGTCGCCGCCTTGCGTTGGGTGGGATACATTATGTGGGATACGTTAGGTGTCTCGTAATTAATCACACTATATCACACTAATATTATAAAGGCGAAAGTTTGTGTGTGTGTAGTGTGTTTGTTACTTCTTCACGCTAAAACGGCTGGACGGATTTGCATGACATTTGGAATGGAGATAACTGGACTCTCGGAATAACACATAGGCACATTTTTATCCCGATATTCCAACGGGATCGGGACTAACGCGGGTGAAACCGCGGGGCACTACTAGTGTATCACACTAATATTATAAAGGCGAAAGTTTGTGTGTGTGTGTGTAGTGTGTTTGTTACTTCTTCACGCTGAAATGGCTGGACGGATTTGCATGAAATTTGGAATGGAGATAACTGGACTCCCGGAATAACACATAGGCACATTTTTATCCCGATATTCACACGGGATCGAGACTTACGCGGGTGAAACCACGGGGCGCTGCTAGTTGGTGATATATCACTCTCAAACTCTTAAAAAAACACCGATGTTTTCAGCTACACCACTTTTAGTCATAACTAATTTGATTCCTCCAAAAGTGAGTCCAGAAGTTTCTTTATCCGTTATATCCGAAACGATGCTATCTGGAAGTTTGTTAACTATTACGAAACCAATATTATTAGATCCCGCGCTAAAGTATCTTACTTCGATAATGAGGGGCTTAAGTGGAAATCCAGAGCTCCGTTTCTCTGGTTTAGTGGTGCATTCGTAAGCTAGGTATCAGAATAAAGCACTTTTTTACCTTACCTTAAAAAGTTAAACGGCAACAGTAGCCTAGTACTGGTGGGTTACTATGAGCTCTTATTGCCATGCAGTTGATAAACTATTCAGTACAAATTATTGGTTCCGTGATGTCCGCAACTATATTTAAAGGCACAATCGCAGAGGGTCTACAGACTTCTGCGATTAAAGTTATTCAACGATGAAAAATGTCAACGATGAACCGATATTTTGTACTGAATAGTTTTTGAACTGAATGGATATAAGAGCTCAAAGTGGTGAGTAAAAACATTCTTACATATTAGCTCGGGCCTTTCAATAGTAGCTTACAGTTGTATTGGATTGGACACAGAGTGCGAGGATACTAGAGACACAATGATGTATCATTTGTACTACCAGTTGAACTAGTTGTAGTAGTAGCAGAGCTTTTTTCTGAAAGAGCTCGTCCGGGGAAGTACTACCACCATACCTATTTCTGCCGCAAAGCAGTAGTGCTCGCATTGCTGTGTTCCGGTTTGAAGGGTATGGATGCTGGTGAAATTACAGGCACATGAGACTTTTCATCTTTATGTCTCAGGGTGGCGGGCGCAGTGCAATGCCACATAGGGTGCGTCCTAGGTGGACGTGACCTTTGAGGTAATGCACTGTTCATAGGCAGAGGTTACCGCTTAACATCAGGTGGGCCTCTTGATTGTTCCGTCATCCAAGTAGTATATAAAAAAAAAAAAAACTACTTGGTAGTACTACTGATCCGGAGGGGATATTTGTCTCGCTGCACAAGATCGTAAGCTGCATCGTCTGACTCATAAGTTAAGATAACAAATAGATAAAATAAGACGGAGTGTAGCCGAAAACTAAGTTCATAACCACAGAATAACCAAAAGTACTAATATTACATACACGTACTCACACACAAAATGCATCAAAACTAAGCTATCGTGTCGTGGTCAGTGTGTTAATGTGCGTGTGTGATATCTGTGTGAAACAAACACACGCATAAAAATATGACTTCAGTAATCTAAAGGCAATTTTCCATCTTAACTTCTCCATTTATCAAAGATGCCTGTTTTTTTTTGCTCATCACGGTCTTACCAACCGTTTGAACTTGGTAAATCAAAAACCTCAAAGCATTCTCTCCAACAAATCCCGTGGGTCCACTCTATCACAATCACTACGCTTACCTCATTAGCATTTAAATTAATTTCATTCCATTTTATTATTACAACGACCTTGGTCATATTTCGTGTCGGGAAAATATGTTTTTTTACTCTTGAATAATGTTTTTGAATAAGCTTATTATATTTGGTTTTATCCGCATCATATCTGTCAGAAACACAAATATTCCGACCAGACGGGGGTGCGACAGGGCGACATTATTTCACCGAAACTTTTCACTATTTCTGCATCAGCTGTCTTAGAAGACATTGTGGAGACAGTTGAATCGGGACAGTTATGGGAGGCATTCCACCCAGAGCACCAAGTTTTAAAAGCACATATCTTAATAGCACCAAGTGCTATTCTGCGACAGCTTATCAAATATATAATTTTCTTAATACTTGGAATAGTAGAAAATATTTAAAAATGCCCCACGAAAGCCACCTTCAGTGCAGTAGCTTCTATTGATGAAATGTTTAAAGTATTTTAAACATTCCATCAATAGATAGTAGGTAGAAGGAAAGATAGTAGGAATACAACAGGAAAAGGGAAAATAGCAGTGCAGGACAAATAAATCTAGCATTGATGAAACTTAGGCCAAAACACGACTCAAATTACAATTTAAGGGCACATACTGATTCTGAGATAAGAAACTTTTGCAAATAAAATAAGTGAAATATAATCTCAGCTTTGTCCGAAGTCTGAGATAAAACGGGAAAGTTTTATTCCTTTAATTTTGATAGCCGTGATACGAGATACTGACTTAGTTGTTACGGCTTCTGAGATGAAGACTTTTCAGAATTCAAAACCCCATAGATTCCCTAATTTTTTTTAAAGTGAAATAAATGATGACAATGATTAGATATTTATCGTGCTTTTATGCCAAAACGGCTTAACCAATTTGGATACCATTTAGTGCAAATAGAGATTAAAACCCATATTAAAACAAAGGCTACTTTGAATCCCGAAATTCAGGTTGCTCGCGATGATAAAGTTAGATGTTACTTCTGGCAACCGCTAGTAGTTGAATATAAGAAGAGAAAATTACACTATAACAAACACTTAAAAGAAAACAAAGTATACAAGAGGCTGGAGTATTAAAAAAAAAATTTAAAAAAATTTTATTTCTAACATTACCATCCATTGTCTTGCACCGCTCTCAAGGATGCGTTTTCAACCGGTACTGTGAACCGGGCCGCGGCCAGAACTTGAATGAGTCTTGTGTAGGCAGTTGTAAAGGAGAGCAAAGTTACCTGAGTTTATAATACCTGGCGTCTTATAACTAGACTTCATTATAAGTTTTGAAATATATCCAGCACCCGCGTGAAGCAGCTAGTGAAGCACCTGTACGTAGTTATCAGAAATAAACTTTTGTATGTGGCGATTGGAAGCAAAACTATATTTCCAATTTATTTATTCGTCACTCCTTCCACATAAATATCCTCTGATTATGTACAACCTGTACATTACAGGCACATGGGACTTTTCATCTTTATGTCTCAGAGTTGCGGGCGCGGTGCACTGCCATATAGGGCGCGTCCTAGGTGGACGTGACTTATGAGGTAATGCACTGTTCATAGGCAGAGGTTACCGCTTAACATCAGGTGGGTCATCCGCGTGTTCCGTCATTCAAGTAGCATAATAAAAATAATAAAAAAAACCTACAATTTTTCATTAATTTTTATGTCATCCAATCCAACTAAGCTCCATCCAACACTTCATCTTCCCTTCAGATTCTTCCCTAGCAAACCTATAGCTGATGTGAAAACCCGCTAAAAGCTATGCCCAAAGCCTCTTCATGTAAACAGTAGCCGTCCCAAGAAATTCAATTAATATCATATCAGCTAACAGACGTGCGCTTATACGTATGTAGTTAGTGTGCGCATGTAGTGAAATTAATCAGGCGCCCTCATCAGGCATAGTATGGACGCCATAATTCTCAGCTTAAGGGCTTGTAGCCCTTTGAGGGTTGCTGATATATGAGTGACGTGATTTTACTGTTCTAGTTCTGTTCTGTTTATCTAGTACCCATTGGGAAACGCATCTCACAGTTGAAGTGGCAATGGGCGGGACACTTCATGCGCTGCACGGATAACAGATGGAGCCGCAGGATAATCGAGTGGAGACCTTTGGTAGGAGGCCGAAGACCAGGCAGGCCGAAGGCACGATGGACCGATGAGATTAAAAACGTAGCTGACCGCCAGTGGAGTCGTGATACTGGGAACAGAGCCGACTGGAAGAAATTAGGGGAGGGATATATACAATATTGGACGGAAAGATGCTGATAAATGATGATGATGATGATGATTTTACTGTTGTTTGGTACACGAATAGGTAATTTTTGATCAAAGAAAATAGAGAAAATAGAGGAGACAGGATCCATCAGGAACAAAACTATAGGTATAATGGATCGATCTCAATAGATCGAACAGGAACTACTCTGCAATACATGGGGCTTGGTGTGTCCGAACTTAAGATAGACCCCACCGTCTCCTCCAATAGATGTAGTAGTAAATTAAGTGATTACACTAGGAGATATCAGCAGCATTCACCTGAGTATTTAACACCCATAATGCGAATACCAGCCCGTCTGCTAAGCTTGATGATTATGGAAAATTCCCCCCTATTACATAGAACAGGCGATATCTCGTTCAGCAGTAATTGTCTGCTGTTGATGATGATGATATCTGAGAGTGTATACACTGTACATCGTGGTATGTCTGTATTTGTGCATTTATCATAGACTTATTATAGGTACTGTTAGTGGTAAAGATGGGCGGATGACGTATTAAAGTGACAATGTTTCGGTGTCAAAATCAGAGACGAGACACCAACGAAAACCTATGACCTAAATAAATGGGATACACTGACCAGACACAGGCGTCCCTAAGCTAGCTGCGTTGCCACGCTGAATGACAATACTAATACATTGAGCCAGATAAGAATATTAAATTATGCAAACGGGATAGATGATTATTGAGTTTTATTTGTTCCCGATTGTTCGGCACAGTTGCATGCGCCATGATCACGGGAGATCTAACTAAAGTCTTTGCGAGTAGATGCTATTGGCAGATATATAGATCTACCCTGTTTGTCACTCTTCTAATACGAACGATACCACTACCATCGGTGTCAACTCGACACACAACACTAACGGTATCCGGACGCGTAGCAGGTACCACACTTTTTTGATTCTTACATATTATTCTCACTACAGGCTTCCATACTCCAATTAATTGAAAAACATCTTCTCTATTGAAATTTCTGTACTTAGTAATCTCAATTGCCTCTTGTACCATTCTTGGTAATAATGTCGCTCTGTTAAAACAATTAAAACTCAAAAATCATGGAAAATATCCCGTTTCTAGTGAAAAGTCTGTACATAACCATGATGGTTTCAAAAGTCAGGCTTATTTTCAGCATTTAATTTTGTGTTCCATTATGGTTTTTACATAACAAACCTTCACTCACTTATTTTACCTTCAATCTTTGGTTAGTACGCTTTCAGCCTACGGTTTCAGGTATTTCAGAGTACTATTACGAAATGCACTAATACTTCTTTCTATAGACATCGCGAAAGGTCGTGTACCTTTTCCTTTCAGCTAAATCTGAAAAATGGCGGTCTTTTATGAAATCTCTGACTAAAGCTGTTGCTACTTCGGCCTTTAGATCTAGAAACTACGAGGCATATTTAAGTAGCTCAAAATGTTCCAAGTTACTGCTGTAACTACATCTATGTATTCTATTTAAACGACAGGGCTTAGGTCCTTATTACAGGCCGAGACCAAGGCGATGACTGAACCTCACGTAGCCTAGTACCCACTACCTAGAATACCAAATTTAACAGAAGAACCCGGCTCATTTACATAGGTGGTGTTTTTAGGGTTCAGTAGCCAAACGGAACCCTTATGGATTCGTCATGTCTGTCTGTCTGTCTGTCTGTCTGTCCGTGTATGTCACAGCTATTTATTACCGAAACTATTTTTTTTTCTAAACTGAATAGTTTACGCGAGAGACACTTCCAAAGTGGTAAAATGTGTGTCGAACCCCCCCCCCCCCCCCCCCCTGTAACTTCTAAAATAAGAGAATGATAAAACTAAAAAATATATATGACATAAATTGCCATGTAAACTTCCACCGGAAATTGTTTTGAACGAGATCTAGTTAGAAGTTGTTTTTTATGTTTTAAATCGTAAACCATCCAAGAACTTTTGTTTCATGTTACTTGCTGCTACGGAACCCTTCATGGACGAGTCCGACTCGCACTTGGCCGCTTTTTTTTGGATAGGCTCTCAAAAGGTCTCTACGATGAAACTTTTAGATTTAGTTATCTGTAGGTACCTATTGATATAGTGACTAGGAAAATGGGTTTCAAATGATATTACGACGTAAATGCGTAAGTGCTTACAATAATATGTCGGAAAAGTATTGGCAAACACTTTGTTTGTGGATAAACATTTGAATACACTTAGCAAGTGGGTAGGTAATGCCATCGACCAAAGTACTTTGGTCGAAGGGTAATGCCGATATAAATAAAGGGACGTGAAGCTAAGAAGTACATTATTTTATATGATATACTAGTGTCCGCACGCGTCTTTGCTCGCGTTTTAGCGGTTCAAGTGTTTTTTTTATACTACTAGATTGACGGAACTAGCAGAACCTAACTTATCATTATTATACTCAATAAACTGCAGCAAAGCTTACTTAGTTTTTTTTTTGAGACGCCTGAAATAATTTTGAAAACGCTAAGGGTCCCGTTACCCCTTGGGCCCAAAGTCTCAACCCTGCAAGGCTCAAATAAGTACTAAGCTCTAGTAAGTAGTAGTAGTATAGATTTTTTGTGAAAGAGCTCGTCCGGGAAGTACTTCCACCATACCTATTTCTGCCGCAAAGCAGTAGTACTCGCATTGCTGTTTTCCGGTTTGAAGGGTAAGGGTGCCGGTGAAATTACATAGGCACATGAGACTCCATCTTACCGTCTCAGGGTGGCAGGCGCAGTGCAATGCCACATAGGGTGCGTCCTAGGTAGACATGACCTGTGAGGTAATGCACTGTTAATAGACAGAGGGTACCACTGTGCCATATGCTTGACCCGTCATTCCAAGTGGTATAAAAAATAAAATTAAAAAAAATACTTAAAACAAAAAAAACCCTTCATTATCATTAGGCAACACATTTCAATACCATCACACTAAGTCGAGTATGAGTATTGCCAGAGAGACGTAAATCTATGTTTGTTACTAAAAAAAAAGGAAAAAAAAGGTCTGTCGAGACTTTTATTAACTAAACTATGCTCCTATTTTTGCAGGTTCATCTACAAACGAGAGGCTCCAGAGCATTATGTTAATGTTTATCATTGTATATGTATTAAAAGATATTCAGGTTATATTTACATGGTTATGTCGTAAACAAATGGTGTTTTGTGTAAATATCCAGGAGTATTTATCTAGACTTTGTATTCATAAAGTTCTTGTTCTGCGGTGAGTGAAATATGTGGAAACTTTGGAGAAGGGACTTTGGAAAGTTTTAAAAGCGAAAGCCATATTCCAAAACTGAACTCATACTGAATACAGAGATATACATATTTTATTTTTTTTAACCCCCGACGCAAAAACGACTGGTTGTTATAAGTTTGACGTGTCTGTGTGTGTGTGTGTGTGTGTGTGTGTGTGTGTGTGTGTGTGTGTGTCTGTCTTTGTTATCGCAGCTCCCGAACGGATGAACCGATTTCGTTTTTTTTTTGTTTGAAACGTGAATTCGTCGGGAGTATTCTTAGCTATGTTTGGTCAAAATGGGTTCAGCCGTTTCATTGCGTTAAGGGTTTTTGATATTTTTACAAAATTAATTACTTGTTCTCATAGTGGGTAAAATTCTCAAAATAATAAAAAAGTTGCGCATAAATCACTATTAGACGGAAGCGTCACAAAGGCGCCGGCTGCATTGCCACGAATGCGCTGAGCCCAGATAAGATCTATCTGAACATTATCAGCATCCGAAAGAGTTTCAGTGCTTGATTCCTCCAATAGCTAGATATATAACACCATATAGACCAAAAGAATCAAAAACATACGCGAGGAATTACAGTGGACGGACTTATCTCTGAGAGTGATCTCTTCTAGAGCGAACTGGATATGACGGTAACGATGTGGTATCAATTCGATAAAAGTTTTTTTTTTATCCAACTTGGTATGACGGGTCAAGCAGATAGCCCACCTGATGTTAAGCGGTACGCACTGCCTATGAACAGTGCATTACCATATAGGTCACATCCACCTAGGACGCATCCTATGTGGCATTGTATTACGCCCGCCACCCTTAGACATAAAGATGAAAAGTCACATGTGCCTGTAATTTCACCGGCATCCATACCCTTCAAACCGGAACTCAGCAATGCGACCACTAATACTTTGCGGCAGAAATAGGTATGGTGGTAGTACTTCCCCAGACGAACTCTTTCACAAAAAAGATCACTACTACTCAATAAGTACCACCACTTTTGAACCGCCTCCATCCACCAGCTTCTTGTTGAGCAACAAGCAACGCATTTCTTGAGCAATAGGCATTTCTTCCGTTATAACATGAATATTGAAAAGTATTTAAGTTAATAAGTACTAACCGTCGCCTGCGGTTTCACCCATGATGTTCTCCCAAGGGAACTGAATTTCGAGATAAGATTACCCTACTTTTTAATCTATATGTGTATATAATTTTCACTAGAAACGGGATATTTACCATGATTTACATAACATACATGGGAATATTCATTACATTACATTCATTACATTACATTATTCATTTACATTTACATGGGAACATATAAAACTCAAAAATCATGGTAAATATCCCGTTTCTAGTGAAAATTATGTACATAACCATGATAGTTTCAAAAGTTATATATGTGTATATATCAAAATAACCGTGTTAGCGTGAAATTTAAGAAACAGTAGTAGTAGCAGTGTAGTAGTAGTAGTTTTTAGTTGTAGTAGAGCTTTTTTGAGAAAGTGTTCGTCCGGGGAAGTACTACCACCATACCTATTTCTGCCGCAAAGCAGTAGTGCTCGCATTGCTGTGTTCCGGTTTGAAGGGTAAGGGTGCCGGTGAAATTACAGGCACATGAGTCTTTTCATCTATGTCTAGGGTGGCGGGCGCAGTGCAATGCCACATATAGGGTGCGTTCTAGGTGGACGTGCCCTATGAGGTAATGCACTGTTCATAGGCAGAGGTTACCGCTTAACATCAGGTGGGCCTCTTGCTTGTTCCGTCTACTTGGTAGAATAAAAAAAAAAAAAAAAAAACATTCAACATTCACTAAGTAAGGAAGGTATACACACATTTAGCTACAAAGTAATAAACAGAACAACCAGTGCAAACGTCTAAAAATCCCTTCTCAACTAAGTGGGCGATTACACCCTAGCTCCACGGATGCAATAAATCAGACCAGCAGCTTGCGAACACTCGCCACTGAACTTAGAACAATATATTGTGCTGTCTGATTGTTATTGACTAATCAGTTGTTACTGAGAAGCTTAGGATAATGAGTTGCATTGTGTTATGCTTCGTTGTGATACCGCAGTACTAAACACGCTTGAGGCGCGTTTTTTTTTGTGTTTTTGGCCATTGCATCTCATCAACACTTCTTCAGATATGGAAAGTTGATTTTGCGAGAACAAGGAGACTTAACACACATGTTTTAATTGAAAGTATTTTATTTTATTTATTCAATAAAAAAAAAAATATCCCATAAATATCATCAGTTTAGCTACGATCCCCCTAAACACATTTTTACTTTTTTACAGTTTCTTTTGTTGATTTAGGAGTGTAGCAACAAACAAAAAAAAAAGAATTTTGCGCCTCAAGCGAAAGCAACCACCTTAATTTCAATGATAAAAATGATTTTAAAATGTACCTATTTAGATCAACATCATCATCATGACCCATTAAATGTCAATTTTTGGACGTAGGCCCCTCCCAATTCCTTCCACGCGAGTCGATCAGAGTTGCCTTCGTCATCCAGTGTTTTTTTTTTTTTTTTTTATACTACTTGAATGACGGAACTAGCAGATGGCCCACCTGATGTTAAGCGGTAACCTCTGCCTATGAACAGTGCATTACCTCATAGGTGACGTCCACCTAGGACGCTCCCTATGTGGCATTGCACTGTGCCCGCCACCCTGAGACATAAAGATGAAAGTCTCATGTGCCTGTAATTTCACCGGCACCCTTAACCTTCAAACCGGAACACAGCAATGCGAGCACTACTGCTTTGCGGCAGAAATAGGTATGGTGGTAGTACTTCCCCGGACGAACTCTTTCACAAAAAAGCTTTACTACCACGAAAAAGCCTGATGTTAAGCGGTAACTTACAAACAAAATCATCTAACTATTATACCCAAAGCGATTCTATTAAACTAATACCTGAGTCTAATTTAATAAGCTACCCATTCCTGCGAGCCAATGTTTCTCATATCTGTGGTTCGGGCTCGTTTGAGTTGCGAGTTTATGGATCACCCTACTGATCTTCCTTTGGCGATCACTGGGAATATTTGCTTGCGGTTATCAAAACTGATGGTCTGTTTATCAACAGTCTACATTGTTGGATGGTACCGTTAAAGAGGCTATGGCAAGAAATAAAAAAAAATGTAAAAAGAGTCCTTCAGGGCAGGCAACGCATTGGCAACACCAGGTGTTGCTGATTTCAATAGGCGACGGTAACCGCTTACCATATGCTTCTTCCGTCATTCAAGTAAAAAAAAAAAAACGGGTCAGTAAAATGTATGCTACCTTCCCTCCACCCACTACACTGCATCCACCACCCTAGGGGCTAAGCTTCTACGAGCCTCTACGAGCCTCTACGAGCTATATGGTGAATTACTTAGTCCTAACCTATATTTTGCAGGTAACCAAAAAAAAAAAAACTTTGCAGGCTAAATCACCCATCCAAGTATTGACGCTGCTGTATTCAACTGTATACACGCTGTGTAAAGCTGCTTTTTACAAGCTTTTATTGAAATTGCAATGTATGTATGTTCGGGTCAAATCTTCCAACTGATTTTTAAAGCACTTATCCTCAACCGTTTGAGACGAATTTTGGCATACCTGTCAAACTTCGATGACAATGCAATATGATGGTGTCAGCGAGCTGATCTGATAATAAAGACTGAAGGTGTACAACGGAACATCTCTATGGATAATAGTAGACCGGCCGTGTTTGGGCTCATTTTGATCAGCACACGGTTCCGATCACTAATTTAATAAAAGCTCGTATAGAAAAATATATTTTTCATTTAAAAATCATATTTTTATTGAAATTGGATTTTATGTAATTTGGATAATACTTATCTAGGGGTACTTTTTGAGATCACCTCGAGATAATTATCTTTACAATAACGAAAACGCCATTCAAATCGGACAATCCTTACGGCGTTATCGTTTTACATACACTTTGGTGGTTCACACCGTAACGTGGCTGAAGCGTTTTTGATGAAATTCGGTAAAGGCATAGAATATCACCTGATTTAACTTTTTTCCTTTTAGTAATAATAAACATAAATATATTAAAAACCTTGCCTCAAAGTTAACCCAAATTTTAACTCAATTATCGTGTAGAGAGTCCAATGAAGTCCTACTCATCAACCAAAACATCGTTAACAAATTATGGTAATACCTGTACAGATTAAAAATCACCCTTCAAAGGATTGTCAAAGGGTGGATTACACAGAGTATTCAATTAACGCATTGTCGGATGTTGTGTTAACATGCAAATTGGACCATCCGAATGGACCTTCTCTTTAGAGATGCACCTATCAACTAGTCAGATAAGCCGACTATCCGGCCTTTTTGACTAGGCAATAACGAATAGGTCAAAGTGACGCGTGACCCGAGAGCTGGCTCTTATTTGACGTAACGCAATAGTATTGCCAGTCAGCGTGGAAATGCAGCCAGCATCTTAGGGACGCTTCCGTCTGGTTGTGATTTGGATCAGTTGAGCTACCTACCTTTAGATCGTTAGCAGCGGTCTTCAGGTGTGCTACCTGTAGCACAGCTGTTTTATATATATATATTTTTATTTTGTTCATACCTGCTTGTATTTGTTGTATTATTATTTATGTTAATCAATAATAATTATCTAGGCAATAACTAGTTCAACTACTGCCGTGGTGTGCCCGGCTTAAGAATATAACCCCTACGTCCTACTTCCATAAAAGCTAGCTAAAGCATTAAACCAGGAGATGGCAGCCACCCGAGTACTTAACACCCATACTGCGATCACTAAACTTTATTCATGGCAAATTCCACAATTACTTTCTTTTGAGGATTTTTCTTCCAAAATTTGACACATTACAATGTAGGAAGAAGCATGATAATGATAATTTTGAGTACGTAAGCCACGGCGAACGTTCATTGCCTCGCAGAACGATAGTGGATTTGCAAAACATGTAATTATGCCCTCTGTAGCGGGATGTTAACTTTGTGGCCTAATACTTTGAGCCCCAAATCCAGCTGTAGCTGAAGTTGTGTTGGGGATAATGATGATGTGGCCGACTAATCTTGTAAAGTCTAGTCGGCCACATTCCTAGTCGGTACATCCCTACTTCCCTTAATAGGAAATGGGCCTTTTCCGTTATTTCTCTTTTGGTCATCCCTGCCCTTTGTTTTGTAGATTTGGAAAATTATTCTGAGCCCTTTAAATCGACGAGTTTAACTTTAAGTGCTTTTGTTCCGTTTTTATTTTGATAATATGCGGGGATGAGAAAGGACAATTTGAGGGTTACTGAGGAACTTTATTGTTTATTGTTCCTGGTTTTATTTATGCTCTAGGAATTTACGGTATTCCTTTCTACATTGGAACCAAGTGCCTTACTTACAACATGGCAAAGATACATAGATAGCCGTATGTAGTCTCGGAATTCATTGTTACCTACGCTTGTGACTGGTTGCTCAGAGCGAAAATATAGGTATAACTGAGGTGCATACGAACAGACGGATAGAGGGAAATAAATATGTAGAAATATAAAATACAAAAGGTAGAGAAAATGGACTACTGTCGTAGTCATTATTGGGTAATCTTATTCGGGGCTAGTTGAACCTAACCTAACCCCCTACGGACGCACCCACACAGCTCTCTCGCCATATATTATGTGTCCTTTTAAGTTACCTAAGTAACAGTACATATAGTTTATAAATCATAACTGTGGACCCACTAACTTATTACGTATCTTACAATAGCAATGCGATAGCAAGAATTGCGCAATTATTGCAGATACGTTATACGAATTTGCAATTTGGATGCGATAATCGCGCAATTCTTGCTATCGCATTGCTATTGTAAGATACTTAATAAGGTAGCCGCTCGCGGCTTCGTCCCTGCGTAGATTAGGTAATAAATAGTAGGTAGTAAGTACCTACTTACTCGTACTATGCATTCTAAATGGATAGTGGTACAAACATCAGCCTGTAGTTACAAATCCACTGCTGAACATATGTTTCCCCCATAGAATGCCACAAAGAACGTCCTGAGCCGCCTCCATGCAACGACTTCCTGCGACTTTTAACAACGATGGGGCTTTCCTACTCTGCGACATCCGGTTCGAGGTTGCCACTTGAGAGCTATGATTCCCGGTTGTCGGTTCTGCCATATGACCTACTCATTGCCACTTCAACTTGCTAATTTTGAGAGCCAATGGGCCTCTTTACACCATGGTTTGCACCATCGTGGGACATAGACGTGACAAGTGGTGAGCTCATCGCCGCCGTTGCTTACCACGCCTGACTCTGCTAACGCTTTCTTCCAGTAATAATATAAGCTAGCAGCCAGGATAAATCTTATACCAACGAATCTTACAAACAAGTCCGGGTAACACCGATGAAACCCGTTAACAAGTTCACAAAGGGCAAAAATAAAGAGGAAAAGGGGGGTAAAATAACCCTATAATAATAAACTATAATTTAAATAAACACTGCGTTTACCTACTCGTTTCCTCGTCTAATTACTCAGAAATCCAATCAAAAACCGTACATTTTTAAAAACAAGGGGTGCGATACAATTCCAGGCAAGCCTGTTAATATGGAACTAAATTGACTTACGGCAATCCTTATTGTCCAGAACTATACAATCAATTTTAAGCTGTAAAATCGAATAAATAAGGAGGGTTTTCGTTTGCCATGGTAGGTGGTCTAGGGAATAAGATTTTCTCAATGAGGCATGCCTTCATAATGCTTTAATTTGTTTTTTTTTAAACCGAGAGGTGGGGCTGATTGCACCGTGGGTACTAACGTTTTAATTTGCAATTTGGCGCCGAGAACGGTGAAATTAGCCGTTAAAGAGCAATACAGGCTAATTTCTTTAATTTCTATATTTGTATTGAGAATTTCATAGATACCTACCTCTACTCTAAGACCCGATATCGAATACACTCATTTGTGAGAACATCCTACTAATTTAGAGTGTTTTTTTTTTTTATACTTCTGAATGACGGAACAAGCAGATGGCCCACCTGACGTTAAGCGGTAACCTCTGCCTATGAACAGTGCATTACCTCATAGGTCACGTCCACCAAGGACGCACCCTATGTGGCATTGCATTGCGCCCGCCACCCTGAGACAAAGATGAAAAGTCTCATGTGCCTGTAATTTCACCGGCACCCTTACCCTTCAAACTGGAACACAGCAATGCGAGCACTACTGCTTTGCGGCAGAAATAGGTATGGTGGTAGTACTTCCCCGGACGAACTATTTCACAAAAAAGCTCTAATACTATTAATAAGGAGTAAGTAATTAAGAGATTTAAGAGGCAATTCCGAATAGTATTTATTTGGCACATGCTAACATTTTTCTTATATAAATATATTTCTTAAGTCATATCAAATATATAAGAACGTTTGTATCAAGATCGGTTGTTGATAAAATGCAGTAAGTACTTCATTATTACCGTAGTGTGTCTACCCCTCCATCTCCTCCCGTGAATGACGTAAAAGCTAATTAAGGAATTGTACTAATTAATTATTTTATTAATTATTAATACTAAGATACTCATGTACTGAACACCAATTCTGCGATTCCGCTGGCTACGTAGTGATTATGGTAAATACTACCCCCGTTGCATTCTATGAGGGAGGCCTTGTTCAACAGTGGACGATTAGCGGCTGATAATGATAATAATATAATTATGTATAATATTATTATGTCGTCGCGAGATCGTTCTAATTTTAAGTTTATTCAGTTTGCTTTGTAAATTAACCACTATCTTTTGATTACTGGGTTTGTAAATTGATTAATGAACTAAGTTAGAGTAATATTTTTGGTTTCTATGTATGATAAATTCAACATAGATTAAAAAGATGAGTGATCGTTTGTTTATGGTTCACATCAACAAGCGATAACCCATCATATATGTTGCATTGGTTTTCAAGTTTGTAAAGTTAGTTCTTAATTAAAATCTTGATTTTTAAATGTCAAACAATGGGTTTTCTAGTGTTTGCTTTGTTGTTTTGCTAAATTACAATACACGCCTGAACATAGTCTTTCCAAAGCGGAAAGGTTCGAACTTCGTTGCAATGTTGGGAACTTCATTGCAATGTTTGAAGAATGTTTCAGCCAAAACAAGTAATAGGTACTACTTTGGTTGAAAATAAATAAAAAAATTGATACTCTAAATTAATCGTTAAAATTGGTAACTCTGCATTGTTTAAAATATTGTGAATAATAAGTAAATTGACTTGGAAACGCTGCCATTGAGATTCGTGTAGATCCGCTCTCGTTCGGATTACTTCGGATCGATGGCGGACGGAGCGTCGATTGGACTGGACTCTGGTCCAGGCCTCGGTTAAAGGCAGGTCGTGTAAAATCCTGTGAGTACCTACCTCTAATTTTGTACCTACATTAAGCCTAAATCCAATAAGCTCAGCTAAATATGTTTAAGTTTAAAAATAAAGGTGTGCTATTAAATGAAGTGTTTCGTTATTTGCAATGTGTGATCCTAGTGATAAAGATGGTGAGGTCAGCCTGACGTTACTGTTTTAAAAAACCCTGTTGGTCTTAATACTTCGTTATATATATATATATATATATACACATATGTTTATATATATATAGACTTTCATACGTCATATCAACTAAGAACGTCTGTATAAGAATATACTGTTATTTGTATGGAGATGTTAACTACTGAGTTAATTGAGTTTTATTGGTGTTTTGCATTAAGATTACGTGTGATTAAATTCAAGTTAGTGTAATTCACACGTATGAGTGTTTTTTCTTATCTAAAAACAGTGTACAGTGTATTTTTTTTGGACTTGAACAATGGATGGCGCGGTGATCACTAAGTACTAAAGCGAACCGGTTGAGTTTGTTGAAGCTGATCCAGTGAATTCAACACCAAACTGCCGATTGGAGTTCATATAAACCAGGGGAGTTAATTCTGTTCTAATACCCAACAACATTTCTAACCGCACACACATTTTGCTTACACATTGAATTCCAGTCACCGTTATTGGTGACTCACGTCATATCACAATACGAATAGGCCTAGTTTTAACTCTCTGTAGAAGCCTCACACAGATATAACTACAAAAACACGACAAATTCCTATTACTAATTTTGTTCCTTATTTCATGTTTACACAGAAACATCACACAGTAAATGTAAATACTGTTGCACTTTTCTACAATATAACTATATAAAAGTGCATAAAAAGTAGTATTTAATATAAATACATGAACTTGGTTGTGTATTGAACTAATTTGTAGTTCCCAGAGTAGGTAATCCTACTTTTTTTTTTTTAAATGTTTCTTGTTGCTTGATTTGTTTTCATGAACTTTAGTGAGAAATTGCATCAAGCAATTTGTAAATTGAACTGTTATTAATGTTAAAGCTAAAGCAAGTGTTCTTTTTATTTTCCAATTTATTTTCGTTCCCTTGATTCTAATTACTTTCTACGACTCATCTGTACTCTATTTTTTTTTCTATTCAATTCAATTTTCTACCTTGTCCTTATCCTTTTATAGATACCAACTCACTTGCCTTGTTGTGTTTCAGAATACCATCTACAACAGCCATGATGACTCGGAGGGCATGTGACTTGGAAGCCCAGTACAAGGTGGCTGCCGCGGAGCTCAAAGAATCCAATGAGATTCGAAGGCAGCTTCTACTAGAACGTGATGAGAGTGAGGCTGAAATGTTGGTGATTCTTGGCAAGAATACAGCCCTCAAGAAACAACTTGCCGAACTTCACACTCGGTATGAAGAGGTACTCGAGCAGATGGACCGTTTACAGTCAATGTTGCTTTCCGTGGACAGCTGCCATGAAACCTACGAGGAGATGCTTCAGCATAATAAGGACTTGCAACAGGAGCTATCTGAGTATAGATATAAACTTGAACAATTTGAACTATCAGAATCAATACATGTGCCCTCAGTGAATAATTATAGGAGTTTAGATCTACAGACGGAACTCATGAACAGTGGGTCTAACTTTTCACTGATAGATCTTAGTACACCAAGTTGTAAAAGTAAATCTCAACAAATGAAAGGGAGTAACAGAATAAAAAAATATGTAAAACTTAGTAATTTCATAAAAAAGTCTGAGAAAAAGCTAAAGAAGCATAACAATTTATTTAATTATGCAAAGCATATTAAGCAGAAATGTAATTTAAATGAGGAACTTAATTCCTGCTATAATTTAATTGGACGTAATTCAAAGGAATTAGATGATATGTCAGAAGAAATTAAGTGTTTAGAAACATCACTTCTTGATGTAACACATAAATATAAAAAAGCTGAACAATTTGCAGCTGACAATGTTCAGAAAATGAACAATATTGTAGAGATAGTGAATAATGATAGCATATATGTACAAGTATGTAATAGTAGCTCACAGACTGACCATCCCGTGTCAGACCAGTTGGTTTCCATATCATCTTTGGATTCTTTGATACAGATGGCACCACTTACATCACAGAGTCAAGCTACATCTACTTTACAGGCTGAAGTAATTCATACACCTGGTGCGCAGTCTCCGGTTAGACAGGGAAAATCCTGTCGGCAGACCCGGAAGACTGTGGTGTATTCTGATAAGATAGGCGTTGGCATGGGTTTGCTACTAAGTGATCAGTTAGGGCAAGTTGTCACTAATAATTGCTTTCAAAATGCCCCCATTCATAAGTTTATAGATTGTATAAAGAGCGAAGATCGCTTTGACAATGACACCACTCTGATAGTTCAATTAGGTGAGAGTAGTGGTGTCATGCGACTAGATATAATTAAGCTAGTTGAGACTTTGCTACATAAGCTAGATTCAGGTTTGGGAAAATTAATTTTATGTGCATTCCCGTACTCAAAATCTTTGAGTTCCAAAGACAATCAAGCAATTTGGAATCTTAATTTAATATTGTATAATTTGACTTGTCGTCATAGAGACGTTTTGTTTTTTGATACTAATAATTTTATTAGTAATTTTATTTTGACCAGAGATACTGTGCTTCTTAGTAGACATAGTAAACTGATAATTGCCAAATTGTTAGCATTTAATATTTTTGATCCCGTTATAAGTACTATAACGCAGTTAATCGACGTGCCTATAGTTAGTAGTATTACTAATGGGGGCACATAAGCAGGAGGGTCAGCTGACAATATTTGTTTAAACTGACGAGTCCGACAATGAGAAAGCCTGGCACATTACATGTAGTACATCAAAATGTGCAAGGCCTTCCCAGCAAAATATTAGAATTAGAATTATTTTTAAACATGTTTAATATAGATATCATGTGTGTTACTGGACACTGGTTATTACAATTTGATTTACTCCCTTATTATGAGAATTATAATATTGTAAGTTCATTCAAACGCAAGAACGCCATACGTGGCGGTTCCTTAATTGTTGCTCGAAATAATTTAAAATGAAAAGAACGTAAAGATGTTGCAAATCTCACTATTGAGAGGACTATTGAGCTGTCGTGTGTTGAGCTTGAGCGGCATATCATTGTGAGTGTTTACCGTCCCCCTGACGCGGACTTCGCGTTATTTGAATCCACTATGGAAGAAGTACTGCTTAAAACTTTTGGACGTAGTAAAATGTTAATAGTCTGCGGAGATTTCAATATAGATATTCCTGTGAATCCTCTATCTGAGAGAATTCTTAACTTATTTAAATGTTTCAATTTACGTCACCTTTTCGAAGAACCTACAAGGGTGACACTTACATCAGCCACCTGTTTGGATAATATATATTGCAGTAGTGTTCCAATTGATAAAGCAGTAATTAAACATTTCACTTCGGATCATTACGGTCACAGTGCTATATTTACTTGTAATTTGGTAGATGAACCTAAGGAATTCACTTATCGGCCTATCACAGGAAGTCGAATTATGAAGTTTCAGAGCAGTATTGAACTTAAAATAACCCTTTTACCATGCGTAGATGATCCAAATTACCTTTTTACCTCCTTGTCTAATTTGATAAATGAGCAACATACTGAGATATTTCAGTTAAAAACATGTATAGCTAAATCTAATGTTGGGTTAGCTGATTGGGCGACACCCGGTATCTATAGAAGTAGGAATAAATTATATGATCTCTATGCGGCTAGGGAATCAATGTTGCATGACCCAAAGTTTATTTTGTATATAAAGAACTATTCATATACTTTTAAAAAAGTTTGTCGTGCAGCTAAATCATTACATTTGAAAAAAAAAATAGAAATAACATCGAATAAAATTAAGGCAACTTGGAAATTAATTAATAATGAAACAAGTAAATCTAAACCACGCAATAAGCAGATCAAATTAAACATAAACAATACAATATTGACAAAAAAGATTGATGTCGCGAATGCCTTTGACAATTTTTTCTCTAATATACCAGTTATTGTAACCCAGTCATTACAATCATCTGCCTCTGGAGCATCTACTTTATTGGAACTAAGTGTTGCTAAATGTGAGATCGCGTTTAGCTTTAGATACGTAAATGCCGATAGTATTGTTAAGACATTTAAGTCACTTAATATTAAAAATACTGAAGATCTTTGGGGAATATCCACAAAGGTGTTAGGTATTATAATTATTGATATTGCTCCATGCTTAGCCTACATTTTTAATAGATGTGTTGACGACGGAATCTTTCCAGATCTTATGAAACATAGTAAATTAATTCCTTTGTTCAAGTCTGGAAATGCAAAAGATCCAGCTAATTATAGGCCGATTTCTATATTGCCCGCGTTAAGTAAAATCTTTGAAAAACTTATTCTTACTCAATTATTGTCACACTTTAACTTCCACAGACTACTTCATAGTCATCAATTTGGATTTACCAAGGGTCGATCAACAGCTGATGCTGGTACCATGCTTTTGGAACACATATTTCAAGCATGGGAAAACTCGCAAGACGCGATCGGAGTATTCTGCGACTTATCCAAAGCATTCGACTGCGTGAGTCATGCTACTCTAATTTTGAAGTTAAAACATTATGGCATCCAAAATCAGGCAATTAACCTTGTAAATTCTTACTTATCCAATAGAGTACAAAAAGTTGACGTTGGTGGTGAAAGGTCTTCAGGATCGTCTATTGTTATGGGAGTGCCCCAGGGTTCAATACTAGGCCCATTTCTATTTTTAGTATACATTAACGATCTCCCTTTTTATGTAAAAGACATATGTGATATAGTTTTATTTGCTGACGATACGTCTTTAATTTTCAAAGTTGATAGGTCAAAAGCTAATTACGATGATCTAAATAAATCACTATCGCGAGTTCTTGATTGGTTCACAGTAAATAATCTGTTACTTAATGCTAAAAAAACTAAATGCATTAAATTCACTTTGCCAAATGTAAAACATTACCCAACTAATATTAAAGTAAATGGCGAGACACTCAATCTTGTAAACTCTACTGTTTTCTTAGGACTTAATATTGATGCAAGTTTGCAGTGGGGACAACAAATTGAGGCACTTGCGGGTAGACTTAGTTCCGCTGCATATGCAGTTCGTACGATAAGGCAGCTTACTGATGAAGCTACAGCTAGGCTAGTTTATTTTGGCTACTTCCATAGTGTTATGTCATATGGCATCATTCTGTGGGGGAAAGCAGCAGACATCCAAGCAATATTTGTTTTACAAAAACGGGCAATACGTGCCATTTATAAAATGAAGCCACGTGACTCCTTGAGGGAGCGTTTTAAGGAAATTAACATTCTCACCGTAATATCGCAATACATCTACGAAACCTTATTATATACACATAAACACTTAGATAGATTTATGAAAAAAAGTGACGTGCATTGTTTTAACACGAGAAATCTCGAGCACCGCCGTAAGGTTGCATGCCTTTCAATCTTCTATAGGTTACATTTCGGGGAATGCTCCCAGGAACTGCACGATCTGATCCCACCATCTCCTTTTCATCATAGGACGAGCAGGCGTACGGCTCAGTACCATCCTTACCTCATAAGTATACCTTCTATTCGCACAAAACGTTTCGGTTCTACCTTTATAATGCGAACTGCTAAGGAGTGGAATACACTGCCGTCGTCTGTCTTTCCTGAAAACTATAATCTGGGTCTCTTCAAGTCTAGAGTGAATAGGTGCCTTCTAGACCTTTGTGCTCCATCTTCGGCCACATCGTCACTTACCAACAGGTGAGATCGTGGTCAAACAAAGGTCTATCAATGTTAAAAAAAAAAAAAAAAAAAAAAACTGAGTATTCCCAAATTTAGATTAAAAAAAGCAAGTTGGTCTTTTATGGGGAATTCTGTTCGGTGCTATAATAAACTTCCAGAAAGTGCTTCTAAACTTTCGATTCGAAGATTTAAATCTTACATAAATAATAATTTAATTAAGAAAGCGTATTACACACTACATGACTATGTTAATGATAAAGCCGCGTGGCCTGATGTCGCTCTGCCCCTCGACACCTAATTTGTCAATTTGCAATGTCTGTACCTGCATATAATTTATTACTGATGTGTTATTTATGTGTATATCAAGCGTAGTGTGTGCTGCCTTATGAACTTTTGCTGATTCTCTCTATCATCTTACTTTTGACTGCCTACCTAAGTAAGGCTTTTAATTTGGTTTTCCTTTTTTCCTTGAATCAGCTTCAACTTGTTCTCGAGGCACCACACAGGCGCTCTCCACCTAGTAGTAAGAAGGATCATCAAAAGAAAAACAGACCGTGTTTGTTGCCTGATTCTTCTAGGTCTGGTTGCGTTGGAACAGGAGTAACTGTAAATTTATTTTTTAAGACGATTCAAAATGATCCTTGTGATTTCAATGAATAAAATACTTTTGACTTTGACTTTGACTTACTAACCGTGCGTTTAGGTACAAATATTTCATAATTTACATTTGTTGCAGTTTAAACGCAGAAAGAAACCGCCAATAGTTTTATTTTTTATTTTAGGTACTTACATATTGACGATATATAAATTCGGTGGTTTTGTTATGTTAGAAAGGTGAAAAAAGTTTCTGTTACATAAACGTTTTTAATTTATAAGAATACCGCATCGCACACTTTTGTCAAATACCGAAAATCTCTGCCGCTTTTTTTTTATCGCCGTGATTAAAAGCGGTGGCTTACCTTTTTATTATACCCCGATATTTATGCGCCCCTGGTAGCAATGACGGGTTAATTCGATGTAGGCGCTTGAAATTATGAGGGCAATTAATGCATTTGATTTTTAATTCTAATTACTTTTTTTGTAAGTTGTGGCAAATTGTATATTTTGTAATATTTAATTTTGATAACCATCACCTATTTATTTTACTGGTACTTATTTAAGTAATTATTGTATGAACATTTCATGCCTATGGTAATTACTTACATAATATTATCATATACATCATTGTTTCTAAAGGGTAAACAGAGCCACTAAAAACCTCTTTACACCGTGGGTAGCACCATCGTGGGAATATAGACGTGCCAAGTGGTGAGCTCATCGCCGCCATTGCTTCCCATGACTGACTCGGCTAACACTTTCTTCCAGTAAATAACACATTTCTTAATAAGTTAGCAGCCAGAGCAAATCTTATGCCAACAAATCTTACTAACAATTCCGTACAAACTAAGGAATTCCGTACCTTGAATATTGGCACCATGCATGTACATTTCCCTAGATTGTTACCATGAATGTAATAGTCATTTGACATTTGGCCTGGTACGAGTTACACAAATAAAAACAGATAGATGCTTGTCTCGTTCCAACACATGAAAACATTCATATAAAAGAATGAGACTGGTATAACCGATACTGGTTTGTTTTTAGCCTTAGTTCCATGCTTTAGTTCTTATTCCGAGTTAAAAATGGAATCGAGGCAACGTCACAAAAACTTACACTCCATTGACAGGTTGATACTTTGCCGGTCGTATACGTCGTACATACGTCGTACCACTCGTACTTTTATTTATTCTGTGGTCGTACACGGAAGTTTTATTGACATTTTGACAGGGCGTCAGGGAAGCCGCGGAATCGGCGGTCAACTCTTGGCAGGCTTTCAAATTCAAATTCAGGACTTCAATTCGCCATCACACATAAATCACACTAATATTATAAATGCGAAAGTATGTGTGTGAGTGTGTTTGTTACTTCTTCACGCTGAAACGGCTGGATGGATTTGGATGAAATTCGGAATGGATATAACGGACTCCCGGAATAACACATAGACACATTTTTATCCCGATATTTCCATGGGATCGAGACTTACGCGGGTGAAACCGCGGGGCGCTGCTAGTTTTTTAATAAAACGTCTTTATTTATATCTAATTTTATGTTAATGTATTCTTTAAAGTTATATAGTGTAAAATGTTGCTGGCACTTTACCCGGTGTAACATATTTATGTTATAAAACCATCGACGTAAATAAAATGAATGGACGGGCCTTAGGGAACGATAGTTTTGAAGCTTCTAAACAGACCTAGCTAGTATACTTCGCTTCAGTCAGTCTTTGTCACGGCAACGAGTGACAGCTATGCTGAAAAATACCAAAATTAGATACCTTGGTAATACAATGCCTTCCTGTGCTTCTCTGCAAGTGCAAACAACACAAGAAATACAAATAAAGCTTCAGGCATCGCATTTCATTCGTAAGTAAAGGTTTTGTAATATAATTTTCATCAATTGATAAAAAACTTATAAATCGTCGTGTGGTAGGAAAACTACATAAGTAACACATTTTGCGAAATCGACTTTATTGCATGGTTATGATGGCCCATACATGTCGATGGACACGTCTTGCACTAGAGGACGAGCGACAAGGAGGACTACGCCCCAGGACATTATCTCAATGTTCCCCACTCTGAATGAAATTTAACAGACACAAGTTTATGCTCGTAGATAGTTTTAATTTTAGTCGACATACCTTTTTCTTTTTGATACTTAGAATTATTGTGTTCCACAATTTTTTTTTCATTTTGTTGATTTTATAAGCATTAGTCGTATGATAAGTTTGTTATGTCACTTACTTTGAATTTATAAGTCTGCTAAAATAATGTAGGTGTTTCAGTAGTTTTATAATATTCAGTCTTGATAAAAAGAAATGATTATAAGTTGGTTTTATTTTAAAATGTATTTTAATATTATATAAATCTATACCCATGGATAGGATTGTCATATTCAAATAAGTAAATAATAGATCATTTCAATTATTCAAAACTTTGGCGAGGGATAAATACATAGTCGTTTTTTTATTTTTTTCTCTTAATCAAAAGAACTAAAATGTATTATCATTAAATTCGAAAATAGATACAGTACCAATCTATAACATATCAAAACACGGACTGAAAAATTAGTTACGATAAAAAAGCTATTGCCATTTTTGACGTAATAAAACAGTAAATCGCGTTTTTCTCGCGATGTTGGTTTTGTTGTTGTTATTACTTATTTAGTTTTCCAACTACAGCGACGAAATATTTGACAAGACTTCACGCATGACGGATGGTCCGGTACAGACTGCAAAAAAATCTGATGCCTAAGGGGTATCGAATTGATTTAGAATTGTAATTTGCATTATTTACGTCAAAACATTGCTAAGCACGTCGCTTTAGGTAATTGCATATAATATGTAATGGCATGTTAATTAACCTTATAGCTTTCCAAAAAAAATCTAAGGTAAACAAAAATGGATAGAAGTCATAAGACGAGCAAGAACAGACGACTTTTGGAAGTGGAATACATTTTCCCGTATTTGCTCTGATCATTTTCTACACAATGAATTCTATACGCCAAAAAACGGTTAGTGGTAGTAGAGCTTTTTTGTAAAAGAGTTGGTCCGGGGAAGTACTACCACCATACCTGTTTCTGCCGCAAAGCAGTAGTGCTCGCATTGCTGTGTTCCGGTTTGAAGGGTAAGGGTGCCGATGAAATTATGGCCACATGGGACTTTTCATCTTTATGTTTCAGGGTGGCGGGCGCAGTGGAATGTCACATAGGGCGCGTCCTAGGTGGACGTGACCTGAGGTAATGCACTGTTCATAGGCAGAGGGTACATCAGGTGGGCCATCTTCTTGATCTGTCATTCCAAGTAGTATAAAAAAACTCATTGTGCAAAATTCTTAAAACTGCACTCTGCAGTTTCTTAAATACTGGAATTTTTATACATTTATGTTTCCGTACGATTTTTATGATATTTTCTTAGTTTATTGAGTGATGAAAAATATATTTTTCACAAATTGATTGAGCTGAAGACCTTAGGTGGACTTGCTTTTCTATTGATTTATATTGTGTATGTTTGAGAGCTGAAAAATAGATACGTAACTACATAAAACAGAAGGGAACCATGTATTTTTGTAAAAGTTTCATTCAATAATTGCATTTTTTTCGGCGATTTTTTGTACTATAAACCTACTGAAATAACTTTAGTAAACACATTGCATCTGTTAAAGTATTAAGTATTAAAAAAATACAGTTTTTAAGAAGTTCAATAATTTAATTTCACCTAGTTTATTTACAAGACCGCCAGGAGTGGCGCTATAGACAAGAGGCCTTTACTCAGCAGTGGCTGGATAGATAGATAGATAGATAGATAGTTTATTTGTTGACCGTACCCTAAATCCGAATTGTCTTATTTTTCACGGACGTTTTGTATGGATAAGGCCAGTCCATTTATTTTACTTTGGTCGAAGTATAAAACACATGTATGGTGTGGATAGATAGAAGTTTATTGCGTGTGTTTTCAGAATGGTGGATTTTGCCCAACTAAACCTTGGTGGTGGGTGCTGTTAGAAAGCTTGGGTGTGAGCTTATATGTATTTGACTGTTGGTTATTATATTTATTGAGCTAGTAGTTCTGCAAACATTAAATATCAAGCTCATCTATCCAAAAGTACTACCCAAAAAACAGACTGAAATAATACCTTGATTTGTGATCATGCCATTGAAAACAGTGAACAAAGCTGTGTTATTATGAAAGTGGTCACAAACTCGAAAACCATGATGATTTTAATAAACACAAATTTTGATTTTGTGGTCAGTCATATCTCTCAGTTTTATGAAATGTATTGGATTGACTACTCTTTACGTCACACCTGTAGATATCAATGCCCAAAGAAACTCGGAGTGGACTAACCTGGCTTCCTCTTTGCAGCATCTCTGGTATAAGGGTCGCCCCCTTGAATAATCACATCGTATACTCCCAACGTACCCCACCTGTCTGGCGCCACTGGGGGACGTTGGAAGAAAAAAGTGCCAACGTCCCCCACTTCATGACAACGCGCAGTTTCATATTTAAACAACACATTTTTTTTTTTTTTTCATTTTAAGAACTTTTTTCATACTGTTAGTCATAGAGGTGCTATGCACATGGCTACGGCAGTTGATAATAATATTATCAATATATCTTCAAAGCAATCTGTTTAAATTTGTTCTTTCACCCGAAAATCCGCACAAATTCCTTCACCGTATCAATCGTGACAATCCGTAACCGGACCGTCTGTCCGTAACTCGTAACCGAATTACGGACGGCTATGGCCGGTGATTGGCCTCGTGGGTCCCGTTCGCACTTCAATGCGACCACAATTTCTATTCCCATTGGCTTTGAGGCTATTGACAACCTTTTGAAGGATTTCTTTCTTTGAATGTGAAGGGTATTGTTAGTGCCGTTTAAAATTAAGGAGTAATTACGCGATAAATAACCGTGATAATATCCATAAATAAGAAGTAATTAATTTTGTAAAATTAAAAAACCCTCAACTCTGAACGGCTGAACCGATTTTGGTCAAACATACCTAAGAACATTCCTGACAAATTCTCCTTACAAACAACAAAAAAAAATCTAAATCTGTTCATCCATTCGGGAGCTACGAGGCGACAGACAGACAGACACACGCACACACACACACAGACACGTCAAACTTATAACGCCCCGTCGTTTTTGCGGCGGGGGTTAAAAAATACAAAAATATCGAATCAGAAATCTGATACGTCTGCTATTTTACAAAGTTAAATGTTATTCTGCTTTTTTGCTAATTACAGCTCATCAACACAACTTTTTGCGGAAACTATGAGAACTGATGAGCTGTGATCAGCAATCAAACACAATAAAATGAGGATTTCGCGCCACAACCGAAACGTTCTTTTGCCAGGCTAGTTTTTGGATGACCACCTTCTTAACTGCACGTATGTAGTTGTAAAAAACTAAACTTCGAAATTATTAGTTGACTTGTCTTGTTTTTCAATATTTTTAATACTTACATACATACATAAACTCACGCCTGTTTCCCGGAGGGGTAGGCAGAGACCATGGATTTCCACTTGCTACGAACCTGACACACCTCTTTTGCTTCATTCACTCTCATCACACTGAAAAAAAAATACAGTTCGAGTAACCCGAAAACCGATAAAAGTTACTGTTCTGCGAGGTTAAAATGGAGCCAACACATTAAACACGTTAGCATAACTGAAAAAAAACAGTGAAGTAAAACAGTTCATTTTACTGTCTTATCCGGACTGATGTTTAACCGTTGAAATTTAAATTACTGCCAGGATACGTTGTTATTATTGACCAAAAAGTTCCTGTAACTGTTTATACATATTTATTTACTGTTTGCTTCCTAACTGTTTTTTTGCAGTTGCCCCAACGGTGTAAATTAATTAGATCTCAATGAAAAATATGTTGTAGCAACTGTGTAAATTTTAACTGTGCACTTTTTGCACACAGTTAGATATATTTTTTTTCAGTGCACATTCTTCATGTCTTTAACATGTTTTTAATGTACCTACTTATTTGTTTTTAACATGTTTTTAATGTACCTACTTATTTGTTTTTAACATGTTTTTAATGTACCTACTTATTTGTTTTTAACATGTTTTTAATGTACCTACTTATTTGTTTTTAACATGTTTTTAATGTACCTACTTATTTGTTTTTAACATGTTTTTAATGTACCTACTTATTTGTTTTTAACATGTTTTTAATGTACCTACTTATTTGTTTTTAACATGTTTTTAATGTACCTACTTATTTGTTTTTAACATGTTTTTAATGTACCTACTTATTTGTTTTTAACATTTTTTTAATGTACCTACTTATTTGTTTTTAACATGTTTTTAATGTACCTACTTATTTGTTTTTAACATGTTTTTAATGTACCTACTTATTTGTTTTTAACATGTTTTTAATGTACCTACTTATTTGTTTTTAACATGTTTTTAATGTACCTACTTATTTGTTTTTAACATGTTTTTAATGTACCTACTTATTTGTTTTTAACATGTTTTTAATGTACCTACTTATTTGTTTTTAACATGTTTTTAATGTACCTACTTATTTGTTTTTGCTCTTCTCTTTCTTTTGTTTAGTTATAGTACTTTAATTGATAACTATCCAAGCTCAGCACAGTAATCCACAAGCCATACGGATCGCGAAGACCTCAGCGTGGGGTGTAATCTCCCAATGACGCACCATGGCCCAATTAGTAGAAGCCTTATGTTATAGGCAGCTTTTATTACGGCTGGCTGAGTTTCTAATAGGGATTTGTGAACGCTCAGATCTTTAAGGTGGATTCTCTCACAAGAGGCGCGAAACTCAATTTTTTTCGTGTTTTTTGCCCATTACAGCCCATCAATACTCCTTCAGATAGCGAAAGTTGATAGTAATGTGGGGCGGCAGGGTAGCGCCGAGCTACGATACCTATATTGCTTGCCGTAGGTACGTGCTCCAGGTGTAGATGGTGATGGCGCCTGCCTAGTTTTGGCTGGTCCCGTTCCGCTGTCCGGAGTAGATGATGGGAGACAGGAAGGTAGATGACCTTCAGGGAGCCTGTATCGCCCCGAGCCGTGATGCCTCGTCCTGCCTACAGTCGATTGGGGTGTGGGATTCTTCAGAAATGAAACGATACTTCCGTTGGTTGAATGGTGCTTAGCGAGGCTGGCAGACCGTGCATTCGTCGGGTCCGTTCCTGTTCGTAGTACTGGATGACTTGTGGAAGTGTTCAATGGGCTGCACCTCATACTGTTTCGCTCTTCCAGACTATTTCTTTCTTCTTCTCGCATATAGGAAAACACTCATTGATACTTCCACAAGCCAATTTGCTTAGGAACCCCTGGGCGTTACCGCAACGAGAGCGGTGAAAGTTGAACGTAAACAGCCCTATTTTTGCTGTCCCTTGGACCTCAGTATGCCAACCTTTCTGACCATATCTCTTTATTTTCTTACATCTAAGTACATTGGTTACTATTTCTATGTACCTATTAGGTATAGCTACCTACCATATGTTTAATCTTTGTACATAGGTCCCTCGTTAGGTGGCTATATCGATTCTTATCCGCTAGTTTTACATTGTTACATAGTCAATGTACTTAGAAAGTCTTATATTTCTTGTTGGCCGGACTTGCCTTTCGGTTTATCCGGTCAACAAGACGCTGCCTACTCTTGCGCACGCGTCGACACTAGCGTGACGCTGTCTAGACGATAATTGGCCTTGGTAGGAGGATTTCAATGATGCGACCTTGGTACAGTGGGCGCGCCGGACCGAGTTTATAAATATTAGCAGCGGTCCGCCGTGTCTCCGCTCAGTATGCGCTAGACCTTTGCGCGTGCCACTACTGACGGAGACCAGCTATCCTGGGCTTAGCAGCTCACCAGGTCTTTACCCTTGACGTGCCCACGTACCACCAGCTGAGAATCCTTTACCAAGTCTGTGCCAATTACCTTTAGTTACCTAAGTACCTACTTTACCTTTTACCTGCTGGTACCTGTGTACCAGTAGGTACTACCTGTGGTACTCTGGCACCTTGACCAGAACCTCGCCCCCAGACTTACCTCCAGACCTTCGCGTCTGGTTACCTGTCTGGTATACCGGGCGGTTCATACCCCTACAGGAAGGTGAGGTTAAAGAAACGCATCTACCTGCCTACCCCTAACCTATGGTGGCACCAACGTCCTTTATTCACAATGTTCTAAGTAACTAAAGCCTGCCTATTGCTAATAATAAAGAGAATCGTTTATTTCAGCCAACTATTTTTAAGTTATGATACCTATTCATGATTTTCTTAAAATTACTTCTTAAGATCATCTAGTCATCATCGCGAGTCGCGGACATCCTCCCCCCGATGCGCGGCATTGTCCTCTGGCCGCTTACTTGCTGCTCGGTAGAGTCGTGGTGGGATGACCGTCGCTCTGGCTCTCGATATGTAGAGGCGTCGTTGTAGTGGGAAGACCGTCGCTCAGCCCCCCGGAGTGAAGTGAAGTCCTAGCTCGGAGTACACGATGACCGGTGTCTGCTGTCTCACTGGCTCCCTGAGAGACATGAGGGTTGTCTCCAGGGACCAGGAGTATCGCCTTGGAGCAGGGTCGCTTGAACGTCCCATGCGACGTGCGTGCCTCGATGTTCCTCGTTCGGCCATCGGGTCCAGGGTAGGTACGGACCACGATGCCTCGAGGCCAGGTGTTTCTTGGGAGTGTGGGGTCCACTATGAGGATCGTGTCCCCACACTGCAAGTCTCGTTCAGTGATGTTGTGGTTGCTACGTCTAGGTACGAGAGTTGGTAGGTACTCTCGCACCCATCTAGCCCAAAAGTGGTCGGCTAGTCTCTGCGCTGTCCGCCATGAGCGCCGGCCGCTGAGGTCCGCTTCGGCGTAAGCCCCCATCTCTAGGGCTCCGCAGGATTTCCCCATGAGGAAGTGATTTGGTGTAAGCGCCTCCTCTTCTGTGTCATCAGTGGTGATGAGTGGTCGCGAATTGATCACGTGCTCGGCCTCTAGCAGTAGCGTATGTAAGACCTCTTCCTTGGGGTGACGCTCTCTCAGTGTCACCGCTAGAGCCGTCTTGACTGATCGAACAAGACGCTCCCATGCTCCCCCTTGATTCGGGGCCCCCGGGCTGATGTACTTCCAGCGCAGGCCCATGGTTTTGGCCTCTCCCGCGAGGCCACTGTCGGAATTGAGTTCTTCGACAGCCCCCCGTAGCTCCCTGTCAGCGCCGACGAAGTTCGTCCCGTTGTCGCTGAACATGGTACGCGGCATCCCCCGTCTGGCCGCCATCCTTCGTAGTGCTAATAACATTGAGTCTGTGGACAGAGAAGCAGCCAGCTCCAAGTGCACTGCCCTTGTAGCTAAGCAGGTAAACAAGGCCCCCCATCTCTTCTCGTGGCGGCGTCCCACCGTCACTGTCATGGGGCCGAAGTAGTCCACACCCGTATTAGTGAAGGGCGGCTCTCCCACCTTGAGTCGCTCTCTAGGCAAGTCCCCCGTCGGAAGTCGTTGAGGCCCCTCTCTATGGACTCGACACCATTGGCAGCCATGTCTCGTTGCTCTCACCGCCGACCGAAGCCCCAGCACCCAGTACCTTTGACGTACCTCGTTTATTACTGTGGCGTGATTTCCATGATTGAATTTTTCATGAAAATGAGTGATGAGCAATCGAGTCAAGTAGTTCTTACTATCCAGTATGATAGGTCGCTTGTAGTCGCGATCTAACCCCACCGCTGCGTCGATCCTCCCCCGTATTCGCAGGAGTCCCCCTTCCTTGACGATATCCAATTTCTTTAACTTGCCTGAGTCCTCAAGGCAACTCTCTCGTTGACTTCTCATTAGAAGTTCCCGTTCGGCTCTCTCTACGTAGGTAGCGTCTAGAGACAGAAACTTCTTACCAGTTTTCTTTTCTGTAGGCCTCTTGTAGAGCTGCTCTCTCTTTTTCTTAGAGACCCTTTTCCAAGTAGGGTCCTGTTCCTTTGCAGCTTGCACGAGCTCTACCTTACAGCGGCATAAGTCGATAAACTGGTATATCCGGGCAGTCGCTCTCAGGAGTCTCGTCCACCTCGAGAATCTAGTAGGGTCAGGGGTAGAGTACTCACAGACCCGAGCTGCCGCAGTGATGTGCAGCTCTCTTTCCTCTCCTGATTGCTCTCGCTTGAACGAGCGTACTGCCGGCCATTCCTCTTCTTCCTTTCCTAAGAACTCCGGGCCAATGAACCATCGATGCCCCCCGTTGAAGTCCTTAGGGATGTCTCTAGTAGAGTCATCCGCTGGGTTCTGACCTGTAGGTACCCAGCGCCATTGTTGAGGTCTTGTCGTATCTTCGATTTCCGCCAGACGATGTGCCACGAAAGACTTGAAGGTTCTTGGATCCGTTTTGATCCAAGACGCCTTTAAGTCCATTTCCCGGTCGATAGAGTGCGCTAACCTCGCTCCCAACAGTGCAGCCTGCAGCTCTAGTCGTGGTATAGAGACTGGTTTCAACGGAGTGACTCTAGCCTTCCCGGCTAGTAGAGTCACCGTATACTGACCTTCTTGGTTTCTCTGTCTCCAATAGACTGCACACGCGTAAGCTACCTCACTAGCGTCTGTGAAGACATGTAGCTCTCCCTCCGTTTGGTAAGGCGAGACGCATCTAGGGACTCGTAGATCGTCGAGTAGGTGTAAATTCTGAAGATACGTTTGCCATGAAGACTCGTCCGTCTGCTTTACCTTTTCGTCCCAACCGACGCCGCTCCTCCAGATGTCTTGTAGCAGTCTCTTCCCTTGGATTAGCACAGGCGACGCTAAGCCCAAGGGATCGAAGGTTGACATTACGGCGCTCGTGACTTGACGCTTCGTCGGAGTCTCCATTTGATCGACGACCTCTCTTACGTTTCTTAGATGGGTCCTGAATCCCATCTCGTCCTTCTCTGTGAACCAACGCAGCCCGAGGGTTCTTTCCTCTTTCGACCCGAGCTCTACCTGCGTGGTTACCTCTGTGGTGAGTCCTTTCTGGACTCTCTCTCTGTTCGATGCCCATCCCCTCAGCTGGAACCCGGCCTTTTGGTGGATGGTCTCTACCTCTTTCGATACTCGAAGCGCCTCTACCTCCGTTTCAAAGCAGTGAAGATAATCGTCCATGTAATGGTTTCTTACCACTGCTCTACCTGCTTCGGGGTATCTTTCCTGGAACTCTCGGGCGTTCAGGTTCTTCACGTAGATAGCTAGACTCGGTGAACAAGCGGCGCCGAAGATGACTGACGTCATACGATACTCTTTCGGCGCTCCGGTTCGCTCCGCTCCTCTCCAGAGGAAACGCAAGCTGTCTCTATCTTCATACCTGATTTTGACTTGAAGGAACATTTCTTTAATATCGGATACCACGGCGACCGGTCTCTGCCTGAAGCGAAGAAGCACTCCAAACAGTGACTGAAGCAAGTCCGGTCCCGCTAGTAGAGCGTCGTTGAGACTCTTCCCTTTGAACTTAGCCGCCGCATCAAAGACTAACCTTTTCTTTTTCTTAGTGGGATGCGTCACGGCGAAGTGAGGTAGGTACCATTTCCTCGTTGACGACGACTCGTGAGTCACCTCCTCGGCATATCCGCTGTTGAAGAGGTTCTCTACCTGCCTTTGGTACTCCGATTTCAGCTCTAGATCCTTGTCAAGTTTCCGCTCTATGTTCCGAAGTCTGCTGAGCGCGGACTCGTAGTTGTCCGGCATCGACTCTAGATCGCTCTTCCAGAGCAAACCTGTTTCGAAGCGTCCGTTCTCTAACCTTCGAGTATTCTTCTGTAGTATCTGCACGGCTCGTTCTTCAGAGTCCGTGCTTGGTCGACGCGGTTGAACCCCCAATGATTCAATCGCGAAGTGTTCCTTGATGAGCTGGTCCAGCTCATCATCACGAGTAGAGACGTGTGCGCAGGTAAGGTAGTTCATCTTCTGAGCCGCTCCTCCATCCAGACCGTGAAGCACCCATCCTAGGTGCGTCAGTGAGGCAGCTGGCTGATTACGTTTACCTTTACGTGTCGCTCGTGATACTATCAGCTCCCAGTTGTCCTGCCCGATGAGCAGTCTCGGAGCTTCCTCTGCGTAGTGTAGCCTGCTTACCAGTTTCTGCAGATGCATACACTCTTCTAACCTTGACTTGTCGATCCGTTGAGGCGTCAGTCGCAACCGATCTATAGTGCGAGCCCCGCAGATCTTACGCCGTTGACTCTGGTGGAGGCCTCTAAGCTTCAAGTTCACCCGCATAGAGTCGTCCTTCTTGATGACTCTACCGCCGACTGTCTCTATTGAGAGAGCTTCCTTGGGTCCATGAAGTCCAATTTCCTCTGCCACCGCCGAGTCGAGAAGGGTCACTGTTGAACCCTCGTCCAAAAGGGCCATTACCTTGGCCGTCCCCCTGGGCCCGTATATCTCTACAGGCACCATCTTTAAATACGCTCTCGCGCCCTTCGTAGCGTTCACCTGGCTTAGATGAACGTTGTTGGCCACTTCCTTGGCCCCTTCCTTGCTATTATCTGAACTGCTCTGATCCTTGGGCCCATGGTCTGGCTGCTTACCCTCTTCGTGCAGTAGGTGATGATGCCATCTTCTACATTGCTTACACGGTGGCCTTCGACAGCTCTCCTTCCTGTGTCTGGTTCTCAGACACTTAAAGCACAGACTAGCTTTCTTCACTATGACCCACCTGTCATTCACGCTAGCTTGCCGGAACTTCTTACACTCCTCTAGTGAGTGACTTCCTTCGCAATGCGGGCACGTATGTAGCTGCGTCTCTCTCTCCTTAGCGGCATGTGCGCTTTGACGCTGAGGGTGTATTACCTTCTTAGCTGTGGCCTCCTGGGAGGCATACGGGCCGCATCTCTCAGCTTCCCTGCTCAGGAACTGTGATATCAGCGATAAGTCCGGGTCCTCGTGCTCTGCTGCGAAGTCGTACCACCGGTACTTCAGTACCATGGGTAATTTATCAATTATTACCTTGATCATTTCCGGTGATTTCAGATAATGCGGTTTCTTTAGGCCATTGATCGTCGCGACGGCGTTGTTGATCACGCTGGCAAACACACACACATCTCGCGCGTTCTCCGTTGTTCTTGGCAGGTTCTTTACCTTTTCCAATTCTGCTAGAACTAGGGCGTCCGGCCTCCCATACCTGCGGCGTAGTGACTCTAGCACCTCACTAGGTGCGCACTCAGAATATAAAATACTCCTTACCGCTTCTTTGGCCGGTCCTCTGATCGCCTTCCTCAGCCGTGCCATATTCTGCACGGAACTGAATAGCGGCGCAGTGTCTTCGTACACCGTTCTGAAGGCCAACCATTCCCCACAGCTGCCGTCAAAGACTGGAAGTTCATGCATGTACACCGGTTGATGTGCAGTCCCTGATCTCGGCGCGGATGTGATGGCCCTCACGATCGCTTCGGCTAGAGCATCAGTGCCACTAGCCTCCATACCTTTAGGTGCTGTGTCCTCTGGCTTCACGCCGGCGGTGGCAGTTGGATCCTGAAGTTTTATGGCGCACTCCTTCGCGAGTACGTCACCTGGTCGCCCCTCCGCGGACGTCCCTTCTTCCCCTAGATGTCCTCCACCAGACATCCTGCCTACCGTAGCTTCCACCCAATCTCGAACACCTTCAGATCTACCTTCAGGTTCGTCCACAGCAGAGTCCAAGTCTGCCGCGTCCTCCTCGTCCAATCTCAACAGCTCCATGTCCGTCCTCGCTAGGTCGGCGGCGGCCTGGGCTTGTCTAAGCACCTGGCGGTTGAGTTCTGCTCGCAGCTCTACCTCACGTCTCTTCCTCGCCTTCTCCGCCAGCGAGGCACTCTTTGAGGCAGGGCGGGCCTTGGACTTACCAACTGTTCTCGTTCTCCTCTCACTTGGCTGCGCTTCCATGGTGTTATCTGTAGTACCTGTCGTTTTTGTCATCGTACCTTTAGTAGTATCCGAGCTACTGGCTACCCCTGAGATTCTGAAGTCCGAGTCCTCGGACATCAGTCCCTGACCCACAGCTGGTCGGACCGGAACCTCCGGTCGGGCTGGTGTAGGCCTCGACGCCTCCGTCGGGGTTGGCTGGGGTACCACTGGCTCCTCCATCGGTGGTCGACGTGATGTTCCTGCTTGGCTCCTGGTTACTGGCATCCCGTGACTGGTGTGTCTGTATCAGCAACGACTTACATAAACGCCAACACGCCAGTACGTCAGTCCAGGTCCGATGTTCCGATGGCCCAGGTCGATGATCTGGTTCGGTCCGCTTTGATCCGGTTCGGTTCGATCCGCTTTGGCTTGATCCGCTTTGACTTGATCCGCTTTGGCTCGATCCGCTTTGGCTCGATCCGCTTTGGCTCGATCCGCTTTGGCTCGATCCGCTTCAGGCTTGATCCGCTTCAGGCTTGATCCGCTTCGGTCCGATCCGGTTTGCTCCGTTGGTCCAGTGGTCCATTGGTCCAGTGGTCCGCTATCAGGGAGCACCCGTAGGTAACTGAAATTGAACAGTAATCGAATGAGTTTCGATTAGATACGCAGCGCCAGTACTTCGGTCGTGGTATGATCCACTTGGACAGTACTGGCTGGTCAGAAGATCCGCTTCCCCTCGATGTGGTTGTCACAGCAGCTCCTGGTTCCGCTCTGGTTTCCAGCAGTACGGTATCCGGCGCTCGAAGGACCAGATAATGTGGGGCGGCAGGGTAGCGCCGAGCTACGATACCTATATTGCTTGCCGTAGGTACGTGCTCCAGGCGTAGATGGTGATGGCGCCTGCCTAGTTTTGGCTGGTCCCGTTCCGCTGTCCGGAGTAGATGATGGGAGACAGGAAGGTAGATGACCTTCAGGGAGCCTGTATCGCCCCGAGCCGTGATGCCTCGTCCTGCCTACAGTCGATTGGGGTGTGGGATTCTTCAGAAATGAAACGATACTTCCGTTGGTTGAATGGTGCTTAGCGAGGCTGGCAGACCGTGCATTCGTCGGGTCCGTTCCTGTTCGTAGTACTGGATGACTTGTGGAAGTGTTCAATGGGCTGCACCTCATACTGTTTCGCTCTTCCAGACTATTTCTTTCTTCTTCTCGCATATAGGAAAACACTCATTGATACTTCCACAAGCCAATTTGCTTAGGAACCCCTGGGCGTTACCGCAACGAGAGCGGTGAAAGTTGAACGTAAACAGCCCTATTTTTGCTGTCCCTTGGACCTCAGTATGCCAACCTTTCTGACCATATCTCTTTATTTTCTTACATCTAAGTACATTGGTTACTATTTCTATGTACCTATTAGGTATAGCTACCTACCATATGTTTAATCTTTGTACATAGGTCCCTCGTTAGGTGGCTATATCGATTCTTATCCGCTAGTTTTACATTGTTACATAGTCAATGTACTTAGAAAGTCTTATATTTCTTGTTGGCCGGACTTGCCTTTCGGTTTATCCGGTCAACAAGACGCTGCCTACTCTTGCGCACGCGTCGACACTAGCGTGACGCTGTCTAGACGATAATTGGCCTTGGTAGGAGGATTTCAATGATGCGACCTTGGTACAGTGGGCGCGCCGGACCGAGTTTATAAATATTAGCAGCGGTCCGCCGTGTCTCCGCTCAGTATGCGCTAGACCTTTGCGCGTGCCACTACTGACGGAGACCAGCTATCCTGGGCTTAGCAGCTCACCAGGTCTTTACCCTTGACGTGCCCACGTACCACCAGCTGAGAATCCTTTACCAAGTCTGTGCCAATTACCTTTAGTTACCTAAGTACCTACTTTACCTTTTACCTGCTGGTACCTGTGTACCAGTAGGTACTACCTGTGGTACTCTGGCACCTTGACCAGAACCTCGCCCCCAGACTTACCTCCAGACCTTCGCGTCTGGTTACCTGTCTGGTATACCGGGCGGTTCATACCCCTACAGGAAGGTGAGGTTAAAGAAACGCATCTACCTGCCTACCCCTAACCTATGGTGGCACCAACGTCCTTTATTCACAATGTTCTAAGTAACTAAAGCCTGCCTATTGCTAATAATAAAGAGAATCGTTTATTTCAGCCAACTATTTTTAAGTTATGATACCTATTCATGATTTTCTTAAAATTACTTCTTAAGATCATCTAGTCATCATCGCGAGTCGCGGACAGATAGTATCTCATAAATATTATCTGTTTAGTTTTTTTTTTTATATTTATTTATATTTATATTTACTGATGATATTTATAAATACTATACATCAAAATATGTGTGATAACTCTCTTAGTTCTCGCGAAATCAACTTTCGCTATCTGAAGGAGTGTAGATGTAATGTGATGTGATGTGATGTGTGTGTGTGACGTGTAATGGGCAAAAAACACCAAAAAATAATAATTTCGGCCCGCAAGCGAGAACATCCACCTTAAGTATGACCTTATGTCTTACGTCTTGATACTTTGTAGTTCAATTAAGGTGGATGCCGCAAAATTACTAATCTTAGATTTGATTTTTAACAGACTAAATCAAGTACAATATTCAAATTAAAAATATTCGAGGGATCACAGTACGATAGGATATTATTTTCTTCATAGAAAAAAAAAACACGTCTATTTTTTGCCTAATCTCGATTGGTTATTAAAATGGTGCTTATTATTGGGTAAAAAAAATTATAAATAAAATCAATACAACAAAGCTGAGGGTTTGTAAAATTATCTATATTTACGTGATATTTAATAAAAATTGCTTTTCCAAGCGGTGCGAATAGTTTTTTTTTGTATGAAGATTTCTGCCTGGGGTTGGCGCAGCCTTAAGGAAACTAATTGTAATATTTACTTACAGAAAGAGTAATAGACCTAATACCCTATGCAATACTATTAAACGATTGTTAATATATTATGTAGGTATATTACATACATACATACATAGACACACGCCTTTTTCCCCGAAGGGGTAGGCAGAGCCTCAATGGGCCGCTTTTCACAGTGGGTTGCACCATCGTGGAATATAGACGTGACAAGTGGTGAGCTCATCGCCGCCATTGCTTCCAACGACTAACTCAACTAACGCTTTCTTCCATTAATAACACATTCTATAATATAAGCCAGGACAAATCTTATACCAACAATTCTTAATAACAAGTCCGGGTAATCCCTTAGTCGGCTCTTACGACATCCATGGGAGGAGATGGAGGGGTCTATTCTCAGGCCGGAAACACCACGGTAGGTATATTAGTTCGATTAAATTCGGTATATGGGAATTTTTGTGGGCAAAAATCTATTTTTCTATGTGTAATCCCTGGGAAAACGCGATTTTCCACAAAAAAATGATTTTATTACGATCACTATTTGCTAATGTGTGTCAGTCAATACATACATACATAAACTAACGCCTGTTTCCCAGAGGCAAACACCACGGGATTTCCACTTGCTACGATCCTCTGATATCTCCGTTGTGGTCGATATTAGCCTTAAAAACCAGCCAAGTGCGAGTCGGACTCGCGCACGAAGGGTTTCGTACCATTATTTATAAAAACGGTAAAAAAAACACGTTTCTTGTATTAGAGCCCCCTTAAATATTAATTTATTCTGTTTTTTAGTATTTATTGTTATAGCGGCAACAGAAATACATCATCTGTGAAAATTTCAACTGTCTAACTATCACGGTTCATGAGATACAGCCTGGTGATAGACGGGCAGAAGGATGGTCAGCGGAGTCTTAGTAATAGGTTCCCGTTTTACCCTTTGGGTACGGAACCCTAAAAACCAACAACATGGAGTCACCGAACTCTTATAAATACGTGCTTGTTAATGACTCCATAAAACCTGTTAACGATTTGACAATTTAATTAAGGCGATTAGTTTAGCCGAAACTCAAAATAGACCTATTTCGAAAGCCTACTCCTCCTACAATAATGGCCCAAATAATTTAAAAAAAAACAGTTAATAAGTATAATATTGTCAAGAATAGAACTATATGTTTAGATTTTTTAGATTGGTGTTGCTTTTGATAGGAAAAAATAAAACATTGTTCCCTATAATTTACGCAAGAATTCCTACTCCTTCCAAACGCCCGCAGCTATTTTAATGATTCTTTCACAATATTATAGACAATTTACAGACTTTACATATGATATGTTTACATTTTCAAAAATAATTATCATTTTGGAACAATAAAACAAAAAACTGTGAAACGAGCTGCCACGGGGCGGTTTGGCCGCGGACCTCAGTCCGGCCCAAGCGTTCGCACGGGGTACCCGCGTCACTTTTTTGCTCCGCTCCTGTGAGTGCCACCGACTGGTTCGGGCACAATAAGACACGATAGCAGTTAGTGTACTCATCGTAGTTTTTTAGTTGTGTTTTGTGTTCCTTGAACAAAACATTGTAAATATTGATCGTTTTCGTTTAGATATCTTGTTTGCGCGAGGACGCTTGTTTGTTTCTTATCTTTGACGACCTCTGTAGCTGTAGCGCGTCGGGCGAGTAGACGGCTGAGATGCGAAAGGTTGCGGGTTTGATTCCCGCTGCGGGAAAAATGTTCGTATGATCTGCAAATATTTGTTCCGGGTCTGGGTGTTATGGTACCATGGTACTCGTAGTTTCTAATACCCAGAACAATGGGATATCTTGTGTGGGATCAGGACTATGTATGTGACTGTTGGGTGCTATGTTATGTTATCTACTATAAGAATAAGTACGTATATGAAAAATCTCGAATGAAAAATCTCTACTGCAAAATCTCGAATCAAAAATCTTGAACAAAAAATCTCGAATGAAAACTCTCGAATGAAAAATCTCGAATGAAAAATCTCGAAGGAAAAATCTCGGATGACAAATCTACAGTGAAAAATCTCGAATGGAAAATCTCGGATGAAAAATCTCGAATGTAAAATCTTGAATGTAAAATCTCGAATGAAAAATCTCGAATGAAAAACCTTGAATGCAAAATCTCGAATGCAAAATCTGGAATGAAAAATCTCGCCCTAAAAATAATACACCCTGCAAGTTTCAAGTCTCTAAGTCCAGCGGTTTTGGCTAAAGTGATATTGCTACCACAGATGAATGAGTTACTGCGGGCGAAAATACTACGAAGTATGTGTGAAATAATTCCTTTGGTGATTAAATAAATAAAAAATAAATAATAATAATTAATAATGCTGGACAGTTTACACAACATTATCTAGCCTCAAGCTAAGCAGAGCTTGTGTTATGGGTATTAGATAACTAATATACTTAATACAATATATAAAATAGATAGATATTTTTTATTATACATAGAAAATACCCAGAACACCCTGAACAAATATCTGCAGATCGCACAAATATTTGTTCATATTCATATTCATATTCATATTCATATCATTTATTTTCAAAAATAGGACATACAAACATTTATGACAAAATAAAAGTGACAAAACAATTACAATGAAAGTACAAGGCGGGAATCGAACCCTCAACCTCCGGCGTCGCAGGTGAACGTTCGATCGCCGAGCCACAGAGGTTGTCAAGATTGTGTTTTGATACCTAACTAGGTACTTAATTTACCTTTTATGAAGTGTAATTGTGTAAATTGTGATTTCATATAACTACCGTTTTTTTGTGTCGCATAGATTTTTTGTTTAACTTTTTTTTAGTCAAGATTTTTCATTCATGTTTTTTATTCGAGATTTGTCATTCGAGATTTTTCGTTCGAGATTTAATATTCGACATTTTTGTTCGAGATTATCAGTCAAGATTTTTCATTCGAGGTTTTACACTCGAGATTTTTCATTCAAGATTTTCCGTTCGAGATTTTTTATTCGAGATTTAATGTTAGATATTTTTCATTCGAGGTTTTTCAGTCGACATTTTTCATTCAAGATTTTTGAGTCGAGATTTTTCATTCGAGATTTTTATTTCGTGATTTTTATTCGAGATTTTTCATCCGAGATTTTTCATTCGAGAATTAATGTTCAAGATTTTTCATTCGAGATTTATCATTCGAGATTTTTCATTCGATTTTTGTCATTGGTCTATCCATTGGTGTTTTCCTGGTTGGGTTTTTAGAAATAAACCGTAACGAACCAATAAAACAACTAGGTATGTAAGAAATAGGTACTATTATTTGTATTTATATTTATGGGCTCTGTCTACACTTTCGGGGAAAAAGGCGTGTGTCATCTATTTCATTATCTACCATACTAGGTCTAGTAGACAGGTCTAACAAACAAAGCTAAGAAAAATCAACAATGTCGGCAGGCATAGGTATACTATAGCAATAGCGCATAATTTCCGATGCTCAAAATAAAAAATGCGCGTGTTCTCAAACACAATAAACTAGATAACAGATATAACTGCATTACTAGCACCTCGTGCCAAACCGCGGCTGCCGCACGCCGCGCGCCGCGGTCTCATGACTAGCGCACCGCGCTCCACGCCGCGGCCGGCGCGCCCGCGACCGCGCGCGCCGCTCGCTGCGATTCTTCATTGTTTCTGAATATTGTGCCAATGTTTATGCGTGGCTAGTGGTGCGGCCTCTGGATGCAACATTTCCTAGGCTCCGCCCAGATGCCCAAGGTCGTTCGAGGCTATAATCACCTTAAACACAATTTAGAGGCTCTCGTTTCCGAAACCTCCTGTTGACATGTAATTAGCTGTTTTTGATCGGTGTAATACTACCAAAAATATTTATTGGTTTGAACAAAAATTATACAGAACTAACAACCGTATAGGTCGCCGTAAGTCGGTGGATGGAGGTGAGTAAAGCCAGTTCTTCGGTTCAAAACACAGTTCTATGTCAAACATCCACTATACGAATTTAAATAAGAACCGGCCAAGTGCGAGTCTGAATCGCGCACGGAGGGTTCCGTACCATTATCTATAAAAACTGGAAAAAAAACACGTTTGTTGTATGGGAGCCCCTTTAAATATTAATTTTATTCTGTTTTTTATTATTTCTTGTTATAGCAGCAGCATAAATACATCATCTGTGAAAATTTCAACTGTCTAACTATTACGGTTCATGAGATACAGCCTGGCGACAGACGGACAGGCGCACAGCGAAGTCTTAGTAATAGGGTCCCGTTTTATTCTTTGAGTACGGAACCCTAATCATTAAAAATATCAAACCCTCTTTTTAATAGTCTGCTGGTTAAGGTATAGATATACATGAGGATACAACAATATACAATCTACCTACCTCTTTCAGCCAGTGAACATTTCACCAACACATACACAACACACAAAAAGTCTAAAACTTTTAATTCGTGTTCATTCAACTCGCGAAGGCTTTGTTTCCGGGCGTGCGCTCGTCAGGGCGGGCGGGATTCGACTGCCGCCCAACTAAGTTGCAATTGCAAATGCAAGCAAACTCTTCCAGGAGATTCCAGCTGTTTTTGAAGATCTACAACGCTTTGTTCCAGAGTTTAAATAACTTTGAATCTGGGACAGTAGAACTGGAACAGATAGTAGCTATTCAGTGTACATACATACATAGACACACGCCTTTATCCCAGAAAGGGTAGGCAGAGCCTCAAATGGGCCACTTTTCACCGTGGTTTGCACCATCGTGGGATATAGAAGTGACAAGTGGTGAGCTCATCGCCGCCATTACTTCCGGCGACTGACTCTGCTAACGCATTCTTTCATTAAGGCGCGATAGGTTCTCAAATGTCTCTAGAATTTTAAAGTTTTTGATAAGAATTTTCATAGTTTTCTATGAAGAAAAAAATATATGATATTCTTGAGCTTTTTATCTAGTGAAATTAATAATTTTATACAATATTTGAATTACTCCACTCGATAAAAAAAAATAACAAAAATACCTTTAAAAAATTTTAATGCTATTTTTCACTCACTTCTCTCACGTTTTAATTTTTGAAACATTTGGTTACATGTTAGTTATTATTTGAGTTAGTGAATTCATCAACAAAATTAAACAAAACTTTGAACGTCATTTTTATATAATTTTTTTATACATAAAAACACGGTATCAGAGCTCGCGCTTGCCTTCTTCGCCTCATACAAAAATGTTCGTTGAACCTATAGCACCTTAATAACACATTCCTTTAATAAGCTAGCAGCCAGGCCGAATCTTATACCAACGAATCTTACAAACAAGTCCGGATAATCCCTTAGTCAGGTTTTACGACATCCACGAGAGGAGATGAAGGGGTCTATTCTAGGGCTGGACACAGCTTTGTTCCTGAGATTGAATCACTTTGAATCTGGGACAGTGGAACTGGAAGGAATAGTAGCTATTCTTGAAAAAATGTTTTAAAATGTATCACATTTTGATAGACCCAGAAACCGGAAGAGCATGTAGTTCAGTCCTCTTCTCAATTGACTGATGATAGAAGTAAAAAAAAAGAAAAATAAAAACGATTCAAGACCGTTCATCGTGCAATTTTTTTTTCTCTTATTTTCTGTTTACGACGATCTTTACAGGGTGTGCCTAATTTAATAAAGTTATTAGATTATATCTCGACCTCTGTAGCGCGTCGAGCGAGTGGCCGGTTGCGGCTTCGATTCCCGCTACGGGACAAACGTCTGTATGATCTGCAATTATTTGTTCCGGGTCTGGGTGTTATGGTACAATGGTACTCGTAGTTCCTGATACCTACGACACAGGGATTCCTAGTGTAGGATCAGGTTTATGTATGTGACTGTTGGGTGTTATGTTATGTTATCTCTTACTAGTGTCCGCCGCACCTTCGCTTGCATTGCATTATACTGGTTATAAAAAGTAGTTTATAGTTCAATCCAGGTCCTATTCTATCTGTGTACCCACAACATCCAAAAACAGTTTCGCCGTTTTGGCTCGATTTTTTAACACACATTTAAACTTTCGCATCTATGATACAAGAGGTATAAGAGGTACACTAATATTCACAAGTAATTAATTTTGTAAAAATTAAAAAAACCCTCAACGCAATGAAACGGCTGAACCGATTTTGATCAAACATAGCTAAGAACACTCCCGACAAATTCACCTTTCAAACAAACATAAATAAATAAATCGGTTCATCCGTTCGGGAGCTACGATGGGACAGACAGACGCACACACACACACACACACACACACACACACACACACACATATACACACACACACACACACACACACACACACACACACACACACACGTCAAACTTATAACACCCCATCGTTTTTGCATCGGGGGTTAAAAAGAACACAAATACCTAGATAAAAATGTTATACTTAGATCAAATTTTATGGACAGGATCTATATAACAAACGAGAAAGGTGGCTTATATTTTAATAATAATAACAAACTATATGATCTCCCCCCCCCCCCCCCCCAAATGGCACAGAATATTATATAATAGTACAAGCCCATCGGGAGGTCTCGTCCAGCAGTTGACGTCTACGGGATAATGAAGAAGAAAAATAAATGATGATTAATCCGTGGTCTCTGTCTACCCCTCCGGGAAACAGGTGTGAGTTTATGTATGTATATATATATTATAATAATGCTAGTTTTTTTATGGTCAATGGTTTAAGTATGTAAAGAAAATAAAAGAGCTGCAAGTAACCTGACGTTTTAAAAAATCCCAATTTTTTACCATCAAAACTAACATTACCCCATTTCCTTACAAACGCGCCATCAACGCCATCAACGTTTCCATTTCTCAACAGAAGAAAGCGAATCGTTATGTTGTAACGTTCCATTAGTGGCCTGTCACCGCTCCAAGGAACAAGGAAACCGACGGAGGAACGCAAAAAATAAAGTAGCGAAGGGCGTGTCACATTACGATAAAACGAAGGTTCCGTAATTCGAAAAACTGACAAAAACTTCGGACTTGAAATGCAGTGATTGGTGATTTGAACACAGTCATCATACAGGTAGATATTTGTAGCTTGACTGTACCAAACTTCTTTGAAAAATTCTTAAGACTGCGCTGCCGCCAGGCAGAAATCTTCATACAAAAAAAAACGCAACGCGCCGCTCGAAAAAGCGGTTTTTATTGAATATCTTGTGATATATAAATAATTTAAAAAAACCCCGCTGGTGATCCCTCTGTTTTATTATATTCATTTTATTTATCCAATTTTTGACCCAATAATCTGTACCATATTGGCAAACAATCGAATCTAGCTAAAAGTTAGAGGTAACTTTGTGATTTTTGTCTATCAAGAAAACTTTGTCCTATCGTGTTTCTGTCTGTGTGATCCCTCGGTATTATAATGTAGTATCCATACATATTTTTAATTTGAATATTGTACTTGAGTTAGTCAGTTAAAAATCTAATCTAAGATTGGTAATTTTGCGTTACACCCCACCTTAAGCCCCCGTCCGCGGTGGCGTGCATGGTGGCGATCCATTGTCTTACCATTGCTCGCCACCGTGCACGCCACTGAGGACGCGGGTTGAACGCGTTGGTCTGACCTTAGCCTTAGGGGTCCCTCAGGAACAAAAAAAAACAATTAAAATTATCATTTTAAACTGATCCTTGGAAACAGGATCGATTAGAAACAAAACTATAGGTATAAGGGATCGATTAGGACAAGGGATCAATCAGGTACTATTCATCAATACAGGTGACCAACTGGCTTTAGATTGGAGCAACGCGAGCGGCGCGTTCTTTGTGACGTATTTGTGATCAAATTGCTATTCTGTTAAAAAAAATCCTAATAGGTTACTCTTTGTTGTGTTTCAGTTGTTGATGGCCTTTGTGGCACGGCGGGCGAGTAGCCGGCTCAGATGCGAGAGGTAGCGGGTTTGACTCCCGCTGCGAGAGAAATGGTAATGATCTGCAAATATTTATTCCGGGTCTGGGTGTGCTAGCAATGGTAGTCGTAGTTCCTGATACTCACGACACAGGGAATCCTAGTGTGGGATCAGGACTATGTACGTGTGTGTGACTGCTGGGTGGTTATGTTATGTAGGTATGTTAAGATCGGGTGCGTCCGCATTCATCCCTCAAGCTAAAAGTAATAACAATTATCCCGGATTCTGCCCACGTAATTTTTGGAGTCCTTTCTTAGTCTACATTTTTGTAGTTTTGGGCTATTTATACAAAAAAAGGGAATTAACTTTGTTTTCCAATATACACTATTATGCTTCGATTCTAGAATAGAACCTATAATATGATCTCTCTAGGTAACCATCTGTCTCCTATTTTCCACCTATGTTCGGTGAACTAAGTAGGTAGATACTACAAAATTTGAAGGACGCAATCAAACAACCAAACGTACATGGCAAGCTTGTAAATGTAAAACAGTAAACTTATTCTAGGTCACATAGACCCAATACCCTACCTAATTTATATGACAGCCCATACAACATAGAGTTGCCCGAACATTTGGGATAACAAGAGAACCCTAAAAAGTTTCTCAGAACACGACGTAGGGTTTCAGCGATTTCATCCGAGTGACCCAGTTAGCTTGTTTAGGAGTAAGCGGATTTTACAATAGTTTAGAAAATGTTTGAACAGCTGTTTTGAACAATGAGATTGGATGGAAAAATAATAATGTCGGCCATGTTTAGAGAAACATTTATACGAAATAGCATAATACTATTTCGTATTAATCGTGACGAAGGGAACCACTACAAATTAAAAAGATTCATTTGCAAGTAACAATTTTGTATTTTCGGTTTTCATCATCAGCTCACGATCATGAGATGATGACTCTCAGACGCAAACCTCTAAGTAAGCTATGAAAAATTAACAAACAAACTGCACGTAACAAATTCTTGAGGAATTCCCTCGATTTGTCTTAGATTCCATAATAAGATCCTGACTTGGTGAAAATGGGACCACCTCGGGAGTAAAGGTACAAAAAAAAACATATTTAGTTCATGTTCGTTCATAATTGACCCAAATAATCGGTAACACATAAAAATACATACAGACGAAAACATAACCTCCTCCTTTTCCGAAGTCGGTTAATAAAAAACACTGCTGAATTGACCATTAAATCACAAAAAACCATTCCTTCGAGCCGGATTTGAACCAGCGACCTATGGATCACCATTCGTATACAACTACAGTCCACCGCTCTACCAACTGAGCTATCGAAGGGTTGCGTATCACATTGAAATCAATAAATAGACTCGATTTTAATCTGATACAACTTCTACCTAGCGAATCCGGTAGTTGAGTAATGATATCCATTATGTGGTGTGACCAGTGAATAAACTGGTTTTATATCGATTTTTAATCAGATCATTTCCGGGCTCCATTGGTAAAACTAGGATTTATTAATGAGATTTGATCTCCATGACCTCGATATGATGGAACAGCGACATGTCACAAAATGACGGTGGATGGAGGTGGCTCGTCGGACATCCTAGGACCATTTGACGTGGAATTTTATTTGGGAGGTCTATGTGAACTTCTACGGGCTAATGATGATGATAATGTTATCAATTTCATTTAGCTCTACAGAATAAACTTTGATGTAAATTTTTTGCTTGCGCAGGTTTAATAGTTGGTGAGACAACTGCGAATGAAAGTTTCTGCATATCCACATAAATTATAAATCAATTTATTGGTGCAGCCCACGTGAAAGGATGCCTATATGAGGCTCTGCCTACCCTTTCGGGGTAAGTGCGTGTATATTTATGTATGTATAAAATCGTTGCATGACTGCTAACTGACTATCAACACACAGCCTAAACCATAAGTCTTAGATACCTTAAATTTGGTGGGTATATTCCTTTTTGGAACTTCCAAGGTGCAGCTGGGTGTTGAAGTTTGTATGGAAAAAACTCCACGCGGACGAAGGCACAGGCGTTCAATTAGTTATATAATGACGTTAAACTAGGCAAAAAGTAAGAAGCAAATCAAATCTGGCACATTCATATAGCCGTATAAGCTCACAATTACTGAAAATCACTTATCTCCACAATTTCGGAGGCACTTAGTTGAGAAGATTTGCAAATCCAGCCCCATACAGTGATAAATAGCTCCTATTTTATGCGGGCCTACTTATTTTATTCGGGCTCACTTCGGGCTGTAAATCAGGGCACACCCTGATTGTGTGATGGTACATTAGTAATCCAGCCATTTGTTCGCGTAAATTAGGCTATCTGGGATTGACAGGGAGGCACCAACACTCAGATGAAAACTCTTCGTACTAACACAAAAGTAGGTGATAAAGCTGCTCCGAGCCATTCATAAAAAATTTAATTGAATTGTGATAAAGCTGTCATTTGATTTCTTCTCCTTCTTTTTTGTTTGAGTGTTTGATACCTACGGTGTGATTGTATTGTTGACATGGACTTATGGCCCATTGTCCACGTAACCGCACGTCATACGCATGCTTTCGTCAATTGACCAGTGCAAGACGAATGCTTGTTGAGTCTCCCTTTTTCAAAGACCGACCACTTTCATATTCTCAGATCTCCATCGTCTTACCGTTTTATATCCTGTCGACATTGACATTGGCAAAATTGTGGAAACTAAAGCCACAGTAGCCACAAATAAAAGAAGAAGAAGACGAATGCTTGCATCTTGCTTAGAAACAATGAAATCTGTGTCCACGAAGCAGCAACGTCGCGTCAGCCGCTCGCCATGCGTTCGCTATATTATAATTGTATGCTATAATCACTTCATCATCATCATCACTTGACATTTTCACAACAAAAGACATGCTTTCTCGATGCTAGTTGAAAGAAAACTGAGACATTTTGTAGCATGACTGACTATTGCATGAAGCAGCGTGGACATAACAAATTTGCATTTGTAGGTTACATAATGAAGTACCTATAACTTCATGGGTTACATGCATACGTCAAATGACGCGTGCGTGGACAGTAGGCCTATGATTGACTTAGAGCATTGCAGGTTTCTCGATGATTGTTGCATGCTAGTTGTCACAATGCTGCCAGTGTTGGTGTCATCATGTCATGGGTAGCAAGGAGGAATACCTACTCCCACAGACGTTTTAAATTAACTTGGCGGTGTGCCTCATCAATTTGCACTTTCCATGTAATGTTTTTGTATCTATGTATTTATTTTTGCATACTAGTTATTTATTGCTATTACCCCCCCTTCCATAGTTTATTGATGCCTTCCATAGGCATCACTTACCTAGGCCCTGTCTGAAAACCAGCGCTGCCTTAAGCCTATAGGTTTGGTGCAGCTTATCCTGAGACAGGGACCTATTTGACCCCACACAACACACATCGATGCCAATCTACTTTCTACTGCCGTTTTTTATTTTTATTTCATTTTATATTTTTTGTTTTCTAGTGTTATGTTTATTTGTGTGTGTTGTGTCCTCTTGGGGAAAAATAAATAAATTTTCTTTCTTTCGTCTGAGCACAGGACTTTAATTTTTATTCTGATAATATTATTTTTAAAAGAATCGCTCCATCAAACCGTTATCTAGAAGTGAAATAACATTTCAAGTTTAATATCGGTAAGATTGATACAGAGTGCTTCATATTATTTTAAGCAACCCTTTCAGGGGTTCTTAGCGTAAGAGCCTTTTCAGTTGAAGATGCGAATTTTCATCTCCCTGGAAGTCGGTCTGATTTTTGATATAAGCAATAATAGACAGGCACGCAACTAGGATTGGTATTTGAGAGTTCATGATATTTTCTTGGAGAAGGAAAGCTCACGATCGAGAACTTTGGAAAAGGCTGGGGGAGGCCTATGCTGAAAAGAAAAACAATCACATTACCTATGTCTAAAGATAAGATTTTTATAAACTAGAATTTAGATTTGTTTAATAAAGGCTATTGAAATTGAATTTGAAATTGATATTTTCTTGGGGCAAAGTTTAAGGAGTGGTTTCACGTATTTATCAGACAAACTTGTAATGGTTTTGTGGGCGTTTTCCTGAATGGGTCTCCATGCGTAAAAGCAAATGTATGACGATTTGCCTAAAGTATGTGGATACAAGAAAGCTAGAAAGAGGATGACAAGGAAAATATACGGCTACTTGCTCAAGGTGACCTCTGTGGTGCGGTGGTTGAATAGCTTGATGTGATGCGAGAGGTGCTGGATCGATTCCTGCTACGGGAAAAATTTATGCATGATTTACAAGTGCTTGTTTAGAGTGCTGTTAACTTTTTCCCGTACACCTTGTCCAACTTTTCAGCTGGATGCCTAAACACTCAAGAAATTGTAACTGGTTAATTTTTTTAAATCGCTCTACGAACCTTAGATAGTCTTGTATATCTATAAAAATATTTGTTGTAGATAGCTTAGATAGATTTGCTATAAATAAATAAATAAATAATGCTGGACACAGTTCACACAACATTATCTAGCCCCAAGCTAAGCAGAGCTTGTGGAATGGTTACTAGATAACTGATATACTTTATACAATACATTAAATAGATAGATATTTTTTTATTATACATAGAAAATACCTAGAACACCCTGAACAAATATCTGCGATCGCACAAATATTTGTTCCGAGGCGGGAATCGAACTCGAAACCTCCTGCGTCGCAGGCTAACCTTCGCCCGCCGCGCCACAGAGGTCGTCAAAATCCGATGCCCGTGCGAGTCCTAGCACTATCCAGTTACTTAGAGAAGCCATGGTGGAACGATGGAATGATGACCTGGTTAAAAAGTCTCCTTAGTGGGGTGGTACCTCTTGTCTCTTTCAACGCCACCAAAATGCAGATAAATCCAAGTGTGGGATCAGCCAGTACAGATCCACCAATTTATCTGTAGAATGAAATGTATGTAGTGATAGAAAACATTTCATTCTACAGATAAGTTGGTGGATCTGTACTATGTATCTGACAGTTGTATGCTATGTTGCGTGTCATATTAAAAAGACTGTACTACTCAAGATCTATGGCCAGCAGTGGGTTTATACTATGGAGGTATTCTTCTTCCGTGGTTTATACAGACTGATTATGAAGATAATGATAGATATATCATAGATATAATGGTCTGACCCATGTCTGACCCCATAATGGCCCCTCTAGTTACGTCCCTTCTGATAGATATAAGATTTGACATGAAATGGCGAAACCGGTATTCGTAGGTACATAGAAGTTATTTAGAGAAAGACGCGACAAGATCAATTACTGATTTTGAGGTACTATAATGGCTGTACAAGTAATTTATTGGAGTGAAGTTGGATTGATTTAGTAACCAAAATGTTTGTTTGTAACATTATCAGCATTCTGGCATCTTCGGCTCGTGTCATTTCAAGAATAGTGACCGGAAATAAAACAGAGAGACGATAGTAAGTGCAGAAACTAAAGCAATGAGGGATTTTCATTTCCAAATGCCTTTAAACTTTCGATTCGAAGATTTAAATCTTACATAAAGAATAATTTAATTAAGAAAGCGTATTACACACTACATGACTATGTTAATGATAAAGCCGCGTGGCCTGATGTCGCTCTGCCCTCGACACCTAATTTGTCAATTTGCAATGTCTGTACCTGCATATAATATATTACTGATGTGTTATTTATCTGTATATCAAGCGTAGTGTGTGCTGCCTTATGAACTTTTGCTGATTCTCTCTATCATCTTAATTTTGACTGCCTACCTAAGTAAGGCTTTTAATTTGGTTTTCCTTTTTTCCTTGAATCAGCTTCAACTTGTTCTCGAGGCACCACACAGGCGCTCTCCACCTAGTAGTAAGAAGGATCATCAAAAGAAAAACAGACCGTGTTTGTTGCCTGATTCTTCTAGGTCTGGTTGCGTTGGAACAGGAGTAACTGTAAATTTATTATTTAAGACGATTCAAAATGATCCTTGTGATTTCGATGAATAAAATACTTTTGACTTTGACTTTGACAAATAAAATAAAAAAAATTGTTCGGTTTGGTTCGATAGATGGCGCTGACTCAAATGTGGTTGCCAAATTAACAAATGCATTGTCTCTGCTTTTGTGTGATAGTAACAAATTACCACGAAAATATATCACTACGTTGTTGATTTTGACATTTCACTTTATTCGGACAGTTAAGTACAGAGCTGGTGCCATCTATTTTCAAGGGTCTAAGCATGATGTGAAACGACCGTGAAAACCCCTCATCGTGAAACCTACCAATCGTCGTCGTTTCGTATGAGGTAGTGCTGGCCTCTGGTGTCAGAGTTTGTCAAGCCGCCCGAGGGCCTCTGACATGGCTTATCGACTGCTATTAATCAATAACAGCCGGGACCGACAGCTTAACGTGCCCTCCGAAGCACAGAACGATGGAAATCCACAAATAACTTAGAAAAGTAATTGGTGCGGAGCCTAGGATCGAACCCGGTATCGTTGGATTCTGAGTTGCACTATTGAACCGTTAGGCTACCATCATCTCATTGTACCAATGAGAGTGATAAATAAAGAGAATGCAACAAAAGACTTGAATACCTTGAGTGTGAGAATATGTACCTATTATAATATTTTATTTCGTTTTACCAATCCCGTAGTAATCAAATCTTACAAGTAAAATTTGACCCACTTCCCAGTCTTCAATAGCGCTGAAATTTGGCATACCTGTCAAGATCCGATGACAACACGATATTATGTTGACAGCGAGCTGATTTGATGATGGAGACGGAAGGTGGACAACGACTCTCCGCTGCTGTGGATAAAAAGTAGACTGGCAGTGTTTGGACTCATATTGTTGAAAAGACCGTTCCGATCACTAAATTTATAAATGCTTGTTTTGAAAATATATTTTTAACCCCCGACGCAAAAACGACGGGGTGTTATAAGTTTGACGTGTCTGTTGTGTGTGTGTCTGTCTGTGGCATCGTAGCTCCCGAACGAATGAACCAATTTAGTTTTTTTTTTATTTGAAAGGTGAATTTGTCGGGAGTCTTCTTAGCTATGTTTGTTCAAAATCGGTTCAACCGTTTCATTGCGTTGAGGGTTTTTTTAATGTTTATCTAATGTGGGCACATAATTACCTTGCACCTTGCTGGCGAATTAGTACCGGCGAAAGGTCGAAGAAAAAATAAAGCAATTTAAAAAAAAAAGACGTTGCCTGGGATTCCACGACTGAGGGAGGCCTGTTAAGTTGTAGGCTTATGAAATTACGAATAAGTGGTTAAATAATCAGATAAAGAAAAGTTAGCTCGAACAAAACTAGGTGCACACGCTTGTATGCTATAATCGTGGTCATGCAAAAGCTGAAATTACGACGACGCCGGAGCGATGGTACAAACTGCTCGCGGCGACATTCGCTGATATGAGCTACGAGTGGTGTAGGAGCTGTTGGACAAAATACTACAACATGTTCATTATTAACAGACGGCCTTCGAGACGCGTCAGACCAGTAGGAAGATACGAAAAGTACGGGCTTGATTTATATTTGTGCAAATTAATATTTTTTCCGGGTTATACCACTCGTAATTCCTGTCACGGTATGAGAAATCTGGATGTGGGATCAGGACTATGCACGTGACTCTTGAGGGTTATGTTATATCACACACACTATTACTAATGCGAAAGTTTGTGAGTGTATTTGTTACTTTTCACGCTGAAACTGCTGGTGCAATTTGGCTGAAATTAAGAACAGAAATAACCCTGGAATAACACATAAGCTAATTTTTATCCGGATATTCTTTCTACTCTTTCTGGGCAAAAGGCGTGTATCTATGTATGTATGTATTATCACAAGATCAAGATCCATGCGAGTGAAACCGCAGGGTCCTACTAGTGTTATATAAACTTATCTTATAATTAATTTGAGAAAAGACTGTTGACGTGATTTTTGCCTCTTTCTTAGGCTTGGTCGCAAGAAATGGTTACAAATTCACCTGCTTTAAAAGTCAATTCAAAATAAGCATTGTGACAAGTAGATTGCTTGAGGTAAACCTAAGGGATGATAGGGATATATTGATAAGGGTGGGTTACGAGCAAAATATTTTACGATAACCTTGAATCGCCAACGAACATACCCCGAGCGAAAAAAGATATTGTTACGAGCTAGGGTTCAGGATAAAATAAACTCTTAAAACACCGGTGAACAAATTAACACTTTTTAATAAAATAATCCAAAAAGCACAAATTCACACTTCCGTTAACCGCACTATTCAAAATTATCACTCTCACCACTTTACTTGCACTATACTACGCTGTTCTAAATTATCCCTCTCAGGTCTCTTGATTACTTCACACACTTAGCTAGTAGTCAACTCATCTGCACGAATGAATTTACGACTTTATATACGAGCGTCTTAGAGTCTCGAATATTCTAACAATTACGAGCAGTCTGTAGAAACGTCTACCATAGTCTAGAACTATCGGGAACTATATCTAACCTGCTCTAACAACAGGATAACAGGCTCCCGCCACACTTCTCTGACACATCTTTACTCTATGGGTAGAGCCACAGGTTCAGCTACTCGTCAATAGATGGCGTTACGAGGCTCTAAATGAGTTGCCGAATGACTTTATCTGTGGTGCCATATTCATTCTGTGTTGGCGCGTAACATTGCCCCCTCCTTAGACGTGTTCGTCCCGAGCATCGTTAGACCCATAATATCGCGCCAATCTATCTACATGTACAATCTTAGGTGTACCTCGCAGCCCCTTCTGAATTCGGTACGTGACATCGTTAATCCTGGTCACAACACGGTATGGTCCGTCCCATTTTGCTTGCAATTTGGGAGATTTTCCTTTACTGCGTACCGGATTATGCAACCACACTAGCGAGCCTTCGTCAAATCCCAGGTTGTTCAACTTACGGTCGTAACGGGTCTTCATCTTTTCCGACACTTGTTGGCTGGATTGTCTAACGTGTTCATATACGTCATTCATTTTATTACGCAGGTCTCTTGCATAATCCGTTATGGTGCTCGGAGAATCTGGTGGAGTCCCAGTTATCAGGTCTGCTGGCAACCGTAGTTCTCGACCAAAGTTTGCAAAGGCAGGAGTGACAGTTGTACTCTCGTGAACTGCACTTCGGTATGACAGCAGAAATGGTTGAATGTGCTTGTCCCAATCATTTTGTTTGCTTCCCAACACTTTGGCCAAGTATCTCTCCAACGTTTGGTTGAATCTTTCCACCATTCCATCAGATTGGGGGTGATAAGCGGTAGTTCTTGTTTTATGAGCACCCATTACTCGACATGTTTCCTGGAATACCTGAGACTCAAAATTCCTCCCTTGATCGCTGTGAATTTCCAGGGGCACTCCAAATCGACAAAAGACTTCATGGACTAATTTATCTGCTACTGTCGAAGCTTCTTGATTAGGAATCGCGAAAACTTCCGGCCACTTAGTAAAGTAATCCATGACAACCATGAAGTACTTGTTTCCATTTTCACTCACTGGGAATGGTCCTGCAACGTCCAGTGCTATCCGTTCCCGTGGCGACCCGACGTTGTATAGCTTTAATGCTCCTCTGCTGCGTGTGTGAGGACCTTTCACTGCTGCACAACTAGTGCATTTCCGGCACCAATCTTCCACATCATCTCTGCAATGGATCCAGTAGAATCGTTCCCGTATCTTTAACAGTTACTCCCATATGACCTCCAGAACATCCTTCATGATAGAGTTGCAGAACGTCAGGTACCTTGATTTTAGGAACAACCATTTGCAGATGACAGTGGTCTCCTCGAGCATTTTCCCATTTGCGACACAAGACTTCATCGTGGATAATCAGACTGTCCCATTGTGCCCAATAGCTCTTTGTTGTTGTACTCATCCCAGCAACATCACTCCACTTGGGCTTTGAGGTACCAGCTATAATCCACTCAACTATTGGTTTGATATCCGTGTCATCTCGCTGAGCTTGTTTCAGGGTTTCCTTCCATTCATCACTTAGATCCGTTTTTAACATCCTGACGGGTACTGGTTCTCTGGTCTCTTGTTTGACACAATGTGTGCAGTTATCCGGGCCAGGTCTTCTTGATAGTGCATCCGCGTTACCATGTGATCTTCCACTACGATGCTCAGTTTCGAAGTCAAATTCCTGTAGCTGTTCAATCCATCTTGCCACTTGCCCCTCCGGATTCTTGAATTGAAGCAGCCACTTCAATGCAGCATGGTCGGTTCGCAGATGAAATTTGCGTCCAAGCAGATATTTACTGAAATGCTGCAGGGTCTTCACTACTGCTAACAGCTCCCTCCTTGTGACACAGTAGTTTCTTTCCGGTTTGGATAAGGCTTTACTGAAGTAGGCTATCACCACCTCTTGATCACCTTTGCGTTGAGATAGTACGCCGCCGATGCCAGTATTACTCGCGTCTGTGTCTATGATGAACTCGTTCTCGATGTCAGGAAAGCCAAGAATAGGCGTGTCACACAGACGCTTCTTCAATTCCCGGAAAGCAGTGTCGCACTCTTTATCCCAGCAAAATTGTCGCTTCTCCTCGGTGAGCTTGTGCAAAGGTTTGGCAACATCAGCAAAGTTTTTCACAAACCGTCGGTAATACGAGCATAATCCTAAAAATGCTCTCACCTCTGTCTTGTCTTTTGGAGTCGGCCAACCTTTGACAGCGATGACTTTTTCTGGGTCAGTTTGTACACCATCCTGCGAAATAACATGTCCCAGAAAGCTCACCTGTCGTTTGAAGAATGTGCACTTTTTCGGACTCAGTTTTAGATTGGCTCCGCGTATTTTGGCCAGCACGCGTTCTAGATTTTGAAGATGATCTTCAAACGTTCGCCCCACAATGATAATGTCATCCAAATAGACAAGACAGGCTTCTCCAATCAATCCGGTAAGTACTAGCTCCATCAATCTTTCAAACGTTGCAGGCGCATTGCATAATCCAAAAGGCATTACCCTGAATTGCCAGAGACCCTTTCCCGTAGAAAACGCTGTTTTTTCCTTGTCCTTTGGATCTATTTCCACTTGCCAGTAGCCACTTTTCAAGTCTAGGGTTGTAAACCACTTCATTCCCGTCAGTGTATCTAATGTGTCGTCAATCCTCGGTAGTGGGTAACTGTCCTTCTTGGTCACTGCATTTAGTCGACGATAATCCACACAAAAACGCAAGCTGCCATCCTTCTTTTTCACAAGCACTACAGGAGAGCACCATGGACTTGATGAAGATTCAATCACGCTATCTTTTATCATTCCTTCAATCATGGTCTCCACTTCCTTCTCTCTTGCAACAGGTAATCTCCTTGGTCGTTGACGGATAGGTGGCTCATTACCAGTATTTATTGTGTGTTGAACTAGCCCAGTCTTTCCAATGTCAGCATCATTTGAAGAGAAAATCTCAGCGTACCGAAGCAACATCTTCTTAGCTTTTGCCATTTCTTCCACAGAAAGATCCTTGTGACAATCTTCAAGAAATGATGACACGTTGTATTTACTAGTTAGTTTATTGCCACTAGACAATTCCTGACATTTTCGCATCCAGGCTACTTCTTCGCAGGTTCCTATTAACGTTCCCTTTTTGATGTGATGTTCCTTATTACTTGGGTTCAATATTCGTACTGCTGAATTATCTGTGGTCCTCACTAGAGTACGTGCCATAATCCATGGTAGGTCATTGTTCGATTTTTCTATTAGCACACATCGATTTTGTCCAGAAGCTTGCAGCAACCTTACCGGTACAATGGTTTCTGATCTGGGAGGAAGAATCATTTTCTGGAGGCAGTAAACCTTTCCAGACACTCCACCTTCCATAAAGATTTTCTCTGTCCCGCACTTTAAAATTCCTTGGTTCACGTCTATCTCACATTGATGTTTTCGCATAAAATCCAATCCCAGGATGCAGTCATCAACTATGTCGGCAACAATGACTTTATGCTGGAAAGTTCTCTCACCCAGCTTCATCTCCACCTGCTTCTCGCCTCGGACGGCTATGTGCTGACCGGTTGCTGTCAGGAGCTGAATATGGTCATGGCTACAGAAGAAGTCCCCAGAAAAGCGATTTGCAAGTTGAGAACTGACCACTGTACGAGAAGCACCAGTATCCAAAGTTATCTTACAGGGTGTTCCATTGATTTGGCCTTCGATAATCAGGCTATTCCCGTCATGGGTTTGTGAGATTGAAATTCTAGGAGCTTTTTTAAAACCGGCCAGCACTCGCCCCGCAGTCCTGGCGTTTACTCGTTTCCCTGCTGGTTGTGGGTGGAGGCAACCACCCGGTCTTCCTGAGATCGATCTTTCCTTTCAATCGACCGTTTCGGGCAACTGGATCTTAGATGACCCTTTTCACCACACTCATAGCATCTAGGGCTAAATTTCGGACGACTTTCACGGTTAGGAAATGCTACCATTTCCCTGATGTGATGCGCTCGATGGTCCTGACGCACGGCCTCCACCTCCAATGCATGGGCCAAAGCATTTTTCAAAGATTCGTGGTGCCCAAGTCTCACAGCAGCCCTTACTTCAAGGTCACGTATTCCATCGACAAAGGCCTGGACTAAATTACCGACGATGAGTGCCGGTGACGATTGATATGCCTTTCGAACCAGCTTTTCTATTTCAAGAGCCCACTGCTGTAGGTTCTCAGAATGACGCTGCGCTCTGTCCTTTAATTGAGCGCGGAACACGTGCTCCAGATGTGCATCACCATAGCGGGATTCCAATGCTTCGAGCAGCTGTTCGTAGGTGACTTCCTTTCCGAGGGCCTCTAAAATGGTAAGCGCCTGGTCACGAAGGCCTAGAGTAAGGGCAGTCATGGCCTGCGCTGCGGTCCATCCGTTGGCTTTGACCACAGCCTCAAACTGGTTCTTGTAGGCTGACCACGAAGAGCTTCCATCAAACGGCGGCACCTTGAAGCCTCGGACTGTAGGTGTAGCAACTACTGAAGCCACGTTCCCATCTCCAGACTTCAGCACACCCAGAGCCTTTTTAACATCGGCGATCTGGGTTTCAGCGTTGGAGATGCGACTCTCTTGGTTTTGTACCTGGTCTTTTACATCCCGGAGTTCTTTCCCAATAGTCACGTGCAGGTCCTTTATGAAACGAGTCTGTTTCTCCTTATCACGGCGCAGATGCTCCTCAAGGCGTTGAGCCTGCTCCTCCTGCCGACGAGTCTGCTCCTCTTTATCACGGCGCAGATGCTCCTCAAGGCGTTGAGCCTGCTCTTCTTTATCACGGCGCAGATGCTCCTCAAGGCGTTGAGCCTGCTCCTCTTTATCACGGCGCAGATGCTCCTCAAGGCATTGAGCCTGCTCCTCCTGCCGACGGGCCTGCTCCTCCTGCCGACGGGCCTGCTCCTCCTGCTGACGGGCTTGCTCCTGAAGCATTGCCATTAAAGCAGCAAAATCAATTGAAGCGGGAGCTTGGACCGCTGATGGTGGTGAAACCCCGGATGATCCAGCAGCTGGCTCCACCATTGGGTCAGGAATCTGGCGACGCACTTGTGATGGTGAACCTTCAAGTCGCCTGACATCCATTTCCAACTGCCGTTGACTGCGCGTCCTGATACCTTCCGTATCGTCCTTTGGAAGTACCGGCATTATTTTATCCCGACTTCTGACACCAATTTGTTACGAGCTAGGGTTCAGGATAAAATAAACTCTTAAAACACCGGTGAACAAATTAACACTTTTTAATAAAATAATCCAAAAAGCACAAATTCACACTTCCGTTAACCGCACTATTCAAAATTATCACTCTCACCACTTTACTTGCACTATACTACGCTGTTCTAAATTATCCCCCCTATCATTACTTCACACACTTAGTTAGTAGTCAACTGATCTGCACGAATGAATTTACGACTTTATATACGAGCGTCTTAGAGTCTCGAATATTCTAACAATTACGAGCAGTCTGTAGAAACGTCTACCATAGTCTAGAACTATCGGGAACTATATCTAACCTGCTCTAACAACAGGATAACAGGCTCCCGCCACACTTCTCTGACACATATTTACTCTATGGGTAGAGCCACAGGTTCAGCTACTCGTCAATAGATGGCGTTACGAGGCTCTAAATGAGTTGCCGAATGACTTTATCTGTGGTGCCATATTCATTCTGTGTTGGCGCGTAACAATATTATTAAATAAATAAATAATTCATTTATTACATCAGACATTATTAGGTCCATTATTTGTTAGTATTATTCTTAAAAACTATGTAAGAAATACATTGGTATATATAGCTATAAGTTGAGGTGAAAGCTCTCATCCGAATCCCGACCAAGCAGAACCACCAAGTAATACCTACCTGAATGTTGTTACCCCCTGTAACAGCGCATGTACATAACTAGTTCACCCCGAAATGAGACCTGTGTACTCGCGATGTAGGTACATACTTCTTTCTTACTCTTTTCATCCACCCCCTACAACTTCAACTTCCAAATTTAAAAAAATCATGGGACATTTTCCCATACGACTAGGTAATAAACCTTTTAACTAATTTTAATCTGAAAACCAAACAGCTCCTACTCTACATCTAATCTGCTTCAAGTAAAGAGACATCACTGTCTCTTTCTGTCACCCTGTCCGTCCAACCATTTATCTCTGTCGCGGGCATATCAGTGTCCTCAGGCAGTACATAAATAACGTCAAATCACTAATTACTTCATAGATCATTCGGTGTATGGTAATTTTTCTCCACTTCAAAGGACTATTATTGGCTTGTTAACTATATACATTTATTTTGTTTGGTTCAGGTTTTTGTCGTGGTTCTGGAGTATTTGGAAATCAACTGTTATGCTACTAATAGCAAAGATGTTGTGTCTAAACACAACATCTTTGTATTCTCCGATATTCAAAATGTTTTTTTTTTATAGTTATTTTTTTCAGGCTCGTACCTAAAAATATTTGTTTGAGTTTGTACTCAGTTATATGAAATATCACGGGCATATTTCAATTATTTCTCCGTAAAAAAGAAAAGTGTTGAAAAAAATTATTTTCTTATTTTTGCACAGGCATTCCACTGTAGAGGTGTGAATAATTTTTACTTTGTTCGAAGGGTGTGAAAACATTTAAAAATTGTCTGGAATTCAACTTTTTGCTTTTGTTACCTTTTTATTCTGAGACGCTTATTACTTTGAATATGCAAACTTTGCCATTGCGTATTCCCAGCATTTTGTGACATTATATAGTTAAAATTTTCCAGCTATGTTGTCATCTTAAAAGTTAAGATTAGAAATATGTTTGTAAACTTTAAAACGATTATTATTTAATTTAGTTAAGGCACAGATAAAATAATACTATACTTGGGTATTTTAAATTAACTTAGAGTTTATCATTAACAACAAAATTTGTAACCAGTAAAACTTAACGAAACATCTAAATTTTAATGGAACCTAATAATCCCTCATAAATATAGAGCAACTATCAAAGTTTCGGCTTAGCAATTCAGAAGGCTATAAATTACGTAGTTTGCTGTGTCATACTACGTCGTACAGTAAGAGCTATTTACATTGTTCTAGAATTACAAGGTGATTAGGAAATTATAGTGTGTTAGTTCCTTTTTTCTTTGAATCAGCTTCCACTTGTTCTCGAGGCATCACACAGGCTCCCTCCACCTAGTAGTAAGAAGGATCATCAAATAAAGCCGAGCCTTGTTTGTTGCCTGATTCTTCGAAGTTTGATCGCGTTGGAACAGGAGTAAATTTATTTTTAAAAGACGATTCAAAAAGATCCTTGTGATTTCAATGAATAAAATACTTTTGATTTTGACTTTGTCCCACTCACATTTATGTTACTATTTATTCAGGGTGGTGTAGGATATATGGGCGCCTGAACGTGTAAGCTATATCACTATAGGGTTTTTTTACGAAACGAAAACAACTATACCTTCGAAAACGAATGAATAATTTTCAACAAAACACACATCCATAATTTCTGACCAATCCGCGAGCGAGTTGAAGCCGTGAAGGTTTTTTTAGGTATTTATTTATTTAAAATGTCATATCGCAAAATTTTATCTATCTGTCTATCTATTTAGGCTGTGTGCACCCACTGCTGGGTATAGGCCTCCTCTCTAATACGCCACTCCCTCCGGTCCTGTGCTGTTCTCATCCTACTTTAACGATGTCATCCGACCTACGGGCGGGTGGTCTGCCTCTTGGTCGCCGAGCATCTCTTGGCCACCATTCAGTAATAGCCGTCGTCTATCTTCTGTCATTCCTTCTAGCCAAGTGTCCCGCCCACCGCCACTTAAGACTTGTGATCCGCATACGTCTACGACTTTCGTACGTTGACGTATCTCGACGTTGGGTATGTGATCAAGGAGGGATATACTGAGCATGGCGCGCTCCATTGCCTTTTGTGCTACTCTTATCTTGTGCATGAAATTCTTTGAGAGTGGCCACGTTTCGATTGCGTATGTTAGTATGGTCAGGCGTTCAGGATACACATATGACACAGGCGTAATAAGGATAGATTATGTAATGTAAAATTGAAAACTACACTTATGCAGAAGAGTATTTTTTTGTATGGCTACAAAAATCTTTAATAAGATACCAGACAGCATAAAAGAGAAAGGCAATTCTGCTTGAGAAATATTACTACACAGTGACAGAGTTTTTAACTGACGACTTGAGCTAGTACCTCCATATCTGTTTCTTCTTAGTGTGTTCTGTGTTTCTGTGTAGCTCTTGTATACAAATAAATATATATTCTTTCTTTCTTTCTTTCTTTTCTTTCAATATTTAGTTTTTAGTATAGGTACTTTTAAATATTTTTCCTGTAACTACATATATTTGCATGCCTGAATAGTAAGAATGTAACGGATCTGTTATTATTGTTTAAAATCTACATCATGTACCTATATTCCGACAAATAAATTACTATGAACTATGAACACGTTGGTTATAAACCTTGGCAAAAGGTTAACAATTAATTAAATAAAGATTTCCATAACAAATCCCTAGTCTTGTATTGTAATCAACCGTCTAACTATAATTTAAACGTTACGAAACAGGATCAGCACTAACGAGCCGTTTCATTATATAAATGTGAACGACTCGTAATTCAGAGCTCGGCGTTAAGTAACTTAAATAAGTATTTGAGTGTCTCTAAGTTTGTGACGAGCTAGGAATTGCGATACAACTGATGGATATGGTATTTGATACCCAAGAACTAGTAGATCCTCAAAATAGATAGATAGATAGCTAGATAGATACGTTTATTAATAAAAAAAAAACATTACATATTTCATTGTTTTCTTATAACCGCGTAAACCAAGGTAGGTTTGTGGTGGTTACTCACATTCGCTTAACTCGCACTATTAACGAACTTAATTTAAAATATACATAAATATGTAAGTACTTGTGCATAAACTACACCTCTTACAGACTTACCTATTTACCAACAAGTAGGTAACAACAGCCGGTATAATATAGGTATTTACTAGGTAGGCAGGTATGAGTAAGTTTAACACTTTTGAATTACAATTAAGCGAGGTATACCTACTATGCATTTGAATACTAAGGTAGGTAGTCATTGTATTAACATGAATACTTACATAGATATATTATCATGAAAGTATTTGCTATGATGAAAATGATTTGTTATTTCAGATACAGAACAGAGATTCTAGTGATGTGGAAAACCCTCAAAGCAATGAAACAGCTGAACCGATTTTGATAAAACATAGCTAAGAACACTCCTGACAAATTCACCTTTCAAACTAATTAAAAATCGAAATTGGTTCATCCGTTCGGGAGCTACGATGACACACACACACACACACACAGACACGTCCAACTTATAACACACCTTCGTTTTTACGTCGGGGGTTAAAAATGAAACTAAGTAACAACAACAAAGGTCGAACAAAGGTCTATAAAAGATTTAATTTAAAAAAAACAAAAAAAAATTACTACGTGAAAGTCAAAGTTTACAAAATTGACTAGTAAATATATAATCATCTGTTAAATCGTGACGTCACAAGCAGTCGCCATGACATCTGCGGGCGTTTTGACGCGAAAATCAAAGATGGTTTATAAATTATGTTAATACTAATAAACGTTAGTTTTAACGAGAAATAGAAAAAAATTGGCAACTAGTAACATAGAATAGTTTAAAGAACAGTTTTTAAAAATCAATCATCGTTCTTATTGCCGCATCTACCGAACATAGCTCTCGTAAAGTTCTAATACTAGCTGTGATTAATAGTCTGCCATAAGACAAGGGTCTAAAGTGACTCGGGCCGACGACGGCTATATTGTGCCAACTCTAGTTTGTTTCCGTTCGTATTGGGACTAATTCGAGGGAGACTTTCATTGCTATAAAACAGGGGTTCCCAAAATTATTTTATCTACTGCCCACTTTGAGAATAAATTATTTTTAGCGACCCCATTTTTTTGTGAGCTCATATTAGCGGAGGTTAAACATGCACAAATCGGGTTATTTAACAAAAACTTGTTATAACATGATTCCCCGCAGTCTATTACCTACGAAAATGACCTATCTAGGAATACTAATTATTATTAAAATGAGAAAGTGTATCTGATTTGACGCCCCCATTTTTTTCTGGGTCTCTTACCGCCCCTTTTTAGGCCTGCAGCGCCTACAAGGGGGCATTATCGCCCACTTTGGGAACCCCTGCTATAAAACAATATAGTTGTCAACAACGCGCTTTTTATGCACGCATACCAAAACCTTTTTAATAAGTTGCTTTCAGTTATTATAAATTTTATTTACAAGGATTTTAGTGTTAGAATAAGATATTTTTTAGGGTCCTGTACCCAAAGGGTAAAACAGGAGCCTTTTACTAAGACTCCGCTTTCCGCCCGTCTGTCTGTCTGTCCGTCTGTCACAAGGCTGTATCTCATGAATCGTGATAGTAAGACAGTTTAAATTTTCATAGATAACGGTATTTCTGTTTCCGCTATAACAGCAAATACTAAAAAAACAGAATGAACGTACAACGAACGTGTTTTTTTTGCCGGTTTTTTAGATAATGGGTACGGAACCCTTGGTGCGCGAGCCAGACTCGCAGGCCGGTTTTTTACTATTAAAATCTTACTATGACATTGACGAAGTTCTAGCTGATGGCTATAGTATATAATCTAATCGGATCTTACCTATGTGTTTGGATTTTTGTTCAATTATCTGTAATTCATAGAATAGCACCGTGGTGTGTCCGGCCTAAGAATATACTCTCCGTCTCCTCCCGTGGATGTCGTAAAAACCGGTTAAGGGTACCCGGACTCGTTACTAAGATTATTTAGCATAAGATCACTGGCTGCTAGCTTAAAGGAAAGCGTTAGCCGAGTCAATCGTGGTAAGCAATGGCGGTGATGAGCTCACCACGTGTCACATCTATTTCCCACGATGTTGCAATGAGAAAAAAGGCATATTTGAGACTGCCTACCCTTTCGGGGAAAAAGGTGTTTGTCTATGTATGTATGTATATGTAAGAACCACAAGGAAAATAAGATCATGAGTTGCTACCATTCACCTCGATACATAAAATAAATAAATAATGCTGGACAGTTCACACAACGTTATCTAGCCCCAAGCTAAGCAGAGCTTGTGTTATGCATACTAGATAACTGATAAATACTTAATACAATATAGTACATCGATAATTTTTATTATACATAGAAAATACCCAGAACACCCTGAACAAATATCTGCAATCGCACGAATATTTGTTCCCAGGCGAGAATCGAACCCGCAACCTCCTGCGTCGCAGGCCAAGCTTCGCCTGCCGTGCTACAAAGGTCTTCAATAATAATCATTCCTCTTACAGCCATCACCATCCGTCGCACCGCTAATCTCACAAGTGACCGATCGTCAACATGAAATATTTTCTAAGTAAAATTTGGGGCGCCTGTGAAAAATTAAAATTCTCCTGTAACAAACTGTAGACGCGATTTTATTAAAGGAAAAAATGTCTAGAGGAAATGACGTTTTATTTAAAGATGGGTTACCTTCCTTCACATTCCTACTTGAATGAAAAATACATGGAACCACCTCTTTAGTACTAAATCCTTTTATCATACTGATACTTTTGAGATAAAATTATATATTATTGGGGTAAATAGGACCCAATAGATGTATAGTTAATTTTATCTACAACTGAGAAGACGTTCGCTGAGTTACATTATATACACAGACCCCAGAGCCTCGTTTCACTGTGAGTCGCACATACTCTTAATAAAGACACGATCAGTGATAAGCTCATCACTGACTTAGCTTTCCCAGGATCAATTAATAACCTATTTCTCAATTATCACGAGTCTACTTCAGTGGAGGTGTTCAGGTCTAGAATCTATAATAATTTCCTCAGTAAGATCGATTAATGAGCAATTTTATTTTATACATTTCATTTTAGAATTATATTAATGATATGTATTAGTTTATTTTATATTTTAGGCTGTCATTTAAATACATATTTATTATTATAATAATATTTTTCGTTATTTTCTTAAACTTATCCAATATTTCCCTTCTTGTGGACTACCGATGCATATTTTTTCCGAAATACACCAGTTATCTGGAAGAGAATGCTTTCTAGCATTAAGTTCGCCTTTGTATTTCTTTGTATTATGTGCAATAAAGAATTTTCGATCTATCTGTCTATCTATTTATTTTGTATAAATAAGCAAATCTTATACATCAAAAACTTGCTCAACAAGTCAAGGAAGCCGTTGAGTTGGATCATGCATAATCCAGATTTACCTGGTTGCTGTAATTAGGCCTTAGAATATTATTTATATACAAGATAATTTATTAAACATAATAAATTTTTGTAGCCATATTTGCGCAGCTCCAGGGCATCCTGATTCGCAGAAGATGTAACCCATCTTTACAAATATAATAGCATTGCTGAAAAGTGTATGAAGGCTGTAGCCCTGCGGGAGGCTTTTATAAGGTGGACGATAAATCAAGGGCGGGAAATATTTAAAAGCTTGCCTCACCACGATTCTCAGGCTGTATCTCCGTTGGACCTGGTGTATAACCACTTTTTTTTTTAACTTATATAACTAGTGGTTCGCCCCGAACTGAGACCTTAATATTACCCTAATATCTCAAAAACTACATAATTTAAAAATATATAAAAATTCGTTTAGAAATGTCGAAACAAGGACTTTCATATGACACCCCACTTGATCAGATATTCTCACTTTTTTTTTTAATAATACCTACCACTCTGGATTATTTCACAAAATAATAGGTACAAGTGCGTTCTACTGTGTGCCAGTGACCATAAGTTACTGTATTATTACCAGCTTATTAATAATACAGATCCCTAAGTCACCGGAGCCCTGTGGAACACACCATTTCTTGCGGGCGGCCGCTTCCATATACTTTATGCCATTTTACGCCTCTAATATAAAGAAGGTGTATTCCAAACCGATGAAAAAAGCCTAAAATGTGAGGATAAGGTTTTACGTGTCTGCGTTATGTGTTTAATCTGAATTACACATCCATATTTGCCATGGTTTGTCCGGCCTAAGAGTACACCCTTCCGTCTCCTCCCGTAGATGTTGTAAAAAGAAACTTCAAAAAGGAGGCCTCGTCTGAAAGGAATTCCTGAAATTCAACCCGTTGACGGTTTGACGAGGTTGACGTTTGGATGGAAAAACTTAACGGGGACGATGTTGCGGGCATTGCACTAGTAATAAATATAATTATTTAAAATAACCATTAAAATAACTAATCTGGAACATACATCTGACTTCAAAAGAAAAATTAAACATTTCTTTGAGGTAAATGCATTTTACTGCTTAAACGAGTTTATGAACATGACTATTTTAGATTCCTCATTTTTGCTAAATAATGATATTGTGTAGTGTGCTCTCGAGAGGTGCTGGAAAAATGGTATAATGACGACTGATAAACTTAGTTTTTGGGTAAGATATAGGTAGTTTAGTATTAGATTATTAATTAGATTTTATTAATTTTTTGGTTGACTTTTGTTTTATGATTATTTGTTATTTTGAATAGTAACTGTGTTAAACAATTAAATTTATATAGAAATTGTATTATAGAAATTGTATTGTATATTAGAAATTAGAATTTTAATTTTAATTTGTGATTTTTTTTTAAATGTATTATTATGTGACTTGCCCAGTGTGACAACCTATGTTACAAGGTGAAATAAATGAAATGAAATGAAATAATAATAAGAGTTTGTCAAAACTGTGTCTAATTTTTAGATAATAGCTGCCCCGCCCGAATTTTATCCGGACGTAGTCCACATCAGAATTAAAACCTTAATAAAATTAGGCTATAGCAACTCACGGGTAAAGCTTCCTATTTGTGAAAGAATTCACAAAATCAAATCAGTAGTTCCAGAGATTAGCTCTTTTTCTTCCAGAGATTAAATCCAAATCAAACATTATCTCTTTAGATAGAAGTATAGATTTGATAAGATCTCTCCAACGTTATTTCGACAAACAATCCAATGATAATATTAGAAGTCAAGAAACTTTGTTGCGCCTTGGAAAGTTCTCTTGGTTACGCCAGGTGGGGTATGCAGCAAAATTCATAATTTTAGATTTGTTTTTATGTAACTAAATCAAGTCAATTATTTAAATTAAAAAAAAAGCATGGATACTTCATTATAATTCCTAGGAATCACTGCACCAGAAACACGATAATAAGGTGGTTGATTTCGCTTGTGGCTCGAAATTCAATGCGTGTTCAATTCAATTCAATTCAATTAAAAAAAAAACACGAAAAAAATTGAATTTCGCGCCACCGTAAACAATATTTTCTCGATATTAAAAAAACAAAAATTTCTGTTACTTTTGGCTAGATTCGATTGTTTATGAAAATGGTGCACATTATTGGGTAAAATATAAGATAAATAAAATTAATATAACAAAGCTAAGGGTTTAATATAGGGGTTTTGTAAAATTATCTATATTTTACGTGATATTTAATAAAAGCTTTTACTGCGCGCGGCGTTCTTTTTGTATGAAGATTTCTGCCTGGGGTTGTATGCTGTAGCCTAAGCGCTATTGACGAGTGGACGCGCTATAGGAAATGTAGAATTAATAGCGCCATCTATTGTGGAGTAGATACACTGCGTGATTTGAAAGATACACGAATACCTGAACTCTCTATGGATAGTTCGGGAATGTCCTACAATTTAAAAAGAGTCCAAAGAGTACAGATGATGCATGCGTCCCGCTCTAACAACAGAGACAGTAATTCTTCGTTACTGGTCAACAAATGTCGTAAATAATTTACATTCAATATAGCGCCCATTTACTATGGCTCTAAACTCGCATACGCCAATCAGCCGGCGTAACATTATTTAGAGTGAAATTTTGTTTAAACCAGAGTCCAGTGTTTTTATTTTATCCCGAACCCTAGCTCGTAACACTATTAATTAGCTGTACTAATATTATTTATGTGGTACTGTTCCTTATAAGTGCCTACCTTTATTGTTTGTGAGGGTTGAACATAACGGAAAACACTTCGACGTTTTAGGTAGACACACAATATATTCAACACTAACAATTTTTTTTTTTTTTTATTCTACTTGTATGACGGATCAAGCAATAGGCCCACCTGATGTTAAGCGGTAACCTCTGCCTATGAACAGTGCATTACCTCATAGATCACGTCCACCTAGGACGCAACCTATGTGGCATTGCACTGCGCCCGCCACCCTGAGAACCTGAGGCACCCTTACCCTTCAAACCGGAACACAGCAAAGCGAGCACTACTGCTTTGCGGCAGAAATAGGTATGGTGGTAGTACTTCCCCGGACGAACTCTTTCACAAAAAAGCTCTACTACTACTTAAACTAATATCATAACAGAACAGTTAATTGCAAAGCTTAATACACGTAAATATAGAAAAAGGTAAGCCTTTATAATTCTAGTTACAAAAAAACCCTCAATTAAAAATGTACCAACTAAATGAATCTGTAATTTGAATAACACTTTCAACTAAAATTCAAGGATTCCCATCAGTTATAAAATTGGATCCATTCCGAAAATCTGTTCTGGAAAGCAGATTCATAACGTAAAAGTCATTCCTGGATTGTAGTTCATGAATATCAAACGTAGATTGGAATTTGCATCTTGTAAGGAATTTTTCTCGATCTTTGTATAAAATAATAGTGGAACGCCGGCGACTTCGCACGCGTGATGTTTTTTCTATACAAACTTAACCCTGAGAATAAGTATACACTCCACATTTCAGATCTCTAGGCCTTACGGTTTTGGCAGTGCGTTGAAATAGTTAGTCGGTGGTTCAGTCAGTTACAATATTATTTTCTACCGTGGCACCACAACCTTACTTATTTTTAGGGTTACCCAAAGGGTAAAACGGGACCCTATTACTGAGGCTCGTTTGTCTGTCTGCCCGTCCATCCGTCCGTCTGTCACCAGGCTGTATCTCACCGTGATAGTTGGACAGTTGAAATTTTCACTAAGTATGTATTTCTTTTGCCGCTATAACAACACATACTAAAAAACAGAATTAAATAAATACATAAGGGAGCTCCCATACAACAACCGTGATTTCTCCAAATGTAGGTTAAGCGATGCTGTGCGAGGTCAGTTTTTGGATGGGTGACCGCTTTTTGCGATCAAAAAGCTTCTTTTTTTTAACAAATCTTTTTTTATGCCGTTTTTTTTGTTAATTGTACGGAACCCTTAGTGCGCGAGTCCGAATCGCACTTGGCCGGTTTATTTAATGAAGTTTTGAGACGCTGGCTGTGACCGTATTAAATCCAATTGAGTGATCATGCGGCACTGCTGCTGATAGGTTCTAAGAATTTTGGCAAATTTGATTTTATAAAAGTTAACAAGAAACCCAGAACGTTCTACCACTATCGATTATTCTGTAAACTCCTTGAAACACCCAAAGATGACAGATATATGCATGCGTCCTGCTCTAATCACCTCTTAGTCCTCACATAGTGCGCCTACTTGACAACAGATGGAGGTAGCAATTCCTCATTTCCTATAGCGCGTCCACTTGTCAACAGAAGGCGCTAGTAGGTAACAAACAAAACAAAGACAAACGCCTTTATCCCCGAACGGGTAGGCAGAGCCTCAAATGGCCCTCTTTTCACTGTTGGTTGCACCATCGTGGGTAATAGATGTGACAAGTGTTGAGCACATCGCCGCCATTGCTTCCCACGACTGACTCTGCTAACGCTTTCTTCCAGTAATAACACATTCTATAATAAGCTAGCAGCCAGGACAAATCTTATACCACCGAATCTTACTAACAAGTCCGGGTAATCCCTTAGTCGGCTTTTACGACATCCACGGGAGGAGATGACTAGGGAGGAGGGGTCTATTCTTGAGACTAGTTAATGGTTATAAATTCGTTTACGTCAATTTCATTGGTATCAAGGTGCTAGTTGCCCCAACCTAACTTTGCAGGTTGAGCGCCATCTGCGCTCACCAAAAGCCCGGCAAAGCAGTCATGGCCCCAGGAGGTCAACTGCATATAAAGCCTTCCGAAAAAAAAAAAAACAAAAAAAACATTGGTATCAAGGCATTCAACCAATAGCATTCCAAAAGCCATTTGCAAATAAAATTTAAAGCAAGTTCAAACAAAGCACTTTTCTCATTTGTAACGGCTGAAAACCCTAACATCACTCTTCTACACGTAACCAAGTTACTAAATCAAAACTTGCTAAGCATTCACCAAATTAAAAGTGGACTGTATTTCAAAAGCATTAAATACCAGAATTCTTCGTGCAACAGTTCAGGGGATGCATAATAGTGTTGTGACATAAAAGAGGTAGTAATATCTGTGGATAGAAGTGAAACTCCTCCAAAAACTATATCGACTTCTAATACGTTCAAACGAAGAGTTATTAAGCAACATCTGGGTCATCAGGGGCCCATTGTTCATAAATTACGATTGAGTTGCCATGGTAAAGTTTTTTAATTTATTTTTAACCCCCGATGCAAAAACGACGGGGTGTTATAAGTTTGACGTGTCTCTCTCTGTGTGTGTGTGTGTGTGTGTGTATGTGTATGTGTCTGGCTGTGGCATCGTAGCTCCCGAACGGATGAACTGATTTCGTTTTTTTTTTGTTCGAAATGAGAATTTGTCGGGAGTGTTCTTAGGGTCTATTCGCTATTTGCCCCCTTTCTGATTTTGTCTACAAAGTTTGATCAAAATCGGTTCAGCCGTTTCATTGCGTTTTTCAAAATTAGTTACTTGTTTTCAATGGGGATCTAGCCATTGTTACACTCTCGTAGTTTTTAATTTGTATCTTTTGAGAAATAGGCCCCTTTGAGATGTAGCCAAACGCTAGTCTATTTTTTTTAAACTCACGTCCTTTCACCCCTGTTTTCAATTGCTTGATAGTCTGTCACTAAGCCTGTAACTTCCCCCCTCTACAAACACTACCCTATTTACTCCACTTACTAAATTCTTAACCTCTCAACTCTCGCAACCCTAAACCCCAACAAACACTAGAAACTACTAAACTACTCTTTAACTGAACTCCCGTTTTCTTACTTTTCATAGTAACTTACATGAACGTATCTTTGATATGCTCATCATCTTTGTTATGGGTTTGTTTGATTCAATACTTAATTATTTTGGCCATGGTGATCGTCTAGTTTTTAGTGGTAGGACCGTACGTTGTGTAATTGTAGTAATTCAGGTAATTTCAAGTTATTTATGTCAAGACCTAACAATACCTAATGAAACCTAACTAACCTTATCTAACGAATAATGAATAATATAGAAACTACTAAAATATAAATTCTATATTGATTAATTTTAAAATATAATTTGACTAACCTAGTTTATCCCGACGTTATTAATTTTAGATTTTATCCTAATCTATAACTACAGTTCAAAGACTTCCTCTCTATACCATACTTATAAAATTTCCTAACTTACCTAATATAATACCTATAAACAAATCTATTTAATGACTTTAACCTAAAGTTCACTCTAACATAATTTAATTAGTATAAACGCATCACAGAGTCAAAAGAGATATGTTATCCTCATAACAACATAAATTATCATGATTACAGCAAAGGACTTAGCTAAAGTTTGTTAGTCAGTCTGTATAGTCTTGTACTGTGACACTTTAAGGGCCGCACAATAAAATTGTGCGGGACAGTTCATCCGACCTCCCCTCAACTGTCTTTCCGAACCTCGCCATAAATAAATATTATAAAATATAATGACGTTAAGGGACAAATAAACATTCATACAGGAAAGTTATTATTCCAGAATGTTTGTATACAAATGTATTTCAGAATTTAAAATTATATTTATTATAAAAGTCTTGATTTTGAGACTCTTATTAAAATATAGATCTTTATTGATCTTTATAGACTCATTTATGCTCTAAAAGAGGATCCACAAACTCCAATGGTCCATGACACGTTCAAACTTATAAATCCTTAGAGGCTAAAACCTCAGATAATGAAAGATTAGGTATATTTATAAATACCACTTAGTCAAGTGTCTAAGATTCAAACTTGACTTATGACTCATTTGGTCATCAAGCATTTTAGCCTAAATATTTATTTATTAGATGGAAATAACGGTTATAACGGTATTCATAAAATTTATTGAATTAACCTAAACGATGGTCTTACCTTAATACCTACAACATCTATGAATTCTCTTACTCGAACTACCTAAAGGGTTTTATTGTTAATCTATTTTTATTCGAACTAGCAGTGGGGAGGGTAGCTCGCGATCTTCCATCAACTCTTCTAACCCCGGACTTGCCTTTACGGAAAGGCCCCTAAGTTCTAATAATAATCTAACATTCTACGGAATAAGAACAAGAACTACCTTGAAGTTAAATATTTTATTTTATTTTTTAAACGAACTAACAGTGAGGTGGGTTAACTCGCGTTCTTCCAACACTCTTCTTACTCGGACTTGCCTTTACGGAAAGGCCCCTAGGTTCTACTAATATCCTAACATTCTACGGAATAAGAACAAGAACTACCTTGAAGTTAAATATTTTATTTTATTTTTAATCGAACTAACAGTGAGGTGGGTTAACTCGCGATCATCCAACACTCATCTAACCCGGACTTGCCTTCTCGGAAAGGCCCCTAAGTTCTAATAATAACCTGACATTCTACGGAATAAGAACAAGAACTACCTTGAAGTTAAATATTTTTATTAATTTTTTTTTTTAAACGAACTAACAGTGAGGTGGGTTAACTCGCGATCTTCCAACACTCTTCTAACCCGGACTTGCCTTTACGGAAAGGCCCCTAAGTTCTAATTACAAAGCCTAGTAGAAAATAAACTAAACTTCAAATAAAGCTCGGTATAATAAAACTCTTCCAAATAATTTAAATAAATAAAATACAGTCAAAGTCTATCTTTACCTTTACAAGAAACTAATTTCTGTTTTAAAGAATTTCCCAAATAAAACCTTGGAACATAATAAAATAGCATAAGAAAGAATTATTAATATTTGATATTACAGATTAGGGACTTCAAGTTCCTCCTTCTATTCTAGTCAGGATTCACTTAGCACGGCTCTTGCTAGGCTGAGTATAATCATGAATATCAAAAACGATTTCTTTATAGCTTTTGGTAAAACCCCAGTTACCTATTTGTTTCAAACTTTATAATTTTGTCACAACAAAATAATCTAAAATCACAACTTTTACTTTTAACAAGTTTAGATTTACTAGCTTATTATTTCAAACAAGATAGTTTAAAAAATGGAACTTCTGAATCCAATTCAAAATTCAAAACTATTCTTTAAATATAAATTATGACAGTAGATATCCTGGTTTGTTACATCAGGTCAGTGTCTCAAGAGTCACTCCCTTCTCTAGTAGAGATCATCTTCAGTACGGCTTTGCTTGACTGGAGTATAACCGTTAATAACAAAATTGAGTTCTCTTTCATCTCAATAGATATCACTATGTAAAATTCGTGAATTATTTCTCTCCAATTAAACACAGAAGTTCACTTTCTCAAAATAAGTTGGATTTTAAATTTAATCGATAAGTAAGATTCACATTAAGTAATAGACTGCAAATTTGAAAAGGAATTTCTATCAAGATATAAACCCTATCTAAAGGTTACGTGAAAACTAAGAACAAGTTTCTAGATAAAATTTATCAAAGAAAAGGTAAAAACTATTAAGTAAAATTATTAAAGTAATTAAACTGCTTTGAAAGACTTCTTTATTAATTCAACCGAAAACGTAAACGCAAACGTAAATGCAAACACAACACAGACGCAACATAGACGTCAACGCAATCAAGCGTAACGTAAACGCAAACGTAAGTGTCAATGCAAACATAACGCAACATAAACGTAGTCGAAACAATGAACGTAAACGCAAACGTAAATGTAAACATAACACAAACGCAACATAAACGTCAACGCAATCAAGCGAAACGTAAACGCAAACGTAAGCGTCAATGCAAACATAACGCAACATAAACGTAGACGAAACAATGAACGTAAACGCAAACGTAAACGCAAACGTAAATGTAAACATAATACAAACGCAACATAAACGTCAACGCAATCAAGCGTAACATAAACGCAAACGTAAGCATAAATGTAAACATAACGCAACATAAACGCAACGTAAACATACAGTATTTTAATTACTTTAATTTAATTTATTTTATCTGTAAAGTACACACAAGCCATCAATTTATTCAATAAGACACAACATTACAAAAGTTATAAAAACAATTGACTTACCAATGATTCTCCAAGCTCCGACCTCTCTGGCTTCTCCAATCCAACTGTCCTCCCATCCGCTCGTCACCATTTTTATACCCGCAACCTCCTTCGGGGGTCACGATCTTCATACGGGGGTCACAATCCTTCTCTGGGCGTCATGACCCCTGAACCGATCGCCATGACGCCTCAACTTCATACGGGGGTCACGATCCTCATACGGGGGTCACAATCCTTCTCTGGGCGTCATGACCCCTGAACCGATCGCCATGACGCCTCAACTTCATACGGGGGTCACGATCCTCATACGGGGGTCACAATCCTTCTCTGGGCGTCATGACCCTCATACGGCAGTTTCGATGCTTCTAATTCATACGGGGGTCACAATCCTTCTCTGGGCGTCATGACCCCTGAACCGAGGTTATTCACTCCACTCAATTTCTATTGTTTTATTTGTTTCTTACAGACATTCTAAATTCTCCTAACTTCAAGCTCTTTAAATTGATTAAAATATTATGTGTTTCCGCGAAACGGAACGATGTGGGTAGACCTCAGCAACAGAGCGATACTTAGTAATTATAATTTGTATATATTAAATAATTTCATGTTGTTTATTTATTTTGTTATTCCTAGCATGTTTTACTTGCTAGATTTCTTGTACTGTGCAACATTTATAACCTTAAATATGTTTGTGAAGTAAACGACTCATCAGTCAGCACGTATGATTAGTTACAAGCCTAGGTTCAAACATAGACTCTTTAAACAGTTCGTATGAGAATAAAGCCACACAGCCCTTTGCGTACGATGCTAATAGCGATACCTATTCGTTTAAGTCAAGTCTGGTGTTCACTTCTATTTGAATAGTTTGTATTTGTTACGGACGCGCCAATTCGATCAATTCATTCGACGATTCCATTCGAATTACTCCTTTGATTCGATTTTGGAACACTCACCGGCTTAACAGAACGGTTTTGGTTTTTAATTAATAATAGACACGGCTCGCGGTCCGTTTGTTTGTGACTGTTTGCGAAAAGTTCCAATTCGTTACGTTTGTTTTGTGTCACAATGGTAGCCTAACGGTTCAATAGTGCAACTCAGAATCCAACGATACCGGGTTCGATCCTAGGCTCCGCACCAATGACTTTTCTAAGTTATGTGTGGATTTCCATCGCGCTGTGCTTCGGAGGGCACGTTAAGCTGTCGGTCCCGGCTGTTATTGATTAATAGCAGTCGATAAGCCATGTCAGAGGCCCTCGGGCAGCTTGACAAACTCTGACACCAGAGGCCAGCACTACCTCATACGAAACGACGACTACGAATGGAAGTGCGGGCGCGGAAGCACTAGGAGGTAGCACACAAAAGTTTGATAAAAACCTCCATGGATCCCGTACAGCTCGCTTTACGAGATATTTTTTCACCTATACGTGCAAGTTATGGAATGGGCTTCCTCCTGAGGTGTTTCCGCTAAACTACAACATGAGCCGCTTCAAAGAAATGTAAAAAGAGTCCTTCAGGGCAGGCAACGCATTGGCAATACCTCTGGTGTTGCAGATGTCAATAGGCGACGGTAACCACTTACCAACAGGCGGGCCGTAAGCCAGTTTGTCGAGCCATAACATCTGTTTTCGAGAACGTGATTACAAATATAATATTATTTATATGTATAAATATATATATGCAAATAATGTTCATTGCATAGTATAGCTACTATACATAATATATATAACTATATATAATAGTTTTATGTCTTTAGAAGTTGACGAATATTTAATTTAAATTAATTTAATTTTGTATTATATTACGAATTTAAGTACATGTATTGTGTCAAAAGGAAAATAAAGATTATCGTTATCATTATAATTATCATAGCATATTACTGATCTAGGAAACGGCTCTAACGATTTCGATGAAATTTGCTACATTTTTTTTTATGTTATGGCTCGACAAACTTGCTTACGGCCCGGCCCGCCTGATGGTCGTTTTCGGAGGCGAGAAACCTATTTAGCTAGGTCTCATCTATGGGAAAAAGAGATATTCCACAAAAACTAGTGACAAAAATCTGTGTCAGTCACAGAATATATGCTATTCTTCGCCAGAGCGCCGAATTCGAATTTCGAAAATTCAAATAGACAGTATTGGCAGAAGACTGACTCAGAGATTGTAAGGTACACTTTAGTAAACATGGTAAGGGTAGGGATACACTTAGTAAACACGATTAAAAAAAACACGTTCATAGTCTCGGTCGCACCAGATAAAACTAGTAATTCTGTGAACAGTAGACCTCGCGTGCACAAACTTGCGTTATTTGTGTAAATGTTTCAAGTGACATACTATTCGGAGTTTGTAGGCTATTATAGAGTAGGCATTTCTGTTTTTGTATGGAAGTGATTTAAAAGAAAAAAAGTTTGATGGTTAACTCAACATTATCTAGCCCCAAGCTAAGCAGAGCTTGTGTTATGGGTACTAGATAACTGATATACTTAAAACAATATATAACATAGATATATATTTTTTATACATAGAAGATACCCAGAACACCCTGAACAAATATCTGCAGTTCGCACAAATATTTGTTCCGACGCGGGAATCGAACCCGCAACCTCCGGCGTCGCAGGCGAATGTTCACCCGCCGCACCACAGAGGTCGTCAAATTTATCAGTACTTAGTACAGTTATTTAATCTGTGACTTTAGCACTACTGCATGATGATCTGATGATAGAGCATGGAGTTCGTCGCTTTCATTCCGGTAAAAGTAAAGTGCCATAGTTGATTTGATTCCGCGGTACAGTTGACTGATGGGTTCTGTGACGGTTAATGATATTACAACATTACAGAGTGAAGTGGCGACAATATTGAAGCGTCACGAGAACAACGATAGTGTGTGAGAGAATGATCCATCATTGCGGAGTATATTAGGACAGAAATTGTTCAGTTTCCCTGTGTTATTGTCATCGTATTTCTTCTTAACTTAGGCTCAGATAAAATAATGCTTACTATAGGTATAGGTAATGGCTTCTGTGCATTATTTGCTACAATTTAGCCAATGTCAAGTGATACTCTTTTCATAGTCAAGTCGTCAAGCAAGAGTCTCCGTCAAGTCATAACCCAGTTTAAATAGTGGACAAAAAATAATAGTTTTTACAGGGAAAAATCGACTATTTCGAATAGACAGGTTATAAACTTAAATTTCACTAGATCAAACATGTGCAATTACAAACAGTTACGTTTTTTGAAATATTTACTGTTACCAAAACTGTCGACAATGCCATCTAGCGAGTGATAAATAATGCTAAAATGACACAAGGAAAACTCCTCATTGCACTCGCAACACAATTTTTGGAGCATGTAAATTGAACATGCTCTTTGGTATCCTACAATAATCAAGCAAACTACTCACTTATACCTATATTTTTCCATACCTACAGACAGACAGACGGACAGCACAATGACCCTATAATGTTTCCGTAAGTAGGTACATTTTGAGGTACCGCACCATATCATACATCTATAAATCCTTTTTCTACTCAATTTTTCAATTGAGAAGAAAAATAATCTAATACGAAAACGCTCAAAACTTTCAAAGACTTCTAAGCGCTCAGGATCGCTCGCAATCAGCCTGCAAACGTAATCCAATGTTCCCAGAAACATAAGCATATTTCCAATCAAACCGCATACAGGATCGAGATACAGAATTCCCGATTCTTAATAAAATGCGTTGGTAAATTCCTAACTGCCAACCCTAGAGAACCTAACCTCCAAAGTGGGTTATTGTAAAGTGGACTTTACGCTGATTGATTGAGAGTAGGTTTTACGTTGAATGTTTTAGTGTTGTTAGGTGGTGAGTAGGGTTGATGGGAAACATTGAATCGTACCGTCGAGATACACAGGCGTATAAATAACGTTGCACAATAAACTTGAGCTAAATCAAGGAGCATTGTTGAAGGAGCTTGTTAGTCCGTGTGTGACCGCTGATTTTTTATTTGATATCTCAATAAACCCTTGTTTGAACCTTAGGGTTACTGCTTCGATCTGATATATTTTTTCCTGAGGTTTTAATTTTTCTCCCCATTGTGAGTGTGTGATTTATAAATATATTTAGAGTCCTGTTTTGTGGTGGGTATATAAAGTTTATTGGTTCGGAATTTAAAACTGTCCCGGAGTTTGTTTGAGGCTTTATTTAAGGTTCTAAATGTTTTTTAAAGCTTTTACCTCGGCATTGTTAATAATATTAAACGTTGGTAATAAAAATGTTTTAAAATAAATCATGGTGATGCGGTCGAAGCTCAAAGTTACGCAGCCAGCTACGGAGAGAGCTATGCTAAGAGTTTCGCACTGCTTGCTTTGCTTACTTACTTTTAGCTTGTTTGCTGTTGGGCGATCGAGGTACTTAGGTGGGTGCTGCTGATCATCCAATAGTCTCCTTTTACGTCATCCACGGGAGGAGACGGAAGGGTATACTCTTAGGCCGGACATACCACGGCTCATGAACCATCCATCGGTGTTAATAGTTTGTCAAATATCTACTTAAGGTGGTTGTTTTTCCACACTAATGTATTTTACCAAATAATATGGGCAAACAGAGTAGAATTTTACACCTAAATGACTGATGTTGGCTTTTATATTGGCCATTATTTGCGGCAAATCATATTTGGTTGAAGAAAACAGTGGATTAGCCTGCGATCAGGTTGTATCTGTGATCGAAGGGATTAGCAGTGAAAAAGACATCGAAATTTTAGTCCATAGAAGTTACTTTTAAGTCAATAATGACCAATATAAAAGCCAGCAACAGTCATGTCAGTGATAAAACTATACGCAGTCGCCGATATTTGGTAATATACATCAGTATGGAAAAGCATTCACCTTAAACTCAAGGCTCAGGAGTTATAAACATATTCCTCCAAACGCTACAAAGAAAAAAACCGACCAAGTGCGTGTCGGACTCGCGGACGAAGGGTTCCGTACCATTATCTATAAAAACGGCAAAAAAAACACGTTTGTTGTCAGAATAAAATAAATATTAAAGGGGGCTTACATTTTTATATTATAGCGGCAACAGAAATACAAGCGAAAATTTTAACTGTCTAACTATCACGGTTCATGAGATACAGCCTGGTGACAGGCGGACATATAGACGGACAGCCGAGCCTAGTAATAGGGTCCCGTTTTTCCCTTTGGGTACAGAACCCTAACAATAAAATGCGAGAACAAGCGTCATTTATACAGAAAAGCGCAAGAAGACATTGATAGTCACGCCCACTTTCGCTGCAAGCACCTCCGATAATCGAGCAGTATCGGATAAATAACCGTCATCGGCTCTCCGGTCACGTCGCGCCGCAGTGTTGTGCTGCTGCAGCGATGCGAGCTAGGAAACTATGGAGGTGTTGTCACAAAATGTGAACTGCTATTGATTGGAATACACTACCGTCGTCTGTCTTTCCTGAAAACTATAATCTGGGTCTCTTCAAGGCTAGAGTGCATAGGTGCCTTCTAGACCTTTGTGCTCCATCTTCGGCCATATTGTCACTTACCAACAGGTGAGATCGTGGTCAAACAAAGGTCTATCAAAGATAAAAAAAAAAACAATGTAATGCGAGAACAAGCGTCATAGATACAGAGCAGCGCAAGAAGACATCGATAGTCACGCCCACTTTCGCTGCAAGCACCTCCTATAATCGAGCAGTATCGGATAAATAACCGTAATCGGCTCTCCGGTCACGTCGCGCCGCAGTGTTGTGCTGCTGCAGCGATGCGAGCTATGAAACTATGGAGGTGTTGTCACAATATCTAGTCATAGATACAGAGTAGCGCAAGAAGACATCGATAGTCACGCCCACTTTCGCTGCGAGCACCTCCGATAATCGAGCAGTATCGGATAAATAACCGTAATTGGCTCTCCGGTCACGTCGCGCCGCAGTGTTGTGCTGCTGCAGAGATGCGAGCTAGGAAACTATAGAGGTGTTGTCACAAAATGCGAACTGCTATTGATTGGAATACACTTTCGTCGTCTATCTTTCCTGAAAACTATAATCTGGGTCTTTTCAAGGCTGGAATGTATAGGTACCTTCTAGACCTTTGTGCTCCATCTTCGGCCGCATCGTCACTTACCAACAGGTGAGATCGAGGTCAAACAAAGGTCTATCAAAGATAAAAAAAAGAAAAACAAGGTAATGCGAGAACAAGCGTCATAGATACAGAGCAGCGCAAGAAGACATCGATAGTCACGCCCACTTTCGCTGCAAGCACCTCCTTTAATCGAGCAGTATCGGATAAATAACCGTAATCGGCTCTCCGGTCACGTCGCGCCGCAGTGTTGTGCTGCTGCAGCGATGCGAGCTATGAAACTATGGAGGTGTTGTCACAATATCTAGTCATAGATACAGAGTAGCGCAAGAAGACATCGATAGTCACGCCCACTTTCGCTGCGAGCACCTCCGATAATCGAGCAGTATCGGATAAATAACCGTAATCGGCTCTCCGGTGACGTCGCGCCGCAGTGTTGTACTGCTGCAGCGATGCGAGCTACGAAACTATGGAGGTGCTGTCACAAACAAGTCAACAACGGTTCCCGACCAGTTACCAGATCGCTTATGCTCTTTTGCGCACGAACGAGCTTTGAAAGAAGGAAAGAAAGATTTATTTTATAGCACCCACACACAAACTTAAAATAATAAAAAAAAATAGAATGTAAACAAAAAAAAAACTTATAAAAAAGAATAAAGCACAAAAAATACCCATAGGGTTTTAAACTTAAACATAAAACAAGACCCTACGTAATGGAATGGGTAAAAATTGGCTTTGCTTCTTATTTTGAATATTATCTCATCAAACCCCTCCATCTCCTCCCGTGGAAGTCATAAAAGCCGACTAAGGGATTACCCACTAGCTTATTACGTATCTTGCAATAGCAATGCGATAGCAAGAATTGCGCGATTATCGCATCCAAATCGCAAATTCGTATTACGTATACGAAATACGTATTACGTAATACAAATTTGCAATTTGGATGCGCTGCTCGCGCAATTTTCGCGCAATTTTTGCTATCGTATCGCATTGCTATTACAAGATACGTAATAAGCTAGCCGGACTTGTTACCCTGAACTTTAAAATGATGCTTATAACTTAATTGCATTACTGTTCAATTTTACTTCCTGTGGTGTATCCGGCCTAAGAATATACCCCTCCGTCTCCTCCCGTGGATGTCGTAAAAGCCGACTAAGGGATTACCTGGACTTGTTTACCGAACTAATCAGGTCAGGTTTTTAGATATGGATGTCGTAAAAGAATATTTATACAACTTTGAATGATGGATCAAGCAGATGGCCCACCTGATGTTAAGCGGTACCCTCTGCCTATGAACAGTGCATTATCACATAGGTTACGTCCACCTAGGACGCATCCTATGTGGCATTGCACCGAACCCGCCACCCTGAAACATAAAGATGAAAAATGAAATGAAAAAAAATGAAATGAAAAACATTTATTTGGCACAAACAAAAAAAACAAACTGAACAAACAGAATGCTAGGAAACAGAAAAAATGAAATGAGAAAAAAAGAAAAAAAAAAAAAAAAAGGAATGAGATGAAAGTCTCATGTGTCTGTAATTTTACCGGCAACCATACCCTTCAATCCGGAACACAGCAACGCGAGCACTACTGCTTTGCGGCAGAAATAGGTATGGTGGTAGTTCTTCCCCGGACGAACTTTTTCACAAAAAAGCTCTACTACTACTTCAATATATTTGTATAAGTCATAAAACAAAGGATATCAATTGTCTCATTGGTTAACAGAAAATTAGGCGGACCTAGTTCATTGCTGCAAGTGAAAATGTTTTGAAACTGGTCACGGACTTCAAGACTCGGACTTGAGAGTTGATCATAGTAAAAGAGGTAGGTAAATTGGTGACTTGGAGGATCTTTGTTTCTAAAGCCCTTTTATGAGGTAGCATAAATAAATCCACCGGAAAATAACACGTTGTTTTGTATCAAACTGCGGAGTTTGTTCTCAAAAGAAGAGCAAACATTATTTCAATGATGTTATACTTACTATTTTTTTTAACTATTATATTATGTTACCTTCATATCTTGTATTGATATACCTACTTAAAGGACTTTTTTTTTCTTCTCCTTATTACGTTTTTAGTGCACCACCTACATAAATGTAGGCCTCTGTGGCGCGGCGGGCGTAGGTTGGTCTGTGACGCAGGAGGTTGCGGGTTCGATTCCCGCCTCGGAACAAATATTTGTGCGATCGCAGATATTTGTTCAGGGTGTTCTGGGTATTTTCTATGTATAATAAAAAATATCTATCTATGTAATATATTGTATTTAAGTATATCAGTTTTCTAGTACCCATAACACAAGCTCTGCTTAGCTTTGGGGCTAGATAATGTTGTGTGAACTGTCCAGTATTATTTATTTATTTATTTTTTATTTAAATGTATCCACAATACACATAGGTTAGCTGGTAGAGAATGCTTCTTAGCATTAAGTTCGCCTGTTTACATTATTGTTTGTTTTGTGCAGTAAATAATATTCTATTCTATTCTATTCTATTTTATTAATGATTGAATTGACGGTAATGATTTAGTTAATTAATTTGCCGTATCCATATATTTCTACTCGTCTCGCGTAGACTCACAACATACTGCACACAATAGAGGTATTCGAGTGAAAAAACGCCCCGCGCGGTGTAAACTCGTACAACCTCACACGTAGGGACCTACGTGCTACACTCGTGCTAATGTTCCAAAACCGTTTCCCATATACAAGCTTTGAGGAACCAATGTCGGTGATAGAATAGTTTTTTTTTTCCCAATTTACATACAGTGGATGGGATCAAAATAGTGTTTTCTGAGTTAATTATGAAGTCTAGGGCTATATATCGGTTTCAGGGTAACGAAACATTCATTACTCTTTTGAGAACAGTTGCTACAGAGGGCCTTAGTAGTACAGGTTTGCATTCGGTTTCCCGACTAGCGAATTGTGAGTCGATATTTGTTTTATTTATAAATAAAATAAATAAATAATACTGCACACAGTTCACACAACATTATCAGCCCAAGCAGAGCTTGTGTTATGGGTAATAGATAACTGATATACTTAATACAATACATTAGGTCATAGATAGATAATTTGTATTATACCTACATATAAAATACCCAGAACACCCTGATCAATTACAGGCATATGAGACTTTTCATCTTTATGTCTCAGGGTGGCGGGCGCAGTGCAATGCCACATAGGGCGCGTCCTAGGTGGTAGTGACCTATGAGGTAATGCACTGTTCATAGGCAGAGGTTACCGCTTAACATCAGCTGGGCCATCTGCTTGTTCCGTCAAACAAGTAGTATAAAAAAAAAAAAAAACTGCACATAGCACAAATATTTGTTCCATCGAATCGCAACCTGCTGCGTCGCAGGCGAACCTTCGCCCGCCACGCCACAGAGTTATGGTTTTAATGAGTTTCTCAACAAGTCCGCTAGACATGCTTAACATTTTCTGCATACAAAAACGTCACTTTGACTAGCAATTCCGTTTTCGTTATCCAGTAGTTCCAAATTACAAACCTGTACTAAGCCCTCTGCTTCTACATTATAGACCAAGTCTTTGTCGTTCACATCTTATATCCTATTATATTGTTTGTTTTTATTTCTAGGTATCTATAGGTAGCTATTCCACCACACCTATTTCTGCCGCAAAGCAGCAGTGCTCACATTGCTGTGTTCCGGTTTGAAAGGATTGGTTGCCGGTGAAATTACAGGCACATGAGACTTTTCATCTTTATATCTCAGGGTGAAGGCGGAGTGCAATGCCACATAGGGTGCGTCCTAGGTGGACGAGACTTCTGTGGTAATGCACTGTTCATAGGCAGAGGGTACCGCTTAACATCAGTTGGGCCATATCCTTGATCCGTCAACCCAAGTAGTATAAAAAAAAGGTGTGAGGTTTTTTCCGAGTTTTGACTGTGTCTGTTTCCTTTTAATGTTATCTTTCCTGTGCACAGTGTATATAGTGGCTCTATCAAGCTACGATTATCTTCTCAGTTTATCAAAATATTAAGTTAGGTACCTATGTTTACAGTAAAGACTTTCTAGATTTTCTCGCCACACGCCCTTCACTCACCGCTGCGAACAAGATAAACATCTTCGCAACGCACGCACAAACTGTCATATTACTGAACGCAGATTAAACCCGCGTCAGGCCGACTATCATAAATCACAACTCACTCCCGGCACGAATTATTTAAATGCTATAATGACTCACGAGTAAAAGTTAAGGGAGCACCCCGTATTTATCACTCTGGACCCAGGGATTATGGGTAGGGTTAATAAATGCCGGTTGCACGGAACGCGGCCATTTTGTTTTTTATCAGTGCTCGAAATTCGAATTATGGACGCCGATTCGTCTTTGTGGGTTTTTAAATTGTATTCGGATGATCGAATGAGTGTTCATTTTTTTATGGCAATGGGTTTTGTTTCTTATCTACCATAAATTACGTCTGATTTTTATTAATGGCCACATTTTTGTTTCGTGACGTCACTCCTTTCTTCGTCCAAGACTAAATTGACAGTCCTCTTTGCAGAGAATTAGGAGAAAGTCTGGCAAAAAGCGGCTTATGTCTGTTAACCCTAAACTAGTGGGTGGGGGTAAGGGAGGCCATTTGTTACAATTTACCCGTCTGGTTCCGGATACGGGTCGTCTCTAATGGGCAATACTTTATTTGCCTGCCAAAGATCTCGGTTGACAGTTAAAATTTTAATTTCAGCTCTTATTTTTAAACTGGTTTTACTTGACATAATACCTACCTCATTATCTTACTATGATATTCTATATATATTATTATATGACTGTCTGATATGTATGTAGGTAGTTATTGTGATGTATTCGATAGGACATAAATAAAGCCTCAACGATATGTGATACGAATGCACAGTTTATTCAGACTCCAAATTATCATAATCTACCCACCACCATATTTTATAAACTACCTACATTATTTATTCTAATACACTACACTCCTCTACACTTAATTATTACATAGCTCTCACTTTAGTTTAATAACTTACAGGTGCATAACTAATATACTTGAAATGTTGCAAAAATATAACCTCAACGTTTACATATTTTTCTATAGCGTATATAAGGTATTATAGCTACTTCTCCAAACCGTTATAACAATAGATACCCACTAACTTACAATGTTAACTACTTATATATTAACAATTACTATAAACCTAATGCCTGAACTAAGTCTTATAATTAGGTTTATTCAGACGACATTTACGTGTAGGCCGTGTCAGCTGCAAGTCTTTATCCAGTGGCTGGTCTGGAAGAGGTTCACTAGGTTCTGGTTCAGCCGAGCAAGTAATCGTAGGTGAATCTATCTGCTCCGTCATTCGCTGTGGAACATCGATAGATGTGCCCGGTTGCTCCTCAGACACTGTGGTATCCCTAGAATCCGGGCAGACCAAGGAACTTCGTGTCCTACGCTTTATCTGGTCAATATGACGATGAACCTGATTACCCCCTTCACCTAATACCTTAAAATTGGAAGGACCTTCTTGACTTCCTACCCGTCCAGGCAACCACTTTTCCCCCTTTAAAAATTGTCGATACCATACGTCATCCCCGGGGTCGACCGCCCGCTCCGCGCCCCCCGCGCACTCGACATGGCGCCGCTGCACCCGCCTCATCCGCGACTCCAAGTCTGGCTTCAACGTATCTAGCCAAATTCGCAGAGGCCTACCTAACATTAACATAGCAGGACTTTCACCCGTGGACGCATGTTCTGTGTTTCGATAAAATAATAAGAACGTGTGCAACGCCTTCATTATATTTTCTTTTTCAAAATCAGCCTTTTTAATTACGCGCTTCAACGTTTTAACTGCATTTTCGGCGGCTCCGTTAGACGCCGGATGATATGGTGCCGAAAACGTGTGTTCCACTCCGTCGGACTTGAGAAACGTCGCCAACTCGTTACTCGTAAACGGTGGCCCGTTATCCGTTACTATCTGTTTCGGTATTCCCCACCTACTCCATAACTCCCTTAACCTGTCAATAGTGTGAGAAGCCGCAGTACTAGGTACGTAAAAAATTTCAAGCCATTTGGACATAGCATCTATCACCACTAAATATGTCTTACCGAAAATGGGACCTAAAAAATCGAGATGAAGCCTCGACCAGGGTTGGCGCGGCCACGGCCACGGGCGCGGCACCTGCCGCGGCGGTGCGTCCGCCTGCGCGGCGCACGTCGTGCAGGCGCGGCACATGCGCTCGACGGCCTCGTCGATGCCTGCCCACCATACGTAGCTACGCGCCAAAGCTTTGGATTTTACGATCCCCATGTGGGGTTCGTGTAACATTTTTAATACCCTTTCCTTACACCTATCGGGAATCACTAACCGATGACCCCACATGACACAACCTAGCTCCTCGTACAGTTCATTTCGCCTATTATGATAGGGCTGCAGTCCTACGATCTCGCATTCTGCGGGCCACCCGTTCCGTATAAATCCTAGTACCCTACGGGTCCCTAGCGGTGCTATTTTTAATCTCACTATAATCTAATAACATTGCCTGTTGAGCGTGATGTAAGTGAGTCTGCTCGGGTAACACGTTCGGAACCGGTTTGTTATCTGTCAACGGCAAGCGAGACAGTCCATCCGCACTATTATTGTCCGTTTTAACATATTCAATATCGTAGGTATACGCGGATAAAATAATCGCCCATCTCTGCATTCTGCTTGCCGTCATCGTAGGTATACCGGTATTCGGTCCGAAAATCGACACTAGCGGTTTGTGATCGGTCCTAAGGGTAAATCGCCTGCCAAAAATGTATTGATGGAACTTTTTCATGCAAAATATTATAGCCAAGGCTTCCCTATGAATCTGGGAATAATTTTTCTCCGCGCTCGTTAGTGTACGGGATACGAACGCCACCGGCCGCTCCGAGCCGTCTCCGCGGCCGCTCGGCTGCGACAGCACGCCGCCTAGTCCCGCCGCGCTCGCGTCGCACGTCACCGTTAGGGGCTTACTTGGATTATAATGCGCTAGAACTTTTGAACTTACTAAGTCTTTCTTTATTGATTTAAATGCATGTTCACATTCCTGTGTCCAATTCCAGTCGATTCCTTTTTTCAACAGATTATAAAGCGGCACCAACCTCTGACTAAAATTATTTATAAACTTACCGAAAAAATTGGCAAGACCTAAAAACGATCTTAATTCTGGTACGTTTTGTGGACTTGGAATTTTTACTACCGCTTCTATTTTTAAAGGATCCGCCTTAATGCCGTCTTTCGACAAAATGTAACCTAAGTACGTTACCTCCTGCACCAAAAATACACATTTAGCCTTCTTTAATCTAAGACCGCTGTCCAGTAGCCGTTTGAAAACTGTTTCTAACGCTTTCAAGTGTTCCGTCTTGGTTTGCCCCCCAATAATGACGTCATCAATGAACACCGCTACATTTGGTATACCCTTAAGCAGGGTGGTCATAATCCGTTGAAATATCCCCGGGCTGGAAGACAATCCATAACTTAGGCGGTTATACCTAAATAGACCCCGATGAGTATTTATTACCGTGTACCTTTTTGATTCATCTAATTCTATTTGATTATATGACTGAGATAAATCGATTTTGCTAAAAAATTGAGCCCCATTTAAAGCAACTAGTACGTCGTCTATTCTCGGAAGTGGGAAACGATCGACCAGTAAAGCGGGATTCACCGTACCCTTGTAGTCTACACAGATCCTGAGCGTACCATCTGACTTGTTGACGGGAACGAGCGGCGAGGCCCAGTCGGAGCAGTCGACGGCCTCGATGACACCCGCGCGCAGCATCTGGTCCAGCTCCGCGTCTACGCGCTCGCGCAGCGCGAACGGTTGCGGCCGCGCGCGGTGGAACACCGGCGCCGCGCCCTCACGCACCCGCAGCGTCGCCTTGCCCCCCGTGAACCTTCCCAGACTGCCATCGAATAACTGCTTATACCTGTCCGCCAATATACAAATATCATCATTTATATGAACATTTTTAATGTTAAAACAATCAAGAGTGGGAATTTTTATTTTTAATTCTGTGAGCCACTGTCTTCCCAAAAGAGAAGTGGTCCCTCCATCGATTACAAAAAGTTCTAACTCTCTTGATATGCCCTGATGTTCCACTGAAGGTTTAATGAACCCTAATGGTCGAATCTGTGACCCATCATAAAATTTTAAACCCAAATTGTATGGCTGTATACTAATATGCCTAAAATACCTATCGTAGGTACTTTTACTGATACAAGATATAGGCGTGCCGGTATCTACTTCCATACGTATGACTTTACCATCAATGTATAACGGCAAACTCACCGCCTTATAGTCCCTCAAACACAGTTGATGTAGATGAAGCTCCTCCTCCGGCTCCCCGTCTGATTCCGAATCGTCTCCGGCCGCCTGGCCGTAATGGAAGCCCCGATCGCGCCCTCCCGGACGCACTGCTCTGCTTGCTCCCTCGTCTGGGCACACCCGCCGTAAATGACCCGGCCGCTTGCACCGGCTGCATATGTAGTCACGGAATCTACACTCTTTGTAGCCATGACCCGTCGCACCGCAGCCCCGACAATTCCCTGGTGATCCACCGCCGGCGCCGACGCCGCGCTGTGCTGACCCATACTGTGAGCCGCGCGCTGTGCCCCCGCTGTTGCCGCCGCGCGCTGTGATGACCCCGCCGCCGCCGCCGCGTATCGTTCGAGCGCGGCTCGCGCGCGTTCCCCGCGCGCTTAAAACGTGCACATCAACGCTGCCTCCACCCGCGGTTCCCTGACCCTTGACTTCCACCGCAGCCGCATCGCGCTCCGCTGCCTCCAGTGAGATCGCCAGTTTTACCGCCTTTGAGTACGTTAAACTGTCATCCTCCGCAAATAACCGTTGCCTGATGACGTCACTTCTCAACCCACATACAAATTGGTCGCGCAAGTTATCTTCCAAATTTTCTTTGAATACGCAGTGACGCGCCATCTTTTTCAACTCAGCAAGGTATTCTCCTGCGTTTTCATCTCCTTGTTGCCTCCGCTGGCGAAATCTATAGCGTTCCGCGAGCAATGACGGCCTAGGTTGAAGGTGATCACACAACATGACCTTCGCTGCGCTGTAGGTCAACTCTGCCGGTTTAACCGGGCTTGCCAGGTTTACAAGCAGCTCGTAAGCCTCGTCCCCCATCAACGATATCATTGTAGGCATTTTTAACTCTTCCTTGATGTCATTTATTTTCAAGTACATGTCGAGTCGATCTACGTACGACATCCACGATCCCGTTTTCACATCAAACTCCCGGATTTTACCGATCGACATGATTTTTAATTGTTATTATAGTTATTGCACGCACAGGAACCGATTTAACTCGTTCGCTAATGTGATGTATTCGATAGGACATAAATAAAGCCTCAACGATATGTGATACGAATGCACAGTTTATTCAGACTCCAAGTTATCATAATCTACCCACCACCATATTTTATAAACTACCTACATTATTTATTCTAATACACTACAGTTATATCAATGCCATGTTTATAGTTCGAAAACACTACAAGTGAAATAATATTTTGTCGTCATAGACATTGTAATTTATTGTCAGTTAAACAGGCAACATTGTGATTGGAAAATCTCGTCTATACGCTTTGACCGTCGCAATATCATCGAAACTAAATAAATGATACACATCTATTTATTCAAATTAATCCACCCTATAAAGGCGTTCTATAATCGAAGGCAATCAACATTTTACACCGTCATCGGTTAAAAAGGAATCAAATCATTCCATAATAGCGCCTATAAAAAGCGATTAGCCCTACATTACAGCAATACTCGTATAATCGCTGGACGATAAATAAAATTGATAGCTAACACCAGCGCTCGTAAACCACACTGAACTGTTGTAAAGCTTCGGGCTTATTGTCTAATTGCGTTGGGTACCCTGCGTGAGCGATTGAATTCTTCATTATGATGTGCTTCAAATTAGTAAATAATCAACCAAAATTTGCAGGTCAATGCGTTTAGAAAAAAACATTCTTCTTAACTTAACAACGTATATTGAAAGACCGTTAATGGTGACGTCCCGATGACGACGGCGGTGGACAAACGCCCAAAGTCAAAGTCAAAGTCAAAAGTATTTTATTCATTGAAATCGGAAGGATCATATTGAATCGTCTTAAAAAAAATACTCCTGTTCCAACGCGACCAGACCTAGAAGAATCAGGCAACAAACACGGTCAGTTATTTTTTTGATGATCTTAGCCAGCTCTCATGACATTTACAAAAGGAGACAGACAGTTCAAATTTTATTTATTATTATTTTTATTTGCTGTCCAGACTGATACATCTCGTCCAACGGCTTATTGGCTAATAAATAATGTGTAACTAAATAAGTACCAGTTCTAGCTCTTCAAAGATCTTGCATCCTAAACAACAATCATTCCAAAGGGCAGGTAATAAATTGGTTCTTAAAACGCGGTCCGGTTGTTATATAACGTTCTGTTTTATTTAAATAATAGCTCTGATGGATAATTGTATACGATTATCTAAAAGGATGGTGTCGGGACAACATTCCTATCCCGTGAAGATTTGTGATTTATACTTGATCGTATTTTTCTGGTCCTACGTAACACATTCTTAGCCAGTTTCGTCCTGACGACATTATCATCATCAGCCTGCATCAGTCTACTGCTGGACATAGTCCTCTCCCATTGCGCGCCATTTAGACCGATTTCCAGCTCTTCCCATCTACCATTTACCATTTACATTTTCAATTTTCTACCATCTAACATGGCAACCATCTACTTTCTACCGGCCGTCTTACGCAGATCGTCGCTCCACCTAGCCAATGTGCGCCCTACACTACGTTTACCAAGACGTGGTCTCCACTCCTGACGACATGAATTATGGCAATTATTCGGCCAAAAACAACGCAAACTTACGGTGTTTCTTCACTTACTAACACTTAGCTAAAAGGCCCACTAATGGACTACAGGATTAGAGTAAAGAGTTGAGGGAAGCGGGAGAGACCTTGGTTTGGACTAGGTTTATGTTCCCAAAAGTTGAAAACATTACACACAAACTGTAACAAAACATAACAAGCCTGCCGTAATCCGGGGTCTACAATCACATTTCACAACGTAACGGCTCCCTTAACGACAATACGTCCAAGGTCACTCGGCACACTTGGCCCTCTGAGGGAAACTGGGACATAAACCACACTTTGGCTTAGCTACTTTAGCTAGGTAAATTATGTTTGTAAGTTTAGAAAACATTGAGTAAGTTTCTTGCATTGAGTTTTGCTCATAACGTAAATAAACAGAAGGCCAATTATTTTCGTAGTTATTTTAAAACCATACAGAAGTTTCGGTTATGGTTCGCAATTTTTCAATCGAGATTCTTGATTCGAGATTTATCGTGTTCGCAATTTTTCAATCGAGATTTTTGATTCGAGATTTATCTTTCGTGATTTTTAATTCGAGAGGTTTTTGAGGTCATTTAAGATTTTTGATTCGAAATTGATGAATAAATGTTTTTTTTTTGTTTAAAAACTTAATAATAATGCATACTTAATAAGTAGATATTTGTTGAAAAATCATTAAGGAATCCATCAGGAACAAAAACCGAATTAAAATAATCATTTTAAAATGATCCCTTGGAGACAGGATCGAACAGAAACAAAATTATAGGTATAAGGGATCGAACAGGACAAGGGATCGATCACAAGGGATCAAACATGAACTACTAACATTTTCTTGCTGTATCGTCATTCCAGAGAATACCATTTGTTACATTTATGGCATCGACACAAGTTCGGAACATGATTCAAACTTTATTTTAGATGCGGTCGACAATGAAGCACAATGGTCTAGAAGGCACCTCGTCCCATAAAGAGATCCATCAGTTTCAGGAAAGACAGACGACGTTAGCGAGTTCCACTCTTTGCTATGATGATGTTAATGATGTCATCCAGGCCGAGGTCACGGCGACTGTTTATCTGCTCCATACGCGAAAGCTATGACTTCCATAGGTACCCCATATTTTGGCTATCTTTTCTTTACTTTAATTACAGATAATATAACGAAGTCCGACCCTTTATATCCACAACAGGAAGCTAATAACTCAATCACAAAGAGATGTGATCAATAGCACCAAAAAAATCATAAAGTGATAAGTTGGAGAAATTGGCATATGGCTGACGTGACAATTTAAATTAAATCTGTTGGGGACTTTGCCACATGGCGAATTAATGTATCTTTGATAGCTGGGGAGGAATCTAACGCAGGATTCGTATTTTGAAAGGTGAATCATGAGTGAGGCATCAGGTCTTCTTTTAGTTATAGATATTTTATGAGTTGTGACCTTGAATGAATGAACGATTGAATGAATAAATGAACGAATGAATAAATGAATGACCGAATGAATGAATGAATGAATGAAAAATGAATGAAAATATTTTTTTGCTCACGTTTAAAACTAGATAAAATAAAAATCATACACAAAAGGTTTGCTGTCAGAAAACTCTCTAGGGCTAAGCTCGCCTTTTGTACATATCTTTTTTTTTTTTTTTTTTTTCTGTGTACAATAAAGAATTATAAGAATTATAAGAAAAAATACAAAAAAACTAAAAGTAGAATGGAAAGAAAAAAAAATCAAGTGAAGGCGAGATGATCATCATCAGCAGCAGCTTGTAGAAGTTCACTTATGGAATGCCATGACAATCCACATTATGCAGCCTCCATGCACCGACTTCCAGCTACATTTAAAATGTCGTCGATTGAAACAGCGGCGTATACAGCAGCTGATTGATCTTATTCATAGGCTTTCTCCTCTTAGACGAGTCATATACCTATGTCCTTCATTGTCCGTTTTCTGTAAAGTAACCTACAAATGTATATTATCACCTGACATGAGACACCGCGCGGGTGCGTCATGCGTCGCCGTCAAAACCTGTGCAAGTCTAAAGTGTTTTTTTTTTTTTTTTATACTACTTTAATGACGGAACAAGCTGATGGCCCACCTGATGTTAAGCGGTAACCTCTGCCTATAAACAGTGCATTACCTCATAGGTCACGTCCACCTAGGACGCACCCTATGTGGCATTGCACTGCGCCCGCCACCCTGAGACATAAAGATGTGCAAGTTTCATGTGCCTGTAATTTCACCGGCACCCTTACCCTTCAAACCGGAACACAGCAATGCGAGCACTACTGCTTTGCGGCAGAAATAGGTATGGTGGTAGTACTTCCCCGGACGAACTCTTTCACAAAAAAGCTCTACTACTACTAAAAAATGAGTTTTTTATATGTATGTTTGTTTTTAAGGTATTTATGTTGCTATGGGCTTATTGTTTAGGTTTTTGTATATTTTCCAATAAGCCTGAAATAAAGATATTTGTTTTTGATTTAATAAATGTTCTAGTTGTTCATAAACCTGTGAAAAAAACTAACAAAGTGCAGCTGTTTTCGACTGAAAATTTCATTCAACTTCTAAACGACCCAGAATTTTGAACTTTTTCTTTCACGTAAATGTCGGCAAATACTTTATCTTCAAGTTGAACGTATGAGTTTGTGATGCGACGGTTTTTCACGTGGAAAATAATTGTTTTTCGTGATTTTCACTTACTTTTCAATTTGCGAGCTCTATTCTGTCACTTTCTAACATACCTGAACTTTAATGTGTTAGAATATGACGGAATTTGTATGCGCTATGCGTTATATGCGCCCAATCAAAATGCTACTTACGTCTGACACTACTACTACTAGTACATCTACTTAGTGACACTGGTTTTTTCTTGGTGTAAGGATTCAGTGCGCATCACATAGGATCCTTTCATACACGTGTTACATGTCTTCAAATTGTTGGTCCAGGACATGCTGGTTTTGTCATAATAAGATAAGATAAGATAAGATAAGATAAGATAAGATAAGATAAGATAAGATAAGATAAAGTTTATAGAACACCAAAACATAATTAACATTAGCATTCATTTCTAAGATGTTCGTAAGTACTAAGAAAATAAGAGAACTTTGCCTTGCTAGTTAAGAAACTGTGTTACGGTAACGCTTTCCCATATATTATATATGGTAAAATTATACCCAAAACATTAAGCCCATATAAATATATACCTTACTAGCGACTCGTCCCGAATCGCACGGGTAGTTTCAGGATGAAAAACAGCCCCCCCCCCCCCTCCTACCCCCCCTCCTGGTAGCCTATGTCACTCAAGGTGGCTGTAGCTTTCCAGTGGTGAAATATTTTTTTTAAATCGGCACAGTAGTTTTTGAGTTTATTCATTACAAACATACACACACAAAAATACTTACAAATCTTTCCTCTTTATAATTTAAGTGTAAATGTACCTACATAAGGTAACATAGTTATTTTATACTTAAAACGATGTTTTAATTCACTTTCCAAACGCCAGATACTAAAATAGAATATAAACTCTCTAAGTTTTCCGTCACAGGTGCGCGCGCGCAGATGTTCCATCGTTACGAATGATTTAAAACCGCAAATCGTACCATTCGCTTCCGCTTGCAAGCGTAAAATATCATAAAATAACAACCGTAACAGCTTTAGAAATTATAGTGTTTTCACTCCTTTGAGAGATCTTTTTATGGCCCTCATAATTGTGTAATAAGCACCTCTCTACCACACTGAAGAGCCATTAAAGAAACGAATAAAGATTTGAAAGAATCAAATAGGCTTTTCTTAAACTGTTTTTTTAGCAAAATCTATACAGTTTATGAAAACAAAAAACTATAATGTTAATCTTTAATTCCAACGGCATCGCAGAGAGTAGTTCCTGTTCGATCCATTGAGAAAGATCCATTGGACTTTGATCGTCCTGTTCGATCCATTAACACTTTTAGGCCGAGACCAAAATAAAATTTCATATAATTTTCTCGATAAATAAAACTTGAACTAATTTCTACAATGTGTTTTGATCGTAAATATCTGTATGTACAAACCAACCTGTGTGTACCTGTGTTTATTTGTTGGTAGTACCAACGTACATTGATACAACTTCAACATCATCATCATTATCATCCACAGTCTGACTTCACCCACTGCTGAGTATAGGCCTTCCGGTCCCGTGCCAGTCTCAACCAGGTTCTGCCCTCGACGCATGCGATATCGTCTGCCCATCTAGCTGCTGGACGACCAACGTTTCTGTACCCAGTTCTTGGGCGCCATTCAGTTAGCGCCTTACTCCAGCTATCGTCACCTCGTCACGTCGTCGATTTTCGTTCACTTTTCGTTGCGCGAGCGCTATTCTGTCTCTTTTAACTTACCTAAACTTTCCTGAGTTATATAGTGACGAAGTTTTGCTGTTGTCTGCCTTTTAAAAAGATTTTCGAAAGTGACAAACAAGACTTGATGTTTTTGAAATGTGTGTGCACCATGTTTTGGGGCGTTTTCTCCCATTTTTTCCAATCTGACAAAGGCCCAACCAAGCAGAGTACTGTATATATTCTGTGACCGAGGTCCGTACCTAAGTGCGAACGATTCGAAGATTTAAATCCTACATAAAGAATAATTTAATTACGAAAGCGTAACGAAAGTAATTTTATTACACCCTACATGACTATGTTAATGATAAAGCCGCGTGGCCTGATGTCGCTCTGCCCCTCGACACCTAATTTGTCAATTAGGAATGTCTGTACCTACATATAATTTATTTTTGATGTGTTATATATGAGTATATCAAGCGTAGAGTGTGCTGCCTTATGAACTTTTGCTGATTCTCTCTATCATCTTACTTACTTTAGTTACTTTTGACTGCCTACCTAATGAGGCTGATAAGTTGGTTTTCCTTTTTTCTTTGAATCAGTTTCCACTTGTTCTCGAGGCACCACACAGGCGCTCCCTACATAGTAGTAAGAAGGATCATCAAAAAAAAAAACCTGCCTGATTCTTCTAGGTCTAGTTACGTTGGAACAGGAAAAATGGAACAGGTTACAGGTTAAATGTATTTTTTTTTAAGACGATTCAAAAAAAAATATTTCAATGAATAAAATACTTTTTGACTTGACTTGACTTGACTTGCCCTCACTGTTAACTGGTTAGGCGCCTTCTGAGTTCCCCAAAAGCTCGGTAAAACAGTATCAACCATCATCTGGATGTAAGTTGCATGTAACAATTCGACAAAAAAAAAGCTCTGCATTTTGCGATTCGCCGTACATAATATTTATATCCGGTCCCTGGCGTGCTAATATTGGAAAGAGCTCAATTCAGGTCCTATCTGTTACCTATATCGGTCTAGCCTGCCGTTTCAACGGGAATGAGTTACAAATATCCAAACATCTCAACTTTTCCAAATTTCCCAGTGACTTCTTCTCATAACATGCTGTTTGTTAACGCATAATCTTATACCATGGCTGTATTGCCATTCAGCGTGGCAATGCAGCCAGCATCTTAGGGACGCTTCCGTTTGGTAGTGATTTGGATCAGTTGAGCTACCTTTAGATCGCTTGCAGCGGTCTTCAGGTAGCATAGCGTTATTAATTAAATAATATAAAAATTATAAAAATAATTTATAAATCTTATACTTATATCTGTGTTATTTAGTTTTTCAATAGTTACGTATAACTGCTACTGTTATCTTTTTTGAGCAGTAAGCGAATTAATTGCAATTTTTTTACCAAATGAATGTTCACACCCTGTTAATTACCTACTCAAACGCTATTCGTGAGAACCTTTTATTGGCTCTCAATTGTTATCCTACTGTATAGTGCGCGTCATGTAAAAATAACGCTGGCGGTCAAGCTTCTACAGGCGTTCCAGCGTTCTTTTTACATGACGCGTACTATAATTGTACATTATTTGTAGTAAACTAGGAAGGCACTCATTCAATGCATAGGTATACATCTCTTAAATAAGTAGAAAAGTAAGTAATCTCTTAAAAAGAACGCTGGAACGCCTGAAGAAGCTTGACCGCCAGCGTTCTTTTTACATGACGCGCATTATATTATTATGTTAAAGTAAGCTGTTGGTTCTCCTGATAATTAAATAATAATAAAAAAAAACAGTAAAATTTATCGCTTTTAATAGAAATATGAAAATGGATGAAGTATTTAATAACCTCGTTTTTCATGAAGTTTGTGTAATTTTCTACTTCATGCCTAATAATCTAGGATCCCTACATTAAATAGAATACAGAAGCATATAATTCAATTACGTAATTAGCAAAGATAAGAATTTCCCATCAAACACGATGCTCAACCCTCCAAAAAAGGAGGTCCTCTTCGGGGGTCAAAAAGACCCATCAAAGTTAATGGCATCTTAAAAATAAGAACGATACGTCTGTCTGGCAGATGTATTGCCGTTGACTTTAATTAATTTAATTAGTTATATTGCTTGGAACTTTTTATTTGCGTCGTGAGGGTGGACGATAAAAGTTAAAAGCGAGGCCCTTGTGTCTTTGAGTGTTTGTTAAATTAAGGTTGAATAATTACTATTACTCTGCCTAAAATAAGATATAATGATTATAAAACTTTAAAGAAAACCACAGCAAAGCACTTGAGTTAAATAAAAAATAAAAAAATACCTCAACGCAATGAAACCTAGTAGAACTTTTTTGTGAAAGAGTTCGTCCGGGGAAGTACTACCACCATACCTATTTCTGCCACAAAGCTGTAGTACTCGCATTGCTGTGTTCCGGTTTGAAGGGTATAGTTGCCGGTGAAATTACAAGCACATGAGACTTTCATCTTTATGTCTCAGGGTGGCGGGCGTAGTTCAATGCCACATAGGGTGCGTCCTAGGTGGACGTGACCTACGAGGTATTGCACTGTTCATAGGCAGAGGTTACCGCTTAACATCAGGTGGGCCATCTGCTTGTTCCGTCATTCAAGTAGTATAAAAATAAAAATAAACCGCTGAACCGATTTTGATCAAACATAGCTAAGAACACTCTCGACTAATTCACCATTCAAACAAAAACAAAAAATCTAAATCGCTTCATCCGTTCGTGAGCTACGATGCCACAGACACACACACACACAGACACGTCAAACTTATAACACCCCGTCGTTTTTGCGTCGGGGGTTAAAAAGAAGTGCATCGTGAGGAAAGCCTCTAAAAGTGTTTTAAAAATTCTAGATCATTAATTATCATCAGCCCCAAGAAATACAGTGGGGGTTGGGGGAGGGGGAAAAGCCATAATCACAACGCTTGGCAAGTAAATTGGTGATCGCAGTATTGTTGAGTACTCAGGTGGATGCGGCTGCCCATCCCCTAGTGTAACCCCTTAGTCAGAATTGCGAGATTCTAGGGAGGAGACGGAGGGGTATTTTCTCACCAACAATACACTAGGTACAACAATTTGAATGAATGATTTATTAAAAAAAAAAATAGCATTATCATTTTTAACAGACTTCAAAAAGAAGATGGCCTTGGTTCGTGTTTTTTTATGTTTGTCTCCTCATATCTTCGTAATTGATACCTTTTTTTTTTTTTTTTTTTTTATGCTAATGAATGACGGAACAAGCAGATGGCCCACCTGATGTTAAGCAGTAACCTCTACCTATGAACAGTGCATTACCTCATAGGACACGTTCACTTAGGACGCATCCTATGTAACATTGCAATGCGCCCGCCACCCTGAGACATAAAGATGAAAAGTCTCATGTGCCTGTAATTTCACCGGCACCCTTACCCTTCAAACCGGAACACAGCAATGCGAGCACTACTGCTTTGCGGCAGAAATAGGTATGGTGGTAGTACTTCCCCGGACGAACTCTTTCACAAAAAAGCTCTACTACTACTAAAAAGCGAAACCGATTTGAAGAATTCTTTTTTATTTTAAAGGATACTACATTCCAGGTTGGTCCAATTTATATCAAAATCTGGTACTGATGATGGAATCCATGAGTAATTGATGGAACTCCTCAAAAGATAAAGATAAAGATAAAGAGATAAAGATAATTTATTTGCTTAAACATATGTACAAATTGATGGTATAAATATTAATAGTACACAATATGTTTGGCCGCTGCCGGCGTGCAAATGGAGAGAATGGCATGCTAATTTAGTTAGTTTAAATTATTTATAGGCAATAAAATAATTAAACAAACAATTAAAAAAAAAAAAAAAAAAAAACAATATATAAATCAATATAATAATAATAATATAAAAATCAATATTAAAAATAAAAAAATAATGAATATCAAACAATATTAATCATTATTATTTTTTTTTTTTTTTTTTTTTTTTTTTTGTTTTTTTTTTCAAATATTATAGGCTTAAGTACATATAGCGATTTCGGTATTTTCAGCAACAAATCCAGCATGTGCCATCAGAAAGTATCATTTCGTGAAGAAAAAAAACAATCGCACACACTTTTTTTCAAACTGATAAAAATGCCACCCAATGACCCATTGCCTCTTCAATGATAAGTATTTTACGGAGAGGTGACTATCAAAAAGTAGTTTAATATTTTTTTTGTCAAGTTTCGATAACAATACAATATTATGGTGACAACGAGCTGATGATGATGAAGACGGAAGGTGGACAACGGAACTCCTCGATGGATAATAGTAGACTGGCCGTGTCTGGGCTCATTTAGATCAGCACACGGTTCCGAACACTAATGTAATGATAAATAAAAGATGGTATTGAAAAATATATTTCTCAACAAAAAGCATTTAGCATTTAGTTATATAATCACAGCATGAGGTTGCGGGTTCGATTCCCGCCTCGGAACAAATATTTGTGCGTTCTGCAGATATTTGTTCAGGGTGTTCTGGGTGTTTTCTATGTATAATAAAAAATATCTATCTATATAATGTATTATATTAAGTATGTATATCAGTTAATCTAGTACCCATAACACAAGCTCTGGCTTAGCTTGGGGCTAGATAATGTAGTGTGAACTTGCTTCTTTTTTTTTTTTTTTTTTTTTTTTGTTTACTTTGGTAAATGTAAATTTTACCAGAGTAACTTAGTTATCCAGTAAGTAAATTTTATTGCCCACTATTTTATGCAAACTGTCTTACTGGTGATAAAATGGGTTCAAATCTTAAAAGAACTAGAACTAAGATACGCCGGACGTGCTAAGACTACCGTCTAGTCCACGGTGTCACTAAACTTAATATCACTATGATAAAATTGAATTACGTCATGTCTTTTAACGTACCGAGTGTGGTAGGGTCAGGAGAAAAATCTCTTATTATCAAGTTACAAATATTGACAACACTATCTGTAACAACATAGACACCTTTTTCCCCGAAAGGGTAAGCAGAGCCTCAATGCCACGAAGGTTGGGGGTTCGATTCCCGCCTCGGATTTTTTTTTTGTACAATCTAGAGATAATTAATTGTTCAGGGTGTTCTGGGTATTTTCTATACTAAATAAAAAATATCTATTTATGCAATGTATTGTATTAAGTATATCAGTTATCTAGTACCCATAACACAAGCTCTGCTTAGCTTGAGGCTAGATAATGTTGCGTGAACTGTCTAGCATTATTTATTTATTTTATTATTTATAAACACAGTTTTATACTAGTTTTTGTTGACCCTACATGTTCCAGGTAAGCTTTCGGTTCAGTGCGAGACCTTTAGCACTACTTTAAATTAAGTTTAAATTTGATTTATGTCAAGGACGGTTTCATTTTTCACACTTTAAGAAAAGTAAATGTTATTCAGTTGTAAAGGACATTGATTTAACTTAAGTATTTCACTGAACACCATATCTCTATGTAATTTTCAGGAAAATAAATTTTATATTTTGAAATTTTAATTCTCAGAGCACTGAATTTGCGTAAAAGTTAGTTATTATTGCTGTGGTGTCTCTGGCCTTAGAATGGACTCTTCTGTCTCCTCCCATGGATGTCGTAAAAGCCGACTCAGGGATTACCTGGACCTGTTAGTAAGATTCGTTGGTATAACATTGGTGCTGCTAGCTTATTATGGAATACGTTATTTACTGGAAGAAAGTGCCAAGTCTGTCATGGGGAGCAATGGCGGCAATGAGCTCATCACTTGTCACGTCTATATTCTCACGATGGTGTAACCCAAGGTGAAAAGAGGCCTACCAGGCTCTGCCTCGAAAAAGGCGTGTAACTAATGTATGTAGGTATTAATAATCTAATAATATACTTGTTTTTTTTTTATACAACTTTAGATGACGAAACAAGCGGATGGCCAACCTGATGTTAAGCAGTACCCTCTACCTAAATAAATAAAATAAAATAAAAAGCCATTTATTCCGTATCTGACATTACGTACATGCTTAATTACTCTTAGGTATCACTTACAAATTTTGTTAAATAGATAAAAAGATATAAAAATAACGACAAATAAAATTTATAAATACTTACTACATTTTTATTAGTAGTTCTACCTATGTAGTTTTATAAGTATTAACTTTCATGTTGTAGTTTTTACCTAAATAGTTGTGCAATAACTAAAATTATATTTACATGTAAATATATATGTTAGTTACACAATTTCAATGTCCCTCTACCTATGAACATTTAATTATCTCATAGGTCACGTCCACCTAGTACGCCTCCAATGTGGCATTGCATTGCGCCCGCCACCCTGAGACATAAAGATGGAAATTCTCATGTGCCTGTAATTTCACCGGCACCCTTCAAACCGGAACACAGTAATGCTATCACTACTGCTTTACGGCAGAAATACCTAGGTACGGTGGTAGTAATTCACCGGACGTACTCTTTCACAAAAAAGCTCTACTACTAACTAAAACTATATTATACTGTACTGTTTCTATACTGAAACTAAACAGGGTTGCTATTATTGTAGGTCTGTTAACTTTAGAGAATGCTAATCAGAATCGACAATAACAACGAAATATAAACCAACTCTCGATTAACAAGTAATTAATTTTGTAAAAATTAAAAATCCTCAACGCGATGAAACGGCTGAACGGATTTTGATCAAACATAGCTAAGAACACTCCCGACAAATTCACCTTTCAAACAAACCAAAAAATCGAAATCGGTTCATCCGTTCGGGAGCTACGATGGGACAGGTAGACACACAACACACACACAGACACGTCAAACTTATAACACCCCGTCGTTTTTGCGTCAGGGGTTAAAAACACAATAACTCAAAAACTTTTGTCGCAACCCTAATCACTTCTCCAGCAAATTCGTTGTCTTTTCTTAGAAGAAACCCCTCTTATATTTATTTCTTAATTCTTAACAAAGTTTCCAATTTGTTTCTATTTCTATTTAAAGTTTTTTAATCATTTGCGTCGTTTCGCGACTGTCGGAGCAATTGTCGGTGGAAACGTAAATGTTGCCAGCTTAGAAAGTTTTGGCTAGATCAGCTTGATTAGACATATTTTCAAGCACTTTTAAGGTGGGGTATAACGAAAAATTACCAATTTTAGATTAGATTTTTAACTGACAAAATCAAGTACAATATTCAAATTAAAAATATGAATCGATACTACATTGTAATACCGAGGCATCACCTAGACAGAAACACGATAGGACAAAATTTTCTCGATAAAATAAAAAAACACAAAGTTACCTCTAACTTTTGGCTGGATGCGATTGTTTGTCAATATGGTAAAGATTATTGGGTCAAAAATTGGATAAATAAAATCAATACTATAAAAACGAGGGTTCACCCACGTGGTTTTTTAAATTATCTATATTTCACGAGATATTCAATAAAAACCGCTTTTTCGAGCGGCGCGTGGCGTTTTTTTTGTATGAAGATTTCTGCCTGGCGGAAGCACAGTCTAAGATAGAATTTCTGATTGCAAAATAAAAAATGGATAATTTATAACAATAACACCATAACACCCAACAGTCACATACATAGTCCTGACCCCACACTATGAATCCCTGTGTCATGGGTATCAGGAACTGCGAGTACCATGCTACCACAACATAGCCAGACCGCGAAAAAATGTTTGCAGATCATATAAGTTCTTTTTATCCCGCAGCGGGAACCGATCCTGCAACCTCTCACATCTTAGCCAGCTACTCGCCCGTGGCGCCACAATGGTTGTTATTTTTATTTTGATATGATGTAAGTAAGTTAGTAATGTAAGTAATGTTTATTTATTCTCAAGTAAAATACAAAAATAACACCAATAAAATTATGTTCTTAAAAGTAGGTAGGTACTTATTATACACTTTAAGGTTTTAAACTGTTATGTTAAGATAGCAGATAATGCTGTTTCTATGGTATCTTTTTCTGTTAAAAGATACCAAACTAATAATTTTAATAAAATTTACCTATTGATATTATTCATTTTGTCATCATCATCATATTTATAACACCAATAAACTCTATGCATGTGTGCCTTTCAACTTGCAGCCACTTTTGTAATTATTTAATATACCTACTGAGAATTGCTACTCTAATGCCGTAACACTCTGGACACAAGTCGAGCCTTAGAAAAGGACGCGACATGTCCTCCCATGATGGATGTCATAATGGATTTCATCAGGAGGTAGGCAGCAGTATCTACCTAATCAACACCATTGACTCTGATCACTATTAACATAGCATAATATAACATAACCCCCAACAGTCACATATCCCACAATAGTATTCCCTGTGTCGTAGGTATCAGGAACTACGAGTACTATGGTACCATAACACCCAGACCCGGAACAAATATTTGCAGATCATACAAACATTTGTACCGCAGCGGGAATCGAACCAGCAACTACTCATATCTCAGCCGGCTACTCGGCCGACGCGCTAAAGAGGTCGTCAATTGTAGGTTGTATTCCGCCTGCCAAGCTTGGTGATTATGGCAAATCCCCCCTTTGTATATATGGGGGAGGCCAGGTCTCGCAATGGACATCTGTCGACTAACGATGAGAGACACTCGTTGAAAATACATCAAGCCACAAAACACTGGCACCAGTTGGAAACACAAACAGTACCGCAAGAAGTTTAATTGTATCTCCCGTGTGGACACGACAATTACACGCTTCTTTTCCACTTTAATACCCTTTTTGGTGTCTATTTTTAAAGAGAGGCACATTGAAATCAATTTGAGGAAAATAAGGCAAATTTTTTTAAGGTAAAACCGTCATCTTTTTTTTATCTGTGATATATAAACAAAACCATCATGCATTCTAACTAAATGAAAGTGACAAAAAAGTTTTGAAACATGATTTATGTATAATTTTGTGCAAGTTAGTAACAAAAAACCAACACTACATTTGTAGCTTTGTACATTTTAATTTATACGATTGATTTTTAGGTTATGGACTCTTTGTTTACAAACATTCCACATCCAAAATGGCTGGACTATAGTTGGCATTTTATCACGAAGATACATAATAATGTACCTACAGCCTCATTTTTGACAGATGATTTGTTTCTTGTTGAGAGAACCATCTACAGTGCTACAGGGATAATTTGGCACGTGGCTGAAATTAAACCTAACGCCTCCATCTTGTAATCTAATATGAAACGGCGCCACAACGGCGGCCGCAAGACGTGCCAAATAATCCTTGTAGCACTTTATAGACGTATGAAGAACTATCATTACACTAGCAACAGACTAAAAGGAATACCTACTGCTCAGCCGATTTCTACCAAACACATCCGATTTAATCATCTTGAAATTTATGTACCTACAGCATTTTGCCATATTTCTGCAGATCTATTAAAAACGATTCATAAAATTAGCAATCTAAATTACAAAATCTAAGATTGTCCTATAAATCACGGAAATATATCGCAAAGACAAAGCGGGTCAAAACAGACCCGCTGGGGCTTAACGGCCCACAGAAGTGCACCTAATGAAGGGGAGTAATAGCTAATATAAAATTTAAATTTGAGGACGGTATGGCCCGAGAAAATGATAATTTCTACAATCCCATTATAATTCGGGCTTTTATGATACACTGCGGCGCAAAAGGGTTATCGGTGCGAGTTCCAATGTGCTCATTCAAATCAGTGTTATTTTTGTCACATAATTTCATTATTCCAGCTTGATCAATATCAAAGCTCTTGCTTCAAAACTACTTACGATATTGAATTAGTCTTGGTAAATTTATTAGGGTTCCGTACCCATAGGATCCAAAAGGAGCCCTATTGTTCTTGCTCATCCGTCAGTCCGTCTGTCACAAGGGTCTAGCGACTAAACCGTTGAAGTACATTCTTTATATTTACGTTATTTATGTATCTTAGACAGACCCGAAGACAAATAATATAAGCAAAAATTATTTTGTAATATTTGTGAGAGCTCTATTACAAGAATCTAATGGGACGTGAAAAAATTTATTTTATAAAAAAAAATTAAAACGGAACTTACGTTCTACCCAAGATCCTATTCATCCTGTGTTAATGATTGTCAGACCTTGGATTCTGGCAGAGAAAGACAGTCATGTCAAACTCAACCCTGAAGATTCAACTTCCCTTATAGTCATTTATGGTCATTATAGTCATTTATTCATAAATTAACATTATACGTCAAAAATATAATATAAAACAATACAATAGTCAATATATGTATAAAATGTTGTATGTAAGTAGGTACCTACGTAAGTACAAACATACAAGTAGTAACAAATAAATAAATAAATAATGCTGGACAGTTCACACAGCATTATCTAGCCCCAAGCTAAGCAGAGCTTGTGTTATGGGTACTAGATAACTGATATACTTAATACAATATATTACATAGATAGATATTTTTTATTATACATAGAAAATACCCAGAACACCCTGAACAAATATCTGCGATCGCACAAATATTTGTTCTGAGGCGGGAATCGAACCCGCAACCTCCTGCGTCGCAGGCGAACCTTCGCCCGACGCACCACAGAGGTCGTCAACAAGTAGTAACAAATACCAATACTTAACATTATACACAAATTGAAATAATTATTTTATGACTGTATGAAGTCATCGTACCTATAAAAAGTGTAGTCAATAAGCCAGCGATTTAGTCTGGTTTTGAACACGGTGCAGTTGGTGCATGTTTGATGGACTCTGGCAGCTTATTGTACACTGCTGGGCCCATTATATGAGTTAATTCGTAATCCTATTCATCCTGAAAATACGGCATTGTAAATAGTTATCTTAAACTCTTCATGAAAATTGAAAATTAAATAAAAACGTTATCAACCCGAAGGTAAAGGACATTTTATCCCGCGAGCCGTAAGCACCCCGCGCCTTTCCCTAAACTTATTATTCCGAGAGCGTCCGCGAAGATAAGTGCGCTCATATCCGTGAGTGTAAGGCATCGTAATTTCTCATAAATTATTTGGAAGCAATAAAATTATAATTTCTTCCAATTCGGTGTTCCTACGTGATCAGCGGATGTGGAAACGGGAAAATGGAGAAAATGGCTTAAGACTTTTACATTAAGAATAAGGCTGCGTTTCCACCAGAGATGAGTGAGGATGCGTAGCGAGGGATGTGTTTGTTAAGAACCAATAGAATCACTTCATTTATCTAGGCTCACTCAGCGCATTTTTGGTGGAAACGGTTTAGCAGAGCGAGTTTTTAATTATGCACAAAACAAGCGAGGGATGTGTGCGAGAGATGTGCGCTAGGGATGTGTACGATGAATGTGTGCGAGAGATGTGCGCGAGAGATGTGTGTTTTCACGTTTCTAGTTTTCGCTGTCATCTGAAAAGAGCCCACACATCCTAGCATCGCTCATCTGCGCACATTTTTACAGCGTCGCTACGCATCTTCGCACCGATCACCTGCCTAGCACATCTCCGGTGGAAACACTCACATCGTTCCACAGCCTCGCTACGCATCCCCGCACAGCTCATCTACCTCGCACATCTCTGGTGGAAATTCAGCCTTATTGTTGAAGTATTTATGACCAGCTTAATAAGCTTAAAATAATACTAACGCTTAAAATAAATAGCTTTTCTCTAACATGCTTGGATCTTTATACATTTATTCAAGGTAAATAAGATAAATAAATAATATAAATTCAAGATAAATCGACCTTGCCTTGGCAGTAGGTATGAAAATCAAGATCATTGTAATCACAAATTGAATTTCAGTATGAAAAGTAAAACTACTGCTCAAGTTTACCAGCACAGGGGTTTCAGCTCTAACCGACGATTTTAATGACTGATATTGTATGAAAAAATCTCTCAAAAAGTAATAACTCATTCACTTACACTCACTCATTCATTCACATTTTAGTAGTGCTACTGCTTTTTTTATGGAAGAGTTTCTCCGGGGAAGTTCTAGCGCCATATACCTATTTTTGCCGCAAAGCAGTAGTGCTCGCATAGCTGTGTTCCGGTTTGAAGGGTATGGGTGCCGGTGAAATTACAGGCACATGAGACTTTTCATATTTATGTCTCAGGGTGGCGGACGCAGTGCAATGCCACATAAGGCACGTCCTAGGTGAACGTGACCTATATGATAATGCACTGTTCATGGGCAGGGGGGTACCGCTTATCATCAGGTGGGCCATCTGCTTGTTCCATCATTCTAAGTAGTATAACAAGTAATTAATTTGGTAAAAATTAAAATAAACCCCAACGCTGAACGGCTGAACCGATTTTGATCAAACAAAGTTAAGAAAACTCGCGAAAAATACAACTTTCAAAAAAAAAACCTACACAACATACTAAACAAACACACACAGACACGTCAAACTTATAACACCCCTTCGTTTTTCGTCGGGGGTTAAAAAAACATAACTAATAATTAGGCTACTAACAGCTATTTATGAGTTTGTCAATGATAATTAATAATAAAATAGTATCTAAATATCCGCCCATTATATCAATACCATAATGAGTAAAAACACATAATAATTACCAGTTTGTTAATTGGAACGGAGCATTAATTAACAAATCTACTCTGAAAGTGATGACTACGTGTTGTGCAATTGCAATTATTTATTTAATTATCAGTAGCTTAGCTACATTGTTTGAGTGATATTTTTTACTAGCAGCGCCCCGCGGTTTCACCCGCATAAGTCTCGATCCCGTGGGAAAATTGCGATAAAAATGTGCCTATGTGTTATTCCGGGAGTCCAGTTATCTCCATTCCAAATTTCATGCAATTCCGTCCAGCCGTTTCAGTGTGAAGAAGTAACAAACACAAACACAAACTTTCGCATTTATAATATTAATGGGATAGTAATTTTGCATACCTATGTTTTAGTTATGGATTATGTTATGCTGTAATTAAGGTTATTAAATGAGGCAAATATACCGGGGGATCGAACGCAGAGTTTTCAGGCTTATTGGAGAGCAACATATGGCGGAGACTAGGATCCAGAGTCTCAAGTCGCATGCCTTTCGATCTTCTTTATGTTACATTTCGGGGAATGTGCCCAGAACCTACATGATCTGATCCCACCATTTCCTTTTCATCATACGACAAGCAGGCTCAGTACCATCCTTACCTCATCAGTATACCCGCAATTCGCACTAAGCCTTTCGGTTCCACATTTGTAATGCAAACAGCTAAGGAATGGAATAAGTTGCCATCGACTGTCATTCCTGAAAAATATAGGTACTATAGGGCAAGGGTGAATAGGTGCCTTTAGACCTTCGTCCTCCAACTTCAGCCGCATCGTCACTTACCAACAGGTGATATCGTGGTCAGACGAGGGTCTATCAATAGTTAAAACAAGTAATTATTTTTATAAAAATTAAAAAAAAACCCTCAACGCAACGAACCGGCTGAACCGATTTTGATCAAACATAGCTAAGAACACTCCCGACTAATTCACCTTTAAATTTTTATTTATTTATTTATAAGCCGGAAGTTTCCCACTACAGGGCAAAAGCCTACATTCATGAAGTCACCTTTAAAAAAAAACTGTTCATCCTATCTGGAGCTACGATGCCACACACAAACTCACACACACAAATAGATACGTCAAACTTATAACACCCCGTCATTTTTGCGTCGGGGGTTAAAAATAACGTTGAGCAACAAAGAAACATGCTACATAGGTACATAAAATCCTATGATTGTAGCGCGGGCAGACTGCCCCATCCAAAACAGGTGGATGCTAATAATGATGGGCTCCATCTGATCAAATTTTAAATTCATATTATAATTCACAATTCAATTCAATTTAATTCATATTTTAATTTCGTGTTGTCCATTTTGTGTAATTTTATTTTAATTTGTAAATTTTGAGAATTTTGTAGTATTTCTGATTTATTGGGTTGTGTTAAGTCTATTGTGTTTTTTTATATGGGTGTATTTATAACCTGAAATAAATTAATAATAATAATATAGTTGGATATGATAGTTTCATAACCACTTTATTCCACCATGTTTCACCGCCATTATAAATTCCTTACCATGAATAAACTAAGCGCGGCCCGTCAATTAAAGGACGTCCCGCGTGCCTTTCCCGCCAGTTAACCAGAACCGATGGCTCCCGAGGGCCCTGCTCTATTTGTGGTGACCCTATAGCTTCAAACTGACGGTTAATACAGTGTGTTTATAATGTTAACAAAGCTTTCTCAGATCACTTGCAAGTTTCGCAGAAATCTTCTGAGTGTTGTGGCTTTTATTGGTTAGTGACCAGCGTGGCACTTAAAAGAAGCTTGTAGCTGCTGGTGGATAAACCAGTGTGATGAAAGGAAAACACAATTGCACTGTGGCTCCCGCGGACTGGACTCTATTTGTAGGTGACCCCTTCAAACTGATAGGAAGAAAGAAGTAAGAAAGAAAAACATTTATTTTGCATTTAGAAGTTAAACATTGTAACATACAATGTTTAAGCATGTTGTAAGCATTTCTTATTCCTTACCCGGACTTGTTTGTAAGATTCATCGGTATAAGATTTGTCCTTGCTGCTAGCTTATTAAGGAATGTGTTAAGGTACAGTTACACATGCTAGTTAGTAGCACGAAAGCATGCTACTTTTGAGCAATTGCTACTTAGTGGCACGTGTGGCGAAACATTGTTAATAATGAGCATGCTAGTTTCGAGTTTGCTCAAAAATCGACGGTCGTGCGATTTTTGGGCATGCTACCTGCAGCGCGGGTGGAAGGGGGCGTGCTTATAGCGTGTGTGAACAGGTTTGCTTATTGAGCATGCTAGTATCGATCAGTCGTTAGCAGCAGATGCGCGAGCACAATTTAAATAAATAAAAAAAAAAAAAAAAAAAAAAACTCGCTGGGGCGATGAAAAATCGTTGAAATTTGTGATTTTATATCGGAACAATGAATGTCTATAGAATCCGCGCATACCAGAATACAAAAACAATATTTTCTCTTCTACTTAGCCAATCACGGACCCAAATCTTCCTATTCTTCGTTTTTTCTTTCTATCTGAGAGAAGTTTTTCGACGCATTGCAACGCCACCAAAAGAATAATTCTATTCAACTTCATATGAATGGCTGTTTGATTGTCCATGGTTTTGTTTGAACTGACAGAAAGTACGCTATAAAATGGCATGTGTACCGGAGTGTTTGCTTTGAGCATGCTCTTTCAGGAGCATACTTAAAACTAGCATGCTTATATCTAGCAAATGTAGACAAGTGCAGAGCATGCTCGAAACAAGTATGCTAATGAGCATACTAAAAAGCATGCTACTAACTAGCATGTGTAACTGTACCTTTAGGAAGTCAGCGTTAGCCGAGTCAGTCGTGGAAACAATGGCAGCAATGAGCTCACCACTTGTCACGTCTATATTCCACGATGGTGCAACCCACAGTGAAAAGAAGCCCATTGACTCTGCCTATCCCTTCAGGGAAAAAGGCGTGTGTATATGTATGTATAAGAAAGCAAAATGAGTCTCCACTCAGCATGTGCTATAGCAGCGATGACGTTGCTCTAACGCTGGCTTTCTGCTGTGTCGTGTATGCGTGAGTCAGCCAATACAGTACCTACACGCTTTACTCAATTAAACATAAAACAACAAAAATAATGTACTTAAATAACACATTATTTATGACGAACATTTAACTGTTGACAAAATAAATATTTTTGTATTTGTATTTGTATTTAAATATGATACTCGTATACTTAAACTAAAGATATTAACAGCTACGTGCTTGGCACAATTCAGGTTCACAGCATGTCTATAATGGGCTCTGGAATTTTTAAGTTTTTGATAATTGTTCCTACAGCTTTCAAGGAAAAAAATGAATATAGTATTCTTAAGCGTTTTATCTAGTGAAATCATAAATTTGATACACTATTTAAATTACTTCACTCGATAAAAAAAAAAAACAAAGTTACCACCTTTTTATAATTGAAATACCTACCATTTAAGACTTACTTCTTACATGTTTTAATTTTTGAAACATTTAGTAATTTATTAATTATTATTTTAGTTAGTGAAATCATCAACAAAATTTAACCTCTGAAGGGCTTTTTTTTATTATTTTTTTATACACAAAAAAACGGTATCAGAGCGTGCGCACGCCTTCTTCGCCTCATGTTCGCTGAAACTGGTTGAACCTATAGCGCCTTAACTGAGGCATGTCTAGAAACCACAACAGAAGGATAATAAAATACTTGGTGTCATCATCATCATAATCATCAGCAAGTAACATCATGTATTCACTACTGAACATTTACGGATGTAAGTTGTGATAAGTTATTTAAATAATTCTAATATCATGTAAGTCTGGATTCTGAATTAATAAAGAATCAACATTTTTTTTGGTTTATTTTACTTTCATTACCGATAACTTCAAGTCTAGAGTGAATAGGTGCCTTCTAGACCTTTGTGCTCCATCTTCGGCCACATCGTCACTTACCAACAGGTGAGATCGTGGTCAAACAAAGGTCTATCAATGTTAAAAAAAAAAAAAAAAAAAAAACTTAGTATGTACGATAAACGCTAGGAACTTCACTATTTGTGCCAAAAATAAAGTATTTGTTATCTCGCATACATTTTACGGAATTTAAGACGTGATTTTAAAAACAACTGCCACCGGTATAAGGCATTTTTTACAAATTATAGCAGCAACGGATTCAAACCATGTCCGCTAAGCGCTCAAAAAACTCCCCTGCAGTTTGTCCGTTCAAGATACATATCCCATAATCAAATAGTGTATAAATAGGTAATTGAATCGTAAAGGTAAACCTAATCAACGTTTGAATTGATACTCCCACCGTATCAGCAATTCGTTTCGACTCGACGTGAGCACTTGATAGCAATTAAATTTGGTTCGCAAACTCTGCAATAGGCTTTCCCATTTTTACGAGTGCGCGGACAAATTTAAAGTAATAAATTGAATTTTCAGTCGGAATAGCAACAAAAAATTTGTGCCAAAACATTTGGGTGGCACATTTGTGTGCATGGTGGCATGGAGCAATTCCAGACAAAACAGATTAAAAAATAAAATTCGTATTGAATTTTTTCAAAACTATCATCAGGACACGCAATCTATAGATTGGTTGGGTTCATCCTAGAATCAACTATAAGGCCAAACCACCAAATATTCACAAAAAAATACTTTTTACTGATATGAAACGTTAACAGGCAGTACCTAAAAATATGGTTAAAATAATATATTTATACTTATGAATATTTATTTTTTATTATTTCAAGTAGCCACAAAAAAGTTTAAAATTTCGTTAAATATTACCATCACTTACCTAACATATATTTACATGTTACCAATATATTTTCCTTAAAATCAGGCAAAACATCTTTCTGACTACCAACGTGTGGGATCGGTGTAGCAAATAGCTATTTTCGGTTGCAATCATTCTTGCGCTGTTTCAATAAGTTTGAATGCTGTTTCTATTGAAAATGACGTTTAGTGATGACGTAACTCACGCTGTTGCAAACAAAGCTTGATTGCAACAAAAAGCACATTTGACATGAAGTGTTTCTATCTATGAAGTTGAAAAATAAGAAAAAAAGAAAGAAATAACAATTAATTGTGTCAACAACATGGGTCAACAAACAATATTCCACACAAAAAGACAAACACACTCACACACAAAAACAAAAATAATTAATAAATAAAATAAATAATGCTGGACAGTTTCACACTACATTATCTAGCCCCAAGCTAAGCAGAGCTTGTGTTATGGGTACTAGATAATAAATATACTTAATACAATATATAACATAGATAGATATTTTTTATTATACATAGAAAATACCCAGAACACTCTGAACAAATATCTGCAGATTGCACAAATATTTGTTCCGAGGCGGGAATCGAACCCGCAACCTCCGGCGTCGCAGGCGAACGTTCGCCCGCCGTGCCACAGAGGTCGTCTACAATAAAACTAATTTGTGTCTCTAAGTTGCGATTATGTACCTACTGCTGTTTCTATCGATAGTAATCGTTTGAAACATAATTAGATGATCGCGGTACGGACAATTTTTTTTAACGGTACAAGCAGATGGCCCACCTGATGTTAAGCGGTAACCTCTGCCTATGAACAGTGCATTACCTCATAGGTCACGTCCACCTAGGACGCGCCCTATGTGGCATTGCACTGCGCCCGCCACCCTGAGACATAAGGATGAAAAGTCTCATGTGCCTGTAATTTCACCGGCACCCTTACCCTTCAAACCGGAACACAGCAATGCGAGAACTACTACTGCTTCGCGGCAGAAATAGGTATGGTGGTAGTACTTCCCCGGACGAACTCTTCCACAAAAAAGCTCTACTACTACTAAATACAATGTATGTATTTCATTGCTTGTTTATGTTTTTTTTCCTTCACGATCTACTTTAAAGTCATACAACAAAAATATTCAACTGCGTGTCTCATCGCGGCTTTATTGTGCTCGTAAAACCGTAAGTACGAGTTTACAGTCGCAGCTTACAATGTAAATGCTGTAAACTTACATTGTAAAGTTCGAGGAAGCTTCAGAACGACTTGGCTAATCACCTGAGATGTGCCGTAAATATTGAAAGGGTCTTTCATCAGTTTTTCAACGTACGAAGGAGTAAACTCCTAAAATTGGTAGCTTGCAGAATCTTGAAAACCGTTCAAAGTATTCATTATATATATATATATTGGTTTATCACCTTACCTTGTACGTTATGTACGTAAACAGGGGAGTAAAATCGTAAAACCGAGTAAAAGTGTAAAAATGTAGTCCGTTTTGTTTCCCTCTGTGCAACATGTTCGCGCATATTACTGAAGTGGGCTGGAGTAAACTCCATTCGCACGTCAGAGCTGACACATACCTTTTAAGCCCCCGACGCAAAAACGACGGGTGTTATAAGCTTAACGTATCTGTGTCTGTGTGTGTGTATGTGTGTGTCTGTGGCATCTTAACTCCCGAACGAATGCACCGTTTTTTTTTTGTTTTTTTTTGTCTGAAATTTGAATTAGTCGGGAGTTTTCTTAGCTAGGTTTGATCAAAATCGGTTTCGCCGTTTTTTTTATTTTAAAAAAATTAATTACTTGTTTCTTTATTCGTTAATTTCAAACTTTATACGCTATTTCGTTATATTATAGTTCCTGTAACAAGACAGGATAGCAGGAGGCTCCTTATTTGTCGACATCTAATTCGAGCTATAACACAAATAACTAAGTTATACCACGCACTGTAAGAACATAGGTACAATATATTTGGACCTATTTTATCCGTGGAGTCCGGCCTAAAAATAGTCCCCTCTGATTCTCCCGTGGATGTCGTAAAAGCCGACTAAGGGATTACCCGTACTTGTTAGTAACTCCCATTGAAGTTAGTATCAGCCTACCCCTTCGGGGAAAAAGGCGTGTGTAGTAAGTAATTAGTATGTATGTTCGTAAGATTCGTTGGTATAAGATTTATCTTGGCTGCTAGCTTATTAAAGAATGTGTACCCACAGGAAGAAAGCGTTGGCCAAGTCCGTCGTAGGAAGCAATGGCGATCATGAGCTCACCACTTGTCACGTCTATATTCCCACGATGGTGCAACCCATGGTGAAAAGAAGTGTTTTGATGCGCTGTCTACCCATCGACAGCCTACATCGAGAGGGGAGGACTTCCAACATGGCGTCGTCTGGTTTGTTTATAATTTAGCTCTATCGTCTATAAATCTATCTTGTTTATGAACGGAGAATTCTCACCTACTTGTCAACGAGGCCACAAGAAAAATCGGCCAGCCGAAATTTGCCGGGCCGAAGAAATCCGGGTCGTCCGAAAGCGAGATGGGTCGAGGATATCTTATCCGTCGCGGGCAATACCTGGTTGAGAGACGCACAGGACAGAGGAGGCTGGCAAAAGAGAAAGGAGGCCTATACCCAGCAGGTGGTGATTCCGGGCTGAGATGATGATGATGATGTCAACGCGGGGCAGGTCGAGTAACTAAGTAAAAAGTCTGGAATACAGTGCTTGAGTGAAAATAACAGCCTGCTGTTTTAATATTCATCCCACACACAAGAACTAGCCTTTACACCAACCTTGGCACACCTACAGTCGCCACTTGAGAACCTTTATTCCCGGACAGTTGTCAGTTCTGCGAGATGGGGCCTGCCCATTGTCAATTTCCCGCGGTCTACAACGCACTGCCTGAAAGTGTCAGAAGCTCGAGTTCGACGCTATGTTTTAAAAATAAATTAAAAACATGGCTTGTAGCGCAGACGATCTATCAATATCAAGATTTATTTAAAATTAATGTAAATTAATATTTTATTATTTTTCTGACATTAATTAATTAGGTATTTGACATAACTTATTATTATTATAATTTTTACACTAAATATAATTTTTTATACGATTATTTATTGTTATGGTATTGACATATTAAATTTCAAATTGTTATAATGTATTGTATTGTGATGTAAATTTTGTGATGTACTTATGTATGATTTGTGGATTTATGTATATTTGACTTGTAACCGTATTTGTTATTCATAAATTACTATGACTACGACTATGACTACCTTGCCGATTCTGGGAGCTATGTTGTACGCTTAGAGCATTGCAGGCCTTCGGACGTTGTACGTAATACAAAATGACTGAAACTTTTGAACTTTTGTTCGATTTCATAACGATCGTTGAACAAAACGGACTGACCCCTGCGTATGTTGATACACAAAATATTTAACTCGTTTTGTTCGAGCCATCACTTAGCTAGGCCCTGTCTGAAAACCAGCGCTACAACCTAGGTCTGGTCCAGCTTATCGTAAAACAGAGACCTTTTTGACCCCACACAACGCATATCCTTCCTACCAGTTTTTATTTTAGTATGTATTTTATTAAAAACTAGTCCTAAGTACTGGCAATGCCGCCAGCGTTAAGATGCTTCCGTTTGGTAGTGATTTGGATCAGTTGAGCTACCTTTAGATCAGATCTTTAGCAGCATTTTCTTCAGGAAGCACAACTGTTTTTTTTATTTTTATTGTGTACTTATACCTACTTGTTTTAGTTGTATTATTATTTTTGTAAATAAATGTCTTTCTAGTACGATCCACCAACTTATCAGTTGAATGAAATGTTTGTAGATGATAGAAAAATGTAGGTAAATGGTTCTACGGAGAAGTTGATGGATCTGTAGAATATGTTTTGTTTTCATGTGTGATGTCTGTGTTGTATGTTCTTTAGGGGAAAATAAACAAATTTTCTTTCTTTTCTTTCTTTAACTGGATAAAAGGTAATAGTCGTAGACACAGCATTGAATTTACAGACTTCAGTGGAATGTTCACAGTCTTTGTAGCTAGTCTACCGGTTTTTTTTGTAACGCCCCTCCTAATTAAGACCACGTGTGAACAGCTACATGGTAGAGGAGGGTATAATTCATAAATTCGCTCCTATTTCTGTCATTAACTGTCATAGGAAGTGACGAACTGATCTCGTACAAGAGTTGCACCTTAATTATATGTTCTGTACTAAAATGAGTATGAATAATTAATGAAAAGGTGTCTAAGCAAATATGTTAGAAATGCCATTTAAAATATCTTAAAGTGCCCCAATGCTGGAACGCGCTATCGATGCGTTCTGGGTTTTTGGTGTGATAAAATTTATTGGAAGCATATTTGAGCTTACAATCTTTAAGACCTGCAATAATAGTACATTATGGTACTAGTGTGTAATGTTGGTAACTACCGCTGAGGCGCCGTTGAGACCCGAGCCGTCAGGTGAGGGTTTTAAAAGAGCCGAGGACGGTAATCATCATACACACGGTATCAATAATCGGTAATCGGTAGCGGTAATCTGGGTCTCTTCAAGTCTAGAGTGAATAGGTGCCTTCTAGACCTTTGTGCTCCATCTTCGGCCACATCGTCACTTACCAACAGGTGAGATCGTGGTACAACAAAGGTCGACCAATGTTAAAAAAAAAAAAAAAAAAAAAAAAACATACGACGTTTTTCAACACACATGTGAAGAAAATAATAATAAAACAGAATAATACAACACATTACACTGCATAACACGCACTCTGTGTAAATGTTCAACTGTCTCTATAACTCACTAGTGAATAATAGCAATAAAAATTTCACAGTTTGATTACAGGTGTCATTATGTGCCTAATTGCGGTGAAATTAGAGCCACTTTATGAGCAAGTGTGTTGAAAAGTATCTTTATCTACTCTCATGTCGTTAAATTCGAATTATAAACTTCAAAACGAGTTTATATTGACATACTTTAAATACACAATACCGAAATTTTAAAAAATAATCATTTAATTTTTTATGATTCAGCTTCTTCTTGTTCAATCCTGACAATGTTTGCCATTTCGTATCAGTCTCTTGTACACAACCGACATTAAAATTTCATTTATGAGCGTTAAATTTAACCCAAAATACACTTTAAAAATAACACAAAACTCATAATTTCCTGTGTCCCGTTTCCATTACACATTATTACCTAAATTAGGAAGGATAAACCGTAATAAAACAACAAATTATTTCAAATAAAAAAGAAAGGGCCCAGGTTTGAAATTTCGGCCCAATTTATGGCCCGGGCAAGACTCGAGTCCGGTCTAAAAGGAATTTTATTAAGTGTCATTAGTCCATATTTTAACATTTAAAATACAGAGGTCCTATTTGTACGCGCAGCGGGAGCCTCGGCCTGTGAAGGTGTGGCGAGTTTCTTTAACATTGAAGAGATAGGGTTGGGAAATGTGGTCCTCTTTTAACTAATACAAGTCTTAAAAGACTTTGTCATCATCATTATCCTAAGAGAATAGAATAGAATGGAATATAAATAATTTATTTTGAACAGCAAAGACAAGCAGCCTTTAGATGTCCATTGCTGGACTAGGCCTCCCCATGGAATGCCATAGGGGGATTTTCCATTATCACCACGATTGTTTTTTTTTTTTTTTTATACTACTTGGATGACGGATCAAGCAAGAGGCACATCTGATGTTAAGCGGTAACCTCTGCCTATGAACAGTGCATTACTTCATAGGTCACGTCCACCTAGGACGCACCCTATGTGGCATTGACCTGCGCCCGCCACCCTGAGACATAAAGATGAAAAGTCTCATGTGCCTGTAATTTCACCGGCACGCTTACCGTTCAAACCGGAACACAGCAATGCGAGCACTACTGTTTTGCGGCAGAAATAGGTATGGTGGTAGTACTTCCCCGGACGAACTCTTTCACAAAAAAGCTCTACTACTACTAAAAACTACTTGGTAGGGGATTGGTCCAATTTTTGATTCATCCAAAAAACCGCATTCAAATCAGAGCTACGTGGTAACAAAGAAATATGCCATACATACAGACAGACAGCCTGTCTCTTTTGTAACTGTTTGAATGACGAAACAAGCAGCCTGAGACATAAAGATTAAACGTGTGCCTGTAATTTCACCGGCACCTATACCCTTCAAACCAGAACACAGCAATTCGAACACTACTGCTTTGCGGTAGAAATAGGTATGGAGGCCTCAAATTAATAACACCCCTTCCGGGGGGTAATACGCCAAGATCAAGACCGGGTTTTTATCTCTACCCCATCTCTAGAGACGTGCGTAGAGAACCTTGCATTTCGAGCCAGCTGTGAATCGAATTGATATCGTGTTGAGATCGTAATGAATTCGTTGCAGTGCTTGTTTATATGATAATGTCTATAACAAGCTTAGTTCATAGAGTTAAATATTAATACAGATTATAACACTGATTTCATACATACATACATACATACATAGACACACGCCTTTTTCCCCGAAGAGGTAGGCAGAGCCACAATAGGCCTCTTTTCACAGTGGGTTGCACCATCGTGGAATATAGACGTGACAAGTGGTGAGCTCATCGCCGCCATTGCTTCCCACGACTGACTCAGCTAACGCTTTCTTCCAGTAATAACACATTCCATAATAAGCTACCAGCCAGGACAAATCTTATACCAACGAATTTTATCAACAAGTCCGGGTAATCCCTTAGTCGACTTTTACGACATCCACGTGAGGAGACGGAGGGGTCTATTCTTAGGCCGGACACACCACAGCACTGATTTCACTGTTTATATTTCAAAGCAATATTAAATTGAATACTAAAACAAGTATTATTTGAATATCACAGGTTAAAAATAAATAAATAAATAATACTGGACAAGTTCACACAACATTATCTAGCCCCAATCTAAGCAGAGCTTGTGTTATGGGTACTAGATAACTGATTCGTTCGTTAAATACAGTATATTACATAGATAGGTATCATTTATTGTATATAGAAAATACCCAGAACATCCTAAACAAATACCTGCGGATCGCACAGGTATTGGTTCCGAGGCGGGAATCGAACCCGCAACCTTCTGCGTTCTGTCCAGCATTATTTATTTATTTATTTACTTACTTAAATCTCATGTCCAAACCTATTTAAATCTAAATTATTTAAATTTATTGAAGCTGAATTCTATGTAAATGAAACCTTTACCTTTATATCAAATAAAGGTCACTGGGTTCTAATCTAGATCACTGTTTCTTTATTTGAATAAGGGATGGATCTGGCTAACATTCTTGTTCATAATAACTACAATAACTCGTAGGTGATATAGGAAATATACACACATACATAAATAAAAATAAATAAAATAAATAATGCTGGACAAGTTCACACAACATTATCTAGCCACAAGCTAAGCCAGAGCTTGTGTTATGGGTACTAGATAACTGATATACAATATAATACAATACATAGATAGATATTTTTTATTATACATAGAAAACACCCAGAACACCCTGAACAAATATCTGCAGAACGCACAAATATTTGTTCCGAGGCGGGAATCGAACCCGCAACCTCCTGTGTCGCAGGCGAACCATCGCCAGCCGCGCCACAGAGGTCGTCAAAAATATACAAAAATAACATAACACACCAAACACTTACATACATAGTCCTGACCCCATATAGGATCTTGTTTCGCGGGTATCAGGAACTACGAGTAACACGTACCACAACACCCAGACCCGGAATAAATATTTACATATTATACAAAAAAGTCTCAGCTAGCTACTTGCCCAACACGCCACAGAGGTATAATGTGCCTGTTATTTCACCGGCACCCTTCAAACTGGTATGTAATACAGCAATGTGAGTACTAGTTTATAATATTAGTGATCGGAAACGTAGGCTGATCAAAATGAGCCTAAACACGGCCGGTGTACTATTACCTATTGAGGAGTTCTGTTGTCTCCATCATCAGATCAGCTCGCTGTCTCCATAATAGTGATTTTTTAACGGAACTTGACATGTATGCCAAATTTCAGTTCTATCGGATATCGGGAAGTGGTCGAAAAGGTCGCCAGATTTGTCCCACAAGTATTACTTAAACTGGTTGTAAAAATAAAAGCTTTTAAAAAAGGAGCAGTAACACGTAAGCCGCCTTAAAAACATACTAATAGGTCAAGTCAAATAAAAGCTTTTATAAAAAAGGAGCAGTCAAACGTAAGCCGCCTTAAAAACATACTAATAGGTCAAGTCAAATAAAAGCTTTTAAAAAAGGAGCAGTCACACGTAAGCCACCTTGAAAACATACTAATAGGTCAAGTCAAATAAAAGCTTTTAATAAAGGAGCAGTCACACGTAAGCCGCTTTAAAAACATACTAATAGGTCAAGGCAAATGAAAGCTTTTAAAAAAGGAGCAGTCACACGTAAGCCGCCTTGAAAACATACTAATAGGTCAAGTCAAATAAAAGCTTTTAAAAAAGGAGCAGGCACACGTAAGCCACCTTGAAAACATACTAATAGGTCAAGTCAAATAAAAGCTTTTATAAAAAAAGAGCAGTCAAACGTAAGCCGCCTTAAAAACATACTAATAGGTCAAGTCAAATAAAAGCTTTTATAAAAAAAGAGCAGTCAAACGTAAGCCGCCTTAAAAACATATTTATAGGTCAAGTCAAATAAAAGCTTTTAAAAAAGGAGCAGTCACACGTAAGCCACCTTGAAAACATACTAATAGGTCAAGTCAAATAAAAGCTTTTAATACAGGAGCAGTCACACGTAAGCCGCTTTAAAAACATACTAATAGGTCAAGGCATATGAAAGTTTAAAAAAAAGGAGCAGTCACACGTAAGCCGCCTCGAAAACATACTAATAGGTCAAGTCAAATAAAAGCTTTTAAAAAAGGAGCAGTCACACGTAAGCCACCTAGAAAACATACTAATAGGTCAAGTCAAATAAAAGCTTTTATAAAAAAAGAGCAGTCAAACGTAAGCCGCCTTAAAAACATACTAATAGGTCAAGTCAAATAAAAGTTTTTTAAAAGGAGCAGTCACACGTAAACCGCCTTGAAAACATACTAATGGGTCAAATCAAATAAAAGCTTTTAAAAAAGGAGCAGTAACACGTAAGCCGCCTTGAAAACATACTAATAGGTCAAGTCAAATAAAAGCTTTTAAAAAAGGAGCAGTCACACGTAAGCCGCCTTGAAAACATACTAATAGGTCAAGTCAAATAAAAGCTTTTAAAAAAGGAGCAGTCACACGTAAGCCACCTTGAAAACATACTAATAGGTCAAGTCAAATAAAAGCTTTTAAAAAAGGAGCAGTCACACGTAAGCCACCTTGAAAACATACTAATAGGTCAAGTCAAGTAAAAGCTTTTAAGAAAGGAGCAGTAACACGTAAGCCACCTTCAAACATACTAATAGGTCAAGTCAAATAAAAGCTTTTAAAAAAGGAGCAGTAACACGTAAGCCACCTTGAAAACATAAGATAGATAAATAGAAAATTCTTTATTGCACAAGACAAAAAGCAGTACATAGGCGAACTTAATGCTAATTAGCATTTTCTTCCAGCTAACCTTTGTGTAATGTAGAGTGGGTGGTAGTGCTATTAAAATTAATTATAGGTTGAGATTAAATGATAAACATAACTAAATACCTACTCTAAATAACTAGCAAACAAAACAAATAAAACAAAACATACTAATAGGTCAAGTCAAATAAAAGCTTTAAAAAAGGAGCAGGGACACGTAAGCCGCCTTATAAACATACTAATAGGTCAAGTCAAATAAAAGCTTTTAAAAAAGGAGCAGTAACACGTAAGCCACCTTGAAAACATACTAATAGGTCAAGTCAAATAAAAGCTTTTAAAAAAGGAGCAGTAACACGTAAGCCACCTTGAAAACATACTAATAGGTCAAAGCAAATAAAAGCTTTAAAAAAGGAGCAGGGACACGTAAGCCGCCTTATAAACATACTTATAGGTCAAGTCAAATAAAAGCTTTAAAAAAGGAGCAGGGACACGTAAGCCGCCTTAAAACATACTAATAGGTCAAGTCAAGTAAAAGCTTTTAAATAAGGAGCAGTCGCACGTAAGCCGCCTTGAAAACATACTAATAGGTCAAGTTAAATAAAAGCTTTTAAAAAAGGAGCAGGCACACGTAAGCCGCCTTAAATACATACTAATAGGTCAAGTCAAATAAAAGCTTTTAAAAAAGGAGCAGTCACATGTAAGCCGCCTTGAAAACATACTAATAGGTCAAGTCAAATAAAAGCTTTTAAAAAAGGAGCAGTTACACGTAAGCCGCCTTGAAAACATACTAATAGGTCAAGTCAAATAAAAGCTTTTAAAAAAGGAGCAGTCACACGTAAGCCGCCTTGAAAACATACTAATAGTTCAAGTCAAATAAAAGCTTTTAAAAAAGGAGCGGTCACACGTAAGCCACCTTGAAAACATACTAATAGGTCAAGTCAAATAAAAGCTTTTAAAAAAGGAGCAGTCACACGTAAGCCACCTTGAAAACATACTAATAGGTCAAGTCAAATAAAAGCTTTTAAAAAACGAGCAGTAACACGTAAGCCACCTTCAAACATACTAATAGGTCAAGGCAAATAAAAGCTTTTAAAAAAGGAGCAGTAACACGTAAGCCACCTTGAAAACATACTAATAGGTCAAGTCAAATAAAAGCTTTAAAAAAGGAGCAGGGACACGTAAGCCGCCTTATAAACATACTAATAGGTCAAGTCAAATAAAAGCTTTTAAAAAAGGAGCAGTAACACGTAAGCCACCTTGAAAACATACTAATAGGTCAAGTCAAATAAAAGCTTTTAAAAAAGGAGCAGTAACACGTAAGCCACCTTGAAAACATACTAATAGGTCAAGTCAAATAAAAGCTTTAAAAAAGGAGCAGGGACACGTAAGCCGCCTTATAAACATACTTATAGGTCAAGTCAAATAAAAGCTTTAAAAAAGGAGCAGGGACACGTAAGCCGCCTTAAAAACATACTAATAGGTCAAGTCAAATAAAAGCTTTTAAATAAGGAGCAGTCGCACGTAAGCCGCCTTGAAAACATACTAATAGGTCAAGTCAAATAAAAGCTTTTAAAAAGGAGCCGTCACACGTAAGCTGCAAAAAAACATACTAATAGGTCAAGTTAAATAAAAGCTTTTAAAAAAGGAGCAGGCACACGTAAGCCGCCTTAAATACATACTAATAGGTCAAGTCAAATAAAAGCTTTTAAAAAAGGAGCAGTCACATGTAAGCCGCCTTGAAAACATACTAATAGATCAAGTCAAATAAAAGCTTTTAAAAAAGTAGCAGTCCCACGTAAGCCGCCTTAAATACATACTAATAGGTCAAGTCAAATAAAAGCTTTTAAAAAAGGAGCAGTCAAACGTAAGCCGCCTTAAATACATACTAATAGGTCAAGTCAAATAAAAGCTTTTAAAAAAGTAGCAGTCACACGTAAGCCGCCTTAAATACATACTAATAGGTCAAGTCAAATAAAAGCTTTTAAAAAAGGAGCAGGCAAACGTAAGCCGCCTTAAATACATACTAATAGGTCAAGTCAAATAAAAGCTTTTAAAAAAGGAGCAGTAACACGTAAGCCACCTTCAAACATACTAATAGGTCAAGGCAAATAAAATCTTTTAAAAAAGGAGCAGTAACACGTAAGCCACCTTGAAAACATACTAATAGGTCAAGTCAAATAAAAGCTTGAAAAAAGGAGCAGGGACACGTAAGCCGCCTTATATACATACTAATAGGTCAAGTCAAATAAAAGCTTTTAAAAAAGGAGCAGTAACACGTAAGCCACCTTGAAAACATACTAATAGGTCAAGTCAAATAAAAGCTTTTAAAAAAGGAGCAGTAACACGTAAGCCACCTTGAAAACATACTAATAGGTCAAGTCAAATAAAATCTTTAAAAAAGGAGCAGGGACACGTAAGCCGCCTTATAAACATACTTATAGGTCAAGTCAAATAAAAGCTTTAAAAAAGGAGCAGGGACACGTAAGCCGCCTTAAAAACATACTAATAGGTCAAGTCAAATAAAAGCTTTTAAATAAGGAGCAGTCGCACGTAAGCCGCCTTGAAAACATACTAATAGGTCAAGTCAAATAAAAGCTTTTAAAAAGGAGCCGTCACACGTAAGCCGCAAAAAAACATACTAATAGGTCAAGTTAAATAAAAGCTTTTAAAAAAGGAGCAGGCACACGTAAGCCGCCTTAAATACATACTAATAGGTCAAGTCAAATAAAAGCTTTTAAAAAAGGAGCAGTCAAACGTAAGCCGCCTTAAATTCATACTAATAGGTCAAGTCAAATAAAAGCTTTTAAAAAAGTAGCAGTCACACGTAAGCCGCCTTAAATACATACTAATAGGTCAAGTCAAATAAAAGCTTTTAAAAAAGGAGCAGTCAAACGTAAGCCGCCTTAAATACATACTAATAGGTCAAGTCAAATAAAAGCTTTTAAAAAAGGAGCAGTCACACGTAAGCCGCCTTAAATACATACTAATAGGTCAAGTCAAATAAAAGCTTTTAAAAAAGGAGCAGTCAAACGTAAGCCGCCTTAAATACATACTAATAGGTCAAGTCAAATAAAAGCTTTTAAAAAAGTAGCAGTCACACGTAAGCCGCCTTAAATACATACTAATAGGTCAAGTCAAATAAAAGCTTTTAAAAAAGGAGCAGTCAAACGTAAGCCGCCTTAAATACATACTAATAGGTCAAGTCAAATAAAAGCTTATAAAAAAGGAGCAGTCACACGTAAGCCGCCTTAAATACGTACTAATAGGTCAAGTCAAATAAAAGCTTTTAAAAAAGTAGCAGTCACACGTAAGCCGCCTTTAATACATACTAATAGGTCAAGTCAAATAAAAGCTTTTAAAAAAGGAGCAGTCAAACGTAAGCCGCCTTAAATACATACTAATAGGTCAAGTCAAATAAAAGCTTTTAAAAAAGTAGCAGTCACACGTAACCCGCCTTAAATACATACTAATAGGTCAAGTCAAATAAAAGCTTTTAAAAAAGTAGCAGTCACACGTAAGCCGCCTTAAATACATACTAATAGGTCAAGTCAAATAAAAGCTTTTAAAAAAGGAGCAGGCACACGTAAACTTGATTTCAATGCGAATTAATTACCTAAGTGTCTTGAGAGTGATAATAAGTGAACAGTGTAGTGAAGTACAAGTCATAGTGAAGAGTGAATTTGTGTTTTTAAATAACTTTATGAAATATATAATGTTGTTTGTAAGAAGTGTTATTAATTACCTAATATTTTACTAATAGTCATCAGAGTAAAAGCAACAATAAATCCATAACTCAAGTAAAACCAAACAAATCCGTCGTCTAAAGTTAATTCAATATGTTCACACATGCACCTGAAATAAATGCTGTTTTGTTTGTCCCAGCCACAGAAGAACCACCAGCTACTACGCAAACTTAGCGGAAAACAGATTAAAATGGCCCGGAGCTGAAAGAACTCGCTGAAGGCAGGAAGATTAATAACACTGAAAAAACTTTTTTAAAGAACAAAGTGCCTTGTGCGTTTGTCGAGTGCTTCATAGGCTTGGTTGGTTGTATGCCTTTGCACAGTGATGTTTCAATTTGTATACCTACTTACGAACGAAGTTGGTTGAAAACTAACATTTTAATATCTATGAGATCCAAGGAAACAAAATCTGCTATTCCGTGACTACCATGTGACTAACACCAGATGACGTCACTATCCAGTTGCCATTTTGTTGAAACAGTAATAGAATTACGGGAAAATATATCTGTGATAATTATGTTATGAAGATTGTTTGTTTTCTAATGAAATTAGAGATCGAACGTTGTTAGTTGTTTTACATAAAAGCTCTACTAATAAAGGTTAAAATTGCACAGTGGCCTATGGAGAGAGCTATGCTCGGAGTTTCACTACGTGATATAATCCAAAATGAGGAAATCTATAGAAGAACCAAAATCACCGACATAGCTCTCAGAATTAGCAAGTTGTAGTGGCAATGGGCAGGCCATATAGCGCACAGAACTGATTACCGTTGGAGAATAAGGGTTCTCGAGTGGTGACCACGCAGAAGAGGAGGGGGCCTCGATGTACCAACACCATTATAGAGGTTGCTGAAAGTCCGGCTAGACAACCATGGATGGCCATGTGGATAGCTCAAAACCGTACGTCGTGGCATTCACGTACGGTTTTGAGCCATTCTACATACATATCTACCATTCCATACCTATTTCTGCCGCAAAGCAGTAGTGCTCGCATTGCTGTGTTCCGGTTTGAAGGGTAAGGGTGCCGGTGAAATTACAGGCACATGAGACTTCATCTTTATGTCTCAGGGTGGCGGGCGCAGTGGAATGCCACATAGGGCGCGTCCTAGGTGGACGTGGCCTATGAGGTGCTGCTTGTTCCGTCATACAAGTAGTATAAAAAAAAAACTCCTACATATTGTAACATTACAAAATTATTATAAAACTTCTAGAAGCTTCCTTACTCACACAAGTAGCTTGTTGACAAAAAAATAACGGACAATCGTTACCCACACAGCCATCAGCCATCAGTTACATCTCACGCACACATAGAAACTATTTACGCTAGACTCACCTATAAATTGGCATGCGCCCTGCGCCCAGGCACACATTCCACACTTAGACGGAGCAATCAATAATACCTCTATATACTTCCACCACGCCCAATTTTGGGTCCAACTCTACGGGTCGAACCTTACGGTTGGTGGCCTCACAGCCACCAACCGGACTCACCAGCTACCTGCTGTTTACCAGCTGTCTCCAGCCCTACCTGCTGCTACCAGCCTGCCACGAGCCACCTCGCAGACAAGGGGCGCGCTCTTCACCATGACGTCTAGACCACGTGCTTCCGATCTACAGCTCACAGGACAGTACCGTGGAGAGTCCACACCTGTTCTTGGGTTCCGTACTACGCGTGTGTCCAAGTGTTCTTTTCTACAAGCGTGACCTTTTGAGACCTATTCTACTGCTGAGATTGAGACCCTTGATCAAACCCCGGCCCATAGCCGTCTGGCCTTCTGCCTACTACTCTGGCCCTCTGCCTGCACTTCTGCCTGCACTTTTGCCTTCAGCATACTACTAAAGACTCTAAGTTAAACGAACTATTCAGTGACCTTATTGTTAGCATTTTAAGTTTAATATATGTATAAAAATGTCCTAATCGTTTTTCTACCTACCCCTAGCTCTTCTATCAGGTAGAATAGGAACCTAAAACCTAGACTACCTACCTGTCCACGGCTGCACCGTGACAGTGGCGCCCAACTCTCTTTAAAACTCTCTTTCCAACTCTCTTTACAATTCTCTCTTTACTACCTAAAGAGATCTATTCACTATACCTACTCCGGCCCATATCAACGTGATAGTGGTGCCCTATTCATTCTCAATCTCAGTCTCAAACTTATGTCTCATACCTATTTTGTCATTTATAAACGCTTGGTAAAACTTGGAACAACCTACCTACAAGAACAGAGGTGTAAGCTCGCCTTTATTGCATCGTGGCGGTATCATAATAATACCTACTAGAAATTATTATTGTACCAAAGCTCATAATCTATTGTCTAATTGTGTATAATTCTTTACAGCTATTTCTATCAGTGTATACCTATCAGTGTGTTACTGTGTAATTCTAACCATTTCTGTGTACCTATCTACATTATTGCGTAAACAGTGCTAGTTCGTCGTAACAATGGAAACTAAATATCTAAAATGTCAAATCTCACTCAAACGTTCATCTATCGTCTACAAACTAGAAGATATGAACGGAAATCCTTTATGTACCATACACTTAAACTCACATAAAGGATATTAAACTCATTCACTATAAAGAATAATATGTGCCTACCTATCTAACAATCTATCTATCTATGTATCTATCATGCCCTTTGATTGATTCTCTAAGCTTGACTTACAACTGACCTTGACACTAGAATGTTGGAAATAGTAAACAACACTAGAACAATCTACCTACTTATAGAATACTAATACTATCAACGCGTGTGCGTGTGTGTGTGTGTGAGAAACACTGAACTTAAATACTTCTTTAACATAACTTAAAATCTAAATCGTACCTACCTACGAGTTCCCTAAAATCTAAACTAAACTAAACGTAAACTTAAAGGTTAACTTAAAATCAATACTATTCCTTTTACTAAAACTAAACTTGAAACTAGAAACGTAAAATCTACATCGTAGCTACCTACGTATACAATAAAATCTTAAAATCATAACTAAACTAAACGTAACTTTAAACTACACTAATCGTAATTCGTAATCTATACAAATACTTTTACCTAAACTAGCTATGAAACTATAAACAACTTTGAACGTACCTAACTACGTATCATCTAATAACTAAAATAATACTACCTAAATAAAAGCTAATCTACTGGTTAAAATTTAAACTAACTTTAAAACTGTAAACAACTTTGAACGTACCTACCAACGAATCATCTAGAAACTACACTACCTACTATCTACTTGATAAAACTAATCCTACGTGTGTGTGTGGGTCGACTAAAGACTTATTACCTATAACCTAGTTAACTTTGAACTAGAAACTAACTTTACCTACATTCTAAAAACTAAACTATAACCAAATAAAACTAATCTACCTAGTTAATAAATGCTTATTACATCTATATGTGAGGCGGCCTTGAGTATGTTAATCATAAAAACTACAGTTATTTCCAACGCAACAGCGGTCAACATACCTATAATGTTGCGAAATAATTGCTGTATGGTACCTAATAAACCATACTTTTACTTACTTGCCAAAGGCCCTACACCTTATGGCGGGACATCTATACTTTCTTGCCGAGACCCTACATCTCTGGCGGGATATCTGCATTTTTCTCCCAAGGGACTAAACCTTCGGTGGAACCTACTCAAATCACTAACTAAACAGCGAAAGTGAACACTACAAACGGAGCGGGTCGTGACTCCGATAAAAAAAAGAAGCCATCACTAAATGCTAGCTTACTATTGCCTATAGTAATCTATTTTATAACATACTCATTTCAAACCTCACGCAAGAATTAAATCTAAGAAAAACAACTAACTAGCTAACTAACTATGTATCTATATCTATATTAAGTATGTATGAGTATCTATATCTAAAATCTATAATTCTGAAAGCTCATTAAAAACCAGCAAACTATGTTACTACTATATAAATACTAATAATCTATAAACCTACAAATTTGCTATAAAGCTAGCTACTAGAAAAACAAAATACAATATGTTGATGGCTACAACATCACAATACGTCACAGGCATCGTCACTGTTGACCGTTAGAATCTTCCAGAAAACTACCTACTATAAACTGTTTGTCAAAACAACACGCTGTCTACATACCTACCTACCAACATTCCTTGGCTAAAACTCTCTGAAATGAATTTCTTATCTAAGCTAAACGATCAAATGACCAATGAACCTACCTACTTACATTTGCAAAAGTAGCTATTCGCTAAATTATGAATGATTTAGTCTGATAATCATTTACTATTGCCTAATTCTAAAACCTAAGCGAATAGAAATAAAATGGCCTCACAGCCACCAACCGGACTCACCAGCTACCTGCTGTTTACCAGCTGTCTCCAACCCTACCTGCTGCTACCAGCCTGCCGCGAGCCACCTCGCAGACAAGGGGCGCGCTCTTCACCATGACGTCTAGACCACGTGCTTCCGATCTACAGCTCACAGGACAGTACCGTGGAGAGTCCACACCTGTTCTTGGGTTCCGTACTACGCGTGTGTCCAAGTGTTATTTTCTACAAGCGTGACCTTTTGAGACCTATTCTACTGCTGAGATTGAGACCCTTGATCAAACCCCGGCCCATAGCCGTCTGGCCTTCTGCCTACTACTCTGGCCCTCTGCCTGCACTTCTGCCTGCACTTTTGCCTTCAGCATACTACTAAAGACTCTAAGTTAAACGAACTATTCAGTGACCATATTGTTAGCATTTTAAGTTTAATATATCTATAAAAATGTCCTAATCGTTTTTCTACCTACCCCTAGCTCCTCTATCAGGAAGGATAGGAACCTAAAACCTAGACTACCTACCTGTCCACGGCTGCACCGTGACAGTGGCGCCCAACTCTCTTTAAAACTCTCTTTCCAACTCTCTTTACAATTCTCTCTTTACGTCCTAAAGAGATATATTCACTATACCTATTCCGGCCCATATCAACATGATAATGGTGCCCTATTCATTCTCAATCTCAGTCTCAAACTTATGTCTCATACCAATTTTTGTCATTTACAAACGCTTGGTAAAAACTCGGAACAACATACCTACAAGAACAGAGGTGTTAGCTCGCCTTTATTGCATCGTGGCGGTATCATAATAATAGCTACTAGAAATTATTATTGTACCAAAGCTAATAATCTATTGTCTAATTGTGTATAATTCTTTACAGCTATATCTATCTGTGTATACCTATCTGTGTATTACTGTGTAATTCTAACCATTTCTGTGTACCTACCTACATTATTGACAATACATACATATACTGTATATGACAATATATGTAGGAGATCTATGTCCAGCAGTGGACCGCTGTAGGCTGATATGGTGATGATTATATTGTATTACATTCGCCCGCAGTTTCGTTCGCGTTGCAACTTTACTATTATTCTAATTTAACTAAGTAACTTTACTAATTTTCAACCCCCGACGCAAAAACGACGGGGTGTTATCAAGTTTGACGTGTCTGTGTCTGTGTATGTGTGTGTCTGTGGCATCGTAGCTCCCGATCGGATGAACCGATTTAGTTTTTTTTTTGTTTGTAACGTGAATTTGTCGGAAATGTTCTTAGCTATGTTTGATCAAAATCGTTTCAGCCGTTTCATTGCGTTGAGGTTTTTTTTAATTTTACAAAATTAATTGCTTGTTTAATTTGCGATGTTGCTTTAAAAGAAAAGTCGAAAAAACAATATATGAGGAAGGAATACACTACCGTCGTCTGTCTTTCCTGAAAACTATAATCTGGGTCTCTTCAAGTCAAGAGTGAATAGGTGCCTTCTAGACCTTTGTGCTTCATCTTCGGCCACATCGTCACTTACCAACAGGTGAGATCGTGGTCAAACAAAGGTCTATCAATGTTAAAAAAAAAATGAGATTAAAATAAACAAGCGAAATGTCACGGGATTTATTGAGTTGTATATTACGACCAGATAAACAATTACTCCGAAGGTAATACCCCAACTGTCTAGGCCGGAAGATCTATCTATATCTAATACATCTCATTAAAATCGGTTTAGTTGTTACGGCTGTAAATACACATCCATAAATCCAAAAATTTATGCATAATTATTAATGCTTAGACGGAAATTCTTAGAATCTATCATCTATTAGTTACAGAGCATCACGGTATATCAAATGATAAGGTTAAATCAACGTGATCCAACTACCTAAGTTACGTGGACTCTTGATCGGATGAAAATACTGTTCTATTTTGGAACATTTGAATTCCGCTGGGAATCTTTAAGAACCCATAAAATCGCTCAATTATCCGAAAACCGTAGAAGGCCTAATCGTTCAGGTCGAGAGGTCTCCAGCAATTCGCACCATCTCGGATCACAGGTTAACGTGATGTGGGAACAGTAGATCCGAAGCCATTCTCACGACACGACTGAAACACATTTGCATTCGTAACAATAATATCGGTCGATCGGACCACGATTTATGCGCGGTCGAAACAATGTGCTCTGTATAAGCTGATGTGAAGATTTGGGAGAATGTTGCGGTAATAGAAAGACCCGTTTGAATATGCAAGGAAGTTGTATGTGACTCTAGTGAGTTCTTCGTGCATCAAGATGAATTCATAAGTGTCTTAGTCTCATGGTCTTTGGTTGTACAAAGGTAAAATTGTTTTTTTTATACTACTTGGAACGGCTCATCAAGCAGATAGCCCACCTGATGTTTAGTGGTACCCTCTGCTTATGAACAGTGCATTACCTCATACATAGGTCACGTCCACTTGCACTGCGCCAGCCACCCTGAGACATAAAGATGAAAAGTCTCATGTGCCTGTAATTTCACCGGCACCGTTACCCTTCAAACTGGAACACAGCAATTCGAGCGCTACTGCTTTGCAGCAGAAATCGGTATGGTGGTAGTACTTCCCCGGACGTACTCTTTCACATAAACGCTGTACTACTACTAGGTTATATTATTTCAAATATGCTATGGTATTTAATCAGATCGATCAATTTAAGAAGAGCAGAAAAGCATGTGGCTCAATCCTTAATGATGCCTTAATTGCTCAAATGGGTTATCGAGTTTTATACCCCTAGTAGAAAATAGTCCAGGTCTAAGGTCTTGAGTATTATCTTTGGGTACAATTTAACATATTATACCTTAGTTTTGAGTTTCTTCTACCCTCCAAAGTCACGTAGTATAGTTTTCTGAACAATACTTCAGCATGTCCTCTACATATTAGCATTTACATTCTCCACGCAAAACAAATTCACGACAAATTCATCACATTGTTGAACTCTAACTTCCGCTCCCAAGGGGCTATTTTCGCTTGTACCAAGTACCGCTTCCAATACTTGTTCAAATAATTTCGCAAAAAGTTTGAGGAAGGGTTTTTCAGACCCCAAGGGCGTAAACTTATCGGGAACCACGCAAATAGAATTTTTATAGTAATAGCCGCGATGTTAGGAATAATCTCATTTTCATATCTTTTGAGAGTGGAAAAATTGTCTCGGTTGTTCATAATCTATTTGGTGTGCGGTTACTGGGAAGGTGGAGGTAGCAGAATCAATATATTGGATACTTTGCGTCGGCGGTAATGCTTTCTTATAAAGACGCAGGAAACATTTCTTCGTTGTAAACTTACTAGAACAAACTAGTAGTTCTGCGAACAGTAGACCACGCGAGCACACACTTTTTGCAATCATTGTGTTCTATCTTGCATCATGTAGTTTAATCCTATCTTGAGGTGGTTACTGCTTGGGGATACTGAGTGTTTTTTAGGGTTCCGTAGCCAAATGGCAAGAAACGGAACCCTTATGGATTCGTCATGTCTGTCTGTCTGTCTGTCCGTCCGTATGCCACAGCCAAATTTTTCCGATACTATAAGAACTATGCTGTTGAAACTTGGTAAGTAGATAAATTCTGTGAACCACATTATGATTTTCAAAGAAAAATAGAAAAAATAGTAACAAATTTTGGGGGTTCCCCATACTTAGAACTGAAACTCATTTTTTTTTTCATCAAACCTGTACGTGTTTCATCAAACCTATCTATGGATAGGTCTTCAAAAATGATATTGAGGTTCCGAATATGATTTTTTACTAAATTGAATTGCGCGAGAGACACTTCTAAAGTGGTAAAATCTGCTAAAAAAAAATATGATGTACAATAAAAATTGGTTTGAACGAGATCTAGTGTGTAGTTTTTTTTTAATACACTATTATTAAAACATCGATCTAAGTTACAACGAATTACAAGAAATTTTATATTATGTTACTTGCTGCTACGGAACCCTTCATGGGCGAGTCCGACTCGCACTTGGCCGCTTTTTTTTTTAATTATATCTCGAGGCGGTGACATCATGGGTATACGGAGTGTTTTTTTTTCTTGTTTATTATGTATCCACGATCAGTTGGTGGACTATAGGCGAATGAGTGGGTAGTTTCTTGGCGTTTGGGATCTGGACTCATCAGTCCTTCTACCCTCATTATAGCAGGTTGTCCAGAATATGGCTTCTCTTCAACCGCTTTGTGTCCAAATTGTGTTCAGTCTCTCGAGGCGGTGACTACTTGGGGATACTGCCAGTGAATGTTTAATAATGTGTATTTTAACATTTTCGTTCTCTGTATCTAATAATTATTACACAGTTGACGACCTCTGTGGTGCGGCTGGCGATGGTTCGCCTGCGACGCAGGAGGTTGCGGTTCGATTCCCGCCTCGGAACAAATATTTGTGCGATCTGCAGATATTTGTTCAGGGTGTTCTGGGTGTTTTCTATGCATAATAAAAAATATCTATCTATGTAATACAAATGTGAGACAATAACAAATGTTCGAGTTGATTATAATGTTTACAAATCTGACCATTTCCCACTCATTGTCGAATGTAATTTGAAAGCAATAAGGCTTAAAACACAATGTAAACAGCGAACATGTAATAAGGTTGTGTGGGGAGTTCGAGACTCTCAACAAGTTGAGGAATTTAGTAAATATTGTAATGCTAGACTACGTGACTTTAATTTTCCTGATGAGTTCAGACATTGTTTTCGTTGTAATTGTATTTGTGACAGCAGTGACCATCATACAATTTTAGATACTTTTTATAATGAGATAGTTAGTGTGTTGTCACAGGCGGCTATCATTACACATAAGACTAGTAAGTGTAGTAATAATAAAAAGAAAGTGGTTGGCTGGAATCTACATGTTGCAGGTGCTCACAGGGAGGCTAGGGAATGTTTTAACCAGTGGCTGCTGTATGGTAAACCAGTATCTGGGCTAATTTATGAATTAATGTTAAAATCTCGCAGGAAATTTAAAGCTAAATTAAAGTGGTGTATAAAGAATGAAAATCAAATTAAAATGGATATTATTGCTGAACATAACAAGAAGAAAGATTTTTCAAAATTCTGGAAATGTGTCAATCATTTAAACCCAAAACCAAGCCTGCCCGTAAGTGTTGAGGGTAAGAGCGACCACAAGGCTGTGGCTAATTTATTTATGCAGCATTTTCAAATACAGGCATCAACTTTACCTAGTAAGCCAATAGATGTAGGGGTGGGAGATGGAGCGTGCGAATCTGTACCAAGTCGTGAGGAGGCGCTAGTTTATTTCTCGGCTAGTGATGTTAAGAATATTATAAAAAAACATGAGCCGTGGGAAGTCGCCGGGCCACGACAGTCTCTGTCTTGAGCACCTTCAACATGCGGGGGTCCACTTGCCACGAGTACTTGCTCTTTTTTATAATCTCTGCCTAAAACATAGCTATATGCCTCCAGATCTCATGCGTACTATAGTGATTCCAATTGTTAAGAATAAAACTGGTGACGTGTCCGATAAGAATAACTATAGGCCAATATCTCTGGCTACAGTTACGGCAAAGGTATTTGATGGTCTCCTTGATAAGCAACTGGGTAAATATGTGAAGCTGCATGATGCTCAATTTGGCTTTAGAGCAGGGTTGTCTACTGAGAGTGCCATCTTTGCCCTCAAGGAGACTGTCACGTATTACACCAAGAGGAAAACACCAGTGTTTGGTTGCTTTCTTGATTTATCAAAGGCATTTGACCTGGTGTCTTATCGGATACTGTGGGACAAGTTGGCGGTCGTCGGGGTGCCTTATGAGGTTGTTGGCTTGTTTAGGCACTGGTATGCACATCAGGATAACTGCGTGAGATGGGCGGGTGAGGTATCGGACACGTACAGGCTGGAATGTGGAGTTAGGCAGGGGGGGTTAACATCTCCTAAACTTTTCTGCTTGTATGTGAATGAGCTCATCGGTGGGCTTAGTAGCATGCATGTGGGGTGCTCCGTTGATGGTCAAATGATCAATAACATAAGCTACGCGGATGATATGGTGCTGCTAAGCCCTTCGGTGTGTGCGCTGAGGAGGCTGCTGCGTGTTTGCGAAGACTACGCCAAAAGTCATGGGCTCAAATATAACAGCAAGAAGAGCGAGGTGATGGTTTTTTCGGCGAGCGGTCGCCCTCTCAGCTACATACCCCCCATTTACCTGGACGGTAGGGAACTAGCCAGAGTGTCCAAATTTAAATACCTGGGACATGTGGTCACTGCTGACTTAAAAGATAATTGTGACATAGAAAGGGAGCGTAGGGCGGTGGCGGTTCGTGGAAATATGCTAATCCGCAGGTTTGCACATTGCTCAGTGGAGGTCAAGGTAAAATTGTTTAAAAGCTTTTGTCAATCCTTTTATACCGGCAGCCTGTGGGTTTCTTATACCAAAAAATCAGTTGGGGCCCTACGTGTCCTTTATAATAACTTGTTTAGAGTGATGGTGGGGCTACCTAGATTCTGCAGTGCGTCTGGCATGTTCGCTGATGCTCATGTCAATGACTTTCACGCTGTAATGCGCAAAAAGATTGCGTCGGTCAAAAGCAGAATGCTGGGTAGCCCCAACCTTCGACCAAAGTATTCATTTTATTTACGTCGATGGCCCCAACAGTATACTCGGGGCACTGGCAGGCAGGTACGACAGTCCTCTGCTGAGGTACTGGGTGTCAGCCCGTTACTCGGGGCACTGGCAGGCAGGTACGACAGTCCTCTGCTGAGGTACTGGGTGTCAGCCCTTATAAACCCCAACTCTGAACAGGTATATTGTATTAATTAGTTAATATATAAATAATTAATACAATATACTAGAATATAATATATTATACAATAATAATATTAATTATTAATAATTAATAATTAATATTAATCCATCGGTGGCGGAGGGTTTAGGGGTCGGCCCTCCGCCGGGGAACCCGAACAAAGCGAGACCACCCAACCTATGCCTGGTGATACTTTGCGGAGTAGGGATGTATCTCCCACTAGCTCTGCCGGTGCACCAGAAGTGGCCACTGGAAGTTCAGATACAGTTAGTGATGATGCCAGAAGAAAGTGGTCAGAAGCAGAACTTCACGAACTTATGTTCTGCTTTTTCAAGGCCAGAGCCCAAGGGCCTGGCTACATAAAACGTTTTGAGAAACTATTCAAAGACCGAAACCCTGAAAATCCTAAAATACGTAAATTCACGGGTAACACTTTATCCAATCAAGCAAGAAGCATTATTTCTCGCAAAGTCTTGTCAACTCAAGTACTTGATGAAATTAAAATTAGAGCCGAACATCCCATTGCACCAAACACTCAAGAGGTTGTTGTATCTATACCTAGTTACCCGAACATGCAAACATCACCCAGGGTCACAATGACACATGCGCCTAGCGAAAACATCACACAACAGCCTATGACACGCACACCTGGCACACTCACCCAGCAAACCGAAACATTTACAGATATGCATACACCACAGGAAGATTATTCAGAACAATTAGTAGAGACCCTCGATAACCCTGACATCGAAGTAGATGAGGACCAAAACCCACTCATATTACAGTTTCTACAGACGCTAGCCGAAACTAAAGAGATGCCAGTGGAAGAAAGGGAAACTTTACCAAAGCCTAACTTTAATAAACAATTTATCCAAAATTTGAATTCTATAAACGAGTTTTTGCCTAGTCTGCTAATAACAAATACGTCCCTACGCGAAATTAACGATATCATCTATGCGTCTGCTAAAACGTTAATAACAACTAATAACCAAAAACCTTACACACCTCCAAGTACACGAAAATCCAAACGAGACCCACCGTGGAAAACTAGATTAAAGAATAAGATAGAGGCTTTTAGAAAAGAACTTGCACGTCTAATAGAAATTAAGAGAGGAAATAATAGCAGAACCATGAATAGGATTAGGGGCAACCTGTTTAATAAATTCGATATAAGAAGTGAACAGGATCTAGACTATAGAATTGAATTACATACACAGAAAATCAAAGCATTAGCAGGTAGAATCAAGAGATACAATGACATGAACGATAGAAAAATTCAGAATAAAATGTTCCAAGAAAACCAGCATAAATTCTATAGAAGTTTAAACGGAGAACAACGTACACCGACACAAATCCCATCACAAGATGAGGTTCAGAGATTCTGGGCCTCCATCTTATCAGAACCCGTTCCACTCAATTCTGGAGCGCGGTGGATTATGGAAGTGCAAGAGTCTATGGAGGAAGTGGGGGAAGAGCATACATTTAAAGAAATCGATACGGATAAATTAAAGGTAGCTATAAGAAAGATTCACAATTGGAAGGCGCCAGGAGTAGATAAAATACAAAATTACTACCTCAAATATTTAACAAGCACACATAAATATATAGCTAAACTTTTTGATAGGATCATGAAAGGGATCGAACCCGTAGACCAGTGGTTTACCACAGGAATGGTAGTTTTACTACCTAAAAATGAAAACACAGAAGACCCTAAAAACTGGCGCCCCATAGCATGTCTACCAACAATGTATAAACTACTGACATCTGTGATAGCTAACGAACTCTACTTACATTGTGATAAAAATGATATTTTAGCACCAGAACAAAGGGGATGCAGGCGGCGCGCCAGGGGCTGTAAAGATCACCTCATGATTAACAAAGCCATACTTGAAGATGCACATCAGTGCAAAATAAACTTAAGTATGGGATGGGTTGATTATCAGAAAGCCTTTGATAGTATATCACACGAGTGGTTACTCAAAGTACTTGATATATATAAATGCCCACCTGCTATCAAAGGCTTCCTCGAGATTGTCATGCCTACATGGAATGTTATCATGACAGCCTATGGTGTGAATGCCTGTGTGACCACCGATCCCATTTACATACGTCGAGGAATTTTTCAAGGTGACTCTCTATCACCTCTCCTATTCTGCTTAAGTTTAAACCCACTTTCACAAGTACTGAATAAATATGAATCAAAAGGATACAAATTAAAAGATAATAGCATAATCAATCATTTATTATACATGGATGACCTTAAGTTATACGCAAATAATACACATAATCTAAAAGTTTTAATAGATAGCACAGAAATATTTACGGAAGACATCGGGATGAAATTTGGGCTGAGTAAATGCAATGTTTTACATTTGGTAAAAGGTAGGAGGCAAGAACATGAAGGAAGAGGTCATATTCTACTGAGTGGAGACGAGTTTGAACATTTAAAGACAGACGAGCAATATAAATATTTAGGAGTACAAGAGTCAGGTAAAATAGATCACAATGAAGCTAGACAACAAATACAAAAAGAATATTTCCGTAGGGTAAAATGTCTCACGAACTCACATCTAAATGCAAGGAACCTGCTGAGATCGATTAATATATACGCGGTACCTGTCCTTCTTTACACATTTGGTATCATAAATTATAAAACTAGCGATTTAAAGAAAGTAGATGTAAAAACTAGGAAAATATTAGCAATGAACAAAGCACATCAGCAAAAAGCAGAAGTTGAAAGATTATACTTACCTGTAGAGGAAGGTGGAAGAGGGCTAACTAATATAGAGATGCTATACAAAACACAAATTATCAAATACAGAAAATATTTAGAAGCAGAGCAAGATGGTATAATAAAAGCGATAGTTAAACATGATAAAAATAAAGTCAAATATTCAATCACTAAAGAATCACAAGTAAATTTAATAGAAATAGGTTTAGGAAATGATGAAAGCTATACAGATGGAGAAATTAAAAGTGCTGTTCTAAAAACTAAGATAAATAAATGGAAAACCAAGCCACTTCATGGACAATTTTATAAAAAAGTTATTGAAAAAGAAAACATAGATAAAATTTACTCATTTAAATGGATAAAAAAGCAACCAGTAACATCGGGACTAGAATCATCAGTATTTGCGATACAAGATCAGGCAGTTATGACTAGGCAACATGAAAGAGACATTTTGAAAAGAGCAGTAGATGGTAGGTGTCGATTATGCTTGACAAAGGACGAGACCACGCAACATATTGTCTCGGGTTGTGAAAAACTAGCTGGCACTTATTACACTAGGCGACATAATAACATCGTGCAATATGTTTATTGGACGTTGGCGAAAAAACATAAGTTTGAAGTTTCGAATCTTTGGTGGAAAGAAAACTTAACACAACCGCAGGTTAAAGAAAATGATACAGCAAAACTTATGTGGGAAATACCAGTTCAAACAGATGTTACAATAGTACACAATAGACCAGACATAATATACATAAATAAAGAAGAAAATAAAACATATCTAATTGATGTCACCGTGCCGTCAGACTACAATATAGGAGCAAAAGAAATAGAGAAACTCAGTAAATACCATGCCTTAAAACAAGAGATTACCAGACTTTGGAAAACACCAACCGAAGTCATACCTATTGTAGTTGGAGCCACGGGCGTTGTAGCTAAAAGCTTACATAGATATTGTAACAAGTTAGATTCAAACATCAATATTCACATCATTCAGAAACAAGCAGCCATTCACACAGTAACAATTATAAGTAAAGTTCTAGGGGATACAGTATTTGTCAATCGGGGGGGATCAAATAGAAATGAGGAGTCTGAGCAACCTTTTCCCTGAGGGTCTCGGGGCGGGTGCTTGGAAACACCGAGTTAAAGAAGACTCGAGAAGAAAAGGTTTTTCAAAAAAATAAATTAATATATGTATGTGGGTATTTAGTTTTAAGTATTGTTTATTAATTATAAATTGGATCATGTTGTCTGAATAAATGAATTATAATTAAAAATTATAATTAATATATTGTATTAAGTATATCAGTTATCTTAGTACCCATAACACAAGCTCTGCTTAGCTTGGGGCTAGATAATGTTGTGTGAACTGTCCAGCATTATTTATTTATTTATTTATTTAGTTGTACAATCTAAAATAGTTACTCTTTTCATTATAATGCTGGACACAGTTCATACAACATTATCTAGCCCCAAGCTAAGCCGAGCTTGTGGTTTGGGTACTAGATAACTGACATACTTAATGCAATACATTACATAGATAGTTTTTTTTTTATTATACATTAAAAATACCCAGAACACTCTGAACAAATATCGGCAGACCGTGCAAATATTTGTTCCGAAGCGGGAATCGCACCCGCAACCTTCTGCGTCGCAGGCGAACCTTCGCCCGCCGCGCCACAGAGGTCGTCTTTATGTTAAAAGCAATTGATGATGTTTGGATGTAATTATGCAATACATCATGTCGACCTATAAACTATATCTTGACAACCTCTTGACCGATTTTGCTCAGAATCTAAATTCTTGTTGAGAATTGAGTATCGAATGTTTCTACCAAATATTATCAAAATCGGCAAGTAAATGGCGCCGCATCAGCAAACTTCGCCCCTTTTTAGGAGAAATACCCCTCCAATCAAAAATCGCAGACGACAATCTTTTTATGAAATTGTGTAACATGATACCATAATTTCTTAATAAAATGCAGGCAGTTCAAGCCATGGCATTCTATGGCTTTCATGTACAACAGTGGATGTTAACCATCTGAAATGATGATGATGATAATAAATTAGACATGCTACTTAGCCCAAATCAAGTAACATTATTAAAAAAATACCTGAAAAAACTGCAAAGTGGTAAAACTTGTTTATTATTATTATTTATTTATCATACAAACTGATCTAAATATATTTTAGTTAGTAGTATCTGAAAACCTATGTTAGGTTTGTCTAAATACTAGGTTCTCTTACAATACAACACACGAGCGATAACAAATGACATGGAATATTTTACAATTACTACGGCGAGCAAGCGCCCGACATTATGTACAAAATTGACGGTAGTGTGTCAGAATAACTAGGTAGTAGGTACAAGACGGTACAACAATGACACAGTGCAGTCAACACAAAAAACCCGTCCGGTTTAGTTTGTGTTGAAATTAATTTTAAATGAATTTCCTGAATGATGAAACTAGTCAGTTATCAGAACTGAAAACTGATTCAAATGTGTCCAAACACGAGCAATCTAAAATCTAAACGTTTGTTTTATTAATCTATAAGTTGCTTTTAATATTGTGAAAGGCGTTTGGAAGCAGTTTTTTTTTTGTGTAAACCATAGGTAACTTTGTAATTTTTCCTGTAAAAAGCAATATAAATTTAAAAAAAAACCAACTAAGACCCATTTTTTTGTTATTTATTTGAGCCATCCGTTTAGGAGAAGTAGGCTTTCTAAGATAGGTGTATATTGCAGTTTTGGGTCTATTATCCAATGCCACCTCATTTACCAAAACCTATCACGCTGTTTAGGATACAGGAACAGCCAATGGAACAGACATACACAAACATCTGATAAACATAACCGTACTTGTGGACAGTCCGGTAAAACTGACTGATGCCGCAGCGACTCTGGTAGATACCCACAACGATAACAGGTAGGTACCATTAAACGTACACCCGTAGGTGTAAGTTACATAGAAGATACGTGTAGTTTTGAGTTATTGCCGTGTCTACGTGTCTCCCTTGCACCGACGATGCTTTCAACAGATTACGAGATTCTTTGAAAAAATTATATCAACTTCTTGGATTGAATAACGATAAGCCCTAGGTATTAGGTTTCCACTTCAGAAGCCGAGATTGTAATTTGGTGTTTCCACATGCGCGGGTTTAAAGCCTAAAAATAATTAAAAAATTGTTATTAAGCACATCGTTTAGGTAGTGATAAGGCCAGCCTTTTCATAAAACTATGTACAACACTAACTTTATAGGGTTCCGTAGCCAAATGGCAAAAAACGGAACCCTTATGGATTCGTCATGTTTGTCTGTCTGTCTGTCTGTCTGTCCGTGTATGTCACAGCCACTTTTTTCAGAAACTATAAGAGCTATGCTGTTGAAACTTGGTAAGTAGATGTATTCTGTGAACCGCATTAAGATTTTCACACAAAAATAGAAATAAAACAATAAAGTTTTGGGGTTCCCCATACTTAAAACTGAAACTATTAAAAAAAATGGGTTTCAGTTACGTTTGGGGTATTTATGGATAGGTCTTCAAAAATGACATAGAGGTTTCTATTTTTTTTTTAAAGTGAATAGTTTGCGCGAATGTCGCTTCCAAAGTGGTAAATGTGTGTGTGTGTGTGTGTGTGTGTGTGTGTGTGTGTCGTAACTTCTAAAATAAGAGAATGATAAAACTAAACAAAAAAATATAATGTAATTACCATGTAAACTGCCACCGAAAATTGGTTTGAACGAGATCTAGTAATTAGATATTTTTAATACGTTATATATCGTAGATCATCCAAGAACTTTTAATATTATGTTACTTGCTGCTACGGAACCCTTCATGGGCGAGTCCGACTCGTACTTGGCCGCTTTCTTTTAATCTGAATGATTGTTGTAAAAGTTACCCACCCAATGCCAAGCAGTAACCTCTGCCTATAACATACATGTTAATGTTCTGAGGTACATAACATGTACCTACATACCCTACGGTAGGTAGTCTAGAAACCAACAAATACTCCTCTGGTCCGGCCCTCCGGCTGACACGCTCGCTACATTTTAGATCTTGAACTAAATGTACTAATGATGTAATGTACTACCCTCTGTGGTCTCGTTATCGTTTGAGTATAGGATCCTTGGTATAATAAACCTATTGAAACGAAGACAAAATATTCGACACAACATGCACTGGATATAGCTCAAACATTTTGATATTTGTTGGTATTTAACGCCAAAACGGCTGGGTAAATTTTATAGGAATTTGGTACAATATATCAAAATCTAGATTAAACATACAGTACTTTTAATCTCAAAATTAATTCAAATTCAAAATTAAATTCAAATTCAAAATCTTTATTTTAGGCTTACTGAGAAATGCACTAAACCTAAAGAGTAAGGGCTATTACGCACTGTCGACTAGTCGCCGGCGACTCAGGTTGTCAACGACTGTAATATTGTATAGTTTAAATAGGTGTTTACGCACTAGTCACGGCGACTCGGCGACTCGCCGCGCAGTGGCGACGCACAGGCAACTGCCGGTCGCCGGCGACTAGTCGACAGTGCGTAATAGCCCTATGCCCATATCAACATAAATAACTTAGAAACTAACATACTCCTAAAAACACTTTATTTATTACTTAATCTAACACACGTGTGATCGCCGACGCGTCGCGGCCCGGGAGATCATGTGACAGGCGGCCCTTGAACCGCCGGGACAACTCCCCTTTTGGCCAGAAGTCAGGGCTCAAGTAAGTTTTCACATTTTCCTCAGGGACCCTCACCATAAATGAGCTAAAGCTTACATTATGACGAAAGTCCAACTTCATGACCCTCAAACCCACTCCGGCTTTCTTCCTGATGTACTCCACCACCTCTGCGGCCTAATATTCAAATTAATCACCCTTGGAAAGAAAACTAACGCAGGTGAAAGGGGGGCGACTGCTCATGTGACTTAATCATGCTAGCCAATCCTATACAATTAAACAAGCAATATTATATTATAGCTATAGCTAAAGCTATAGCTATAGCTATATAGCTATAGCTATAGCTATAGTTATTATAGCTATTTAATTTTGTAGTGTTTACATTAACTTTGCAATATGGGGTTTTTTGTTGGTTGAAAATATAGCTATGTCCCATCTGTAGGAAAAGAAGACAATACACAAAAAAAATACGATCCGTCATTTGCTAATCTGTGTCAGTCACAGAACGATCCGCCATTTGCTAACACAGGCACAGAATATTGAATAGTTTGTATACCTTGGCCGAGCGCCCGAATTCGAATTTCGAACAGGCATATTCTGAACTCAAAGACAATACTGGCTGAAGAGGAACATTTAACAAATGGTTCTGTCAGTTAAGATAAAAGTTACAGCATCATAGCCTTAGAGCATTGCAGGCCTCCATACCGGTGCTCCATGATCATAGCCCAGGGATATATTAGTAACTACAGCACATTCACCGTAAGATGGCACCTGTAAATACTACATTGCAAGTGCCAACTTACGGCGAACGGTTTGTACGGCAAAACATAGTAAAAACAATTTTGCAAAAAACCGAGCGAAACTCTGTCGCACCAGATAGGTACCTTAGTTATATTATAACCTATAGTTTTAATATTTTCATCAGTAAATGTACCAGTATTGTTACTAAGAAGTAATAAAGAATTATTTTCCTTCACACAATAATTCATAAAGTAATATTGTCCTGAGAATGAACAATGTCCCGTGTAAGCGCTTGATTCCGCATAATCCAGAGAGCGGCGCTCTCTGCCTTTATTTTATTTGATGTGTTGCTTTGTGTTAACTGTATTTGGCTAGAATTGGCCTTTTAATATGAATCTAGTAGTAGTATGAGTAGTAGTAGAGCTTTTTTGTGAAAGAGTTCGTCCGGGTAAGTACTACCACCATACCTATTTCTGCCGCAAAGCAGTAGTGCACGTATTGCTGTGTTCCGGATTGAAGGGTATAGTTGCCGGAGAAATTCCAGGCACATGAGACTTTTCATCTTTATGACTCAGAGTGGCGGGCGCAGTGCAATGCCACATCAGGTGCGTCCTAGGTGGACGTGACCTATGTGATAATGCACTGTTCATAGGCAGAGGGTACCGCTTATCATCAGGTGGGCCAACTGCTTGTTCCGTCATTCTAGATAGTATAAAAAAAAATGGGTGCAGCGTGTCTGAACCCTACATTTTTTTTCCAAATTTTTTGCCCTGGCGACCAGTCCGAAATAAGAGACGTTTAAGCTTAGAGCATGCAGGCCACCGTTTAAGGCATAGACAAACACATGCCTTTTCCCTCGAAAGGGTAGGCAAAAGCCTCATAAACCTCACAAAATACAAATTAGAGATATTAAAGCCAGTAAGCACGATTCAAACCAACACAACATAATTACTAGATTTCCGCTGACAAGAAAGAATTCATCAGATATTTTTATTTCAAAACTAACTGCCTATTTTATCTAGAGCGTTGAGGATAAATTGGTTTATTTTTTGGTTCGTTTGCATCCACCGACTTCTGAAGAAGAAGAAGAAGCCTTCTTCCTTTCTTACGGAATAAGTAAAAATATCAACATCAAAGTCCAATCCCCAACCAAACAACAAAAGCACCAAGACAAGACAGAATGCCGGTCCCCGCAATAAATCATTATACATTTCCGATATTAATGTTGGCTAACGATAGTTCTGCGAGCAGAAGGGGCTCAGTGGAAATGATATAATTATTATAAATTACGGTTGTATATTTCGCTGGACCGAGTTGTATTTCGGCACAAGATTTGCCGTATCATAGAGAATTAAGAAGCCACATCGAGCTAAGTTACGATGCTATAAAATATTGGGTTGTACATTTGCGCCAGTTCATAAGATCCAATGTGATCTAACCCTATTAAACTCATAATAGGGGTTGATACAAATTCTTTAAAACTAGTTATTAATTTAGTCAAAAATAATTTTACTAAATTAACCCTCAACGCAATGAAACGGCTGAACCGATTTTGATCAAACATAGCTAAGAACATTCCCGACAAAATCACATTACAAAAAAAAAGGAAATCTGTTCATCCGTTTGGGAGCTACGATGCCACACACAGAGACACACACACACACACACACACACACACACACACACACACACACACACAGAGACACGTCAAACTTATAACACCCCGTCGTTTTTGCGTCCGGGGTTAAAAACGACTGAACGAAAACTTTCAACGTGATTCATCCCCTAATGTTCCTAGTAACTTGGAATATTTTCGAATAATTAGGTTGATTTTATTAAAAGTGGAGTGCAGTTTGTTTATTTTATCCGGTCGTAACATAACTATGGTCTCTTAGCTCTGTGCTCTTCTCTTGAAGTGACGTTGTTATATTATATTTTTAAAGGGCTTCTGTGGAATGTTACCAACAATTTAGCCAATTTCGAGTAATAATAAATTGAAGTCATTACCAAGGTTAACATGATAGCAGAGAAACCTAGGTTTTGGAGGACAAAATCCATCACCGTGAAAAGACACGCAATACACTTGTCTACTACACCACACTCTTACGCCCTTCTCCCATTACGATACGCACAAGTGATTCCAGTATCCTGAAGGTATCCTGCAAGTCTCGGAGACTAGTTACCGCCAAGTACCTCACATACATTTGAATGCAGGCTCGCACATACTAGCTTGCATTCTGCTTGGCGGCGACTGGTCTCCGAGACTTGCAAGGTCTTGAATCGCCTGTGCGTATCATAATGGTAGATGGGCTTTACGCTCTATATAAGTATTTCACAATTTAAAATGCCACCAAAACTATACGATATAATTTTAAAAACAAAATAATGTGAAATTAGGTAGACTTTTTTTTTTTTTCTTTATAATTTTCGCCGCTCGGCTTGTGCATTTGCCATTTTCAAGTATCTGTATTTTCCTTCGACCAAAGTGGTATTTTCAATATATTTTGCAACGTTACACTCCTTCCAAGTCGTCAAAGTCACAGTCGAGTCATGTTTTAGTAAAACAGTGGCCAATTTTACTAAAACTTTGGTAGACGACTTCCACCAATTTCAAAAGTCACGCAATTCACTTCCATTTCATTTCACTACACTTCTGCTTTTTAAAACGAGCTACATTCGTTAAAATGCCACCAAAATAACACAAAATAACTCAAGAAAACACTAGCAAAAGAAATAAAATAAAAGTAGACAACGTCTCTTTTCGAAAGTGGCGGGAAGAGTCCCAGGTAGACGTTTCTTCCAAAATTGAGCCTCTGTGAATTTCTAAGATGTCTAAGATGTCACTGTCATGGGCAAATCTTTACCAATTATGATTTTCTAGAAAATTTCTCAATGGATTTTCTCATGCATAGTTCGATAAACAATCCGTAGGATTACCCTTTGTACCAGTCTGTCTATCTAGTCTGTAAGTTTAGCATATAAGTACGGTCTCACTGGCGTGGGATTAAATATTTCAATCTAATAGGTACCTTCGGACATCTTAATAGACTAATATTTAAAGGTCGTATGCCACCTACCCTAAAACAATACATTCTTACAGTAGTAAGCGATCGTAAGCTTTAGGGCAAAGTGGCATACCTATGACCAGGGCTATCCTCTATGTATCACTACCATGAGAGTATTTTCTGGTTTTATACTTTTTAGAGCGTGATTTTTGAAGTCGGTTTTTTTATTAATTAGAATTAAACTCAAATGATGAAATATTCTATCACCAACATTGGGTCCTCAAAGTTATGCATTGTAAACGGTTTTGGACCATCCACCCTATTCGATTTTTAATTTCCCGTTACAAAATACATGGTACTATTGATTAAACAACCAATAAAATAAATAATGCTGTTTAAAACAACGTCGCCCAATGAAGGAGCTATTAAGGAATTCGTCCACTCATCCACTCAATTTAAAGGACATGGCGCATGGTGGTCTTATCTTAGATACATCAGATACTGCGAGTATGTTGAGGGGTTTGTAAAACAACTCACTGTTATGGGGCACTTTGAGCTGAGACTGGTGGATACGAAAGATAAACGTTGTTCTTAAAGTAATTTTGTATACAATTTTTTATTACACACGATACAACTTTAAAAACACAATAAAATGAAACTAAATAAAAATTATGTTTCATTTCAAAAATGGCGGATTAAGTCTCGTTTTTCAAATGATTCTTGACATTTTATTTTACGACTGAATGTCGATAGAATGTGGGAAATGCAAGTTCAGAATCAAGGGGATTTCGAGAATTTTATTCCCGAATTCCCCTTTAAAAGGGATCTTTAAAGGGGATTTCGGTAATAACTCAAATAAAATATGTACAAAATCATTGTCACAAAATAAAAATACACAATAATTTTAAATTAAGAAATGTTCTAGCTATTTTTTTATAATGATATTTTACCATAAGTAGTAGTAGAGCTTTTTTGTGAAAGAGTTTGTCCGGGGAAGTACTACCACCATACCTATTTCTGCCGCAAAGCAGTAGTGCTCGCATTGCTGTGTTCCGGTTTGAAGGGTAAGGGTGCCGGTGAATTTACAGGCACATGAGACTTTTCATCTTTATGTCTCAGGGTGGCGGGCGCAGTGCAATGCCACATAGGGTGCGTCCTAGGTGAACGTGTCCTATGAGGTAATGCACTGTTCATAAGCAGAGGTTTCCGCTTAACATCAGGTGGGCCATCTGCTTGTTCCGTCATTCGGTAGTTTAAAAAAAAAACATATTTTTTCTGTGTCATAAATAAACAAATAGCTAGTTTTGTTGTTTCTTATCCACATTGCCATGATCGTAGACAGGGCTGCCACCGCGAGCCACTACAACCATCCTCTAATGAAAACGTATTAATGATGAAGCACATTCATTTAATCAGTATCAACCCTGCTCTTGTTTTTTTTTTTTCTGATACTATCTCAATCACATTTTGAAAAGGTAATTAAAATAGCTTACCGATTTTAGAAGTATAAGCTTAATTTTGTAAAAAAACTCACTTTTTTAAAAAGTGTACATCCGGATGACGACCTCTGTGGCGCGGCTGGCGATGGTTCGCCTGTGACGCAGGAGGTTGCGGGTTCGATTCCCGCCTCGGAACAAATATTTGTGCGATCTGCAGATATTTGTTCAGGGTGTTCTGGGTGTTTTCTATGTATAATAAAAAATATCTATCAATGTAATGTATTGTATAGTAGGTATATCAGTTAAAAAATACCCATAACACAAGCTCTGGCTTAGCTTGGGGCTAGATAATGTTGTGTGAACTGGTCCTGCATTATTTCCGAGCGGAGGTATCCACTACGCAGATCTACGTGTCCCGCGTCTACTTCGACGTGAAGGCCGTAGAGGTGGTGGAATACATCAGGAAGAAAGCCGGAGTGGGTTTGTTTGAGGGTCATGAAGTTGGACTCTCGTCATAATGTAAGCTTTAGCTCATTTATGGTGAGGGTCCTTACGGAAAATGTGAAGACTTACTTGAGCCCTGAGTTCTGGCCGAAAGGGTTGAAGTTCCGGCGGTTCAAGGGACGCCAGTCACGTGATCCTCCGGGCCGCGACGCGTCGGCGATCACACGTGTGTTAGATTAAGTAATAAATAAAGTGTTTTTTTTATGTGTATGTTAGTTTCTAAGGTATTTATGTTGATATGGGCTTACTGTTTAGGTTTAGTGCATTTCTCAGTACGCCTGAAATAAAGATTTTGAATTTGAATTTGAATTATTTATTTATTTTTTATTTATGACGAAGTTGTTATCTTCAGCACAGATTAAAGAATACTATACTTGTATCTTCAGCGTCCTTAGTTTTCTCCTCGTTTCCGCAAGGGGCGCTGAAAGTAAATATTTGGAAGGAAACGAAACTTCATATAGTTTTTTCGAAAATAGCTCTACCGTTAAAAGTCGCTGTCCTGGTGGGTTACTATGAGCTCTTATTGCCATGCAGTTGATAAACTATTCAGTACAAAATATTGGTTCCGTGATGTCCGCAACTATATTTAAAGGCACAATCGCAGAGGGTCTACAGACTTCTGCGATTAAAGTTATTCAACGATGAAAAATGTCAAAAGTGTCTCCTGCGTCGAAGGCCAAGCTTCGCCCGCCGCGCCACAGGGGTCGTCCTATATACCTACCATCTATGTTTTTACTTCTTATCCTACATTCTAAACAAATAAAAAATTCCTTCATTCATTCATTCATTCATTCATTCATTCAGTCATTCATTCATTCATTCACTCATGATTTGGGCAACTTATCCAACAGCTAAATCGGTCCAGCCATTCTCAAGTGATGCAATTACCAACGAATAGAATTTCATAAATGCGTACAGATTATGGAAAAAAGTGTGTTCTGTACATTATGTTTTTCAACAAATTCCATTGTTCAGTGTCAGAATCCCAGACAACATTTTATCAAACTCAAACAGATATTTCATTACAAATCCCCGCGGAGCCGCATCAGACATGTCGCCGGAGCCACCCCATCACAACGTCACGGGACTGACTTGCTATTTCAAAACAGAATAATTTAATCAAAAGTGACATAGCCGGATGTCGCGCCAATGTGCGATATCATGAAGAGATCATTTTAATAAATGAAATAATAAAAGCGTCGTAACATGCAAGGGCGTAGCCAGGATTGTACACAGGGGGGCAGACAAAGAAAATTCTAGATTATATTGATTTGCATATTTATATTTATATTTATATTTATTTGGATCACTAACGAAAGAAGCACAATCGTGCAAACATATAATTCTAAAGTTACTTAAATCTAAAATTCTTTCAATTATAGGTAACCACAGCATGCTTATTATATAACTTTGAATAATACTGGGCAAAAACAAATAAGTAATAATAATATACATACATACGCCTTTTTCCCGATGGGGTAGGCAGAGCCTCAATGGTCCTCTTTTCATAGTGAGTTGAACCATCGCTGAATATAGACGTGAGAAGTGGTGAGCTCATCGCCGCCATTGCTTCCCACGACTGACTCTGCTAACGCTTTATTCCAATAATAACACATTCCATAATAAGCTAGCAGCCAGGACAAATCTTATACCAACGAATCATACAAACAAGTCCAGGTAATTATATGATATAATTATTTAATTATATTATAGTAAATTATATTTATTTGATCATGTTTTTAACCCCCGACTCAAAAACGACGGGGTTTTATAAGTTTGACGTGTCTGTGGGTGTATGTGTGTGTGTGTGTGTGTGTGTGTGTGTGTGTGTGTGTCTGTCCCATCGTATCTCCCGAACAGATGAACCGATTTCGTTTTTTTGTTTGTTTGAAAGTTGAATTTGTCGGGAGTGTTTTCTTTGTTTCATCAAAATCGGTTCAGCCGTTTCATTGCGTTGAGAATTTTCGAATTTTTACGAAATTAATTACATGTTAACACAATATGCGTTTCACACGAGCAGTGGAGCATCATTTTTCTATAAAAAAAACAACGCTACCCTTGTCGTTTTACAGAACATTGATTAGAGTAAGAATTGATGTACAAAATATTGATATTAGAGATCCCGTATTGTTGGATTTCCCATGCCAACCTTCAAGCCTGTTACTTTCTTAGGTTTTATAAGAAGCGTCGCAAGCTATGAAGCCCGACAGAATTACAGTTTACCAGCGAACGACCGCTGTTCTAAGGGGGGTAGCTGCCCCTCCCTGCCCGTACCTCGTTACGCCCTCGGTTATATGACTTGCTTTTTGGGGATATTAATTAGTTGCAGTGCAATCATCAATATAAGGCGATATATGTATATGCTGGACACAGGCATTATCCATAGAACGCGACGACGAGCGATCTTGAACCGCCTTCATCCACCGACTTCCTGCTACCTTTCTATATTGCCTTCCAACACTGCATCATCCGGTCGTATTATAAATGGCCAGAATTACTCTAACGAAGTTCTAAGGCGAAGATAGGTATTTTTAGGGTTCCGTACCCAAAGGGTAAAACGGGACCCTATTACTAAGACTCCGCTGTCCGTCTGTCCGTCTGTCACCAGGCTGTATCTCATGAACCGTGATAGTTAGACAGCAGAAATTTTCACAGATGATGTATTTCTGTTGCCACTATAACAATTAATACTAAAAAACAGAATAAAATAAATATTTAACGGGCCTCCCATACAACAAACGTGATTTCTCCAAATGTAGGTTGAGAGATGCTCTGCGGTGTCAATTTTTAGATGGGTGACCACTTTTTGAGTGGTTTTTTTTTTAGGTAATGGTACGGCACCCTTCCTTCGCTTGTCTGACTCGCACTTGGCCGGTTTTTTATAGATGATGATACAGAACCCTAATTGTGCGATTTCGACTCACACTTGGCCGGTTTTTTTATCTTTATTTATTACCTACCGTACTATACCATAACGTCTAAAACATTACTTAGGTCACCTCATTCAAAAACTTCCAAATTTTTGTTTCTAACAAAGGATATTGCAAGATGACCTCGGCCCATTAGACCCATTCTTCATCGGCGCCCGATAAAATAAATATCAACAATAAAAAGAAATACATTATAGCTTGTTGAAGGCGATCCAACGTTTTGACAGGTGACGCGGCGATCAAAGACTTGGGGCCTACCATGATTCTAAAATCAAAGACCACCTCTGTAAGGACATTTTGGATGCGTGGAGGTCTCGCACAGTGCGTTTCACGCGCTCGTTTCTCCCGCGCACCTGCAAGGTTTGGAATGAGCTCCCGTTGGATGTCTTCCCACAGGTCTACAATATGGGTAAATTCAAGAGAAATATCAATATGGCTCTTATTGGTAGGCACGTGTTTGCAATACCGTGGGTGTTGCAGATATCCATAGGCGGCGGTGACTTCTTTATATCAGGCGGGCGTCTGCTTGTTTGCCACCTTATAAAATAAAAATAAAGTTAATTTTGAAATTAGAGTGCGCGCAAGGTAACTCTGCGCGTGGCCGAATTTGGTACTAATCGCGTGCCGCCATTTTATAATTTATGTCAGGTGTCAAGAGTCTGTGCCACGTTACGTAGTTTTATTAAATATTCGCCATCACTATGCCAAAAGTGATTAAAAATGCTGGCAGGGATATAATCTTGAAGGTCAAACGTGCTTGTGAAGAAGAACGTGATAAAAACGGGCCTACAGTACCGTTTTCCAAAGTTAGGGCCCGCGTCGCATATTTGAACGGTAATTTTTAGGGTTGCCATAACAAAAAAACTTCCCGCATTTTCTCCTATCGTTATACGTTTGTTGTATTCCTCGTGTCATTAATATCATGTATAAAAGCAGTAATGTAATCAAAGCAGTTGTTATTTCGTTTCCAAACGCACCGTCACCCAAATAACTCTAGAAGGTAACGTAGCAGCAGCCTCATCTTCAAAAATTGTGACACAGGTTAAAAAATCAAGGAACCGAAAGAAATGTTTATTTTGCAATTTTTTATCGTACTTTAGAATATATGTAAAGGTTATATATATTTGTTGAATATATGTACCTAAATTTCACATAAGTATAATAACATGGCTTCAATAAATACTTTGAATTTTCATGACTATCATAGGCGAAAAATGAGCAGATCTTTAATCGCCTCCTTTAGTTTGAGTAACGAAAGATAATTTTTGATTATATGGAGGAAAAAATATTAGTAAAGCTGGTAACATTAAGTACGCTATCAGTCGCGCGGAGGGTTATCTTGCGAGCACTCTATTTTAAAATTGCCTCTGAAGATAGATAGATAGATAAACTCTTTATTGTACACCTAAGAAAAATAAAAAAAACAAAGTGACAAACAACAAACTAATTAACAACGAAGATTAACTTACCCGTCCAGCGATTGCTTCTCGTTTTCTTTGTGTAGAGTCTGTTCAGAAAGAGACCCGTCGTGGGAATTGAGGGCGCAGCTGTGCTTATTTAATTTTTTTGTTTAGCAGACAATACAATAGGATGTCTGTTTCGTTTTTATCCTTTTATAACTGTAATTATTTATTTATTTTATGTATAAAAATGCAAACAGTTTGAATCATAAACTTAAGAAATAGATTAATGAACTAAAGAAAACTTTAGTTAACAATTTGACCATGACGGCTCTCTTTATGAACAGACTCTACCATTGAATTGAAACTATCGTGGTTGAGAATCATTTTGAAATAAATAAACGGCTTATTACCACTGTTTCATGCCAAAACGACGAAAAACATTGGTAATGAGCCGTTTATTAATTTGAACAAGACTCATGCTAATTTAGCTAACTTAATAATAACAGAACATCTTTTTAGAATGCTAGTTCATACATAAGTACATAAAGCAAGTAATATTTATTAAAATATTTAGGTATAAAAAATACATATTTTGAATTTTTTGTTAAATACCTATTGTATGAAATACCTGCTACGAGTAAAACAGTTGTATGACGACGCTAGTCAGAATATTATGTAAAATACTACATGGCCTTGGAAATCTTCGCCTTTTCGAAACAGATGCTATACATAAACATTAAGATTGCACGTGAGTGAAAATGCGACAGCACGAATGAAGAGGCCAACATTTTTAAAGCTACGGATGCAAGAAAATTAAGTTGAAAATGACGTTTTTAAGGTGGTGGTGATATTTCTGATGATATTTCTGTGATACTATAAATTAAAACTTGTGTGTTAGGTCATATAACTACCAGCATATTGGTTTTCGCTATCTGAAGTAGTGTTGATGAACTGTGATGAGCAAAAAACACGAACAAATTTGAATTTTGCGCCACAGGCGAAAGCAACCACCTTAAACGCAAAAGCTACGGCTTGAACAAACTTAACCCATTTCTTCTTAAACAATAACGTAGTCAAGCTCTTGTTTATACAAACTAATGGTAGGCCCCCAGAACAAGAAATGGCTAGTCATCGCCAAATGATTATCGGCCTACTTGACGTCAGATCAGTTTCTTTATAGGCCATGATAGAAAGAAATTCCAACGACCGCTATTCAAACATGGCCTTTATAAGGGTAAAAAGTTATAGTGTGGCCACGGCTTTACTTTGTCATTGTTGAGGATTATATTTTGAAGATAAATCGCTTTTAAAGTCACTTTTACCAAGTATTGTATTTATTTAATTCTTTATTGCACGAAAAAAATTGTACAAACAGAGGACTTAATGCTTAGCAGCATTTTCTGCCAGTCATCCATGAGGATGAAACAAAATGGTTAGCGTGCTCTAAACTAATTACATAAGAAATATAATAACAATATTATATAGCATAAAAACTAGTTTGCCGAAAATTAATACCTACCTATAAAACACATATTTTTTTAATGAATAGATAATAATAGATAGATTCCTAAAAACATGATAGCCAATAGATAGATAGATTAACACCTTATTGTACATACATACATAAACTCACGCCTGTTTCCCGGAGGGGTAGGCAGAGACCACGGATTTCCACTTGCTACGATCCTGACACACCTCTTTTGCTTCATTCACTCTCATCACATTCTTCATACATGCTCGTCGGTTAAGGGTACTCTTGACCTGGCCTTTTTCCAGAACGTCTCCGATCTGGTCTGAATATGTTCGCCGAGGTCTTTCCCTTCCCACTGTCCCATTCGCGCTCGTCTTATTATCATTTTTGACACCTTATTGTACACCAAAAAATAAAACAAAAAAAAATGGATTAACTAACTCAAATGAATTATTAGTATCACCAGAGGCCAACACTACCTCATACGGAAAACAAACATAAGTAACAATAAATCAATAATTATAATAGTGGTTCGTCCCGAACTGAGACCTCGCGAATACGCGCGATGTAGGCTACTTCTTTTTTTACCTTTCTAACCGACTTCTAAAAACATTTACCAAGATAACATTCTGACGGGACCATCTTGAGATTATTTCCTACACACACTCTCCTGTTGGTAAGTTACGATGTGGCCGAAGATGGAGCATAAAAGTCTAGAAGGCACCTATTCACTCTAGCCGATTATAGTTTTCAGGATAGACAGACGACGGTAGTTTATTCCCCTCCTTAGCAGTTCGCATTATAACCCCCCTACAAAAGTATTTTGCTATTTAGGTAATTTTGAAAATTATCTTATCATTTTAAACAGCCTTTAAAATTCACTCGGCTTTAGAAACAAACTTACTAATTAATGATTAACCAAAATAATTCGACCCTCTAAAATTAGTCAACCTTTCAAAATCTTGTCTTTGTCCTCCTTAGGCCACCTTATTTACACCTTGGCTTATAAATCCCGCCCCACAAGATAAGGGCTTTCTAAAGGACTTCGGCTTTTCAGTCTACTGCACTCTTAAATCGACTTTTTAATAGAAAATATTGTAGAAAATTAAGCTATTTCGAGACACTTTGTGATTTAAGAGGGAAGGTCTTAAAATGAGTTATGTTTATAAATACAAGGTTGCGAATATTAAGGTAACAGTAACGTTGGAAGTCGAGTAGTAAATATTAAGGTAACAGTAACGTTGGAAGTCGAGTAGTAAATATTAAGGTAACAGTAACGTTGGAAGACGAGTAGTAAATATTAAGGTAACAGTAACGTTGGAAGTCGAGTAGTAAATATTAAGGTAACAGTAACGTTGGAAGACGAGTAGTAAATATTAAGGTAACAGTAACGTTGGAAGACAAGTAGTAAATATTAAGGTAACAGTAACGTTGGAAGTCGAGTAGTAAATATTAAGGTAACAGTAACGTTGGAATTCGAGTAGTAAATATTAAGGTAACAGTAACATTGGAAGTCGAGTAGTAAATATTAAGGTAACAGTAACGTTGGAAGTCGAGTAGTAAATATTAAGGTAACAGTAACGTTGGAAGTCGAGTAGTAAATATTAAGGTAACAGTAACGTTGGAAGTCGAGTAGTAAATATTAAGGTAACAGTAACGTTGGAAGTCGAGTAGTAAATATTAAGGTAACAGTAACGTTGGAAGACGAGTAGTAAATATTAAGGTAACAGTAACGTTGGAAGTCGAGTAGTAAATATTAAGGTAACAGTAACGTTGGAAGTCGAGTAGTAAATATTAAGGTAACAGTAACGTTGGAAGTCGAGTAGTAAATATTAAGGTAACAGTAACGTTGGATGTCGAGTAGTAAATATTAAGGTAACAGTAACGTTGGAAGTCGAGTAGTAAATATTAAGGTAACAGTAACGTTGGAAGACGAGTAGTAAATATTTTTAGGTAACAGTAACGTTGGAAGTCGAGTAGTAAATATTAAGGTAACAGTAACGTTGGAAGACGAGTAGTAAATATTAAGGTAACAGTAACGTTGGAAGTCGAGTAGTAAATATTAAGGTAACAGTAACGTTCGAAGACGAGTAGTAAATATTAAGGTAACAGTAACGTTGGAAGTCGAGTAGTAAATATTAAGGTAACAGTAACGTTGGAAGTCGAGTAGTAAATATTAAGGTAACAGTAACGTTGGAAGTCGAGTAGTAAATATTAAGGTAACAGTAACGTTGGAAGTCGAGTAGTAAATATTAAGGTAACAGTAACGTTGGAAGTCGAGTAGTAAGTATTAAGGTAACAGTAACGTTGGAAGACGAGTAGTAAATTGTATAGATACTTAAACATTTTAAGGACGTTAGTTTTTTGATCATGGTGTTGGTAGATCGTCTACAGAATGATTTACGAAATGTTTTTTTATTTATTTGGTTTTAGTGAATTTTAGACGACCTCTGTGGCGCGGCTGGCGATGGTTCGCCTGCGACGCAAGAGGTTGCGGGTTCGATTCCCGCCTCGGAACAAATATTTGTGCGATCTGCAGATATTTGTTCAGAGTATTCTGGGTGTTTTCTATGTATAATAAAAAATATCTATCTATGCAATGTATTGTATTGAGTATATCAGTTAACTAGTACCCATAACACAAGCTCTGGCTTAGCTTGGGGATAGATAATATTGTGTGAACTTGTCCAGCATTATTTATTTATTTATTTATTTAATTTATTATCAACTGTAGAAATCTACTGAGGGACCTAGGCCTCCCAAATAAAATGCTCGAATTAAAGTTTAATTATTTATTTATTTATTTCCACCTCATTCATCATTAGCTTGTAGAAGTTGCTGGAATTAGGCTTCCCCCATACCCTCAAGATTGACGACCTGAGTGGCGGTCGAGTAGCCGGTAGAGATGCGAGAGGTTGTGGGTTCGATTTCCACTACAAGACAAATATTTACAAACATTTGTAAACATAGTTAGCTAAGATGATAACGTTTGCGATCATACTTTTCGCTTCTGAGCGATAACGCTTAACAGCGAAGAACATAATAGCATAGCATGAAGCAGTAGTGCTCGCATTGCTGTGTTCCGGTTTGAAGGGTAAGGGTGCCGGTGAAATTACAGGCACATGAGACTTTTCATCTTTATGTCTCAGGGTGGCGGGCGCAGTGCAATGCCACATAGGGTGCGTCCTAGGTGGACGTGACCTATGAGGTAATGCACTGTTCATATGCAGAGGTTACCGCTTAATATCAGGTGGGCCTCTTGCTTGCTCCGTCATCCAAGTAGTATAAAAAATAAAAAATAAAAACATAGGTTTGAAGACACGTCACTGCGCTAATCAGTGCGTCAATCAAAACGAGTCTAAATCATAAAATCATAAATAATTTATTGCTTATGAATCTAGGTAAAATACAATTGCATTAGATGTTAGGTTGTTAGGTACAGGTAAGATCGATAGATTCTGCTTTTCAGCGTACAAACATTAGACAGGTAAGTCAGAATGGCCAATTTATAAAACCGATCGGCAAGTTTATAGGAGCAAGCACGAATTTCAAAAATTAACAAAGCTACGCTTTGTCCTACTTTCTAAAGATAATCAAATATGTCAACAATTAAAAAAACTATTTAAAAATAAAAAAATAAAGAGTCCTTCAGGGCAGGCAACGCATTGGCAATGCCACTAGTGTTGCAGATGTCAATAGGCGACGGTAACCGCTTACCATCAGGCGGGCCGGATGCCAATTTGACGAGCCATTACATAAAAAAAAAAGAGACGATGTAAATCAGATGAAATCAGCCGAGACAAATATAACTGAGGAATGTAACGAAATAAAGTTCATAGTTGGTTCTGGAGCAACAGATAACATGATACAAATAAATTCCTTCTACTCAGAATTTATTTGTATAATACCTACCCAGAAATTAACTTGAAATACTAATCTCAACCTTCTTACAACTGAAATTAAATGTGCTGGATATCTTTATCCCCAGAAAGCTAGCTGATAATCAATAAAACCTCGACCAGCCAAATCCTTAAACAATCAAAACTGCTCGTTGGCTTGGACTTCACCCAACTTGTCTGAATTATTGCTTACGATTGTTGGCCCTCTAGCGACAGTAGACGTCACCACACAGAGGTCAAGCTTCACACTATTTTGTGCCGCGTTCTTGTTTAATTGTTTAATTAATATCAGAATATTTCGCGTTTTGTGTAAGCTAACAAATTAACAAATTAACAAGCTAACAAATATTGAGACAAATGCTAATTAATTAAACAAGACTCCACCCTTAACTCATTAGTAAAACCTCTATTCGTACTAAACGTTTCAGTTCTACCTTTAGAATGCGAACTGCTAAGGAGTGGAATACACTACCGTCGTCTGTCTTTCCTGATAACTATAATCTGGGTCTCTTCAAGGCCAAGCCTTCGTGCTCCATCTTCGGCCACATCGTCACTTACTAACAGGTAAGATCGTGGCAAAACAAAGGTCTATCAATTTAAAAAAAAAAGAGATTAGAAGTGACATAGGTACTAGAAATAAAACATCATCGTTGTCATCATAAATTAAACTTGATTTCTATAGAAGTGCACATTGGGAGTCCAGGGTCCCTCATGTAGGTTCTAGTGGCCAAGCACCACAAGTTCCCGGCTTGGGCCTGGGTATGCAAGTAAATAAAATAAATAAATAAATAAATAACGCTGGACAAGTTCACACAACATTATCTAGCCCCAAGCTAAGCAGAGCTTGTGTTATGGGTACTAGATAAATGATATACTTAATACAATACGTTACATAGATAGCTTATTAGGTACCTAGTATCTATATGTAACGAGTTCTCGGTGGTTGTCCTGCTGTACCTTGTTTTTTCAATCATTACATAGTTTTCACTTTTGTTTGGGTACAGCGGATAGCTACCGAGTATCATGGCTGCTGTGACGACAGCAGCATTCTACAGCGAGGCTGAAAAACAGCGTGGCTGAGCCCTCGACCTTTTCTCTTACACTAGACTGACTAGACTAAATAATGTCAACAAGATAACATAAGAGTAAAAGTGGACTTTGCCCCATCAGTGAGGGTAACCTTTGAGGGATAACCTGGAAGCACCCTAATTTTCGTTTTCCGTTTATTTGTTGGTTCGTTTTTTGTGCTTATACGCCAATATGGCTGAGCCTATTTTGATTAAATTTGGGACATCAATAACGGGATTAAAACAATGAATACTTTTACCCTGAAATTCAGTTTTCAGTCCGTAATACCACAGACAAACGCAAATCCTGTCTGTGCTACTTATAAACGCGGAATATCATTGAAACAGTTACACCATGCTTCGCCTCTTTTGATAGAATTTGAAACTACCTGTCAATGCAAAGGACAATACACTGTGAGTATTCAAAGGATGCTTGAAGTTTTATAGTAACAGAGTATATATCTAAGCTAGGCCTCTGTACGGTTCGCTGTTGCTCTCCCAATAAAATAGTTTAAATCCCTGTCAGAACCGCTCACCTATGATTTGCCGGTCCTGACAACCCTATTGAAGTTTGGAAGATGCAGCGAGTTTTAGTTCGGCTTAGGATTTTTCATCTAAGTTTATGACTGAATGCTGCGCTGGCAAAAATAAAGCCTTTGTGGGGAGAACAGGAAATAGTTTTTTAGCTGGGCCACAGATAAAATAATACTATTTAGGCTGGGCTAAGGATATCGAAATTTGCAATTAGGTAACTAGGGTCTGCCGCAAAGCAGTAGTGCTCGCATTGCTGTGTTCCGGTTTGAAGGGTAAGGGTGCTGGTGAAATTACAGGCACATGAGACTTTTCATCTTTATGTCTCAGGGTGGCGGGTGCAGTGCAATGCCACATAGGGTGCGACCTAGGTGGACGTGACCTATGAGGTTATGCACTGTTCATAGGCAGAGAGTACCGCTTAACATCAGGTGGGGTATCTGCTTGTTCCTTCATTCCAAGTAGTATAAAAAAAAATACAATTTAAAAATACATTTATTTATAGAAATAATAATACAACTAATACAACTAATGTATGTACAAAATTTAAAAAATACATATGAAACAGCTGTGCTACCGAAGTACGTAAACGGTTTCTGAAACCAATAATATTCAATGTAGATGAGTCTTGACAGTATCTATTAAATTTTAGGGTTCCCTATGCAAAGAATGTCAACGGGACCCATACTCAGCCTTAATACCGTCCATCTATCTGTCTGTATGTTCGTACCAAACCCTTAGAAGGAAGAGTTCTTCAACCAAAGAATAAAACCATTACACGCCACCCCGGACGCGAACTGAACGCGTTGGTCTGACCTTAGCTTTAGTATATACATATATACAATACTAGCGACTCGTCCCGGCTTCGCACGGGTAGTTTCAGTATGAAAAACAGCCCCCCCTCCTCCTGCCCCCCTCCTCCTGCCCCCCTCCTCCTGCCCCCCCCCCCTACTACCCCCTCCCTCCTCCCACCCCATGTCACTCAGGGTGAATGTAGCTATACAATGGTGAAAGAATTTTTGAAATCGGCACAGTAGTTGTTGAGTTTATTCATTACAAAAATACACACAAAAATACAAATCTTTCCTCTTTATAATATTAGTGTAGATTAGTGTAGATGACGCATCACAGTCATTACTCGCGTCCTAGGAAGTCACGTTTCCAAGGATCGGCGGAATCATCAGTTCAAATGTCTAATTTGTTTATTACCGTTCGCCAAATGAGCCTTTAAATCATCCGTGAGTAAGCCTTTGAGACTGTTTGCCTTCGATTAGAGCTGACAGGATGAGGGAAGAAAAACCTTGAAATTACAGTGACGAGATACCACCATAGCATATAATATCTAAGCAACGCTGATCAATCACAAACCCTTTATAAATAACTAATATAAATCGGTCAAACAGTTTTGGAGATAAATGGGAACATTCGTAACACACAAACACAGAAACAACCTCTCACCCTTAAGGTGGTATAACGCAGAATTACCAATATTAGATTTGATTTTTAACTGACTGAATCAAAAACTTACGTGACCTAAATGGGTCACGTCCGCCTAGGACGCACCCTATGTGGCATTGCACTGCGCCCGCCACCCTAACTCTCATTTGCCTGTAATTTCTAGAGTGTGAACCGGCAGTGTATCAAAAACATTTATCATCGTTCATATTTTTAAAGGTGCCATATTTTATTGTAGAATGACCATCGTTGAGTTATTGGAATGTCATTGGTTGTGCTCCATTATTTTGCAGAAATGAATCCGTACTTGAACACTTATTCTTTTTCTTTACACAAAATACACAAATACAAAAGACAGAATGAAAAGACTTAATAAAAAGACTAAAAGACTAAATAAGGTGAGGTTAACCCTAAAAAAAGTTTTCTTCCAGCAAACCTCTAAGGCTAGAGAGGGTGATTATGAGGTAGGTTCGTGTACATAAACTAACACAAAACAAAACAAATTAAACAATATTGGTAATCATAACATAATATATTTATTCTGTGTCATAACTAAGTTAAAATAAACTTACTTAAATAAAGATGACTATAATATTATATTAAATGAAAAAACCTTACTATCATTTAAATATACTAAAATAATATGCCGAGGGGAGTCGAGGTGGGAGTCGAGGGGGGTGAAGGAGGAGAGAGGGTGAGTGGAGGGGGAGTGAGGGGGAGTCGAGGGGGGTGAAGGAGGAGTGAGGGTGAGTGGAGGGGGAGTGAGGGGGGAGTGGAGGGGGGAGTCTTCTAGGTATATACATATACTTACTATACATAAATAATAGTTCATTATTTTTCAAGTGTAAACCACACTTTATGGATAACATTAAATTTAAAATTAAGTAAGTAATTTAGTAGTTTATTTATTAAGTTTTTTTGAGTTTTTTTTTTTCATTTTTGGGTTAAATTTAAATTTAATGTAATACATAAATAATACTTACTTAATAATACTTATCCACCCAGAACAATCGAGGTCCTACCTAGTAGCTATTATCTAAACTGTGCCTCAGAGGTGATTTACACAATTCATTGTACATGATTTATTTGAAACACCCACGATGTTCATTTGATGAATATTACCAACCGATCTTATTCAAAGATTTGCCAACCGATCTTATTCAAAGATTTGCCAACAGATCTTATTCAAAGATTTGCCAACCGATCTTATTCAAAGATTTGCCAACCGATCTTATTCAAAGATTTGCCAACCGATCTTATTCAAAGATTTGCCAACCGATCTTATTCAAAGATTTGCCAACCGATCTTATTCAAAGATTTGCCAACCGATCTTATTCAAAGATTTGCCAACAATTTTGTACCGGCCAGCCTATTTACTTACGTAGGTACACAAAGTTCGTTTCGTTTCGTATGAGGTAGTGCTGGCCTCTGGTGTCAGAGTTTGTCAAGCCGCCCGAGGGCCTCTGACATGGCTTATCGACTGCTGTTAATCAATAACAGCCGGGACCGACAGCTTAACGTGCCCTCCGAAGCACAGAGCGATGGAAATCCGCACATAACTTAGAAAAGTCATTGGTGCGGAGTCTAGGATCGAACCCGGTATCGTTGGATTCTGAGTTGCACTATTGAACCGTTAGTGAAACGCCGCGACGCGTCCGTCGGCGATCACACGTGTGTAGATTAAGATAGAAATAAAGTGTTTTTATGTAATGTTAGTTTCTCAGGTACCTGTATAAATATATATGTTTCTATGGGCTTATTGTTTAGGTTTAGTACAATTCTCAATAAGGCTGAAATAAAGATTATGAATTTGAAACGTCTCTTTATTTGTTCACGCCTAATCAGGTGTTCCAATTTCTAAAACAAAAAACAAAACATGCCAGTTGGTTGCATTGGCTTTCGTTGCACAGATTTATTAAAACACTAGCTGAACCCGCTCGCGACTTCGTCGACGCGTAGACTTTCATACAAACTTTAACACCCTTTTTCAACCCCTTAGGGTGCGAATTTTCAAAAATCGTTTCTTAATGCGCGCCTACACTGCTTGTGCCAAATTTCAGACCTGTTGGCACAGTAGTTTCCGAGCTTTCGTGATGAGTGGTCAGTGAGTGAGTGGACTTCTCTTTTATATATATAGATAAGTACTATTCTGGGTCCGTGGGGTTCCGGGGCCCTTCGCGTTTTCAAAATTCTTTCAGGGCATCTGGTCCAAGCGACGCGTGACCCGAGAGCTGGCTCTTATCTGGCTCAACGCATTAGTATTGCCATTCAGCGTGGCAATGCAGCCAGCATCTTAGGGACGCTTCCGTCTGGTAGTGATTTGGATCAGTTGAGCTACCTTTAGATCGCTTGCAGCGGTCTTCAGGTGGCACAACTGTTTCATATGTATTTTGTACATACCTTGTATTATTCTTTCAGTACTAGTGTAGTATAATTTTATTTGTGACATAAGATACTCTGATACCGATATTCAAGTCTCTTGGTAGAAGTCGGTGAAACCACGGGCAAACACTAGTATTTAATACTTTCTTACATAATTTTTATATAATTTCTGTAGAACACCACAAACAAAACAGTTTTTTTTTTAACCCCCGACGCAATAACGACTTTGTGTTATAAGTTTGACGTGTATGTGTGTGTGTGTGTGTGTCTGTCTGTCGCCGCGTAGCTCCCGAACGGATGAAACTATTTCGTTTTTTTTGTTTGAAAGGTGAATTTGACAGGAGTGTTCTTAGCAATGTTTGATCAAAATAGGTTCAGCTGTTGAGGATTTTTTTTTATTTTCACAAAATTAATTACTTGTAATTAAATTTGTTGCACAGGTTGATTAAAACATAAGTTATTCTGATACCGATATTCAAGTCTCTTGGTAGAACGCTGGTGAAACCACGGGCAACCGCTAGTATGTTCTAAAATTTTCCTACATCATCTTATATAGGAACCTATTTCTGTAGAACAACACATTTTTTTTTTTTTTTTTATATTATCTATATTTTATTTGTTGGCTCATATAAGAACGCCGTGAACAAGTGGACAGTGAATCGAAAAGTGTAATGTATAGTGTGTTATTAAAATATTCACACATACTCCTAATCTAAATGATTCATCTAATTAGATAGCATCGTTGACTCGTTGACTCAGGTGGTTCCTATGACCTCGCTTTCCCATAGTAACTCATTATTCTGTAATGTGATGAGTTGATGACGTATCCCGCTATTACAAGAAGTAAGCTATCAACCATTGTTTAATTTCGGTCTTGGCATCATCGCCTCCGTGGCGCAATTGGTTAGCGCGTTCGGCTGTTAACCGAAAGGTTGGTGGTTCGAGTCCACCCGGGGGCGTCTATTTTTGCATGTTCTTTTTTTTCCTAGGTGATCAAAATGGACTTGGAATAATTACCATGTGTTTTTTTTTTTTTTTCGTTTAATTTTTCTTGCTTTAACGCCGTAGTGCGCTGTAGCATTTCAACCTTTACTAACCAATTATCTAACTGAATTTCAAGATTTTGCATTAGCACTTCAAAGATAGATTAGATAAAGTAAATTCCATTAAATCAAACATTAAAAATCGTAACTCAAACAAGACCAAAAATACTTCGTCATAACTAAACTACATTTTCCAAGGCGAAAAATACAGTTTCATATTTTAAACTCAGAGGTAGTTAAGTAACTAGGTGGGGTCACAAACATTTTCAATAGGTTCATTAATGCTTTCAACGGCGGAAACTGGGTCTTACGCACCCCTGGCTGCCTGTACAATTATTGTAACTATGAGAAAAATGTTAGTTACCTCTGCTTGCGGGAAGGTTTTAGTGGAGAAATTATGTGTTTTTGGAGCGTGCTTTAGATGTGATATTATAGTATTATAATAATAAAATTTGCAACGGTCACCATTAGTTAGTTTATAATATTGTATACTAGCGACTCAGCCCGGCTTCGCACGGGTAGCCCCCGGTGAAAAACAGCCCCCCCCCAAAATTTTATTACTTATTCTGCTATTCGGAGCGGAGAAGAATCTACCAAAAAAGAGATAACTAACATCGGTCCAGCCGATCTTGATTTATAAGTGGTGTAACTAACACTTTGTTTTTTTATAAATATGTATATTAAAACTATAGTTATGTGTATAAAGAGCTATAAAACAAATAGGTAAATAGTATATACAAAATATGTACATAGTTTCATAACTTAAGTTCGCTCTTCACTTTTGTTGAAACAAAGCCTCTTAAATTAGTCATCGAACTGATTCGGTGGAAGGAGGCGGTTCAGAACCATTAGTCTTGGCATGTTACAACCGATGATGATCATGATAACTGATAGAACGTAGGTAACTCTCATGTTGTAGGTATGAAGTGGCGTTTCATCAACTTCCCGCTAGGGGCGCTGTCCTTAAATAAACAGTAGTGGCCATCTATAATACAAAAAGTAACTCAAATACGGCCCACAGCAAGATCGGGCCACTATGAAAACATGTTCAGTAACCAAACCTTTGATTTTTTTGAGATTGTATAATATCTAAATCTGTAATAAATTTACTTTCCATAATAACTAAATACCCTGCTGTTAACAGATTGAATCAAAGCATTTTAAAATATTAATTACCATTTTTTTATTTATATTCAGTCCATTACCGAATGAAAACAAATATGGCGTCCAAAAAAAACTAATAAAGCTTCCACATAATTAAGTATCAAATTAATTAAAGCATACGCTACCGAGTTATCTCACAAACTAATCTTCTGGCGGAAGAAATCGGAACTAAAAAATTTACTAACTCAATTTAAAAAAACATGAAGACAGTGGCGCCACTTATAGCCGCAGAGAAAAGAACAGCTATATTTATCTAAGGTCATGGGAATTATCTTCCGTCTCTGTCGTTCTCTGTCTTTTCGTTTTCTGTGCAGTGTAAAAGAGATGGATAATGTTTTTATTGAGATACTAATTAGACCACCCGCTGATACGATCCTTAATTACTCTTAAAATGTATGAGTTTTTTATCAGATTCCATTAACGGTTGAGGAAGAAACATCTTGATACTATTTTACGAATAAATCAGCCGCATTTTAATTATTACTTACAAAGTATCCGTCAAATCATAGTGCTGTACCTGTCAAGTTACAACACTACAAATGTAATCGTGGCAGGGGCGGATCCAGGATTTCATTTCAGACCCACGGTACCCCTGGCCATACCCCTGGCGGTACCGTAGGTCTTTTAAAGTTAAACGGTACCACCGAGTAAGTGACCCTAGTGATGTGTTGACCTAGCCCCGTGGTTACGTTTGCACCATTCAATTTGATACAACATACTAACCTTGCTTTTCTCGCCATAAAAATTTGTTTATTTAGCGTTTGTTTTTGACATGGTTTTTTGGATAGAATGTTCACCAAAAAACAAGTTCCTTTAGGAACATTCGGTTGGCTTTGCAAAATTTTGAAATTCCAAAATGTATAATTTCCCGCAATGTTGTTTCTTTTTAGTGTTGTATTGTTTTAAAGTTGTGTTCCTATAATGTTGACTTTTTTGGGATCACATAGTTTTATCAATCTATAAGGCGCTCAGAACACGACAAAATTTTGAACTCTCAGTTGCGGCAACCGGCAAATCGCAACTATAGCCGTTTTTTTGGATGACAGCTGTCAAAATTGATTCAGTCATATTTCGGAAACTACTCGTGCTAGAGTTTCGTTGTATGGCTCAAATGAAAGCTGATGACAAAATCTACATTTTGGATGACTGCTGTCAAAATTGAAACAGTCATATTTCGGAAACTAGTCGTGCTAGAGTTTCGTTGTATGACTCAAATGAAAGCTGATGACATAATCTACATTTTGGATGACAGCTGTCAAAATTGAAACAGTCATATTATGGAAACTACTCTTGCTAGAGTTTCGTTGTATGGCTTAAATGAAAGCTGATGACAAAATCTACATTTTGGATGACAGCTGTCAAAATGTTATTTTTGTTTTATTTATTATTTCTGTCACCAGGCTGTATCTCATGAACCCTGATAGTAAGACAGTTTAAATAAACAATAAAATAAATATTTAAGGGATATTACCCACATAAAACAAGTGTACTTTTTGCCATTTTTATAGATAATGGTACGGAACCCGTACCATTCATGCGCGAGTCTGACTTGCACTTGGCCGGTTTTTTAATACGGTCTGTTTGTCTGTTTTTTCTTTTTCCTATTAATCAATGGTGCAAACATAACTAACTAGTTACGTCTGCACCATTAATGGTGCAAACGTAACTAACCAGTTACGTCTGCACCATTAATGGGGCAAATCAATGGTGCAAACGTAACAGCGGGGACCTAGCTATCTCTCGTATGATAAATGGGTAATTAGATAGATAGATAGTTTTTTTTTTTGAACGAGTGGTTTCAAAAATTTACTATTTTCCGTTTTGGTTCATTTTATTTACCGCCAAGTTGTGCTTTGATTTCATAGACAAATGTATTTTTAGTCATTTAGAATAATAAAAAATATAGTAGGAGTTGGTACCTAAGGTGGAGAACTTAGGTGAAGCACGGGTCCGGACTCATTACATCACTATTAATCGGTGGTACCGTTTAACTTTCAAAGACCTACGGTACCGCCAGGGGTATGGCCAGGGGTACCGTGGGTCTGAAATGCAGGATTTAATTGGGGGACATTCTGCACAACCCTCGAACTTGCAAAAACTCGCATCGTTTGATGCGAATGCGTTTTTGTAACATTGATAGACCCATCGACGTAAATAAAATGAATGGACGGGCCTTAGGGAACGATAGTTTTGAAGCTTCTAAACAGACCTAGCTAGTATACTTCGCTTCAGTCAGTCTTTGTCACGGCAACGAGTGACAGCTATGCTGAAAAATACCAAAATTAGATACCTTGGTAATACAATGCCTTCCTGTGCTTTTCTGCAAGTGCAAACAACACAAGAAATACAAATAAAGCTTCAGGCATCGCATTTAATTCATAAGTAAAGGTTTTGTAATATAATTTTCATCAATTGATAAAAAACTTATAAATCGTCGTGTGGTAGGAAAACTACATAAGTAACACATTTTGCGAAATCGACTTTATTGCATGGTTATGATGGACCATACATGTCGATGGACACGTCTTGCTCTAGAGGACGAGCGACAAGGAGGACTACGCCCCAGGACATTATCTCAATGTTCCCCACTCTGAATGAAAGTTAACAGACACAAGTTTATACTCGTAGATAGTTTTAATTTTAGTCGACATACCTTTTTCTTTTTGATACTTAGAATTATTGTGTTCCACAATTTTTTTTCATTTTGTTGATTTTATAAGCATTAGTCGTATGATAAGTTTGTTATGTCACTTACTTTGAATTTATAAGTCTGCTAAAATAATGTAGGTGTTTCAGTAGTTTTCTAATATTCAGTCTTGATAAAAAGAAATGATTATAAGTTGGTTTTATTTTAAAATGTATTTTAATATTATATAAATCTATACCCATGGATAGGATTGTCATATTCAAATAAGTAAATAATAGATCATTTCAATTATTCAAAACTTTGGCGAGGGAAAAATACATAGTCGTTTTTTTATTTTTTTCTCTTAATCAAAAGAACTAAAATGTATTATCATTAAATTCGAAAATAGATACAGTACCAATCTATAACATATCAAAACACGGACTGAAAAATTAGTTACGATAAAAAAATTATTGCCATTTTTGACGCAATAAAACAGTAAGTCGCGTTTTTCTCGCGATGTTGGTTTTGTTGTTGTTATTACTTATTTAGTTTTCCAACTACAGCGACGAAATATTTGACAAGACTTCACGCATGACGGATGGTCCGGTACAGACTGCAAAAAAAATCTGATGCCTAAGGGGTATCGTATTGATTTAGAATTGTAATTCGCATTATTTACGTCAAAACATTGCTAAGCACGTCGCTTTAGGTAATTGCATATAATATGTAATGGCATGTTAATTAACCTTATAGCTTTCCAAAAAAAATCTAAGGTAAACAAAAATGGATAGAAGTCATAAGACGAGCAAGAACAGACGACTTTTGGAAGTGGAATACATTTTCCCGTATTTGCTCTGATAATTTTCTACACAATTAATTCTATACGCCAAAAAACGGTTAGTAGTAGTAGAGCTTTTTTGTGAAAGAGTTCGTCCGGGGAAGTACTACCACCATACCTGTTTCTGCCGCAAAGCAGTAGTGCTCGCATTGCTGTGTTCCGGTTTGAAGGGTAAGGGTGCCGATGAAATTACGGCCACATGGGACTTTTCATCTTTATGTTTCAGGGTGGCGGGCGCAGTGGAATGCCACATAGGGCGCGTCCTAGGTGGACGTGACCTGAGGTAATGCACTGTTCATAGGCAGAGGGTACCACTTAACATCAGGTGGGCCATCTTCTTGATCTGTCATTCCAAGTAGTATAAAAAAACTCATTGTGCAAAATTCTTAAAACTGCACTCTGCAGTTTCTTAAATACTGGAATTTTTATACATTTATGTTTCCGTACGATTTTTATGATATTTTCTTAGTTTATTGAGTGATGAAAATTATATTTTTCACAAATTGATTAAGCTGAAGACCTTAGGTGGACTTGCTTTTCTATTGATTTTTACTGTGTATGTTTGAAAGCTGAAAAATAGATACGTAACTACATAAAACAGAAGGGAACCATGTATTTTTGTAAAAGTTTCATTCAATAATTGCATTTTTTTCGGCGATTTTTTGTACTATAAACCTACTGAAATAACTTTAGAAAACACATTGCATCTGTTAAAGTATTAAGTATTAAAAAAATACAGTTTTTAAGAAGTTCAATAATTTAATTTCACCTAGTTTATTTACAAGACCGCCAGGAGTGGCGCTATAGAGAAGAGGCCTTTACTCAGCAGTGGCTGGATAGATAGATAGATAGATAGATAGTTTATTTGTTGACCGTACCCTAAATCCGAATTGTCTTATTTTTCACGAACGTTTTGTATTGGTAAGGCCAGTCCATTTATTTTACTTTGGTCGAAGGATAGACCTTTGTTTGACCTCACCTGTGTTGGTGAGTGAAGATGTGGCCGACGATGGAGCACAAAGATCTAGAAGGCACCTCTGTGTCGCGGCGGGCGAAGGTTCGCCTGCGACGCCGGAGGTTGCGGGTTCGATTTCCGCCTCGGAGCAAATATTTGTGCGATCTGCAGATATTTGTTCAGGTAGTTCTGGGTATTTTCTATGTATAATAAAAAATATCTATCCATATTATGTATATTGTATTAAGTAGGTATCAATCAGTTATCTAGTACCCATAACACAAGCTCTGCTTAGCTTGGGGCTAGATAATGTTGTGTGAACTGTGTCCAGCATTATTTATTTATTATTATTATTATTATTTATTATTCACTCTAGCCTTGAAGAGACCCAGATTATAGTTATCAGGAAAGACAGACGACGGTAGTGTGTTCCACTCCTTAGCAGTTCGCATTACAAAGGTAGAACTGAATCGTTTAGTACGAATAGAGGGTATACTAATGAGGTAAGGGTGGAACCTAGCCGTACGTCTGCTCGTCTTATGATGATTTGTGTCAGTGATGCATGGCTGGTACAAGGCTGGTACCACAGATAACATAATACTATAATAGCTGGTACTAAGAGGCACAAATTAGTTTTATTTTTCTTTGTTTCTGTGTGTGTGTGTGTGTCTGTTTGTGTGGAATATTGTTTGTTGACTATCCATGTTGTTGACACAAATAAATGTTTTTTCTTTCTTTCTTTCTTTCAAAGATGTGGGTGGTGGGATCAGATCGTGAAGTATGGTACTATAGTGTTTATAATAGATTGCTAAGTGGTAGCGGTCTTAGCTAATCAGCCGTTCACAGCTATAGATGCTAAATCCATCCACTCTAAGACGCAGCACCTGTCTCTCTGCAAAAAGCACCTCTTTGTTAGCAAGTTAGAGCGGTAAAAACCTGGACACGCGCGCCATCTGCCGGTGACAATGCGAAGATTTATCGCCTACTCTCAACTCAAGTAGTCTGCGGCGGGGTTGGGTGCAAGGCGTAAGCATCAGCAGGTATGCATTAAGTTCATGGTTTTGAGGATTCTGTTCCTAAAGGACCCTATTGAAGTGTCTTACACCACAACGTAAGTGTAATTCCTGGTTCTTCTCGTAAGCGGCTCATGGTAGATCATCACTCTAAGAACTATAATTACTCTATTTATGAAACAGTTGTGCTACCTGAAGACCGCTACAAGCGATCTAAAGGTAGCTCAACTGATCCAAATCACTACCAGACGGAAGCGTCCCTAAGATGCTGGCTGCATTGCCACGCTGAATGGCAATACTAATGCGTTGAGCCAGATAAGTCAGGTATTTTGTACATACCTTGTATTATTCTTTATGTAAATAAATGTATATACCTCTATTTATCTATCTCTTTATTCCATATAAGTTTAGCTCCTCTCCATCCAAAGGTTGTCTGGAAGAGATCGCTTTTTAGCGATAATACCACCCATTGTACGTTTAGTTTTTTGTTTAATTGGTATGTGTTTATTTTAACTAGTTTGTAAGGTGTGCAATAAAGTATTTTCATTCATTCATTCATTCATTCATTCATTCATTCATTCATTCATTCATTCATTCATTCATTCACTCTTAATGTCACCACGTTACAGAACACTCCCGTCCGGCAGGCATTACACAATGCTCCACAGACTAACATATTATATCTGTTGTCACACCGTCTTACCGCAAAATGCAGGCAGCGGACGGCTAATCAGTCCGCCCAGACTCCACTGATGATAGTACATACACTACACCTATTAAGTCTCCGCTCTCCGTCTGTCCGTTTGTCTGTCTGTCAAGCTGTATCTCATGAACTGTAACAGGCAGAGAGTTTAAATTTTCTTGTATTTCTATTGCCGCTCACAAAAGATAAAGGGAGCCCCCTTCAATTATACAAGAAACGTGACTTTGTCGGCGTGTTTTGCTTAACCTTAAAAAGTAGGTACTTACTGTGTTCAATCTTCTACGATGGTACTAATCCCTTGGCAATTATAGAGGCTTATTCCAGTAGACATCTACAGGCATCGCAAAGCAGTACTGCTTCCATTGCTTTCTTCCGATTTAAAGGATATGGGTGCCGGTGAAGTTACATACACATGAAACTCTTCATCTGTACGTATCAGGAAAGTGCAATGCCACGTAGGGCGCGTCCTAGTTGGACTTGACCTATGACGTAATGCATTTTTATAAGCAAAGGTTACCGATTAACATCAGGTGGGCCATCGGATTGTCCAGTCAGTCATTGAAATGCAAAAAATATGCTATGTTTAAAGTTAAAAGCCCCCTAAATAAACCGCTATACGCTTCTAACATGTACAGAATCTTATTGCTGTCTTCAAGATTAAAATCCTGAGCATGTACCAATGAAGTGTTCTTGTAGGTATTATAGGTATATAGTCCCTAGCACATAAAATATGTTTTCTCTTGAACAGAACAGTCTGTGGCAAAAAGCCTTTGTTGGATTTGGAGGGTAGAGTTAGATAAAGTTCAGGAAGGATAGTAATTGATCAACATTCTTTGAATAAGAGCACTTAAAGTGTATTTCACTTTTTTACACCTTTTTATTCGACCGTACCACAGATTAAATAATGCTATACTACACATACATACATACATAAACACACGCTTTTTCCCCGAAAGGGTATTCAGCGCTCAAATGGGGCCTCAAATGGACCTCTTTTCATTGTAAGTTGCACCATTGTGGGAAATAGACGTGACGAGTGTTGAGCGCATCGCCACCATTGCCATCACCATCGCCATTTGACGACCTCTGTAGCGTGGTGGGCGAATGGTCGCCTGCGACGCAGGAGGTTGCGGGTTCGATTCTCGCCTCAGAACAAATATTTGTGCGATCTGCAGATATTTGTTCAGGGTATTCTGGGTATTTTCTGTATATAGTAAAAATATCTATCTATGTAATATATTTTATTGTATTATGTAGGTACATCAGTTATCTAGTACCCATAACACAAGCTCTGCTTAGCTTGGGGCTAGATAATGTTGTGTGAACTGTTCAGCATTTTTTTTTAATTTTTTTTTTTATTTATTTATACATGCGCCTTTTTCCTCTCTTTTCACTGTTGTTTCCATTGTGGGAAATACTCGTGTCGAGTGTTGAGTTCATCGCCGCCATTGCTTCCCACGACTGACTCGGCGCTTTCTTCTAGTAATAAGCAGCCAGAACAAATCTTATACCAACGAATCTTACAATGCGCGTCATGTAAAAAGAACGCTGACGGTCATACAACTTCAGGCGTTCCAGCGTTCTTTTTACATGACGCGTACTCTACTAACAATACAAATGGCCGCACAAATAGAGTCAAGTCTTCTCATAACGTATTTTTAACCACCGACTAATAAAAGGGGTGTTATAAGTTTGAGGCGTAGTGTACCTGTCCGGCATGTTTCTTGCCTGGCATGTTCAACCGGGTGTTCTGATTTCAATGCGGTTTTGAAAGTATGAGAATGTGTTTACGAGATGGTGCTTAGCTCCAAAATTCACTTCGGGGACAAAAAAAGGTCTCGTGAGGTACGATCTGATAAAAATAAAATTACAGGCACATGATACTTTTGATCTTTATGTCTCAGGGTGGCGGCCGCAGTGCAATGCCACATAGGGCGCATCCTAGGTAGACGTGACCTATGTGAGAATGCACTGTTCATAGGCAGAGGTTACCGCTTATGGGCCATCTGCTTGTTCCGTCATTCAAGTAGTATAAAAGAAAAAGAAAAAACATATAAACATTTAATTGTCCTTTTTTTTTTTATTACTACTTTCTGGCATTGTCTGATGATGTACCTACCCGATGATAAGCGGTACAGGTTCACGTATAAGACGCGCCCTACGTGGCACTGCACTGTGCCCGCCACCCTGATACATAAAGATGAAAATATCATGTGCCTGTAATTTCACCGGCACCCTCAATTCAACGGAACACAGCAATGCGAGCACTACTGCTTTACAGAAATAGGTATGACGCTGTAATAGATTGGATTGCACAGACCGAACGATCTTATAAGGGTTAGTTGTCGAACTAAGAAACCCTAAAAACAAAATGCAATAAACGTTTCTGTAAATTGAATTTTCAATTTTATGTAAACGAATAAATGAAATTGACAATCTTGATATTTCAATTAGTAGTTTACATTTTGTTTTGATACTTTAAGTCGTAGATACAGCTCCCAACTGTTGCTGTGGCACATTGCATGCATGTTTGCTAGAAACCGCTCAATTCAGTTATATAGACTTCCCTGTCTTACTTCAATTCTCTATAATCAGGAGGCCTATTATAATTCAACAAAAAACGAAGTTTCGATCGAAACTTCGCACGTTTCCTACCACGGTTCCTCTTAGTTCCAAAACTTCGTCCGCACGAAAGTCGTTTGACATTAAGATTATCTAAACCTTACTAGAGTCTGTTCAAAAAAAGAAGCGTCGTGGGATTGGAGGGCGCAGCTGTGCTTATTTACCTTTTTTGTTTAGCGGGCCATACAATAGCGCGTCTGTTCCATTTTGATCATTTTACAACTGTAACTTTTTATTTAGTATAACATTCAAAACGCCGCCAGTTTGAATCCCAGGCTAAAGAAATAGTTAAATAATCTAAATAAAACGTTAGTTCACAATTTGGCCACGACGCTTCTCTTTTTGAACAAACATTCGTGAATGTCGCACGAGTATTTGAATTTGACCGATGTTTGTACGGACTTTTAACCACAAATTGACGAAACCAAAAGTGTTACCTCTGGCGTTAAAAAAGAGCCTACACAAAACGGTTGAGCAAAGCTAGTTGGTGTGCCAGTTGTCCTGGCTCCTTACTTATTTAGAAGTTTGTGAAGAGAGTGTTAGCAGAGTTAGTCATGGCTAATCGATGGCGATAAGCTAGCCTATACTTTAGAAAAAAAAAACACTATTGTACTACTAATGATGTCACGTTGACGGACCTCTAAACAGTCAAAGAAATATTTGCAGGAGATTAATAAATATTTGAAGCAATCCTCAGAAGCTATTATTAGAGAAAGAAGAAAGAACGTGGTGTAATAGTCGTTTTTTTTTATATACTACTTGAATGATGGAACAAGCTGATGGTCCACCTGATGTTAAGCGGTAACCTCTGCCTATGAACAGTGCATTACCTCATAGGTGACGTCCATCTAGGACGCAACCTATGTGGATTGCACTGCGCCCGCCACCCTGAGACATAAAGATGAAAAGTCTCATGTGCCTGTAATTTTACCGTCACCGTTAATTTCGTTATTGCCTGTAATTTTGTCGTGCTGTTTTTAAAATGATACTAAGGCACGTTTATATTCCTACTAGTGGAACGCCTCCGGCTTTGTCTGCGTGGAGTGTTTTCCATACCAACGGTCAACAACTCGCTGCAACAGGGGTGTGAATTTCTTAAATTTAATTTTCTTTTATCTTCATTTATTCCACTACGAATTTAAAAATTGTGTCTACCTACTAATACAATTTAAATAAACAATCAAAATTTCAATTTCAAAAAATAATAATTGTAATTTCTGGTCTCAGGACTTACGGGTTAGGCTGTGAGTTAGTCAGTCAGTCAGTCAGTCAGTTATACAACGATTTTATGTATATTGATAAGATGGTGTGTGACCAACAGTCAAAATAAGATCATTGCGAAAAAGGAGTGTGTATGTACTTTTTTTATTTATTTTATGCAACTTGGAATGGCTAATCAAGCAGATGGTCCACCTGATGTTAAGCGGTACCCTCTGTCTATTAACAGTGAATTACCACATAGGTCACATCCACATAGGACGCGCCCTATGCAGCATTGCCCGCCATCCTGCGACATAAAGATGAAAAGTCTCATGTGCCTGTAATTTCACCGGCACCCATACTGTTCCAAACCGGAACACAGCAATGCGAGCACTATATATTCTGTGGCACTACTGCTTTGAGGCAGAAATAGGTATGGTGATAGTAGGTACTCCACGGATGAACACTTTCACAAAAAAGCTCTACTACTGCTAACACTTGCGTCAAACACTTGTTGTTTATTATTATGCCGGAGTAAAAGCCGTGAACTATGTTTTTTGCTAAAGAAAATTGAATAGCAAAAATAGGTGTTCTTTTATAAATATTGGATCCCTGGTGTGGGGGTCTGTGTGTGTTATCAATTTAGTTTTCTCTACGTGTGAAGTGAGCTGGTAACCAGAGCTGACGTGTTGATAGATCAAAGTTCGAAGACGTTCAATAGACACCAATTTGAATTGATCACAGAATTGAAAATATTTTTTTCTTGCGTGTTTTTGACACCACAAAAAGTGATATTGAATAGTTTAACAACCAACGGTCCATAGAATTGAAATTAGATAATTGAAAATCCAACGGCCCCTTTTAATCGTCGTTAAAAGAGGAGGTTCTATTATTGGAAAGTATGTTTTTTTTTAAAATTCTATTTGGAGTGATTTATCAAGCCGATGGCCCACCTGATGTTAAGCGGTACCCTCTGCCTATTATTATTATTAATTTAGTTTAGGTTATATAAACACCCATATACCAACACAATATACTTAAAACTACTACAATACAACAGTGAACTATGAACAGTGCATTACCTCATAAGTTACGTCCACCTAGGACGCACTCTATGTGGCATTGCACTGCGCCCGCCACCCTGAGACATAAAGATTAAAAGTCTCATGTACCTGTAATTTCACCGGCACCCTACCCTTCAAACTGGAACACAACAATGCGAGCACCACTGCGTTGCGGCAGAAATAGGTATGGTTGTGGTGGTATGGTGGTTATGGTGGTAGTTAGGTTTGAATGTGTATACCCCCCAGATTATCCCATATTCACCAAGTCAGGATCTGATGATGAAATCTCAGAGAAATCGAGATAAATCGTCAAAAAATAATGACACGTTTAGTGTGTTTGTTAACCTTATTATTATTCTAGTACCTTAGTAAATATGAAAAACGAATGTTTCACGCCGTAACGGCATAACCGTTTCTTACGAAATTATGTGAAGAGTAAGATTCTGGATTGACTCATAAACTATTTTTTTCCTGCAACCACGTGAGCGAAACCACGGGCGGCGCTAGTTCATAAAGTTGACATTTAACTACCCCACAGGATCTTAGAATACCATCGATCGTAGTGGAGATAAAATAAAAATGCCCATTGAAATTATACGGAAGATTCGGCTATATGAACGATTAAACTGTTTAGCTTTGGAGAAATACTATTTCAGGTACGTACCTAATTTGCAGTATTGTATGGCCTCTACGGTGCTTCGTACCTTCTACGAATAAGGTATACCATTATAATAACATATAACACTCAACAGTCTCATACATAATCCTGATACTAGGATTCCATGTCGTGGGTATCGGAACTACGAGTACCATGATACCATAAAAAATACCCGGAACGAATAATTGCAAATAATACAAACATTTATGCCACCGCGGGAATTAAACCACCAATCTCTTGCATCTCAGCCGGATACCCGCCCGCCTCCCCAGAGGTGTCAAAGGTCAAAAATGTTGTGTCATCAGCTGATCAATAAAAACTCAATACAAATTAAATTTAGTATCACGCCTAGGTCACTGTCACATGTGTTAAATAAGCTTAAGTGGTAACATCATTGGCAACCAGAGAAGTAAGTTTGTATTTTTGACGTATATACGAAAGTAATGCGCCTCGGATATCTTCGTTCTCGACTGTCTGTCGCTTTTTCACTCACTTGCAATTGCAATCATATAATATGACGACCTCTGTGGTGCGGCGGGCGAGTAGCCGGCTGTGATGCGAGAGGTTGCGAGCTCAATTTTTTCTGTGAGAAATATGTTTGTATGATCCGAAAATGTTTTTTTCCGCGGTGTTGTGGTAGGTACCATAATACTCATAGTGTAACGCCCCCCCTTACTTAAACTACTACTTTACCTAATACCTAATATACCGCGCGCACTCACCGACTTCCTACTTTACTCAGTGAAGTTTACGATAACTTTAATCTTACCTACTTCTTTAAATCACTATAAATTTGGCCGTGAGATCGTCTAGGTATGTCCCTACGTTGTGTATTGTAATAACTCAAATTCCTTTTTTGTTAATATTGTCGAGTCTTAACGTATCCTAACTACATAAAATATTCTACCTTTTTATCGATATCCTCGTAATAGTTGCTACTAATTCTAATAGAAAAGATACCTACTTAAATTTTATTTTACTTCCGTACACATCGGAACAATTAATTAAAAGATTACTCCAGGGATTTATTTCCTCTATAGTTTGTTATTCCTTTGTTAAAAGAATAAGCTGCAATTAAGGTTCCTAGTAATATTTTGAACTTTCTGATTTTGCAATATCTGAGATTTATTAATTTTGACACCAGGGCTTCAATACAGACACGTTTGTCTTGTGCTAATTCAAGTTACTTATTACATGACAGATTTGCATCTGTAATAGATCCATTAGGGAAATGATAAGAATTTACTTGTATAAATTATTTGTTTCTTAGATAAGATTTTTAAGTTATTTCTTTAATTGTTTGGAAGGATGAACCAAAAATGATAAGGTTCACATCCAGAGATAAGCGACTTTTTGGAGAACAGCCCCGACCTCGCTGCCCACGGTGGTCTTCTACCATAGCTTTTGGTCAAACCTCCCTCGCTTGGACATAGGTAAATACCTAATATTGTCCGGGAATTTTATCCAAATGATATTCTAATTCAAATCAATTCTTTTTACTTTAATACTAGGGATTTCAGAGGATCCCGAACCTATTTCCGTCGGAGTAAGTTTGTTAGTCATTTTCAAACATTCCAGGGAATTTACATTTAATCAATAATGCAAAATCAACCACATACATCCTTCACCTTTGGTTTACTTTGGGATTTATCTAGGCTTCCTAAAGCCTAGAAAAATCCCTACTTGATTCATACTCCTACTTACAAATAATTCTAAAAAATTCTCTGTAGAATAAATAGAATTCCTAGTTGGATTATCCAGGTAGGAATAATCAATTGTGAAAACTCTTGACTATATTTAAATGAATTTTTCCTTCCGCGAATGTTAATTCTCAATTACAAGATTCTCCTTTTTATCTAGTATTTTAATACGTTTGATAAATATTTTGCCCGTTCCTTTATGAAAGAATAATAGTAAACTAAATTAAAACACCGGTTAAATTTTAGAAAATGCCAATTTGTAAGATTGGTCTACATACGCACTAATACAATGCCTACATAAGTGTGCCTGATTACCTGGCTAAATTGGGTGTGTGTGTTTCAAAACTTCGAGAATGCGATCTCATATTATTTTAAATGTGCAAGTTAATTGTGTGTGTCTTCTGACGATGTGCAAGGTCAGAATACCTAGATTGAACTATTAAGGATAGGAAATCTGTCGCTGTGTAACCTAAAGCGACAGACGGAGCCTAGAGGTCAGGAATAAGGTATTAGGAGGGATAAGATCTTGCCTATTCAGCGGACTCACTGAATAACTCTTTCGAGCAGATAAAGGGTTTCCTGTCAAGCAAGATATCGGAATTTTGAAAACATTAAAGTAGAAGATATTCTATAGACTACGACCGTCTAACAAATATCTCCCTTCGAAGATCGATCACTTTTTCACTAGCTAAACATAACATTGACTTTGAATATTTAAGAACACATGAAAAACACTAGTTAATTTCCTTTATTTTGGACGGCTTTTCAAATTAATTTTATATTTCACAAAAATTTAAACTTTCACTAAATTATATTAAATTTCACTTATTATGGACTATTCTACCTTCTAGAATCAATCCTAATATTTCAAAGTATAAATTTCTAACTTTTAAACGAGCTTTAAAATCACTTCGTACTTAATTAACACAATGTTATATTTTACCCCCAGCGCACTCGCGCAGACGTGTTACTACTTCCAAAATTACCCAGCACTAATCCCGCTTTTGGCCGTTACTTCTCTATTTAAAGTCGCCATCCAAGATAAAACATTCCATTTAATTTTGAATCTTATTCATACGGTTCTTAAACAGGAATTGGTGTGTTCCTTCAAAATATTCTGAAAAACTAATGTTTATTTTTTATGTAAATAAACATTCCCACAGACCAATTCTCTGAAAAAACGACAGAACAAACCCTCTATTGTTTTCGACCTCATTATTCAAGTATCGCTCGATTTATTTGATAAAAATATATAATAATTTTTATTTGAGCATTTGTGAGATATTAATGAAACCAGTAAGGGTGGTTCGTTACAATAGGTCTTGTTACCCACGACACAGGGGATCCTATAGTAATGTTGTAGGATCAGGACTATGTAGGTATGTGACTGTGGATGTTATTTTATGTATTTCTGTTTAGAAAGACGAAGGCACATCACTATCGTAGTGCTGTAGTTTCTTAATAAATATTTAAGGTATATATAGATAGATAGATAACACTTTATTGTACAACACAGAAAATAAGCTATTTTCAAAATTAATACATAAACTTAATACGGAAGTACAATGGGCTGTCTTATCGCTATAAGCGATCTCTGCCAGACAACCTTGGGATGGACTGGAATTATTTGTATGACATAGAACGGTGGCTTATTATGTGGATAAGTAATATACAATCTCATAAGTAATATATATATATCTCTTTATATATATCTTAGGTATTGAGCTCTATTGGAAAAGGTTTGGAATGGGTTGGATAAATCATTTTGACACGATTTAATTGGTTGATATTTGACGGAGGCCTGCGATGCTCTAAGGTATTTGACGATGTATGGTGTGTCATTTCGGCCAACATCTTTGATACACACGGGTGCAAAGAAATAATGTTTAAAACAAAAAATGCACCTACAACTCGCTACACTGAGACCATTTATTTTTATTTTTTCTTCTTAATTATTGGTGAATAATAGAACTAAGGTTGCTTTATTACCACCATTTACGAAGCCCGCTGACAGTTGTGATAACTAATTATCTGCAGTGTGGCTTCTCAAAGGACGCGTAACAGCGGGCAGCCATCCTTTTTATAGTTTCTACTTTATTAATGTGCGTTTTAAAGGAATTTATGTTTGACATCTGCGCGCGAGTAGCTACCATTAGTGTTGTTTTTGAGTAAGTAACGTAGTATCTCTGTTATGTATTATGTTGTTGGTGGGAAAATATGGTGTAAAACCTGTTGTTACTTTGTTCAAGGCATTTGCAAATTTTTCCGCAGATAATGGCAACAAGTGACATGGTATTTACTATATTAGTAGGTTTCTGCGGTAGCCGAGGTTAGCCGAATCAGTCATGGGAAGCAATGGCAGCGATGAGCTCACCACTTGTCACGTCTATATTCCCAGAATGGTGCAACCCACTATGAATTGAGGCCCATTGAGGCCTATATACCCTTTCGGGGAAAAAGGTGTTTGACTAAGTATGTAGGTACGTGTGTCTATCTTGATATATAGTCTGTGGCCTCAGCCATAGAATGAACCGCAACGAACGATCTTGAGCCGCCTCCATACACCGACTTCTTCCTTCCTTCTTTGGTCCGTCGAGAGATAGGTTTTACTCCTCTGCGTCGTCCTGTTTGTGCCACCATACGAGAAGCTTTATCAGTTATTCTGCGAGCTATATGGCCTGTCCATTGCCACTACAACTTGCTAATTCTTAATTTAATATTACGTATAAATAAGTAAATTAATATAAGTAATTGTGTCTGTTTTCATAACATTGCGTCATGGGTACAGCGGTATAATATAAAGTTTATACACGAACTGCAACGCACCTTTGAGGATCGCTAACCAAGTTATTCCAATGCTTGTTCATACTAGATACAGTTGGGATAGGGCTGCGCCAACCCCCCACGGTAGAAACCAACCGGGACCCCGTGACCCTGTCAAGTGTTAGTGCATCTCTAAACCACTCGTCTGAATGAAGGAATGAATGAATGAATGAATGAATGAATGAATGAATGAATGAATGAATGAATGAATGTATGAATGAATTATTTATTTGCAGATGGTGAGTGGTTTGATGATGCACTAGCATTAAGGTGAAGGAAGGAGTATCGATGGGTTTTTTAGTCGGTATGCCGTTGGGTGCTAGCCAACGGAGAGCCCGACAGACCCCCTCAGCTCTCCCCGAGCTGATGGAAATGCGTAATGCATTTTACCATCGTAAAAAAATGGCTGAGACAAACCCAGGCAGAAAACTTCATACAAAATAACGCCTCGCGCTGCTCAAAATTCTCGCCGTCTTTTTTAACCCCCAACGCAAAAACGACGGGGTGTTATAAGTTTGACGTGTCTGTGTGTGTGTGTGTGTGTGTGTGTCTGTGGCATCGTAGCTCCCGAACGGATGAACCGATTTAGTTTTTTTTTTTTTGTTTGAATGGTGAATTTGTCGGGTTTGTTCTTAGCTATTTTTGATCAAAATCGGTTCCGACATTTCATTGCGTTGATGGATTTTTTTAATTTTTACAAAATTATTACTTGTTATATTAGGTAATTTCATTTATCTTTTTCTTTTATTTTCTTAACGGAAAAAGATCTCGTGGCAGACCGCGACGATGATGGAGAGACGAAATAGATACCTATTTTAAGGATTGGTCCAAGTGGCCCAAAATAGAGAGGACTGGAGAGAAGAAAGGGAGGCCTTTGCCCTACAGTGGGACACCACAGGCTCTTAATAATAATATTGTTTTACCCAATAATATGCACTATAAACAAACAAACAAACAATCGAATCTAGCCAAAAGTTAGAGGTAACTTTATTTTATTTCTATAGAGAAAATATTGTCCTATTGTGTTTCTGGTACAGTGATCAATTGTAATTGTAATGTAGTATCCAAGCATATTTTTTTTAATTTGATGATTGTACTTGATAATGAAAAATCAAATCTACCATCAGGAATTTTACGGCATCAGTCAGTCAGTCTGTCAGTCAGTTAGTCTGTCTGTCAGTCTGTCAGCAGCAGTCAGTCAGTCAGTTAGTTAGTTAGTCAGTTAGTCAGTTAGTGAGTCAGTCATTCAGCCAATCAGTCAGTTAGTCAGTCAGTCATTTAGTCAGTTAGTCAGTTAGCCAGTTAGCCAGTTAGTCAGTCAGTCAGTCAGTCATTTATTCAGTCAGTCAGTCGGTCAGTCAGTCAGTGAGTCTGTCAGTCAGTCAGTTAGTCAGTCAGTCAGTCAGTCAGTCACTGACGCAACGATTTTATTTAAGTACAATGATTAAGTTGTATTATTATTTCCTTAATATAAATAATAAATAAATAATTCTGCATAGCTCACACAACATTGCTAGCCCCAAGCTAAGCAGAGCCTGTGTTATGGGTACTAAGATAACTGATATAAGTACTTAATACAATACATTACATAGATAGATATATTTTATCATACATAGAAAATACCCAGAACACCCTGAACAAAATATCTGCAGATCGTACAAATATTTGTTCCGAGGCGGGAATCGAACCCGCAACATCCTGTGTCGCAGGCGTACCTTCGCCAACCGCGCCATAGTAGTAGCCACATAGATTAATTAAGCTCTAAAATCAATGTTTCAGAAGAACGGGTTCGATTTTTGAGTGTCAGCGAGTGACTAATAGTCAGCAAAATGACTATTAGTCACCGATTTCCAAAAGTTCGTATTTTTTGGAAATCACGGTGACTAAAATTCTCATACTATGATATCAAAACGAGTGCCTCTACCCACTCGATTGAAATCACTCCGTGACTATTTTGGCACTGACATTTATGAATCGTATTTAGTCTACGTATTAACATGGCGTTCCTATTCCACCCACACATTAATTATATATCATCTATGCTCCGAACGTAGAACACAATTTTTATCATTGGAGAGAATCATGAGAGTACAGATGTTCGCTTTTATTGTTAAATTACTTTTCAATTATCTATTGTAAATGTTATGTTGATCTAGATTCCTTTTAACTATTCGTTTCTACATATTTTCTAACTTAGACGAGAATTATCATAGTACTGTAAAAACTATCTGTGACTTTGTGAACTGTTATAATACTTTACTCTGTCTACGGTTATAGTAGAGATCCACCAACTTATCTGTAGAATTAAATGTATGTAGATAATAGAAAAATTTTGGTAAATGGTTCATATAAGTTGGTGGATCTCTATACTAAGTGAGTGGAACAGACAATTTTAATTGACAGATACGTTACGTTTAGGTTTAACTGAAAAACAACATATCCAAACCCTATTTTATGATAAGAAAAACTGGTACGAACTGCCTAAATTGGAACGCATGTCAAAGACAACGACTGTGAAATATTTGCAAGTTGGTAGACAGAGTACGACTCTCAAAAATACGACATTTGGTAAAAAGTGATTTCAAAGTCATCGATGACATTTAGTAATTCGTGACTTATAGTCACTCTACACTATATACACGTCTACCTAAATAGTTCTAATACTATTGAATTAATTTAAGGATATCATAGTATGAACACGGCGCATTCCTGCGGGATGAGGATGACGTCATAACGTAAACACGGACGAACGTGATGTATTTTTAAGTAGAGAGACGTCCACTTTTTGCCCCGGACCACGAGACGTATAATAAAAAGCTGCAGACAGCATCACGGTAATTCAGAAACAGTTTTTAGGGATCCGTAGCCAAATGGAAAAAACAGAACTCTATGGATTCGTCATATCTGTCTGCCTGTATGTCACAGCCACTTTTTAGGGTTCCGTAAAAAAACTACGGAACCCTTATAGATTCGTCATGTCTGTCTGTCTGTCTGTCTGTCTGTCCGTGTAAGTCACAGCCTTTTTTTTCCGAAACCATAAGAGCTATACTGTTGAAACTTGGTAGGTAGTTGTATTATGTGAACCGCATTAAGATTTTTACACAAAAATAAAAAAAACAATTATTTTTGGGGTTCCCCATACTTAGAACTGATCCTCAAAATTTTTTTTTCATCAAACCTATACGTGTGGGGTATCTATGGATAGGTCTTCAAAAATGATGTTGAGGTTTTTAATATTATTTTTTTCTAAACTGAATAGTTTGCGCGAGAGACACCTCCAAAGTGGTAAAAAGTGTCCCCCCCCCCCGTAACTTCTAAAATAAGAGAATGATAAAACTAAAAAAAAATATATGATGTACATTACCATGTAAACTTTCACTCAAAATTGGTTTGAACGAGATCTAGTACGTTTTTTTTTTTTAATACGTCATTAATCGTATACCATCCAAGAACTTTTATATTATGTTACTTGCTGCTACGGAACCCTTCATGGGCGAGTCCGACACGCACTTGGCCGCTTTTTTTTTCCCGAAACTATTAGAACTATGCTGTTGAAACTTGGTAAGTAGATGTTTTCAGTGAACCGCAATAAGATTTTCACACAAAAATAGAAAAAAAAACAATAAATTTTAGCGGTTAAATACTAAGAACTGAAACTCTTTTTTTTTTTAATAAAACCTATACGTGTGGATTATCTATGGGGATAGATCGTTTGGGGGATAGGTCTTCGAAAATTATATTGAAGTTTCTAATATATATTTTTTCGAATAGTTTGCGCGAGAGACACTTCCAAAGTGGTAGAATGAGTCCCCCTGTAACTTCAAAAACAAGAGAATGATAAAACTATAGAAAATATTTGATGTACATTAACCATGTAAACTTCCACCGTAAATTGGTTTGAACGAGATCTAGTAAGTAGTTTTTTAATACACTTTTATTAAAACGTCGATCAAAATTACAACGAACTACATGAACTTTTATATTATGTTACTTACTGCTACGGAACCCTTCATGAGAGAGTCTCACTCGCACTTGGCTGTTTTTATTTGATTAATGACATACCATAAGTAACATCACGAGAATCCCATGTATCGTAGGAATTACGAGTACCATGATACACATAGTCCCGGAAAAAAATATTTAAAGCTTATACAAACATTTGTCTTGCAACGGGAATCGAACCTGCTACCCCTTGCATCTCAGCCGGTGCCTTTTTTTTATACTGCTTGAATGACGGAACAAGAAGATGGTCCACCTGATGTTAAGCGGTAACCTCTGCCTATGAATAGTGCATTACCTCATAGGTCACGTCCACCTAGGACGCGCCCTATGTGGCATTGCACTGCGCCCACCACCCTGAGACATAAAGATGAAAAGTCTCATGTGCCTGTAATTTCACCGGCACCCTTACCCTTCAAACCGGAACACAGCAATGCGAGCACTACTGCTTTGCGGCAGAAATAGGTATGGTGGTAGTACTTGCACGGACGAACTCTTTTACAAAAAAGCTCTACTACTACTAAACTACTACTACTGACTCACCTGCCTGTCATAGTTAGGTTTATTGCAACTAATAAACTGTTTTTAACCCACTACTAAGGTGCAATATGAAAGGAATCCAAAACTTCAACCCTAAGGGGGGTTGCAGCAGGGTGCTAAAGGTTGTATGAAAGAAAGAAAAGAAAGAAAAGAAAGAAAATAAACAAAAGAAAGAAAAGAACGAAAAGAAAGAAAAGAAAGAAAAGAAAGAAAAGAAAGAAAAGAAGGAAAAGAAAGAAAAGAAAGAAAAGAAAGAAGAAAAGAACGAAAAGAAAGAAAATGAAGAAAATAAAGAAAATAAATAAAATAAAGAAAATAAATAAAATAAAGAAAATAAATAAAAGATAGAAAATAAAGAAAATAAATAAAATAAAGAAATGAAAGAAAATATGGAAAAGAAAGAGAAGAAGGAAAAGAAAGAAAATAAAGACAAAAAAACCCCAAGAGGGCACAACACACACACACACATTAACATAACACAAAAAAAACAAAAAACATAAAATGAAATAAAAATAAAAAACCGGCAGTAGAAAGTAGATTGGCATCGATGTGTGTTGTGTGGGGTCAAATAGGTCCCTGTCTCAGGATAAGCTGCACCAAACCTAGGTTTAAGGCAGCGCTGGTTTTCAGACAGGGCCTAGGTAAGTGATGCCACGAACATCAATCACACTTATCACACTAATCACACTAATATTATAAAGGCGAAAGTTTGTGTGTGTGTGTGTGTAGTGTGTTTGTTACTTCTTCACGCTGAAACGGCTGGATGGATTTGCATGAAATTTGGAATGAAGATAACTGGACTCTCGGAATAACACACAGGTACATTTTTATCCCGATATTCCCACGGGATCGAGACTTACGCGGGTGAAACCGCGGGGCGCTGCTAGTAAATTATAAAAAAAAACTCCACGAAGTCACAGGCTTCCAATAGTAAAACATAAAAGGTAAGCTAAGTAGGTTAGAATACGCTGGAACAGCAAAATTCAAAAGGGCAGTCCTATCGACAACCATTATCGTCGACAACGAAGCCACTCTATGCGAAACTTCACAGCAATATGTTGAGGTGTGGTGCTAGTGAAGGCGATACAACATGTTTGAACAGTAGTGGTAGTAGTAGAGCTTTTTTGTGAAAGAGTTCGTTCGGGAATGTACTACCACCACCTATTTCTGCCGCAAAGCAGTAGTGCTCGCATTGCTGTGTTCCGGTACTGTATATATTCTGTGGTTCCGGTTTGAAGGGTAAGGGTACCGCTGAAATTACAGGCACATGAGACTTTTCACCTTTATGTCTCAGGGTGGCGGGCGCAGTGCAATGCCACATAGGGTGCGTCCTAGGTGGACGTGACCTATGAGGTAATGCACTATTCATAGCCACCTAACATCAGGTGGGCCATCTGCTTGACCCGCCATTCCAAAAACAAAAAACAGATCGTGGTTCTTACCTATAAACTTGACTAAGAAATATATTTGCAGGTGTTTTACCTCAGACAAATAAGGAATGATTAGACAGAACACGACGCTGAAACTATGCTTCTAAATACAGAATAACTAATAGTTAAACAAGTACAAACACGCATCCACGCAAACAATCCAACCAAACCATGCTCATCAATCCGTAGTTGTGTCGGTGTTTAGTGTAGTGTGTGAGTGTGTGTTATCTTTGTGACCTAAAAACTATCTTAGTTTGCTTGAGTGCAATCCTGTTATTTTTTTATGTTATGTCTCGACACTAGCATACCTAATGGTAAGCGGTTACCATCGCCTATTGACATCTGCAACACCACAGAGGCATGCCAAAGTGTTGCCTGCCGTGAAGGACTCTTTTTAATTTGTTTGTTGCCTCTTTGTATAACATACATTTTGTCCAAATGCGGCATTCAGAAACCATGCGTGATCACTTACACACTGGTTGCTTTTACCTAACGTGCGTTCGAATCCTGTTGCGGGACAAAATATGTTTGCGTTATTTGCAAATCTGACGTGCCCTGTTTCGATTCTCGCTGTGGGAAAATATATATCATGCAGCATGATTTTTTTTTCTGTGCTTGTTTGTTATGGTTCCTGATTTACACACGACTAAAAGAAAATTTTGTGCCAAGACTATTAATGCAAATGGGTGTTATTTTTTAACCCCCGACGCAAATCGACGGTGTAAGTTAGGCGTGTCTGTGTGTGTGTGTGTGTCTGTCTGTGCCATCGTAGCTAACGAACGGATGAAACGTTTTTTTTTTGTTTGTTAGTTGAATTCCTCGGGACTGTTCTTAGCTATGTTTGATCAAAATCGGTTCAGCCATTTCATTGCATTGAGGATTTTTAAATTAAAAAAAAAATAATTACTTGTATCCCCTCTTACACTGCGACCATTCTACGACTAATAGCAAAGAGCAATTCGATAATGCTCGAATGATTTTTAATATTCGAACATTCTCTGCGTCGATGTATTGTCCATTCAACGGAACCAATTTTCGGGAGATACACAATATCAACCCAAAACCATTCGTAAGCTTAGGTTGTTATGGTTGAGATTGTATTGTATGTGGCATTTAAAAATCCTCTTGATCCTGACAGCATGTGTGGATTATAATTACGGACCAATTTTTCAGTTGATTGATTCACATCACAAGGTTATTGAAATTTGAATATGATTGTAGAGATTTTGGCATGTGTTCACCAAATATATTGGATTCGAATTTTAAAAATAATAAGTAGATACCATTTAACTTTTTAGGTTACTGCAGGATCATATTGTTGGGTCGGGGTGTGTCGTGGCGCGCCAGAACGCAATCGGTTACGTTTATTACCTATGCCTAGATTCACATTAACATTGAACATTGTGCTGTGTTGTGGCGCGTTCTGTCGCGGTGACAATCGGTCGACGCTCGGTCGCACCAGAGAGGTGGTGGGAGATCTGTTGTGCCACAACACGCCGGGTTCGATCCTAGGCTCCGCACTAATGACTTTTCTAAGTTATGTGCGGATTTCCATCGCTCTGTGCTTCGGAGGGCACATTAAGCTGTCGGTCCCAGCTGTTATTGATTAATAGCAATCGATAAGCCATGTCAGAGGCCCTCGGGCGCCTTGAAAAACTCCGACACCAGAGGCCAGCACTACCTCATACGAAACGACGACGACGACGCCACATCAATGTGAATCTGTCATTACAACGCGTAACCGCGAGGGATGCAGTTCATTCCGTAACTAGATAATTAACTTTTTGGTTCGTTCTACTTTATAAAATGTCCGATGAACTTATCAAATTAGTACGGCAATATAGAGTATTCTATGACACTATTCTAACATAATGTGTATTAAATATATACACGTATTCACACCACAACTCTCACACGATGAATGATCAGAGGGGCTAGTCTGCAAATTTGACAAGCAACTTACACGGTCGTGTGGTGTACACTACACGGTTTTGTACCAAATTTGAGGTTCTCAAAGTACCCGCTAGGGGCGCTCTTCGATTTCTCCATACTAAAATCCGTGTAGTGTACACCACACGGCCGTGTAAGTTGCATGTCTTTGCAGACTAGCCCCTCTGAAAATGCACCATATTGCGCCACAACACAACACACCAGTATGAACACTCTGCGACACAACAGAAGGTGTCCCAACACACCCCGACACAAGAATATGAACCTAGCTTTACCTTCACTTTTTTGTCTGCATACAACAATTACTTAGTAAAAGTAATGCAGATAATTGGATCAGCATTATACTCCAGATCTTCTTTAAACGATATTTCCTTTATTTCTGAAGCTGTCCACAAAGACGAACACTTTCTTTGGGAAACTTTGCTATGCAATTAAATATTTCCGCTCCCGATAATTTTTAAAAGTTTAACTTTAGAAAGTCGATAGTTTCTGCCTTTGGTAGCTTACTTCAAAGGGGTTTCAGAACTGACTCTGTAAGTACTTACTGGTATAACTAGGTACCTACCACTAAGCCTTAAAGAATTTTAAAAAAATGTCCGGTTATATGATCAAAGTACCTACTAAGTGCTTCATGTTATCGGTTCTTGCTTGGTCACCCTACGTTAGTAAGAGACTAGCTTGAGGTGGTCCTGAAAAGGGTTCTTTTGACTATGACCAATGGTAAAAGAAGCAGTGTGGTGAAAGAAGTCAGCGCTCAGAGGCTCTTTTCATGCTCTTTTCTTTTTATGTCTATGAATTTCCGATACTGCAAAAAAGCTCTACTGCTTACAAAATTCCTAAATTCTTAATATTTTAGCAGTTTTCGTTCTCAAAGGGTGAGACTTAAAATCTTGTTAAAGTTAATGAACAAACTCTTGCATTTTGCTTAAGTTGGAGTCACTTTGCAGCCCCCTGTAGACACGAGAGCCCTATGAAACTACTGCTATCGTATTAAGAGGCACTTTAACCTTTTTGGACTGGCAACGAGATAAGAATCTTGGTTTTACATAAAGTAGAAAATGTTTTCTGCTAACTCGCTGCAACGTCACCATGGTAAGCGTCGACAGGCCCGCATCGCACGTATTGGACGCATCGCATCAAACGGTTGCATTGCATCATCGGTCCGTACGGTGCGGATCAGTGGACGCTGTTGTATCAGTTTTTATACAAGGCAAACTAAAATCCGTTACGTGCGATGCGTCCGATACGTGCGATGCGGGCCTGTGGACACTTACCAAACGGAGCGATACTGAAAAGTGAAGTAATTATCCTTCTGAACTGGACTGCATTAAACTTCAGTCGCGCGTTGTAGTGTAATCAAATCTTGGAACCGAATTTTTGACAACTTCCCGATATCAGATCTAGTATCAGATTGAACTGAAAGGAGGTGAACAACCGACGAACCAGATAAAAAAAAATGAAATAAAAAAAAACGCCCCTTCATTGAAGTAATCAGTACGGGTTTTAATGTTGTTTTCTGTCCAATTTTTCTACAGAACTTTTATATTTTTAGAAGTTGGTAAGCAAAAGTTGTATTTCTAAATAATTAGACAAATCAACTCATTACCTTTGCGTGAAACAAAACGTAAATAGCTTCATTACTTTACCACAACTTCTACGCAAGAAATTAAGTTAGCTTTTTCATTATCTTAACATACCTATAATATAGGTATGTCAAAGTCAAAGTCAAAATCAAAGTCAAAGTCAAAATATATTTTATTCATTGAAATTACAAGGGTCATTTTGAATAGTCTTAAAAAATAAATTTACATTTACTCCTGTTCCAACGCAACCAGACCTAGAAGAATCAGGCAACAAACACGGTCTGTTTTTCTTTTGATGATCCTTCTTACTACTAGGTGGGGAGCGCCTGTGTGGTGCCTCGAGAACAAGTGGAAGCTGATTCAAAGAAAAAAGGAAAATCAACTTAAAAGCCTTGCTTAGGTAGGCAGTCAAAAGTAAGATGATAGAGAGAATCAGCAAAAGTTCATAAGGCAGCACACTCTACGCTTGATATACTCATAAATAACACATCAATAATAAATTATATGTAGGTACAGACATTGCAAATTGACAAATTAGGTGTCGAAGGGCAGAGCGACATCAGGCCATGCGGCTTTATCATTAACATAGTCATGTAGTGTGTAATACGCTTTCTTAATTAAACTATTCTTTATGTAGGATTTAAATCTTCGAATCGAAAGTTTAGAAGCACTTTCTGGAAGTTTATTATAGAACCGAACAGAATTCCCCATAAAAGACCCACTTACTTTTTTAGATCTAAATTTGGGAATATTCAGTTTATTTTTATTTCTCATGTTAAAACAATGCACTGTAAAAATGTGTTCAGGGGGATCGTAGCTGATGATATTTATGAGATACTATCAACTAAAACATGTGTGTTAAGTCTCCTAGGTCTCGCGAAATCAACTTTCCCTATCTGAAGAAGTATTCATGAGCTTGGTGTAATGAGCAAAAAACACCAAAAAATTTGAATTTCCCGCCGCAATCGAAAGCATCTTGACCTTGACGACTTGGAAGGATTGTAACTTTGCAAAATACAATACTAAAATTATACTTGTAAATGGCAAATGCACAAGACGTGTGACGCCAATTATAAATAAAATAAATAAAAACAGACTGAGTATATATTGCATAAACTCATTTTATTTTCTGTGCCTCAGGTGTATCTCCGTGTTAATCTAAAGAAAACCAGTATAATGCATTTTTATCAACGATTTTCTAAATCTTATAATATCAATATAAAAATATATTGATTAAAATATAAATATAAATACAATTATAATATAAAGTATATGCTGTTATTGATTAATAGCAGTCGATAAGCCATGTCAGAGGCCCTCGGGCGGCTTGACAAACTCTGACACCAGAGGCCAGCACTACCTCATACGAAACGAAACGAATATAAAATATGAAAATGAAATAATAAATAAATCAGATGTTACGAAATTTTTGGGATTATTTATAGACAAAAGATTGACATGGAAAATTCATATAGAAAATTTAATTATAAGAATTAATAGTTTTGCATACGCTCTTCATCATTTATCAAGGGTGGTGAGCAATGACACTGCATTGACTGCATACTATGGATCTGTAGCTTCTAACTTAAGATACGGTGTAATATTTTGGGGCAACAGTACAAATAAGCAAGATGTATTTATTGCACAAAAAAGGTATCTGAAAGCTATTTTCAAGCTAAAAACTACTGACAGCTGTGTACCATATTTCAAATCTTATAACATTCTGACATTACCTAGCTTATATATTTATGAAGTAGCACTATTTGTAAAAAATGACATCAGTAAATATAAGAAATTCAGTGACATCACTAATTTTAATATGCGTAATAAGGATAGATTATGTAATGTAAAATATAAAACTACACTTATGCAAAAGAGTATTTTTTGTATGGCTACAATTTTTTTAATAAGGTACCAGAGAGCATGAAAGGGAATGACACTATACGTTTTAAAAATAAGCTAAAGGCACTTCTGCTTGAGAAATGTTATTACACAGTGACGGAGTTTTTAACTGACGACTTGAGCAATGTTTAGTTTTTAGTATACTTTTAAATATTTACCTGTTACAACATATATTTGCACCTCTACTCCAATATGTTCAACTATCTGTTCAACCAGTTGAACAAATTGGATGAGTTTTCTCCAATTTTTTCAACTTCAAAATGTAGTTGAACTCTTTGGACTAAAAATTACAATAAGTTCAATTTCTATGTTTTTATTAATAAAACAGGGTACTTGTAGGGTAATATTATAGCAGCTTGATTTTTGACATTGTATAGAGTGCTTTTGATAGAGTCAAATGCTGGAACTTCTGAGATTTTATCGAGGCCGATATCTTTTATGCATGCCTAATAATGGTAAGAATGTAACGGATCTATTATTATCGTTTGACATCTACATCATGTACCTACATTCTGACAAACAAATTTCTATGAACTATGTAGGCATAAAAGTTAAAAAGTTTACCATTCCTAGTTTATACATTTCTAATAGATACACCCATTCATTTTGACGACCGACAGCCTTCAGAAGTTATATTTTATGCTGAAACTTGTTTCATATTTCTTATTCAAAGTTTTCCGTAAAGTAGGCACTGAAAAAGTCGAGAATGCTAAGGCTGGGTGTTCATGATAGGATTTTTACAACATTATGCTGTTCAGTGGAAGTTTTAAGAAATATACTAGTACTTTGTGTCATCGGTTCTTTCCTGGTCACCCTGGTTAAGACCAGAGCCCAGTTTAGGGTACAAATAAAATAAATAAATAATGCTAGACAAATCACACATTATTATCTAGCCCCAAGCTAAGCAGAGCTTGTGTTATGGTTACCTACTAGATAGCTGATACATTACATACAAAGATTTATTATAATATTTTTTTATAATACATAGGAAATACCTAGAACACCCTGAGCAATTACCTGCAGATCTTTTAAAATAAATGGTGGCTAAAAGGGCCTAGTGACCAATGGTGAAAGAACCAGTGTGTTGAAAGGAGACATTGAGCCTTCCAGAGTTTCGTTTCATGCAGTAAAAAACAACAGTCAAACAAAGGTCTATCAATGTTAAAAAAAAAAAAAAAAAAAAAAACAGAAAAAGTCAAAATAAAATGGAAGAGCTGAAATTTTAATTTTTATTTGAAATCGACTAACTACTTATTCCTTACTAACCTTTTTCCCGCGGCTTTGTACGCATGGTGTTGGGATAAAAAGCAGCCCCCTTCCCTTCATTTCCCCCCTGCTTGCTTGGCTGCGGCTTATTCAGGAATCAATACCTAGTCAAAAACAAAGTCTGTATGTCCGCTAACGCCTCCTAAACCACACAACGGATTTTGATGAGGTTTTCACCATCAGTTAGATGAATTTTCACGGAAGCTTCATATTTATAACAAGCGACCCGCCTCGGCTTCGCACGAGCAGTAACTTCACTTTTTTTTTATAAATTACTTCCGTTCGAAGCCGGGGTCGGTCGCTAGTGTTTTATATTGCTGGATGAAAGCGAGGCAAGCTAGTCGTAGGAAAGAAATGGCGACGATGAGCTCACCACTAGTCACGTCTCCTACGAGTGAGCGACTTATAGTGAAAAGAAGCCCATTTATGAACTTTCTATGGAAAAATTTATTTTTACATAGATTTAAATGTAAAGAACAAGTAATTAATTTAGTAAAAATTAAAAAAAACCCTCAACGCAATGAAACAGCTTAACTAATTTTGATCAAACATAGCTAAGACTCCCGACTAATTCACCATTGAAACAAAAAAAAAAGAATCATCCGTTCGGGAGCTACGATGCCACAGACAGACACACACACAGACACGTCAAACTTATAACACCTCGTCGTTTTTGCGCGGGGGTTAAAAAATGGCAAGTGAAGACCATGCCCTGGCACCACCTTGCGTGTTCCGTGCCATCAGCTCCAACGCCGAGCTTAAAAGCCCTAATAAGACCCCAATGGGGTCACATTGTTACACATAACAACCTTCAAAGGTCACCAAAGAGCACTTAAGGGTAAATGAGGTGTCAAAGGTAGCAACTGTCCTGCTTTCTAGGGTTTTCAAAAATGGCCTGGTGTTGGAAATTTTGGTTGAAATGCTGGACATACCTAGGCTAAGCCTTTTCCCCGAAACAGTAGGGAGAGCCTCTTTTGACCGTGGATTGCACCATCGTGGGAATATAGACGTGACAAGTGGTGAGCTCATCGCCGCCATTACTTCCCATGGCTGACTAACTAACACATCTAACGCTTTCTTTCAGTAACCTTTTCGTTCACACCTTAAGGTGGGGTATAACGCAAAATTACCAATCTTAGATTAGATTTTTAACTGACTAAATCAAGTACAATATTCAAATTAAAAATATGCATGGATACTACATTATAATACCGAGGGGATCACCCAGACAGAAACACGATAGGACAAAAAATTCTTGTTTTTTTTTTTTACAAAGTTACTTCTAAATTTTTACTTGATTCGATTGTTTGTGAATATGGTACAGATTATTGGGTCAAAAATTTGATAAATAAAATCAATAAAATAAAACGGAGGGTTCACCCATGGAGTTTTTTAAAATTATCTATGTTTCACGAGATATTCAATAAAAACCGCTTTTTCGAGCGGCGCGTGGCGTTTTTTTGTATGAAGATTTCTGCATGCTGGGAGCGCAGTCTTAACACATTCCACTAATATCAAAGTTATGACGTTTGTTTGTATGTTTGTTACTCAATCACACCGAAACGGTTGAAACGATTTTAATGCAATTTATTGTACATATATTATTATGACCTAGTTAGAGCGATGGTAGCCTAACGGTTCAATAAGTGCAACTCAGAATCCAACGATACCGGGTTCGATCCTAGGCTCCGCACCAATGACTTTTCTAAGTTATGTGTGGATTTCCATCGCTCTGTGCTTCGGAGGGCACGTTAAGCTGTCGGTCCCGGTTGTTATTGATTAATAGCAGTCGATAAGCCATGTCAGAGGCCCTCGGGCGGCTTGACAAACTCTGACACCAGAGGCCAGCACTACATCATACGAAACGACGACGACGAGTATGACCTGGATTGAGCTATTATTATAGGTAGGCTACTTTTTATACCAAATGGTAAAGCCATACCATCAGGCGGCCCGTACATCATACGAAACGACGACGACGAGTATGACCTGGATTGAGCTATTATTATAGGTAGGCTACTTTTTATACCAAATGGTAAAGCCATACCATCAGGCGGCCCGTATGCCAGTTTGTCGAGAAATTACATAAAATTAAAAAAAGATACAATAAAGCTGCGGGCGTACACTAGTTGCTTATAAATCAGTAGCCAGGACAAATCTACCTAATTATACCAAAAAATCTTACGAAACAAGCCAAAAAAAAATATGAATTTGTTGAATATCATGTTTCTCTTAGATTATTTCAAAAATACGTCCTGTACCTAGGTGAATTCCAATATACACAGACAGATGCAAATGCCAGTTGTTGCAACGATTTCTTTTCGAATCTCATCAATAAATAATGCAGTTTAATTTTGGTATTTTGGTTTATAATAAAATACCCGCAACTATAAAAAACGTAAGCTCATTCAATGTTTTTAAAACCAAACTTATGGAGCATGTTCTTGATAAACTTTGACTCTAATTAAGTACCTATCGACATAATAGTAGTAGTAGAGCTTTTTTGTGAAAGAGTTCGTCCGGGGAAGTACTACCACCATACCTATTTCTGCCGCAAAGCAGTAGTGCTCGCATTGCTGTGTTCCGCTTTGAAGGTGCCGGTGCAATTACAGGCACATGAGACTTTTCATCTTTATGTCTCATGGTGGCGGGCGCAGTGCAATGCCACATAGGCCGCGTCCTAGGTGGACGTGACCTATGAGGTAATGCACTGTTCATAGGCAGAGGTTACCGCTTAACATCAGGTGGGCCATCTGCTTGTTCCGTCAATCAAGTAGTATAAAAAAAAAAAAAAACCTAAGTTTCCAGATGCTATTCATATCTACCTATCTACTCATACGTACGCTACCTACTAGAACGACCTACCTATTTTGATATGTACCTACCTATGTTAAATATTTTCTCATGTAAGTGACTTGTGTCTTTTTGAGAATATATATCTTTAAACTGAACCGAAACCGATATTTCCATATCCAACAGGTTGATATTAATATTTTAATGCATAAAATCCAATTGAATCACACCATTACTTAAACAAGCTGATACCTTTAACGAGTGTCATTACGGTTATTTAAAACACCACACGCGCGAGTCTTGTGTATTAATTTGAATAAAAAACACATCTCACTCGACTCATGTATGAAATTACAATTACAAAAATGATATTCATGTTGCGAGGTAACAGAAATTCGATTAAATGTATAATTGTACGATAGTACGTATTTGTATAAAATGTGGCGCCCGCTGATCCGACGCACGCTTGGGAGTAGGGGTTCTCAAATATAATAATCAAAATGTACAATTTATTCGTAAAGAAATTATTACACATCGGTCAGGAATTGCTTAAAAATATTATTATTATAATTATTACGAGCCTATGACATCCCACTGCAGGGCAAAGTCTTAAAAATATTAATAAAAATAAAAAAAAAAACAATTATGTTTTTTTTTTTTTTAAATTAATTAGTTAATTGTTGATTGGGAATTAAATTTTGTTTAAAATTAATTAACAATTAATTACTAATATCTAATCATCAATTAAAATTCAACAATATTAACAAATAAAATAATAAAAATCTGATACAAAATATAAACATGTCATCGGATTTTGGGAACAAAATCCTCTACATTATAAAACGCCTAGCGTGGGAAACCAATCGATGACATTGACGATTGTTTTCGTAATGTATCTAGTCACAGCACACTAGAATACACTAGACATAATTATTTTTTTGTGAAAAATATATTTAAAAAAAAATATAGCTTTTATATAATTAGTGATCGTAACCGTGTGCTGATCAAAATGAGCCTAAACACGGCCAGGCTACTATTATACACCAAAAAGTTCCGTTGTCCACCTTCCGTCTCCATCATCAGATCAGCTCGCTGTCACCATCATATTGTATTGTCATCGGAACTTAATAGGTATGCCAAATTTCAGCTCAATCGGTTGAGAATAACTGCATTAAAATTCAATCGCAAGATTCCACTCAAGTTAAATAAAAGCTTGTAATAATTAATGACAAAGATTTTACTATTATTTATTCTGTGCCCAAGCCCGAGTTATTAAAATACCATCGTAACCTCAAAGAATGTGCTATGTTTTATAAACGGCTTCTGATGTTCGATATATTATATTCTGAGATATATATCAACGATATTTTCGAGTTAAAAAGTTATCATCTGCCATAATTGCACTCTCTTCCGTTCCATTTCACTCGTTTTCATTCTGTCGATCGAACGATTACTTTGTTAAGGACTTTAAAAGGTCGGAACGTGTTGGAACCTTATTACCGGAGTTGATTCGTTTGCTTGAAGTCCGGCTTTTCACAAGAAGAGTGTTGGCCGGATTTTTTTTAGTCAACTAGACTAGGAGCACTTTTATAATTTCGCCTTGTTCGTCTGTCTGTCTGTCTGTGGCTTACGTCAGAGGCTCTTAGTACTAGAAAGATAGTCAAGTTAGAAAGCAGTGTCTGTTTGTTTTGGACAGAAAGGATACGTGGGACTATTTCATTTTGTAAACAAAATTATATTTATAAATTTTTAAATGTATTTTATTTATAACTTAAGTATCTAAATTATGTTTTTGTAGGTACCAGTTTGTATGTTGTATTTGTTGTTATTTATTATAATTTTTTCTACTTTTGTCTTACAGTATTCCATGGTTTCTGTTTGTTTTTTGTATTTGCGTGCCAAATAAATGTTTTTCATTTAATTTCATTTAATTGTCTTTTTCATTTCGCAAAACTGTTTTCCAGTTTTTTATATCTGTTTTGTTTTTTTTTGGAATTTCCCGTGGCCGAAGCCAACCCCGGCTTTGGATAGGTGGTTCAAAAATATTGCAGGTGTTTGGAAACCGTTTTTCGATTCAGGGATCCGTTTGCGATGCGATTCATTTAGCTTTAAAGTGCATTTTTGGTACGAGTCAAGAGGACCCACCCTGCCAGCTAAGCGGTTGTTTTTGGATATGTGAAAAAAAAACACGGAAGTTATCTATATATAACGAAGTTAAAAGGAATACAAAAGGTGCATCACAATCTATAGAAAAAATATCGGCAACACCTCCAAACTAAGTAATTAAGTAAGTAAGTGATGAATATACCGTTAGGTATGTTTCTACCTACCCATCTATCTAATGACAGAAATTTACACAGACAGACCAACAGACGGACGACAAAAGGAGTTCTATTTTTTTATTCCTAAAACTATATACATGAATTTATTGAAAAAAATTACGGCTTTTCTTATTCTCATCTGTCAACCCTAGCCAAGTGAAGAATGGAACGGAATGACTTCGGATGCAATTTAAAACAAAGTTTCGATAATGGAACGTTACGTACGAGATTCTTAATTGAAATAGTTGATTTTTCTTCGAGATTTGGTTCGAGACGTTTTTCTTCATCGGGTCTTGTATTTTGTGCTATAGAGACTGTTTTTATTCTGTGGCTGTGGGTAAAGTTTGAGCTGATTGGTGTATAGTGTGCTTTTGAAAGGAGTTTCTCGAAGTATTAAATGAAGAAGGTTTATAGATTTCTGTGTTATTAGAGTTCCGTAGCTCACCAACGGATCCATTACAGATGAACTTTCATGTCTGTCTGTCTGTCTGCCACAGCCTATTTTTTCCGAATCCATTGGAGGAAAAAGGTGGGTACTTAGACAGTTAATTCAATCATGGACGTATAGATTTCTTATATTTTATATTTTAGGGGCAAATAACCACAGTGTAATAAATACATAACAGCGGTCACAGTAGGTATAATAAGGCTAGTTAGTTGGTAAACAAAGCAATGGTAGGACCAGGAGGCCTTAGGCAAAGTAACATTCTATTGACAATGACGCAAGTAGAAAAACCAACAATGTATGAGATTGACGTAAGCTATCGAAATATCACGTGGTCTATTGTATTGTATTACGACTATGTGTACGTTTTTTTTGTTTTTTTTTAACAATTATGGACTTATGTTTGTCCACGATCTCACCTGTTGGTAAGTGACGATGTGGCCGAAGATGGAGCACAAAGGTCTAGAAGGCACCTATTCACTCTAGACTTGAAGAGACCCAGATTATAGTTTTCAGGAAAGACAGACGACGGTAGTGCATTCCACTCCATAGCAGTTCTCATTATAAAGGTAGAACTGAAACGTTTAGTACGAATAGAGGGTATACTAATGAGGTAAGGGTGGTACCGAGCCGTGCGCCTGCTCGTCCTTTGCTGAAAAGGAGATGGTGGGATCAGATCGTGAAGTTCCTGGGAGCATTACCCGAAATGTAACTTATAGAAGAATGAAAGGCATGCAACCTTACAGCGGTGCTCGAGACTGTGGATCTTAGTCTCCGCCATATTGCTTACCTATAAGCCTGAAAGCTCTGCGTTCGATCGACGCACGTACGTATACGTAGTAATGGAATCGCTTCGAAGCGAATGCCATTTGGCTCGGCTGGTGTCTCATAGCATGGAAATGCCAGTGAACGTCGCACTCCACCAAGGTGAGGACCGTGGAAGATGCTTGCAAGGAGTCACGACCCTCAACAGTGAGGGACCGGCTGAGGAGTTGGTATAAAGTTTTTTTCTCTTAACGCTACAGGCCAGTTCCAAGTATACAGGGCGTCCTAAGACTATGCGACATGATGGGAAAGTACCTTAAATATTGTAGGTAGGATATTTTGCTGAAAACAGACTTTATTTTATTTTTAAAACTTAGTAATAATGTTTTCAAAGATTTTCTTAACATTACTTGCTTCGTCTGGGAATCGAACCAGTATTTGGATGGTATATTTTTCGTTCCAGCAAAATACTATCTAAAATATATTCTATATTTAAGACCTACTTTCCCCTCATGTTGCATAGTCTAGGGACGGAGTCTTTCAAAACTTTCCAAAACAACGAAGAAAGATTTCAATAAGACAAACCGTCATTCCAGAAAACCGCAGGATTCCCCAGTAAATAATTCCGAAGTGAATTCGTCTCCTTCATACATTATAAATGTTGTGTTATTTACGTCCTACAGCGGTACACCCAGTTTTATTCTTTCAAACGTTCGCGAAAGAGAAATGAACAAAGTTCCCACATAAATAAAAGTATTACTACCTACCTTGAGAGTTGTGATGACGTGAACACATTTTTGTGCATCGCTTTTGTTGTGTTTATGCGACTACGTTTAAGAAATATTATTATTTTTGACATTATCATTGCGCTCAACGCTCCACTCATGTGTTCAGTCAGTCTATGAGGGTGTACCCCCAGTGCAATACTGCACGCCAATAAACAATAGCCTATGTAATATTAATGTCTCATACTTCAAAATTAGTGAAAGTCCAAGATGGACTTAAAACACTAGTGAAAAGTGAGCTGCAAGCGAGCCGAAGGCGAGCGTAGCCCGTCAGGTCTGTAATCTTTGAATGCAACGGATTCAAGGAATGAGGGGTTTTCACGGACGTTTCAAATCATGCGCTAATAGATGGCGCTGCTTTGAACCTAGCTTTTAAAATAAAGTGAAATGTCAAAGTCAACAATATTTCCGTGGTATTTTGTTACTATCACATAAAAGCACAGACAATGCATTTATGAATTTTGACAAGCATACTTGAGTCAGCGCCATCTATCGAGCCAAATTGAACTACTTTATTTTTATTCTATAATGAAAAGCCTTCGTTGACGAAGTAAGAAGGAAAAATCTACGGCTGGGATACACTGAACCCTCTTTTTTTCTTATTTTGTTTCTCTCCGACCTCCGAACGAAGGAGAAGGTTCTGAATTCGGCTGTATTAAGCCTATTTCATGAGCAAACAAACATTCTACTTACCTACATAAAAAGTGACTGCGAAGGTGACTTCCTTTCATCATAATCAAAGCTGTCATCATCGGTCACAAGGATCTTTATTCAGGACATCGTGCCTAAAAACTGCCTTGAAATATTATTGTTTTTTACATCATTGTTTATTATTTTTCAAGTGTAAACCTTATGGATAACATTAAATTTAAATGTAACCCAAAAAATGTTAACTGAAGGTTTCTAATGAAACTCCTGTAGATGGCTCCCATCGGCGCTATAGCCGAGTTGATAGTACCCACAAATTTCGTCTCCAGCGTCATAGCTCGTTCTATGGACGAATTGGTAAAGGCATCACCGATCACGGGCGAGGTTGCGGGTTCGAGTCCTGCTAGAACTAAATTTTTGGGTTACATTTAAATTTAATGTTTCTGTAATGTTTTAATGCAACGGATTGCATGATGCTCGTAGTTCCTGATACTACGGCACGGTGATCCTAGTGTGGGATAAGGACTGTTTGGTGTTATGTTATTGTTGTTTTAGGAGTAGTAGAACTTTTTGTGAAAGACTTCGTCCGGGGAAGTACTACCACCATACCTATTTCTGCCGCAAAGCAGTAGTGCTCGCATTGCTGTGTTCCGGTTTGAAGGGTAAGGGTGCCGGTGAAATTACAGACACATGAGACTTTCATCTTTGTGTCTCAGGGTGGCGGGCGCAGTGCAATGCCACATAGGGTGCGTCCTATATGGACGTGACCTATGAGGTAATGCACTGTTCATAGGCAGAGGTTACCGCTTAACATCAGGTCGGCCATCTGCTTAAAATCTGCTGTAAATAAAAAAAAAAGTTTCGATAAGATTCGTTGAAAAATGCGACTACCAACAGAACGCTTTGCCAGTTGTTGCAATAATTATGTCTCTGCTCAGTCAGAATTGGCAAAAATCTAGCAAAATATCGCCTTTTTCCTTTCTTGTCTCTCGCGTGACCTCTCGCCAGCCACTAATTTTAAAACTTTCTTCATTAGAAATTTCACTGTAGAAGTCCACTTGGTCTTTTAATTTCGTTTCTTTTTAATTTTCGCCAAGTGAATGTAAAAACTTTGTTTTTTTCTGTGAAAACTTTTATATAAAATGTTTGCTCTTTCACTTTTTATTTTCATCATCATCATCAACCAAGTAGAAGTCTATTGCTGGACATAATGCCTAACCCATAAAATACCATGACGAATACTAGAGCCGCCTCCATCCACAGGCTTCCATTGATTTTTAAATGTATTCGGTCCACCGATACGACCATTGACGACCTCTGCGTCGTAGCAAGCAAGTAGCCATCAGCTGAGTTGCAACAGGTTGCGGGTTCGATTCCCGCTGTGCAGGATAAATGTTTGTAACATACATACATAGACACACGCCTTTTTCACCGACGGGGGGTAGGCAGAGCCTCAATGGGCCTCTTTTCACAGTGGGTTGCACCATCGTGGAATGGTGCAAGATGTTTGTAAGATCTGCAAATATTTGTTCCGGGTCTAAGTGGTGTCACAGATTACTTAATAGTTACTGCGTTGGTGTGGTACCATGATACTCGTAGTTCCTGATACCCATGACACAGGGAATTCTAGTGTGGGATCAGGACTATGTATGTGACTGTTAGGTGTTATGTTATGTTGGGAAATAAAGGTTTTCGAGTGGCAACCACGAGCCAGACGACGCAGTGGAGGAAAGATAGACCCTCGGTTGACCGCAATCTCACCTGTTGGTAAGTGACGATGCGGCCGACGTTGGAGCACGAAGGTCTAGAAGGCACCTATTCACTCTTGCCTTAAAGATACGCATATTATAGTTTTCAGTAAAGACAGACGACGGCAACTTGTTCCATTCCTTAGCTGTTAGCATTACAAAGGTGGAACCGAAACGCTTAGTGCGAATTGCGGGTATACTGATGAGGTAAGGATGGTACTGAGCCGTGCGCCTGCTTGTCGTATTATTAAAAGGAGATGCTAGCACTGCTGTTTCTTCATTATCAGCTGACATCTGCCACTTATGGACGAGGTCTCCCCCCCAGAAATCAGTGGGGGATTGACCATAATCACCTTGCTTAGCAGGTACTGGTGGTGATCGCATAGGTGGATGTAGCTGATGCCCATTCCAACATCCACTGGAGGAGATGGAGTACTATTTTAAGACCGGGTACACCACGATAAAAAACACTAAAATAAGTACGCTTCATAATCTGTTTTGACATCAATGGATGAGGTACTATATAAAGTAGGTAATAATACATTTATTTACAGAAAGAATAATACAAGGTATGTACAAAATACATATGAAACAGTTGTGCCACCTGAAGACCGCTGCAAGCGATCTAAAGGTAGCTCAACTGATCCAAATCACTACCAGACGGAAGCGTCCCTAAGATGCTGGCTGCATTGCCACGCTGAATGGCAATAATTGAACAAGTATCAAACTATAAATTTATGTACCTACACATCATCACAATCATCACCAGCCCACAGATGTCCACTGCTGAACATTATTTTATGAACCATTATTATTCATCACTAGCCTCAGCATCATTTAGTTAAGTATTCCTTAATTTCCTGATACATTTAATAGATATTTCTTTGCATTTTTAACCTCTGACGAAAATAGAAGGGTGTTATAAGTTTGCCCGCTGTGTGTCAGTCTGTCTGTGGCACCGTAGCTCTTAAATGGGTGAACCGATATTAATGCGTTTTTTTAAATTGAAAGCAGGTTTTCAAGCGATTGCTTTTAATATTTTTTTTAATCAAAATCGTTTCAGTTGTTTCATTGCCATGGGGGTTTAGTTTATTGTAATTTCTTCTTGTAATATTAGTTGAATGCTTCCCAACAGGTGGGCGAACATCAGCACACCCTGGATACCTGAAGGACGGTGACCTCGGGGTCGGCCGAGAAAGCGTTGGCGGGACGATCTTGTTAATTTTGAAAAGGAGTGGTGGGAGACTGCCAGGGTCAGGGACAAGTGGAAGAATTTGGGGGAGACCTTTGCCCAGCAGTGGGACAATATAGGATAAGAAAAAAAATATGTCGTAGTATCGTAGAGGCTGCATTTTTATGACAATGACAAAGTCCTCGCACACATCACCCGAAAATATAGTTTAATAAATAAAACATACAAACATCCCAACTCCCAGATTCCGAAGTTGGAACTGTGAAGTGTGTTCAGTAACTTTGTTGACACTGCTCGGAAAGTTTCGCTACGTAATTAAAGCGAAAACTCTTATAAGGAATCTTTATTGACTTTGTTTTACATTTCTTTATTGTAAGTGGTGCTCTATTCGTCAATGTTTCGTTTGTTATCTGGCAAATTATTGATAAGTAGACAGATTTGTACATATTGGTAACAAACCTCTTCTTCGTCTCATCTTTCATGAGCCAGATAAGCAAGAGAGCAGTGAAATAGGGTTTGTGGTGGATTAGTGGTAGTACTGCTGCTACTGTGGTAGCTGTATGCATGGTGTAACCCATGGTGAAAAGAGGCCCATTTGAGGCACTGTCTACCCTTTCAGGGAAAAGGCGAGTGTCAATGTTTGTATGTATGTATGCATTTTTACATACAATAAGTAAAAAGTATTAATAAAAAAAAAAAAAAAATCGTTAACTTAAGGTCTACAATATTGAAGTTTATACAAAGACATTTTTTAACGTTAGATTTTTTTACGACGTTTGTTATTTATGAAATTAATTGAGATAAGATTAAGTAATTTATAAATTATCAAAAAAAACTTCAACCAAATTATTTAAAAGTTTTATTTTTTTCTTAGCATACCTAATTCAAGTTTATACAACGAGATTTTTTTCCGTTAGATTTTTTTACGACGTTGGTTATTTATGAAATGAATTGAGATAGGATTAATATATAAATGTCAATGTGTCTGCTACGTGGCGATGGTAAGCGGCCTGACGGCATGACTCTTGTTCCGTGGGAGAAGGGTAGGCCTTTGGTGTGGGACGCTACATGCGTTGATACCCTTGCGCCATCTCATCTGTCCGGGACATCAGTTAGGGCCGGTGCGGCGGCAGATTCCGCTGAGGACCTCAAAAGACGCAAATATGGAAGTCTCAACAGAGCTTACTTATTTGAGCTTTTCGGGGTCGAGACTCTGGGTCCGTGGGGTTCCGGGGCCCTTCGCGTTTTCAAAATTCTTTCAGGGCATCTGGTCGAAGCGACGCGTGACCCGAGAGCTGGCTCTTATCTGGCTCAACGCATTAGTATTGCCATTCAGCGTGGCAATGCAGCCAGCATCTTAGGGACGCTTCCGTCTGGTAGTGATTTGTGTCAGTTGAGCTACCTTTAGATCGCTTGCAGAGGTCTTCAGGTAGCACAACTGTTTCATATGTATTTTGTACATACCTTGTATTATTATTTCTGTACATAAATGTGTTTTTTTTTTTTTTTTTCTTTGATAATTCAAAGATAACTTCAACCAAATTATTAAAAAGTTTTTTTTCTTAGCATACCTAATTCATCAATCGCAATATAAATATAATATACTGATAAACTCACTCATTGTAAAAAGTCCTGTAATTTATTTGAGCAAAGTACTGAATTAAAGTGGTGAATTATTATATACACGTTTCCTTCATGCTGTCAAACAAAAGCCTTACACAGGAGGTGTTCAAAAGCTTTTACACGTCTAATGTTTGTATCAGAAGAAGTTAAGCTGAGTTTAAGGCTACGTAAAACAGAACTTTGCGAATAGGCTTGTCTGTATGAGTTAAAGTGTACTATTCCGTATCATAGGCATTAATAAAGATAAAAAAATATTTATTTTATAACCACATATACTCGTACAACAAATTCGAAAAATTTTGGTGTCAAAATCTGTAACAATGAAGGCACTCGGCATGTGATATGGCAGAGTTAAAGTCATTGAATATAGATGCTATTCCCGTTTCTGCTGTTGCTGTCCAAAATATGTTCTAAAAGGTCGCGGGAAGGCAGTGGTTGGAGGCGGCACAAGCCCATTCGTCGTGGCATAATATGGAGAAACCTTTTTTTTGACTTCGTGAATGACTGCATAAGCTGATGGCCCACCTGATCGGTAACTTCTGTCTTCATAGGTCACATTCACCTTAGGACCAATGTCCAGCAGTGGACCTTTTTGGACTTATGATAAAGATGATGATGATGATGGCTGTTTCTAGCTAACTGATGTCTGTTAATCTGACTCCAATATGTAAAAGATGACTTACAAGTTTTATGTGGTTTTATTCCAAACGAGCGACTCGCCCTGACTTCGCACGTGTAGTTTCAGGATGAAAAACACCCCCCCTCCACGTCCCTCCCGCATGTCCGTCTCCTAGTTCTAAGCTATATCCCTAGCGAATTTCAGCCAAATCGGTTTACCCGTTCTTGAGTTAACACGACTTTCTTTTATATTATAGATTGATACGATTTTTGGGTAAGCGACACACGTTATACCTAAGCGTGCACACGAGTAGAGAAAAACTTTGAGAAATTTCAAGGCTTTCAAAAACGTTCACATATCAGTCGAATACATTTTTTTGTCCTCCTTACAGAGCTGTAATTTCAGGCAACCGGTGCCGCGACACCACACCATGGATGCCGCCACCGAGTGCTACCATTAAATTTTACCCAAAATGTTGTGATAGTCTTTTAACTATGATAGACCCTCGATTGATCTCGATTTCACTTATTGGTAAGTGGCGATGCGGCCGACGTTGGAGCACGAAGCTCTAAAAGGCACCTATTCACTCTTTCCGTAAAGAGGCCCAGTATTATAGTTTTCAGGAAAGACAGACGACGGCAACTTGTTCCATTCCTTAGCTGTTCGCATTACAAAGGTGGAAACGAAACGCTTAGTGCGAATTGCGGGTATACTAATGAGGTTACGATGGTACTGAGCCGTGCGCCTGCTTGTCGTATGACGAAAAGGAGATGGTGGGATCAGATATACTTAGTCATTGCCATTATTAAGTCTACTTGCGCATATTATGGGGTTTTTGATTACTTATTAGTACCCAAACGACTCGAAAGATTTTAATAAATCACCTTTGAAGAACTTTTTGAAGTAACAAGTACATAAAGTGTCAAAAACCTATAACAACAACCGCCAGTCGCACTTAGGTCATCGGTTAATCGTTTCAGTCACGTTAAACCGGCATAAAAAGTGGCTTGTAGCTCAATCCAGGTCATAATCTAAGTATTTAGTCTAATTGGATCTACATTGTATTGAAATTGGTTCAGTTTTCACGGAGAAATTGAGTAACAAACATCTACTTCCACACATTTAAAATGGCGTCGGTCCATCGAGAGGGTTTCGGTAGTTTTTTTTTTTCTGGGGGAAGACTTTTCATTTAAGTTTTTTCATTCGAGATGTTTCACTTGAGATTTTTCATTCGAGACTTTTTATTCGGCGTTTTTGTTCGAGATTTTTAATTCGAGACTTTTTACTCGACATTTTTCATTAGAGATTACATTCATAAAACTTTTTTCTTTGACTGTCCTGGTAGACAGTGTCCGAAATGGATTTAAATTTGAAAAATTTGCAAAACAATAGAGTGTACCTAGTGGAGATAGCCAGTAAAAACTCCTTGCCATTACCACACGTACCTTCGGACACATTGCGTGTAACATTCGTTAGTAAGACACAACTCCGCAGAAGCTTTTAATTCAGTTAAACAGGAAGTTTTAGAACTGACGCCACTCGCTGGTTATGCTACTGCAGTATTTACTCTAAGATACTTCGAATGTTGCTCGCTGCCTAATTCACGAACTGGGTATTTCAACTGGAAATTACCTTCTAGAGCAAACCTAAACAGTATCTACTGCACAGATACTTCATATCATCCAGCTTATTCTCGAAATGGGGTATTAGATTAGTATTTTTGCATTTTACACTTTTTAAACGTGCCCACTTGCTCCAGATTCGAACCTACGATTCTTAGACTAGAAGGGCTAGTTTAACAAACCTCATTCCCTGCCCTGACGTCTCCCCTTGCTCCAGATTCGAACCCACGATTCTTAGACAAGAAGGGCTAGTTTAACAAACCTCATTCCCTGCCCTGGCGTGCCCCCTTGCTCCAGATTTGAACCCACGATTCTTAGAAAAGAAGGGCTTTTTTTATATTACTAGAATAACGGAACAAGCAAATGGCCCACCTAATGTTAACTGGTAACCTCTGCCTATGAACAGTGCATTACCTCATAGGTCAACGTCCACTTACGACGCGCCGTATGTGGCATTGCACTGCGCCCGCCACCCTGAGACATAAAGATGAAAAGTCTCATGTGCCTGTAATTTCACCGGCACCCTTACCCATCAAACCGGAACACAGCAATGCGAGCACTACTGCTTTGCGGCAGAAATAGGTATGGTGGTAGTACTTCCCCGGACGAACTCTTTCACAAAAAAGCTCTACTACTACTAGTTACTAGTACTAGGGCTAGTTTAACAAACTTCATTCCCTGCCCTGATGTTCCCCCTTGCTCCAGATTCGAACCCACGATTCTTAGACTAGAAGGGCTAGTTCCCACTTGACAAACCTCATTCCCTGCCCTGTTCCCACATCCTCAGAACGGCCTCAATCGGGTTGATGTGTACAAATAACCACATAATGATTAATATCTCGCCGGCCATCTGTTACGTAAGGGCCGGCGCACACGTCCGCTGTTCATATTTAGCATCATATTTCATGTGGACGGGAGGCGACGGAAGATACGCGACCGCGACTTTCAGATGATTGATAGCGCGACTTATCGCGTACAGGCTGTTTCGAAAACTTAACGATCGATAAATTAATACCTATGGGAAGATCTTGAACTGCAGTGGATGTCGCAAAGCAGTTACTGGTGATAATAACTCATTTTTAACCCCCGACGCAAAAACGAAGTGGTGTTATAAGTTTGACGTGTCTCTGTGTGTGTGTGTGTGTGTGTGTGTGTGTGTGTCTGTCCCATCGTAGCTCCCAAACGGATGAACCGATTTCGTTTTATTTCTTGTTTGAAAAGTGAGTTTGTCGGGAGTGTAGCTATGTTTGATCAAAATCGGTTTAGCTGTTTCATTGCATTGAGGGTTTTTTTAATTATTACAAAATTAATTACTTGTTGTAAAAGTGTTTATATGTATTGTATGCTGTTCGCGTTCCTTTTTATGAATAAATAAATAAATATATAATCGTTCAAAATTTAAAAATTTATGAGAATTAGTTATACAAAAATAATTTTCACTAGAAACGAGATATTTACCATGATTTTAGATTTTGCAATGTTCCCGATATTTATGATGATGATGATTTTGATTTCATGAGTATGTACATAACCATGATATTTTCAAAAGTGACGACCTCTGTGGCGCGACGGGTGAAGGTTGGCCTGCGACGCAGGAGGTTGCGGGTTCGATTCCCGCCTCGGAACAAATATTTGTGCGATCGCAGATATTTGTTCAGGGTGTTCTGGGTATTTTCTATGTATAATTAAAAATATCTATCTATGTATTATATTGTATTAAGTATATCAGTTATCTAGTACCCATAACACAAGCTCTGCTTAGCTTGGGGCTAGATAATGTTGTGTGAACTGTCCGGCATTATTTATTTATTTATTATTTATTTATTTATATACAAAAATAGGTATATGGGACTTACAAATCAAAGACGATTGCAAAAGAGATAGTTAGCATACGTCAGGATTGTTGGGAGTGGAAATCCGTGACTTCTGCCTACCTCTTCGATTAACAAACGTGAGCTTATGTATCTTGAAAATCTTGAACTATGCGCTTCTTGCTCCGATCGTGATGCAGTTCTCATAAATAAAATACATTTTCTTAAGCTCCGTTTTTCCCGTATTTTAGAAAATTTGTTACAACATCAGCATGAGACAATTTATTTTTTATTTACTTGAATGACGGAACAACCAGATGGCCCACCTGATGTTAAGCGGTAACCTCTGCCTCTAACAATGCATTACCATATAGGTCACGTCCACATAGGACGCACCCTATGTGGCATTGCACTGCGCCCGCCACCCTGAGACATAAATATGAAAAGTCTCATGTGCCTGTAATTTCACCGGCACCCATACTTTTCAAACCGGAACACAGCAATGCGTGCAAGCACTACTGCTTTGCGGCAGAAATAGGTATGGAGGTAGTACTTCCCCGGACGAACTCTTTCACAAAAAAGCTCTACTACTACTACTAGATATACAGAATAGATAGAATACAGTAACGGTGTCAAATAAACCTTAAAACTGCGAAAACTACATATAACGAGCCTAGAAATATAATAAGTAACTCCACGGATTATGTTGTAGGTACATACACAACACGAATTTTGGAAACATCAAGAAGCACTCCTAGTGTACCCTTTGAGAAAACTAGTGTACACCATACACGCGTGTATTTATAGTATTTTTAATTATGTGTAATTTATAGTAAATAGTTATTACTGGTGTCGTGTGCCGCAGCAGCCATTATGCGCTTACATATAGTATGGAAGGGCCTCAGGGAACGATAGTTTTGAAGCTTATAAAGTGAATGAACTCACTCACTTCACTCGGTCTTTGTACCGGCAACGAGTGACGTAACGTACGTGTGTTGTAATTGTGTCTTATTTTTTATGGACGTTTAGTATGGGTCCGTTGATACTTTTTTTTAAGAATTATTATTATGTAATGCTTTAACAAACTTGCTTGCCGCCCGCCTGATGGTAAGCGGTTACCGTCGCCTATTGACATCTGCAACACCAGAGGTATTGCCAATGCGTTGCCTGCCCTGAAGAACTCTTTTTTTATTTTGGACGAAGTCTGCCACACTTGAGTGGTTGCCTTTTTGAGAATGTAAATGCCAATAACTACATTCTTGAAGTTGATTTGTTTAGAGGTATCAAAATAAAGATATTTTTATCTATATTTCTGGACTCAAAATTTATATTATTGGAGTAACAAATAGCGCATCCTGTACAAGGGGTCAAGGATGTTTCAGTTGGAACGAGATCGGCTGATACGAATGACGAGTTCAACGCGATGTGACGTCACCGACGACGTAATGGGATCGCGTTTTATGTAATATTCCGAAGCGTGGGTAAGTATTCCAGGGTATAAAGTAAGAATTATGTGGCGGATAAAATAAGTTCTAAATTTCGTGGAAATACTCAATTTTATATACCTAGAGTTAATATGGCATAACCTTGAACCAATATTTTATTTATTTTATTTTACTTCCGAAAACAAACAGTACTTAAAAACTAATTACTAATCTAAAAATTAAACTACTGACCATTGAAATGTTTCCGCATATTGCGTCTAAGGATACTTGCTTATTGCGGAAATAAATATATAAGCAAAAGGAAAAATAAGGAAAACATAATAAAAAAAGAAACAGATATGGAAACGCATCGAACCAGCGGTCTGCTAATTTATTTTTTATTTTTTGTGTCTTTATATTGAAATCGTCTTGTTTGGGGATGTCAACCAGGTTATTGAAAGTGATAGGCGCTCTACAGAAATAAGATTTTTACCGTAATTGGTTGCAGTAAATGGAACAGCTAAACGAATTGGATGTCTTACTGACTTATTCGGGATTTTTAATTTAATATTAGCCAAGAGTTGAGGAGAATCAATCCCACTCTGTGCAATCTTGCTCAAGAAGACAATATCTGCTATTTGACGTCTCTCTTGCAGCGGCAACTTGTGATGTCTTCTACACCTTGCATAGTAGTCAATGTCATGGCACTTACACTTGAATTGAGCGAATCTTAAAAACCTACGTTGGATGGACTCAATCATATTTATATAAATATCATACTGTGGACTCCACACCTGAGAATAATACTCGAGGATCCTACGCACATAGATGCAGTATAATATTTTTACAACTTTGATACAGGAGAACTGTGAGCTGGCTCTCATTATAAAAATATCATGTGATATCATTCGAATTAGGGCCAGTGTGGTTCATTCGAGAGTTACGTAAATCAATACATGTAACCATTTCTAACCCCCGATCTAGGAAGATGGACTAAAGGCATGGAACTAAGGCTAAAAACGAAACGTTAGCGATTATACCAGTCTCATTCTTTTATATGAATGTATTCATGTGATGGAATGAGACAAGCATAAATCTATCTGTTCTTATTTGTGTTAGTCGTACCAGGCCAAATGTCAAATTACTAGTACATTCATGGTAACAATCTAGGGAGATGTATATGCATGATACCGAAATTCAGGGTACGGAACGGAAAGACGACTGTTGTGTGACAATATATTTGTTTCTCTCTAACATAGGATAGCAAGCTATCTTCTAGAATAGGAGTAAGAAGGAACACTCTATGCTGTTTTAGCACTCACTCCATTACTATTATACCTCCATGCCCCCGATGCAAAAAGAGGGGTAGAGTACCCGTCATGTAAAAAGAACGCTGGAACGTATGAAGAAGTATGACCGCCAGCGTTCTTTTTACATGACGCGCATTATATTATAAGTTTGACATATCTATGTATCTGTGTGTGTGTCTGTCTGTATTTTGCTCCACCTTAAAAAGTACATGATAGTGATCTTGTACGATGTTACGGAATCCTTTGTGTGTTAGTCTGACTCGCACTTGGACGTTTTCTTGGTTTTGATTATTGAAGTCTAGTAAAAGTTTTTTAAGGACGCTATCGCGTTTTGAATGCGTCACATCACACGACACACATTTTCCAGGACCAAGACCAAGCGCGGTATGACACGCCGAGTCCAGGTAGCCGTGCATCCCGTCACTTTTCCATAGAAATGTATGGAGAAATTATAGTGTGTTTTATACTGTCTATTCTTTCTCGTAAATGAAAAAGTAATTTATTGGAACACAAGATAATAAGCTAGACGTATAGAGGAATATAAAAGCGTCTATTTTTTATTATTTTCACATCAATATATGCAGTGGATTTACCCGTACTGGTACCTAAACAGACCACATTTTTCGTAATTTTCAGCGATGCTTGCGATGTTAAAAATATATTTATGTGAAAAAAAATTATGAAACTGCCTAGTTTTTAATAGCTATATCGAAAGACGAATATATTAACACTAATATTATAAATACGAAAGATTTGTATTTTTGTGTGTGTGTAAAATTTAATGTATAAACTCAAAAACTACAAAAATTCTTACACCATTGGAAAGCTACATTCACCCTGAGTGACATAGGCTTCCAGGGGGGGCATAGGAGGGGGGGGGGGGCTGTTTTTCATCCTGAAACTACCCGTGCGAAGCCGGGACGAGTATCTAGTTATCTATAATTTAGTACCATAATATCATCCCAATGTGATACCTGGTTAATTATTATGGTACGTGAAAAACTTTTATTTTAGTTATTACGTCTTTAATAGTTTATTTTAGTACATGAAGGGTTCGCCGCCAGCCAAACAGTATAATAGGCAACTGATTGGGACTGCCTTTCTACCAATATTCTAGCATGGTATTTTGGCGTTGAAAAATCCCCCACATTAGGTACGATTTGTCCGCGCCATTGCAACCAAACGTGTAACTTCATAAAGTCGACCGCATTGGGCGTGTGATTGGCAATTTCCGCCCGCGCGCGACCACCTGGCGCCGCGCGGGCCATTTCACCTCGTGTGAATGCGGCCTTATTACGCCTTAGCTGTTGAAATTTCTTGACACGGTATTTTCGTATAATGTGGTCAAGCTGTATTTTTTTTTTCAAAGAACTAAATATAATAAGTTTTTGGTGATAATTTTTGTTTTTCAATAGAAGCTTTTATAAAATTAGTGATCGTAACCGTGTGCTGATGAAAATGAGCCTAAACACGGCCAGTCTACTATTATCCCTCGAGGAGTTCCGATGTCAACCTTCCGTCTCCATCATCAGATCAGCTCGTTGACACCATAATGTTGCATTGTCATCGGAACTTGACAGGTATGCAAAATATCATCTCAATCGGTTGAGTATAACTGCTTTAAAATTCAGTGCAAGATTCCACCCGGACATACATACATATCATTGCAAATTAAATAAAAGCTTGTAAATCTGTGATTGAAGTTATAAATACATACATACATAGACACACGCCTTTTTCCCCGAAGGGGGGTAGGCAGAGCCTCAATGGACCTCTTTTCACAGTGGGTTGCACCACCGTGGAATATAGACGTGACAAGTGGTGAGCTCATCGCCGACATTGCTTGTAAGTTGTATATAGAGAAGTTGAAATGGAGCTGAAAAAGAGTTAGGAGAGTAAGTTGCCTATCTATGGCCATAGTACTAATATTTATTCTGTGCCATAGTATAGAAATCAAGAAAATCATATGAATAAATAAGAACCCCATGGCAATGGGCTTTCAAACATTCTTAAGCAAGTTTTACATTCATACATCGCTTTTTCCTCGAAGGGGTAGACAGAGCCTCGTGCCTCTTCACAGTGGGTTGCACCATCGTGGAATATAGACATGACAAGTGGTGAGCTCACCGCTGCCATTGCTTCCCACGACTGACTCGGCTAACACTTTCTTCCAGTAATAACACATTCCATAATAAGCTAGCCACCAGGACAAATCTTATGCCAACGAATCTTACTAAAAAGTCTGGTTTTGACCCTAAAAAATTTGTATAAAGTGGCCGATAGCCATGGTACGGGTAGGACAAGAACTTTAAATATTCAAGTTAGGTAGTTTTACATAATGGAGACTTTCCTTTATTTTTAAAAGCATTCATGTATATTACAAGATTTAAAAAAAAAAAAAAAAAAACTCCCTCAACGCAATGAAACGGCTGAACCGAATTTGATCAAACATAGCTATGAACACTCCCGACAAATTCACCTTTCAAACAAAATAAAAATTGAAATCGGTTCATTCGTTTGGAAGCTACGAGGCGACAGACATACACACACACACGCAGACACGTCAAACTTATTACACCCCGTCGTTTTTCGTCGAGGGTTAAAAATGTCACTTGCTTACTCGAGCCGGGACTCGAACCTACCTAAAACAAAATTTGTAATTCCCAATGACTCAGTTTTACAACATGTTGTAAAACTTGCGTGTATGACGTCACTTCGAAGGGAAAGTGAAATGGGCCCCCTGAGGGCGATAATACCCACAACTTTACGGTAGTCACATAAAATAAGTACTTCATAGAAGTGACACTACTTTGCTAATACTTGCCATAGTTACCTAATAATAGCCTAGCTCTTAAATAACTCATCTGTTTCATTTGTACATTTTTAATGTTGTATAAGAATACCTAGGTACTTGTATTAGTTGTATTATTCTGCCAAGAACATGTTTGACAAAGTTTAAATGTAGTTATGTAGTTTTGTTAATTTAGTAGTTATACACCGTGAAAATTTTGTCACTGATTTCCCAAAATGTACTACTTCAGATTCTTCAGAATATGGTCAGCAAGGAATATACCGAATACCGAAAACCTTAAAAATATTACTTCTGAACCTAATGTATTTTTTAAAATAATTTGTTGCAGGTAAAAAAAATTATAACTTTTTAAGACCATGATCCTAAATTGTAGGTACATTTCTGGAAATTATAACTAGACTAAAATTTCACGATGCTTATTAATGTTTTCTTCTGTCTGCCTTTTTCTTTCTCAAATGGTAGACAAAAAGATATATTTATGGATATCGTCGTAACAGACTTGGGGCATATTTTTTAAAGCTTACGTCTACCAAGAACGCGCCCTATGTGGCATGGATGTGGTTGGATGACAACCTGAGACATAAAGATGAAAAGTCCCGTGTGCCTGTATTCTTCAAACCAGAACACAGCAAAGCGAGCACTACGCTTTGCAGTAGTTGTGTGTAGACGAACTCTTTCACAGAACAGCTCTAACCTCTAAACCTAGATGTGTATTCAAATATTATATACCGTCCTTAAAATATTTTATTTCACTAATGATCACTTGGTAAACATAATATTAGAAATGAAAAAACACGATCCTATGATCAGAAATCGAGAAAGTTTACTTGGCTACGAAACCGGCATAACGCCAAGCATTATTGAAGGGTTATTACTATGCTGGGATTGAGAAATTATAATGGAGTTGCGTTTCTCTGCGGGTAATATTATTTTATGCCATTAGCAGTAGCAGAGCTTGTGTTATGGGTACTAGACAACTGATATAGGTACTTAATACAATATATTACATAGATAGATATTTTTTATTATATATAGAAAAAACCCAGAACACCCTGAACAAATATTTTCAGATCGCACATATATTTGTTCCAAGGCAGGAAACGAACCCGCAACCTCTGCGTCGCAGGCGAACGCCCGCCGCGCCACAGAGGTCGTCACTACAGAGGTGAATTATAAAGGAGTTGCGTTTCTCTGCCGGTAATAAAATTATTTTTTGCCAGTAGGGTATGTTGTTTTCAACTGTGCGTGCCGCGCGCGTGTTGATAAAACTATTAAGATTTTTTAGGAGTATTTTGGTGATACAAACTTGCAATCTACTAATGTTCCAAACTTCTCCGTTCTACTCGAGCAGTTGCAGAATAAGTACTTAAGGTGGTTGCTTTTCCTTACTAATGTATTTTTACCAAATATAGGCGAACAGAGTATAATTTTACACTGAAAGTCATTTCAGTGTAAAAAAAAAAAAAAAAAAAGGAAGTAAGTTTTTTTTGTTGTAAAAGCCAACAAAAGTCATTTTGTTGGCTTTTATATTGGTCATTATTTGCGGGAAGTCATATAAATTTGGTTGAAGAAAACAGTGGATTAATAGCGAAAAAAACATCGAATTGTTTGTCCATACAAGTCATTTCGATGTCATTTTTACTATTAAAGTAAATAGAAAACTCTTATCGAATCTGCCATTGACTGTACAATTTCTGCCTTAGAGCGAATCTGTCCTATAATGCTAATCTGCCATAAAGCGAATTGCCATAGAGCGAAGGCAATTAATCATAGTCTGGCCAGGATATTTAAGACAACCCACTCGAGATATATTTTCAAATATGTGATGTACAAGTAATTAATTTTGTAAAAATTAAAAGAACCCCCAAAGCTGAACGGCTTAACCGATTTTGATCAAACAAAGCTAAGAACACTCCCGACAAATACACCTTTCAAACAAAACAAAAAAAACGAAATCATTTAATCCGTTCGGGAGCAACGATGGGACAGACACACACACACACACACAGACACGGCAAACTTATAACACCCCGTCGTTTTTGCGTCGGGGTTAATAAAATAAAAGAAGACGACGTCGGTTCTCAATTTTTTTTTTTACATTTCACACTACATTTTCTTTCCCCAATCTAAGCAGAGCTTGTGTTATGGGTACTAGATAACTGATATACACATTACATTGATAGATATTTTTTATTATACATAGAAAATACCCAGAATACCCTGAACAAATATCTCCATTCGCACAAATATTTGTTCCGAGGCGGGAATCGAACCCGCATCCTACTGCGTCGAAGGCCAAGCTACGCCTGCCGCGCCACAGGGGTCGTCAAAAATGGTGGAAAGCCATGATATTGTTAGTAGATATAGCTAGATACAGACAGACGTCGAGCCCCGGGTACCACAGACGCAGCCTCAATCCATCACAGAACAATCGTCAGATAACGCCAGTCAAATAACTGACGAGCTACGTACAAATTTTGGCCGAAACGGTCATGTATCAACCAAGGTTTATAGGCACAGCGAATGGAAGTAAAAGCTGGTTAACTTTATACTCAGTTCAAATAAATTAATTAATAAATAATGCTGGACAGTTCACAAAATATTATCTAGCCCCAAGCTAAGCGGAGCTTGTGTTATGTGTACTAGATAACTGATATACAATACAATACGTAACATATTTTTTTTTTTATTATGCATTGAAAACACCCAGAACACCCTGAACAAATATCTGCAGATTGAAATCGGGTTCGAAATCATGACTGCAGCGACAGGACGCAACGACACGTGTCGTGGCGACATAAAGCGACGACATGTCGTCTGCTGGTGCTGCTTTTAGTCGGCTACCAACTTGTACCTTTAGTCGGCTTTTATGACATCGTTCGCATGAACACCCTGAAAAAATATTTGCAGATCATACAAATATTTGTTCTGAGGCAGGAATTGAACCCGAAACCTCCTGCAACGAAGGCGAAACTCCACCCGCTGCGCCACAGAGGTCGTTACTGATGAGCACAAAGCAAACGCTGCAGGCAGAACGGTATTGCAGGCGTACATAGGCTACGGTAACCGCTTACCAACAGATGGGCCGTATGCTTGTTTGCTGCCTTATTAGTATAAAAAAAAAAAAAAAAAACCAGCCAAGTGCGATTGGGACTCCCGCACGAAGGGTTAAAACGGCAAAAACACATGTCTGTTGTGTGGGAACCCCCTTAACTATTTATTTTATTCTGTTTTTTAGTATTTGTTGTAATGGCGGCAACAGAAATCCATCATCTGTAAAAATTTCAACTGACTATCACGGTTCATGAGATACAGCCTGATGACAGACGGACCAGACAGACAGACAGACAGACGGTCAGCGAACTCTTAGTAATAGGTTCCCATTTAAAATGGTTATCTGCAAAATTTATGATATTACGAATTGTTAACCCCCGACGCATAAACGAAGGGGTGTTATAAGTTTGACGTGTCTCTCTCTATGTGTGTGTGTGTGTGTGTGTCTGTCTGTCGCATCGTAGCCCCGAACGGATGAACGGATTTAGATTTTTTTATTGTTTGAAAGGTGAATTTGTCCGGAGTGTTCTTAACTATGTTTGAACAAAATCGGTTCAGCCGTTTCATTGCGTTGAGGGTTTAACAAAATTAATTACTTGTTACGTAGAATGATTTTACGATTGTTTCTAAATAGTCACAATTAAATTGCAATTGGAAACTCATTGATGTTAATAGAATACCAAAAGTGTCAAAAGTGACAAGTATGAGACGATTCATTAACAATTCTATAATATACTAGCGACTCGCCCCGGCTTCGCACGGGTATCCCCCCGGTGACCCCCCCCCCCCCCCCCCCGTCCTACCCCTCCCACTATGTCCTATCATTGAACCCTACCAATTTTCAGCCAAATCGGTTCACCCATTCTTGAGTTATAAGTGGTTTAACTAACACGACTTGAAAAAAATAAATAAAAAACGTATAAACCTCACGGAACGGAGCCCGAGACCTTTCCAACGAATGCAAAACCGTGGAAATCAGTTCGTTCGTTCTGGAGTTATAGCGTCAGGAAGGAAAACCCGACTTATTTTTATCTATAAAATATAAAGCTGGATAACGGTGTTTTAATATACAATTCGTTTAGTAGTATTGGGCCCCTGAGATGTACCAGCTGCTTAAAATAAGCTACGTTGAAGGGTTAAAAATCACTTCGCATAAATCTACCGTTCTGGCGTTATCTGCTAAAATAACCCGCGGCCTCGTCAGTTCTATTGTCGTCTGGCTCAGGTGAGACTAGATTGATGAACCCACTATTTTAATGCAACTCCTTTACCGTCGATAACAAAAAAAGTACCTAAGACAAATAGAGGAAGTACGAAATAAGTGAAGCCGAAAACTACGCTCCAACACACAGACTAACTTTTATTTTATACTACTTAGAATGACGAAACAAGCAGACGGCCCACCCGATGATAAGCGGCACTCCCTGCCTATGAACAGTGCATTATCACATAGGTCACGTCCACCTAGGACGCGCACCATCTAGCACCGCACCGCGCCCGCCACCTTGAGAAATAAAGATGAAAAGACTTATGTGCCTATAATTTCATCGGCACCATACCCTTCAAACTGGAACACAGCAATGCGAGCACTACTGCTTTGCGGCAGAAATACGTTATAACTAATAACTAAACAAGCTGGGGGCTTAGTACGAGAATTTTTGGTATTCTAAACTATTATGAAGTTTCGTTTCCTTCAATACATTTTCTGACAGCGTCCTTAGTTTTCTCCTCGTTCCCGCTAGGGGCGCTGCAAGTAAATGTATGGAAGGAAAATAAACTTCATATAGTTTCGAAAACTATCCAAACTATCTATTCGGTTCTTCGGCATATATTATATGCCGAAGAACCGACAACCGTTGGGGTAAGCGAGTTCTTGAGTGGAGACCGCGTCTTGGCAATTTAGCGTGGGGCGCCCTCTGGCTAGGTGGAGCGATGACCTACGAAAGACGGCGGGCAGAAAGTGGATGAGAAGAGCCGAACACCGGGCTCAGAGGCACGTATTGGCACGTATTCCTATGTCCAGCAGTGGACTAATGTGGGCTGAAGATGATGATAGCACGCACTCACACAGGCAACCATTCCCAGCGTCCCCTATCTGGCCAACTGGGGGACATTGGGAAAAAAGTGCCATCGTCTACCAGTCGTGACAACGCCAGAAATTCGATGTTTAAACAGAAGGAGAACTTTTTTGTGTTGAATCTCTTTTGAAATGTCCATTGTGATGATCAATGAATACGACTCTACTGTAAGATCCTTGCTTATTAGTCTGTGTTGGTGTGTTAGTGTAGGGTGTGTTTGTGTGTTATCTGTGTAACACTCACACATACACAGAAAATTGGGTTCTGTTTGATATAGGGCAATGTTCTTTCTCTATTTGTCTGAGATAATTACGTAACTGTTTTAGACAGTATTGCTGTTTAAAAAAAATAACTAGGTACCTATCTAAAAAAAACTCAAATAATTAAAACTAAATCCCGTATAGGAGCAAATGAGATCAGATTTTGTGATGAAAAGCAAAACATAATTTTTGCCTGAAATAAAGAACAGATTATTATTATTATACAAAAACTACAAAACAACCGCTTACCGAATAACAAGTTAAATTAACATAAATAAAAAACACTAGTTTAGTAACCACATCAAAGTTCAATAAGACACTCGAAAGAAAACATTCCGAACACATTTTAATTTGAAAGCGCGTCATTTAGTTTCAAAAATCGAACACGTCATTAATTAAATTACTTGTTCCATTGTGACGTTCTAAATTTGAACTTCGTCGCCATTTTTATTTGTTTTTCTGTTCCATTAGAAATTCAACTTTATTTTAATGTACGTACAGTCGTTTGCAAGTGTAAATGATTTTGAGGTTATAAGGGTGAGTTGGTGATGTTGGCACAGTACGAAATTCCCCTGAATTTCTTGCGAGGGGGCTCTTTATGGGGCCCCTTGGGAGCCGTAGATGCAACCGGGTCTGCCTTGCATTTTGAACGTCTGTTTGTTTTCTTAGGGGTTCGGAACACTGTTTTGATCGAGAGAGAAAATACCTACATTGTTTGGTGTTGAACAACGCTTTGTTACATCATTACGCACTATGTACTACGTATTGTATGAATTGGGTTTTAGAGGTGAGATGGTTTGGAAAAATCCATTACCAAATGAAACTGGATAATTAATTAATTTAGTAAATATAAAAAAAAAACCCCAACGCCGAACGGCTGAACCGATTTTGATCAAACAAAGCTAAGAACACTCCCGACAAATACACCTAACAAACAAAAAAAAACGTAATCGGTTCATCCGTTCGGGAGCTACGATGGGACAGACAGACACACACACACACACACACACACAGACACGTCAAACTTATAACACCCCTTCGTTTTTCGTCGGGGGTTAAAAATGGTGGTGATGTTTTAAATATCAAGATGCGGTCAATGCAATCGAACGGGAATTTGACAAACCACAAGTCTAGATATTAGTTTTTAGACTGTATCTACATTTTTTTTTTTCACAACTGAGGTTTTAACTTCGTTTTGTATGGAGACGGCTAGCGGTACAAAAATTTGGTTGATAAATAAGTACTGGACACGAAGATGAAACTGCATTGAAATCGGTCCAGGATAGAACTCGGAAAACTCAGTGAAAATATTTTTGGGAAAAGCATATGTAAAGATATTCTTATAATTCTTTATTGTACACAGAAAAAAATACAAATAAGTAATATATTACAAAATATATGTAAAAGATATAATGTACAAAGGCGAGCTTAACCCTAAAGGGTTTTTCTTCCAGAGTAGGTAGCTACAAATACAGGCAACAAAAAGAAAAATTAAAACTAAAAAAAACTAAAAACTATTAACATACAAGTAATACCAAGCCACAGATAAAATAATACTATGCTCGACCAAGCTAACTAATACACTAAGTACTTTTTTTTTTTTTTTCTCAACCTATTGTGTCCCTCTGCTGGGCAAAGGTCTCCCCCAAAATCTTCCGGGCATCCCGGCCTTTGGCCGTTTCCCACCACTCCTTCTCGTGAGCTTCAAGATCATCCCGCCAACGCCTTCTCGGTCGGCCCCGTCGTCGCCTTCCGTCTTCAGGCACCCAAGGAGTTACTACGTTCGCCCACTTCTCGGGGTACTAAATATATAAGTACTAAATATATAAAGTAAAATGTACTAACATAAATATATCATTACTAAATATAAGTACCTACTTTAACAAATACTTAATAAATAAATAAACTTACAATAAACATAAAATACAAAACTTTCGTTTTAAACATATTAAACGGATTCAAGTCTGATAGCAATTACAAAATTTAATACATAAGTACCTAAAATCTACCTAATTATATGAGTACAAAAAGTTTATTTATACCTTGATGATATTGATGATTTACAAACAAACAGGAGTTCTACAATGAATATGTTAGTTTGATACAAACTTTTAAACAACAAACTCACCTACTAACAGCCAATTGATCAACAATTTAAGGGCCGCTTGTACCAAACAATGACGAATCGCTAAACAACTGTCGAATTCCCAATCCCTACTCGATGGATAGGCGACAGAATTAAAGGTACAGTCAACAACATAGTTGTCCAGATCATAAAATGCTCTGCAATTTTTCTTAAGCAAAGAAAAATCAATAAACCTTGCAAATACAAAAAAATAAATTGAAAACACGCATTTCTAGTTCTTGTGTTTGCTGTCTATTGGGATAATAATTTAAAAGTGAAGATGTTTTATACTTCAAGGCATAAACTAACGGGTAACCTGACGAAAGTAAAGGCTATGTTAGATTCTATATTATGGCTATACGGATATATTGTTTTATATTTTTTTTAATTTATAATTTTTTGTTTTTTTGTATTATTTAACTGAGTTTTTGTTATTGTTGGATAGAATATAAATGCCACATCGTTATACTCCGAGTGCGGTGCGAGGTTCTGGCGTAGGTGACGTCACTGCTTGGCATTAGCTGAAAATCAGCGCTGAGTAGGTGGGATAATCTAATACCTACTCCGCATTATGCTGAGCTGATGCCATTTTGGCGCAACTTTTTGTTTCATTTGTTAATTTGTTTCGGACAGATTGGATGCGTCGGAAATTTATTTATTATATTTTCAATTAGTAAACATTGTTTTTCTTTCTTTTTTTAAATTTTTGATTTTATTTTCTTTATAACTTAAGTGTCTAAATAATGTTTTTGTTTGTTATTTTTTATTTATTTTTCTGTTTTTTGCCTGTTTTCCTAGTATTCTGTTTGTTTTGTTTGTTTTTTGTTCTGTGCCAAATAAATGTTTTTCATTTCATTTCATTTCTATAGGTACGCTTAATATACACGCTTAATACAGAATGCAGCATAATATAATGCTGAGTACGGACCTTGTTTAACGTTACTTTATACAACACATTATTATACAAATTACTATAATAATTAAAAGTATTTTATTAAAATTTTAATGTAAACATAAAATAACAAATCAGACGGGATTCGAACCTGTGACCGTCTTCTTTATATGGAGATGCGTTAGACCGCTGCGCCACTGGTCGATTACCCGACTGGCCGAATTCACAAAACATCGTACAAAACACAAGTAAGTGATTTTAAATCTTATGACAAAGCATTACGTCCGATTCAGAACATTTTGCTAATAATCGTTTGGAGGAATCGATTTTCATACAAGGCCCATGGTACGCAAATAGAAGGGGAGTAAAATCGTAAAATCGATCGTGAACAAAAAGTGAAGTTCGTTATGTTTTCCCTCTGCGCACTATATTCATGCATCTTTTATCTACTGAACTGGACTGGAGTAAACTCCAATCGCGCGCCGAAGCTGACACACTCAATTTTTGTTCTTTAAGGCGTATAGCAGCTGCTTGGTCTTATTTGGATGCTATCTCCTCTAATTCAAGTCAATATTATGTTCTGAAAAAAATATATATTATTTATTGACATTTTATATGTAAAGTGAACGTATAAAAAAACTAACTGTTCATTAACCATATGAATATAATTTTGTTGTTGACTGTACCGTACAACACAATTCCTGTCAGATCACAGGCTGGGACAGGGGGATATTGATGGCTCACTCAAGACTAAGTGATGATAAAACACAGTCGTCGGATTGACCGTGACTGGAGGGTGCTGTAGGGTGCTGGAGGGTTGTTAAAAAGTAGGTACCCTCTTAGACATACCCTCATAAAAAATACAAAGACATAAGGGACACACTATAGTGTGTTAGTACACACAGTAATTGTAATTGTAATTACAGTAATTGTTAGACGACCTCAGTGGCGCAGCGGGCGAATTGCCTGGCGTCGCAGGAGGTTTTTTTTTTATTTATTTTTTTAACAATGATGTGTGTTGTGCGTTCGATTCTCGCCTTGGAACAAATATTTGTACGATCTGCAGACATTTGTTCAGGGTGTTCTGGGTATTCTCTATGTATAGTAAAAAATATCTATCTATGTAATGTATTGTATTAAGTATATCAGTTAGTACCCATAACCTCAGCTCTGCTTAGCTAAGGGCTAAATAATGTTGTGTGAACTGTCCAGCATTATGTTCAGGCAAATAAATATATCTTTATCTTTATATTTATATGTATCTTTATCTTTATCTTTATCTTTATCTTTATCTTTATCTTTATATTTATCTTTATCTTTATCTTTATCTTTATCTTTATCTTTATCTTTATCTTTATCTTTATCTTTATTTATTATTTATTTGTTGTTGAAAGCTTGTTGTAAATGCTGTTTTTTTATTAGTTTTAAATAACTTATAATATATCATACTTAAGTTACGTCTCCAAGTTATCACGCCCAATTAAAAAGTTGGATTTAAATTGAACTTAATCGTAATTTATGGTTCTTTTCACATTTTTCACGGTTAATTCAGATGAAACCAACAAAGGCCTTCATCTAATGAAAGGATTAGCATTTTCTTTGATCAGCTTAAAAGCGAAATCTCGGCTCAGGCCTATTTTCTACTTACTGATTATTAAACGGGATCAAAATCAGCCGACATCGAGAAAGAGTTGAGCTACATAGTACGTATGCTTCAGCACTGCGTGGCTGTCATCCCAGTAAGGTTGATGCTCAAGCTTGCGGCACGAAATTCATGTTTTTTTGGTGTTTTTTGCCCATTACTGCTCATCAACACTTCTTCAGCTAGCAAAAGTTGATATCGCGAGTACTAAGAGACATAACACACATGTTTTAATTGATAGTATCTCATAAATATCATCCATGGATGTATTCCACTCCTTATCAGTTCGCATTATAAAGGTAGAACTGAAACGTTTTGTGCGAATAGAAGGTATACTAATGAGGTAAGGATGGCACTGAGCCGCACGCCTGCTCGTCCTATGATGAAAAGGAGATGGTGGGATCAGATCGTGCAGTTCCTGGGAGCATTCCCCGAAATGTAACCTACTTAAAGAAGATCTTAGTCTCCGCCATATGTTGCTCACCTATAAGCCTGAAAGCTCTGCGTTCGATCGAATCAAAGGCAGCAAGCTGGTGTTTGGCCGAGCCATCCTAAACACATTATTACTGGAACAAAGCGTTAGTCGTGGGAAGCAACGGCGGCGATGAGCTTAGGTACCACTTGCTATGTCTCTATTCCCACGATGGTGCAACTCACATTCAAGTGAGGCCCATGGAAGCTCTGCCTAGCCTTTCCCCGAAAAGGGTGGGTCTATGTCTTGTTTAGTTTGGGTTGATGTCCGATTTGTACGCACGCGATCATACTTGTAGTCTATAGCGCGATGCTGAAGCAAGGGGTATATAAAGCATGACCCTTCAGAAATAAGATATGAAAATTAGTTTCAGCACTTAATTCAAGGGATTAGTTTGTGCTTTGGAGTAGAAATAACCTTAAATATGTCTAATTTGAGAATTAAGCTACTTAACACTTTGAAAGTTACTCTAACATTAGGCCTTAGCCACACATGACATCACCGCTTAACATTAGGTGGGCCATCTACTTAATCCGTCATTACTAGTAGTATAAAAAAAAGTTACTCTAACATTAGGTGGACCATCTACTTAATCCGTCATTACTAGTAGTATAAAAAAAGTTACTCTAACATTAGGTGGACCATCTACTTAATCCGTCATTACTAGTAGTATAAAAAAAAGTTACTCTAACATCAGACCTTAGCCACATATAACATCACCGCTCAACATTAGGTGGGCCATCTGCTCAATCAGTCATTACTAGTAGTATAAAAAAAAAGTTACGCTAACATCAGACCTTAGCCACATATAACATCACCGCTCAACATTAGGTGGGCCATCTGCTCAATCAGTCATTACTAGTAGTATAAAAAAAAAGTTACGCTAACATCAGACCTTAGCCACATATAACATCACCGCTCAACATTAGGTGGGTCATCTGCTTGATCCGTCATTACTAGTAGTATAAAAAAAAGTTACTCTAACATTAAGCCTTAGCCACACATCACATCACCGCTTAACATTAGGTGGGCCATCTGCTGAATCCGTCATTACTAGTAGTATAAAAAAAAGTTACTCTAACATCAGACCTTAGCCACATATAACATCACCGCTCAACATTAGGTGGGCCATCTGCTCAATCAGTCATTACTAGTAGTATAAAAAAGAGTTACTCTAAAATTAGGCCTTAGCCACACATCACATCACCGCTTAACATTAAGTGGGCCATCCGCTTGATCCATCATTAATAGTAGTATAAAAAAAAAAACATGCAAGAGCTTTCCTTAGTGCCATACTTGGTAAGAAGCGAGGCTTAAAGCGTGCACACCGACATGCTTGAACTAGGTGCATCTTCATCTTATGGACTAATTATGTGAATGCAATGAGGGCGCTGATGTTAAATTTAAATGTATCCCAAAAACTTCGTTCCAGCGGGACACGAACCCGCAACCTCGCCTGTGATCGGCGATGCCTTTACCAATTCGGCCATAGAACGAGCTATGATGCTGGAGACGAAATTTGTGGGCACTATCAACTCTGCTATCGTGCCGATGGGAGCCATTTTCAGGTGTTTCATTAGAAACCTTCTGTTTAAAGTAGGAAATTAGTTCCAAACATTGACAAGAGATGACACCACTGCTATTTCATCATAGTTTATTATTTTTCAATTGTAAACCACACTTTATGGACATGGATAACATTTAATTAAAAAAAAAAAACATTAAGTGTGGTTTGCACATGAAAAATAATAAACTAGGGCGCTGATGGCCTAGTCGGACCTCGACTTTCGATCCTAAGGTCGTAGATTCAAATCCGTTCACCAACGGATTTTTCCACTGGAAAAATATATTTTTGCACTAAAACGTGCTCTCATTCGGAGAAGGAACCCTACATCTTGAGGTTTCCTCTTCTTTTTGCTACAACTGGTAAAATTTACTTTGACCTCCCTGTATGTCGGTACTTGCGTACCTATGCAGTATTTTTCATTTTATGGTCGTATTTTTAACTCCCGACGCAAAAACGACGGGGTGTTATAAGTTTGGCGTGTCTGTGTGTATGTGTGTGTGTTGTGTTTGTCTGTGGCATCGTAGCTCCCGAACGGATGAACCGATTTTGTTTTTTTTTTGTTTGAAAGGTGAATTGGTCGGGATTGTTCATAGCTATATTTGATCAAAATCGGTTCAGCCGTTTCATTGCGTTGAGGGTTTTTTATTTTTTACAAAATTAATTACTTGTTCTACTAATCTTTACGAAACATGATATACCAACAGGTTCTATAATTTCATAGTATTTTGTTGTCAGCTATTTATGATTAGAGAGGTATTTCCCCCAAAAAGGGGGGTTTTTTGCTGCAACACCATTTATCGGCGCATTTGATATCATTTGGCAGAAATATTCGGTACCTACCTTTATAATGCGTGTTGCTAAGGAGTGGAATACACTACCGTCGTCCGTCTTTCCTGAAAACTATAATCTGGGTCTCTTCAAGGCTAGAGTGAGTAGGTGCCTTCTAGACCTTTGTGCTCCATCTTTGGCCACATTGTCACTTACCAGGAGAGATCGTGGCCCATCAAAGCTAAAATAATAATAAAAAAATTGGTCAATATTGTACGTCTACAGTCCACAGAATTGTTTGTGTCACATTTGTTGCGTCTGTTCAAATCATAGATTTAGTATCGTAGCGAAAAAATTCTACGTCTATGGTTCAAATACTTGCAGGTGTTTCTGGTGAAATTACAGGCACATGAGACTTTTCATCTTTATGTCTCAGGGTGGCGGGCGCAGTGCAATGCCACATAGGGTGCGTCCTTGGTGGACGTGACCTATGAGGTAATGCACTGTTCATAGGCAGAGGTTACCGCTTAACATCAGGTGGGCCTCTTGCTTGTTCCGTCATCCAAGTAGTATAAAAAAAAAAAAAAAAAAAAAAAAAAAAAAGGTGCTAATATTATTGTAATACTTGCGGTATTTTAAATTGTTTGTGACGTAAATACTAAGCATTGTGACTCATATAATATTAATGAACAGAGTAAGAGGACAAGGACACGTTGTTCAGCTGGTCTGAGCCTCGAGTCTGCAAATTAGACAAGCAACTACACGGGCGTATACACAATTTATAAACCTATAAATTGTCTTTAATATTGTGAAAAATTATTAAAATTGTTTAGCAGTAGGCTTTTTTTGCGTAAACAAAAGGAAGGTTTGGTTTTTTTTCGTGTCAAAATCAACAGCAAAATAATAACAAGTAATTAATTTTGTAAAAATTCAAAAACCCTGAGCGCAATGAAACGGCTGAACCGATTTTGTTTAAACATAGCTAAGAAAACTCCCGACAAATTCACGATTCAAATAAAAAAAAACGGTTCATCCGTTCGGGAGCTACGAGCAGACAGACAGACACACACACACACAGAGACACGTCAAACTTATAACACCCAGTCGTTTTTGCTTCGGGGGTTAAAAACAAACCTTCATAATTTTTCTAAAGGACCGTTCGCGTGTTAAACCTATTGATTATAATATCTAATGATTCAGACACGGTAAAAAACGGAAACAACTATTTTTTATAGGGTGAGGGTGCCTATCTATATTAAATAAGCAAATAAACGAGTTTGTTAGTGATACAGTATCAAAACCATTGCGGAAATGTTGGAAATTCGATGTTGGATATCGATTCGTTTTTTTTTTTTTTTTTTTTTGTTGGTTTGCGAACTGCTAAGGTATGGAACACACTGCCGTCGTCTGTCTTTCCTGAAAACTATAATCTGGGTCTCTTCAAGTCAAGAGTGAATAGGTGCCTTCTAGACCTTTGTGCTCCATCTTCGGCCACATTGTCACTTACCAACAGGTGAGATCGTAGTCAATCAAAGGTCTATTAATGTTTAAAAAAATAAATAAAAAAAAAACAAGGAATAAACAAGCACAACACCACTCTTACATATCTTCTTATTCACACATACAAACACACCCTTACACTTACTGACTCGCATAGATACACCCTCTCAGTAATTTTTATTAACTGTACTTAAGACGATATAGTTAAGGCTGAATACATACTAACACCCTACTCTCGTAGGTACTTGGGCCTCCTCTGGTACCCGGACTCTTTTGAGACTGGTGTTACTCAAAACTGTGGTGTTGTGCTGGTGGTCATCTTAACATCCACAGTCACATACATAGTCCACATCCCCCACTAGGATTCCCTGTGGTGTGGGTATCGAGAGCTACGAGTTGCATGGCAGCACGAGGTAGGGAGCAAGAAGGTTGCGGACCAGCAATAAAGCACAGGATCAGCAGAAGACCAGCGCTGCAGCATTAGCTAAATAATATTGTAAAATATTAATTAACTAGAAATTAATGAATTTTAATGACATTGTAAATTGGATCATGTTATCTGAATAAACAAAGTTATACTTATAATAATAATCTATTTGTTTTTTTAGATGGATAAAAGGATAGGTAAGGTAAGGCTTTAAGGTTTCTATATAAAAAATGTATCTTGTAACGAGTTTAAGAATAAATCAGTAGAATAATAATAAATAGCATAATATGCATGGGGGGCGGGGGTTGTAGGAGGAGGGGGGACTACCCCCCTTTTAGGGGGGAGTTTTTTTTTATTGCGACACCACGCGTGCAAAGCTCTTGGCAGAAGGCTAATTTAGAAATATGACAGACACCAGTGACAGATCATCGGTGAAATATAAATAACGTATTTACAATCTAACCCGGGTTTTATGACCCGTGTTACTGTAGAAACTGTCACCACGCAAACTAGTCTCAATGAGAATAGTTTCACCAGTATGTCTGTGGTCGGCCGTGCGGCTAGACGAACTAGAAAGATTTTCTTGTGAATATGCCATCGTGTGTGTCGTTCCTATATGTTAAAAATCAGCTTGGCGTAGACAGAAAGGATTGAATCACATTTAGTTCAATATATATTTTTGGTTTAAATAATGAATTTTGTTTACCATTCATTAACATGAATTGACGACCTCTGTGGTGCGGTGGGCGAACGTTCGCCTGCGACGTAGGGTGTTGCGGGTTCGATTCCCGCCTCGGAACAAATATTTGTGCGATCTGCTGATATTTGTTTAGGGTGTTCTGGGTATTTTCTATATATAATAAAAAAATATCTATCTCTGTATGTAATTATATTGTATTAAGTAAATCAGTTGTCTAGTACCCACAATACAAGCTCTGCTTAGCTTGGTGCTAGATAATGTTGTGTGAACTGTCGAGCATTATTTAATTATTTATTTATTTTATTCATTCTTTGTAAAAAAACAAGTGTCCATTTTGTCATTGTTGCCAACATCGCCCAAAACATTACCCCTACCGGTGGGGAGTATAGTAGGCGCGGGGAAGGCATTGTGTTTTGACGACACAGCGCCCCGTTTAGCATAGTACGCACCTTCTGGTTTATTCTATATCTTAAGGATATATCATGATTATAGATTTGGTTAGAAGACCTGGATGCGAATCGCACAGAACCGTTTGGAATGGCGTTTGAGAGAGGAGGCTTATGCCCAGCTATGGCTATTTTGAGCTTACAATGATGATGATGATAGATTCTGTTTCTCAAAAGTGCCTCCTCCAACATTATATACTAAGTTAACTTTAGTAGTAGTAGAGCGTTTTTGTGAAAGAGTTCGTCCGGGGAAGTACTAGCACCATACCTATTTCTGCCGCAAAGAGTAGTGCTCGCATATGGTGTGTTCCGGTTTGAAGGGTAAGGCCGGTGAAACTACAGGCACATGAGACTTTCATCTTTATGTCTCAGGGTGGCGGCGCAGTGCAATGCCACATAGGGCGCGTCCTAGGTGGACGTAACAGTAACAGTTTACGCCCTCGAAAAATTTGCGATGCCTGCAGAGGGCAAATAAGTCATAAGTGCTCACTATTTTATAAGACCAAATTGTAACACTTATTTATGCAAATAAATATCTTGTATCTTGTATCTACGTTACCTATGAGGTAATGCTCTGTTCATAGGCAGAGGGTACCGCTTAACATCAGATGGGCCATCTGCTCGATCCACCATTCCAAGTAGTATAAAAAAAAAACTAGTGGACTGTATGTTCTCTTTCCATTTAGTTCAAAAATATTTCTGAAACAAAATACACCGGCATTATTCCCATTCTGAAACTTTACAGCATTAAAAACATTTTCCAGCTAAAAGCATAATGCATAAGCTAAACTCTGAGATGTTTCTAAACACGCCACGCTATCCGTTATAATTTTAATTTGTACCCTCTGCCCCTGGGACGGGGTGGCTCTATTTGCATTCTACTTGAATGGCCCGGGCTGGCGTTTTTAAGTAATTGCTTGCATTTTATTTTGTTATTTTTCTGTGTTATCTGTGACGTTGGAGAGTTACTCTATTTTTCTTACCTTTGTTTGTATTATTTTTTATATTTTTTATGAACGTCTTGTTTATTCAAGCCTGGCACCCTACTGCTAGCTCTGGAAAAATGAGTCAAGTGAAGACTTAGACGCAGTTTCACCAACACATTAACGGACCTTTAAACGTCTGTTTAGCTTAAACAACTCTTTTTGACAGATGTTTTCATACGTTATCTGTCACTTTGACGATTGGTTACGGTAACCACTGATTTATTTGTTCGTGAACATGGGCCTTAATGTAATTATTTTTGGTTAAAAAAGAGGAAATAAAAAATTATCTTAATCGATCTGAAAAGCACTTTTGTTATTAGATGCCCCGTTTGTTATTATGGCCTAGACTAATAAAAATGCATACAGACGAACATAGAACCTCCTTTTCTAAAGTCGGTTACATGTACTAGTTGTGCTGAAACTGAGGAGTTAGTAAACACCTAGGTATGACCTATACAAATAGGATTCACACTGGTATATTCATTTATCCAAACTCATTTATTTATCATCCCCTGAAACGTTTTACAATTCATCACTTTGGTACTTGAAAGTAATCCAAAAATCACTTAACTCTACTCGCATCAATCACGTCTGCGAAATAAAGAAGGCGTATCTCTATCAATTATAGATTGCATTAAACTGTCGCAAAAACATACAAAAAGAATGCTCTTTCGCCAAATTTACAGAAACGTGCACTGACTGAACCAGTAGCTTAACTCCAACACCATACTATTTCTGCCGCAAAGCAATAGTGATCGCATTAGTATCCACTATTGTTGCATGTGTCACTCCTACATTAATCTACCTAAACTGTTAATTTTAAGCTGTCACCTTTGCAATATAGCGCATTTGACTATCGTAAAAAAGTTTCCTCGATACAGGCCTAGCCTAGTGAGGAAACTGACAGATATACCATCTAAAATTATTTTTTGTCTTCGAAATTTAATCAAATTGTTATAACTATAGGAAATAATTATTTTGTTAGCAGTGACTCTTTTCGTTGTAATAAATAAAATTTTCATTTTTTTTTTCATTTTTTCATTGCTGTGTTCCGGTTTGAAGGGTAGGGGTGGCGGTGAAATTACAGGCACATGAGGCTTATGAGACTGATGCAGACGAGTGTGTACCGATGCTGGGTGGATATTGCCACATAAGTAGCTTGCAAGCTACGTCAATTTTATTATTTTATTTGTGTACCTGTGTTTTAGTATTTAGTTTTTTTTAGGTAATGTACCTACTATGGATCATATTGTGTCTGAAATAAGGATTATTTATTGTTGATGAGTGTTGATGAGTATTATGTCTCAGGGTGGCGGGCGCAGTGCAATGCCACATAGGGTGCGTCCTAGGTGGACGTGACCTATGAGTAATGCACTGTTCATAGGCAGAGGATACCACTTAACATCAGGTGGGCCATCTGCTTGATCAGTCATTCCAAGTAGTAAAAAACAAAAGAAAAAAGTAATTCCCTCAGAGTGGGGGCCTTACTACACTGCGTGGGTTGTCTGGTTTGTGGTTGCCACTCGAGAAACACAACGGCTGTCACGTGGTTACATGTCATGAAACAGAGTTCATAAACAAAGCTGAGCTACTGTTATTCTTTACTGTGTCAAGTAACCCTCATGGTTCGTGCATCCCGCTGGGCTAAGGCGGGTCCAAATAAAAACATTGAGATATTTCCAGTTGATCAGCTTGCACCCTTTCAGTAATGTGTTTAGTTTAATGATCCTAGGAATCGGTGGAACGTCCCTTTTACGACCCAACTTTGTATGGACCTTTTAGTCGTCAAATGGCTAATATACGTAGGTTGGTGTTTAACTATGCAAATTTTGAATTACAAAAATAAATTAATCTAGGGGAGGTTCATCAACATTAGTCTGCAAAAGTCTTAGGCGCTACAGGATCAACGAAAATTGTTGTATGAGGCAAAGAAAGCGAGCGCAAGCTCTGATACGGTGTTGTCTTTCAAAAAAGAACTTAAAAGAGATAGAAATTTCAATAACAGTTTTGTAAAATTTTGTTGATTAATTCACTAACTCAAACAATGATGCTGATGAGCATGATGATGGCAATAATTAAAGAGTTACAATGTTTCCAAAATTAAAATGTTAAGAAGTAATTCAAAGATGGCATCTTTGTTTTTTACAATCGAGCGAAGACATTCAAATATTTTATTGTATTTATGATTTCACTAGATAAAAAGGTTCGAATATCAAATATTATTCATCTTCTTTGAAACTATAAGAACTCTTATCAAAAACTTTTAAATTCTAGAGCTCATTATATATACATTTTGTGAACGTATTAGCGCCTCAAATAGTATTTATTTTTACTTTACACGATGAAATTTTCATTTATTGCCCGTGGTACTACCAGTATTACTACCAGTAGTACCACGGGTAATAAAACACCCGTAGAACTACCAAGCAGCTCAGTAGTACCACTGGAAGGAAGTTTCTTTCGAAAAAGTAACAAAAAATGTGATAAAAATTGTGGTTCACTGTCGCCGAGTAGTTTTTTAACCATCTTCTTGTTCAGTCTATTTTAAAACAGAATGATTCTTCTCTTTGAAGTTTATAATTAATACTTAGGGTAGGGGGTAGGGGGTGAGTTTGGAACAATACCAAATTAGATAATAAGTTACAGGTCTTACCAACATATGAGCCTTTGTGTTCTCTAAGCAGCGTATTTTACACAACATTATGTTCAATGGAAGTGACATTGTACAATCATAACAAATTGTGAAAGTTTGGATGCTTAGCTGTGCCGGCTGTACACATTGGGCCAAGGTGTTGGGCTAACGTGTTGGGCCAATGTGTAGAGAGCTGCTTGGCGGTATGCTAAGCTAATTGGTCTAGTTGGCCAACCGAATAGTATCGGTTTTTTGTGCATCATCTTGGCGCGCTCCGCAAACAGCGTTCACACGTTGGCCAATGTGTAAACAGCAACCTTGGGGATGCATCATTTTGGCCCAACACGTTGGCCCAACACCTTGACCTTGTGTACAGTCGGCTGACGGAACATACCCACACAATCTAACGACTGAACCGATGTTTGATTGTGAACTGGATTGAGACTGGTTGCTGGTAGAACGTGGATGAAGCCACGAGTGGACACTAGTTTTTAATATCTGGATATAGACCTAATAGCTAAATTGTAGGAGGAGGATCTCAAAAGGCGCAAATATGCAAGTCTTGACAGAGCTTACTTATTTGATTCAGTTCAGTTTTGTTCTTGAACAGGTGTCCCTTGCGGAATAGACAACAATTTCGCCAATATCACGTTTTAAAACAAGTTCAGCTTTTGCACGAAGGTTATTCCGGTGTATGGAAAGTGGACGGTGTGCCAAAAAAAAAAAAAAAACAATAGTATCAAGTTGAACTACCTACCAATTCAATCTAAACAACACAACTAAAATTTTATATTCTTATTTGAGTCTTTCAGGGTTGAGACTCTGGGACAGTGAGGTACGTCGTTTGAAGTTTGTATGGAGAAAACTCCACGCAAACAGTCTGTGTCAAAGTCAAAATCAAACGTATTTTATTCATTGAAATCACAAGGATCATTTTGAATCGTCTTAAAAAAAAAACCTGTTCCAACGCGACTAGACCTACAAGAATCAGGCAACAAACACGGTCGGTAATTTTTTTGATGATCCTTCTTACTACTAGATGGGGAGCGCGCCTGTCTGGTGCCTCGAAGACAAGTGGAAGCTGATTGAAAGAAAAAAGGAAAACCAACTTAAAAATCTCAGGTAGGCAGTCAAAAGTAAGATGCTAGAGAGAATCAGACTACAGACTGTGTTCCACTAATATACAATAGAATCGGTGAGTGGTAAAAAAGTCGCAAATTGAGCACTTATCTCGTAGACCTCAAAACCATCGGAACAGCTCAATTTGAAAAATTATCATACAATTGTAATCTTTTTATACAGCACGCACAGTCTCTTCTAGTAAACAACACCACGTATCTGTCTGTCGGATATTCCCCGAGGTAATTTGAATGCAGCACGATGAAGAAGTTTGTGCATACCGCTTGGGGAACTATTCCAAATGTTGTACGCTTGTATACCTTAATAGCTACCTTGAGGGTATGCCATGATTATAATAGGGGGGAGATATACACTGCTTTATTTGCTTAGGAAATACATAATAGGAACTCTACGGAAGTAATGCGCTTTGATAATCTTCGTTTGCCCAACTGACGATTTGCACCATGGAGGTATAATAGTAATGGAGTGAGTGCTAAAAATAGCATAGAGTGTTCCTTCTTACTCCTATCCTAGAAGATAGCTTGCTATCCTATGTTAGAAAGAAACAAATATATTGTAACACGACAGTCATCTTTCCGTTCCGTACCCTGAATTTAAGTATCATGCATATACATCTCCTTAGATTGATACCATGAATGTGCTAGTAATTTGACATTTGGCCTGGTACGACTAACACAAATAAGAACAGATAGATTTATGCTTGTCTCATTCCAACACATGAATACATTCATATAAAAGAATGAGACTGGTATAATCGCTAACGTTTCGTTTTTAGCCTTAGTTCCATGCCTTTAGTCCATCTTCCTAGATTTGCACGAAAAGACGAAGTTTTCCGAAACACCTAATCAATAGTACTTAGTCTACACTCTTCTGTGGAGTGATACCACATAAACAACATTTTAGGATTCAACATTTTAGGATTCACCATGCTGCAAATTCAACTTTTTGCAAACTAAACATTTGTGGAATTCAAGTTTCTGCAAATTGAACATTTTAGGATTCAACATTCTTGGAAATTATACATTTTGGGATTTCAATATTTTGCAAAGGTCCAAAAGGTTTTTTTTTTTTTTTTTTTTTAGGATTTTACTACTTGGGCGCTTAACTATATAATTTTATTTATTAAAAGTTATTCCAACAATACTCATATTACAACACTTTTAACAGAATAGCTCACAGATTTTATGACGACAATCATAAGTCAAATCCTGATATATGCATACCAATTACAGGCGTATACAGCATATACAGTAGTAACACTAACGATGAGCAGATCAATCGGTCCATTGGACCTTATCACAAAGTGCCACGTTTGAGAATAAGTTCTTCCCGATTTCTTTGTTCTAAGTTTAACCGAAGTAATTTAGGACGCCGAATATCGAGAGGGTAAAATTGTAAGGGATTAAAGATTTATGCGACTCGAGGTAAATAAGCTTATTCGAATTGAGATGCTAATTTTGGATTGAACAATGTGGGACTTGTCTCATGCATACTTAATTTGAAACGGTATTGGTAAGGGTAGACTATTGCGAGTTTATTTTTATGATGAGAAAATGTAAATGAGTTTCTTTTACATCCCACTAACAACATAAATGACAAAGTTACAATATTTGGATGATGATGTATGTTTAAATGATAAAATGATAAATGATAAATGATTTATTGCTGTTAGATCTAGGTGGTAACATTTGTTGGTGTTAAGGTCTTAATGTGTATCTCTAGTCTGCCATGTCTGGCCTACAACATTTTATACAAATTTAATTAATACAAAATTAATTAAGAAATGTCAAAAAATAATTATAAAAAGTACAAACAAATAATATGAAACTTAAATAACATTGAAATTGATAGAAATAAATTAGATTGTTTAACATTAAAATTTATCGATTAGAAATTCATTAATCGAGTAATAAACTTTTTCTTCCAATAGTTTCGCTAGTTTATTTTTAAAAGCATCAAAGCTGTTTTCGGTGCGTATTGACAAAGGAATCTTGTTGTAAAGGATAGGCGCCATGCCGAACACACTGTGCCATAATAAGGCTGTTTTTCCTTCATGATTACGCAGGCGACCCTCCAGGCGACTGCCAACCGGGTACCGGTCAAACCGTTGATGATTCGTCCGGACATAGATGGCCACTCAATCACGCCGAAACAGCTAAACTGTTTCGATGAATTTAGGTATATCTACAGATAGATTGTGTCCTGGATTGAGCTATCAGGGGATCGATTTTTGAGAGTCACTGAGTGACTAGAAGCATAGAGAAATTTGTATATATACTAGAAGACACGAATGACAAAATGTCAACGATGACTTTGAAATCACTTTTTAACAAATGTCGTATTTTTGAGGATCATACTCTGTCTACCAACTTGCAAATACTTCACAGTCGTTGTCTTTGACATGCGTTCCAATTTAGGCAGTTTGTACCAGTTTTTCTTATAACAAAATAGAGTATGGATATGTTGTTTTTCAGTAAAACCTAAAACGTAACGTATCCTGTCCATTATTAGTTTGTCTGTTCCACTATAAGTTCCATTCACCACAGACAAAACAGTGTACTACGTTCGGACCATAGATAATAATTATGTGTGGGTGGAAAATAAAAGTCACAAGATAAGGAGTAAAATTGAGTAAATACTATTCATAAGTGCCAAAATAGTCACGGAGTGATTTCAAATCGAGTGGGTAGAGGCAAAGACTACAATATATTAATGGGGAAGTAGAGGCACTCGTATTGATATCATAGTAAGAGAATTTTAGTCACCGCTGTATTTCAAAAATTCGAACTTTTGGAAATCGTTGACTAATAGTCATTTTGCTGAATATTAGTCACTCGATGACACTCAAAAATCGATCCCCAGCTACATTTTACATACATACATACATATACACACGCCATTTTCCCTGAAGGGGGTAGGCAGAGCTTCAATGTGCCTCTTTTAATATTTATATATGTAAAAGTGTTATATAACATTTTTATTTATTTAAAAAAATATTTTTACAGTGGTGACAAGTGGTGAGCTCATCGCCGCCATAGCTTCCCAGGACTGACTCTAACGCTAACGCTTTCTTCCAGTAATAACAGATTCCTTAAATAAGTTAGCAGCCAGGACAAATCGTATACCAATGAATCTTATCAACAAGTCCGGGTAACCCCTTAGTCGGCTTTAACGACATCCATGGGAGGAGATAGAGGGGTCTATTCATAGGCCGGACACACCACAGAATTTAACCCTGGTAAAACGCGAGCGAAGCCGCGGGCAGACACTGTTATAATATATATGGTGAAGCAATGCTACTACGGGAAGCAATGTACGAAAGTCGTAGACGTAGGTATGCGGATCACAAGTCTTGAGTGGCGATGGGCAGGACACTTGGCTAGAAGGAATGACGGAAGATGGACCGGTGGTGGTGATTACGGAATGGTGGCCAAGAGATGCTCGGCGACCAAGTGGCAAACCACCCGCCCGATGGTTGGATGACACCGTTAAAGAAGTTGGACATAGTAGAAGTAGAGCTTTTTTGTGAAAGAGTTCGTCCGGGGAAGTACTACCACCATATCTATTTCTGCCGCAAAGCAGTAGTGCTCGCATTGCTGTGTTCCGGTTTGAAGGGCAAGGCTGCCGGTGAAATTACAGACACATGAGACTGTTCATCTTTATGTCTCAGGGTGGCGGGCGCAGTGCAATGCCACATAGGGCACGTCCTAGGTGGACGTGACCAATGAGGTAATGCACTGTTCATAGGCAGAGGTTACTGGGCCATCTGCTTGCTAAGACATTAATGTAGTATTACAAAAAAAACGACAATGGATAAGAGCTGCACAGGACCGGAGAGAGTGGCGTATTAGAGAGGAGGCCTATACCCAGCAGTGGGTGCACAAAGGCTAAATAGATAGATAGATAGAATGCTACTACGTGATGATTTTAGTAATTACAGCATGATGGAACTACGAAAGCAAGTCGATGGTGCTCTTGCTCAGATTAAAATTATAGGCGCTAGCAATGAATACGATTAGGTCTCGTCTATGTGGCATTGCACTGCGCCCATCACCCTGACATTTATACATTAAAAGTCTCATGTGTCAGTAATTTCACCGTCATCTTCAAACCGGAACACAGCTATGCGAGCACTACTGCTTTGCGGCAGAAATAGGTTGATAGTACTTCCCCGGATGAACTTTTTCACAAAAAACCTCTGCAACCTAATAACAAATAATAATACAACAAACAATATAAATAAATAAATAATAAAATAAAAAAATGACCTATATGACATTATGTTCAAGCAAATAAATATATCTTTATATTTATCTTTACCTTCGACCGAAATTTTTGGTCTACTACTGCTATATAGGGCATACTACTACTTAGCTCGAAGGTAGTAGAGGTTTTTTTGAAAAAGTTCATCCGGGGAAGTACTATCACCATACCTATTTCCGCCGCAAAGCAGCAGTGCTCGCATAGCTGTGTTCCAGTTTGAAGGTGGCGGTGAAATTACAGATATATAAGACTGTTAATCTGTATGTGTCACAGTGCAATGCTACATAGACGAGACCTAATCGCATTCATTGCTATCGCCTAATTTTGTATCTAAGCTTGAACACCATTGACTTTAAATTTTAATGTAACCCAAAAATCCCGTTCCAGCGGGACTCGAACCCGCAACCTTGCCTGTGATCGGCAATACCCTTACCAGTTCGGCCATAGAACACTATACAGTGACCACCATACCAGTACCATAGTCAGTACCAATGGCTTTCTTTCGTAGTTCCATAATATCTGCATATCATATAAATATTTGTTCCAAGGCCGGAATCGAACCCGCAACCTTCTACTTCACAGGCCAACCTTAGCCCGCCGCCCCACAGAGGTCGTCAAAATTTCGTTTAACAGATTATAAACCCTATGCAAATAATAAAGATATTCTGCGATGAAAAATAAACTTTATGAATAAAATTACATTAAAAAATCAAACAGCTTGAATAAACCCTAGCTTCTTATACATTATCAACTCCCACCGTTTGAGCTTCCTAATCGGGGCGTCACTGTCTACCTTCTTACTCCGCTTGTACTTGCGTAGGAAGTCACCGTCTACCTTCACGCGCTGGTCACAGGTGTTCCGGGACGTCGATGGAGCTGCAACACAGAATAATAAATAAATAAACAGTTAGACAGTTCACACAATATTATCTAGCTCCAAGCTAAGCAGAGCTTGCGTTATGGGTACTAGATAACTGGTATACTTAATACAATATATAACATAGATAGATATTTTTTATTATGCATAGAAAATACCCAGAACACCCTGAACAAATATGTGTAGATCGCACAAATATTTGTTCCGAGGCGGGAATCGAACCCGCAACCTCCAGCGTGGCAGGCGAACCGTCGCCCGCCGCGCCACAGAGGTCATCAAACACCTAAGAGTCCGAGGTAATCTCCTCGGGTGTGTTGGTAAAGGGACTACTAGGTTTTAACCATGATTGACGGTCCTTTTCAAGGGGAGGATGATCCTTGTTATTAATCAACATCATCATAATCAGGTATAGACGTCCACTGCTGGACGAGGCCTCCCCCATAGAATGCAATTGGAGTTACCATAATCACCAGGCTTGGCTGATGGATTGGTGCACGCAGTATTGGTGTTGAGTTCTTAGTTGAATGCTACTGCCCAAACCCTGGTGTAATCCCAGTAGCTTTTAACACATCCATGGGAGGTGACGAAGGGGTATATTGTTATACCGGATACAATCACATCGACTGCTGATCGCACTCACTTTGAAAAAGACCCATAATCAGAGTTAAAACCTAGTGGCCGCAGCGGTAAATTACAGGCACATGTGACTTTTCATCTTTATGACTCAGAGCGTGGCGGGTGCAGTGTAATGCCGCGTCCTCTCTGGGCGTGAGCTGTGAGGTAACGCATTGTTCATAGGCAGAGGCAAGCAGGTAACATCAGGTGGGCGATCTGCTTTTTACGTCATTTCAAGTTGTAGAATTAAGTTTTTCTTGGAAGAAATGTGAATTTCCTAGCACGCTATTCAAAACTTAGCAATAGGAACCGTGAACGAATCAAAATGAGTCCAAATACTGCTATTATCATCGCGGAGTTTCGTTGTGCGTCTTCCGTCTCCACCATTAGATCAGCTCACAGTCACCATATTATTGTATTGTCAGCGGAAGTTGGCAAGTATGCCAAACAGTTCAATCTTATATCGTGAAGTGGTCGAAAATTCGGTCCTAAGGTTTTACAATGTTTTTTATAGTTTGTTAGTTAAAAGTGAAGCTAATAAAAAATACAGAATGCGTGGACATCGCGTAGACACTATACAGGGTGTCCTTAGACTATGTGAAATGAAGGAAAAGTACCTTAAATATTGTGAATAGTTTAATTTGCTCAAAGGAGACTTTATTTTATTTTTCAAACTACTAAAAACTACTTCAAAGATTTTCTAAAAATTTCTTGGTTTGTCTGGGAATCGAACTGACTTAAATGAAAAATTAAAATTAAGATAACTAATATTACGTTTGTCCTGGGTTTTAAGATACCATATTACTCAAGAGGTTTTTTTGTCCATTCTTTCGATTGGCATCATAAAAATATGGCGTGTTTTTTTTTCACATTTAAGTCGGTTCGATTCCCAGACGAAGCAAGTAATTTCTAGAAAATCTTTCAATGCAAACACAAACTTTAAAAAAAAAGAGCCACTCTCTTTAAAATATCCTATCTACAATTTTTAAGGTGCTTTCCCTTCATGTCGCATAGTCTTGGGACGACCTGTATAGAAGATGGTTACTGTATCTGTACTATTACAGATACAGCTCGCTTATGAATACGTGGCTTTAGTAAGTTATATACCTGAATCTACACCCAGGTCACTCCTGTTAGTGCGAGGGTAAAACAGCCACCGCTTCGAACCAAGCCCATCGCTCTTGAGGTAGTTTTCAATATGGTCTTGCCGCTTCTTCGTTGCTAGGAATTTAGTTGTATTCTTCCTGTGCTTGCTAGCTGTGTGAATGTTAACATTAATCAATTGAAATTATAATTACAAGATGTGACTTACTTCTTATCTATGAACGCTATATTTAGCCTCGACATAGTTTATGTGATCAGCATCATCGTCATCAGCCTAAAAGAGACTGCTCGACATAGGCCTCCCCCATATAATGCCATGGTGAACGGCTCCGGCCCGCCTCCATCCACCGATTTCCCGCAACCACTACAGCTACACTACGTCGTCTGGTTTTTGAACCGACGCAAGCGCTCACCAAATCCAGCCTTAAAACACTGACTTAAAGAGGAAGCCATAAAAGAGGTTGGCTATAATAATTGTCTCATCAAACTATGTGTAACTTTATCGTTTAGTGAAGACACGACCATTTTTTTTTGCAAATTTTATTTCATCTTCATGATCAACCTACTGCAGTCCACTGCTGGACATAGGTCTCTCTTATGGCGCGCCACTGAGCGTGGTCTGAGGCTCTCCTCATCCAGTTTCTGCCAGCCACCCCGCGCAAGTCGTCGCTCCACCTAGCCAGAGCTAAAGCTAAATGGAATTTAGTTGCTGCCGTTTAGTAGGTGGTATTGTAGCTGATTGAGTGGCACTATGATAAGATGAAGACGACCTCTGTGGCGCGGCGGGCGAAGGTTGGCCTGCGACGCAAGAGGTTGCGGGTTCGATTCCTGACTCGGAACAAATATTTTTGCGATCGCAGATATTTGTTCAGGGTGTTCTGGGTATTTTCTATGTATAATAAAAAACATCTATCTATGTAATATATTGTATTAAGTATATCAGTTATCTAGTACCCATAACACAAGCTCTGCTTAGCTTGGGGCTAGATAATGTTGTGTGAACTGTCCAACATTATTTATTTATTTATTTATTTTATGAAGTAAAAAATAAAGAATGTAGACTAATAAAACTAAGGGATAGATCTGACAACAGACTGAACAACCCAAAATATAATTTAAAAATGACACAAAATCGGGCCTATTACATGACGATTAAAATTTTCAACAATCTGCCAGAAGATCTTACAAGTCTAACTGGAAATTTGTTTAACAAAAAAAAAAAAAAAACCTGATGGGTAGATGCTATTATTCTCTACATGAATACTTACATTATAGGGATTTTCAATTATAATTTTTATTGATAAAGTTAATTATTGACATTTTATTTTATATTATTACTCGATATCAATTATTTTAAAACGTTTTCATTGTATCTACTCATTTTATTGTTACCTACTCATGTTAAAATTTGCATGCCTAGTTATAAGGTAGAACATAAGTGGACTGCACCTAGTTTAAGAACTTTGTACAATGTTCTGGCAAATAAATTATCTTATCTTATCTTATCTTAAAGTTGAGCTCAATACAATCAGGATCAGCAATGGGCCTGCAAACAATAGACCGACGGTTGGTAAATAAAAGGGCTATGAACGCGTGGTCCAACAGCATAGTCCGCTCGATCGGACGACTTGAACTTTTTTTTCCTGTTGGTCCGATGAATAGGACCATTTCTTATTATTCATTTACAGGCTAAGAAATGCCATAATATCATGTTATTATGGCATCTTATGGACCAATGCAAATAAACATCTTGTATCTTGTAACTTGTACCAAGTTTATAACAATCGAATTTCAATATTTCCATTGCATCTTTCGAAGTAGGTACCAGGAGAGCAGTCACAGGAGATGGACACTGCCGACCACAAATTACTCTTTAATTTTCATGAAAATAACCAAGCAGTGAAAATAGGGAGTGCTCTTGGTCCACTTACCTTAAAGGATCAACAGGAAAAAAAGTTCACGTCGTCCGACCGAGGGGACTAAGTGGCCGGATCACGTTACAATGCTCGTGGTCCGCTTATCTTATAGGACCAATAGGAAAAAAAAGTTCACGTCGTCCGACCGAGGGGACTAAGTGGCCGGATCACGTTACAATGCTCGTGGTCCGCTTATCTTATAGGACCAATAGGAAAAAAAAGTTGACGTCGTCCGACCGAGGGGACTAAGTGGCCGGATCACGTTACAATGCTCGTGGTCCGCTTATCTTATAGGACCAATAGGAAAAAAAAGTTCACGTTTTCCGACCGAGGGGACTAAGTGGCCAGATCACGTTACAATGCTCGTGGTCCGCTTATCTTATAGGACCAATAGGAAAACAAAGTTGACGTCGTCCGACCGAGGGGACTAAGTGGCCGGACCACGTTACAATGCTCGTGGTCCGCTTATCTTATAGGACCAACAGGAAAAAAAGTTCACGTCATCCGATCGAGTGGACTATGCTGTCGGACCACGCGTTCACAGCCAATAAAAGGACTTACGAGCAAGGTACAGCACTCGAAATGCATCCAAAAACCCCGGTTCCTTGTAGTTGATCTCGCGAGATCGAGAGCGACTTCGAGACCGGGATTTGGATCGAGATCTGTACGAACGATTCTCACTTCTAGATCGATTGCTTCTGGATCGAGATCTATTTTTGCGTCGTTGTCTTGATCTGCTGCGCCTGAAATTAGGTGACTTCATGGCAGATAAAGCTTAAGATAGTCACACCTTCTCCTGTACAGATACACGAGTTTTTTCTCGTTAAATAAAAGCCTAGCAATATACTGCCTCAATATGCTGCGAGGATTTGGTGAAGGCTTTGGCCCAATGCTTAGTGAGCATCATAATCATCAGCCTGGTGCAGTTCAATGCTGGAGACAAGAACGCCATGATGAACAGTATTGAGCCACGTCCATCTATGGACATCCTGAAACTTTAAAATGTCATCGGTATGTATCGACAAAGGGGCCTTCCTACACTGCGTCATTGTCCGGTTCATGGTTGCTACTTGAGAACATTTTTATCCCAATGGTTGTCAATTTTGCGAGTTTTTTCTTTTGCGCATTGCCATTGCTAGTGTGAGGGCTGTCGATAATACTTAAATTTAGAATAAGCAGGCAGCATAAGCATTGTCTGGTTCCTTTTGTAACTTTTATTGATAAATGTTTTGTTTTATATGTATTTTTAGTAGTAGTAGAGCTTTTTTGTGAAAGAGTTCGTCCGGGGAAGTACTACCACCATACCTATTTCTGCCGCAAAGCAGTAGTGCTCGCATTACTGTGGTCCGGTTTGAAGGGTAAGGGTGCCGGTGAAATTACAGGCACATGAGACTTTTTCATCTTTATGTGTCAGGGTGGCGGGCGCAGTGCAATGCCACATAGGTTGCGTCCTAGGTGGACGTAATCTATAAGGTAATGCACTGTTCATAGGCAGAGGTTACCGCTTAACATCAGGTGGGCCTCTTGCTTGATCCGTCATCTACTTGGATGTATAAAAAAAAAAAAAAAAAACTACTTTGTTGTGCTGTAATAAAAAAAAACTTTCTTTTCTTTCTTATTCCAACTTGCTAATTCTGTGAGCTATGTCGGTGATCTTGGGTCTGCTACGGACCTCCTAATGTCATATTCTACTACGCAGTGAAACTCCAAGCATAGCTATCTCCATAGCCCGCTACGTGACTTTGAGCTTGTCCATGTATCTGGCCGACAGTTAGACAATACGCTCTGATTATAGAATTTTGTCCTGCAGGTCTAGGGAGTATAAAAAAATGCTCTGCTTGATGTTTAAATTTAATATTAATTAAATTATAATATTATATCGATATATCCAAGCTCGCTTGGCCGCTGGCATCATCAAAGCCAAGCCTTCCAAGATCTTTAGCTGACATGTAACCTTCGACCAAATTTATTTTACTTTGGTTGAAGCATGTAACCACAGTGGCAGAGTAGCACTAAGTTAAAGTAGGCAGAAAACTGCCAGTCTATATAGCGGCGTCAGAGATGTTAATTGTTACTTGAAATAAAACTCTATGAAGCCTCTAATAATACTGCTATTCAAAAATATGCTAGTCCAGGGCTGATCAAGTCCTATTTCAGTTAATCCATAACACCCTCGGAGACACTGGGACTGTGCTATTAGATCCAGATCTTCTCCATTGTTTTAAGGAGTTAAGCTGGCTAGGGTCTTGTTAACTGGGGGAAAATGCACAATACAATCCAAGGCGGGACGTGAGTACTGATTTTATTTCCCCTATTTTGAATTAGAACTGATTAGCATACTAGTTTGCAAATAGGTTGTATTTATGCCCAACAACACGCTCTCTGAGCGTTTACATTTGCTAGTGAAATAACAGACCTAAGAAAAACACTTATTGCACCTACAAAAAAAATTGCATCCATTAAAAGTAGAATGCTAGGGACCAACAAGATACCTAGTTAGGGCCATCGCATGTTAAATCCCTTACGTGTAAATTATGTGATAATTATATTCTTTGCCTTTGTCTTTATTTTTTCTTATTTTTTTTTTTAATTGCCTTTATTATATCTGTGTTTTTTGTTTTTGTTTTAGTTTTTATATAGTTCATATCTTGTTTGCTTTCTTCTTGGTGTGTGTTTGTATAGTCATAAATAAACGTTTATTTCTTTCTTACTTTCTTTGATTAATAAATTTATGTGATATTGTGAATCGTTTTTTTTAACTTCTTTTATGAATAAATAAGCAAATTACCCACCTGATGTTAAGCGGTAACCTCTGCCTTTAACAATGCATTACTTTATATATCACGTCCACCTAGGACGCTCCCTATGTAGCAATGCATTGCGCCCGCCACCCTGAGACATAAAGACGAAAAATCACATGTGCCTGTATTTTTCAATCGTAATTATCAGAATGAAGATATTATTGTTATTACTATTCTTAGTATTCTAATGGTAATACACAAATGGCCTCAACATACCTTCCATGATCCTCAGTCACTGGTCCCATTTCGTAATACTCCCCATAGCCGTCCCCTTGATCACGATACTTCGTATCCGGGGGGTGCATAGTCTGAAACCCCGGTGGGTACATATTATAGCCATATCCTTCCATTTACTTCGCTAAAAATAATAAAAACATTAATTTTTGAGGTTTCTTTGCTGATTATTTGACACTGATAGATTTTGGAATGAAGTTGTCTATGATTTGACGTACAATAGAGTATTGGGTAAGTTGTAAAAACCTCTTTTTGTTATGAAAAGTATTTATACAAGTTGAGATACAGTGTGTCCAAGAACTTAGTGTAAAGCAGTAGCAGGGAAGAAAGTAACCTCTCACTTGATGATACTAAAATAAAATAATACATAATATTAAAATTAAGATTTTTTGATTTTTGTTTATTTGTTACTGAATCACACCGAAACGGGTGAACCGATTTCTATGAACCCTCCGTCTCCTCCATCCACCTAAGTATCCAACGTTAATACTGCGATCACCAATCCTCCTGCCGATCTAGGTGATTTTGAAAAACCAACCCAGCAGTGGACGTCTAAAGTCTGCTACTGCTGATGATGATGATGATAGGCCTATGCCCAACTGTTGACTTCTATAGGCTGATGATTATAACGATCATGTTAAAAATCCATACCAAACTCCAAAATCTACTATAACTACTAATTTACCACTACTAAACCGTTTACTAATTTAACTGTTTGTACTAATTTAGCATTGAACCGAAAATAATAGAAAATGTTAGTTTAATTAAGGAAAGGCAGTCGTTATTACGAAGTGTACTCGGTGAAGTCCAAATGAGCTGAAAACTCGCGGATATTAAAAAGTAAGTGAGGAATAGACCGCTGAGCCACCAGCTTTTGCTGAAGAAATAACGTTCGATGGAAGAGATATTGGATAGGAAAACTATATAGATAGATAGATTAACACTTTATTGTAGGTATACCAAAAAAACGTAATGATTAATTAAAAATATTGCAGTGCGATTAATGGTCTACCTTTTTTTAACCCCCGACGCAAAAACGACGGGGTGGTATAAGTTTGACGTGTCGGTGTGTGTGTGTGTGTGTGTGTGTGTGTGTCTGTCTGTCGCATCGTAGCTCCCGAACGGATGAACCGATTTAGTTTTTTTTTTGTTTGAAAGTTGAATTTGTCGGGAGTGTTCTATGTTTGATCAAAATCGGTTCAGCCGTTTCATTGCGTTGAGGGTCTTTTTAATTTTTACAAAATTTATTACTTGTTTTTATACAACTTGTAATGACGGATCAAGCTGATGGCCCACCTGATGTTAAGCGGTACCCTCTGCTTATGAACAGTGCATTATCACAAAGGTCACGTCCACCTAGGACGCACCCTATGTGGCATTTCACTGCCCTCGCCCCACCCTGACACATAAAGATGAAAGTCTCATGTGCCCGTAATTTCACCGGCAACCATACCCTTTAAACCGGAACACAGCAATGCGAGCACTACTGCTTTGCGGCAGAAATAGGTATGACCTTATCGTTGAAATTGATAGTCTTTGTGCTCCATCTTTTTGTGTGTATGTTTGTAATGATCGAAAACTACTGTACCGATTCCAAAAATTATTTCACCATTGGAAAGCTGCATTCACTCTGAGTGACATGGGCTACCAGGGGGGGGGGGGATAGGAGGGAGGGGCTGTTTTTCATCCTGAAACTACCCGTGCGAAGCCGGGACGAGTCGCTAGTGTTATATAAGTATAATGTTTAAGTCCGAATGTGGACGGGGGTTTTTGCGCTACGAAGGTACATGTGACGTGACGTTCGAGTCGATCTTCCAGTTTCAATATAACCAGAAATGGCAACGTTTCCGTCGGCTCTATATCTTTGCTCCCCGCTCAAAGTTTAACGTGGAGTAGTACTTTTTTCTTTTTTAAAAAGTGTTCAGAAAACTCAAAACCCTCTAATGGAGGCAGCCATTAGAAATTCATCGATGCCTAATCTATCTTACTTCTTTAATTGTTCTTTTGAAATGGCAAGTTCGGACCACTCCAAGTCGATTCATATCGATTCCAATTTAGGATGAACGTAAATCTTCCTGATAATGATGCAGAAGATTTATTCCCTTTTTAGATGATGATAAAGGTTTTCGTAAATGGTGTGACGATTTAAACTTTGGAAAGGCTTGGTGCTTCCAGATTACGATCTTCGGTAAAGATAACTCGGAATTTAAAATTTTAACTTATTCTCATTCCAACTAGAGGTTTTTTTTTTTTTTTTTTTTACTACTGAATGAAGGAACAAGCAGATGGCCCACCTGATGATAAGCGGTAACCTCTGCCTATGAACAGTGCATTACCTCATAAGTCACGTCCACCTAGGACGCACCCTATGTGGCATTGCCCTGCGCCCGCCACCCTGAGACATAAAGATGAAAAGTCACATGTGCCTGTAATTTCACCGGCACCCTTACCCTTCATACCGGAACACAGCAATGCGAACACTACTGATTTGCGGCAAAAATAGGTATGGTGGTAGTACTTCCCCGGACGAACTCTTTCACAAAAAAGCTCTACTACTACTACATCTAGACCGTCTTCTGGACTTTTGGTGTTAAATCATCATCACCGCCCTGTAACGCCCTGTGGTGGTAACGCTGGACTAACCTCCATTGTAGAATGCCATGACAAACGGCCTACATCCACCGAATTTCTGCGACCCTTATATTGTCTCCGATCCATCGAGACATCCATCCATCGAGGGGCTTTTCTACACTGCTTCGTCCAGTTCGACGCTAATCGAAAACTTTCAAAAACTTATTTTTTTCCACATTGGCTATCGGCTCTGCGACTTACATGACTTGCCCATTGCACTTGAACTTAAAAATTTTGAGAGTTATGTCGGTGATATTGGTTCTTCTGCGGATATCTTAATTTTGAATTTTATGACGAAGAAACTCCTACAATTGCTTATTCCAAATCCAGCTCAAATGGTTTACGTGACAAAAAATCTGGGATGTTAATTTTGTTACTGTAGTTTTGTGGAATGACGCTGCGTGTAATTTTGCATTATTTTCGTTGTAACTAAAACTCAAGTAAAAACCCTCTCTGAGCAGTATCTTAAGGCGCGATAGGTTCTCAAATGTCTCTAGAATTTTAAAGTTTTTGATAAGTATCTTCATAGTTTTCTATGAAGAAAAAAATATATGATACTCTTGAGCTTTTTATCTAGTGAAATCAATAATTCAATATAAAATTTGAATTCGATAAAAAAAATTAACAAAGATACCTCCTTTTTAAAATTAAAATGCTATTTTTCACTCGCTTCTCTCAAGTTTTTATTTTTGCAACATTTGGTTACATGTTAGATATTATTTGAGTTAGTGAATTCATCAACAAAATTAAACAAAACATTGAACGACATTTTTATATAATTTTTTTGTACATAAAAACACGGTATCAGAGCGTGCGCTCGCCTTCTTCGCCTCATACAAAAATGTTCGTTGAACCTATAGCGCCTTAACAAGCTAAAGTGTTTACATATTTTTCCTTTCATAAATTAATTCATCAAGATTAAAATGAAGCCGGTAAAAAACAGGAATTCATGTTTATAAATAACGCCGTAACTGTTCAAAGGGAAGGTAGTTTTAAAAACGTATGAAAAAAATTGCAAATCATACTAATTAACTGGAAGTAGAACCTGTCACTGTACCCTACTTTTCATACCCCAACCCAAAAACAACTCATATCCAAACAAAGTTGAAACGAAAACCACTTCCACGTTGATATTAGTAGGGTTGTATTTCGTGTGCGCGAAAATTGTGCATTTTAACAACTTTTTCTCATAAGTATGTTTATGAAAAAACGTCACGGAATCGTTTCCGGCAGCCACACACATGACGTCGAGTGACGTGAATTTTAGAGTTGCCAGCTAAAAACTCTTTTGGGGTACGTCTGGATAGCAAGCTGCCAGCGGAATGTGTATTCCTAAATAATCCTACTTCCTACTAATATTATAAACGTGAAAGTTTGCAAGTATGGATGGATGGATGGATGGATGTATCTTTGTTACTCTTTCACGTAAAAACTACTGGATGGATTTGGATGAAATTTGGAATGGAGATAAATGGACTCCCGAAATAACATATAGGCCCATTTTTATCCCGATATTCTCACGGGATCGAGACCTATGCGGAAAACACCGCAGGGCGCAGCAGCAATGCGAAGACTTTTCATCCAATGTACCAGGCGAGCAGCAGAATACAGGAGTAATTTGGTAACCGAATATCTGGAACACCGGTGAAATGGGTGCGAAATAATTATTTATTTATTTATTTATTTGTCCCGCAGCGGGAATCGAACCCGCAACCTTTCGCATCTCAGCCGGCTACTCGCCCGACGCGCTACAGAGGTCATCAGGGAGTTGTATCGTCTGACCAAATAAACATAGTATCTCAAACGAGTAGTTCCTGTTTGTCGCCTCAAACCGCTTCTCGCCGCCACTTCAGACGAACCTCAAGCCACTCGTAATTTGAGCGATATTAGCATGATATGAAACTACTAGGTCGTCCTGATTTAATTCCTCTGCTCGTTTCTCGTACAGGCAATAAAAATTGCATTTGGGATAGGCAGATATTCTTTTTTGGAAAGGTTTAAAAATTTCAGTTCACCTATACGAGGAAATTAAGGAGTAAATTTTTTTTGCTTGCTTGTTATGCCCACTTCAAGTTTGTGGTATATATTTTTTATTTTTTTTTATTTTTTCTTAACATTAATAGACCTTTGTTTGACCACGATCTCACCTGTTGGTAAGTGACGATGTGGCCGAAGATGGAGCACAAAGGTCTAGAAGGCACCTATTCACTATATATTACTAAATGCCATTAACTTGAATTGGGCGTATACTGATATAATCTGTAGATAACAGTAGTTATTTTAGTTAAATCACGACTCAAACGTGACAGTAAAATATGAGTAATATTTGTTTTTTTAGCGAGACCGGGTGAGCTTTTTAGTTATTTTGTCATTAATGTATTAATGTTGCATTTCTCAGTAGGTATTGCCGTTAGACAAGTTACAACTAATAATAACACTAAAATCGATAGATTATAAGGCACAAATCAAATTGCGTCTCATTTCAATAAGTAAATAGTGCACCAAAAAAAAGTTGTAATACACAGCATCACATCATTTATAATCTAATTTGGATAATTACACGTGCTGGTAGTCTCAAAAATTATAAGCAACTCAAATAAATTAAATTAAATTTATTTATTTCAGACATTGTCTATATTTTGTTAGTTGCTCTTAAAATAATGTTAGTAGGTTTTTAAACATTTACAAATTAATATACAAATAAAAAAAAATATACATAAAAAAAAACTATATTATTACAATATAATGCGTAAAATACACGCGTATTTTTTCCTTTTTAAAAGCGAAGTTTTAAAAGTGGAGAACAAACACAAAAAGCAACCGAAGCAATCTTCAGCCCCCCAGTTCTTACGGCACTGAGTACCATCAACACTCGTTAGACCCTCTGGTCTCTCTTGTCAGTGTTTCGTTTGATTTTGCACTCGAACGGTTGTCGAATAGACTAACAACCGATGGATTTGATAAAATATCTACTTGCAATCTTCGACTAATTTATTTTACTTTGGTCGAAGCTTGCTATATATATGGACATTGCGGAGTCGTGCGTGTCACAATATGTGGCTAAATACCACTGACCTGTAAATGAACTTCGGGTCGGTGCTCAAAGTGTCCGAACCAAATGAGAAACAAAACGCATAAAAAGAAAAAATCTGTCAAGTTTTATCTGTCCATTGCTACTTGGGTTTTGAACACATTTGAAGGACTCGAACGTGAACCAGCAGTGTATATCGAACTCATTTGACATCGCAATTTTTTTGTTAGGTGCCATATTTTTGCGCTGATAGTGTATGGAATGCTTTTGGGAATGCTAAATCTATCGTGGAGTTATTAGAAAGTCTCTACTAAATACTTAATTTTCTAATAATTACCTGTTTTCTAATAACTAGTTACATTAAAAAGGTTTAAGTCTCAGGGTGGCGAGTGCAGCGCGATGCCACATAGGGCGCGTCCTAAGTAGACGTGACCTATGAGATAACGCATTGTTCATAGGCAGAGGGTACCGATTAACATCAGCCGTGGTATTCGGGGCCGCGTGAAGCCTCACGTGAATATTCACGATTTGCGCAGTAAGAAATCTGCACTCGGTAAAGTTCGGCGTGTAACGCGTATCGCGCAACGCGTGAATTAGATGACACAACATATGAAGTGAATTGGCTCAACTCACGGTACCAACGGTACCCCGAATACCGTAGCAGATGGGCCATCTGCTTGTTCCGTCATTTCAAGTTGTATAAAAGAACAGTAAATTCAAGAAACTACAGAAATAAGGTCATCATCATCATCAACCTAAAGAAGTCCACTGCTGGACTTAGGCTTCCCCATATAATGACACAATGAACGGTCTTGAGCCGCCTCCATCCACCGCTTTCCTGCGACCTATATAATGTTATTATATTTAGAAGTAGTATAGAGCTCTATCACAAAAAAGCTTTACTACTCCTTACTACTGCCATACCTATTTCTGTCGCAAAGCAGTAGTGCTCGCATTGCTGTGTTCCAGTTGAAGGGTAAGGGGTGCCGGTGAAATTACAGGCACATAGAGATGACATACATGAGACTTTTCATCTTTATGTCTCAGGGTGGCGGGCGCGGTGCAATGCCACATAGGGTGCGTCCTAGGTGGACGTGACCTACGAGGTATTGCACTGTTCATAGGCAGAGGGTACCATAAGACGCTATGTTAAAATTTTGGAGTTGTTTCGTTACATGCTCACTCATTATCAGTAAAGGTTACAAACTTGATGTTAATACAGTAATTACTTGAGGATGTAATCTAAATAAATTATAGACTAGAAACACGATTCGCGAAATTTTTCTCGATAGCTTTATTTTTTGAAATTGGCTCTTCTAAAGCCCTTTTTAGGTCCCTCCTTCGACTAGAGAAAGTATTAAGCATATTTTTTTATATTATTCAGTAGGTAATCACATTACTTACATTAATTACAGATAATTTATTTTTATATTTGCTACTTTAGAAGCTAAACGAAGTTTTATCATTTGTCGCTTACGTCAGTTACTTCCGAGTAGCAAAAATCTATACCTCACCTTTTCCCGGGTTCAAGTGAGCAATAGCGCTGTCACTGTCTTACAGCTATTGTTTTCTGGCTAGACTCCGCCCATTCGGTATTTTGACATATCGCCATGGGCTATCTGCTTGATACGCCATTTCAAGTAGTCTAAAAATAAATGTACATCGAAAGGGGGGCATTCCTATTTTGTGTCGTCCAGTTTGTGGTCACCACTCAAAAACCATTCTTCCTCAACGGATAACAGTTTTGCGAGCTATATGGCCGCCTATCCACTTTAACTTGCTAATTCTGAGAGCTATGACGGCGATTTTGGTTTTTCTACGGATCTCCTCATTACGGATTCGAACTGTACCTAGTTACCTGTACCTAAGTACCTACTGCCTGTACCTAGTTACCTACTAGAATTAGAGAAAGGTATTACTCACTATCTTTTAATTTAACAGGTTGCTTCTGCCGAAAACGTGAAAGAGCTTCTTTGTCCCAAATACAAATTCCAAGCAACGTACTTACGAACCGCCATAATGACTCTCTCCACTGCGCGATTGTACCAACTTTTCATCCTGCATGAATATGTACTCTTTTGTACACTTTCTTTATACAACTCAGACACAAATTCAACCGTAGACCAGTAAAAAATAGAGTGGTTTTTCATTTGAAACGACTTTGTGTATGTTTTTCGTTATTTGCGCGCGGACTATTCAAGCATGGAGTGAATCCTCTAACTCGTATCTTCAGGTTGAAAAGATTCCTTCTTTAAATTAATTTGGGTTAGTATTTTTGCTGCAACTGTAAAAATACTGAATACAGAAATTCTGTTTTATTTTAAATGAAGCTGGCATACTCACCTACATGCTACGGCTTCAATTACTTGGTCACTCGTAGACTGCGGACTGTTATTCGAATTACGCGTGTAAATATACGGTTTTTCGCATCGAAATACAACTCGTGTGAGCCGAACTGCTAAAGGATAAAAACACTCAAAAACAAGTTAATAATTTTGTAAAAATTAAAAAAAACCCTCAACGCAATGAAACGGCTGAACCGATTTTGATCAAACATGAACACTCCTGAATAATTCAACTTTCAAACAAAAAAAAAAACGCACACACACATACACACACACAAGACACATCAAACTTATAACACCCCGTCGTTTTTGCATCGGGGGTTAAAAATAGGTACTTATCCAAATGTATTTCTAAATTACGCAGCGGATTTACATGCAGTTTTCATCTTCATAGAGAATTTTTTCATAACCATAATCATAATCATTTATTCATTTTTAAGGCGGCTTGACAAACTCCGTCACCAGAGGCCAGCACTACCTCATACGAAACGAAACGAAGAAGGATGCGCACGCTTGCAGCGCGAAATTCAAATTTTTTGGTGTTTTTTGCCCATTACAGCTCATCAACACTTCTTCAGTTAGCGAAAGCTGAGTTCGCGAGAACTAAGATACTTACCACACATGTTTTAATTGGTGGTATCTCATAAATATCATCAGTGTAGCTATGTTACCCCTAAACACATTTTTACAGTGTTTTTTTTTGTTTAGGGGCATCGTTACTAAACTAATGATATTTATAAGATACTATCAATTAGAACATGTGTGTTAAGACTCCTAGTTGTCGCGAACTCAACTTTCGCTATCTGAAGAAGTGTTGATGAGCTGTAATGGGCAAAAAACTCCATTGGGCATTTGAATCTCGCGCCGCAAGCATGGGTACATATCAAACACGTGACAAAATAGTATGGTAGATCCAGCCACGCTTTACCATGTTGCCATGCAAAATAATTACACATTTTATTTAAAATTAGTCAAACTTGGGTACAGTAGTAGTAGAGCTTTTTTGTGAAAGAGTTCGTCCGGGGAAGTACTACCACCATACCTTTTTCTGCTGCAAAGCAGTAGTGCTCGCATTGCTGTGTTCCGGTTTGAAGGGTAAGGGTGCCGGTGAAATTACAGGCAAATGAGACTTGTCATCTTTATGTCTCAGGGTGGCGGGCACAGTGCAATGCCAGATAGGGTGCGTCCTAGGTGGACGTGACCTATGAGGTAATGCACTGTTCATAGGCAGAGCGGGGTGGGCCAACTGCATGACCCGTCATTCAAGTAGTATAAAAAAAATAAAAAAAAAACATTAGACATAATAAATTTAGCACAAATTAAAAATAAAATTAGAATACGAACAGATATCAAATCACACTAATATTATAAAGGGGAAAGTTTGTGTTGACCTTAAGTACCAAGCGAGGACTTGCTATTGAATACACAAGGCACACCCGAGGACATTTTCAAAGCGAGGTCTTTTTCATGGGTCCTCGTATCGATCGGACCATTGCATCGTATTTTATGCGCGATTTTGAGTCTTATTGTATATTTGAAACGGAAATATTGGCCTAACCTCGTTTTGGTCACGATAAGTCATGCTCACACCCCGACAGTGTGTGACCACCAGGCGGCGCCACTATCGCCTTCTATACACTCCATTTCACACTCTGTCATGTTCTTTGTACCTTCCGAGGCCTTATGTGTGAATTTAACACACAAGACCTCGTAATGGTAGCTTTTCCGGACAATGTGTATTAACGACCTCGCTTTGATCAGTAATATTACAACAGCGAATTTTCCAAGTGTGTTATATAAATTTTCTGTCCTCGTTTGGCTAACGCACACTTTTTGTATTTTACCTAGGTTAAAGTAGATATATAAACTTTGTGAGTTTGAAAGTAGGTAACCTCCGGCTCTATTGATACGTCTCTGAAAACATATGATTAAGGTTAAAATTAAAACTTTAAAACAAATTACTATTTCACTAAATAAATAAAATGTTATAGAAATAAGTTTCCCATACCTTTGTGCTGAAACTTCGCATTGCACCCTTCCTACCTTTGCTTGGGAGGTGATCGAATACCGCCTTCCAGGTCGATTATCTTGCCCCATTTAGGCAAATTTGATAAGCACAAAGTAGGCATTCAAGGGTTCCGTAATCTACCGTCCAGGTCAATCATCAGATCCTCATTCGCTCTTTTATTATATTACTAGCTGACCCGCTCTCGGCTTCGTCTATATTTACATAGAGTACCTACCTACTCGTAATACCCATTCTAAATGGATGGTGGTATAAATATCGGACTATTGGCTATTAAAATAAGAATGCCTCAATGAACGTCCTGAGTTGCCTGCATGCAACGACTTCATGTGACTTTTAAAATATCGTTGGCCCATTGAAAAGGGATAGGCTTTCTAATGTGCGTATTCCGGTTCGACGTTGGCCATTCGAGAACCATTATTCCCCAGTGGTTGACGACCACTTTAGCGCGTCGGGCGAGTAGCCGGCTGAGATGCGAGAGGTTGCGGGTTCGATTCCCGCTGCGGGACAAATGTTTGTATGATCTGCAAATGTTTGTTCTGAGTGCTAAGGTACCATGGTACTCGTAGTTCCTGATACACACGACACAGGGGATCCTAGTGTGGGATCAGGACTATATGTATGTGACTGTTGGGTGTTATGTTATGTTATGGTTGTTGGTTCTGCGAGCTATATATATGACCTGCCCATTACAATTTAAACTTGCTAATTTTGAGACCTATGTCAGGGATCTTGGTTCTTCTACGGATCTACGGATCGTTTACGGTACGGATACAGAATCTGTGTGCATAGCTCTCTCCAAAGCCCGTTGCGCGTATTTGGGCTTGTGTTGAGGTTGACGTTTAAGTAGTAGTGGAGCTTTTTTGTGAAAGAGTTTGTCTGGGGAGTACTACCACCATACCTATTTCTGCCGCAAAGCAGTAGTATTCGCATTGCTGTGTTCTGGTTTGAAGGGTTGCCGGTGAAATTACAGGCAAATGAGACTTTTCATCTACATGTCCCAGTGTGCGCGGGCGCAGTGCAATGTCCACATAGGGCGCGTCCCAGGTGGACGTGACCTATATAAAAATGCACTGTTCATAGGCAAAGGGTACCCCTTATCATCAGGTTGGCTATCTGCTTGTTCCGTCATTTTAACTATCCAGTATTAAAAAAAAAAAGTTTTAGTCCCGTGAGTTATCACTTCCAACATTCAAACTTTAATGTTATGGCTCTGCAGTATCTGTGACGTGAAGATATAAACACACACCCAACAGTCACATACATAGTCCTGCCCTGGTATTCGGGGCTCGGTGAACTTGCTGAGCGAGTCACGGGGTTGCGCAGTAAGATAATATTTGACTTCGGCAATGTTAGGTGTGTCAAAAATTAATGGCTGTCTCGATGACAGTCATAGATCTAGTATGTACAAGATAAACAATGAGAGATCGAAGAAGAAACAAAAAAAAAATGTGCACGTGCTGGTAAAAGTCTACGTGTAAGTTAAAAATAGTGTTGTCCTCGATCAACACTTTTACATTGTCGATAGAATTCATCATCCATCCATGATGTGTATGGTAGATAAATACATCTTAATGCAGATTAAGTCTTTCGTGAATAACACAGTTTGGCAGATTTGACGTCATAAAGAGAATAAGGTTCTTATTCCAATTTTGAATAAACTAATTTTTATTCTTATTTTAAAGGGATCTTTTGGAGAAATAAAACAGTTAATAAATAAACCTTCATTATTTATTGACCCCTAAATATTATGGTTTTATTTAGGTGGGATCTTAGAATTTCCCTATTAAATTTAAACTCAAAATCTTTGCTGCAGATACCTAGTGGAGTTCTTATTTGAGTCCATCCCACTCTTCTTATAACCGATAAGATTTTTTTTCGAAGGTGCAGGTTTGAGTCCCGCTGGAACGGAATTTTTGGGGTATATTTAAATTTAATTTGTTACCTATTACTTTATCAAGCAGAAAGAAACAATATTTTTTGTAAAAAAAAACCCTTTTGGGGAAAAAGGCTTGTTTAATAATCTACAACGTAAATATTTACTCTAAAATATCTACTACACAAACTGCAATAAAAACACCCGCGGTGCTTTAAAGTTACCTTTTCAATAGTCAATACAAAAACACACACCTCAATGTCCACCTGGTTATTTTAGATTTAAAAAAAACGGTAAAATGTTAACAGAGCACACATATTTACTCCAAACAAAATTAAACCTCCATTCTAGGATGGACAAAAATTTAATTTATAGGTAGGTACTACGATATAGACTGCAACAGGACTATCGATATTTCTGACGTCATCACTTGGCCAAGCCCTATCGTAATCAAACATTTTTATATTTTACTTATAATATTGTTTATTTCTAGGTGCAGCAACGAAATATTATTAAAAAATATAAGGGAAAGTCCTAATCTACGAATGAAACTAGTTTTTAGGTCATTCACTAAAGCAGAATTGATAAAATAAGCAATACAATCGAACTACCAATAATCTCTCATTTACCTGAGAAACGTGTATTTTCCCGGATTATTACGTCTTGTATCTTCACAGTCACAAACTGAACACGACACCATTGTCATACAAAGTAATATTTGTTATTTAATAGTAAGATTACTAAAAAAATTACAAAATTAGTTAAACTGCACAAGAGACCGGACGCTATGGGCATCTACTCAAGCAAAAACATGTCAAATTCAATACAATTGTTGCTGTATCATTTCTTCTTGCACGGTGTACATTTAAAAATGACTTCTCTCTCTCCCACGCTTCGTTTGTCTATTCAGCGTAGCAAAAATTCTACGTCTATGATGACAGCATTATCTATGGATGATTTGATCTGTTTGTCAAAAGCTGTGAATTTTATTGTAGGAATTTTAAATTCTTTTTTTTTCACCTGGGCTAACATTCGATATAAAAAGCGTAAGCCGAGTCAGCTCACGTCTATATTCCTACGCTTGTGTGAGCCACAGTAAATAAACACGGTCAAGAAACGAAAGCTAAAAATAAGTATTTCTCTTTGGCTTCATTCTTCTATGCAACTACTATTTCTGGTATTCTTATCCCGATGATGACCGGCCTTTGGCATCGACGCGCGCAAGTTGACACTTCACTTCACTTAACCACCTCACTGTATCCCGAATACCTAGGCTGATCCCACACTAGGATTCCCTGTGTCGTGTGTAAGTATCAGGAACTACGAGTATCACCATAACACCCAGACCTGGAGCAAATATTTGTAGATCATACATACATTTGTACCGCAGCGGGAATCGAACCCGCAACCTCTCGCATATCAGCCAGCTACTCGCCCGACGCACTACAGAGTTCGTCAATAAAGGGTTGTTTCCTGAACGCTGCCCATCCTATACAAATAAATGAGCTTAAAATAAAAATCAAAAATAATTAAATTAAATTCTGCCTCTGGAGCCGGTAGAAGGTAAATTACATATACATGGGTACCCAGACCCACATTATAATGTGCGTACGTGATTTCTTAACATAGATTTGTCTGTTGTAGGGCAATGTTAAAATGTCCTCGCTTGTATTCACGTAACTTGAACTGTGTATGAAGAAAATATAACGTTTTGGCACAGAATAAATAATAGTACAGGGTTTTGGTTCAACTATTTATTCTTATCAACTCCAAAAAGTCTAATGTCCTCACTTCGGACAAGTCTGCTGTAGGGTGATGTGTACCGCGTTCAAAAAAGTCCACGCTTAGTTCCTACATAACTTGACATAGGTATGAAGAAAATATAAAGTCCTCGGTTAGTAAAACTAATTGAAAATGTCTGACACACGTTCTCTCGGTTTATTCCTGTTGTTCACGTTCAGCTTGTCCACGTTAACGTTGACAACGGGAATAAAATAAAATAATTAAAAAACTTTCCCGATGTCCACGTTATCATATATTATGATAACATAGACCGAATCATTTGTATACAAAATGTTAATCAAAACCACCCATGTATACCTCCTCCTATAATATACTATTTCACGTAAAAATGTAATTTCACAAAGGAAGTAGGTGAATGTGGCGTTACGTGTAGGCAGATTGGAATGAGATGTGACACTTCTTCGCTTCTTATCCATGGCGCCAAACCAGCTTTTCTTCTTGTGACCCAACGGTCTGTGCTGATGCCATTACAGAGGTGATCAAAAGAACAATGGAATACTTTATTCCATTCTCCGATGATTCGCCTTCAGGTTATGCTTGCCCATGGTTCAGTCCCGCGTGTGCCAGCGCAGAAGCGCAAAAACATGTGGCATATCTAGCCTAGGTTGACGCAAGAAACAGAAAAACTTCGGATGCATGGGATTAGAAGAAGGCCTAACATAGCCGCCAAGTCCTGCAAGAAGTTGAAACAAAAGGGTCGCTTCGATCGGATTGGCCGTTTGGGGGCTAAGCTTGCCGCATATCATCTGGGAAGTAAAGCATTCTGGACTCTGGCTAAATCGGTTGAAGCTAATTTCAGCCGTACTTCACTCCCCCACTGCTGAAACCAAATGGAACCCTAGCTCACGCCACCGTTGATAAAGCAAATTTGCAACTCAATTTGCGGAAACCTCGCGTCTGAACACCTCTGGCGAAACTTCATCCAGCTGTCCTCGTTGCGAAGTTTCAATGCAGGACAGATGTCCAAAAAATATATGGAGGCCGGTATAAATTTAACTAGAAATTCTTAGCAATATAATAGTTATTTACGGAGAAAGGGCATATTATTTTAAATTTTATTTTCATTTAAGCTAGTGAACAATAATAAATGTACCTCCGTTTTTTTAAAACTTGATTAAAATGTTGTATTTTTCAAAATAAAGTTTAAAACTTGCAACACTCCCAAAAGGTGAACTTTATGCTCTTTGGCAGGCAGACTAAGGAATTTTGATACTCTCTAGCTAGCGAGACAGATGGCAGACAGACAACCACAGACAATTTTTCATAGGAGTATCCTACCTTCGTTCCGTGTTGTCACGTTATTACTTCATTTATTAGTTTATCCGTTCTGTATAGGTTCAGGAAACATTCTGAGTAGGTACCTACCTACACTATTGGAGAGCTCACTAATAGATAGGAGCTGCCTATAATGATAATAGTACCTATAGCAATACGCATAGGTACCTACATTCCTCGCCTCCTTATTAACATTTGTATTTTTCAGGTAGCTCAGGGCACAGATAAATTGATTGTAAATTGTGTATTAGCACGTATTCCATTCAAGGAGAATATTTTAGTCATCATATCTTTGGGCACAGGCAGAAGAAGACAAAATGGCATATTTGCGTGTTGAATAATAGATAGGGATAGCACTATCAACTTGTTTCCGTGCCCAAGAGATGGCGATGTATGTCCTCCTCTACATTTTACATATTTCCAATCATGTTATAAATAACATTTTATATCAGGTATAAATAATAATTTTAAGTTCAGTTCAGTTCAGTTCTTGAACAAGTTTACAAGACACATTATTAAATAGCAATAGAACGTTACTGACAGTGACACATGGAGGATAGTTATGTTTTGTTTGAGTTTGTAAAGGATTTGCGTGCTGTTTCCGTAGTTCGTTTTAGTAAAAACACTTTTTTTTTTTATTCTACTTGGAATTGCGGATCAAGCAGATGGCCCACCTGATGTTAAGTTGGCACCCTCTGCCTATGAACAGTGCATTACCTCATAGGTCACGTCCACCTAGGACGCACCCTATGAGGCATTGCACTGCGCCCGCCGCCACCCTGAGACATAAAGGTGAAAGTCTCATGTGCCTATAATTTCACCGGCACCCTTACCCTTCAAACCGGAACACAGCAGAGCGAGCACTACTGCTTTGCGGCAGAAATATGTACTACAAATAGGTGGTAATGGTGGTAGTACTTCCCCGGACGAATTCTTTCACAAAAAAGCTCTACTACTACAACCACCAAAAAGCTCTACTACTATTGTATTGCATAGACTACACAATTACGACCAGTGGCACACACAATTTCACGACCTCTGTGGCGCGGCGGGCGAAGGTTGGCCTGCGACGCAGGAGGGTGCGGGTTCAATACCCGCTTCGGAACAAATATTTGTGCGATCGCAGATATTTGTTCAGGGTGTTCTGGGTATTTTCTATGTATAATAAAAAAAATGAAATATATTGTATTAAGTATATCAGTTATTTAGTACCCATAACACAAGCTCTGCTTAGCTTGGGGCTAGATAATGTTGTGTGAACTGTCCAACATTATTTATTTATTTATTAAACACGTGTGGTTGGGGCGGGGCATGTTTGTTTCATTATGTTTTCCCTTCAAAAACATTTTTATTATTTTCTCGGAAACGGAGGTTTTATAAAATATAATATTTATATAATCGAGTAGCCCAATAAATAAGCGCTTTTTTTGAAATATACTTTATAACTGTAAGAATTTTCTCGGAATATTATACCACTTCTGAACATCTCCTTTGCATACACCAAAAAGTATGTAGCGTATATAGTTGTATGTTCTATGTAGCGGCTAAATAGCCTGGATGTGGATAAAATAGCGGGCCAGACGGTATCTCAGCTGTAGTATTAAAAACATGTGCTCCTGTGTTGTCTGAATTTTAGACTGCTTACAATATTGATACATTACATTATTACAATTAGATTGACAGCTGATAATGTAATACTATGAGACTAAAGAACTTACTCCTTGCAAGATGATTCTGTGATACGTGCAATTTTGTAACATAGTTATGAGAGAAAATAACTTTAATACTGCAATTAACGTATTTTTTTCACTTTTTACCGTACTAATCTGCCTACATTTAATGTTATTGAATTTGATTCAGTAATTGATTTGTATGTTTTGTATGTCTTATTTAAGTTTTGTGTAGTTGAAACCTATGGAGATAGCGCTTTAGATAAGGTGGACAACGGGAAGGGATTTAGTGACTTCCCGCTGTCCACGTTAGCGGGGACAGCTAACGTGGACAACGGGAAAGGATTTTTTGACTTCCCGCTGTCCACGTTGACGTGGGCAAGATAACGTGGACATCGGGAATAAACCGTTCGCTCTTTGGACAAGGGATTTACTTGTTGTAGAGTTATTATGTTAAAGTGTCTTTGCTTCTCTCCACATAACTTGAAATGTGTATGAAGTAAAACTAAGGTCCTGGTTATGTCTATTCCGATTTTTAACGATACTGCGAGGCAAAAAATATAAACAAACTGCGCTCAGTGGAAAAAAGCCTATTTAATATAAAGTTGAAAAATAATAAAAGAAGAAGTGAGGCAATAATAACAAAGAAAGACAAAGAGACCTATAATTTTCACTAGAAACGGGATATTTACCATGATTTTTTAGTTTTATATGTAATATCCCGTTTCTAGTGAAAATTATGTACATAACCATGATAGTTTCAAAAGTTATAAAGAGACCTATACCCGAAAGGGACCTGAGCTATATTAAAAAAAGTCTACTATATAGTTGTAATATAAACATTTATGTAAATAGTTAGTTAAGGAAATAAAAAGGCTGTATTATTTATATCTCACTCATTTATACAGAATACTCGTAAAAAAAATATTTTTCACTATAAAGGAATACTATCTACAAAAAATAAATAGTGTAAAAACATTATAATAAAAATATAAATCTAAACGGGGAACCACCGACCGCAGAGCGAGGCCCAAACGGTCGAGGGCTAGGGCTGCAGAGAGAGGAACCTCCTGACTATGCATACCGAAAGCACATGCCTGAGGGACTCTCCGGGACGGTGACATGCTCTACAGATATCAACCGTCCCATCCTTCATGATGTACTTTCGATAGTTGTTCGTCTTGATAACCTCAATTATACGTCACACATTAGAAATACATTATTACATTATTAGATAATTTAGGAAAAAACATCATTATAATAATGATAAGTAAAAACCTATTATAAAATAAAAAGTTACAAAAAAAACTAAATAAAATATTTATACTAATTACTGTATCATACTGACCTCATTGTGTTCTCGGAATTCGTCAAAACTGTAGAACACCTTTTCAACGAGCCAGTTTTTTAGCTTTAGTTTAAAATTCGATAAGCTTGGTGCGTCCTTGACCTTGCCAGGCAGTGCATTGTATACAGACGGGCCCATCACGTGCGACAGCGTGCCCGACCGGGCCAGCCTCCGCTGCGTCACCGCCAGCCTGCCGGCCGCGACAGCGCGCGTATTGTAGCTGTGAATATCCGACTGTTTCGGGAATGAATCCAGGTTTTGGTGGACATGTACCGCCACTTGGAATATTACGAGTGACGGGAAAGTGATGATCCTAAGTTTTTTGAAAAGAGGTCTTGCGCTAGTTCTACGCGACGTCACACGTGCAATTGCCCGTATAGCCCGTTTTTGCATTCGGAAAACGCGCTCCCTTTCGGCAGCGCGCCCTATTGGAGCAACGAGTGAACCGTCGCAAAGTAGCACATGCGCAACACCTCATCTGAAACCACGCGCGACAACCTACTCAGTGCATAGCACGCACTACCTAGTCTGGCGCACAGCTTCCCGACATGAGAGCCCCACGTAAGGACACGGTCAATCTCAAATCCGAGAAATGTTGTGGATGTTACCCCTATTATTGGCAGTCCATTAACGACCACTGACAGGTCCTTCGATATGCGTCCCGAGATTGAGAAATGAATGAAGTGTGTTTTGCTAATGTTTAACACAAGGCCGTTCTTTTGGAACCAGAGTGCTAGCTCGGTTGCTGCTTCATTCAAACTCTGCTCGAGCCTATCAGAAGTCCTCGCAGTGACGATCGCCGCCACGTCATCAGCGTACATGAAGATTTCGCTTCCCAGAGCGGAGATCGGCAGGTCATTAAGGAGCAGTGAAAAAAGAATATTCCTCATCCATAATCACACAGACAAAACTCTCGGTTGCCCCAAAGAGGTCACCGAAACGTAGCCGGTTCACTGAAGCGAGCAGATCAACATCGGGCAAAATGAAATAATTTAAAATTAGATTAGATTTAAGGGGCTAGTCTGTGAAAACCCTTGAAAAGTGGTGTTTTGAAAAGCCTAGAACTTTCCAAATTTAGCTTTATTCTTAACAATATTTAGATCAGAAGAAAGAACACTTCAGGCTGAATAAAAATATGTTGGGGTTTTCTAAAGTTATTTCTAGATTTTGTGTAAATTGAAAAACTACCTACCCATTTTCACGAAATTGATCAAAATAGAGCATCTACATATGAGCCTAAATCTACGGAATTACAGCTATTTCTGAGAAATAAAACACTTTAGTATCATGTCTATACACATAGTTTTAAAAGTATGTTGGGGTTTTTAATCTTTTCATATAAAAGATGTGTAAAAACACGAAAACATTTTCAATTCGCCGTATCTACACGATTTCTACGCCATTTTCTGTCATTCCGTGGCATAGAGGAATTTTTTATATATAGAAATAGAGATATATCTCCCGCCAAAAGAGGGGAGGAGCTCATGCGCGCCTTCTGTATTTGACTAATTGAACTTTTGCCATAGTAACTATTATTTATTCTGTGCTTTAGCTCTATTTGCACTTTTCATACTACATAAATAGCTAGCTACCTACCTATCGCTATATATGTATGCCTCTATAGCAAATAGGCATACTTATATAGCGATAGATAGGTGCCTGGCTATCGTTAGTAAAACAACGTTTTCAAACACAATATGCACCTTTTTATTTTTAAACATACAATAGTAGTTATTCATTAGATCTACCTATACACATTGCCGTGGTGTGTCCGGCCTAAGAATAGACCCCTCCATTTTCTCCCATGGATGTCGTAAAAGCCGACTAAGGGATTACCCGGACTTGTTAGTATGATTTGCTGGTATAAGATTTGTCCTGGCTGCTAGCTTATTATGAAATGTGTTAATACTAGAAGAAAGCGTTAGTTGAGTCAGTCGTAGGAAGCAATGGCGGCGATGAGCTCACCACTTGTCACGTCTATATTCCACGATGGTGCAACCCACTGTGAAAAGCGCCCATTGAGGCTCTGCATACCCCTTCAGGAAAAAGGCGTGTGTCTATGTATGTATGTAAATAAATTATAATGACTTATTTCGTCTCGCTTGAAGGGCGAAATTATTATTTTTTGGTGTTTTTTGCTCATTACAGTTTATCAACACTTTTTCAGATAGAGAAAGTTGAATTCGCGAGCGCTAAGAGACATAACACACATGTTTTAATTGATAGTATCTCATAAATATCATCAGTTTTGCTAATTTGACCGTAAACAAACCCTTTTTATGTTTACAGTTAAAAAAATACCTTTAAGTATCCATAGTTAACTTATTTTGCAGTTTTTCCACCATGCTTATGTACTTTTTTTTTGCATACTATTGTATACAAAAAAATTGAATTAAGTATATCAGTTATCTAGTACCTACCTATAACACAGGCTCTGCTTATATTGGGGCTAGATAACATTGTGTGAACTAGCATTATGTATTTATTTATTTTATTGGTGTTAAGTACTCAGGTGGATGCTGTTGCCTATTCCCTAATTTCTACACGCAGTCGGCTGTTACGACATCCACGGGAGCGGTCTATTCTCAGGTCGGGCACAGCAAGTTACCTGTAAATATGTTAGTATTCTGTAAGTCAATGTCATTATTGAGGGGGCTCCAATGCGACGGTCTCTTCTCGCATATGTCGAAGAGCGGTTGAGTCTCGCGAGTCAAGTTTGTTGCGATCGTGCTGCATAGTTCGTCGAAATCATTTCTTGTCCGGCACAGGAAACACTGTAATCAAAGAATTACATTTGTTAACAACTAGCCTTTTGCCCGCGGCTTCGCAAGCATGTTGTTGGGATAAAAAGCAGCCCCCCCCCCCCTACCGCCCTTCGCAAGCGTTCATCCACACACCAAAAATCAATAAATAAAAAAACTTTATCATCATTTGCATGCTAGATACTTTTTAGTAGGTAGAGCTTTTTTGCGAGAGTTCGTTCAGAGGAAGTGCTCGCATTCCGGTTAGAAGGGTAGGTGCCAGTGAAATTACTGGCACGAGACTTTTCATTTTTGTCTCAGGGTGGTGGGCGCAGTGCAATGCCACATAGGGCGAGTCGTAGGTGGATGTTATTGTATTGATAAAGGCAGAGGTTGCCGCTTAACATCATCTCTCTGTGGGCCGTCTGCTTGTTCCGCCATTAATATAGTTAAAAATTTGTAACGTGTTGACCATTTACCTACACAAGAACAACTCAGTGTTTCCACATTTTTGCAAATAAATAAATAATCTAATCTTTCGGATTTTGATTTGATTAATCAAAATCCGCTCAACCTTTACGGAGTTGAATTGGAACTACACATATAACGCGAGCGTAGCTGCGGGCGAAAGCTAATAAAATAGAGCCTATGTCCACCCTCAAAGTAATTTCTAAATATTCAGAAACAGTTTTTTTTTTAAATCGGATATGTAGTCGTTTATTACCTCCTACATACAAACTTACGAACTATAATATAAGTGTAGGTAGATTAATTGAGGAGTTACGCTTCTACGCGTTCGTGTTAGTTATTATGCTGAAGGTAATACATACCACAGCTACCGAAGGATCCATCACAAGGATGGGTATCCTGGAAACGTATTTGCAGTGATATGTACAGTCCATTTCCTTCTGATCATCAGTTATTTTATTCTGCAAATAAATAAAATAAGATGAGGCGACATTGAGAGTATCTGTTTACATATTATATACGTATGTTGTGTACATACATAGGTAGTTAAATAAAATAAATAATGTTGGATAGTTCACACAACATTATCTAGCCCCTAGCTAAGCAGAGCTTGTGTTATGGGTGCTAGATAACTAATATACATACATACATACATACATAGACACAGGCCTTTTTCCTGAAGGGGTAGGCAGAGCCTCAATGGGCCGCTTTTCACAGTGGGTTGCACCATCGTGGAATATAGACGTGACAAGTGGTGAGCTCATCGCCGCCATTGCTTCCCACGACTGACTCAACTAACGCTTTCTTCCAGTATTAACACATTCCGTAATAAGCTAGCAGCCAGGACAGATCTTATACCAACAAATCATACTAACAAGTCCGACTTAGTAAAATGCATTACATAGATATATATGTTTTATTATATAATAGAAGAATAGAAATAATTTATTTGAACAGCACATACACACAGCTTGAATACACAAAACAAAAGTTACACCGTCAAAAAATATTTGTTGCTGTGTGTATAGTGCCGTCAAAAAAGGTCCATGCTTAGCATATTGCTGCAGTGAACTGCAACGCTGTTTTTTTTTTTTTTTTTTTTTTCTGTTTTTTAGTATTTGTTGTTACAGCGGCAACATAAATATATCATGTGTGAAAATTTCGACTGTCTAACTATCGCGGTTCATGAGATACAGCCTGGTGACAGAAATAATAAATAAAACAAAAATAAAATTTTGACAGCTGTCATCCAAAATGTAGATTTTGTCATCAGCTTTCATTTGAGCCATACAACGAAACTCTAGCTCGAGTAGTTTCCGAAATATGACTGTTTCAATTTTGACAGCTGTCATCCAAAATGTAGATTTTGTCATCAGCTTTCATTTGAGCCATACAACGACACTCTAGCACGAGTAGTTTCTGAAATATGACTGTTTCAATTTTGACAGCTGTCATCCAAAATGTAGATTTTGTCATCAGCTTTCATTTGAGCCATACAACGACACTCTAGCACGAGTAGTTTCTGAAATATGACTGTTTCAATTTTGACAGCTGTCATCAGAAATGTAGAGTTTGTCATCAGCTTTCATTTGAGCCATACAACGAAACTCTAGCTCGAGTAGTTTCCGAAATATGACTGTTTCAATTTTGACAGCTGTCATCCAAAATGTAGATTTTGTCATCAGCTTTCATTTGAGCCATACAGCGAAACTCTAGCAAGAGTATTTTCCGAAATATGACTGTTTCAATTTTGACAGCTGTCATACAAAATGTAGATTTTGTCATCAGCTTTCATTTGAGCCATACAACGAAACTCTAGCTCGAGTAGTTTCCGAAATATGACTGTTTCAATTTTGACAGCTGTCATCCAAAATGTAGATTTTGTCATCAGCTTTCATTTGAGCCATACAACGACACTCTAGCACGAGTAGTTTCTGAAATATGACTGTTTCAATTTTGACAGCTGTCATCAAAAATGTAGAGTTTGTCATCAGCTTTCATTTGAGCCATACAACGAAACTCTAGCTCGAGTAGTTTCCGAAATATGACTGTTTCAATTTTGACAGCTGTCATCCAAAATGTAGATTTTGTCATCAGCTTTCATTTGAGCCATACAGCGAAACTCTAGCAAGAGTATTTTCCGAAATATAGACTGTTTCAATTTTGACAGCTGTCATACAAAATGTAGATTTTGTCATCAGCTTTCATTTGAGCCATACAACGAAACTCTAGCACGAGTAGTTTCCGAAATATGACTGAATCAATTTTGACAGCTGTCATCCAAAAAAACGGCTATAGTTGCGATTTGCCGGTTGCCGCAACTGAGAGTTCAAAATTTTGTCGTGTTCTGAGCGCCTTATAGATTGATAAAACTATGTGATCCCAAAAAAGTCAACATTATAGGAACACAACTTTAAAATAATACAACACTAAAAAGAAACGGGAAATTATACATTTTGGAATTTCAAAATTTTGCAAAGTCAACCGAATGTTCCTAAAGGAACTTGTTTTTTTGTGAACATTCTATCCAAAAAACCATGTCAAACACAAACGCTAAATAAACAATTTTTTATGGCGAGAAAAGCAAGGTTAGTATGTTGTATCAAATTGAATGGTGCAAACGTAACTAACCAGTTACGTCTGCACCATTAATGGGGCAAATCAATGGTGCAAACGTAACCGCGGGGCTTGGTCAACACATCACTAGGGTCACTTACTCGGTGGTACCGTTTAACTTTAAAAGTCCTACGGTACCGCCAGGGGTATGGCCAGGGGTACCGTGGGTCTGAAATGGTTTTGCCATAATCACCACGCTTGGCAGGCGGATTGCGAGCGGGTGATCGCAGTATTCGTGTTGAGCACTCAATAGGATGCTGCTGCCCATCCCCTTGTGTAACTACTAGTTATTAAATTAGCATTAAATATACATACCTGTTTCATCGATTCACGAACAGCCTGGGACACAGCATTTCATAAACGATATGTTTTTTATTTATCCGGCCAGTTGTGGCAAGCTATGGCGACGATGAGCTCACCACTTGTCACGTCTATATTCCGCGATAGTGGAAATTATCCAAATTAATGCAAATTAACTAATTATCAATGCAAATTTTTTACAATTTTGACTGGACTGACATATGCTATGAGTGCTGCCAACTCAATTTATAAAAAACAGCCAGATCACTACTAAAAAAAACAAAATCCTCCTTATGAAATTTATGTTCAAAAAGCAATTCTTGTCTGAACTTGTTAAGTAGTGCATTATAGCACCCTTACAGCAAAAGCTGTTTTAGCCTACTTTTGAATATACTTGGTCTATCAATTGTTTTTATGAATAACCAAAATTATTGTAGATGGAATAGAGCTAGGCTAGAGTGAATAGGTGCCTTCTAGACCTTTGTGCTCCATCTTCGGCCGCATCGTCACTTACCAACAGGTGAGATCGTGGTCAAACAAAGGTCTATGTTAAAAAAACAAACATTGTTAAAAAAAAAATGGAAGAAACTTTTTATTTTTTTTGTTAGTTTACGCAGTTACGTAGTACGTTTAGGTAGTCTAGTAGTACGCCAACCACTAGCTGTCACAAACCTGATTTTGCTGGTAGAAGATGCTGTTAGCATGAAGCCCACCTTTTTGTAACATTATTGTATGTGCAATAATGTATAAATAAATAAATTGATTGTACATATAAAATAATTTTGAGACGTTTTCTTTTGGATTACGACTTATAATATTATAATAATATTTTTATTATTTAGAACAAAAAAACATAGTTTTATCATGTTACTAATTTACAGTAAGCATACGACCTTACTTTTTTTAGATATGTCAACCGAGACTTCTTCTCCACAGACAGACTGTCATTTTTTAGTAAATTTTCTGTTTTTCTTTGGGTTTAGATCGGTTTTTTTGTAGCTGATGATGTTAATTTACTGCTAGATCTAGCTATAACATTTCTGAATTGGCATCACTGGCGTCTAATCTGATACTTTCTGATTGGATGAACTGTAGAAACAAGATGGCTGATATTGTTTTTTATAATGACCTGGATACTGGTCCGTGTTGACTAAGAAGCTTATTTTTGAAAATAGCGAAATCTATAATGTACATATTTCAACTCTGAGTACTCAATGAATTGGTAGTTGTACCTTGGTACTTGTTAAATGATTGACGACCCTGTTCCGTGGTTATCCACGGCGCTGGAAGGAAGGCCCTCGTTCACTTTTTTATTCACAGGTGAAAACGGACAACCGGTTACTTCGATATATCATTACAAAAACTTGTATTATTTTACTGAAAATTGTTGGTTTTCGTTGTTATAATTGTAATTCGGGTAATAAGAAACCAATGCAAATTCTTATTTATTTGAGGTTTGTGAAAATTTACCGGACTGACATGGTTTGACAGTTTAATCATACAGTCGTGAACACAAACCAATTCTAGAGATCCACCAACTTATCTGCAGAATGAAATGTATGTAACTGATAGAAAAATGTAGGTAAATGGTTCTAGAGATAAGTTGGTGGATCTATACTTATAACATTGCAGGCCTCCGTAGTCGCTCGATGCAATTCTACGGTAGCATACTCACGAAGGAGTTTATATTGTGACCAAAAGAGTTTCGCTTAGCGATTTTCCTTAGAATATGCCTAGCTCTTTATACTAAGTGATTATCGTTTTTTTACAAAAATGTACTTGCTTATTTCCCGACTTACTAGTGAGAAACGGTATGTTTTTTTTTTTTTTTATTTATACTATCATTCAATTTTTATCTATGTTTGACTGTTTGTTACTAATAATAATACTGGTACTTCAAATTTTGATATCGAAACAATAAATAAATAAATAATGCTGGACAGTTCGCACAACATTATCTAGCCCCAAGCTAAGCAGAGCTTGTGTTATGGGTACTAGATAACTGATATACTAAATACAATATATTACATAGATAGATACTTTGCTGATACAATGCTGCTATTCAAAAAATCTCCATTAAAGTCCATGCTTTATTGGAGGCGGAAGATGAATAAACTGGTCAAGTGCGAGTCGGACTCGCGTGTAGAGTGCTCCGTACAAGTATGCTACCATATAAATAACTCTGTCAACATAGTAACAACTAGACCAATGGAACTTAGTATAGTCCTCGATAAGTCCTCGGTGAAACGTAGCCACACATTTTGTACATATTTTCTCTTCACGAATATTTTCGTTTTCCGTCGGAATTTAAAAACGTATAGCACAAAGTTATTAATTTTGTAAAAATTTAAATAACCTCCAACGTTGAACGGCTGGACTGATTTTGATCAAACAAAGCTAAGAAAACTCCCCACAAAAACAATAAAAAAAAAAAAAACGGTTGATCCTTTCGGGAGCTACGATGGGACAGACACACAGACACGCCAAACTTATAACACCCTCTTCGTTTTTCGTCAGGGGTTAAAAATAAACGAATTCAGATTTTGGGTACCTACTAATTTTGGACGAAATTTATAATATAAAATACAAGCTAGATAGGTACCTACTGTCACCCGCGACTTAATTTGGACGCGTTATATTATTTGTAGCAGGTACAACTATAATAACTGGGTTATCTGTGACATACTAGTTCCTCATAGATAATCCAGTTGATCAATATTAATTTTATTGTAAGTTAGGTATGAGGTATGAGGTTGACGTGTTTGTATGAGCTTGATCATGCTTGATCTTGACCGTAACATATGGATATCTGAACAATTTTTTTTTATTATGTGGTACTAAATACTACTCATATGAATAGTAACATCATACATTACATATACGGTGCTTAAGACTAGTGTTGATATTCTTTATTGCACTTAACTACTTCTGAAAACAAAGGAATCTTATCATCGTCGCTTCTTATCGTCGTGCTTGTACTATTATTTATTCTGTGTCATCGTCTTGCTTAGTAAACGAAAACTGTACGAAAAAGTAATCGTAGACATTACAATCGCATTATATCGTAGTTTAGTAGTAGTAGAGTTTTTTTTTGTGAAAGAGTTCGTTCAGGAATGTACTACCAACCACAACTACTACCAGTAGTATTTCTGCCGCAAAGCACTAGTGCTTGTATTACTGTGTTTTAGTATGAAAGGTATAGTTGCCGGTGAATGCAGTGCAATGCCACAAGGGGTGGACGTGACATATGAGGTAATGGATTATTAAAGGCAGACGTTACCGCTCAAGATCAGGTGGGCCATCTGATTGTTCCACGTCATTCACGAAGATAAAAAGTGGGGGATTGGTGCCAGTCAGTCAGTGGGAGCTCAACAAACAGTGACTCACCAAAGCTGAAAAGTGGGTAGGTCGTGTGTGGCGAGTTATGCAAAGGCGATACTTGCGACGAAAAGTACGCATGTGAACGCTCTAGAAAATGCAAAATGGCTAATACAAAGTAAATAAGTACCCAAAAGAAAAGTTTCTTCCAACTACTTAGTTATACCTAGTAATTTTGAACAAACTGAGGTGTGTATAACCTTTTTCCTTACAAATATTAGCTGTTAACCTACAAACGACACATAGGCCAGTCATCTTAAACATTCCAGGTCGTAAAAAAATTGCAAAGTTCGCACAGCTCTATCGAAGTTGCAAACTTGGTTTTACACAATTGGTATTTATCCTAACAACATCCCAAAAAAACAGAACCTTGCAACTTTTTGCGATCTTACACGATTTTTGTGTCTACGGTGACTGGCCTAACAAGACTGAAGGGGATTCTGAAAAAAGGACTGGTTGCCTACAAGATAACAAAATCAGCAAATCAAATCTATGATTTTCAGGATTTTATAAATTGTGTCAATTCAAACAATACCTGTGTAAAGGTTCTGGAAACATGGGATTTTTATAATTATCGAGATCACGAATCACACACATGCTCCAGTTTTTTTACATCAAACGTACCTGAGAGAGATTTTGCTGTAAAAGTAGATAGGGAGGATTGAACCCCAAAATATAAACTAGTCACGGTGTTGAGTTAAAATCACAATATATTAACTAGTTTTTTTTAACACATTGTTTTCTAGAAGCCGTACCAAAAGTTATGGCAAGATGTATAATAACTGCAGAAATAAAAGAAGAAATCATAATTAGTGCTATTTATACCAGAAAGTAGTAGTAGTAGAGCTTTTTTGTGAAAGAGTTCGTCCGGGGAAGTACTACCACCATACCTATTTCTGCCGCAAAGTAGTAGTGCTCGCATTGCTGTGTTCCGGTTTGAAGGTGCCGGTGAAATTACAGGCACATGAGACTTTTCATCTTTATGTCGCAGGGTGGCGGGCGCATTGCAATGCCACATAGGGTGCGTCCTAGGTGAACGTGTCCTATGAGGTAATGCACTGTTCATAGGCAGAGGTTACCGCTTAACATCAGGTGGGCCATCTGCTTGTTCCGTCATTCATTAGTTAAAAAAAAAAAAAAAAAAAAAATAGGAGATACTTGTAGCAATATTTACCAACGTATAACTTCATCGTTAGGATGATTTAACTGACTGCTATAAAATAAGGTATACACCACTATTCCAAATACAACAAAAAAAACATGGATAGTCAGTATTCTATAAAGATTGACTCTATGCAAAAAAAAGGTACAAAATAACAATTTCCAAAAATAACCATAAAAAAAGCGGCCAAGTGCGAGTCGGACTCGCCCATGAAGGGTTCCGTAGCAGCAAGTAACATAATATAAAAGTTCTTGGATGGATTACGATTAATGACGTATTCAAAAAAAACTACTTACTAGATCTCATTTAAACCAATTTTGAGTGAATGTGTACATGGTAATGTACATCATATATTTTCTTTAGTTTTATAATTCTCTTATTTTAGAAGTTATGGGGGGGGGGGGGGGGGGGGGGGCACACTTTTTACCACTTTGGAAGTGTCTCTCGCGCAAACTATTCAGTTTAGAAAAAAAATATATGAACAACATTATTATTTTCCTCAACATCATTTTTGAAGACCTATCCACAGATAACCCACATTGATGAAAAAATAAATTTGAGTTTCAGTTCTAAGTATGGGGAACCCCAAAAATGTAAAATTCTAAATGCGGTTCACAGAATACATCTACCTACCAAGTTTCAACAGTATAGCTCTTATAGTTTCGGAAAAAAAAGGCTGTGACATACACGGACAGACAGACAGACATGACGAAAGATAAAAGATAAAGATAAAGATAAAGATAAAGATAAAGATAATTTATTTGCTTAAACATATGTACAAATTGATGGTATAAATATTAGTAGGACACAATATGAAAATCCAAAGGGAATCCATAAGGGTTCCTTGTCTTTGAGTATGGAACCCTAAAAATGGGAACATTTGGTCACAACAATTTAATAGTGCATGCGCCATGGAAAGCTACCAAGTTATTATTTCGACGCGTCACGTGTCATCGTACAAAGTCAAAAACAAGTATTATATCCATAAATTTATTCGGATTTTGTCAAGAAAACAAAAGTTTAAATCTTTTTAATTCCATTCGAAAAAAAAACACTACGCAGATTAAATTTGTACCGAATATACTTGGAATAGTCATTTAATTTAAATTTTATTTGTGTTTAAAATTCAAAAATACAAAGAATGTTAAAAGGTATCTTACTAATATTATAAACGTGAAAGTTTGTAAGTATGGATGGATGGAAGGATGGATGGATGGATGGATGTATCTTTGTTACTCTTTCACGTAAAAATTGCTTGATGGATTTGGATGAATCTCGGAACGGAGATAACTGGACTCCCGGAATAACATATAGGCACATTTTTATCCCGATATTCCCACGGAATTGAGACCTATGCGGAAAACACCGCAGGGCGCAGCAGCAATGCGAATACTTTTCATCCAATGTTTTATTTATCTTTGTTTCTGTGTGTGTGTGTGTGTGTGTGTGTGTGTGTGTGTGTGTGTGTGTGTGTGTATTTTTGTGTGGAATATTGTTTGTTAACTGTTACTACTACATCCATGTTGGTGACACAAATAAATGTTTTTCTTTCTTTATTTCTTTCTTTTCAATGTACCAGGCGAGCAGCAGAATGCAGGAGTAATTTGGTAACCGAATATCCTATCCTAATTACTCTTTCACGTAAAAACTACGGGATGGATTTGGATGAAATTTGGAATAAAGATAACTAGACTCGCGGAATAACACAGGCACATTTTTATCCCGATATTCCCACGGGATCGAGACTTACGCGGGTGAAACTTACTTCACCAGCGTAAGTCTAATAATACTAGCTTTATAATACTCCGCTACTTAATAATCCTGCGCAGACGAAGTCGCAGGTTACAGCTAGTAAAATTATAAATTGCGTACTAAACAAAAATATAATACACAAATAAAAAGATTCAAACATTTACAAGAGAGCGCCAATGTTTAGGTGAATAAAGGTGGTGGGTGTTTAGGGTGTTAAGGTGGTTTTGGCGCTAGGCACTAAGCACTTATGCGAACTGAAATGCACTTTGTTGCGTCCCAGCAAGGTTCGTTATTTTTTTTTCACGATGTGAGCCTTTTGTTCTTGCTATTATTTATTCTGTGGTCTTACTTACAGTTTTTTTTTTCTCCCAGCTCAATAAAGTGTATAACTGAGTTAGTAGTTATGTTACCGCACATAAGATTAGTAAATCTTGAGCATATTCCGTTTGTTGAACACCATAACCATCCCTAGACATGCGAACAGTAACTATGTTACATACGGCGCACATGATTAGGTAAAGCACGTTCTAAAATAATGTTACACTAAACAAGTATTATTTACTAAATAATACAAAAGCATTAATGTTATCACGATATAATAAACACAGTTTTAAAGGGAATGATCGTAGCGATCGTACAGATCAAAATCATAACAGATAAATATTTACAAAGACATTGATCACTAATATAAGACAAAAAACTTTAGGCGCGAATATCTCGTAACAATATTTCTTGTAGTTACGGTTGTCGCAGACTACGTATTTGTACACTGATGGTAATAGCATAGCTCTCTCCATGCATAGCCCGCTGTGATACTTTGAGCTTTTGTGTGTGTGATAGTTAGCGATCACATCTCAGTCACGTAAGTCATCTCTGGCAACACGCACTTATTAAGATGACTGAAATAAAGTCCTCGAGTGGCGACCAACAACCGGACGACGCAGTGTGGGAGGGGAACTTCCAATGTACCAAACTTTATAAAGGTCGCGGGAAGTCTGTGGACGGAGGCGGCTCAAGACCAGTCGTCGTGGCATTCTATGGAAATGTTATATTTCCAGCTAGGCGGATGATGATAATTAATAAAAATAAGGCAAGTAAATATAAACATGTTTGTTTTCCCCTAGGTAGGTACATACCTACTTATAACTCACTTTTTTTATTTTTTGTGGTGTCTAGCTATTGCGGATCAAGAGATACAGCGTTTGTCAAAATCACTTTTTTTGTATGGGATTAATAGAATAACAAACAATACTTCCAAACTTTATGACCCTAATTAATAATAAATAATAATAATAATGTTGGACATTTCATTATCTAGCCCCAAGCTAAGCAGAGCTTGTGTTATGGGTACTAGATAATTGATATACTTAATACAATATAATACATAGATAGATATTTTTTATTATACACAGAAAATACCCAGAACACCTGAACAAATATCTGCGATCGCACAAATATTTGTTCCGAGGCGGGAATCGAACCCGCAACCTCCTGCGTCGCAGGCCAACCTTCGCCCGCCGCACTACAGAGGTCTTCAACACAATTGATTTTAGGGTTTGAATTTCCTATAATCCTTTCATAAAGACGCCAAACCAATTCATGGCATGTTTCATGAAGTAGGTACTATTATTTATTCTGTGGTTGTACATGGAAATTAGAATTTAGAAGCCGATAAATGTTTGAAAATGTCTTACTAGTCATGTCAAATGCAACGTCCTCGCCGCGCCGTTTTTTTATGCCAATTTGTGGTCAGTATGTTTCAATTACGTGAATTTCTTCCAACATAGTTTGTAGGTACCTATATAATTTATTTGTTTCTTTATCCGTCTTTCTGTACAAAATAACTCGAAAAACTGTTACTATTTTGACGAAATAGGATTAAATTAATAGTTTTAAATAATAAAATCACTGTATGAGCGTTTTTTTAAACAGCCCTACACGTGTAGGTTTTTTTTGTTTTTATTTATTTCATATACAATATATTTTACACATTTAATTAGGTATAATATTGTACCTTAAAAACCTCCAAAGGTTGACTAGGTACAATCGCCAAAAAGTAGGCGCACATACACATTCAAATTAATATAAACAAACAAGGTAGGTATATTAGTGGATGAAAGTTAATGGAAAAAAAAACATCAGCAGGAAGTTTGGCAGAATAGTGAGTTTTGAGGCGGAGAAAATGATCTAATTTGGGCCCTGCTGGGAAAAATCCTGATTCCCAAGATATTTTTCTGAGCAAGGTCCGTCGTTCAATACCGGTTTAAATTGGGTTGTATGGGTTTGTACGAGGTTTTAATTGATTCTTAAAGTTTAAGACTTGTATGAACTCTAGGGAGGTAGGGTAGGCTAAACCCTCTGTTTTTAGGAGTTGGAAGGGTTTTTTTAAAGGTTTGTAGGGCTTCTTAGGTTGTGAGAGTTTTTAGGGCGTTTTTGATTTAATTTTGTTTTTTTTGGTCCTGTATTTTTTGGTTATTTTTGTGGGTTTGTTCATTTCTTGCCCATGTTCATTTGCGATTCGGTTATGATGGTTTTTATATACTAACTTTGCACCCATATTGGTACAGTTATTGAAGTTGTTGACCACTTTGTCTATTTGGGGTAAAATAAAACGAATAAAACTGTTATAAAATATAATGAAACCTGAAGCACACAGCATAATATGTAAAACACAACATGTGCACAGAGATTTCTCAAGTATCCAGTAGTGGAACGCCTGGGACTTCGCCCGCGTGCAGTTTTTGCTATACAAACTTCAACATCCCGCTGCACCACTTTAGGGTGTGTATTTAGGAAATTCCTTTCTTAGTGCACCGCTATACCACAAAAGAAATGTACCTATGTGAATTTCAGGTCCTATGACCTAGGGTTTAGACTTCGCGTTGATAGTCAGTGACTGAGTCAGTCAGTCACGCAACGATTGTATAGGTGGTAAACATTGATTTTATTTTCACATTTATCTGATTACGTACAGAACAAAAATTCAATGAAGTAATTGACAAAACAAGTAATGTGTTTTCTACACAATTGTACGGTTGAGAGGTTTGTTTACCTAATTAGTTCCAAATCCCACCGCAAGGTGGAGGTCACAGGTAATGGAATAGTGTCAAAACTCGATGTGTCATTTTCACAGACCACTCTCTTAATAAAATCTAAGGTAATTGCTACTTAGTATATCTAATTTTAACATGACAACTGCAATGAGTAATAATTAATTAGTTTATGTTTACAATTTGCATTATTGACTACATTTTTAGTTATTTTTTTCATAATTTTTCGTATAAAATTTTATTTGTCTAACCTTTAAATTTATATTTACAAATAAGTTGATTATTCCTTGATTATTCCCTGTGAGTAAATGGTAAATGTACAAGACGTGCGACGCCAAATCTAAAGAAAAAAAAACGATGTGACAGATAGACAGATTTTTGTCTTTCTTGTGACAATATTGAAAGTGAGGAAATAGTGCCTCATATTTGTGAATAACTTTGGCAAATAAATATATTGCAAATATTTTGTAACCAACTTATTTGTATTATTGTTTAGTTTTACTAATAGACCCCACTCGATGAATCTTTGCCACTGATAACTTTGCGGGAATTCAGTGGATGCAGGCGGCACAAGCCCATTAATCGTGGAATTCTATGGGGAAGGCCTATGTCGTCAAGTGGATGAAAGTATAATAATCTTTGCAACCCTACCTACCTAAAATGATGTGTTACCTAATACACATCATTTTAGGTAGGGCATCTATAAATAATAATTAAGATGATATAATAAAGCATCATTTTACTTCGTAACCTATACGAGGTATTGTATATTATGTGTATTGGGTTAATATATAATATAATATAATATAAGCTTTAATTACTCTTACACTCTAATATTTAAATATAACAATTTATTGACTTATCTTAATATGTTGTAAATAATTAGTTAATCCGTTTATCGGGTATCTCAACCAGTGCAAATATCACTTTGATCGGTAAAAGCCTCCACCATCTGCCCCCATCTCTCTCTATCTCTAGCTGCTCTGCTCCAGGTAATGCCTGCCACTTTAGCGATGTCATCGCTCCAACGTTTATGCGGTCTTCCAGGCCGTCTCTTTTTGTCCATGGGGTACCAGTTAGTTATAGTTCTCGACCACCTATCGTCTGTCGCTCGCTGTACATGTCCAGCCCATTTCCACTTTAGCTGAAGAACTTTTTTCACAGCGTCAGAAAAAAGATAAAGGCAAACTTTATATTTTTTCTAATTACGTTTTTTTTTTCCTTCAGCTTATGACCAGGTGTAGATTCTCTCGAGTCTTTGCCATGCTCTTATTTTTCCAGTGTCTTCTTCGTGTGTGGCCATGTCTGACATGCATACGTGAGGCACGGCAACAAACACATTTCCATAACCTTTGTTTTTAGTTTAACCGGTTAATTGTTTTTGAAAAAATTGGTTAATTGATTATTGGGTTAATAGTAAAAACAAACTTAAATTGGACGTTGGAATTTAAAAAAGAAACGTCCTCGCAAGGTACATTGTTTATGAACAGTGTAGGAAGAAAAACTAAAATAAAATTACAAGGTCCTCGTTTTGTACACGCCCTACCCGGAAAAACGTCCTCAGTTTGTTCATGTAAAATCTAGCACAACGTCCTCACTTTGTACAAGGATCAAGAAAAAACGTGTTAAACTGAGTCCTCAGATGGTCATCCCTGGTCAAATGATATGGTCCTCGCTTGGCTCACACAAAAGTCCTCGAAAGGATGTCGCTATAAACGTTTTCGCGTGTAATTAAGACCCCACGTTGTTCACAGAAATTCAAACGAAAAAATGTTGAGATAGAGCTATAAGACTTGGCTCATCAGTCATGTTTTTTTTTTCTTTCTCTTTCTGGCGCACTCTCAATTCCCTAAGAGGTCGCTAACCTAGTTTTTCAGAGGGTCCTCGGTTGGTGACATACCACTATAGTCCTCTTAAGGACGTCAGGACACGTATAGGTGTGTGTGTGTGTGTAGTGTGTTTGTTACTTCTTCACGCTGAAACGGCTGGACGGATTTGCATGAAATTTGGAATGGAGATAACTGGACTCCCGGAATAACACATAGGCACATTTTTATCCCGATATTCCCACGGGATCGAGACTAACGCGGGTGAAACCACGGGGCACTACTAGTTAAATATAAATACCACTACACTATATTATTATATCTTCAGCCTGGTATAACTGTTACAAAACTCCCGCGCTGGGTGTTGTGGTGAATTACGGAGACGTCCAGCAGTAGACGTCCATTGGCTGCTGATGAGGAAGATATTGGAAAATATCGCGCTGAAACCGGCATGCTCTTTAACTGTGTTAAATCTAACAAAAATGTTGATATCCTAAATCCTCCAATACCGAGCTCGACTCTCGTTAAGAGTGACACGGGTCCAGTAATACAAACTTCATCATTTGCACACGTCTGGCTGTTATCCCAATCCCGGGTTTTTGTTGTGAATGGATAACGACTTTCATGAAGAAATCACGTATAGAACCCGAAGCAGTGATTGACACTTTTTGGTACCAAACACGTGCTTAGTTGAGGACATAGACGTAGAATTTTTGCTGCGCTTTAGATCTATGGTTGAGATAGTATTATTTTATCTGTGGTTGAGGCAAACATAATTATGTTTATTTGGTCCAAAATAGGTCGCGGGAAGTCTGTGAATAGATACCACTAGCGACTCGCTCCAGCTTCGCACGGGTAGTGAATGTTTTTTTTTTTTTTTGTACTACTTGAATGACGGATCAATCAGATGGCCCACCTGATGTTAAGCGGTAACCTCTGCCTATGATCAGTGCATTACCTCATAGGTCACGTCCACCTAGGACGCGCCCTATGTGGCAATGCACTGCGCCCGCCACCTTGAGACATAAAGACGAAAAGTCTCTTGTGCCTGTAATTTAACCGGCACCCTAACCCTTCAAACCGGAACACAGCAATGCGAGCACTATTGCTTTGCGGCAGAAACAGGTATGGTGGTAGTACTTCCCCAGACGAACTCTTTCACAAAAAAGCTCTACTACTACTACCCCCCCCCCCCCTCTTACCCCTCACCCCACCCCCGCTACCCCCTAACCCACTACTTTTCCTCCCTACCCTACCTCCCCTATGTAATAACTCGCTGATAATGTAGCTTTCTATAGGAGAAAAGATTTTTTAAATCGGTTGAGTAGTTTTCGAGTTCATCCATTACATACAAACAAACAAATTTTACCTCCTTATAATATAATATGTATAGATAAATGGACGTAATAAAGAAAACAAACGTAAAACGAGTTCAAAAAGAAAGATAAGTAAATTTATATTTTTTATCAATATTCAATTCAAAAAAGCCATAGTAAAAGATGATTTATTAAAGAGGGCTTTTCATTAACGTTTAAAAAAAAAATGTAGTTCGATTTGGCTCGATAGGTGGCGCTGACTCAAGTATACTTGTCAAAATAAGAAATGCATTGTCTGTGCTTTTGTGTGAATATCACGAAAATATATCACTACGTTGTTGACGTTGACATTTCACTTTATTTTGAAACAGCTACTTTAGCTTGTACAGAGCTGGCGCCATCTATTTTCAAGGCTATAAACATGATGTGAAACAGCCGTGAAAACCCCTCATTACGTCATAAACAAAACCTGTCTTTCCCGGGCATTGCAAATATTCGATCGTTCATCCCGGCATTATGTGGGGGAAGCATAGATCTCCCCCACATAATGCACATGGTACAGCTGTGGACTAACAGGATGATGATGTTTCGAACATATTCAAATCTAAACTAAAAAATATTTTGTTGAAAGGGTGTTTCTACTCTGTGGACGATTTCATGAAATGTGATTATTCAATTCAAAATCTTTATTTCAGGCTTACTGAGAAATGCACTAAACCTAAACAGTAAGCCCATATCAACATTAATTACTTAGAAACTAACATACACATAAAAAAACCACTTTATTTATTACTTGACGACACGTGTGATCGCTGACGCGTCGCGGCCCGGGGGATCACGTGATAGGCGTCCCTTGAACCGCCGGAACTTCACCCTTCACGTGATATGTAGTTTGGTAGGTATCTGGTGTTTATTTGTTTTCGACGTGTTTTTTTTTTAATTGTAATTTTCTAATTTGTATGTGTTAATATTGTGTAGTGTGTATATATTACAAATTTGTTGTCAAACACGATTTAAATAATTTTTAATGTAATAACTAACTTTTTTTTTTTTTTTTTGACGTGGAGAAATGCGCACGCATACCTTGCTGCCACGAGGAGACAACAAGGTTATGTGGGACTCCAACCCACTAAAACTCCACGGGTTCCACCACTGCCGCTTGGTGGCGGGAACACGGGGACGCTTTCGCATTCTTCCGCGAACCCGCCGCGGCCGTCCGTTTCCGGACCCCTCTCTGGGGACATCCCGGGAATGACACCCACAGTCACGACCAGGATGCCCCCCGTTACGGTAAGCCACATGGCATGCCGCAACCACCACGGGACCAAGCCAATGAGCGCCAGACGACCCCGTGTCTGGACGCTCGAGGTCCCTATGCGACGGGTCAGGTCAGGGGCCCCATCGCCTGCCACTTCGGCCGCAGAGGAGAGGGAGAGCGGCGCACCTCAATACCGACACTCCTCTTCCACTGCGGCCCCACCGCGTCCGCCATCAAACGGTGGCGACCCCGCCAAGGCCGCGGCAGGTAGGGAGAGCGGCTCACCGCAATACCGGCACTCCTCTCCCGCCGCGGCCTCCATCCCTCAGCCGCAGTGCTGCCCATACAACACCGCGGCCCACCTCAGTTGCGATGCTGCCCATACAGCACCGCAACCTACTAGTACCGCTCCGTTCAGGGCTTGGAGGCAAAGCCCAGAGGAGCGGTCCACCTCGGGTCCCTCTTCGCTTCACCGCGGGTGACCAAGCCACGGTTACTAAGCCCCCCCGCCACGGCAAGGCGGGAACCCTCGGGGGGGAATGTAATAACTAACTGAACTAACTGAAACTGATGATGATGATGATGGGGCAGCCCGTACGCAAAATTATGTACCCGTATACCTAAGCACTACATTTTTTCTATTTTTTTTAAATTGTGTTGGTAATTTGCTTTATAATGTTTTTTTTATAGGTAACTAGCTGTGCCTGCGACGTCGTTCACGCGGTATTTAACTTGATACATACATACATACATACATAGACACACGCCTTTTTCCCCGAAGGGGGATAGGCAGAGCCTCAATGGGCCTCTTTTCACAGTAGGTTGCACCATCGTGGAATATAGACGTGACAAGTGGTGAGCTCATCGCCGCCATTGCTTCCCACGACTGACTCGGCTAACGCTTTCTTCCAGTAATAACACAATTTTACTTGATACTTTTGTATTATGAATGTACATGAAGATGTATGTACATTTTGTATTATGAAGCGTTCGTCCGGGGAAGTACTACCAGCATACCTATTTCTGCCGCAAAGTAGTAGTACTCGCATTGCTGTGTTCCGGTTTGAAGGGTAAGGGTGCCGGTGAAATTACAGGCACATGAGACTTTTCATCTTTATGTCTCAGAGTGGCGGGCGCAGTGCAATGCCACATGGGGCGCGTCCTAGGTGGACGTGACCTATGAGGTAATGCACTGTTCATAGGCAGAGGTTACCGCTTAACATCAGGTGGGCCATCAGCTTGTTCCGTCATTCAAGTAGTATAAATATATATATATATATATATATATATATCTCTTCTGAACCCAGCGAGATAACGAAGTGAAAGATACACGAAAATGTTGTCATGTTGGCTATTACGAGCATGGCACAATATCCGAAAAAAACTTATTATCTACATTAAATTATGAAAACCTCGTTTATTCCTCGAAAATACAGTAACAAGCAAAAACAGCAATTTCCTTAATCACGCAATATTCGATTACATTATGCTCACTTCATTACTGAGACGTATTTCGAGGAAAATACTAAATCATATTATTTGCGCAATAATATTGTCTGTTGTTCCTACGAGTACCTTTGTTTATTTAGTGTTGATATTTACTCTCAAATATATATGAGACGTTAGATGACGTCGAGAAGACGTTATAATCGTCCGCAGTCCATAGCTATAGAAACCTCTCAAAATATATAAATAAAATGTGTGCCCAAACGGCTTTGTTCATAGAACTGATAGCCTGTATAATGATAGTTGTTAATAGACAAAAATAAATAAATAAATAAAATGAAATAAATTATAACAGTACTACCCAGCTTGCCAAATGAAATGTGGTTATATATGAGACGTTAGATGACGTCGAGAGGACGTTATAATCGTCCACAGTCCATAGCTATAGAATCCTCTCAAAATATATAATTAAAGTGTATGCCCAAACGGCTTTGTTTTTAGAACTGATAGCCTGTATAATGATAGTTGTTAATAGACAAAAATAAATAAATAAATTAAATGAAATAAATTATAACAGTACTACCCAGCTTGCCAAATGAAATGTGGTTATATATGAGACGTTAGATGACGTCGAGAGGACGTTATAATCGTCCACAGTCCATAGCGATCGAAAATTCTCAAAAGATATATAAACTGTGTGAACAAACGGCTCTGTTCATAGAACTGATAGCCTGCCTAGTTGTTAATAGAAATAAATAAATAAATAAATTAAATGTAATAAATTATAGCAGTACTACCCAGCTTTCATGTACTTTATATTTGGTAGGTATATATAAACATGTGGATGCATTTTGACGTTCGTTTAGTTTCGTATGAGGTAGTGCTGGCCTCTGGTGTCAGAGTTTGTCAAGCCGCCCGAGGGCCTCTGACATGGCTTATCGACTGCTATTATTCAATAACAGCCGGGACCGACAGCTTAACGTGCCCTCCGAAGCACAGAGCGATGGAATTCCGCACATAACTTAGAAAAGTCATTGGTGCGGAGCCTAGGATCGAACCCGGTATCGTTGGATTCTGAGTTGCACTATTGAACAGTTAGGCTACCATCGCTCATTTTGACGTGAATTCGATGAACGTTTTACGTTAGCGTCGGGTGAAATTCCAGAAAAATTGTGTAACGTAAAACATGTAAGTACTTTCGAACATGTGTTTTTATTCCATTTTGTTATTGCATGCTTCTATTGCAGCATCTCTTAATGTCTTACGGGAATAAACATTATGTAAACAGTTTCCTTGAAGTTACATAAATAAACAAAGACAAAGACAAAAGATAAGATAGACAAAGACAAAGTTAAAATCAAAGTATTTTATTTATTTAAGGTGGTTGCTTTTTCATACAAACGTATTTTCACAAATATGGGCGAACAGAGTATAATTTGACACTGAAATGAGTGTTGTTGGCTTTTATATTGGTCATTATTTGCGGCGAATCATATTTGGTTGAAGAAAACACTGGATTAATAGTGAAAATAACATCGAAATGACTTGTATGGACTAAAATTTAGATGTTATTTTCGCTATTAATCCACTGTTTTCTTGACCCAGAGATGATTGGCCGCAAATAATGACCAATATAAAAGCCAACAACAGTCATTTCAGCGTAAAATTATACTCTGTTAGCCCATATTTGTGCAAATACGTTTGTATGAAAAAGCAACCACCTTAAATCACAACGATCAGTTTGAATCGTCTTTTAAAATAAACTTACTCCTGTACGCGACCAAACCTAGAATAATCAGACAACAAACACGGCTTGGATTTATTTGATCCTTATTAGTACCACTTAGCACAGTGGGATAATGCACAATACACCCCACAGCGGGATATCAGTGCAGGTCTTAACACCCCCACCTAGAATTAGAATTAGATTAGTACCACTATGAAGATGATTTACCAAAGGGATGGAGTAGATCAGCCCGTGATAGAAAAGTGTGGAAATAACTAGGGGAGGCCTATGTCGAAGGACAACCTGACAAGCAAACTGGTTGCTGAAGAATTTACCTAAAGTAATACTAGGGACTTATTTTATTATTTAAGTTTATATTCATTCAATAATATTAGTTGGTTACTAGGTCAGTGAATAAAGGCTTTATCTATCTATCTATCTATCTTAGTACTACTATGTGGGAAGCGCCTGTGTGGTGGCTCGAGAACAAGAAGAAGCTGATACAAAGAAATAGAAAAACGAAGGAAGCAGTCAAATGTAAGATGTAGAGAAAATCAGCAAAAGTTCATACGATAGTAAACGCTATGTTTTATATACTCACTAGCTGTTACCCGCGACTTCGTACGCGTAATATTATTTTATCCATAATAAATAATAATAATAACTATAACTGGTTTTTTGCTCGACTTAAGTGTGTGTGTAATCTTAGTAGAAAATCGCTATGCGCGCACCGCTAAGGTAAACTCGGTTTGACACTATTACTTAATCTGTGGTATGTATGTAATTTATTCTCCCGCGCGCAGTTTTTACTCGCAAATCTCACAATCTGTAATATTATAAAGAGGAAAGATTTGATTGTTTGTTCGCATTGAATAAATAGGCTACGAAACTACTGAACCGATTTGAAAAAATATTTCACTGTTGGGTAGCTACACTATCCCCGGGTACCAAAGGCTATATTATATTTCCAAAAAATTAGGGATCCTTACTAAAACTCCAATAATGTAACCCAAGATGTAAAATAATTTTGTTTGTATTGGATAAACTAAAAAACTTTTTAACCGATTTAAAAAATTATTTCACCTGTAGAAAGCAACATTATCAGCAAGTAACATAGGCTATGGTTTATTAACTTTCACCCGCGGCTTCACTCGCGTATTTGTTTGTTTGTTTGTAATGGATAAACTCAAAAACCACTTGACCGATTTTAAAAATTAGCCAATAGAAAGCTTCATTATGGCTATAAGATTAAGGGGCGGGAGGGGAGGGGGGAGAAGAAACTGTTTTAACTGCTTGACTATGTCTCTTATATTTTGTAAGATACCGTCAAACGACCTTTGAAACGACACCATACTTAAGTTTTTAAATTTAGGGATCCCATTTTAACATTGTGGTCTTGAAAATGTTTTAATCTCAACAACGACACCGTGACACGACCTTTGTAACGACACCATACTCAAGTTTTTCAATTTAGGGGTCCCATTTTAACCTTGAGTTCCTGAAAATGTTTTAATCTCAACAACGACACCGTGACATGACCTATGAAACGACACCATACTCATGTTTTTCAATTTAGGAGTCTCATTTTAACCATGAGGTCCTGAAAATATTTTGATCTTAATGACTTCACCGTGAAACTAACTTTGAAATTGTATGTTGTTGTGTTTGAAATAAGCTGAAATCTGGCTAAAACCTTAAGTGTATTTATTTACAAAGAAAATGTTCCCATTCCTTTTTCTGCTAAATTTCAGGTACTGCTGAAACTTATGTTTTTTTTTTAGAAATTAACCTTTGAATTTTCATGTATCTTCTACCAACGGTTTCCGAATTACGAATCATTTTAGTTTTACATTAAAAGCCATTTTGGACCCCTTCAAATGTGATTTTTAAAAACCCTTTCTTAGTACACCCCTACACCCAAATAAGAATACATCCTCCAAATTTCATGTGCCTAGGTCCAGCGGTTTATACTGTGCGTTGCAAAACGCAAAGTGTATACGTTAAAAGCCCATTTTAAACCCCTAAGACGGCGAATTTTCCAAATTCCTTTCTAAGTACACCTTTACACCCTAAAAGGAATACAGTCTCCAAATTTTAAGTCTGTACGACCAGCGGTTTGTAAAAACTAAAGTTTTTTTACTTTTTTACAAAAAAACGTTCCTCGCCCGTTTTTCAAGAAAAAATCAGGAATCGCTGAAACACGTGTTTATTAATTTTATTTGAGGAATCTCCATGTAAAATTTCAAGGTTCCACTGCTAACAGTTTCTGAAATACAGAGCTTTTTTGTTGTATATTAAAAGCCCATGTTGAACCCCTTCCAAGGTGATTTTTCAAAAACCCTTTCTAAGTACACCCCTACACCCAAAAAAGAATACATCCTCCAAATTTCATGTGCCTAGGTCCAGCGGTTTAGAATTTGCGTTGCAAAACGCAAAGTGTATACGTTAAAAGCCCTTTTTGAACCCCTAAGAGGGTGAATTTTCCAAATTCCTTTCTAAGTACACCTTTACACCCTAAAAGGAATACACTGTCCAAATTTCATGTCTCTACGATCAGCGGTTTAGGCTGTGCGTTGTAAAAACTAAAGTTTTTTTATTTTTTTACATAGAAAACGATCCCTTTCCATTTTTCAGGAAAATTTCAGGAATCGCTGAAACACGTGTTTATTTATTTTATTTGAGGAATCTTAATGTAAAATTTCAAGGTTCTACTGCTAACGGTTTCTGAAATACAGAGTTTTGTTGTTGTATATTAAAAGCCCATTTTGGACCCCTTAGAGCGGGAGTATCGGAAATTCCTTTCTTAGTGCACCCCTAGACCACAAAAGGAACGTACCCTCCAAATTTCAGATCTCTAGGACTTACGGTTTAGGCTGTGCGTTGATTGTCAGTCAGTCAGTCAGTCAGTGAGTCAGTCAGTCACGCAACTATTTTATATATTTTGATGATAAATAACAAATCTCTAATAACTAATATTTTATCATACTAATTTTTATATACTTGCATTAAGTTCATCTATGTCTTAATAAAGGTACACATTAGATATTATGTACATTAAAGTTTTACAGTAATGTTTATTCATTCACTTGTTTTATAAAACCCAAAGCCGAATCAGCACAACAAAAAAACAAATAGCATAACTTTTTAATTAACAAAACAGCAAATTATGATGGATAACAATCGTATACCAACAATAAATCATTAGAAGGCCGAAGCAACAGGCCGTAAAAAGTAATTCCCTTGCCTTTTTAAGGATCCGTATCTCAGAAAGAAAAAATGGAACCTTAATAAAACTGCTGGCAATTGTTCTCAAGAATCGTTTCCGGTTTTAAATTGATATTCCACTAATACTTATCATAAATATCAAATTTACCGTATTTGGATGTCTGTACGGTTGTTACTCAATCACGCTGAAACTGCTGAACCGATTTCGATAAAATTTGTTAACAGATAGATTGCATCTGGATTTAACTATATGCTACTATTTCCCCAGGTAAAACACAAGCGAATCAGCGGGCGGACATTAATCACTTAATAATTTTCAGTCAGTTTAATAGTGTCTAACTCAATACAATACAATTACTTATACGAGGACGTTATATAACTTTTGAAACTATCATGGTTATGTACATAACCAGTAATAATAGTGTGGTAGTGGTATCGTTCGTAATAAAAGAGTGAGAAAGAGGGTAGATCGATATATCTGCCAATAACATCTACTCGCAAAGACTTTAGTCAGTTCTCCCGTGATCATGGCGCATGCAACTGTGCCGAAATATCGGGAACATATAAAACTCAAAAATCATGGTAAATATCCCGTTTCTAGTGAAAATTTGAGGACGTTATAGTATAGACAATGTTCGTCTTATTGCTGAAATAATAAACTGCTTCAGCAAAATTTTTACAGTACCTCCCTTCCATTCCTATTTCTATTCTATTCTATTTATAGCCCTTTGTGTCCCACTAATGGGCAAAGGTCTCCCCCACGTCCTTCCAGACATCGCGATCCTGAGCTATGTTTACCCAGTCAGCCAGAAATTTATCAATTTCTTCTCGCCATCTCCGTTTTGCTGCCGCATCGCCTTCTCGCTGGGTCAGGACGCCACTCGGTGGCTACCTTTGCTCACAGCTCAATTGGCAAGTGACTGGCGTGACCAGCCCAATCAAACGTCAGTTACCGGCTTTTAATACTATAATGCAGAATAACAGCATAGGGATAAGCAGGAGTGCTCGCATTGCTGTGTTTCGGTTTGAAGGTTTATAGGTGCCGGTGCAATTACAGGCAATTGAGACTTGTCACCTTTATGTCTCAGGGTGGCGGGCACAGTGCAATGCCACATAGGGTGCTTCCTAGGTGGACGTGACCTATCTGATAATGCACTGTTCAATGGCAGAGGGTACCGCTTAACATCAGATGGGCCATCTGCTTGATCCGTCAATCTTATGGCCCACCTTAATGACACAAAAAAACATAAAATCAGGGCGTCAATTTTTCATGGATACAAAATGCCACAAATCCACATGGTAGGTCATTTTAAGCTACAATTCTTATCGGTACGGAACCCACCAGGCCAGAGTCTTTGGGTATTTTTTAATTAATTTTCGCAGTTCCTACTGCTCTCTTGCTAAGAATTAATTAGTGGAAAGATGCCAAGAGCAACAGGTTTATTGAGGATGAAATTTGAAAAGACAGATAAAGTAATGGGTTTTCCGTGCTAAGTAATCTTTGTTTAATATTTTTTGTTTGTTTATGTAACCCATTTTCACCAAAAGAAAGATGTTAAATATTTTTCATAAAGAAATCTTTTTTTTAGTGAGCTTCAATTAGGCTTTAAGCTTTACAGATTTGTGTCAACGAGGATGTTTACTGGAAGCTGTTAGTAACATTTTATTCTCATTTCTAGTACTCAGCAAATTTTCGTACAGCCAGAGTATTTAGTAATTGTAGGGCCGCAGCAAGGATCGCAACACAATTTTTATCTGTTGCGGAAATAAAAGTAAAAATTGGGTAACCAGATTATCATCATGAACAGACGTCAACTGCCGGACATGGCGTCCTACCTAAAGAATCTCACAACAAGCGGACTTGAGACATCTCCCCATTGACTTCATGCAACTTTTGAAACATCGGCCTCACGAGTGGTATACTTTTTTAATATCTTCTTCTTTTTCATCTTTTCGATGGTGGATCTATGTTTTTTCTATTTCATATCTTGTTTTGCCGGAACTTTGCCACTTCTACGGCGTTGTCAGATGCAGTGCATGTGTCACTCAAGACACAAGTGTTGGGGCACATTGGGCAAGTTTCGTTTCCTTTCGTATGAGGTAGTGCTGGCCTCTGGTGTCAGAGTTTGTCAGGCCGCCCGAGGGCCTCTGACATGGCTTATCAACTGCTATTAATCAATAATAGCCGGGACCGACAGCTTAACGTGCCCTCCGAAGCACAGAGCGATGGAAATCCGCACATAACTTAGAAAAGTCATTGGTGCGGAGCCTAGGATCGAACCCGGTATCGTTGGATTCTGAGTTGCACTATTGTACCGTTCGGCTACCATCGCTTTTTGGCAAGTCATTAGGTGTGCCATTGTTTGAGGATCTGTTTCGCAGCAAGGACAAGTTGTAGCTGTCTCTTCTGAGTAGCCCCATTTACTCATATTGAGCCTGCAGCGGCCCACCTGTGTCCGAAGTCGGTTAAGCGACTTCCACGTGCAATATTAAAATCAATGACGGAACGAGCTGATGGCCCACCTGATGTCATCATTATCATAACCATTTATTCAACAACCCCAAGGTAACCTCTGCCTTTAACAATGAATTACCTCAAACGTCAGGTCTTGCTAGAATGCGCTCTATGCGGCATTGCACTGCGCCTGCCATCCTGAGACATGAAGGTGAAAAGTCTCATGTGCTTTTAATTTCACCGGCACCCATACCCTTTAAACTGGCACAGCAATGTGAGCACTACTGATTTGCGGCTGAAATAGGTATGGTGTTAGTAGGCGATATTGAAATCTTTGTTAGTAGGTACATCCCAAGACACACTTTATAGTTGCTAGTTCAGAGAGCTAAGTAATTTATTCTTCTACAGATTTCCTCAATTCGCATATTATCATGTAGTGAAATCTCGCAACTGAACTCTCATTGCAAAGAACAAAGAAAATATTTAAAAAAAAAACCTTTTGCAGTACTATATAATCTGTAATTCAAATGTCATTCCTAGGCCATTAAAGTAACGCGAAGCTTCATACAGACCGTTCACCGTAATTTGGCACCTGCCATGGAGTATTTACAGGTGCCAACTTAGGTGAACGAGCTGTAGTCACTTCGCTACAAGCGCCCTCATTTCTAAAACAACAGATTGTTACAATTAGCAGTTATCAATTAGCAATTAGAAGCAGTCTTTTAACTCTGTCCACAGAATAAATAATAGTACACACTCTGTGCGTACAGGCACTGAAAAAACTGTATATTCATGGATGTAGACAGTGATTGAATAGTAATGAGGTAATGAACATTTATTGACAGAAAGTTTTTTTTTTTTTTTATACTTCTGGAATGGCGGAGCAAGCAGATGGCCCACCTGATATTAAGCGGTAACCTCTGCCTATGAGCAGTGCATTACCTCATAGGTCACGTCCACCTAGGACGCGCCCTATGTGGCATTGCACTGCGCCCGCCACCCTGAGACATAAAGATAAAAAGTCTCATGTGCCTGTAATCTCACCGGCACCCTTACCCTTCAAACCGGAACACAGCAATGCGAGCACTACTGCTTTGCGGCAGAAATAGGTATGGTGGTAGTACTTCCCCGGACGAACTCTTTCACAAAAAAGCTCTACTACTACTAAATAATACAAGGTATGTACAAAGTACATATGAAACAGTTGTGCTACCTGAAGACCGCTGCTTGTAATTGTAATGAGGTAATTGGCTCTCTATAAGTTAAGTACATTTCTAAAATAGGAAAAATCATTCGGAAGCCCATATAAATTACGTAAGTCTTATCCAACGGTTCCATTCAACTCTAGAAAGACCCGCAATCTCAGGAAACAGAAGCTCGCCTTAAGAAAATTTGAATAAAATCAATTTATTTTAACGCAGCCACGTTTATCGCCCTTAATAGATTACTCTTCGGTAAAAATAAATGAATGGAACCCCAGATTTGGAAGTTTTGTGAAACTTATTAAGTGAACAGCGTGTGACGTGGAGGGGAGTTCTAAAGAAATTAATTGTTTCGTCGTGAAAGGACTCCTAAGAAAGGGGTTAATTACGTAATCAAAATAGAAATTAATGAATTTTCTTGCGAAATCATGTCTAAAGAAAATTCTAAAGAAATCCTTTCACTCCCTCCTGAAAAACGGTGGCTCCGGTAAGACGTCTTACCAAAGTTAAAGATTTTAAAAGCTTTTTAGCAACTAAGTTATTGACACTCGATATAAAACATGAATGATTGAATGAATGAATGAATGTATGAATGAATGAATGTATGAATGAAAATACTTTTTAAATCATGTCTAAATATCTAAAGAAAATTCTAAAGAAATCCTTTCACTCCCTCCCGAAAAACGGTGGCTCCGATAAGACGTTTTACCAAAGTTAAAGATTTTAAAAGCTTTTTAGCAACTAAGTTATTGATACTCGATATAAAACATGAATGATTGAATGAATGAATGAATGTATAAATGAAAATACTTTTTAAATCATGTCTAAAGAAAATTCTAAAGAAATCCTTTCACTCCCTTCCGAAAAACGGTGGCTCCGGTAAGACGTTTTACCATAGTTAAAGATTTTAAAAGCTTTTTAGCAACTATGTTATTGACACTCGATATAGAACATGAATGATTGAATGAATGAATGAATGTATGAATGAAAATACTTTTTAAAGTATTTTCATTCATACATTCATTCATTCATTCATTCATTGCTTTAGCACACCTTACAAACACGTTAAAAAAATTGCACATAACTATTTAATATAAACCTTATGTACAATGGGCGGTTTTAACGCTAAAGAGCGATCTCTTCCAGACAACCCTTGGCTGGAGAGGAACTAAAAGTACATGGAAGATTGGCATGTATAGTAGTTCCACCAACTTATCTGACAGCGTCGCTAGTGGAGCCATTTTGCGAAATTAGATCGGAAGAGACAAAACATGGTGTAACTATTACAATAATATTCCACATTTAAAATACATAATTTATAATATGCATAAACTGTGATCGTCTTTAGTTCCAAAGACAAGTTTTTTGGCATTGTAACTTAAGATTGGGTATTCACTACTTGGTCATTTCTGTGTGGTTAACAAGACCCTATAGTGATTCGATACAATCATCAGCCTTTAGAAAACCACGTCTGGACGAGGACTCCTCATTATAGTACAATGGAGGGATGCGCCCTAATCACCACGCTTGGCAGGCAGATTAGTTAGTTGGTTGATTTACCTCTGTGGCATGGCAAGCGAAGGTTCGCCTGCGACGCAGGAGGTTGCGGGGTCAATTCCCGCTTCAGAACGAATATTTGTACGATCTGTAGATATTTATTCTGGGTTTTCTGGTCATTTTCTATGTACCGATAATAAAAAAAACTATAGTATCTAATGTATTGTATTAAGTATATCAGTTATCTAGTACCCGTAACACATGCTCTGCTTAGCTTGGGGCTAGATAATGTTGTGTGAACTGTCCAGCATTATTTATTCATTACTTATTTATTTATTTATTGGAGATCGCAGTATTAATTACTCAGGTGTACGCTGCCGCCCATCACCTGGAGCCCAATTATCTTAATTATTTTATAACCACACTAGTTGACCAAATCAAGACTATGTTGAGGACTCTTCCCGACATTTTCGAAAAGAGACGTTGTCTACTTTTATTTTATTTATTTTCCTAGTGTTTTCTTGAGTTATTTTGTGTTATTTTGGTGGCATTTTAACTAATGTAGCTCGTTTAAAAAGCACAAGTGTAGTAAAATGAAATGGAAGTGAATTGCGTGATTTTTGAAATTGCTGGAAATTGTCTACCAAAGTTTTAGTAAAATTGGCCTCCGTTTTACTAAAACATGACTCGACTGTGACTTTGACGACTTGGAAGGAGTGTAACGTTGCAAAATATATTGAAAATACAATATAGTGAAAATACAGATACTTACTTGAAAATGGCAAAGGCACAAGCCGTGCGGCGCCAATTATAAAGAAAAAAAAAAAAAAAAAGACTATGTTTTGAATTGACTGAAAAATTAGTATTCTGCTCCCTCACAACAAGGATCATTTGGCACATTCGACCTATTTTGAGGAACGAAATACATAATCATCATAATCTGTATCATTCAGCGCCACTACGGCGCGGCGGACACAAGTCGCGCCAAATACATAATCATCATAATCTGTATCATTCAGCGCTACTACAGCGCGGCGGACACAAGTCGCGCCAAATACATATTCATCATAATCTGTATCATTCAGCGCCACTACGGCGCGGCGGACACAAGTCGCGCCAAATACATAATCATCATAATCTGTATCATTCAGCGCTACTACAGCGCGGCGGACACAAGTCGCGCCAAATACATATTCATCATAATCTGTATCATTCAGCGCCACTACGGCGCGGCGGACACGAGTCGCGCCAAATACATAATCATCATAATCTGTATCATTCAGCGCTACTACGGCGCGGCGGACACAAGTCGCGCCAAATACATATTCATCATAATCTGTATCATTCAGCGCCACTACGGCGCGGCGGACACAAGTCGCGCCAAATACATAATCATCATAATCTGTATCATTCAGCGCTACTACAGCGCGGCGGACACAAGTCGCGCCAAATACATATTCATCATAATCTGTATCATTCAGCGCCACTACGGCGCGGCGGACACAAGTCGCGCCAAATACATAATCATCATAATCTGTATCATTCAGCGCTACTACGGCGCGGCGGACACAAGTCGCGCCAAATACATAATCATCATAATCTGTATCATTCAGCGCCACTACGGCGCGGCGGACACAAGTCGCGCCAAATACATAATCATCATAATCTGTATCATTCAGCGCTACTACAGCGCGGCGGACACAAGTCGCGCCGAATACATAATCATCATAATCTGTATCATTCAGCGCAACTATATACAGCGCGGCGGACACAAGTCGCGCCAAATACATAATCATCATAATCTGTATCATTCAGCGCAACTACGGCGCGGCGGACACAAGTCGCGCCAAATACATAATCATCATAATCTGTATCATTCAGCGCCACTACGGCGCGGCGGACACAAGTCGCGCCGAATACATAATCATCATAATCTGTATCATTCAGCGCAACTATATACAGCGCGGCGGACACAAGTCGCGCCAAATACATAATCATCATAATCTGTATCATTCAGCGCAACTACGGCGCGGCGGACACAAGTCGCGCCAAATACATAATCATCAAAATCTGTATCATTCAGCGCCACTACGGCGCGGCGGACACAAGTCGCGCCAAATTATACTGTAAACTTACCACAAGTTTCTGACGTTATTGAATCGCTAACGAGACGATAGTAAATGTCAAATATTAACCTATCAAGTTACTAAGATTTCTAGTCACCCCGATGTCATTGGCCAATATTTGACACTGACTATCGTTTCGCTAGCGATTCGATAACGTCAGAAACTTGTGGTAAGGGTACTGGTCGGAATTCACTTTCGATTCGTACGACCATAATTTAGAGTAGGATAGTGCTGCAGATAGTATAGTATATAATAATTGTACCTAAAGAGTTAAAGAGATAATTCTCAGAACTTTGAAACATTCAAGTTACAGTCACATTTCGATATAAGTAGGTAGTCACATTCCGCGTTGTATTGTCAGGTGAGCCGAATACCATTGTTGTGTTGTTGTTGTTGTGTTGGTGTTCCTTATGGATTCGTCATGTTGGAAGGGTGCTATTATTCTTAAGATGATCTTGTCCTAACTAATGTAAATATTGATAGCACCTGACATTATATTTTTATTATTCTTACTTTAATTATTATTCTGACTATTTGTGAATTTATATGACATTTTGAATAGGTACAATAGTTAATTATCTTTAAAATTTAATTGTATAAAGTCCTTATTGTATGTTATTTTATTATGTGATTTCAGACACGATTGTAAATTGTTATTGAATTAAATAAATGAAATGAAATGAAATGAAATGTCTGTCTGTCTGTCTGTCTGTCCGTGTATGCCGCAGCCACTTTTTTCCGAAACTATAAGAGCTATGCTGTTGAAACTTGGTAAGTAGATGTATTCTGTGAATCGCATTAAGATTTTCACACAAAAATAGAAAAAAAACAAAATACTTATGGGGTACCCCATATTTAGAACTGAAACTCAATTTTTTTTTCATCAAACCCATACGTGTTCTATGGATAGGTCTTCAAAAATTATATTGAGGTTTTTAATATAATTTTTTTCTAAACAGATCAGTTAGACACTTCCAAAATGGTAAAATGTGTCTCTCTCCCCCCCAAAAGTTCTAAAATAAGAAAATGAAAAAACTAAAAAAAAAAAGATGTACTACCATGGAAACTTCCAACGAAAATTGTATATTACGAGAATTGGGCTTCTGATCTAATCCCTTAGTTGGCTATTAGGCTATTATGACATCCATGTGAGGAGATGGATGGTTATATTCTTAGGCCAGACACACCATTATTTTTGTATAACAGTAAATTTTCACGTTTCATTTTTGTCTTTGAATGTAACAGAAGTTCCTTAACGCGAGTTGAAGCCTGCTGGTGCCTGTTACAAAATGAATGATATCATTTCAGTATAGTTATTTCAGTCTTTTAGTATAGTTTTTGAGTTACAACTTTCATGAAATACTTAAACATTCCAGCAACAGATGTAAGATTAGTTCACCCTTACCAAGATTGGTACGATAACGTATTCCAAAAACAGGTAGTCAGGCCAAATAGCCATATCCAAGTTTGGCTCAAGTCCAAGGCCAAGGTCTGAATCTTTGTAGCGATATATCAAACTCGATAACTAATACGAAACATTTCCAACTGCCAACAATACTCTCACTGACAGCGATGTATGATACTCCTTTGTGTATTGGGTTTTGTTTGAGAAGATAGAAGTTTTATTGAAAATCATATTGGTCATACGACTGGCCGTGCATAGAGGGGTGTTAGTACCGACACTAATGTATGGTAGCGAAAGTTGGGTATGGCAGAAGAAACATGAAAGTAGAATAAATGCAGTGGAGATGAGAGCTTTGACAAGTATGTGTGGTGTAACTTTGAGAGATAGAATAAGGAATAGTGTGATAAGAAAGCGTTGTGAAATTAAAGAAGACGTAGTGACTAGGATTGAGAAAGGTATGCTCAGATGGTTTGGGCATTTAGAAAGGATGGACGATAGTAGATTGACGAAACGGGTACATAAGACGAGCGTGAATGGGACAGTGGGAAGGGGAAGACCTCGGCGAACATATTCAGACCAGATCGGAGACGTTCTGGAAAAAGGCCAGGTCAAGAGTACCCTTAACCGACGAGCATGTATGAAGAATGTGATGAGAGTGAATGAAGCAAAAGAGGTGTGTCAGGATCGTAGCAAGTGGAAATCCTTGGTCTCTGCCTACCCCTCCGGGAAACAGGCTTGAGTTTATTTATGTATGTATGTATTGGTCATACTAAATCTATGATCAAAAACAGTCATTATGAAATAGATATACCGGCTTATACAGATGATATACGTTTTCAACGAACCTTGATGTCACATGATTACCAGTTTTACGATTTCATCGTTTTTAGGGTTCCGTAACCAAACTACGGAACCCTTATAGATTCGTCATGTCTGTCTGTCTGTCTGTCCGTGTATGTCACAGCCACTTTTTTCCGAAACTATAAGAGCTATGCTGTTGAAACTTGGTAAGTAGATGTATTCTGTGAACCGCATTAAGATTTTAACACAAAAATAGAAAAAAAACAAGAAATTTTTAGGGTTCCCCATACTTACAACTGAAACTCATTTTTTTTTTCTTCAACCTAATACGTGTGGGTTATCTACGGATAGGTCTTCAAAAATGATATTGAGGTTTCTAATATATTTTTTTCTAAACTGCATAGTTTGCGCGAGAGACACTTCCAAAGTGGTAAGAAGTGTGTGTTTCCCCCCCCCACCCATAACTTCTAAAATAAGAGTATTATAAAACTAAAAAAAATATATGATGTACATTACCATGTAAACTTCCAGCGAAAATTGGTTTGAACGAGATCTAGTAAGTAGTTTATTTTGAATACGTCTTAAATCGTAAACCATCCAAGAACTTTTATATTATGTTACTTGCTGCTACGGAACCCTTCATGGGCGAGTGCGACTCGCACTTGGCTGCTTTTTTTTTGTCGTTAGCGAATTGCAGTTATAGGGGTGTGTCTCCCAAAAAGAGGGAAGGTTGTTGCAGCGTTTATTTACCGGCAGAAATATTTTGGTATTTAATTCTTAAACAGGTTTTTGAATGTGCGTAAAATCAGTTATGAGGTTGTGATAATATCAAAATATATATAATGCAAGTACATAAGTAATGCAAGTGTAAAGTCAGGTGAGTGATTTTAACATTGTTGTAAAGATTCTGAAGTACTTCCATATGTGTTCCATTAATAAAATTGTAGAAGGGCACACAATTTTTTTTTTTTGAATTTTTTTTTTTGTTATAAATATTATGCTAATGTCTCTATTATGCCCTCTTTATTGAAAAATACAGTTAAAATAGTTAGTCTGGCTTTTAGTTTTATATCGAACTAGCAACTCGTCCTGGCTTCGCACGGGTAGTTTCAGGATGAAAAACAGCCCCCCCCCCCCCCCCCCCCCCCCTCCTATCCCTCCCCTGGTAGCCTATGTCACTCAGGGTGAACGTAGCTATCTAATGGTGAAATAATTTTAGAAATCGGCACAGTAGTTTTTGAATTTATTCATTACAAACATACACACACACAAAAATACAAATCTTTCCTCATTATAATATTAGTGTAGATGGATTTCAAGGTTAGTATTAAAATAAGCTTCCAATAACCTGGAATGCTAACTACTACCTGAGCTCAAAGCAGGCAGTAAGTAAGTTTTAGTAGTAGTAGAGCTTTTTTGTGAAAGAGTTCGTCCGGGGAAGTACTACCACCATACCTATTACTGCCGCAAAGCAGTAGTGCTCGCATTGCTGTTTTCCGGTTTGAAGGGTAAGGGTGCCGGTGAAATTACAGGCACATGAGACTTTCCATCTTTATGTCTCAGGGTGGCGGGCGGAGTGCAATGCGACATAGGGTGCGTCCTAGCTGGACGTGACCTATGAGGTAATGCACTGTTCATAGGCAGAGGTTACCGCTTAACATCAGGTGGGCCTCTTGCTTGTTCCGTCACCCAAGTAGTATAAAAAAAAAAAAGTGCAAAATATGGTTGTACCATGAAATGCACCCCAGTCTATTCTCAACCAAAACTTTAAATGCGAACGGGCAAGATGGTCTATTAAATTTCGAGTACGTATAAATTACACCAGATGTTTACTAAAGTTTCCTTCTCATGCAATAACCCGGAGGCAGTTTGCACATAGAACTACGGAACCCTGAGAACTGCGAACAACAGACCCTAATTGAGTTCTGACAGCTACTTATTTACGAAAACGATTATCTAAATTGCGTTGATAACATCTGCTAGTTCGCACTGATGAATAATAAAGTAGTTTTGTTATAAGTAACGTACCTATATTTTAAACTGAATCAATAAAATTATATTGTAATTCGTCAAGTCACAGCCCAGTTTATATGGTGGCAGAAAAACCAAGTTTTTGAGGACTAAATCCACCAGGCCGAAAATACACGCAATATTCACTTGTATTAACTAAACCACGCAGTGTTCTACTTTGTCTGAATTACACCGGTTATAATGCCAGTTAAATTAAACGATATAACTAGAAAAAACATAATACAATTAAATGTAATAAAAATTATACGTTTCTTTCAAAAAAACCGGAGGACTCAACCTCAAATTCGGGTCTTAGTGTTGGGTATCATGCAACTCGTAGTTTATGATACCCACGACACAAGGGATCCTAGTGTGGGATCAGGGCTATGTACCTATGTGTCTGTTTGGTGTTAGGTTACGTACATGCCACTTCTCTGGCCGCATGTTAGGCTTGTCACCCGTTACCATTTTTACATACATACATAGACACACGCCTGATTCCCCGAAGGGGTAGGCATAGCCACAATAGGCCTCTTTTCACAGTGGGTTGCACCATTGTGGAATATAGACGTGACAAGTGGTGAGCTCATCGCCGCCATTGCTACCCACGACTGACTCAGCTAACGCTTTCTTCCAGTAATAACATACATTCCATAATAAGCTACCATCAGACAGGACAAATCTTATCAACAAGTCCGGGTAATCCCTTAGTCGACTTTTACGACATCCACGGGAGGAGACGGAGGGGTCTATTCTTAGGCCGGACACACCACAGCAAAAGCGACATACCATTTTTATTATGTTACATTACCTAATTTCTAAACTCGCGTATATTATCTCCAGATCAATTTCACCAAATTGAAATAACCATCGTCTACCTAAGATCACACTAATTCACGTTATTATATAAATGCAAAACTCAGACACATAAACCAAAACCCCTACCCCCCCCCCCCCCCCCCCCCCTACCTAAGAGAAAGCAAGCACTTACACTCTCAGAAACACCTCTTGGCACACACAACAATACATTGAAAATATCTATAACTACCCTCATCCTTGCTTTTATTGTTTGGCAAGCATTCCTTGTCATTTAATGATAGTTCAAAGCTTTAATAAACCAATTTTTTTTATACTACTTTTATGACGGAAAATGCTGATGGCCCCACCTGATGTTAAGCGGTAACCTCTGCCTATGAACAGTGCATTACCTCATAGGTAACATCCACCTAGGACGCGCTCTATGTGGCATTGCACTGCGCCCGCCACCCTGAGACATAAAGATGAAAAGTCTCATGTGCCTGTAACTTCGGCGGCACCCTTAAACTTCAAACCGGAACACAGCAATGCGACCACTACTGCTTTGCGGCAGAATAGGTATGGTGTTAGTACTTCCCCGGACGAACTCTTTCACAAAAAAGCTATTCTATTACTTGTTATGAAATAAAATATCCTTATCAATACACTTGCTCATAAAGTGGCTCTAATTTCACCGTAATTAGGCACATAATGACACTTGTAATCAAACTGTGACTTTTTCATTGCTATTATTCACTAGTGAGTTATAGACAGTTGAACACACACAGAGTGTGTATTTCTGTTTTGTTATTACTTTCTTCACTAGTGTGTTGAAAAACGTAGTATGATACACGTGTGTATTGATGATTACCGTCCTCGGCTCTCACCCTCACCTAACGGCTCAGGTACCAATGGCGCCTCAGCGGTAATCACCAACATTACACACTTGTACCATAATGCACTATATTCTTATACTTGCCTGACAGAATAAGTTATCAGCGATCACAATTTTTCTAATACTTCCATAACCATCTACCATGAAAAGATCATAGATCAGGAGCCAGGAGTGCAATTTCTTCTATTACACCATTTTTTTTTTATTCTACTTGAATGTCGGAACAAGCTCATGGCCCACCTGATGTTATGCGGTAACCTCTGCCTATGAACAGTGCATTACCTCATAGGTAACATCCACCTAGGACGCGCTCTATGTGGCATTGCACTGCGCCCGCCACCTTGAGATATAAAGATGAAAAGTCTCATGTGCCTGTAATTTCACCGGCACCCTTACTATTCAAACCGGAACACAGCAATGCGAGCACTACTACTTTGCGGCAGAAATAGGTATGGTGGTAGTACTTCCCCGGACGAACTCTTTCACAAAAAAGCTATTCTACTACTTGTTATGAAATTAAATATCCTTTTCAATACACTTGCTCATAAAGTGGCTCTAATTTCACCGTAATTAGGCACATAATGACACTTGTAATCAAACTGTGACTTTTTCATTGCTATTATTCACTAGTGAGTTATAGAGACAGTTGAACACACACATAGTGTGTATTTCTGTTTTATTATTACTTTCTTCACTAGTCGATGATTACCGTCCTCGGCTCTCACCCTCACCTAACGGCTCGGGTATCAATGGCGCCTCAGCGGTAATCACCAACATTACACACTTGTACCATAATGTACTATATTTTTATACTTGCCTAACAGAATACGTTATCCGCGATCACAATTTTTCTAATACTCCCATAACCATCTACCATGAAAAGATCATAGATCAGGAGCCAGGAGTGCAATTTCTTCTATTACACCATTTTTTTTATACTACTTGAATGACGGAATAAGCTGATGGCCCACCTGATGTTACAGCACTACCTCATACGAAACGACGACGACCTGATGTTAAGCGGTAACCTCTGCCTATGAACAGTGCATTGCCTCATAGGTCACGTCCACCTAGGACGCGCCCTATGTGGCATTGCATTGCGCCCGCCACCCTGAGACATAAAGATAAAAAGTCTCATGTGCCTGTAATTTCACCGGCACCCTTACCCTTCAAACCGGAACACAGCAATCGAGCATCACTGCTTTGCGGCAGAAATAAGTATGGTGGTAGTACTTCCTCGGACGAACTCTTTCACAAAAAAGCTCTACTACTACTAAATAAACGTTTCTTTCTCTCTTTCTTTCTTTCAATATATCTGAAATACAATTTGTGTGTTCTACAAGTACCTCCATCCCCTTGCAATCCACCCCTGCATAAGAATTATGCGTTTTGAAGGGTCATTTTATTGCATCTAAGGTCTCGCTGGCAATTGATGGTAGTTTTATAGTTATTTAAGTGTTCCCGCTTTATTTGCATTACTCCGTAAAAGAAAATTTATTTAGCGGACGAACAAACATGTTCATAAAATGTATACTTTATGATTATGGTGGTTACAGATAAGATATGTCTATGAATAGAGGGATATAATGTAATTTGTGTTAATAAAGTAAACTTCGGTCAACTTGATTCACAGGATTATATTCGTAACTCTTATGAGACTGGTGGTAGCAGGAGAGCCTCATATACAAACACTCATACACCCACACACACACTCACACATCCACACACAAATTAAGTAAGAGACCTGTTTATAATTTTATTGTAGGATAACTTTTTATTTTTTATGTTTTCTACATATACCTACTTTAAGTAACTTTTTGGTATGATGTTTGGTGCTCCTTCTTAGGGTCGGGAGCTGGAAATTTCGACACAGTTTATAATTTAGCAGTTTTTAGCGTTTATTTTAGTAATCTGAATCTCGTGTAACAATAAAAAAAAATGGTGTATTTTGATTATTATGAGATTTGTAGGTACCGCTAGCCTACCACATACATACCTACTAACCGTAGTTTTCTCCTCATAAAAATAGTAATTAATTCAAGCCAATAGAGATTATTATAAAGGTAAATATGAAATTGTAATGAATCAAACTAGCATGGGTTATAAGGTTATTATAAGGTATATTAAAAATTTCATACAAATCTTTAAGTCGCTGTAATTCGGAAACAGAAAGACACAAATCACGGCCTGGTACATCATGTTTTTCAAAATTGCATTAAGTTTAACGAAGTAATATTAAGCGAATTCTAGTAGTTCTAAGAGTTCTAATATTAAAAGCATGAATTTCAGTTTCTGCAGAAACTTCAAGCACAACAATACACTATACACAATACACAATACACAATACACTCCTCTTTTAGAACATGGACATCAATTATTTTCCATAAAGTACTTGTCTCATGAAAACCTGTGAAAATTATAATTACTTTATTTTCACTTTTGAAATCGGTTCTTGTATTTGCAGGTGGCCTAAGAATGCCTTCTTCACCAGAGTCAGTGAAATATATGCAGAGCTAGAATAATTTAACTTATTTATTTATTGTTACTGTTACTGTTACTGTTAGCCTGAATCATCCCATTCTTGAGCAAAGGCCTCCCCCCATATCCTCCAGTCACTACGATCATGTGCTATTGTTTGCCAATCTGTGTTAAAGTTCAGCTCGGCGCGGCAGCGACTGAGCAAAGACTTCTTCTCATAGCATACTGTTTGTAAATGCAAAATCTTATATACATATATCTCTTTTCTTTAGTTCTTTAGTTTTTCAATAGTTAGGTATAACTGCTACTGTTATCTTTTTTTCTTTTTAAGCAGTAAGCGAAGTAATTGTAAATTTTCTCCAAATTAATGTTTGCACCCTGTTCATTACCTACTCAAACTCTATTCGTGGGAACCTTTTATTGGCTCTCTATTGTTATCCTACTGTATTATTATGTTTAAGTAAGCTGTTGGTTCTCCTGATAATAAAATAATAATAATAATAATAAAGACATCTATTTAATCACGCCATCTCCATCCTTATTTATTGTATTTATTTTATTTTTTTACTTAAAATATTTTCCCGAGCTGACTATATTCGCCCAATTCACAATAGATATCTTCGTCAAATTTTATTTAGTTAGAAATAAAAATAAACACTGGCGCAGTAAAATGAACCAATACACTGCAGTGCAATAAAACCGATTCACACTGAAAATTGAAATTGCCCACTCATTTATTTCACCGAATTCTTACACTGTCGTACAATACTAATACACATGAGCGTTCCACGTATTTGTCTCTGGCGATCACGTGCGAATTTTATAGCATCGCCTGTCGTAAATTGAAATTGCGGACCGTTCTCACGCCGGCCAGTGTACCGACATTGTTTCTGATATAATTTAGTACACGATATATTTTGGTAAACAACTTGATATTTTCACACAACCGGATTACAAAACTTGATAAGATCTTTATAAGCAACGGTTGATTGTAGTTTATGAAACTGTTACATAATATGGGCTATTAAAACACGACTGTGAATTTAAGGTAAGGTTTTTAATAGTTTCACACGAGTGTTTTAACGCCTAGTTATGTGCAGTTTCATAAACTACTGTATGTATGTTTCGTAAACTCATGCAATAAAACTTTTATGGGTCAAAACCATATTTTCTATTCTATTTAGTTTTAGAAATTCTACTTTATTATGTAGTAATCAAATAGAAGTCAACGGTGAAGCGATGCACTATGTCCAAGATTACATCTATCTCGGTCAGATAGTTTCCCTCCAGGCGGGCAGGCAGGATAGAGAAATTGCAAGACGCACTGAGAACGCCTGGAGGAGCTATTGGTCGATGAAGGAGCTGATGAAGGGAAACCTTCCGATGATACTTAAGCGCAAACTTATGGACATGTGCATCCTTCCCGTTCTTACTTATGGCTCGCAAACTTGGTCTTTGACAAATATTCAGAAATCCAAACTCATGGTCTGCCAACGGGCGATGGAGCGCAGTATTCTGGGAGTTAAATTAACCGACCGGATTCGAAACACCACACTGCGCTCCAAAACTAAAATCGCCGACGTAAGAGAAAAAGCCGCCCAGCTGAAGTGGAATTGGGCTGGACATGTCTGTCGTATGCCTGATGAGCTGTGGGCCAAAATAACCACTATGTGGAGCCCTGACACAGCGAGACGGCGTCGCGGCAGACCACGCAGGAGATGGCGTGATGAAATAGATGCCCTTAACACAGATTGGCAAACAATAGCACAGGATCGTAGTGACTGGAGGATATGGGGGGAGGCCTTTGCTCAACAATGGGATGATTCAGGCTAACAGTAACTTTATTATGTATGTAATTAGACTGAGTTTTGAGTGTCTAAGATTGGTTCTACATAAAAGGTTTAGAATGCATGTATTTTTGTGGTGTAACTTTTTGGAAGCCGATATAATGATGAGCTCTATTTAAAATCAGATACTTCTACAAATAAGTAAATGTGTCAGTAAAATATTGGTGTAGTTACGGTCATTTAGTAAATAAAATAAATAAAAATAAAATAGCCTTTTTTTTTCTCTGTATTTTTTAGGAACTTAATTTAGTTAATGAATAATAAATCCATTATTGAGTATTGTTATTGAGAGTCCCTCTTTGGGTAAAGGCCTCCGCCAGAGCTTGCCATTCTTCCCGGCCTTGCGCTATCTCAAGCCAATTGTTTCTGGTACTGCTTCTATTTCATCTTCCAGGGTTTGCCTTGGGCACGGATTCCTCTGGGTCCTCTCCACTGCGTTACTAATTTGGTCCATCTCTGGTCGGTAGTACGTGCTAGATGGCCTGTCAATTTCCATTGAAGCTTCTGTGAGTGCTGAAGGACGTTAATGACCTCTGTTTTGGAGCGTATTTTCAGTGATGTATCTTTAAGTTTTATATTTAGTATGCTTCTTTCTATCGATCTCTGACATTTTTCGTTTTTTTCTCTGTTGTTTTTGTTGAATATCCAGGTCTGGCACCCAATGGTCCTCTTGTATTCATATTTTATTAAGTAAGTCTTACGCACTAACTCCAAGAAAAAAAATACATAACTTTTTAGACCGTGGCAAGTGACGTGATCTTCATGTGAAGTGATGAATTGTCTTTTCGTAGATTTGTTATATCAGATTTTGTAAAATTAACCTTATGGTGTATATAAATAAGTCACTCGAGGAAGCACTGCAGTGGTGTCACTGTGGCTCCTTGAGCATCTAATCTTAAAATTATTAGTATTTCTTTGCATATTCATATCTCATTTATATTCTCCAAAGTCTAGAACCCAGCTCGCTGAAAAATGACTTTGAATTACACAGCCTTATTAACAGGAAAATCACCTCAGTCTGTCGTCTGAAACGAAATTTATAGTCGACGTCACACCGAATTTTATCGAGGAAAAATACATCTTTTTCATCCCAACTGTTTGTCAACGTCCAACGACGATTCAGAGCGAATGGAACCCATTTTATATTATACTAAACGACTTCGAGCTTTCGACGATCGACTTTCGATTCTGTCAAATGATTTTTTCCCGAATAGGCCCGTTTAGGGGCGTCGCTGAAACGTATTTGTCATTTTCGATAAACGTCGTCGAGGGAATTTTCGGATATAGTTTTAAAGTGTGCTTGATTTGTAGAAAACAATTTACTGTTCAAAATTTATTCCATATGAAACTAGTCTAAATTATGTGTTACCATGTTTACCCTATTCATAACTTTATATACCCAAAATCAACCTATTTATTAATAAAATTTAATATCACGGAGTCGTGAACGCTCTCCAGTCAATTTCCGCGAGGGGCATATAAATCTCTTAGACACGGCGCGCTCATCTCTCCACGGAAATGCAGACCCGACCGCTCTTAGAGTTATGATCTGTTTTAACATGGGAAATGCTGTAGTTTTTCACTTGTCGCGACACCATTCTATGTAGATTATGTGGTTTGTAACGAAGTTTCGTATGTGAAAAATGAAGGGAAAAAGGAAGCAAATGGGGTTTGAATATTGTAGTAGATTTGGTGCGATGGTGGCTTTCAATCTCGGTTATGCTTAATATTTGTTCAGTTTAGATTACATTTTGTCAAATTATTTTTGGAATATTTTCCAAAACTGGACATAATCATAATCATACATGGTCATAATCATGTTTTGGCAGACCAAATAAATTGCACTTAAGTTATCCATGACTGTAGCAAATGTGACGCCGTGGGTTCAATGCAATTAATATAATATTGAGGTTCCAAGTCTTAGTATCTTGGCCACCTTTATTATACCATCACTCTAAACTGCTTCTATTATGTTATTTATCCTCCCTTGGGAGGAAAATATATCTTAGCACACCAAAATAGAAAGAAGAAGGAAAGAAAGAAATGAAGTTTATTTTGACTAAAAAAAAAAAAAATATGCTGGACAAGTTCACACAGCATTATCTAGCCCCAAGCTAAGCCAGAGGCTTGTGTTATGGGTCCTAGATAACTGATATACTTAATATAATACATTACATAGATATATGTTTTTTATTATGCATAGAAAACACCCAGAACACCCTGAACAAATATCTGCAGAACGCACAAATATTTGTTCCGAGTCAGGAATCGAACCCGCAACCTCCTGCGTCGCAGGCCAAGCTTCACCCGCCGCGCCACAGAGGTCGTCAAACTAAAACTGTACGCATCATCAATAAAAATAACACACACACACACACAGGTAAGTACGTAGATGTGCTGTGTACAGTACCGTAAACAAAAGTTCACGGTCAGCATAATGCTGCACATGTAAAATACACATACCATCTTTAAAATTAAGTTTCACTACATACCTAGAGGAGCTATTTATAAACATTGTAATAATTTAACCGTAAAAAATAGTTCACGGTCAGCATAATGCTGCACATGTAAAATACACATACTATCTTTAAAATTAAGTTTCACTACATACCTAGAGGAGCTATATAAACATTGTAATAATTTAATTAAGTTTCACTACATACCTAGAGGAGCTATATAAACATTGTAATCATTCATAAAATCATTTTAAAAACCAGACCAGCCTATTTATATATTTATAGATATTTGTTCAGGGTGTTCTGGGTGTTTTCTATGCATAATAAAAAATATCTATCTATGTAATGTATTATAATAAGTATATAAGTTATCTAGTACCCATAATACAAGCTCTGGCTTAGCTTGGGGCTAGATAATGTTGTGTGAATTTGTCCAGCATTATTTATTTATTTATTTATATTAAAAATAAAAACCCAGTCGCGAATTTAAATACAACGACGTACACAACACACAGTGCAAGTGACACGGCACAATGCATCGGATTCTTATTTCACGCCCAAATGGGCCCACAGCGTAGAATTTATGCACGCCTGCGTCTGTTATATGTCTGCTCTATGCGTGTGTAGCTCTGTGTATATGTATAGGGTATTTGTGACTTATTTAAAACGAAAAGACAGTGTCTTTCCTTTTTTCGCCACGACTGCAACTCATTAACCCCCGACGCAAAAACGACGGGGTGTTATAAGTTTGACGTGTCTGTGTGTCTGTCTGTCTGTGGCATCGTAGCTCCTGAACGGATGAACCGATTTCGTTTTTTTTTTGTTTGAAAGGTAAATTTGTCGGGAGTTTTCTTGGATTCGGACGGGAATGTATTAGCTATGTTTGATCAAAATCGGTTCTGCCGTTTCATTGCGTTGAGGGTTTTTTAATTTTTACAAAAGTAATTACTTGTTTTACTATTGCTGATAGCGGTGTAAATTAACTGTAAGTATGAAAATAGCACCGGTACCCACGCACAGATTTATTTTAGTATGCAACTGGAAACATATATTTTCTTAATTTTCATTAGAAACGGGATATTTACCATGATTTTTGAGTTTTTTTGGGTATATACATTCTTCTTTAATTGAAACAAATTAATGAGCAGCTTTCTTGTAAATAAATTGTTTAATGAAAAATACTTTTTACAAACACTTTTCTAAAATTAGTATTTGGAACCGTGAGCTGAACAATATTAGCCCAAACATTGTCAGGCTATTTTTAATCATCGAGGAGTTTCACCATCAGTTTCCATCATCAGATCAGCTCGCTGTTGCCATAATAATGTATTGTCATCGGATCTAGACAGGTACGACAAATTTCAGTTCAATCAGATATAGGAAATTAGTCGAAAATTCGATTCTAAGATTTGATTTTTACATTGTTTGTTAGTTACAAGTGAAACTAATATAAAAGGCATGCTAAAAATATATCTTTACTATACGTTTAGTAGTAGTAGAGCTTTTTTGTGAAAGAGTTCGTCCGGGGAAGTACTACCACCATACCTATTTCTGCCGCAAAGCAGTAGTGCTTGCATTGCTGTGTTCCGGATTGAAGGTTATGGTTGCCGGTGAAATTACAGCCACATGAGACTTTTCATCTTTATGTCTCAGGGTGGCGGGCGCGGTGCAATGCCACATAGGGTGCGTCCTAGGTGGACGTGACCGATTTGATAATGCACTGTTCATAGGCAGAGGGTACCGCTTAATATCAAGTGGGACATCTGCTTGATCCGTCATTCCAAGTTGTATAAAAAAAAACACTTTTTAATAGTGCTTGTGTTATTCTGCCTTTTCTTTTTACTGTATACAAGTGTTTATTGAAGTTGCCAACCACGTAGGGTTCTTTGCTGTAGTGTGCCAATACAAGTTTTTTTTTTATACTACTTGAATGACGGAACAAGCATATGGCCCACCTGATGTTAAGCGGTAACCTCTGCCTATGAACAGTGCATTACCACATAGGTCACGTCCACCTAGGACGCACCTTATGTGGCATTGCACTACGCCCGCCACCCTGAGACACAAAGATGAAAAGTCTCATGTGCCTGTAATTTCACCTGCACCCTTACGCTTCACCCTTCAAACCGGAACACAACAATGCGGGAACTACTGCTTTGAGAGAGAAATAGGTATGGTGGTAGTACTTCCCCGGACGAATTATTTTACGAAAAAGCTCTACTAATACTAAAGCAAGACGCAAGAAAACATTGAACTAAACTTTATATCGTTCAAGCAACTACGCTAAAAAGATCCAACACTATACACTTACGTTATCAAGTAGATCTCTACCATACTAGACTCGAACACTCAGCAAACATATTGATACAGACAGAACATCTCAATTGTTTGGCGAAACTTTATTATCTTACATCGTAGACTTGGAAAATATGCCGCCAAAGACAATATTTTCGCTTATCTAACGTAATTTATGCGAGAACTTGTCGAAACTTGGTCACTTAGCGAGACGATCGGAGTTTCAGTTCGATAAAATTACACTTTCCGAGTTGCGGGCTTTCGGCATTGTTCTGTCGAATTGTGAAGTAAGATTTCTCCTTTACTTCTTTGCGTCTTGGTTTTGGAAGGGTTAATCTTTACAGTGTTTATTTTGACCTGAATAATGTTAGGGTTATTTTCAAAGTGAATTATTACAAGTCTGGCGCTTAACTGAGTCAAACCCTGAGGTATGGGAGCGGTACGGGAGGGGTGTTTTCGTCTCTCAAATTATCAGATGACATGAAGCTATGCTTCATTTTGACGTAACAAAAACACCCCTCCCGTACCGCTCCCATACCTCAGGGACTGACTCAGTTAAGTGCTAGATCTGTAGTGATATTTAATGAGGGCCCCCTCAATAATGAGTAATGAGTGAGGAATTTAATGAGGGTAATGAGGTTACCCTTAGAACATATGTCAAAATCGTCACCACCTTTTTTAAGACAAAATGTTCTACAGACTAGACTAGCCAAAAGTGGGTGCTAATTTGAATAACATACGAGTATTAAATAACGGACTTCTGGAAATAAGTAGAAGCTAAGTGAGTCATCCACACTTTTAAGAAATGGATACCTGATATTATTCGAAATGTGAGACCTAATTCTATATTCCTTATTTTAAAGGTCAAAATAATTATGTAGGTTTCAGCGTAGGAAGGTTTCTAAGAAGTTATTCTCGTAGGCCTCTTGTACTTGTATGATTTATAATCTGACAAGACCTAAGCTTGTATATAGAAAGTAACATGCGCGGGCTACATGAGCTAGCTGCTTGCGCGGGCTAAATATACCTTTAAATATAAAATAGGAAAAATAAAAAAATAAAAAACAAACACACTATTTATCTACATACATACATAGACACACGCCTTTTTCCCCGAAGGGGTAGGCAGAGCCTCAATGGGCCTCTTTTCACAGTGGGTTGCACCATCGTGGAATATAGACGTGACAAGTGGTGAGCTCATTGCCGCCATTGCTTCCCACGACTGACTCAGCTAACGCTTTCTTCCAGTAATAACACATTCCATAATAAGCTACCAGCCAGGACAAATCTTATACCAACGAATCTTATCAACAAGTCCGGGTAATCCCTTAGTCGGCTTTTACGACATCCACGGGAGGAGACGGAGGGGTCTATTCTTAGGGGTCTATTCTTATTTATCTTTTGTTCTTATTTAGTTAGGTAACATGATAGCATTGGCAAAGGTGTAACACATTACTAGAAATCCCTGTCCTCAGTCAGTTCTTCACTGTTGAAGATCGTGATCCTTGCAAGCACTTCATCCACGATCATTGGCTAGGTGAAGTGTGATGTTCCCTGGTATTTCCAAGATCTGGGACACCGGGTCCAATCATTTGTACTTTTACTTCTCGGTCGTTTGCCCTCTATTTTTCCAGGTGCGATCAGGATTATGTTGTCAGCATTTTTACGTGCAAGGTGGCTGAAGGACATGACAATAATAATAATATAGCCTTTTTTATTTCCTTAATAATAAATATTACAATTCATTTAGTAACAATAAAAATATTCAAATGATCAAGTTACAAAATCTTTTGTAAATATCCCCTTCCTAATTAGGACTCCTGTTTTAATGTTCAAATGTTTCTACTCCATGCTATACCTATAACAAGGTATGAAGGTATAATGCCACATACCCACGTTCAACGGGAGTTTCCCTCCGTAATTTAATATAAATAACCTTACATTTCTTCCCGTGGCCCTTTTATAATGTACGGGATGCAATGCAACAAGGGTGGATGGCAATTTGTTGGAAACAACAGAGTTGATGCAACGATAATATTGATATAGTCTTGGTAGTTAGAATAAGATCAATAAAAATAAAATAAATAAATAATGCTGGACAGTTTACACAACATTATCTAGCCCCAAAATAAGCAGAGCTTGTGTTATGGGTACTAGCTAACTGATATACTTAATACAATATATTACATCGATAGATATTATTTATTATACATAGAAAATACCTAGAACACCCTGAACAAATATCTGCGAGCGCACAAATATTTGTTCCGAGGCGGGAATCGAACCCGCAACCTCCTGCGTCGCAGGCCAACCTTCGCCCGCCGCGCCACAGAGGTCGTCGAAGATAAGATAGCCGTGGCATTTGCAGCCTAAGTAAAGGCCAGTGCCTCCATTTTCTGCCGTATAGGTGTCGTAAAGCTGGCAAAGGGGGATATGGGCAGCAGCACCCACTTGAGTCATCATCATCATCATCAACCCACACTACTGGACATACTAGTCCTCTCCCAATACGCGCCACTGAGCCCGGTGTTCGACTCTTGTCATCCACTTTCTGCCCGCCGCCTTTCGTAAGTCATCGCTCCACCTAGCCAGAGGGCGCCCCACGCTACGTTTGCCAAGACGCGGTCTCCACTCAACAACTCGCTTACCCCAACGGCTGTCGGTTCTTCGGCATGTAAGGCCTGCAATGCTCTAAGGGCATACATGACCAGCCCATTGCCACTTCTGCTTACTAATCCAGTGGGATATGTCAAAGACTTTAGTTCACCGATCTTAAATCAACCCAAGCAACCAAATCGGTCCGATTTGATTAACATCTCCAATTCAACGGACATCGTTATTGGTAGTACTCTGTGGGTTTGAAAGATATAAATAAACATTAATAAAAATATATGGGGTCATTCTAGTTAATAGAAATTCAATAATAATATTTATATTTATATTTATATTTTATTAACTTTTTACAATGTCATTACAGTAAATAAACACCAAATCGACAAATGAAAAATATAAATATGATAGTATTGCACACATTTCTCAATTTTGATGTCTCTTTTTACTCAAAATGTTTTATCGAAGTGTTCCTTATTTCTCTTCGTATAATATCGTACTTAAACCTTAATTTGCCTTCAACGAAATCATTACCTATATAGATTTTCTTTTGTTTTGATTTCCAATCTTTTGCATAATTTATGTGTTTGTTTATTTCAACCATCTCAGTGCTTCAAAACTTAACAAGTCTCATATTTTTAAAAGGATATCGCTGTCACACTGCGACCAATTCTTGTCAGCACGCACTACAGCCCTATATACAAAATTCCTAGAAGTGCTACCCTCGCTACCACAAACAGGGGTGACAAACATCACCTCCTTTCATAATCGTTGGCAGCAGACACGTTAAACACAGAAGGCTATAAAAATTGCGCAAAATCCATAAATTTACTAGAAATATTCAATTATATTCGCCTGTCGCGCGTATGGATTAGGGTAGAGAATTTTTATTCGTAGACGCAGATGCAGTTATCCCAAATATACTACTTATGTGTTAGTAATAGTTCGCAAGCATAGTTATGACTGTCTGACGTCTTATAGTTCGCAAGCATAGTTATGTCTGTCTGACGTCTTATAGTTCGCAAGCATAGTTATGTCTGTCTGACGTCTTATAGTTCGCAAGCATAGTTATGTCTGTCTGACGTCTTATAGTTCGCAAGCATAGTTATGTCTGTCTGACGTCTTATAGTTCGCAAGCATAGTTATGTCTGTCTGACGTCTTATAGTTCGCAAGCATAGTTATGTCTGTCTGACGTCTTATAGTTTGCAAGCATAGTTATGTCTTGTAGACGTCTTATAGTTCGCAAACATATAATAGTTATGTCTGTCTGACGTCTTATAGTTCGCAAACATATAATAGTTATTTCTGTCTGACGTCTTATGTATGTACCTAAAATCAAAAACATTGTAGAAGTTATGGCTACCGCGATGTGACATTTCCAAAACACATAATAAGTCACTTTTTTATACTACTTTGATAACGGAACAAGCAGATGGCCCTCCTGATGTTAAGCGGTAACGTCTGCCTATGAACAGTGCAATTACCTCATAGATTGCGTCCACCTAGGACGCACCCTATGTGGCATTGCAATGCGCCCAATGCAATCAATTCTATAGTTTTTTTTTTTTTTTTTTTTTATATTTAGGTGTGGTAAAAATCTGCAAGCCAGTTTTGTGGCAGTGTCAGATTATGCTGTAATTTTGCGATTCATTTTGGTCTCAATATGTGACAGTTGATCGCAACTTTCCCATTCCGGTTAAAGATTATTTATTTTCTCATAAAGAATACACTAATTCACTTACATGAGAAATACAATTTTATTATTAATAAGTTATTCAATACATTCTAGCTAAACTTGAACTTTTAACCACGATCGCTGTGGGTACTTTGGACAAAGAATTTAAACAATGGTCAGCATACGACAATACACAGAGTACTCTCAGCTGGAAGTGGCATGCATGCGAAATCAAAACTTCGTTACGTAGTTCGTAAGGAGAGCTTCCCCAAGTTCTTCTAGTGTTTTGGCAGTATTTTAGTGATTTTCGGCTTTCCTTTTATGTATTTGATAGTGAGGTCTCTGTCACCGTCATCACTTCTTTGCTTTAGCTGTTCCTTTAAATGTTTCATATACATCTGCTGTTGTGGTGTTTGGTCTGAGAAAACCTTGATACCATCCAGTTTTATGTTGCTCTTGTTACGCAGCAGGGACTTCACAGTTTCTTGTGCTTTATAACAAACTTTTATTGGACGGTGTTTACTTGAGTCAAATTTCCCAATACGAATAATGTATTATGGTGGTTCTAAGCAATCGGGGTTAAGGATTCCCGTGATCTTAAGAACTTCCTTTCTGTCTAGACTTTTTCTTTCATCTCTGTTATCCGATAATGGTTCTAAAACTCCCATAATGATGATGTTCTTACACTTTTCTTCCCGTTCTCTAATTTCAGACATCATCGTTTCCAGCGTACCAGATGTAGAAATTCATTTAAGTTGCGAAACATCTGATTTCAGCGTTTCCATCGTCTCAGTGGCTTTTATGTTTGCACTTTTCAGTTGAAGAACATCAAATTTTATAGCATTTTACTCTGCAGCAAGGGAACTGGTCACGTCTCTGATGTCGTTTATTTGTTCCTTTATGGTTGAGATATCATCCGTCATCTTTTCCATAAATTATTTTTGGTTCGTGTTCATTATTGTCATCAAGTTCATCACCTGCGACAGCTGCTTTTTGATATCACTAAGTTTTTCAGTAATTCGACTGTCATCGCCAGTCTGCTTTCGTTTATTTCGGAAAGTGACTCTAACATTGTCAGAACCGTCGAGTGGGACTCCACTCACCAGATTTGGGTCCGATCCACTTCGCCTAGCGCCTAAGCCACTTCCAGTCGGTGAGCGCATTACGCTCATGATCCGTGTTTGTTTCGTAGCGATCTTAGACAGACAGCGAAATTTTTCCAAGGTAGCGTAGGTAGATAGGTTTTTTTTTTATTCAATTGCGTAATTGTTTATGTACACACTGCACTTCAACTGACTTTTTATCTAAATTTTAGTTTAGCTCAGAGTTTTCAAATTAAATTTATTTCATTGCGAGAATTTTTGCGACACGTCTGCTCAGTTTGACGCCTGGAGCGTAGTTTTCCCTTTGATTATATATCCAGCCGACAATTTTTTTAATTCTCTAAGCTCTTTCCCCGTTCCGTTATAGATCCGGAATAGAATAAACCCCTCCCTCTCCTTTCATGGTTGTCGTGTAAAGCCGACTAAAGGATTACACCACAGAATGGGCAGCAGCATCCTCCTGAGTACCAATACTGCAATCACTAATCCGCTTGTCAAGCGTGGTGATTATGGACACGTAAGAACATCATCGTCGTAGCATTCTATGGACTTCTATAGACTGAAGATGATGATGAATTGACCCCTATTTGGAAACTGTTACTTAACTATCAAACTGAGCTTAAAGATTAAGAGCCACAGAGTTACAAAATAATATTAGTCTTAGGTCAATGCTGTGTGTGAACTTGTCACGGACCAAAACCGTTTCCCATAAAAAACTTTGAGGAACCCATTTCGGTTATAGAATAGATTTTCCCACTAGTGTTTTTGTAGTAGAAATATATTATTGAATGGCAATTACGTACATACATACATAGAAACACGCCTTTTCCCCCGAAGGGCTAGGCAGAGCCTCAATGGGCGTCTTCACCGTGGGTTGCACCATCGTAGAATATTGACGTGACAAGTAGTGAGCTCATCGCCGCCATTGCTTCCCACGACTAACTTTACTAACGCTTTCTTCCAGTTACATTCCACAATAAGCTATCAGCCAGGACAAATCTTATACCAACGAATCTTATCAACAAGTCCGGGTAATTCCTTAGTTGGATTTTACGACATCCATGGGAGGAGACAAGGGGTTTTAGTGAGGGTCCTAATTATATTACAAAAAATATTTTCGAATAGTGTTAAAATGTATCTTTGTACTAAAACATATTGATATTGGGACAATTTTTTTTTTTCTTTTTTATGCTACTTGAATGATGGAACAAGCAGATGGCCCACATGATGTTAAGCGGTAACCTCTGTCTATGAACAGTGCATTACCTCATAGGTCGCGTCCACCTAGGACGCACGTACCCTATGTGGCATTGCACTGCGCCCGCCACCCTGTGACATAAAGATGAAATGTCTCATGTGCCTGTAATTTCACCGGCACCCTTCCATTTCAGAAAGTCTTCCTATAAAAAATTGTATGCTTTTCATTGCCTATGTGTACCACTTATTGGTAGATCAATATAGCTTCTTTGTTTTTTTATCAATTCACCCAAAACTCGAGATATATGTTCAAGGACACATTTACACAAGGACACAAGGATACATTGCGTACTCGTTCAAATGGAATGCCACGTCCACGGCACGCAGCCGCCCCGCACTCTCCCCGCAGCCGCCCGTATTTGTCACGCAACTCAGCCGCACTCGGACCCCATCTGTCATTTCTCTCGAGTACGACGCTTCGCCAAAGATTAGATAGCCACGCAAGAAAGTATAAGAAGTTACCCACTATATAGTTCTGGATGGTAATTGCTGATTGGACAGTTTTTTTTTTTTTTTTTTTTTATACTAATTGGATGACGAAGCAAGAGGCCCATCTGATGTTAAGCGGTAACCTCTGCCTATGAACAGTGCATTACCTCATAGATCACGTCCACCTAGGACGCAACCTATGTGGCATTGCACTGCGCCCGCCACCCTGAGACATAAAGATGAAAAGTCTCCTGTGCCTGTAATTTCACCGGCACCCTTACCCTTCAAACCGGAACACAGCAATGCGAGCACTACTGCTTTGCGGCAGAAATAGGTATGGTGGTAGTACTTCCCCGGACGAACTCTTTCACAAAAAAGCTCTACTACTACAAAAAGTAGGTAAGTAGGTAGGTAAGTGTAGGTAAACAAGAAGGTTTTCTGTTGAAGATCACCACAAAAATTATAAAAGGCAATGTCCTGACTGACTGACTCACCGAGTGACGACGCACAGCCTAAACCGCTGGTCGTAGGGAAATTTCGAGGGTGTGTTTGTTTTGATGCGAAAAGTTAAACTAAAAAGGAATTTTGAAAAATCGCATGCTAAGGGGTTCAAAATGGGGATCTAGCGTAAAACAAAATGTTCTGTGTTTTGGAAACAGTTAGTAGTAGAATTTTGAAATTTTACAAGGTGATTCCTCAAATAAAATTAACTAACAATGTTTCCTGTAAAACAGCAGGAGAACGTTTTCTTTGTAAAAAAAAAAGTGTTCTTACAACGCACAGCCTAAACACCTAAACGTAGTGACTTGAAATTTGGAGAGTGTATTCCTTTTAGGGTGTAAAGGTGTACTAAATTAATAAATAAAATAAATAATGCTGGACAGTTCACATAACATTATCCAGCCCCAAGCTAAGCAGAGTTTGTGTTATGGGTACTAGATAACTGATATACTTAATACAATAAATTACATAGATATTTTTTATTATTCATAGAAAATACCCAGAACACCCTGAACAAATCTGCAGATCACACAAATATTTGTTCCGAGGCGGGAATCGAACCCGCAACCTCCTGCGTCGAAAGTGAACCTTCGCCCGCCGCACCGCGCCACAGAGGTCGTCAAAAAAAAACAACAAAGAAAGGAATTTGGAAAATTCGCCCTCTTAGTAGTCCAAAAAGGGCTTATAATTTATACTTTGCGTTTTGCAACGCACAGCCTGAACCTCTGGACCTAGATACATGAAATTTGGAGGATGTATTCATGTATGGGTGTAGAAAGGATTTTGTAAAATTCGCCATGAAAAAAAAAAAAAATGAATTGAAATAAATTTAGTTAGCAATCACACAAAAAACACAGAACCGACAGAATATAAAACGATAGCGTAGATACAACAAAAATATATGAAGGCATAACAAAATAAAACAAAACATTTATAATATCAAAACGGCTTCGGACTAAAATGCTTCGTATTTCGGAAACCGAATACAATACACAAGTATGGGCAAACGTATGTGACTTGTTTAAAATTGTACTCTGCTATTCCTAGAGCAACATCTGTACATCTTACTTCATTGCTCTATGACAGCATCTGCTAGGTATCCGATTATTGCTGGCCGTAAGTGCCACGTTAAAATATTACCACGGATTAGCGACACGTGTCGAACATTACACGATATTACGTGTAATTCTCCTGTGGTCTGGACACTACCTGTTTTGTTTGCCAGCACATACGTACCGTAAGTATTAATAGATCAAACTCAACTCTGAAAACGATCTTAAGTCAACTGAAAATATAGTTTTTGTATGTTTTTTTTTATGTTATTGCTCGACAAACTTGCATTCGGCCCGCCGGGATGGTATATAAGCGGTTATCGTCGCCTATTGACATCTGCAACACCAGAGGTATTGCCAATGCGTTGCCTGCCCTGAAGGACTCTTGATACCCTTTTTTGAAGCGGCTCATGTTGAATTGAAACATTTGAAATTGGATCATGCACTTAAGCTCAGACTTAAATAATATCCCAAAAAATACCAACCAGACAGGATACAAACCTGCGGCAGTCTCTATGATACGGAGTTGCGTTTGACAACTCCGCCACTGGCCGCCTCCTCGGCTATAGGTGAATCTATGGGATAGTATGCTATTACACGATGGTGCAACCCACTGTGAAAAGCGGTCCATTGGGGCTGTGCCTACTCTTTCAGGGAAAAAGGCGTGTGTTGTTGTATGTTTGTATGTATGTATGTATGTATATACATGGCTCACTTATGCTTATACTTGAGTTTTACTATGAAACTATTATGAAAGTACTTGGTACAATATAAAAGTATTGCGCTTCGGAAAACTTCGTTCCCGACTGACCATCGATTTTTACTACTTTATCCACAACTAGCGAGTCGTCCCGGCTTCGCACGGGTAGATCCAGGATGACCCCCCCCCCCCCTTTTACCCCCCCCCCCCCCCCCTCCTCCTACCCCCTCCACCCTAGCCTGTGTCACTCAGGGTGAATGTAGCTTTCCAATGGTGTTTTTTTTTTAAATCGGCGCAGTAGTTTTTAGTTTATTCAGTACAACCATACAAATATACAAATTTTTCTTCTTTATAATATTACTAGAGACTCGCCCCGGCTTCGCACGGGTAGCCCCCGGTAAAAAACGCCCCCCCCCCCCCCCCCCCCCCGATATTTTATTACTTATTCTGCTATTCGGAGCGGAGAAGAATCCACCAAAAAAGTGATAAATAACATCGGTCCAGCCAATCTTGAGTTATAAGTGGTGTAACTAACACGACTTTGTTTTATATATATAGATGTATATATAAAGTGTAGATGTAGATATATATACAGACCCCTGCAGTACAGTGATTTACATTTATATTATAAACGCAAAATTAACAGCTTATTATAAAAGCATAAACGCTTCGCCAACATCGAGCCGTATCTATGAAAATTCAATTTGGCTTGTTTTTGTCCAAAAGCGGACGTTGCAGTTGTATTTGCATGCTGAAACCAATTTACAATGCAAACTCGCTTATGTAATACGGGACGTTACAATAGATTTTGTGTATACGTGATAGTGGCCTGAAGTGTATTAGAATTAATTGCTTGGTTTGCTGACTAGAATAGAATAGGGTGTACCTACCTAATTATGGAAACAAGGTTTTGTTGGCTCTGCAGTTATTTTCTATTTAGAGTAAAGGAACCATCGTAGGTTGCATTTGCTATCTACTACTGCTACTGCTACTTCGTGTCACTGGTTCTTTCTTGGTCACCCTGCGTTAGTTCATGGGGTGTAGGTACCTGCCTAATTATGGAAGTTAGGTATTTTTGGCTCTGCAGTTATTTTCCTGTTTAGAGTAAAGAAACCATCGTAGGTTGCATTTGCTAACTACTATAGTACTACTTCGTATCACCGGTTCTTTCTTGGTCACCCTGCGTTAGGTCAGTGACCAGCTTGGGGTATGGTGGCCCTGAACAGGGCCCAGTGACAAGGATGAAGGAACCAGTGTGGTGAAGGATTCAGAGGGTCCTATCATGCACAATTTGCTAATAGGGCTTGATCATTTTGTTACACCCATACATTAAATATAAATTTTTGCACCGGAAAATGTAATTTAATTTCGCTAACACATAGGCTGTATTTTTTTTAAACTTAAATTTTCACTTTTGGGTGAACCGAAATCTCTAAAGTAATTATTTCTTTTGACTCGACTTCAAATTAGTTATTTCGAATTATTAATATTCTATAACCTTTATGACGCACCTTATCCACGCTGGGAAGATGACATAAAAATGACGGCTGGTCCGCGCTGGCTCTCACTAGCACAAGATCGAGATGAATGGATATCTTTGGAGGAGGCCTTCACCTGTAGAGAGGTTCTTGCAGAATAAAGAATTGTATAGAAAATACACAGTATAAAATATAAAACACTAACACTTAAAATGTCAAACTACATAGTCATAACTACAAATAAAATATAATTTAACAAACTACATAGTCATAACTACAAATAAAATATAATTTAACAAACTACATAGTCATAACTACAAATAAAATATAATTTAACAGAGAATAAACCCTATAAACCTTTATACCAACAAATAATTTCTACCTATACATTAAATGGGTTTATTTATGTGTTTATGTATTTAAAGTAACTATAGGCACCAAAATTAAGGAAAGTGTATATTATGTTATTATGTTTGTTAATTTGCAAGAAATAAAAGGCTTTTTATTTTTATTTTATTTTATTTTATTTATTTAACCTTTATCACGAATACCTAATCATCATAATTATCAGCCTGCAGAAGTCCACAGCTGGACATAGACCTCCCACTTCTTAAGCCTCATCCAACCAACACCTTCCTGCTACCTTCACGAAAACCCTACTCTTGTTAAACTTTCTGTAAATTAATATTTGTGTGCAATAAATAAGCAAAATTATGAGCAAACTGAAACTACCTCTTATAAATTTAACCATAGGAAATAAACTTACTTGATTTGACTTAACAGTTGACACAATTTATTCAAAACCAGATATGATTAAAATTACTAATTTGATCAGAGAGTTGTACTGCACGTGCGACTTCTCTTGGGACACGATTTAATTAAGTAAGTATGTGGGAGAGAAGTCATTTGATGAACCTGGAGAATTGATCTACTGAGATTGAAGGCTTATAAACACCACGTGTACGGCTGCGAACAATCGTATTCTGTCGTGTCGCGCCACCCAAACGAATGTGCCCGAGACTTGTTTACGCAAAGACGCAAAGCGATCGACGCTCGGATATAAAAGGAGCGTGCGGAAGCAACAGAATTCATTCTTACAACGGCGTTGGCCGAGTGCACATGTTTTAATCAACATAATACAAGGTCAAGTTCAAAGTCAATTTGAGGTCAAGTAATAAAATCTTTACAACCTCATTTGTGTTTTCCTCATATTGCATGAGACCCACTGGAAACCCACAAGTACCCTTTTGCCAGTCGAAGATATCATGATGATCTAACAAGTATAATAAAATTGTCGAGATTAATTATTTGATAATATTATGTAGACACTTATATTAAGTTGAAGAAACAATAAGCGAAGTGTTTACTACCCCTTATAATAAGAAGATGCATGTTGATGATGCTTTATTCAAACTAATGTAGGTAAATTTAAATGTAACCCAAAAATTCCGTTCCAGCGGGACTCGAACCCGCAACCTTCCCTGTGATCAGCAATGCCTTTACCAGTTCGGCCATAGAACACTATGACGCTGAAGACAACATTTGTGGGCACTATCAACTCTGCTATAGCGCCGATCAAAACATATTTAATAAGTCAGCTTAATAAGTGGCTTTCTAATGTAGGTACTTAATTTACTTAATTATTTACCTATGTAAAGTTCTGATCTACCTTATCCGGCTTTCCTGTCGTTTTTGTTGACCTTGCATGCGTACCTACCTACTTTGTAAACGAACTTAATACAAAATGTGGATTCTAATTGGTTACAAAATAGCATATGGTGTATAGCTTATAACTAACTATAAGATAACTGTCATCCTAGATTAATAAAATAAAATAAAATAAAATAAACCTTTTGTATATTTAGCCTATTCAGGAGCTATATGACAACCTCTGTAGCATGGCGGATGAAGGTTCGCCTGCGACGCAGGAGGTTACTGGTTCGATTACCGCCTCGAAACAAATATTTGTAGGATCTGCAGATATTTGTTCAGGGTGTTCTGTGTGTTCTATGTATAATAAAAAAATATCTATCTATGTAATGTATTGTATTGTGTATATCAGTTATTTAGTACCTATTAAACAAGCTCTGGTAAGCTTGGAGCTAGATAATGTTGTGTGAACTGTACAATTTTTTTTTAACATTCGAGATGCAGTGCCTACATTTCGTCATTCTCATCTTGAAGCTGCGACTGTATATATTCTGTGGCTGCGAGACATAACAAGATTCAGACAAGTGTAGTTGGAACTAAGTAACAGCGTAGACCGTGACAAGGCAGCTACGTAATCGCACCGTTATTGGCATAACGTAGCCTCCTCCTACGGGGCTACGCCGTAGAGCAGGGGTCACCGATTAGTTTCACTCAGGGTCCGATTAAAGAAATGAAATGACCATCGAGGTCCGCACAGATTTAATAGAAAAATATTTATACAAATCAATGATGAGAAAAATGACATTTCTTGTTGCGGACTATCTGTCTGAAATTTGGAGTCAAATTGGTGCAAGCTATTGACATTAAATCCTGGAGGTGTTCATCAGTAAGTCTAGATCAAAATTTATTCTTAATGAAGTTCATCTTCATGAATGCTGCTTCACAAACATATGTTGACCCAAACATGGTAAGGAGTTTCAGTGCTAATTTTTGTAGTTCGGGGTATTTATTACTGCTTACAATTTTTATACAGAACTCTTCACTGGGAACTTCCGCATGTTTGTGTTTCAAAGCCGTGTTTTCTTGAAAGTCAATCATTTCTATCTGCAGCGTAGCTTTATCACTGCCGAAAACAATTGCAGCTTCGTTACTCCATTCTTTTTTCTGTTTTCTCGCGGTCCGCACGAGATAGGTTGGCGGTCCGCCATTCGGTGACCCCTGCCGTAGAGGCTCGTAGCTTATAGAGCACGAAAACATAGCGTAGCAGGATAATGTTCTAAATATTTATTTGTTTGAATATTTACGCAAATGGTTTCTGCAAGGAATATTTTTTATTAAAACGACGGGGTGTTATAAGTTTGACGTGTCTGTGTGTGTGTGTGTGGCTGTCTTTCTCATTGTAGCTCCCAAACGGTAGAATCGATTTTGTTTTTTGTTTGTTTGAAAGGTGAATTTGTTGGGAGTGATCTTAGCTATGTTTTATCAAAATAGGTTCAGCCGTTTCATTGCGTTGAGGTTTTTTTAAATTTATCCAAAATTAATTACTTGTTTTGATTTATTAGTTTTGATTTTATCCGATTTTCAAGTTAAATTTTAAGCATAATTTAAGCTAGTGAAGCTTAATTTAATTTTGTATCTTTTATCTATTTTAGACTAGCAAACACAGTTTGATTTGACCATGTTTATTGCAATTTGTACAATAGATACTGCAACATCCCCAACCCCCCCCCCCCCCCCCCCCCCCTCCCCTTATACAAAGCCCCTAACCCCGTCCATTGGAAAGATAATCTCATCACATTCAACAAATTCCTAAACGAGCGATCACAATGTTTGGCCAATTGTTTGTTTATGTCATTTGAACGCGTCAAAGCCAACCCATAACATAACGTTTGCAATTTTACTACTAACGATGGCAAAAATATTTTGATCCTTAAATTAACCAGGGTAGGGGTTAAAAGTGGTCAGAGTGATGGTCCAGATATTGTTGTAAAGTTTGCATGCCAAAGCCGATGTCGTTTCCTAACCCAACCACATAATATCAAAATATCAGACCCAAAAAACGTTTTTTTTTTTTTTTCTGGTAAGCACTCCAATACACTGCTGAATAATATGACTATATTGGAATATACAGTGTGTCCCACGGTCATTCCATATGAAAGAAAAGTACTTTAAATATTGAAGTTAGTAAGTTTTACATAATGGAGACTTTACTATATTTTTTAAGTCGGTAATACTCCATTTAAAGATTTTAAAAAGTCTTTTGACTACGACGGGTGGACTCAAAGATGCTAAATTAAAAAAAAACTGTATTTTATGACACGGATCGTAAGGGTAAATTACAAGGATCTATTCCTTTTCAATTAAACTTTTAATGTGATGATGCTACCAAAGCCAAATAGGATGCCTTATAATAAGTCATAATAATAATTTGAATTTCTGATGACCTGTAAGTTGTTTGGGTGTGCTAGTGAAGGAGTAAAAAGATTTATTTTTTTAGCACACTCACACTTAATAGATAACAAGAAGGTAATTAATTTTGTAAATAATAAAAAAAACCTGAACGCAATGAAACGGCTGAACCGATTTTGATCAAACATAGCTAAGAATACTCACGACAAATTCACCTTTCAAAAAAAAAAAAACGTAATTGGTTCATCCGTTCGGGAGCTACGATGGGACAGACAGACAGTCACACACACACACACCCAGACACGTCTAACTAATAACACTCCGTCGTTTTTGCGACGGGGGCTTTTAACCCCTGACGCAAAAACAATAAATAAAAAATAACAGAATCTAAAAAAAAGAAATACAAAACAGTATAGGTAAAGTATGGCTTGGGTAGGGTTAGGAACAACCCTCCCATGTTTGCAATGCAGATTGGCCTAACTGGTAAAATGCAAATATTGCTATTGTGCGTCTGACCCGCACTTCGGATTCAGTTGTATATGAAAGCTATTAATAAATCCCATCGTACAACGGATGATAATATGATTACGTGATAAATTTAACTGTAGTAAAAACACTGATTTTGTCTTGGCTAAAGTAATCGAGACGGCATATGAGACTTTTCACCTTTATGTCTCAAGGTGGCGGGCGCAGTGCAATGCCACATAGGGCGCGTCCTAGGTGGACGTGACCTATGAGGTAATGCACTGTTCATAGGTAGAGGTTACCGCTTAACATCAGGTGGGACATCTACTTGTCCCGTCAATCAAGTAGTATATAAAAATAAAAAAAACGATTATATTACTTACATAAGTACATAATTTTGGACTCTTCCGCCATTTTCGAAAAGAGATGTTGTCTGCTTTTATTTTATTTCTTTTCCTAGTGTTTTCTTGAGTTATTTTGTGTTATTTTGGTGGCATTTTAACTAATGTAGCTCGTTTAAAAAGCACAAGTGTAGTGAAATGAAATGGAAGTGAATTGCGTGACTTTTGAAATTGGTGGAAATTGTCTACCAAAGTTTTAGTAAAATTACCCACCGTTTTACTAAAACATGACTCGACTATGACTTTTTCGACTTGGAAGGAGTGTAACGTTGCAAAATATGTTGAAAATACAATATAGTGAAAATACAGATACTTACTTGAAAATGGCAAATGCACAAGCAGTGCGGCGCCAATTATAAAGAAAAAAAAAGTACATAATTTTATTTCTCTTGACAAGTTGAAGTGGTATTGGCCTGGCCATGAGGAATGAAGGTTCTCGTATGGCAACCAAATACTGGATGACAATCTCTATTTTTAACAGTAAAAATAATAATTTCCTGCCAGTAGTCTGAGGAAAGACACACACTTCTTTTAGTACACACCCATTTTTGATGTGTAACAACATTCTTCTCGCTTTCCTGCAATCTGTGGGTGAGATTTCGTGAAAGGTGATGGAAGTGTGTAACAGAAAGCACGCATTTTTCTGAGAGGTTGGTAATATCAGCCTTGTTGCTTATTACCAAAGAGGTGTTATTTTTTTTTTTTTATTTATCTTCTTAAATGTCGGAACAAGCAGATGGCCTTCCTGATGTTAAGCGGTAACCTCTGCCTTTAACAATGCATTACCTCAGAGGTCACGTCCACCTAGGGCGCGCCCTATGTGGCATTGCACTGCGCCCGCCACCCTGAGACATAAAGATGAAAAGTCTCATGTGCCTGTAATTTCACCAGCACCCCTTACCATTCCAACCGGAACACAGCAATGTGAGCACTACTGCTTTGCGGCAAAAATTGGTATGGTGGTAGTATTTCCCCGGACGAACTCTTTCACAAAAAAGCTCTACTACTACTAAAATATGTTACCAATCCTGTTAGACCTTAGAGCATTGCAGCCTCCGTTCCGTGTTGCTTACTTAATTTAATAATGTCGACCGTCTACGTAGCCTATTATAGATTAACAGAACATACACTGTATTTTTTCCCTTCCATATTTTTCCAGGCAATCTCCATCTTCGCCCCCAGCCGCATAATTCCCACAATTATGCGAGCGCAGCATTAGGAATTCGCATACGATTAAGGGATGATCAGTCGGCACTCGGGAGTTGGATTAACGAACTTTGTGCAAACATTGACTGCTGCGATTGCTGCTTGCTACTCGCTAGACTGCTGAATTTGCGGTTTGTTTGCTAAAAATTAAGTTTTGTTTGATTGGGGTTTGTATCTTACTCGAGAAATAATCTCCGCTAAGGGAAGCGAGTCTCTTTTAACGCTTTACTAAACGTTCTGGATATGTATGCTATTTATTTGATTGACAATGTTCTACATAGTGAATATTTACCTTCTTATTATAAATCACTTTGGATGTAAGGTTTGTATAATTATGGTCAAACTCCACAAGGTTAGTTTGTTTATCCCTCGGAACAACAAATGTTTATCTATTACTAGCGACTCGCCCCGGCTTCGCACGGGTAGCCCTTGGTGAACCCACCCTCCTATCTCACCCCCTTATGTCAATATCCTGGTTCTAAGCTACCTCACCACCAATTTTCAGCCAAATCGGTTAACCCGTTCTTGAGTTATAGTGGTGTAACTAACACGACTTTGTTTTATATATATATACGAGTAGATATTTCAAACAGTCAGTTGATATCAATGGATGCAGTTTCGTATATTTACGTTGTTCGCGGTGTCAGCATAAGACCCCCTCTTCTCCCCTCTCCTCTCTTTGATGTCGTAAAAGCTGACTCGGGGATTACACCAGGGGATAGGCAGCGGTACCCACTTGAGTACTGCTCAAGTGGGTAGTAGTTGACACAAATACTGCGATCGCCAATCCGCTTGCCAAGCATGATAGTTAAGGCAAATCCCTTCATCCCTTTGACGACCTCTGTGACGCGGCGGGCGAACGTTCGCCTGCGACGCAGGAGGTTGCGGGTTCGATTCCCGCCTCGGAACAAATATTTGTGCGATCTGCAGATATTTGTTCAGGGTGTTCTGGGTATTTTATATATATAATTAAAAATATCTATCTATGTAATATATTGTATTAAGTATATCAGTTGTCTAGTACCCATAGCACAAGCTCTGCTTAGCTTGGGGCTAGACAATGTTGTGTGAACTGTCCAGCATTATTTATTTATTTATTGTATTTTATGGGCAGGCCTCGTCCAGCAGTGGACTGAGGAAAATTCATATTTTGGTTACTTCTCATGTCATCACTATAAAAGCTATGAAAATTTCACGATCCATCCGTTCGCTGCAAAACAAAATGTAATTTGTATGAAAGTTCAGTCGAATACATCGGAAAGATCTATAATACGATCACTATCGTAAATGATACAAGCAAACTCTTTAGTATTCACTGACGGAATACATAACGAGACGGTATGCTACGATCGCGGTAGTAAGCTCAGCGGCTATAAAAGATACAAAGAAATCTCTCTATGCGTTAGAATCTAGTATCAAAGCAATTTTATTTTTATGGTTCCGTAGCCAAATGTTTAGTATTCACTGACGGAATACATAACGAGAAGGTATGCTACGAACGCGGTAGTAAGCTCAGCGGCTATAAAAGATACAAAGAAATCTCTCTACGCGTTAGAATCTAGTATCAAAGCAATTTTATTTTTATGGTTCCGTAGCCAAATGTTTAGTATTCACTGACGGAATACATAACGAGACGGTATGCTACGAACGCGGTAGTAAGCTCAGCGGCTATAAAAGATACAAAGAAATCTCTCTACGCGTTAGAATCTAGTATCAAAGCAATTTTATTTTTATGGTTCCGTAGCCAAATGTTTAGTATTCACTGACGGAATACATAACGAGACGGTATGCTACGAACGCGGTAGTAAGCTCAGCGGCTATAAAAGATACAAAGAAATCTCTAAGCGTTAGAATCTAGTATCGAAGCAATTGTATTTTTATGGTTCCGTAGCCAAATGGCAAAAAACGGAACCCTTATGTATTCGTCATGTCTGTCAGTTTGTCTGTCCGTCCGTATGTCACAGACACTTTTTTCCGAAACTATAAGAACTATGCTGTTAAAACTTGGTAAGTAGATGTATTCTGTGAACAGCATTAAGATTTTCACACAAAAATAGAAAAACAAACAAAAAAATTTGGGGTTCCCCATACATAGAAAAAAAAAACAATCCCATACGTGTGGATAGGTAAACGAATAGGTCTTAAAAAATTCTATTGAGGTTTCTAATATCATATTTTTCTAAACTGAATAGTTTGCGCGAGAGACACTTCCAAAGTGGTAAAATGTGTGACCCCCCCCCTGTAAATTCTAAAATAAGAGAATGATAAAACCTAAAAAAATATATTTTGTACATTACCATGTAAACTTCCACCGAAAATTGGTTTGAACGAGATCTAGTAAGTAGCTTTTTTTAATACACTATTATTAAAACATCGATCAAAGTTACAACGAACTACAAGAACTTTTATATTATGTTACTTGCTGTTACGGAACCCTTCATGGGTGAGTCCGACTCGCTCTTGGCCGCTTTTTCTTTTTATGTTTAAAATGTGCAAGCACCTACGATGGTCTCCCAACGAAAACACCCGTAACTGAAACTTTTTTCGTGAGTTCCCATCGAGTCAGACCACGTGTCACATACTCATACACACACATATAACATAGTTAAGAACTACCTCGCAAACACCATCCTTCCTACTTCCTATCCTAACCTATCCTACTATCCTACTACTACTAATATTATAAACGTGAAAGTTTGTAAGTATGGATGGATGGATGGATGTTTGTTAAAAATTAAAAAATGTTTAATGTTTTTTAATGTCTTTTTAAATTAATTAATTAATTAACTATTTTTTTTTCTAATGTTTTTTCACGTAAAAACTACCGGTTGGATTTGGATGAAATTTGGAATGGAGATAACTGGACTCCCGGAATAACACAAAGGCACATTTTTATCCCGATATTTCCTCGGAATCGAGACTTACACGGGTGAAACCGTGGAGCGCTGCTTGTCTTTCATATAAATAAAACCGTATCTAAATCGATCAAACAGTTTTGGAGATAAATGAGAATATTTGTTTACACACACAAACACTCGTTGGTATAATATTTGTCCTGGCTGCTAGATTATAAAGGAATTTGTTATTACTGGAGTAAAACGTTAGCCGAGTCAGTCGTGGGAAGCAATGGCGGCGATGAGCTCACCACTAGTCACGACTATATTCCCACGATGGTGCAACTCACAGTAAGAAGCCCATTGAGGCACTGCCTGCTCTTTCAGAGGAAAAGGCGTGTGTATGTATGTCAAGTATTTTTACAAGGTTTATATTAACTTGCAATGTATGTCCAGGTGGAATGTTTGTGACAGCAAGCTGATTGATGGAGACGGAAGGTGGAGAACAGAACTCCTCGATGGATAATAGTAGACTGGCCGTGTTGAGGCTCATTTTGATCAGCACACGGTTACGATCACTGATATTATAAAATCTTGTGTTGGGGAAAAAATCCTAGGTATCCTAGTCGGTTCTTTTTGAAAAGAATTAGTTATCCTGGAATTCGCCCTCGCTGTTTCTCAGCCTTATTCATATACTGAAATGAGCGAGCGTCGTAAAACTCAAATGGAGTGATCACAGATACGTTTATTGAGATTGAACGAAGCCGCAGATTTTCCAAATGAAATGTGGTTATATTGGTGGTGAGCTCAGCTTTGTTTTATCTGTCTCTAAAATAGTTGTTATGTGAACCTTTTCTGATGTATAAAACAATTGTTTTTTTTTTTTTTATACTACTTGGAAGACGGATCAAGCAAGAGGCCCACCTGATGTTAAGCGGTAACCTCTGCCTATGAACAGTGCATTAACTCATAGATCACGTCCACCTACGACGCAACCTATGTGGCATTGCACTGCGCCCGCCACCCTGAGACATAAAGTTGAAAAGTCTCATGTGCCTGTAATTTCACCGGCACCCTTACCCTTCAAACCGGAACACAGCAATGCGAGCACTACTGCTTTGCGGCAGAAATAGGTATGGTGGTAGTACTTCCCCGGACGAACTCTTTCACAAAAAAGCTCTACTACTACTATCAATAAATAATTAATAAGTCGTGAATGACAGAAGGAAGGGATAATATACCCTGCAGTGGGATACGAAAGTGATATTTGTAGTGTGGTATCGATAATATGCGGTATATACAATTCCCCAGTAGCCGGTAGCCGATTTTTAGGGTTCCGTAACCAAAAATTACGGAACCCTTATAGATTCATCATTACTGTCTGTCTGTCTGTCCGTGTATGTCACAGCCACTTTTTTCCGAAACTATAAGAGCTATGCTGTTGAAACTTGGTAAGTAGATGTATTCTGTGAACCGCAATAACATTTTTAAACAAAAATAGAAAAAAAACATGAATTGTTTGGGGTTCCCCATACTTAGAACTGAAACTCAAAAAACTTTTTTTCGTCATACCCATACTTGTGGTGTATTCATGGATAGGTCTTCAAAAATGATATTGAGGTTTCTAATATAATTTTTTTCTTAACTGAATAGTTTGCGCGAGGGACACTTCCAAAGTGGTAAAAAGTGTATCCCCCCCGTAACTTCTACAATAAGAGAAAGATAAAACTAAAAAAAAAATATGATGTATACTTCCACTGAAAATTGGTTTGAACGAGATCTAGTAAGTATTTTTTTTTTAATACGTCATAAATCGTAATCCATCCAAGAACTTTTATATTATGTTACTTGCTGCTACGGAACCCTTCATGGGCGAGTCCGACTCGCACTTGGCCGCTTTTTTTAAGTTTGTAGTAAGAGCTTTTTAGGTTTTTTTAGTAAAATATACAAGGAAAACTTACAGTTTCACCATGTCGATCCTTCTGTCAACCCGCGACTTAGCTCAGAGATTCTAATATCAAATCCTTACTCAGAACGTGCTTAGTCAGCAAAATCGAGACTACGTCTAAGCCAAGCACTGCCTTGACTTTCATCCAAAGTATCGTATCAAAGTAATGTCTATTTAAGTGAAAACGATACTAACGATACGAATGTATCGATTTCAAAGTAAACCTTTGACTAAGTCACCATTAAGAATGTTCTATTTATCTGGGCAGAGCTGTAGGTACCTAGTATTACCCAATAGTCACTGCTTAAGGCGCGATAGGTTTTCAAATGTCTCTAGAATTTTAAAGTTTTTGATATGATATTTCATAGTTTTCTATGAAGAAAAAAATATATGATATTCTTGAGCTTTTTATCTAGTGAAATCAATAATTCAATACAATATTTGAATTACATCACTCAATAAAAAAAAATAACAAAGATACCTCCTTTTTAAAATTTAAATGCTATTTTTCACTCACTTCTCTCACGTTTTAATTTTTGAAACATTTGGTTACATGTTAGTTATTATTTGAGTTAGTGAATTCATTAACAAAATTAAACAAAACTTTGAACGACATTTTTATATAATTTTGTTATACATAAAAACACGGTATCAGAGCGTGCGCTCGCCTTCTTCGCCTCATACAAAAATGTTCGTTGAACCTATAGCGCCTTAACACTACATTGTTGTGACAACCGAAGGTTACGCAGAACCTACGACAAGAGGTTTTTAACCTTAGTGTAGGTTCTGCACATCATAAAATGTACTTTCATTGTAATTGTTATGTCACTTTTATTTTGTCATAAATGTTTGTATGTAATTTTTTTGAAAATAAATATTATGATTTTGATTTTGATGTAATTTGGAATGAGTCATACCAATCTCCTAGACAAAGCGGTAAAAGAAAATAATAAAAAAGGTAGCTCGCAAACACTTTTTTTCTTGTCTATCCTGTGATCTATCTTAATGCTTTTTAACATTATAGTAACTTAAATTTTCTCACACATTGCATTATCTTTCCAAAACACTCTAAAATATTCTCACATTAGCTTTAAACTTTGCATTTTCAGCAAACTTATGAATATAATTTCTCAAAAGATCACTTATATGTAGTCCCTTATGCTAAAAACTGGTAACTTAGTTCTTTGGAACCTAGTTTAAGTATTGTTCGTGGCATAGCAGCTTTGAGATGACTTAGTATGAAGCTAACTTTTACATAATTATTGCGAGCTGGGTCCTGGAAACGGCTGCACCAATGAAGATGTTAACGAACTCTGTAGCGAGTCGGGCCAATAGCCGGCTGAGATGCGAAAGGTTGCGGGTTCGATTCCCGCTGCGGGACAAATGTTTGTATGACCTGCAAATATACGTTCCGGGTCTGGGTGTTATGGTACCATGGTATTTTGATACCCATTTTCTGATACCCACAATACAGGGAATCCTAGTGTGGGGTCAGGGCTATGTATGTGACTGTTGGGAGATATGTAATTTCCACCAAACATAGCGCTCTCAACCAAGTCACTTTAGAAAAAAAAGATACTAAATAAAAAAAAGCGAGCCTTACCGTAGTCGCATATGATGTGTAACATCTGATGGAACAAGCAACTTGGCTGATAGTGCCGACCTCTCGGGAAAATACGGGCTTTCTGTTACACACTTCTGTCCCTCTTCACGTCCCTCTTGGACGTGAGCTATGAGGTAATGCACTGTTCATAGGCAGAGGTTACCGCTTAACATCAGGTAGGCCATCTGCTTGTTCCGTCATTCAAGTAGTATAAAAAAAACACTCCCACAGATTGCAGGAAAGCGAGATAAAAGATGTTACACATCAAAAATCGGTTCATCCGTTTCGGAGCTACGACAGACAGCATACCTACACAAAAAACTTACAACACCCCTATTTTTGGTGGAGTTAAAAAACTGATAGTTACTAAAAATTATTATTGTCAAAAAACTATTAGTAGGTACTACCGTTTTTTGTTTGAATCTAATGACATTTAAAAAGCCAAAAAATAAATAAATATTATGTCGTATCAAGAGGAATATTTTCACTCAACTCATTATTCACTGTAATTTTATTCAAAAGCTTTTATTACCCCAACTTGACTGAAACCCAAAACATAACGCCCGGTAAGTACACGTTTTTAAACATATTTTCGGGTTATCTCATACATTCAACGGCGATGCCATTAGCTCAGCCGGCTTTTAGTTTTCAACTAGTTTTTAGTTCCCAAGCCTAATGCTTTCAGAAATTTACCGCAGAATATTAGAGTATGCGGAGGAAGGTAATAATTTACCGAGACCTACATGCGTAGTTACCTTTTTTATTTTATTTTATTATGATTTAGAAAATACTTATAAACAGTATACATTAGGGTGGATGCTCACGCTTGCGGCGCGTAATTAAATTTGTTTTTTGGTGTGTTTTGCTCATTACTTATCATCAACACTTTTTCTGATACCGAAAGTTGAATTCGCGAGAACTAGGAGACTTAACACATATACTTTAATTGATGGTATCTCATATATATCATCAGTTTAGCTATGCTATAAACACATATTTAACTGATGGGTATCCTATATAGGATTATGACAGTTACTTCGACCTATTTGTGAATTTGGTTTAAATAAAATAAACACTGAATTTAAAATGTCTTATTATTTCACTGATATATAATTCACAAATTTGATAGGTGGGTAATGTTAAACAATACGACTTTATTAGGGCGCGGTGGAGTAACGACTGGCGTAAGTACATACATGTACTAGCCTCGTAAAGTCAAGCTGCAAGTATGCAATTTCATTAGTGTGCGTGATGACGCTACATCAACCTCCCCCTTTTTGAAAATTTTGAACATAAAAGTTATACAAAACAATTCAAAATTAAAAACAAATAAATCAAATATTACCAAGTCCTGAGTACATTCCTGTTAATAACAGTAAGAATCGCTGACTAGCGTTCTCAGTAAGTTGAGCGCTTGGTTTATCGCCCGGACGCAGGTTGGATAAACAAAGGCTGGATACTATTACAATTACAAGGTAATGCTAACTAAGTACTCAAGCTGTTTACAATTTTTCTCAGAACTACGTTCCTAGAATGTAATTTATGAAGACAATGAATTATAATTTGAATACCAAATTGCTATCGGTCTGTAATAAAAATTAATGATATTGTTAAATTACAAACTAAATTTAATTAAAAAAACTGTTACAATATTTATTATAAGTAACATGTTAAGGAGTAGCTTATGTTACGTATGATATAAAAATATTACGTAGAAATAACTATGTTATTTAGAGATATTTATTTGAACATAGCAGCGTCAAACGTTATTATCTCCTCGCTCTTTCCCTTAACTGATGAATGACACATTTTGAAAAAAAATATTTTCAACTTTTAAAAGAACTGTAAGTAGATAAGTGGTGCTTTAGCGAAAGCCGATAAGTAAATTATAATTGAAATTCAATTAATGTATTACATTACTTAAGTAGGTACTTACAAAAATGCTTATTACTCTAATTACTCACTCCTTTATATGAGCGGTTATATAATGTGGGGCGGCAGGGTAGCGCCGAGCTACGATACCTATATTGCTTGCCGTAGGTACGTGCTCCAGGCGTAGATGGTGATGGCGCCTGCCTAGTTTTGGCTGGTCCCGTTCCGCTGTCCGGAGTAGATGATGGGAGACAGGAAGGTAGATGACCTTCAGGGAGCCTGTATCGCCCCGAGCCGTGATGCCTCGTCCTGCCTACAGTCGATTGGGGTGTGGGATTCTTCCGAATTGAAACGATACTTCCGTTGGTTGAATGGTGCTTAGCGAGGCTGGCAGACCGTGCATTCGTCGGGTCCGTTCCTGTTCGTAGTACTGGATGACTTGTGGAAGTGTTCAATGGGCTGCACCTCATACTGTTTCGCTCTTCCAGACTATTTCTTTCTTCTTCTCGCATATAGGAAAACACTCATTGATGCTTCCACAAGCCAATTTGCTTAGGAACCCCTGGGCGTTACCGCAACGAGAGCGGTGAAAGTTGAACGTAAACAGCCCTATTTTTGCTGTCCCTTGGACCTCAGTATGCCAACCTTTCTGACCATATCTCTTTATTTTCTTACATCTAAGTACATTGGTTACTATTTCTACGTACCTATTAGGTATAGCTACCTACCATATGTTTAATCTTTGTACATAGGTCCCTCGTTAGGTGGCTATATCGATTCTTATCCGCTAGTTTTACATTGTTACATAGTAAATGTACTTAGAAAGCCTTATATTTCTTGTTGGCCGGACTTGCCTTTCGGTTTATCCGGTCAACAAGACGCTGCCTACTCTTGCGCACGCGTCGACACTAGCGTGATGCTGTCTAGACGATAATTGGCCTTGGTAGAAGGATTTCAATGATGCGACCTTAGTACAGTGGGCGCGCCGGACCGAGTTTATAAATATTAGCAGCGGTCCGCCGTGTCTCCGCTCAGTATGCGCCAGACCTTCGCGCGTGCCACTACTGACGGAGACCAGCTATCCTGGGCTTAGCAGCTCACCAGGTCTTTACCCTTGACGTGCCCACGTACCACCAGCTGAGAATCCTTTACCAAGTCTGTGCCAATTACCTTTAGTTACCTAAGTACCTACTTTACCTTTTACCTGCTGGTACCTGTGTACCAGTAGGTACTACCTGTGGTACTCTGGCACCTTGACCAGAACCTCGCCCCCAGACTTACCTCCAGACCTTCGCGTCTGGTTACCTGTCTGGTATACCGGGCGGTTCATACCCCTACAGGAAGGTGAGGTTAAAGAAACGCATCTACCTGCCTACCCCTAACCTATGGTGGCACCAACGTCCTTTATTCACAATGTTCTAAGTAACTAAAGCCTGCCTATTGCTAATAATAAAGGGAATCGTTTATTTCAGCCAACTATTTTAAGTTATGATACCTATTCATGTTTGTCTTAAAATTACTTCTTAAGATCATCTAATCATCATCGCGAGTCGCGGACATCCTCCCCCCGATGCGCGGCATTGTCCTCTGGCCGCTTACTCGCTGCTCGGTAGAGTCGTGGTGGGATGACCGTCGCTCTGGCTCTCGATATGTAGAGGCGTCGTTGTAGTGGGAAGACCGTCGCTCAGCCCCCCGGAGTGAAGTGAAGTCCTAGCTCGGGGTACACGATGACCGGTGTCTGCTGTCTCACTGGCTCCCTGAGAGACATGAGGGTTGTCTCCAGGGACCAGGAGTATCGCCTTGGAGCAGGGTCGCTTGAACGTCCCATGCGACGTGCGTGCCTCGATGTTCCTCGTTCGGCCATCGGGTCCAGGGTAGGTACGGACCACGATGCCTCGAGGCCAGGTGTTTCTTGGGAGTGTGGGGTCCACTATGAGGATCGTGTCCCCACACTGCAAGTCTCGTTCAGTGATGTTGTGGTTGTTTCGTCTAGGTACGAGAGTTGGTAGGTACTCTCGCACCCATCTAGCCCAAAAGTGGTCGGCTAGTCTCTGCGCCGTCCGCCATGAGCGCCGGCCGCTGAGGTCCGCTTCGGTGTAAGCCCCCATCTCTAGAGCTCCGCAGGATTTCCCCATGAGGAAGTGATTTGGTGTAAGCGCCTCCTCTTCTGTGTCATCAGTGGTGATGAGTGGTCGCGAATTGATCACGTGCTCGGCCTCTAGCAATAGCGTATGTAAGACCTCTTCCTTGGGGTGACGCTCTCTCAGTGTCACCGCTAGAGCCGTCTTGACTGATCGAACAAGACGCTCCCATGCTCCCCCTTGATTCGGGGCCCCCGGGCTGATGTACTTCCAGCGCAGGCCCATGGTTTTGGCCTCTCCCGCGAGGCCGCTGTCGGAATTGAGTTCTTCGACAGCCCCCCGTAGCTCCCTGTCAGCGCCGACGAAGTTCGTCCCGTTGTCGCTGAACATGGTACGCGGCATCCCCCGTCTGGCCGCCATCCTTCGTAGTGCTAATAACATTGAGTCTGTGGACAGAGAAGCAACCAGCTCCAAGTGCACTGCCCTTGTAGCTAAGCAGGTAAACAAGGCCCCCCATCTCTTCTCGTGGCGGCGTCCCACCGTCACTGTCATGGGGCCGAAGTAGTCCACACCCGTATTAGTGAAGGGCGGCTCTCCCACCTTAAGTCGCTCTCTAGGCAAGTCCCCCGTCGGAAGTCGTTGAGGCCCCTCTCTGTGGACTCGACACCATTGGCAGCCATGTCTCGTTGCTCTCACCGCCGACCGAAGCCCCAGCACCCAGTACCTTTGACGTACCTCGTTTATTACTGTGGCGTGATTTCCATGATTGAATTTCTCATGAAAATGAGTGATGAGCAATCGAGTTAAGTAGTTCTTACTATCCAGTATGATAGGTCGCTTGTAGTCGCGATCTAACCCCACCGCTGCGTCGATCCTCCCCCGTATTCGCAGGAGTCCCCCTTCCTTGACGATATCCAATTTCTTTAACTTGCCTGAGTCCTCAAGGCAGCTCTCTCGTTGACTTCTCATTAGAAGTTCCCGTTCGGCTCTCTCTACGTAGGTAGCGTCTAGAGACAGAAACTTCTTACCAGTTTTCTTTTCTGTAGGCCTCTTGTAGAGCTGCTCTCTCTTTTTCTTAGAGACCCTTTTCCAAGTAGGGTCCTGTTCCTTTGCAGCTTGCACGAGCTCTACCTTACAGCGGCATAAGTCGATAAACTGGTATATCCGGGCAGTCGCTCTCAGGAGTCTCGTCCACCTCGAGAATCTAGTAGGGTCAGGGGTAGAGTACTCACAGACCCGAGCTGCCGCAGTGATGTGCAGCTCTCTTTCCTCTCCTGATTGCTCTCGCTTGAACGAGCGTACTGCCGGCCATTCTTCTTCTTCGTTTCCTAAGAACTCCGGGCCAATGAACCATCGATGCCCCCCGTTGAAGTCCTTAGGGATGTCTCTAGTAGAGTCATCCGCTGGGTTCTGACCTGTAGGTACCCAGCGCCATTGTTGAGGTCTTGTCGTATCTTCGATTTCCGCCAGACGATGTGCCACGAAAGACTTGAAGGTTCTTGGATCCGTTTTGATCCAAGAGAGCACCGTGCTAGAGTCTGTCCAATAAGTCTTACTTGTCGCCTTTAAGTCCATTTCCCGGTCGATAGAGTGCGCTAACCTCGCTCCCAACAGTGCAGCCTGCAGCTCTAGTCGTGGTATAGAGACTGGTTTCAACGGAGTGACTCTAGCCTTCCCGGCTAGTAGAGTCACCGTATACTGACCTTCTTGGTTTCTCTGTCTCCAGTAGACTGCACACGCGTAAGCTACCTCACTAGCGTCTGTGAAGACATGTAGCTCTCCCTCCGTTTGGTAAGGCGAGACGCATCTAGGGACTCGTAGATCGTCGAGTAGGTGTAAATTCTGAAGATACGTTTGCCATGAAGACTCGTCCGTCTGCTTTACCTTTTCGTCCCAACCGACGCCGCTCCTCCAGATGTCTTGTAGCAGTCTCTTCCCTTGGATTAGCACAGGCGACGCTAAGCCCAAGGGATCGAAGGTTGACATTACGGCGCTCGTGACTTGACGCTTCGTCGGAGTCTCCATTTGATCGACGACCTCTCTTACGTTTCTTAGATGGGTCCTGAATCCCATCTCGTCCTTTTCTGTGAACCAACGCAGCCCGAGGGTTCTTTCCTCTTTCGACCCGAGCTCTACCTGCGTGGTTACCTCTGTGGTGAGTCCTTTCTGGACTCTCTCTCTGTTCGATGCCCATCCCCTCAGCTGGAACCCGGCCTTTTGGTGGATGGTCTCTACCTCTTTCGATACTCGAAGCGCCTCTACCTCCGTTTCAAAGCAGTGAAGATAATCGTCCATGTAATGGTTTCTTACCACTGCTCTACCTGCTTCGGGGTATCTTTCCTGGAACTCTCGGGCGTTCAGGTTCTTCACGTAGATAGCTAGACTCGGTGAACAAGCGGCGCCGAAGATGACTGACGTCATACGATACTCTTTCGGCGCTCCGGTTCGCTCCGCTCCTCTCCAGAGGAAACGCAAGCTGTCTCTATCTTCATACCTGATTTTGACTTGAAGGAACATTTCTTTAATATCGGATACCACGGCGACCGGTCTCTGCCTGAAGCGAAGAAGCACTCCAAACAGTGACTGAAGCAAGTCCGGTCCCGCTAGTAGAGCGTCGTTGAGACTCTTCCCTTTGAACTTAGCCGCCGCATCAAAGACTAACCTTTTCTTTTTCTTAGTGGGATGCGTCACGGCGAAGTGAGGTAGGTACCATTTCCTTGTTGACGACGACTCGTGAGTCACCTCCTCGGCATATCCGCTGTTGAAGAGGTTCTCTACCTGCCTTTGGTACTCCGATTTCAGCTCTAGATCCTTGTCAAGTTTCCGCTCTATGTTCCGAAGTCTGCTGAGCGCGGACTCGTAGTTGTCCGGCATCGACTCTAGATCGCTCTTCCAGAGCAAACCTGTTTCGAAGCGTCCGTTCTCTAACCTTCGAGTATTCTTCTGTAGTATCTGCACGGCTCGTTCTTCAGAGTCCGTGCTCGGTCGACGCGGTTGAACCCCCAATGATTCAATCGCGAAGTGTTCCTTGATGAGCTGGTCCAGCTCATCATCACGAGTAGAGACGTGTGCGCAGGTAAGGTAGTTCATCTTCTGAGCCGCTCCTCCGTCCAGACCGTGAAGCACCCATCCTAGGTGCGTCAGTGAGGCAGCTGGCTGATTACGTTTACCTTTACGTGTCGCTCGTGATACTATCAGCTCCCAGTTGTCCTGCCCGATGAGCAGTCTCGGAGCTTCCTCTGCGTAGTGTAGCCTGCTTACCAGTTTCTGCAGATGCATACACTCTTCTAACCTTGACTTGTCGATCCGTTGAGGCGTCAGTCGCAACCGATCTATAGTGCGAGCCCCGCAGATCTTACGCCGTTGACTCTGGTGGAGGCCTCTAAGCTTCAAGTTCACCCGCATAGAGTCGTCCTTCTTGATGACTCTACCACCGACTGTCTCTATTGAGAGAGCTTCCTTGGGTCCGTGAAGTCCAATTTCCTCTGCCACCGCCGAGTCGAGAAGGGTCACTGTTGAACCCTCGTCCAAAAGGGCCATTACCTTGGCCGTCCCCCTGGGCCCGTATATCTCTACAGGCACCATCTTTAAATACGCTCTCGCGCCCTTCGTAGCGTTCACCTGGCTTAGATGAACGTTGTTGGCCACTTCCTTGGCCCCTTCTTTGCTATTATCTGAACTGCTCTGATCCTTGGGCCCATGGTCTGGCTGCTTACCCTCTTCGTGCAGTAGGTGATGATGCCATCTTCTACATTGCTTACACGGTGGCCTTCGACAGCTCTCCTTCCTGTGTCTGGTTCTCAGACACTTAAAGCACAGACTAGCTTTCTTCACTATGACCCACCTGTCATTCACGCTAGCTTGCCGGAACTTCTTACACTCCTCTAGTGAGTGACTTCCTTCGCAATGCGGGCACGTATGTAGCTGCGTCTCTCTCTCCTTAGCGGCATGTGCGCTTTGACGCTGAGGGTGTATTACCTTCTTAGCTGTGGCCTCCTGGGAGGCATACGGGCCGCATCTCTCAGCTTCCCTGTTCAGGAACTGTGATATCAGCGATAAGTCCGGGTCCTCGTGCTCTGCTGCGAAGTCGTACCACCGGTACTTCAGTACCATGGGTAATTTATCAATTATTACCTTGATCATTTCCGGTGATTTCAGATAATGCGGTTTCTTTAGCCCATTGATCGTCGCGACGGTGTTGTTGATCACGCTGGCAAACACACACACATCTCGCGCGTTCTCCGTTGTTCTTGGCAGGTTCTTTACCTTTTCCAATTCTGCTAGAACTAGGGCGTCCGGCCTCCCATACCTGCGGCGTAGTGACTCTAGCACCTCACTAGGTGCGCACTCAGAATATAAAATACTCCTTACCGCTTCTTTGGCCGGTCCTCTGATCGCCTTCCTCAGCCGTGCCATATTCTGCACGGAACTGAATAGCAGCGCGGTGTCTTCGTACACCGTTCTGAAGGCCAACCATTCCCCACAGCTGCCGTCAAAGACTGGAAGTTCATGCATGTACACCGGTTGATGTGCAGTCCCTGATCTCGGCGCGGATGTGATGGCCCTCACGATCGCTTCGGCTAGAGCATCAGTGCCACTAGCCTCCATACCTTTAGGTGCTGTGTCCTCTGGCTTCACGCCGGCGGTGGCAGTTGGATCCTGAAGTTTTATGGCGCACTCCTTCGCGAGTACGTCACCTGGTCGCCCCTCTGCGGACGTCCCTTCTTCCCCTAGATGTCCTCCACCAGACATCCTGCCTACCGTAGCTTCCACCCAATCTCGGACACCTTCAGATCTACCTTCAGGTTCGTCCTCAGCAGAGTCCAAGTCTGCCGCGTCCTCCTCGTCCAATCTCAACAGCTCCATGTCCGTCCTCGCTAGGTCGGCGGCGGCCTGGGCTTGTCTAAGCACCTGGCGGTTGAGTTCTGCTCGCAGCTCTACCTCACGTCTCTTCCTCGCCTTCTCCGCCAGCGAGGCACTCTTTGAGGCAGGGCGGGCCTTGGACTTACCAACTGTTCTCGTTCTCCTCTCACTTGGCTGCGCTTCCATGGTGTTATCAGTAGTACCTGTCGTTTTTGTCATCGTACCTTTAGTAGTATCCGAGCTACTGGCTACCCCTGAGATTCTGAAGTCCGAGTCCTCGGACATCAGTCCCTGACCCACAGCTGGTCGGACCGGAACCTCCGGTCGGGCTGGTGTAGGCCTCGACGCCTCCGTCGGGGTTGGCTGGGGTACCACTGGCTCCTCCATCGGTGGTCGACGTGATGTTCCTGCTTGGCTCCTGGTTACTGGCATCCCGTGACTGGTGTGTCTGTATCAGCAACGACTTACATAAACGCCAGTACGTCAGTCCAGGTCCGATGTTCCGATGGCCCAGGTCGATGATCCGGTTCGGTCCGCTTTGATCCGGTTCGGTTCGATCCGCTTTGGCTTGATCCGCTTTGGCTTGATCCGCTTTGGTTTGATCCGCTTTGGCTCGATCCGCTTCGGCTCGATCCGCTTCAGGCTTGATCCGCTTCAGGCTTGATCCGCTTCAGTCCGATCCGCTTCGGTCCGATCCGGTTTGCTCCGTTGGTCCAGTGGTCCAGTGGTCCAGTGGTCCGCTATCAGGGAGCACCCGTAGGTAACTGAAATTGAACATTAATCGAATGAGTTTCGATTAGATACGCAGCGCCAGTACTTCGGTCGTGGTATGATCCACTTGGACAGTACTGGCTGGTCAGAAGATCCGCTTCCCCTCGATGTGGTTGTCACAGCAGCTCCTGGTTCCGCTCTGGTTTCCAGCAGTACGGTATCCGGCGCTCGAAGGACCAGATATATAATGTGGGGCGGCAGGGTAGCGCCGAGCTACGATACCTATATTGCTTGCCGTAGGTACGTGCTCCAGGCGTAGATGGTGATGGCGCCTGCCTAGTTTTGGCTGGTCCCGTTCCGCTGTCCGGAGTAGATGATGGGAGACAGGAAGGTAGATGACCTTCAGGGAGCCTGTATCGCCCCGAGCCGTGATGCCTCGTCCTGCCTACAGTCGATTGGGGTGTGGGATTCTTCCGAATTGAAACGATACTTCCGTTGGTTGAATGGTGCTTAGCGAGGCTGGCAGACCGTGCATTCGTCGGGTCCGTTCCTGTTCGTAGTACTGGATGACTTGTGGAAGTGTTCAATGGGCTGCACCTCATACTGTTTCGCTCTTCCAGACTATTTCTTTCTTCTTCTCGCATATAGGAAAACACTCATTGATGCTTCCACAAGCCAATTTGCTTAGGAACCCCTGGGCGTTACCGCAACGAGAGCGGTGAAAGTTGAACGTAAACAGCCCTATTTTTGCTGTCCCTTGGACCTCAGTATGCCAACCTTTCTGACCATATCTCTTTATTTTCTTACATCTAAGTACATTGGTTACTATTTCTACGTACCTATTAGGTATAGCTACCTACCATATGTTTAATCTTTGTACATAGGTCCCTCGTTAGGTGGCTATATCGATTCTTATCCGCTAGTTTTACATTGTTACATAGTAAATGTACTTAGAAAGCCTTATATTTCTTGTTGGCCGGACTTGCCTTTCGGTTTATCCGGTCAACAAGACGCTGCCTACTCTTGCGCACGCGTCGACACTAGCGTGATGCTGTCTAGACGATAATTGGCCTTGGTAGAAGGATTTCAATGATGCGACCTTAGTACAGTGGGCGCGCCGGACCGAGTTTATAAATATTAGCAGCGGTCCGCCGTGTCTCCGCTCAGTATGCGCCAGACCTTCGCGCGTGCCACTACTGACGGAGACCAGCTATCCTGGGCTTAGCAGCTCACCAGGTCTTTACCCTTGACGTGCCCACGTACCACCAGCTGAGAATCCTTTACCAAGTCTGTGCCAATTACCTTTAGTTACCTAAGTACCTACTTTACCTTTTACCTGCTGGTACCTGTGTACCAGTAGGTACTACCTGTGGTACTCTGGCACCTTGACCAGAACCTCGCCCCCAGACTTACCTCCAGACCTTCGCGTCTGGTTACCTGTCTGGTATACCGGGCGGTTCATACCCCTACAGGAAGGTGAGGTTAAAGAAACGCATCTACCTGCCTACCCCTAACCTATGGTGGCACCAACGTCCTTTATTCACAATGTTCTAAGTAACTAAAGCCTGCCTATTGCTAATAATAAAGGGAATCGTTTATTTCAGCCAACTATTTTAAGTTATGATACCTATTCATGTTTGTCTTAAAATTACTTCTTAAGATCATCTAATCATCATCGCGAGTCGCGGACAGCGGTACATATCAAAGCTAACAGATTGTTAACCTTATATAAAGTAATTAAAAATACCATAATATGTAAAAATATGATTGTATGCACATTGCAAAAATATACAATTCTATGAATTGCAAGGCCATCTTAATATTAATTGCGTAAATGCAAGCTCGCTATGTAAAAATAAAGCTACACTGCACTGAATTTACACGCAAAAAATAATATCACCGTGATAACTTTAAAACTACACTATGTAGAGTAGAAACTTCAATGAAGTAGAACCCTGCTGGAAAGACAACAGCTAGGCTACCGCTACGATGTAGGTTGATTTCCTTTGACTGGAAAATCATCATCACGTAATGATGATCGGCTGCTCCAATGGGCTTCCGAAGATGGATAAGACCTGGCTTGACCCGACGCGTCACCCGTATAGTAACGCGTCGCAACCGTACCATATAGGTGTTCTATTGTTACCTCCCGAGGCGTGGACTTCGTCAGGAGGGAGTCGCCACCTGATGCTGGAACTATGTTTCTGCTCACGTAGTGCGGACGAAGTCGCGAGCGGTTAAGCTAGTTAAGACGGACCAAGTCGCTAGCGGGCCACTACTATGCGACCTTATGTGCGCACAGCTATGCGAGGACTTCATCAGATACTTACATAATGTAGATTCACTACACTCAATGAGTGGGTAAATTATGACGGGATGACTTTTGTTGGGCGTCTGTACAAGCCCGCGGTGGTGTGACGACTTTTAACACACAAAAAGAAAAAAAAAAAAAGTCCAAAATTATTTTTCACCGCCCCGTCGTATGTTTATGAGCCGCCACTATTTTAGAGTTCGGGGTCACCAATTTAACTGGTGATTATTCCTTTTTAGTATTTATTCACTTATTATTCCTTATTAGAATTATCACGTCGGGTTTACCAATTTAACTGATGGGTATCCTATATAGGATTATGACAGTTACTTCGACCTATTTGTGAATTTGGTTTAAATAAAATAAACACTGAATTTAAAATGTCTTATTATTTCACTGATATATAATTCACAAATTTGATAGGTGGGTAATGTTAAACAATACGACTTTATTAGGGCGCGGTGGAGTAACGACTGGCGTAAGTACATACATGTACTAGCCTCGTAAAGTCAAACTGCAAGTATGCAATTTCATTAGTGTGCGTGATGACGCTACACATATTTAGTTTTTTGTTTGTTTAGGGCACATGTTTTATCGTAGCTAAAAACTAATGATATTTATGAGATACTATCAATGTGTATTAAGTCTCCTAGTTCGAACTCAACTTTCGCTATCTGAAGAAGTGTTGATGAGCTGTAATGGGCATAAAACACAAAAAAACGCGCCGCAAGCGTGAGCATCTACCTTAAATCACCTTAAATGTCTTCGCCAGCTTCGACCAAAATTGAACACGGCCAGTTGGTTAAAAATATTTAAAAATGACAACATTTTTTTGGAGTACCCTTTCGTACCCTGGCAGTTGGGCCATGAATAATAGAACGCAAAGTACTACAGCTAATTAAAAGTTCGATGCTGCGGACAATGTAGTTGGCTGTTCTAAGGATAGCGTTGGGCTACAGGGGAATTTATAATTTACGATTTCACAAATGTATATTAATAACTTTGGCAAATGCTGTTTCATGCTTGTAGTTAGTTATATTTTCACTATTAGTAGAGGAATTTGTATTTAGCTCTATCCGCTAGTCAATTCAATCAATTTTCATCATAGGACGAGCAGGCGCACGGCTCGGTACCACCCTTACCTGATTAGTATACCCGCTATTCGTACTAAACGTTTCAGTTCCACCTTTATAATGCGAACTGCTAAGGAGTGGAATACACTACCGTCGTCTGTCTTTCCTGAAAACTATAATCTGGGTCTCTTCAAGGCTAGAGTGAATAGGTGCCTTCTAGACCTTTGTGCTCCATCTTCGGCCACATCGTCACTTTCCAACAGGTGAGATCGTGGTCAAACAAAGGTCTATCTAAGTTAAAAAAAAAAAAAAAAAAAAAAAAAATTACATATATTTTTGTTATTCTTTAGCCAAGTTCGTGTCGAGCCGGTCATAGTAAGGGTTTCGTCGTTGCCCGTCATATGCGGGTTTAGAAGGTGACTTTCCTATTTTCAGCGAAAGCAGGTTTTCTAGCTATGGTTGTTAGACATATTTTATCAAAATCAGTTTTTCAGTTTTATTAATTTGGGGGATTTTAATTTATTAAAATTTCTTGTCGTATTCGACTTTCGAGCATTGTTCGACTATGCATAGCGGATGTACCCCAAACTGTCTCACTCACAAACCAAGTCAATTTCAATTAATATTTAGCCACGCAATAGCAATAGCATAGTTTAAACATGATGGTGCTGGCTGAGGGGTGGCGACAAGCCATAAATTTGAATGGTCAAGTGAGTTTGGACATGGGACAGAGGTCGCGAACATTTTCTTTAGTTGGCCTTTGGTTGGTGACGTGTGGGATTGAGGCCGAGGTTGTAAGGGCTACTTTTATTACTTTTTAACTTACTTTAGAAAAGGAGGAGGTTCTATGTTCGTCTGTATCTATTTTTTATGTATGTTCACCGATATCTCGAACAATTAAGAAACAATATTTTTGTTTTTGTTTTAATGAGTACTCTCCCGAGGATGTCCCATATTCACTTAGTCAGAATGTGATGATGGAATCTAAGAGAAATCAAGGGAATTCCTCAAAAATTAATGTCAAGAACTGTGTGTTTGTTATTTTGTCAGAGCTTATTCAAGTGCTTGCGTCTGCTGGAAGTCATCATCTCATGCTCGTAAGCTGATGATGAAAGTCACATCACTCCATATCGATTAGGAGTTAATAATGAATTTCATACTTAAATAAACAGACAACAATGCGCATAAGATACGACTTTTTATTTAAAGTCGTTTTTTTATGTATACTTTTCATTCTATGTGATACCTTTGTTAGATGTTATGATAGTAATGTAGGAGGTTGCAAGTAGGTTGCTACTTATTTCTGAAAACTTCAGGAGTTAATTATTTCAGGGGCTCAACATCATCATCATCATCATCATCAGCCTGCATCAGTCCACTGCTGGACATAGGCCTCTCCCAATGCTCGCCATTTAGACCGATTTCCAGCTCTTCCCATCCACTTTCTACCAGCCACCTTACGCAGATCGTTGCTCCACCTAGCCAGGGGGCGCCCCACACTACGTTTACCAAGACGTGGTCTCCACTCTAGAACACGTTTACCCCAGCGGTTGTCGGTTCTTCGGCATATATGCCCAGCCCATTGCCATTTCAGCCTGCTAATTCTCTGAGCTATGTCGATGACCTTAGTAGTTCTCTGTCGGATAACTTCGTTGCGGATTTTATCCCTCAGAGAAACTCCGAGCATAGCTCGTTCCATAGCACGCTGAGCGACCTTGAACTGATGGACCAGGCGTACCGTGAGTGTTCGCGTCTCGGCACCGTAGGTCATTACGGGTAGGACACACTGATTGAAGACATTCGTCTTCAGGCATTGTGGTATAGGGGATGCAAAGACTCGACGTAATTTACCAAAAAATGCCCAGCCCAGCTGAATTCTTTGCTTGGCCTCCTTCTCAAAGTTGTTTTTACCCAGCTGTATTGTTTGTCCGAGGTAAACGTACTCTCGAACGACTTCGAGAGGAAGGCCGTTAACGGGGACGGATCCCGGGCTTATATGGTCATTGATCATGATTTTAGTTTTATCTAAGTTCATGCCGAGACCGATTTGTCACGAGGATGCAGCAAGGCTGTCCAACATCTGTTGCAATTCCTGCAGCGACTCCGCCATAAGGACTATGTCATCCGCGAATTGTAGGTGTGAGATGTTCTCGCCGTTTATGTTTATGCCCATACCATTCCAGTCCAGCGTCTTAAACATATCCTCCAATACGTTAGTGAACAGTTTCGGGGATATGACATCCCCCTGTCTCACTCCGCGTCGCAATTGGATGGGTTCAGACTGCCGATCCTGTACTCGGACACTCATAGTTGCAGCATCATAAAGAAATCTCAACACTTCGATGTAACGAAAGTCCATTTGGCATCGCTGCAAGGATTCCAGAACAGCCCAGGTTTCAACAGAGTCAAAGGCTTTCTCATAATCCACAAATGCCAGACACAGTGGCCGATTATACTCTTCAGATTTCTGTATAATCTGCCGCACTGTGTGTATGTGGTCTATGGTGCTGTATCCTCCTCTAAACCCTGCCTGTTCTGGGGGCTGAAATTCGTCAAATCTTCGTGCGAGACGATTTGTAATGACTCTTGAGAAAAGCTTATACGCGTGATTCAGGGACTCAACGCAAAGTTTAATTAATTAAAATTATACTAGTAGTTCGTCCCAAACGCGAACTCACATAGTCCCATGTAGCTCAAAAACTCCTGTATCAATTGAGCTTTTGCTCGAACTTAAAACTAACTTCCTACCGAGTTTCATTAAGATTGGATCAACGATTTCGCAGTTATCGTCGGACAACCACAAATATAAACATATATACACGCATAGTCCAAGTTAATTCAGAGAACTCGATTCCTTCTTCAATAATCATTTAAATTTAAGTTGGATAATTATATCAAATTTGCTTTTTAATTGGTTTTTAATTTACTTTCGAACTAGTATAGTATTATTTTATATGTTCTTTCGATTAAACCGATTTGCAAAGCATAAACAATAAATATACGTTTTTAGTATACCAATGTTGAGCACCCCTTTAGCGATGAGGCTGTGGTCACGACCCTCGTGACGCCCAAAGCTTCTATATCATGTTCAAGTCAATTCACACCTATACTCACATGACCACAATACATATACTACCTTAATACAACATAATTATTATAGACAGACTGTAGAGCTAGCTCTTATGTGGCTCAACGCTTTAGTAAGCCATTCAGCGTCGCAATGCAGCTAGCATCTTCAGGGACACTTCCGTCTGGTAGTGATTTGGATCAGTTGTGCTACCTTTAGATCGTTAGCAGCAGTCTTCAGGTAGCACAACTGTTACATATGTTTTTTTTTAATTTTGTACGTATGTGCCTTGTATTAGTTGTTTTATTCTTTCTGTAAATAAATGTTCATATCGAAAACCACATTATGTATATTAGGATGCGTTTAAGACATCCCAATGAGTGGTTTCATTAAGGAAGTTACTTTTTCATACTAATTTATTCTTCCAGTAATATTCACCCGCGATTTTTTTTTATACATATTTAAAAAACAGAATAAGAAAATGGCTCAACTGATGTCAAGCAGTACCCTCTGCCTATGAACAGTGCAATAACTCATAGGTCACGTCCACCTAGGACGCATCCTATGTGGCATTGCTCTACGCCCGTCACCCTGATACATAAAGATGGAAAGTCTCATGTGCTTGTAATTTCACTGGCTCCCATACCCTTCAAATCGGAACACAGTAATGCGAGCACTACTGCTTTGCGGCGGAAATAGGTATGGTGGTTTAGTTCCCTGGACAAACTCTTTTACAAAAAAGCTGGACTACTAACAAAACTACTACTAACATCTCTCAAAACATTCCCACATGTAGGGGAAGACCCTTAAAAAAAATCCTCTCGCATTCCTGCAATCTGTGGGAGTGATTTCGTGAAAAGGGACGGAAGTGTAACAGGAAGCGCACATTTTTCTGAGAGGTTGGTACTATCAACTATGTTGTTTACTACCAAGGAGGTAAGATGTCAGATGTCACACATCATATGCGACTATTGTACGGCAAGCGTGATGTGATTGTGATTTGGATCAGTTGAGCTACCTTTAGATCGCTTGCAGCGGTCTTCAGGTGGCACAACTGTTTCATATGTATTTTGTGCATACCTTGTATTATTCTTTCTGTAAATAAATGTATATAACAGGCAACCTAGTTTTTTTTTTTAAAAATTTGTTTCACCCCTTTCTCAGCATGATTAATATGTACTTACCCATGCCACAGATAAAATAATCCCATACCAAATAACAGCTTTCTAGTACTAAGAGTCTCTGAGCTAAGCCGCGGAGAGACAGACGGACGGACATAGCGAAACTAAGGTTCCTTGTCTTGATGACTACGGAACCCTAAAAAAGTTATTTTATTATGTAAGGAACGCCACAAAAAAATCTTGAAGATAAGTTTGTGGTACACATTAATCTTTATTTTTATTATCAAATTCATTGAAAATTTAAAACTACCTATATTTCAGTATATTTTATTGTGTTGTTTCATAACGCAAGGTGACCAAGATACAACCAGTAGTGACATGAACTACGAACAAAATCTTACAAACTGGCTAGGTATGTAGGTATTTCGGATCAAAAACGTAGCCTCAAAAAGCAGGCGAAAAATCTGAAACCTGCCACAGAGCAAACAGAACAGAAGATCCATCAGTCGCCTCGAGAGGACAGCCGAGTTGCACCAAATTGCGTAGTCACTCACCGCGGCACAAAGCGAGGCGCGACTTGTCATCCATTTTAAAATCTGTCCGGTAGGCCTAGCACAGGTTGGTATCGAGTAGTTTGCGGCTAGCGTTTGAAACTATTGTATCATGTTTTGACCAATCAAATTAGCTAGATTTAAGCAACGCCCCCTTCGATAGTGAAATTCTCGATAGTTCGAAGCACGACTTTTTGACAGAGCTGGGTTTCGACTCCGAATCGATGACGTCTAAGTTTCGTGTAGTTTTGTGAATGAACGAACGGAAATTGTATAGAAAATGATAGCACAAGTTGCATTTTGATGTATCGAATCCTTGATTTCGATAGCTGGCTTTTGAATTGATTCTCACGGCCATTTTTACAGTGACATCGTCGTAAAAATAATTTGTGTAGAAATATTTTTATTTTTATTCGTTCTCAATATGATGAGAACGATGCTTTTCGCTGCAAGAAGTTCCACAGTAAACTATTAGCGGCTAGAAGTTCCACAGCAAACTATTAGCGGCTAGAAGTTCCACAGCAAACTATTAGCGGCTAGAAGTTCCACAGCAAACTATTAGCGGCTAGAAGTTCCACAGCAAACTATTAGCGGCTACTGACTAGCTCACGTTCGAGACTTCGTCCGCGCGTAGATTAGGTAGTACGTACCTCCTCGTTCTACGCATTCTAAATAGATGGTGGTACTAACATCAGTCTGTAGGTAGAAGTCCACTGCTGTACATAAGGATTCCCTCATAGAATGCCACAATGAACGTCCTGTGTCGCCTCCATGCAACGATAACCTGCCCATTGCCACTTCAACTAGCTAAGTTTTAGAGCTAGTCAGTGATCCCGGTTCTTCTACGGATAGGTATCTTCTTTTCGGATTCAGGTACGGAATCTCCGGGCATAGCTATTTCAATAGCCCACCGTGCGATTTTGAGCTTGTGTATGAGGCCAATAGTAGGCGATCATGTCTCAGTACCGTAAGTCGCCGCTGGCACCATGCACCGATAACAGACTTTGAGACTTTGACTTTGATCATGTTGAGGCTCTGTCTGTGATATGAAGATATAGCGTAGTTTCCTGAACGCTGCCCATCTGAGTTGGATTCGTCGGCTAATCTCACCATCGGAGGTCCAACACCTTCCTAGTTGAATCGTTTACGCAAATAGACAAAGAGAAACAACTAGCATAGTCAACAACTTTAACAAAACCCTCACAAACCCATACAACCCCATTTTAGACGGCATAGATAGAACAAAGGACATTGCTCAGGGTTTTTTTTATGTCCCAGCTGTGGTTAGATAGTTTCCTCGGCTTCTAAACTGCCTATCCTACTCTATGCTATTTCATCCAAATAGTTGGACCAGTTTTTCCTGATATTTTGTACAGACAGACAGACAAAGAAACTAATAAACTATATACCTACGAACTTCGTAAAATTCTCGTAATTGAAACATCTATAAACAATAAACAATCTATAAATTGGCATACAAACCTGTCTCTGGTTGTACTATAATTTATTCTGTGCTTTTATTTGTAATGACCAATGATGTATTAAACATTAGATACGCTATTCCACGCTCAGAATGGTGACAAGAAAGTGAGGTAATTATGGCAAGTTCACTTAGTCGCTCTGTGAACTACGACGCACGCCACTACTAATAGATAAACCCAATACAAAAAGCCATCCCAATACAAAAATTATCTGGCAACCACAAAAGGAGAGAAATTGATTTCTTTAAATTTGTACGTATTACAAAATAATATTTAAATTTGTTTATTTAACAATTTATTTCATTTAAACCATTTGTTTGCGGCGTTGCTGCTCTGACAACTACACGAACGTGATAGGTAATATACAATTCGCCGAAGTACGACAGACAGACACGATCGCACGCGGCCGGCTGCGATAATGGTGTAGTTAGGACAGTCAATAATCACATCAACAATTTTGTTTAATAACACTGTTCTTATTGGATATCTTAATTATTAAAAATTATTCGGTTTAATTGTATAATATGTAGGTAGCTAGTACATACTACACTGCCTCAAAATAATTTTATCAATGTATTTTGTCGATGCCTATGCAATGGAGGGGATTTGCTAATCACCATGCTTAACAGGCGGATTGGTGATCGCAGTATTGGTGTCGAGTAGCCAGATCGATGCTACTGCATAGACATATTATGTTTTTTTCTTTCTCACAACAGGGTTTCCGTATAGCGCTGTGATTTTATGGTCCTTTTCGTCAATATAAAAACAAAGTAAGCAGCTATAGATAGTACCTACATAAAACACCACTTTCTCAGTGGAGTTTGAATGAGTGTAACATGTCTACTTGTATAGCATGTCTTTGGTAATGACAGCTTGATTGAATGTTGTACCTCGACGTTCGGAATATACAGAAAGTTGTGTCATACGACAATTCGGCCTCAGAAAATCTAACTTTAATACGAAAAATTATGAACTCTTATAGCTACTAAGTAACTTAAAATACTTTTCTATAGTTTATGCACCATTTTACTCTATATTGTACCATATAAACTTCTAAAAATATAATTTAAATTTTTTTCGGAAGTTTACGATTCATGCAATTTATTGCGATGTTTTAGGTTGCGGAACACACCATGGACAAATTTTCATTCTTCTAGTCGCATGTTGCCCGCACACTCTCGTAACTCATTCCGCGGTCGATACGCATACAACAAAATCCTGTGCTGCCGCGAGCTTGCGAAATAGTATCGAAATCAATTCGCTACGCAAAAATTACGCAAATTAAACTATTCCGATAGTCAGCCTGTGCTTGCCCTACTGATTGCTTCACATCACGATGAGTTTGAACATGTGATGTTATTTATGGTTAAAGATTATTTATTATTTCAAAAGTAATTTATATTTCACATATAAGATAAACTTATGTTAATAATGTAAGTAAGCGCTTCTAAAAATGAGGGGTTTTCACGGACGTTTCCAATCATGCGCTAATAGATGGCGCTGCTTTGAACCTAGCTTTCAAAATAAAGTGAAATGTCAAAGACAACAACATAGTGATATTTTATTTTATTGTATTTTATTTATTACACAAAAATATTATATATTTTCGTGCTATTTTGTTACCATCACACAAAAGCACAGACAATGCATTTGTTAATTTTGACAAGCATACTTGAGTCAGTGCCATCTTTCGAGCCAAATTGAACTCCTTTTTTTTGGGTATTCGAAAATGAAAATCCCTCATTCTAAATTTTAACAAAACCAATAATTTTTTTTAGTAGTTATTTGACAAAGCGAAACTCCTTGTCTGACAAATCTTCGGATAGCCGCAAAAACTTTCTTCATTCATGGGCGTAAAAAACTACCAAGATATACATACGGGTCTGAAGCTTCCGTATTGTAATTTTATTTAGCGACATCTAATTGTGAATTTTGGTACTACATTCAATAGGTACTGCATAGATTATCTCTAAAATCCATTTACGATTGACGACCTTTATGGTGCAGCGGGAGAGTAGTTTGCTGAGATGCCAAAGATTCCGGGTTCGAATCCCACTGCAGGACAAATATTAGTATGATCTACAAATATTTGTGCCAGGTCTGAGTGTAGTGGTAACATGGTACTCATAGTTCCTGATACCCACGACAAAGAAGTCCTCACAACTATTTATACGACTGTTGGGTGATAAATAAAAAGTGATCAACGATACCTTGGACAGATACACAGATACACACATTATACTTATACCTCACCTCTTGTTAGATGGGGGTTCAAAATACTAGATAGTGTAGTTATACATGCATACACTTTGGTCAAACTATGTATGTATATTATACTCGCCGTGACACAGTTTACAACTAGCACGGGAGGTAAAGATTTCCAACTGTATAAACTTACACATACCTTCACTTTTATAAAAAATTCTAATTGTTTAAGTGTTTAGCTGTGTAAGTATACAACTGTTTTATGTTTTTTGTTGAAAATAAATTTATTCTTATTCTTATATTCATCCGCCCCTGGACGGTGTGGGACGCTACCTGCGCCGATAGCGCCGTCCCATCTTTCGGGTACATCAGTGCGGGCTGGCTCCGCAGCAACATCAGCGGAGTCCCTCAAACGGCGTACGATTGCACTCCTCGACAGAGGTTACGTATTTGACCCGTTTGGGGTGGACACTAGGCCCGTGGAGACCAGGGACAAATACAATTTTCAAAAACCTTGCGGAGTGACTTTTCGAGAGCACACGTCACCGGAATGCTGGCTTTTATTTCGGTCAACGAATAACCACATTTCAGACCCACGGTACCCCTGGCCATACCCCTGGTGGTACCGTAGGTCTTCATTGCCATTCAGCGTCGCAATGCAACCAGCTTGATCGAATAAAATATTATTATTTTATTATTATTATTATTTTGTAGGCTATTCAGTTCCTGTGCCGTGTCTGATTGTGCCGTTAATTTCAAATAAAACTAATGAATAATGAATGAACGACGACTTGGCAATCTGGTAGGTAGGTTTATTTTATTTTATGTATGTTTCAACAAATCCTGCTAGTTCATGCTATTCCTTAATATACATAGATACATAGACACACGCCTTTTTCCCCAAAAGGGTAGGCAGAGCCTCAAATGGGCCTCTTTTCACCATGGATTGCACCATCGAGGGATATAGACGTGACAAGTGGTGAACTCATCGCTGCCATCGCTTTCCACGACTTAGTCTGCTAACGCTTTCTTCCAGTAAGTAATAATACATTCCATATGTAAGCTAGCAGCCAGCACAAATCTTATATCATCAACCTAATTTGTCAATTTGCAATGTCTGTACCTGCATATAATTTATTACTGATGTGTTATTTATGAGTATATCAAGCGTAGTGTGTGCTGCCTTATGAACTTTTGCTGATTCTCTCTATTATCTTACTTTTGACTGCCTACCTAAGTAAGGCTTTTAATTTGGTTTTCCTTTTTTCCTTGAATCAGCATCCACTTGTTCTCGAGGCACCACACAGGCGCTCCCCACCTAGTAGTAAGAAGGATCATCAAAAGAAAAACAGACCGTGTTTGTTGCCTGATTCTTCTAGGTCTGGTTGCGTTGGAACAGGAGTAAATGTAAATTTATTTTGAAGACGATTCAAAATGATCCTTGTGATTTCAATGAATAAAATACTTTTTGACTTTGACTTTGACTTTGAATCTTACAAACAAGTCCGGGTAATCCCTTAGTCGGCTTTAACGACATCCACGGGAGGAGATGAAGGGGTCTATTCTTGGGCTTAAATATACATGTATAATATTAGATAAATAAGTATACCTATGGTGATAACATTGATTTCTTAAACATCAATTTACAAAGATGGTAGCTGTACTATCCTCTTAAGCCCCCAGTCTGTGTGGTCACTGCAACTATGATTTATGGAACGGTGCAAATGGGTTACGATGACAGGGACGTATGTATGCCACAATTAATGCACATTGCATTACCGGAATTTAGATGGAGTTTTGAAGCTTTTAGTTTGCGAGTTTGTGAGTTTGTGTTACGTGTCGAATTAGGCACGGTGTGTCAAATATGGAGTTGAATATTTGGGGCCTGTGTGGCTGGATTGGGTTAAATTAGATAAGTACTAACATTGCAACTAATAAACGCTGAATACCTTTAAAATAATGTCAGGTGGGGTAAGTGCGTCATTCGATTAGGTCAGATAGGGTAAGTGCATGACGTGATTTTCAAAGTTGATATGAGACTGGTGTTGCACTTTCTCCATTGTTAATCTTCTCCCACCGGACTATGCACCGTTTTCTAGGGTTCCGTAGTCAAAGACAAGGAACCCTTATTGATTCGTCATGTCTGTCTGTCTGTCTGTCCGTGTATGTCACAGCCACTTTTTTCGGAAACTATAAGAGCTATGCTGTTGAAACTTGGTAAGTAGATGTATTCTGTGAACCGCATTAAGATTTTCACACAAAAATAGAAAAAAAACAATACATTATTGGGGTTCACCATACTTAGAACTGAAACTCAAAAATTCTGCCTTCAGGGTAGGCAGCGCCTCGACAATACCCCCGGTGTCTATAAGCGACGGTGACCACTTTACATATCAGGTGGACCGTAAGCAAGTTTGCCTATTACCTACATAAAAAAAATAAAAAAATTGGACCTTCTAGTCAGTGCAAAAGACAAAAGACTGTGTAGTATATCTATTCCAAAGATAATACACGCTTTATATAAATCTACCTTAGTTTCAGCATCTGTATTAGTAGGTATAGGTGGCAATGGGGAGGCCAAATAGCTCGAAAAACTGACAACTGTTGAGGAATAAAGGTACTCCAGTATCGACCACAAACCGGACGATGTAGTTTAGGAAGAACCTCCTCTCGATTCGTGGATGGAGACGGCTCAGTACCGTTTGTCGTACATTCTATAGGGGAAGCCTATGTCCAGCAGTGGACTTATGTAGACTGATGATGATGATTGCATATTTTTGACTTTTGATAAATTCACTTATTATTTTTAGCAGGTCTAGGTGCGCCGTAGAAGATTTCTCAATAGCCTTCAATTTCCAGTGATCCTGACAATTCCTATCAAATAATCATTGCAAATAAGACTTTAATCCAGCTGACGTAGCCTGTATAGTCCTGTTTTCTATTAAAGAGTCATAAAACATTAACATGAACAATGAAAGCAGCTTAGCCCAAAGCTTAGATCCGACCAATCGCATGCAGGATTTATGCAGCTAAGAAGTAAAGCTCTTGTTCTATTCATCATCATCAGGCTGGTAGAAGTTGACTACTGGTCATAGGCTGCCACATAATGCTACAACGAACCTTGAGCCGTATCCATCCACCGACTTCGTGCGACCTTCTAAAATATTGTCGGTCCATCGAAAGGGGAGGATTTACTCTTCTGCGTCGTCTGGCTCGTGAATCTTTGCTCCCCCCCTCCCCCCATGGTTGTCAGTTCTGCGAGCTATATGGCTCCATTTGTTTTTAAGTTTTATTTGTACAAGTCTGTCTGTTGTTCGATAAATTATTTTCTACCTATGACCTGCCCATTGCCACTTCAGCGTGCTAATTCTGAGAGCTATGTCGGTAATCTAATTCCTTCATTGAAATCATACCACGTTGTAAACCTCCAAGCACAGTTCTCTCCATAGCCCAACATGCACAGTTATTGGAGGAAAATATCGTTTAACTAACAAAATTAACGTTTAAAAAAAGGTTGTTTATCAGACCTAAAACAACTAGGTAGACACATAGAAGATAAACCAATCTAGAACTGGACGCACCTCCAAGCTTTGCGTTTCAAAATATTCCTTGTGGTTTCAGATTAAGAAACATTTTGTTTTGAAGTAATTCAATACTGGTATTATAGAATTGAAACCGCGTTCGACGGTGGACCAGCGAATACTAGTATTCGCTGGTCCACCGTCGAACGCGGTCGCGGGCGGTGCTCATGATGAAGAGGCTTCTGAACTCAGTCTCGAAACGTCAGCAAAGTGACGAATAATAGTGGTAATTAGCCGTTTATCTTTTAATACAATACTGGTATGTTCAGTTTTAGATTGGTTTGGCTTTTTTTTTCGATCAAGATGTTCTAGAATCAGACTAAACTCTCTTTAAAGTTTTTGTGGTTTATATACAACCCGTCTGAGTCCTTCAGACAAGTAGATATGAACTTATATAAGTAACACCAACTGACCTAAGGGGAAAAAATAAGATTCTCAAAGCCGGATATTTCACTTTGCCCGCGGCCCGAAAGTTAGTCAAGTGGCAACACTGAATGTGGCGAGATGAAAAAAGTTCATTCATTCGCTGAGATTTCAAGTGGGGGTGAGGGAGAATGGATTCAGGCTGTTTGCGAGAAACTTGAAGCCTGAGCAGATGAGGTCAAGGTTTTTATATATTTTGTGATTCATCTTGAAGAGATCCTTTGAATCTACTTCATCATCATCATTATCATTTATCAGCATCTTTCCGTCCAATATTGGATATATGCCTTCCCTTATTACTTCCAGTCGGCTCTGTTCCCAGTATCACGACTCCACTGGCGGCCAGCTACGTTTTTAATGTCATCGGTCCATCGTGCCTTCGGCCTGCCTGGTCTTCGGCCTCCTACCTAAGGTCTCCACTCGGTTACCCTGCGGCTCCATCTGTTATCGGTGCAGCGCATGAGGTGTCCTGCCCATTGACACTTCAACTGTGAGATGCGTTTCCCAATGTCTGTGACTTTGGACCGTCTGCAAATCTCCTGATTTTGCATTTCATCTCTCATCACTACTTACTTATGTTAATACTTGAATAGTGTCTGCTTGCAGCTTTGAGACTATATGTCGCCTATAGCTCAATCCAGGTACCTAATAATAATGATAATCATAATCCTTAACTAACATCATAAATGACAAAGTAAGAAGTGTTAGTGAGAGCTAGCAAGACTTAGTAGGAGTTAGTAGAAGTTAGTAGAAGTTAGTAGGAGTTAGTGAGAGTCACTCAGAATTTGTAAGAGTTACTAGGAGTTAATGGGAGTTAACGGGAGTTAGTGGGCGTTAGTAGAAGTTGGAATCCCTTTTCCAGTCAGTGCTAAAACAGACAGAACATCCACGTAAAAAACCAAAATGTTGCATTACCTACTGCCATTTTCTAGGGCATTATGTATTTTGTACGTACACAATACCTCAACGGACTCACCACGCATATCTAAAGACAACCCAGATTCTAACAACAGAAATATCTGACTTAGGTCGTTATATAAATATCAGTTTAAGCTATAACTCTAAGTTTAAAGTATTTCTGTCAATGGACGGAAATAGTTTAAACTTAGAATCATAGCTTAAACTGATATTGCTAGTACGGGCCTAAGTCAACAATACAGTAATCTCAACATCTTTATTAATATCAAAGTGCAAACTTAGAATATTATTCTAAGAGTGCAAAGTCCAAAATTGTAAAAACCACAGTCTTAAGAAGTTCTGCTTCAGCATTTTCATAAAATGCATCTGATATTTTAGAGGCCATTTTCTACCTTCATTAGTTATTAATTAAGGCTGCCCGCAAACTGCTCATTAATTCTAAGTACCGCGCTGTCTTAACAATGCTGTTAGTGTAGACGCCCAGTGGGGGGTGTAAACAGCCCGGTTTTTGTAGGGTGTGACCGGCGAAGGTTCAAGTTGTGTTAGCCTCTATTAGACGACAAACACACTTTAGTTTTTGCTTACACAGGGTGTGGCGAGGACGATAATGCAAATTATGAAACTGAGTTCTATTTTGTGCATTACAATATTAAAATGAGCTATTTAGTATATTCTTTACATGGACTTTTTTGTAAGATTCGTTGGTATATGATTTGTGTTGGCTGCTAGCTTATTCAGGAATAAATAAATAAATGGTACGTGAAATAAGTTTGAAAAAACCTGTAGGTATTTACAGGATGTGTTATTTCTGGAAAAAATAGTTAGCAGATTCTGTCGTGGGAAGCAATGGTGGCTAAGAGCAAACAGACATCGCCACATCATCTCGGTGAGATGTTATCATGAGGTGTTTGCATGTTTATATTACTCAATCACGCCGAAAAAGGGTGAACCGATTTCAATGAAATTAGGTACCCAGATAGATTATGACCTAGATTAAGCAACAGGCTACTTTTTATCCTGGTAAAATGTGAGCGAAGCTGCGGGCGGACACTAGTAATTATATAATTTATAATTCTTTGCTAGTCTCATATCTCAATAAATCCTAGTAGTGGCATTTTTTTGTATACTACTTGGAATGTCTGGTCTAGCAGATTGCCCACCTGATTTTAAGCGGTACCCTCTGCCTATGAACAGTGCATTATCTCATAGGTCACGTCCACCTAGGACGCACCCTATGTGGCATTGCACTGCGCCCGCCACCCTGAGACATAATGATGAAAAGTCTCATGTGCCTTTAATATCACCAGTAACCATACCCTTCAAACTGGAACACAGCAATGCGAGCACTACTGCTTTACGGCAGAAACAGGTATGGTGGTACTACTTCCACGGTGGAACTCTTTCACAAAAAAGCTCAACTACTTCGGAAAATTCTACCAATCTCTCACAAACTGCCGTCTAATTTTCAAAGATCTATTATCTACTGAGCTAATTGAGGTAAAAACCAGTGTCCGCCCCCCCTATACGACTGCGCTCACTTTATCTTAAGATTTCATGACTCGTCCGTAGCCAGCTTACACAAAGCCAGGTATTAAAAACACTGTTTAAGCGAGGATTACTTTGAAATACGTATTATCTGGTCGAGTTAGTGTCATTGGTTGTTTTCGATGTTGTTCAAATACCTACTAATGGTAAAATGTTAAACCTGGAAACACATATTATTTTTATTTTATTTTATTGAGGTAAACCAACAGCTTTACAATATATATATATATATAGTCCAAATAACAAAATACAAAACAATAAGGCCAAAAAAGGGTTACACAAATATGACAAAAATTTATGGATACTGTTACGCGCCAACACAGAATGAATATGGCACCACAGATAAAGTCATTCGGCAACACATTTAACGCCATCTATTGACGAGTAGCTGAACCTGTGGCTCTACCCATAGAGTAAGGATGTGTCAGAGAAGTGTAGCAAGAGCCTGCTATCCTGTTGTTAGAGCAGGATAGATATAGTTCCCGATAGTTCTAGACTATGGTAGACGTTTCTACAGATTGCTCGTAATTGTTAGAATATTCGAGACTCTAAGACGCTCGTATATAAAGTCGTAAATTCATTCGTGGAGAGCAGTTGACTACTAGCTAAGTGTGTGAAGTAATCAAGAGACCTGAGAGGAATAATTTAGAACAGCGTAGTATAGTGCAAGTAAAGTGGTGAGAGTGATAATTTTGAATAGTGCGGTTAACGGAAGTGTGAATTTGTGCTTTTTGGATTATTTTATTAAAAAGTGTTAATTTGTTCACCGGTGTTTTAAGAGTTTATTTTATCCTGAACCCTAGCTCGTAACAAATTGGTGTCAGAAGTCGGGATAAAATAATGCCGGTACTTCCAAAGGACGATACGGAAGGTATCAGGACGCGCAGTCAACGGCAGTTGGAAATGGATGTCAGGCGACTTGAAGGTTCACCATCACAAGTGCGTCGCCAGATTCCTGACCCAATGGTGGAGCCAGCTGCTGGATCATCCGGGGTTTCACCACCATCAGCGGTCCAAGCTCCCGCTTCAATTGATTTTGCTGCTTTAATGGCAATGCTTCAGGAGCAGGCCCGTCGGCAGGAGGAGCAGGCTAAACGCATTGAGGAGCAGCTGCGCCGTGATAAAGAGGAGCAGACTCGTCGGCAGGAGGAGCAGACTCGTCGGCAGGAGGAGCAGGCTCAACGCCTTGAGGAGCATCTGCGCCGTGATAAGGAGGAACAGACTCGTTTCATAAAGGACCTGCACGTGACTATGGGGAAAGAACTCCGGGATGTAAAAGACCAGGTACAAAACCAAGAGAGTCGCATCTCCAACGCTGAAACCCAGATCGCCGATGTTAAAAAGGCTCTGGGTGTGCTGAAGTCTGGAGATGGGAACGTGGCTTCAGTGGTTGCTACACCTACAGTCCGAGGCTTCAAGGTGCCGCCGTTTGATGGAAGCTCTTCGTGGTCAGCCTACAAGATCCAGTTTGAGGCCGTGGTCAAGGCCAACGGATGGACCACAGCGCAGGCCATGACTGCCCTTACTCTAGGCCTTCGTGACCAGGCGCTTACCATTTTAGAGGCCCTCGGAAAGGAAGTTACCTACGAACAGCTGCTCGAAGCATTGGAATCCCGCTATGGTGATGCACATCTGGAGCACGTGTTCCGTGCTCAATTAAAGGACAGAGCGCAGCGTCATTCCGAGAGCCTACAGCAGTGGGCTCTTGAAATAGAAAAGCTGGTTCGAAAGGCATATCAATCGTCACCGGCACTCATCGACGGTAATTTAGTCCAGGCCTTTGTCGATGGAATACGTGACCTTGAAGTAAGGGCTGCTGTGAGACTCGGGCACCACGAATCTTTGAAGAATGCTTTGGCCCATGCATTGGAGGTGGAGGCCGTGCGTCAGGACCATCGAGCGCACCGCATCAGGGAAATGGTAGCAACCCCTAACCGTGAAAGTCGTCCAAAATTTAGCCCTAGATGCTATGAGTGTGGTGAAAAGGGTCATCTAAGGTCCAGTTGCCCCAAACGGTCGATTGAAAGGAAAGATCGATCTCAGGAAGACCGGGTGGTTGCCTCCACCCACAACCAGCAGGGAAACGAGTAAACGCCAGGACTGCGGGGCGAGTGCTGGCCGGTTTTAAAAAAGCCCCAAGAATTTCAATCTCACAGGCCCATGACGGGAATAGCCTGATTATCGAAGGCCAAATCAATGGAACACCCTGTAAGATAACTTTGGATACTGGTGCTTCTCGTACAGTGGTCAGTTCTCAACTTGCAAATCGCTTTTCTGGGGACTTCGTCTGTAACCATGACCATATTCAGCTCCTGACAGCAACCGGTCAGCACATAGCCGTCCGAGGCGAGAAGCAGGTGGAGATGAAGCTGGGTGAGAGAACGTTCCAGCATAAAGTCATTGTTGCCGACATAGTTGATGACTGCATCCTGGGATTGGATTTTATGCGAAAACATCAATGTGAGATAGACGTGAACCAAGGAATTTTAAAGTGCAGGACAGAGGAAATCTTTATGGAAGGTGGAGTGTCTGGAAAGGTTTACTGCCTTCAGAAAATGGTTCTTCCTCCCAGATCAGAAACCATTGTACCAGTAAGGTTGCTGCAAGTTTCTGGACAAAATCGATGTGTCCTAATAGAAAGAACGGACAATGACCTACCATGGATTATGGCACGTACTCTAGTGAGGACCACAGATAATTCAGCAGTACGAATATTGAACCCAAGTAATAAGGAACATCACATCAAAAAGGGAATGTTAATAGGCACCTGCGAAGAAGTAGCCTGGATGCGAAAATGCCAGGAATTGTCCAGTGGCAATAAACTAACTAGTAAATACAACGTGTCATCATTTCTTGAAGATTGTCACAAGGATCTTTCTGTGGAAGAAATGGCAAAAGCTAAGAAGATGTTGCTTCGGTACGCTGATATTTTCTCTTCAAATGATGCTGACATTGGAAAGACTGGGCTAGTTCAACACACAATAAATACTGGTAATGAGCCACCTATCCGTCAACGACCAAGGAGATTACCTGTTGCAAGAGAGAAGGAAGTGGAGACCATGATTGAAGGAATGATAAAAAATAGCGTGATTGAATCTTCATCAAGTCCATGGTGTTCTCCTGTAGTGCTTGTTAAAAAGAAGGATGGCAGCTTGCGTTTTTGTGTGGATTATCGTCGACTAAATGCAGTGACCAAGAAGGACAGTTACCCACTACCGAGGATTGACGACACATTAGATACACTGACGGGAATGAAGTGGTTTACAACCCTAGACTTGAAAAGTGGCTACTGGCAAGTGGAAATAGATCCAAAGGACAAGGAAAAAACAGCGTTTTCTACTGGCAAGGGTCTCTGGCAATTCAGGGTAATGCCTTTTGGATTATGCAATGCGCCTGCAACGTTTGAAAGATTGATGGAGCTAGTACTTACCGGATTGATTGGAGAAGCCTGTCTTGTCTATTTGGATGACATTATCATTGTGGGGCGAACGTTTGAAGATCATCTTCAAAATCTAGAACGCGTGCTGGCCAAAATACGCGGAGCCAATCTAAAATTAAGTCCGAAAAAGTGCACATTCTTCAAACGACAGGTGAGCTTTCTGGGACATGTTATTTCGCAGGATGGTGTACAAACTGACCCAGAAAAAGTCATCGCTGTCAAAGGTTGGCCGACTCCAAAAGACAAGACAGAGGTGAGAGCATTTTTAGGATTATGCTCGTATTACCGACGGTTCGTGAAAAACTTTGCTGATGTTGCCAAACCTTTGCACAAGCTCACCGAGGAGAAGCGACAATTTTGCTGGGATAAAGAGTGTGACACTGCTTTCCGGGAATTGAAGAAGCGTCTGTGTGACACGCCTATTCTTGGCTTTCCTGACATCGAGAACGAGTTCATCATAGACACAGACGCGAGTAATACTGGCATCGGCGGTGTATTATCCCAACGCAAAGGTGATCAAGAGGTGGTGATAGCTTACTTCAGTAAAGCCTTATCCAAACCGGAAAGAAACTACTGTGTCACAAGAAGGGAGCTGTTAGCAGTAGTGAAGACCCTGCAGCATTTCAGTAAATATCTGCTTGGACGCAAATTTCATCTGCGAACCGACCATGCTGCATTGAAGTGGCTGCTACAATTCAAGAATCCGGAGGGGCAAGTGGCAAGATGGATTGAACAGCTACAGGAATTTGACTTCGAAACTGAGCATCGTAGTGGAAGATCACATGGTAACGCAGATGCGCTATCAAGAAGACCTTGCCCGGATAACTGTAAAAATTGTGTCAAACAAGAGACCAGAGAAGCAGTACCCGTCAGGATGTTGAAAACGGATCTAAGTGATGAATGGAAGGAAACCCTGAAACAAGCTCAGCGAGATGACACGGATATCAAACCAATAGTTGAGTGGATTATAGCTGGTACCTCAAAGCCCAAGTGGAGTGATGTTGCTGGGATGAGTACAACAACAAAGAGCTATTGGGCACAATGGGACAGTCTGATTATCCACGATGAAGTTTTGTGCCGCAAATGGGAAAATGCTCGAGGAGATCACTGTCATCTGCAAATGGTTGTTCCTAAAATCAAGGTACCTGACGTTCTGCAACTTTATCATGAAGGATGTTCTGGAGGACATATGGGAGTAAAAAGGACACTGTTAAAGATACGGGAACGATTTTATTGGATCCATTGCAGAGATGATGTGGAAGATTGGTGCCGGAAATGCACTAGTTGTGCAGCAGTGAAAGGTCCTCACACACGCAGCAGAGGAGCATTAAAGCTATACAACGTCGGGGCGCCATGGGAACGGATAGCACTGGACGTTGCAGGACCATTCCCAGTGAGTGAAAATGGGAACAAGTACTTCATGGTTGTCATGGATTACTTTACTAAGTGGCCGGAAGTTTTCGCGATTCCTAATCAAGAAGCTTCGACAGTAGCAGATAAATTAGTCCATGAAGTCTTTTGTCGATTTGGAGTGCCCCTGGAAATTCACAGCGATCAAGGCAGGAATTTTGAGTCTCAGGTATTCCAGGAAACATGTCGAGTAATGGGTGCTCATAAAACAAGAACTACCGCTTATCACCCCCAATCTGATGGAATGGTGGAAAGATTCAACCAAACGTTGGAGAGATACTTGGCCAAAGTGTTGGGAAGCAAACAAAATGATTGGGACAAGCACATTCAACCATTTCTGCTGTCATACCGAAGTGCAGTTCACGAGAGTACAACTGTCACTCCTGCCTATGCAAACTTTGGTCGAGAACTACGGTTGCCAGCAGACCTGATAACTGGGACTCCACCAGATTCTCCGAGCACCATAACGGATTATGCAAGAGACCTGCGTAATAAAATGAATGACGTATATGAACACGTTAGACAATCCAGCCAACAAGTGTCGGAAAAGATGAAGACCCGTTACGACCGTAAGTTGAACAACCTGGGATTTGACGAAGGCTCGCTAGTGTGGTTGCATAATCCGGTACGCAGTAAAGGAAAATCTCCCAAATTGCAAGCAAAATGGGACGGACCATACCGTGTTGTGACCAGGATTAACGATGTCACGTACCGAATTCAGAAGGGGCTGCGAGGTACACCTAAGATTGTACATGTAGATAGATTGGCGCGATATTATGGGTCTAACGATGCTCGGGACGAGCACGTCTAAGGAGGGGGCAATGTTACGCGCCAACACAGAATGAATATGGCACCACAGATAAAGTCATTCGGCAACACATTTAACGCCATCTATTGACGAGTAGCTGAACCTGTGGCTCTACCCATAGAGTAAGGATGTGTCAGAGAAGTGTAGCAAGAGCCTGCTATCCTGTTGTTAGAGCAGGATAGATATAGTTCCCGATAGTTCTAGACTATGGTAGACGTTTCTACAGATTGCTCGTAATTGTTAGAATATTCGAGACTCTAAGACGCTCGTATATAAAGTCGTAAATTCATTCGTGGAGAGCAGTTGACTACTAGCTAAGTGTGTGAAGTAATCAAGAGACCTGAGAGGAATAATTTAGAACAGCGTAGTATAGTGCAAGTAAAGTGGTGAGAGTGATAATTTTGAATAGTGCGGTTAACGGAAGTGTGAATTTGTGCTTTTTGGATTATTTTATTAAAAAGTGTTAATTTGTTCACCGGTGTTTTAAGAGTTTATTTTATCCTGAACCCTAGCTCGTAACAATACTAACAAAAATGCTAGTTTTAAAGAAATGAAAAATATGACTAAATGAAAGTAAATAATTTCGCTTGCGTGTCTTTGATGAGATGAATATGTGGGTGTGCGGGTGTGTGGGTGAGTGAGTGAGTGAGCGGGCACTCCTGCTACCACCCTGGGTATCACAGGAGTTACCCGACCCCGGTGGTTAGTTTGACGACCCCTGTGGCGCGGCGGGCGAAGCTTTGCCTTCGACGCAGGAGGTTGCGGGTTCGATTCCCGCCTCGGAACAAATATTTGTGCGATCGCAGATAGTTGTTCAGAGTGTTCTGGGTATTTTCTATGTATAATAAAAAATATCTATCTATGTATAATATTGTATTAAGTTTATCAGTTATCTAGTACCCATAACACAAGCTCTGCTTAGCTTGGGGCTAGATAATGTTGTGTGAACTGTCCAGCATTATTTATTTTTATTTTTATTTTACCCTCTCACGTATGTATGGGTGTGTGTTTGTGCGTATGTGTGTAGGTGTGTGTGTGTGTGTGTGTGTGTTTGTTTATCCTTACATACAATTATAGTTTAAAATATTTATTTACGTTTATAAAAAACATTAATTTACAATATAATATATAAAATTAACTCTTCCGATTAATATAGGCTTCGTGTGCACCAAAAGTTCTCAGAGATAAGATCTGGATTTGGTTACATAACAACACTTATGGCATTAATCTGACAGATAACAAATCAGTTACAAGATCAGCTTTTTTATGAATTTTTATTCTTTTTGATGTCGTGCCATTATAACCACACTGGACGACGCAGTATAGACAGTTTGTCGGATCGACTACATTTTATACGTTGCGAGAAATCAGTGGATGGAGGTGGCTGAAGACCATGCTAAGAGGGAGGTCTATGTCTATGTGGAATTCTAAAGGCTAATGAAGAGTTTTTTAATAATAGAATAGAATAGAAAAGTTTTTTTATTTGTAACAAATATACAAAAAATAGCTAAAATTGCTGTTACAAAAAGGTCCCTAACTCAGCATATGCAGGTTGACCACAACACCCAAGCCAAGAACGAATATTTGCAGACAACATTTGTAGATAAACATTTGTCCCGCAATGGAAACCGAACCCGTAACCTCTCGCATTTCAGCATTTTCTCGCTTGCCGCGCCACAGAGGTCGTAAATATTGAATAGTTATGATTAGTGGTTCGTCTCGGCATATTTTTAAACCCCGACGCAAAAACGACGGGGTGTTATAAGTTTGATGCGTCTGTGTGTGTGTGTGTGTGTGTGTGTGTCTGTCTGTGGCATCGTAGCTCCCGAACGGATGAACCGTTTTTTTTTTTTTTAGTTGGAATGGTTAATTTGTCAGCAGTGTTCTTAGCTATATATGTTTGATCAAAATCGGTTCAGCCTTTGCATTGAGTTGAGGGTTCTTTTATTTTTTACAAAATTAATTACTTCTTGTAAAATTATCTGGCTTTTACCTTACACACAAAATAAATGCTTTTATAAATATTTTCAGAATTAAACCAAACCTATCTCAGGTCCGATTTTTAGTAAAAGCCTTGCTCTCTAAAAGCTCGCTGCGGCATTAGGTTGCGGTCGGCGAGCGAGCTACAAAGGCTGTTTTTAGCTAAAATCAGCTCTAATAAGCTCAACTCTGAAATAAAGCGTCATTGCGAACCATGATCAACAAATACATATACAAATACAAATCATTTATTGATAACGCCAAGTTACAGGTCAGAAAAGTTCAATATAAAAATTCATATATTGACTTAATATAAAGGTTATAATAAATAAAATTAGAATTGCATAATATAAATAGTATTTGATATAAATTAAATAATTGGCAATTCGTAGAACTCTGCTACAGAATAAAATATACTGTCAAGAAGCCATTTCTACAGTAGATTTTTAAAAACATTTGTGGAAGTTGCATCCTTAATCATGAACAACATTATCTACATAAACATCATCAAATTAATAAATTACTTACTAAGCCCCGTAATATCGAGGCCGTATGTTGTGTGAACAGTCCAGCATTATTTATTTATTAAAAAAAAGTTTAAACTTAGAATCTTTCTTAATCTTAGACCTTAGGCCCGTAATATCAACAGCAGTTTAATATATAACTGTCAGTTTAAACCATTCCCATCCATTGACAGAAATGGTCCTCCCGCGAACGCTCAGGTTGTGGAATGATCTCCCTGCTGAGGTTTTCCCGAGCGACTACAGTATGGGGTTCTTCAAAAGGGGTGTTTGGAATTTTTTAAAGGGTCGGCAACGCGCGTGTGATGCCTCTGGTATTGCAGGCGTTCATAGGCTACGGTAACCGCTTACCAACAGGTGGGCCGTAAGCTTGTTTGCTACATTGGTAGTATAAAAAAAAAAAAAAAAAAAAAAAAAAAACTTAGTAAGTATCTAAGTTTAAACTTATTGATATTGCGGGCCTAAATAAATCTATATACCTATATAAAACAAAATCGTGTTAGTTACACCACTTATAACTCAAGATCGGCTGGACCGATGTTAGTTATCTCTTTTTTGGTGGATTCTTCTCCGCTCCGAATAGCAGAATAAGTAATAAGGAGGGGGGAGGGTTCACCGGGGGCTACCCGTGCGAAGCCAGGGCGAGTCGCTAGTAAATAAATAAATAATGCTGGACAGTTCACACAACATTATCTAGCCCCAAGCTAATCAGAGCTTGTGTTATGGGTACTAGGTAACTGATATAGGTACTTAATACAATATAATACCTACATAGATCGATATTTTTTATTATACATAGAAAATACCCAGAAAACCCTGAACAAATATCTGCGAACGCACAATTTTTTTTTCCGAGGCGGGAATCGAACCCGCAACCTTCTGCGTCGCAGGCCAAGCTTCGCCCGCCGCGCCACAGAGGTCGTCGTAAAATACGAGTAAGTCGTTGATGGTACATTGTGAGACTTTTAAATCTGTGTCACATCTAATTTATAAACAAGCAACGTATTCTTTGTTTATTTGTTTTTGCTCTAACGAATACATATTTTTAATTTGAATTTTGTACTTGATTTAGTCAGTTACAAATCAAATCTAGGATTGGTAACTTTGCGTAACCTTAAATTAAACAAGGTTCGTAGGTGCAATATTATATTTCGGACATAGGCACAATATTAATTTAAAATACATGCAAACCACATTTCAGACATCTATACCAAAATCTATATAAAGTTAGCTTACATATAATCCCAATGTTCAGTGGCGGAATGAAAACGTTCGTCAGTTTTCAAAGTAATCCCCTTAGCTTGTCGCGAGCACATATTACCTTTTCCAACTACTCTACGTAGCAGACTGCTGTATAGAAAACCATAATTTAAATGTTTATTATAAAGATCAAAATCGCACACCTTTGATCAGTTGCTTGTTTAAGTTTGGAACGACTTTTTTAGGGTCCCGTACCCAAAGGGGCCAAACGAAGCCCTATTGCCCTCGCTCATCCGTCTGTCCGTCTCTCTATCACACGGGTCTATAGCGGCTAATCCATTGAAGTATTCATATTTGTACTATTTATGTATCTTACTGACCCAAATCCAAAAATAATAACCAAAAACCATTTTGAAGTATGGTTCCCGTACATGTTAAAGTGGGGTGGGAAAAATAAATGTGTCGTAACCTAGCATGTGGAGTATAATTTTAGAGCTTATTAAGTAGAATAAGACTGTATTTTTTAAGTTCAATTTAATTTCCAGTTAACCCAAAAACTCGTTTTTGTTCAAATATTCTACATACTTATTATGAATATTTTACGAAAAAAATATAATATTTTAGAAAATAGAAACATTTGAGAATTTTCTCATATTTCTATTACAAACAGATTTAATTTTGCGTTTGGATTAACTAAACTTAGGCAATTTATAACTTCTACATTTATGACGGATCCACAAATTATATAATAGTTTATACGACGGAAACCTGAATGCGAGAGGTCCGATGCGCACTTGGCCAGTTTTTTTTGAGTTAGCTAGAAGTTTTGTCATTTTATTCGTAGACTATCTGTCATTCAATTGCTGCTAATATCTGTTGTCATGGCAACTGAAGGTTATTTTCGTAATATTGACAATACTATGTCGGTATAACAGTACCAATACAATACTATGTCGGTAAAGCAGTACCTATGTTTTTTGCATTGAACAACCAAAAATAGGCCCTAAGGTGACGAACATTTTAATTCCACCACTGTACATAGGTTGAATCTCGAATTACATAGATTAATTACCCTAATACCTAGATTTAATTTTGTATAATCTCATTTAAGTGAACTGTATTTGTTCTTATGAGAATAAATTCTTTAAACCGAATTATTCAAGATCAACTTGATTTTTAACTCTATTTGTTATTCCATTAGGTACTTTTAATATTTGATTTACTTTTATCACATCATTTTTCAAATTACTATAAATACCGTGAAAGTTTGTTATTCCTAGCGCTTATCCCTCGTAACAAGAACAAAAAGGTACCATCAACAACTATCAACAGCATTGAAAAATACCGCCCTCAAAAGTTGTAAGCTGTAGGTATTCCTAGAATTCAGAATGTATCCCCTCAAGGCTAGAATAGGAGAAACTTGGGAAAAACATGTGGTTTTATCTGTGGATTTTTCTAGAAATATGTGTTGTGGAAGACGCCTGGCTCATTTATAGTGAACGTGGCACTTTGAATATGGCGCAGGTCGGAAATATTGCGGGAATAAAATATGGACTTTACTGACTGACAGAATATTATTTTGAAACTAGCTGTGGCCGCGACTTTAATCCGAATCGACTATTCCGGCGGTTGTGTGAAAGCCATTTTTAACCCCCGACGCACAAACGACGGGGTGTTATAAGTTTGACGTGTCTATGTGTGTGTGTCTGTCTGTGGCATCGTAGCTCCCGAGCGGATGAACCGATTTAGTTTTTTTGTTTTGTTTGAAAGGTGAATTTGTCGGGAGTTTTCTTAGCTATGTTTGATCAAAATCGGTTTATCTGTTTCATTGCGTTGAGGTTTTTTTTTTTATTTTTACAAAATTAATTACTTGTTGGATTCAGAGATGGCTGAAATATTAAGATGACTTTATAAGAGGAAGTTTCGAAGTTGCTACAATAAGTGATAGAATATTGGAATAAAAGCTGAGATGGTACGGGCATGTTATGCGTAGACCAGAAGACCACGTCGTGAAAAAGTGCCTTCCATTGCCACTAAAAAGAGGGGAAGAGGAAGACCTCAAATCACATGGTTGACAAATGCCTAGAATGATACGAAAATGAATGATGAATGGCATGAGACTTGTCATCTTTATGTCTCAGGGTGGCGGGCGCAGTGCAATGCCTGTAAATTTATTCTTTAGTTTGAGTTGAGTTTCGGGATTATTCTACCTATTACCTAGTTAAGTCATCATCATCATATATGCACTGTTCATAGGCAGAGATTACCGCTTAACATCAGGTGGGCCAACTGCTTGTTCAGTAATCCAAGTGCTATAAAAAAAAATGCTTGGCCTAGCCATAGATGACACGAACCAGCGAAATACCACGTGATTAGGAAAGCCTACCCCGAGAAACGGGATTGAGCGAGGACAAAGAAGAAGAAGAAGATGGATGAAATATTAAAATAAGTGCTAACTTTTGTAAGAGTCAGGTCCACGCCTCTTTTTTACTTTTTGGTTAAGTGAAAAAGTTTAAGGTACATAACCAAGTTAAAACGAAAACTATCACAGCTAAGTAGGCCTTAAAAGATAACGGGTAATAGTCGAACCACTTGTAAAATGTACTGGAGAAGTAACATGAAAAGTTCGTACAAATTCCATTGAAGTTGAAAGTTGTTTAAAACAGGATACCCCAACTAAGTGGAATGATGACAGCCTGATAAATCCGCATATTGTAACTAGCATCTACGGAAACCTACATTGTGCGCGGCCCGATATGCACTTGGCTGCTTTTATAAGGTTATATTTAATTTCTGAATTTCTGAATTAGCATATATTCTATACATTGTTTGACCCAACTTTTTTGACTAACGTAACGTACAGTTGAGATACTTTTGGTTATTGATAATATATGTTAAGATAGTTAAAATGCTTCCTTATTTAATTTCTAGCGTAGAAGTTGTGGGAAAGTATTTTTTTTTTTTTTTTTATGCTACTTGGATGACGGAACAAGCAAGAGGCCCACCTGATGTTAAGCGGTAACCTCTGCCTATGAACAGTGCATATCCTCATAGGTCACGTCCAACTAGGACGCACCCTATGTGGGATTGCACTGCGCCCGCCACCCTGAGACAGATGAAAAGTCTCATGGTGATGAAAAGTCTCATGTAATGAAGCTTGTTGCGTTAAGTTTCACGCAAATGCAATGAGTTGATTTATCGAATTATTAAGAAATACAACTTTTGTTTCCCAATTTCTTAAAATATAAATTCTTTAGAAAAATTGGACAAAAAACAACATTTAGAAGTATACTAATTATTTCCATGAAGGGGTCCTGGTTCATTTAATTTTGACCTGGGTCCTTTACATATGCCACATAGGGCGCGTCCTAGGTGGACGTGACCTATGTTAGAATGCACTGTTCATAGGCAGAGGTTACCGCTTAACATCAGGTGGGCCATCTGCTTGTTCGGTCATTCAAGATGTATAAAAAAAAAAAAAAAAAAAACATATATGTGCTCTTTGTGATTATTTCTCATCTCCACACCTACAAACCCATCTTAAAACAGCCACCTGTAATTCCCTCGCTACCTTAAATCCACGATCCACCATGCTTAACTATTCAAATCAACGCTTCCTTACAGCAATCACAATTCATCTTCCCTTTCCCAAAAATAAAGCAGCTAATCCAGTTCACCAATTTTAAAAATAACAGAATTATGATCCGCTAAAACGAACCAGTAATATAAATAAGGTATTCTTCACACGGAGCCGGGAATTATTCCGGTCACAGCGCACCCTGAGGGGAGCGATACTAACTTGTACAAGGACTGCGATATTTATACTCTGTGCTACTGTGCAGTGCTTAATATAATGCTTTAGAATTTGTTGTGGTGTGTCCGGCTTAAGAATAGACCCCTCCGTCTCCTCTCGTGGATGACGTAAAAGCCGACTAAGGGATTACCCGGACTTGTTGATAAGATTCGTTGGTATAAGATTTGTCCTGGCTGCTACCTTATTATGGAATGTGTTATTACTGGAAGAAAGCATTAGCCGAGTCAATCGTGGGATGCAATGGCGGCGATGAGGTCACCACTTGTCACGTCTTTATTCCATGATGGTGCAACCCACTGTGAAAAGAGGCCCATTGAGGCTCTGCCTACCCTTTCGGGGAAACAGGCGTGTGTATATGTATGTATGTTAGAATTTGGTGTGGACTGACCAGTTGAAGAATAACTATGGATTCAAAAAAATATACTGGGGGATGACACTTGTGTACCAGCGACCACCTGAGTAATCAACACCAATACTACTATCACCAATCCGCCTGCCAAGCGTTGGGGATATAGCCATCTCCTATTCATCATAGGACGAGCATACCCAAGGCCAGCTCCATCCTTACCTCATTAGTATACCCTCTATTCGCACAAAACGTTTCAGTTCTACCTTTATAATGCGAACTGCTAAGGAGTACAATACACTACCGTCGTCTGTCTTTCCTGTAAACTAACCTGAATCTCTTAAAAGCTAGAGTGAATAGGTGCCTTCTAGACTTTTGTGCTCCATCTTCGGCCAAAACGTTACATAGAGTACGCGTCATGTAAAAAGAACGCTGGAACGCATGAAGAATTATGAACGCCAGCGTTCTTTTTACATGACGCGCATTATACCAACAGGTGAGATCGTGGTCAAACAAAGTTCTATAAAAGTTACAACAAAAAAAAAACATTTCTTTGCATTCTATGACCTCGTCCAGCATTGAAAGTCTAAAGGCTGGTGCTGATGATGATTGAATACGTATTTTGTGTAGCCGAAGAGTCTCATTGACTCAGTGATAATGTTAAGAAGGTAAGAAGTTTTTTTTTTTTTTTTTTTTTTCAAACTACTACTAAGTTGACGGAACAAGCAAGATACCCACCTGATGTTAAGCGGCCCACCTGTTTTTACACCAGGTGTGAACAAAATTTATTTTACAGTCGAAAATTGATGTAACTTTCTATTTATGGTTGCCGGTTCTGCGAGCTTTATGGCCTGCCCATTGCCACTTCAGCTTGCTCTAAGAGCTGGAACCAAGATCACCCATCTCGGTTCTTCTACAGATCTCCTCGTTTCAGATGATATCACGTAGGTAAAACTACGAACATGTCTCTCTATAGCCGGCTGCGGGACTTTGAGCTTGAGTATGAGGCAAATGTTTAGGGACCACTTCTCAGTGGCTGAGAAATCCTTGAACTCTGAAAATATTTTCAAGTCCTTAATACACACATCCGAATAAAGTCAAGCTAACGGAGCGGAGATAAAAATCCCATTTCTCGCAAATGCTTGAGATAAAGAGTGCACGTGTGGATCCCTCCGAGCGAGACGAGTGACACCTGAGAGGGGCAATTAGATAGATAGATAAACTTTTTATTGTACACCTAAGAAAATAAAACAAAACAAAGTGACAAACAACAAACTAATTAACAACGTACAATGGGCGGTCTTATCGTTAAAAGCGATCTCTTCCAGACAACCTTTGTATGGACAAGATCAAACTATAACAAAGACGGCGGTGTACAGGTAACAAATACTGGCTCTTATCTGGCTCAACGCATTAGTATTGCCATTCAGCGTGGCAATGCAGCCAGCATCTTAGAGACGCTTCCGTCTGGTAGTGATTTAGATCAGTTGAGCTACCTTTAGATCGCTTGCAGCGGTCTTCAGGTAGCACAACTGTTTCATATGTATTTTGTTCATACCTTGTATTATTCTTTGTAAAATTGTAAGAACTTTTATAACCTGTGTTTCACAAATAAAGATATTGAATATTGAATATTGCAAGCATGTCCTTACCATCTAACAATTTGCTAATAAAATAAAAATAAAATAAAAATAAAATAAAAAAAACTTTATTTCAGACACCATAATTTCCATAATTTGGTTAGTACGCAAAATACAGCACTTATGAAAATATTATTAATACCTACAGTAACACAGTTACATTTTTATTCTAACAACTGGGCAAAATGCACTCTGTAATATTTGTAATTGGCCATAACTGAATGCATCTTGGTCCAGTGCTGAGTGAGGTGGGAATCTGGCCTATCGGCTACCACAGCCAGGAGGCTGTTGCGGCTGGCGACTCTGCGCAGCGAGGCATAATTCATACTTGATTTTCTTTTAATCATGCTCACTGTTCATACCCTTTATATATACATTCTACTTGTAGCTCACTCTTGCTCTGAGACTGACACCTTGCTGTGATCGTGACACCTTGAGGGACATCTTGGAGACAAAGGAAATTCAAATCTCGGATGGCAAATTTTTCCGGCTGCTTACGCTAAGAATGAAATTACATAAAATTTACCAGCACATTAAGATTATAAATATCCTACTAAGGGCGAAAAGCTGACCCTGTAAATCAATTACCTATTATCCAAACCTATTTCTGCCGCAAAGCAGTAGTGCTCGCATTGCTGTGTTCCGGTTTGAAGGGTAAGGGTGCCGGTGAAATTACAGGCACATGAGACTTTTCACCTTTAGTCTCAGGGTGGCGGGCGCAGGGCAATGCCACATAGGGCGCGTCCTAGGTGGACGTGACCTATGAGCTAATGCGCACTGTTCATAGGCAGAGGTTACCGCTTAACATCAGGTGGGCCATCTGCTTGATCCGCCATACAAGGTGAATAAAAAAAAAAAAAAAAAACAGATCTCCAACGCAATAAATACAACGAACTTGCTTCTCCTCTCAAACCGCACGTAATGTAGGTTACCGGAATCAAGTCCCAGTTCCTCCGTACCTTGAAAAGTATTTAGGTAACCCAAATTTGATGATTAACCTTTTAATTAATTAACCTTTATCTGGAGCTTTATATACCGAGCAACTCGTCTATCGACCTGTTTAAAGCCAGTCTGGTCGTATGGCATTCAACTGTTGTGATCGAAATTACAAAAAAATTAGCGTAAACGGCAGTTTGTGATTATTTATTATTTTTTTGATACATTCTTATGTAACTACCATAACTTAAAGAAAGATCAGGCAACATAGTAGGTAACACCGTCCTTTTAATCAAAATTGCAATATATATTTACAAGCATTTTAACCTAAAATATTTCTAGAAATCTTTAGTTCGAATTCGAGTTAGTGTCGTATGAATAAACAAAATTTGAGTGAACAGAAATGTATCTCCGGAAATAGGGCATACAGGAATAATTTTGTTATGTTTTTTTAATAAAAAACAAATATTTGGTCTGCAAACATTCGGTGAATTCTAAGCTATACTGTCAAAACAGATTTATAAATTTTATAAAGGTGATATATACATATATAACAAGCAGCGCCCCGCGGTTTCACCCGCGTAAGTCGCGATCCCGTGGGAATATCGGGATAAAAATGTGCCTATGTGTTATTCAGGGAGTCCAGTTATCTCTATTCCAAATTTCATCCAAATCCATACAGTAGTTTTAACGTGAAAGAGTAACAAAGATACATCCATCCATCCTTACAAACTTTCACGTTTATAATGTTAATAGGATTAAAAAAAAAAAAACTTTAATGTTCTACAAAAAAATCGTGTTTTGTTAGTTACCCCAGTGGACATGTGACTGACGATATGCAATATGAGTACATCGTAAAAGCAGATGTGCCGTCAATTTTCAGAGTCCAATCGGACTAATAATGATAAGTTGCGACCACAATCCAGATGATGACGCAGTATAGGAAGGCCTCTCACGCACGCCTGAAGATATTTCAAGAGTTGCAGGTCACATAGAGACGGCTAAAGACCATTCATCGAGGCATTCCACGTGGAAGGCCTTTGTCCAGCAGTGGACTTCTACAGACTACTGATGATGATAGTTAATAAACAGACCAACTAACCCCAACATATTTGCATAGCTCCCAACACAATATAATTCCCAATGCTAGTGTAGCAATAAACGAGTGAGTAAAATAACTTTCTATGCTAAAATAGTTTTGGCATTTGGATACAAGATAGCATAGCTCAACTATGAGAACTCGATTCGTTTATAACTGTTCAGCTGAACTTATTAATGAACATGCCTTTACCACAGATTAGAGTTTACCTTATGTACCTCCTACGTTAGATTCAAAATCCACCGAATACCGTTTATAGGATCCTATAGCACTATACTCATTTAGTGCCAATGACCTGGGGATCGATTTTTGCAAGAAGTTAGCAAAATTACTAAAAGTCACCGATTTACAAAAGTTCGTATTTTTGGAAATCACCGCTGACTAAAATTGTCATACTATGATATCAATACGACTGCCTCTACCCACTCGATTTGAAATAACTCCGTGACTGTTTTGGCACTGAAATTTATGAATATTATTTACTAAATTTTACTCTTTATCTTGTGGCTTTCCTATTCCACCCACACATAATTATTATCTATGGTCCGAACGTAGTACACTGTTTTGTCTGTTGTGAGTGGAACCATGGACTTAGTATAGTAGAACAGACAAACTAATAATGGACAGATACGTAGTATGTCAAAGACAACGACTGTGAAATATTTGCAAGTTCGTGACAGGGTATGACTTTCAAAAATACGACATTTGGTAAAAAGTGATTTCAAAGACATCGATGACGTTTTGTCATTCGTGACTTCTAGTCACTTAGTGACTTTCAAAAATCGATCCCCAGGTTACACATTCGTAGTCTCCTGAGCAAATGGCGTATAACGGAGTGCCTGGGGGCAGTCTTGCCACGGCGTTCTGTTGATATTTAATATCGGGTTTACTGGACGGGATAGGGGACTCGCTGGAATGATACTCTCAGTCTAACATAAGTTAAGGTTTATTTGCTTACTGAATACTATACAATGCAATCTCCTTTGATATCCTAGGGAGTAAAGTCACACTCTTACAGACTACTTAATCTACGGCTTACTCGGTACCGCGGACTTGGGTGCGCGGGCTACCCAGAGACCAACGGTCTGTGACGGGGAAGGTAAGTTACTCCCAACCTGTGTTTGAGGTTGGACGTAACCCCCTTCGGGTTAGTAATCTAGCTACCTAGCAGGCCCGCGACCTCTTGGTTTAGCCAATCGGTGCGGGACGCTGCAATGGGACTGTGAGAACTACTGCGGAGAACACCCTCCACGATCAGGTCCAAACCATGGGACCGCGGAGAATGAACTCGGACGAACGACCCCACGAGTAGGAACACGGTGATCCCACCCGCCGGATCGTCCAAACTATCAGCCAGGGAAACACGACCAGGGTAACCATGAGGCCGCGTCTCCCCTTGCCCTAATACCCTAACCAGATATACAGCGACCCGGTAAACCAGGCCGCGAATACCCGGAATGAGGGGCAGTGACACCGCGTGGGGTCGCTCGGTTCGCTCTCAAGATTCTCCGCACGACCAGGGTAACCATGAGGCCGCGCCAGAGGACCTCTCAGCTTCGGAGCTAGCCCGCGAGTGCCCAGAGCTACTGACTGCGATGCCTTATATCCTAACGCCCGGCGCGGTAGTGTGTGTGCGCGTCTGGATGCGCGCGGAGGCGGGGCCACGCTGCGTCGATGTCCATGTGTGTGTTAGTCGCTCGGTGGCTGTCATCGGGTCCGGATGTCTGCGGGGCTCGTTACACTCCTCCCCCCTCTGAAGACTTTTACCTGTAAAAGTCGCCGGTTTAGTACTGCTTGTGGTATCACAAATAAAATTACTACTAATTAATAACACGGATGATTTTTGTTTTATTATTTTATACGGTCCTGGATCCGTATCTCTGAATCGGTTTTCTGGACGAATCTGAATCGCTCCTGGTCGGTTTGGTGCTAATTTCGCACAGAAGTTCTCGCTGTCGGATAGTGGAAAGTCCTTTTTAAGCGCCATATTGCTCATCTTTGGTTTCCATTCTCTTTTTTGTTTATCGTAATGTTGTTTTTGATGGGTTCCGTTCTGATGATTCTGATGCTGGGCTTTGTTCTGATCGATTCTTACTAACTCGTATAGTTCCTCGGTTTTTTGTTTCTCTTTTATGGAAGATGTAGGGAATCTGTTCCGGTCACCAGGAATTCTTAGTTCACGTCCAAATAGTAAGAATGCGGGGGTGTATCTTGTGGATTCTTGTCTTGATGTGTTAATTGCAAAGTTGAGCTCCGATAAATACACGTCCCATTTCTTATGATTGTTTGATACGTAGGTGGCGATCATTGTTTCTAGTGTCCTATTGACATCCTCGAGGCGATGATCTATTCTGTATTCCTGTAATTCGTTCTTGAACTGTTTACTTGTAAAATGTTTGCCATTATCTGTTAATAAGGTCTTTGGGCAGCCATAGCGCATTATGATGCACTCTTTCAGTGCTTTCGAGACAGTCTTTGTCGTTGCTGTTCGAAGTGGTCGTATCTCCGTCCATTTTGAGAACTTGTCCTGGAACACTATTATCCAGTTATAACCTTGCGATGACCGGGGTAAAGGTACAATTAACTCTGTCGACACTATTTCCCATGGTTCTTCGGCGTTTCGTATGTGCATCAAGCCTTTCCTCTTTTCTCGGGCTGGTTTGTGTGTTTGGCATGTGATGCATTTGTTTACGTATTTTGCTACGTCTCTGAACATACCTGGCCAGTAATATCTCTGGGCTACTCTGGTCAGGGTTTTCGAGGTTCCCAGATGTCCAGCGTTCGGTTCATCATGGTTTTCTCTTAGGATTGTATCTCTTTCCTGTTTTGGTGCGCACAGCTTCCATTCTGAGTCTGGGTTCTGTTTAACGCCGTATGCTGCATTTTGTATTTTCTTATATAGTTTATTTTCCTTTATCTGGTAGTCTTCATTTTCCTCTGGGTTCCTGTAAACCTCTCTTAATTTCTTTAAATACCAATCTGCTTCTTCTGAGCTGGTTGTGCATACTGGGTTTCTAGACAGTTCATCGTCTACCTTATTCTGCTTGCATTCTATTGGGTTGCGTGGGTAACATTTTTGTTTCACTGTTTGTGCTTTGTTTGTGTTCCCTTCCCATTTGATTTCTATTCCCATTTCTCTGAGTATGTCCATACCTATTATTGCTTCTGGTGCTCCTGGTAGTAGGTACATTATACGTTTGCTTTTTGCTTCTTTCATTTCTATGTTCAGGTTCAATGCCTTATTGATGCCGGTTATCGAACCGTCGGCCATTGTTATTTCCCTGTTCTCTGTTTTGACCCTTGTTGTCGCATTAACGCAGCGGTAGTAGATATTACTGGTTATGTACGACCTTGTCGATCCTGTATCCATTAATGCTCTGTATGGATTTCCTTCGATCTTTATTTCCATGAATATTCTGTTGTCTTTACTTGTTTCTTCATTCGCTGTTGATGCTTTTATTGGTTTTCTGTTTGAGTTCGGTCTGCAGCAGTCTCTGCTCATTTTCCCAATTTCTCCACACTTACAGCAAAATATTATTTTGTTGCTTCTGCATTCTTTACTTGAATGTCCTGCTTTTCCGCAGTTCCAGCAGCACTTTTCTGGGTCATAGTTTCTCATGTACTTCGGTTTACTTTCTGGATTTCTTGCTTCCTCCTTATTTGATTTTTCCTCGTTCTTCTTTGTATGTGGCTGACTTGATGTTCCTGGTTGAACTTCTCTTCCAAAAGTTCTTTCCTTGTATCTTTCTCTTGATATTTGTTCATATTCTGCGGCAAGAAGTATAAGTTCCTTTAATGAGGTAAATTCCTGCCTCTTAATGTAAAACTTGTACTTTGGGTTCATGTTTTCGTAAATTCTCTCTAATTTATCGGTTTCTGAAAATTTTCCGTATATACGGATTAATGTGTGTATTCCAGTCAGATATTCTATGAAGGTTTCTCGGAAGGTTTGTTTCTTTGCTATTATTTTTCCTATTAGATTTTCTTCGTAATTCTTTGGAATGAAGTATAATTTGAAGTCTTCTATGAATTCTTTCCATGTATTCCATGCGTTATTGTTATTTCGATACCATAATAACGCGTTTCCTTTTAAGCAGAATGGTAGCACTTGCACTAGATGGTTAGCGTCCTCATCACATATCTGTGCTACTTCTTTTAGCCTTTCTAAGAACTCTATGGAATCATCTTTGGTATTGAAGCTGACATTTAAGCTTTTTACCGCTTGCAACATTTTCTTCACTTTTTGATCAGTATTAATGTTAGCCATGCTATCTTCCGTCGAGTTCTGGTCTTTTTCATCCACTGACATCGTGGTCTGGTCAGGCGTTTTCGCCTTTTATTTTATTTTTACTTCTTCACTTTTTATATAATCGGAGAGGCTTCTTCTTAAGCTCTCTACTGTATGATCTTGAGTTGGTAATCCTCTGTTTCTTGACTCTTCTGTTAATTCTTCTTTACTGAGCTTGTAGATCCATGAAGTGGACATTTGTTTATCCCTGTACTTGTAATGCTGAGAGTCCCCTCGGGATGTGAGTTATTTAGTTGGGCGCCAAAATATAACGGAGTGCCTGGGGGCAGTCTTGCCACGGCGTTCTGTTGATATTTAATATCGGGTTTACTGGACGGGATAGGGGACTCGCTGGAATGATACTCTCAGTCTAACATAAGTTAAGGTTTATTTGCTTACTGAATACTATACAATGCAATCTCCTTTGATATCCTAGGGAGTAAAGTCACACTCTTACAGACTACTTAATCTACGGCTTACTCGGTACCGCGGACTTGGGTGCGCGGGCTACCCAGAGACCAACGGTCTGTGACGGGGAAGGTAAGTTACTCCCAACCTGTGTTTGAGGTTGGACGTAACCCCCTTCGGGTTAGTAATCTAGCTACCTAGCAGGCCCGCGACCTCTTGGTTTAGCCAATCGGTGCGGGACGCTGCAATGGGACTGTGAGAACTACTGCGGAGAACACCCTCCACGATCAGGTCCAAACCATGGGACCGCGGAGAATGAACTCGGACGAACGACCCCACGAGTAGGAACACGGTGATCCCACCCGCCGGATCGTCCAAACTATCAGCCAGGGAAACACGACCAGGGTAACCATGAGGCCGCGTCTCCCCTTGCCCTAATACCCTAACCAGATATACAGCGACCCGGTAAACCAGGCCGCGAATACCCGGAATGAGGGGCAGTGACACCGCGTGGGGTCGCTCGGTTCGCTCTCAAGATTCTCCGCACGACCAGGGTAACCATGAGGCCGCGCCAGAGGACCTCTCAGCTTCGGAGCTAGCCCGCGAGTGCCCAGAGCTACTGACTGCGATGCCTTATATCCTAACGCCCGGCGCGGTAGTGTGTGTGCGCGTCTGGATGCGCGCGGAGGCGGGGCCACGCTGCGTCGATGTCCATGTGTGTGTTAGTCGCTCGGTGGCTGTCATCGGGTCCGGACGTCTGCGGGGCTCGTTACAGGCGTATATTTTACAATAGCTACTTACTTTGTGTTTTTAATTGATCTCCACGACACAGCCGTGGCAGTTTTTTTTTTTACTTTTCGTAATCATGGAACAATCTGTTAGCCCATGCGATTTTAAGCGGTGAGTGAATTACCTCATAGGTCAACCCCACTTAGGACGCACCCTATGTGGCATTGCACTGCGCCCGCCACCTTGAGATATACTCGTAGATAAAAATTATCATGTGCTTGTAATTTCACTTTTATAGATTTTTTTTTTTCTTTCAATTTCTTTTGTTTAGGTGTTTAATTCGATACGCTGCAAATAGTTAATTGAAAAGAAAAGTACTTAAATGTAAATTAACAAATTTTAATTACACATGATCGCTTTACACCTACTTACAGATGAAATTACATATATTTCTTTCCTATTAATAAATTGTAATTTCTAGTAATTTTTACATTTTCCAAAAGACGCAGGATAGCATGACGTGCGTATTTTATTCCTGACATAACATACTGCAACTTGTGGCGCGGTTACGTAAATCTATGTTGCTATCAGTTTCAATCGGTCTTAATGATGTTTCTATTTGAAATGACGATCTTGCGATTACCTATGCTGTCTAGTTGCAATCAAGCTTTGCAGGTAAACTGTGTAAATTCAAAGTCAAAGACAAAGTTAAAATATATTTATTGCTGAATTACATGTCAAAAAGATATTACAGATAAAATGTTGGATTTAATGTAATCTACCCTTTAAGGGCGTGCAATGTCAACTTTTATTTACAATAATTTGTATTAAAAATAATAGTAGAAATATGAATACGTAAAACAAAACAGAAAATTAAATTAATTAAAAATGTCATATAAATTACAAAAATGTAAATATAAGAAATGTCATCATTTGTCAAGAAAATTATAGATCATAAATTCATAAACCCTATAATAACATTTATCAGATAAAATTTTCAGTAATCGCAAGAGCGTCTATTCGGATAAATACAGCATTGAAACTGATAGGAACAGAGTTACGTAATCCGCTCACTGGAGGCAACTTTCATTCACTTTCATAGGTTCTATTTCTACATTTTGAATCAACTTTGCTCAATATTTAATGCGTCTTTAATCTGTTTTATTGACACAGAAACAGAACTACTCCATCAAAGCTGAACTACTGCTTCAAACGCGAAATCCAGTCGAGTTCCCGAAGTACTTTAGCGCAGCAAAGGTAAGTAAGAGGTGCATTAGTCACTGGCGACAAATTTTCATCACACATACGGCTGATGTGTTTATAGCGCGCATAGCACGTAAAGCGAGCTTATACTGTAAATCTATGTTGCTATCGGTTTCAATCAATTATAATGCTGTTTCTATTTGACGTTCTTGCGATTATTTACCTAACTTATGCAGTCTAGTTGCAATCAAGCTTTGCAGTTAAACTGCGTAAATTCAATAATCGTAAAAGCGTCTATTCGGATAAAAACAGCATAAAAACTGATTGAAACTGACACCGCTAGCAGGAGGCAACTTTCATTCACTTTCATAGGTTACATTTCTACATTTTGAATCAACAAAAAACTTCCCGTGGTATAACTGAACTGCTTGGTAGTTCTACTGGTAATAATACTGGTAGTACCACGGGCAATAAACAACTTGCTCAACATTTAAGCCGTCTTTAGTCTGTTCTATTGACACAGAAACAGAACTACTCCATCAAAGCTGAACTACTGCTTCAAACGCGGAATCCAGTCGAGTTCCCGAAGTACTTTACTACGGTAAAGTACAAAAGGTAAGTAAGAGGTGCATTAGTCACTGGCGACTTTAATGTTCACACATATACGGCTGATGTGTTTATAGCGCGCATAGCACGTAAAGCGAGCTCGCATGGACTTGCCCTGAATTGTTCATTGTTGTTCTAGTACTCTCTAGTAATTCTCCCTCATAGTGCTATGGATTTGTATTCAAGAAGCAACCACAAATAAGAAACAGCATGTTTATGAAACGGCTCAGTACCATCCTTACCTCATTGGTATACCTTCTATTCGCACAAAACGTTTCGATTCTACCTTTATAATGCGAACTGCTAAGGAGTGGAATACACTACCGTCGTCTGTCTTTCCTGAAAACTATAATCTGGGTTTCTTCAAGTCTAGAGTGAATAGGTGCCTTCTAGACCTTTGTGCTCCATCTTCGGCCACATCGTCACTTACCAACAGGTGAGATCGTGGTCAAACAAAGGTCTATCAAAGTTAAAAAAAAAAAAAAAACAACGTATAAACCACCGTAATAATGATCAGCGGTAAAGTCCACTGCTGGACATAAATATTGCGGAGTTGCTAGCGCCATCTGGTGTTGAGTAGATGCATTCGACAGAGTAGGACGCATATACATCTGTAGCCGTAGTGCGACTTTTTGCTAAAGTTTACGCGCTCTACCAAGACCGCGTTTTACGCGCAGTTTGTATGAAGAAATGTACAGAGCCCCTAGCGGCGAGTTAATGAATCATTTTGTGTGAGTGTTTTGCGAGTGTAAGTGACATTTTTGACAGTTCACGTCACGTATTGTTGTAAAGTATACTTGTTGTATACCTTAATTTTGCCGTTTAAACGTAAACGCGTTTTAACTGGTATGCCCACACTAGACCTACTGAGCAATGGATAAATCGAGAATGTCCTACCTAATTTTCGAAAACTCCTGAAATGGCTGTCAGTATATTTCAAATTATTTCAATTATCTTATTAGGCGACCTCTGTGGCGTGGCGGGCTAAGGTTCGCCTGCGACGCAGGAGGTTGCGTGTTCGATTCCCGCCTCGGAAGAAATATTTGTGCGATTTGCAGATTTTTGTTCAGGGTGTTCTGGGTATTTTCTATGTATAATCAAAAATATCTATCTATGTATTGTATTGTATTAAGTAGGTATATCAGTTATCTAGTACCGATAACACAAGCTCTGCTTAGCTTGTGGCTTGATAATGTTGTGTGAACTGTCCAGCATTATTTATTTATTTTATTTATTATCTTGAACATGAATGTCTAGGTACCTAAGCCTATAGAATCATAGATAGATCCTTGTGACCGATTTTAGTAAAACAATAGATTTTAAGGCTTAGGTATATAAATGGAACTCGTTCGATGAGCAGTCAATGAGGGCTTTTCATTCATAAAAAAAAAGTAGTTCAATTTGGCTCGATAGATGGCGCTGACTCAAATATACTTGTCAAAATAACAATTGCATTGTCTGTGCTTTTGTGTGATTATCAAAAATATATCACTACGTTGTTGACGTTGACATTTCACTTTATTTTGACAGAGCTACTTTAGCTTGTGCAGAGCTGGCGCCATCTATTTTCAAGGCTATAAACATGATGTGAAACGGCCGGGAAAACCCCTCATTGTAAATTGACTTTCAGTGTGAATCAATCAAGTAACGTGAGAGTAATTTCGGAACAATTAGTGAACAGTGTTTGTTAGTGAAAGTGAAGAACGTTTTTTTTTTATTGAGTTTTAGCTTGGTAAAACCTAAGTTCAGTGTCTTTATTTTATCCTAAAACCCAAAGCTATGGCTAAACCATCGCGTTCAGCACGCGTCCGCGGTGGCGTGCACGATGGCGATCCATCGTCTTACCGTTGATCGCCACCGTGCACATTACTGAGGACACGGGCTGAACGCGTTGGTTTGGCCTTAGCTTAACTCGTGTCACTGCTATATAAATACTACATTACTATTCTTATCTCAATCTATATATATACTTAGTGTTAAAATTGACCGTTAAACAGAGAATCAAAACAGTTTATTGTGATTGTCCGTATGAGACCGTGTTCTTAAAACCGTAACCCTTAAAACCTAAGCCCTTCCGAATCTATTCGCCTTAATCGAAATAGATAATACCGGTAATAGAATTCGATCCGTATCAAGTTCCAGAAGATTGTTTTGGGAACCCTTTTAACGGAGCAATAACAACTTACAGACCTTTGCCAATCTTTACTGATGTTTTTATTCAAATATGAAATGTCTGTAGGAAATAGGTTCTCTGTCTTTTTGATATTACCTACATATTATCCCAAAAATGTTGTACCTACTTACCTAGCTAGAAGGGAATATTTCTTAATGCCTATCCTGAATTTAACATACGTCTTCGCATACGTACTGTTGGGATAAAAAGCAGCCACACCCCCTCCCCCGCCCCTCCCTCCTACCCCTTCCCCCTTCCCTCCGCCCCACTCCAATCGGACTAATTAGTAGTCGATTTAATTTAAACATTGCCAACTAAAATAGTCCAGTCTGCCCGACCAAGTCGTCCAGTCTGCTCGACCAAGCTGTCCAGTCTGCCCGACCAAGCCGTCCAGTCTGCCCGACCAAACCGTCCAGTCCGGCGCATCCAAGCGGATATTGGTAGCGATTTGAGATTGTATTCTCTAAAGTTAAAACTAAAAATAGACTCCCTGTCCTTTGCTTTTAATTTACAAAAGAAAAGGATGGCGATAAGTTTAGTTAGCTTTATCTCTAGATAATTCAACTTCAAATCGCTACCAATATCAAACTAAAATAAAATGTGTCAATCAAACGATTACGTTCGCGATTTGAACGCATACAAACATAAAACATTCAGTTTCCAGAGAGCTTGGGGTTTGGTCCAAAGTGTTGCCTAAAATGTAGCTCAATTCGTACTTACTGGTTGGACAAAATTTTGTGCAGCCGTGGAAGGAAGCACCAGCGTTGGAGATATTTAGCGCGTAACTTTTTTTTTTTCTTTATAATTGGCGCCGCACGGCTTGTGTATTTACTATTTTCAAGTTATTTGAAAATAAAGTAAGTTTAATAAGTTTTTTGTTTTTTCTGCTTCCTCCGCCATTCCAGTAGTATAAAAAAATAAAAAAATGTGTATTTTCCAACGTTACACTCCTTCAAAGTCGTCAAAGTTAAAGTTGAGTCGTGTTTTAGTAAAACGGCCACCGTTTTACTAAAACTTTGGTAGACAATTTCCACCTATTTGAAAAGTCACGCAATTCACTTCCATTTAATTTCACTAGACCACTTATGCTCTTGTGCGCATAACGAGCAACATTGGTTCAACTGCCACCACAATAACACAAAATAACTCAAAATTCACTAGGAAATGAAATAAAATAACGGTAGACGTCTCTTTTCGATAATGGCGGGAAGAGTCACGTGTGTAACCTTGAGCGAGTGACAGAGGCCTGAGTTTATGGCAAATGCACAAGACGTGCGACGCCAAAAAAAAAAAAGAAAGAGGCCTGAGCGCCCGAATTCGAATTTTGAATTTGAATTGGACTACGAATGGGGAAGAATATCAAAAACTATATTATATAAAAATAGATAATACTGACTGAAGACAAACATTAGAGATTGTAAGGGTAGCGATATAATTATAGTAAAATCGATTTTACAAAGGAAATAAAAGGGTCTCTTCCCGCCATTTTGGAAAAGAGACGTTGTCTACTTTTATTTTATTTCTTTTCCTAGTGTTTTCTTGAGTTATTTTGTGTTATTTTGGTGGCATTTTAACTAATGTAGCTCGTTTAAAAAGCACAAGTGTAGTGAAATGAAATGGAAGTGAATTGCGTGACTTTTGAAATTGGTGGAAATTATCTACCAAAGTTTTAGTAAAATTGCCCACTGTTTTACTAAAACATGACTCGACTGTGACTTTGACGACTTGGAAGGAGTGTAACGTTGCAAAATATATTGAAAATACAATATAGTGAAAATACAGATACTTGAAAATGGCAAATGAACAAGCCGTGCGGCGACAATTATAAAGAAAAAAAATGAAAAAAAAAAAAAAAAAAAAAACCGGCCAATTGCGAGTCAGACTCCCGCACGACGGGTTCCGTACCAATATCTACCAAAACGGCAAAAAAACAAGTTTGCAAAAAAAAATTGCACGCAAAAAGTGGTCATCCATCCTGACGAAAACCTGACCTCGTAGAGCATTGCTTAACCTACATTTGGAAAAACCACGTTTTTTGTATGGGAACCCCCTTAAATATTTATTTTATTCTGTTTTTTAGTATTTATTAATATAGCGGCAACAGAAATACATCATCTGTGAAAATTTCAACTGTCTAACTATCACGGTTCATGAGATACAGTCTGGTGACAGACAGCGGACAGACAGACATATAGACAGACAGACATAAGGACAGCCGAGCCTTAGTAATACGGTTCCGTTTTACCCTTTTGGTACGGAATCCTAAAAAACGCCGAGTGTATTTCGTTCGCACCAAATGTTGGTGATGAATGACGCTTCAGCCTCCATCTCCCGACCGGCTCAGCAGTACGCAGACGCGTCGCGTCCAACGCCGGACGCGCATAACGAATGTCCAAACAGTGAATAGCTGATGAACAATTTGCATACGTGAATCACATAATCTGTGGCGACCACGTGGCTGGTACTTTTAGGATATTGCTTCAATCGAGTTAGTAGTAAATATTTGGTAATTAGTGGTTGTGTTACGGTTTATTTAATTAAATAAATAAATAAATAATGCTGGTCAGTTCACACAACATTATCTAGCCCCAAGCTAAGCAGAGCTTGTATTATGGGTACTAGATAACTGATATACGTAATAGAATACATTATATAGATAGATATTTTTTATTATACATAGAAAATACCCTGAAGAAATATTTGTACGATCTGCAGAGGCGGGAATCAAACCCACAATCTCCTGCGTCACAGGCGAACCTACGCCCACCGTGCCACAGAGGTCGTCTTAGAGAATTAAAGAAACTGACTGTTTATTTTGGACTCTCTTCGTGACGACCTCGGTGGCACGGTGGGCGAGTAGCCAGCTGAGATGCAAGAGGTTGCGGGTTTAATCCCAACTACGGGACAAAATATTTGTATGATCTGCAAATATTTGTTCCGGGTGTTGTGGTAGCAATACTCACGACATACGGAATCTAGCCTGGGCTATGTATGTGTCTGTTGGGTGTTGTGTTATGTTATACAAATTCAAAATCTTTATTTCAGGCTTACTGAGAAATGCACTAAACCTAAACAGTAAGCCCATATCAACATAAATACCTTAGAAACTAACATACACATAAAAAACACTTTATTACTTAATCTAACACACGTGTGATCGCCGACGCGTCGCGGCCCGGGGGATCACGTGACAGGCGTTCCTTGAACCGCCGGAACTTCACCCCTTTCGGCCAGAAGTCAGGGCTCAAGTAAGTAATTCGTAAATGGGCCCTGGTCCTAAAATTAATACAATAGTATTAGAACTATTTAGGTAGACGTGTATATAGTGCAGAGATATCCCAACAATAACATAAATGTTAAAATTTTGAATGTTTGTATGTTTGTTTCTCAATCACGCAGAAACGGCGGAACCGATTTCGGTGAAATTTGGTATACCGATATAATTTATTATAATGCGTCGAGGTGGTTTATTTTCGCGGCGTGTTCAGCGGACCGGTAGTGGTGCCACAAGAGTTTGCCAATGACAGGTGATTATCTTGTCATAAAACCAAATAAGTGCATTTCATTCTATACATTCTACTGTCTTTCATATTATGTGTCAAACCATATTCTTCTTCTTCTTCTTCTTCTTCTTATAATGGCTTCTGAGGAGTGCTCCAAACAATTTCAAGTGGTATAATACCATTTTTTTATAGTCAAGTCGTCAAGAGTCTCCGTCAAGTTAAAACTCAGTTTAAATAGTGGAAGAAAAACCGAGTTTTTGGAGGAAAAAATCCACCATTTCGAAAAGACACGCAATACACTAAAATGTAACTACAAAACACATTTTAATGTGTTATTTATCCAAGTCACACCGGATAAAATGCTACCAAAATTACACGAAATAACTCTAAAAAACACGTTAAAATTAATTAAAAAGAAAATAAAGACGTTTCTTTCAAAAATATAACATTGAAATCCTTCAAAACATAATATTTTATGACGAAAAAATGAATGAAATTTTTTGGTCACGTCAGTTGAATATTTTCAAGTTCTGCCTGTGATCATGGTCACCCTTCATTAGATTCGATGTTAGTACGATTTCATTGATTGAAATGTCCTGTCCGAATGCTTCGTGACATCCAATACCGAAACACAACCGGTATTTTTTTACCAAAATAAATACGTCCAGCTAAATCTGAAATGTAAATAGTGTACAAATAAAATGGGTTTTACGTTGCTAACGCATTACAAGAACAGGCTACGTGATGGTTGGTACAACCAGGCTGGTATACAACCGTATATACAGGGCGTCCCAAGACTATGCGACATGAAGTGCAAGTACCTTAAATATTGTAGATAGGATATTTTGCGGAACGGAGCCTTATTTTACTTTTAAAAGTAAGTAATACTACTTTCAAAGATTTTCTAAAAACTACTTGCTTCGTCTGGGAATCGAACTGATTTAAAAGTGAAAAAAAACACTCCGTATTTTTATGATGCCAATGAAAAGAACGGACAAAAATTTATAATTCCTTTTAACGAACATAGTGGTGTCGATTCTATGCAGTATTCTCTAATTTTAAACCGCATTCAAATTATCGCGGTCTCTTTTATTTCAGACTATTAGAAAGGGCGCGCGACCACTTTAACGCGGTTTAAAATTAGAGAATGCTGCACAGAATCGACACCAGTATCTTAAAATAAAGGAATACCGTAAAATTAACCATTTTAATTTTAAGTCAGTTCGGTTCCCAAACGAATCATGTAAATTTTTAGATATATTACTAAGTTTTAAAAATAAAATAAAGTCGCCTTTCAGCAAAATATTCTATCTACAATATTTCAGGTACTTTCCCTTCACATCGCATAGTCTTGGGACGCCCTGTATACCTACGTAGTGTATACGCTCATAAAAATTGTACGGCATTAATGTTCAGCTTGGTAGCCAGCTTTTATCGGATGTGTTATGTTACATTGTCATCCTATACATTAGTTTTTGTAGCTGTGCTTACTTTTCATTTATGGACATTTGTTGCAAGATCAGCGCTGTCTCGCTACTGGCAAATTGGAACTACTTATGTTATTTTTGTGGCTGGTTCTTTCTTGGTAAAGAGATTTGCAAAGCTTCTTTTGCATGTTTACTTGCTTGTTTAAAGCTTAGGAAATACCTAATCGATTGGCAGAAGATGCAGGAATGTCTCAAACACGATACAAGTGCTATATAATTATTATCATTATTAATACTTATATTTCTAATTATTATACCTATTTATATAATTATTATTTTGTTATAACACCTACGTTAATTGTTAATTATTTTCTTGTAATTCTTATCCTATTAGTTTTGTTTTTCTTCAATACCATTTTTGCCAAAAAGTACTATTTTGTATATTGTAACTACTGCTAAATTAATATATTGTTATTGTTTATTGTTATTTGTTATTTTTTGTATCATTCATTGTATCATGTACACGAACAACAAAATTAACAAAACAAAAAAAACAAAAAACAAACAATTATTCCGTAACAAAATTACGGAACCCTTATGGGTTCGTCATGTCTCTCTGTCTGTCTGTCCGTGAATGTCGCAACCACTTTTTTCCAAAACTGTAAGAGCTATGCTGTTGAAACTTGGTAAATAGATGTATTCTGTGAACCGCATTAGGATTTTCGCACAAAAATAGAAAAAAAACTTTTTTTTTTTGGGTTCCCCATCTAGCACTTGGCCGCTTTTTTTCATGGTTCTACAACGTTAAGTCCGAGAACAGAGGTATGGGGGCCTTTGAAAGGGCCTAGTGATCAAAGAATTAGTGTGGTGAAAGGACTCAGTATTCCTCGCAAGGGCTCCTTGCACAAATCACGTGTATTCGAAGTTTTGATTCTAGGCTATGCTGGTCCTCACGATACTGCCATGACCACATATTTTTCGAGTAGGTACAAAAACCTATTTGTGCACGACTGGAAGAATGAACCCAGGACATTAGGATCGAGAGTCGGGGTCCCAATAAACCATTAGTGCACATACAATTGTAACTGATCTGTTTTGAAAACAATTTTCCCTTGAGTCACGCTGAGTGAAGCCAGTCACTGGCTCAATATAAACGTGTCATTACATAATATGAGATATATTTTACATAATATTAAATCAGACTAGATTAGTCTCACAGGTAGCAGTTAGTTACAGGTAACCACTTAACTGAGTCAATCCCTGAGGTATGGGAACGGTACGGGAGGGGTGTTTTCGTCTCTCAAATTATCAGATGACATGTGACATAATGTGACGAAAATACCCCTCCCGTACCGCTCCCATACCTCATGGACAGACTCAGTTAAGCGCCAGACTAGGGGCATTACTATGAGCTCTTATATCCATTCAGTTCAAAAACTATTCAGTACAAAATATCGGTTCATCGTTGACATTTTTCATCGTTGAATAACTTTAATTGCAGAAGTATGTAGACCCTCTGCGATTGTGCCTTTAAATATAGTTGCGGACATCACGGAACCAATATTTTGTACTGAATAGTTTATCAACTGCATGGCAATAAGAGCTCGTAGTAACCCACCTGTTAGCTTTGAAAGTAGGCAAACCTGTATGCCAGCAGAAAGACCACATGTGCTAAAAATATTTTGATTATAACCAAAAGCTCCATAGTGGCTTCTTTTAAGATTTATATTTTTCCTGCTACAAAAGATACTTAAACCTCACCTCATAGAAAAGACAAAAAGAGATTTATTATTGGTTCCTACGAGTCAGTCGCAAAATAAGGGCGTATTCACATGACGCTCACAGTTTGCGGCTCACTGTGAGCCATCAATTTGGCTCTATTTTATTAAGGATAGACCATGATAAACCTAAATAATAATTTAAAAAAAAAAAAAAACAGACACAGGATCCAGTGATCGATATTGGGTTAGTTACAGAAAAATAGATTAAATTATGTTAGTACAATAAATTGCTTCTAAACAAAACACTATAAAACAAAATTTAATCAAGGCGCCAGATAACCATAAAATTAAAAATGCCCTTTAGAGTTTGGATAAATTCTGATGAGTACTTCACTAACTTAAAACAGTAATTTATAAAAACGGGAAATTTTCACGTACCTTTAAATCGATGAATCGTTCGATCGATGTTATTATGGTAATAATTGAAATGATTCACGAAAGTTTTTATAGTAATTTATAAGTTTTGTAAATGTTTGCCAAATGTTTCAAATATTAAATCATATAATAAAACCTTTGTTTGGTCAAGATATCACCTGATACAAAGATGGCAGTGGTGCACAGCGCCTTCTTGCATCTTTGACCATTCAAGCGGCCTTATGTCAATCGATACTATGCTATATAAAGATGATTTTACTATAAAAACTTTCGTGAATCATATCAATTATTTTATAAAAACGGGAAATAAGATAGAGCTGAGAGCTGATAGAGACACAGTGAGTGTTGCCTGTCTCTCTGGAATGCCATACGGTGTTGATGGTAGTAGTAGTGACAGCGATGAGACACCACAATCCACTGCGCCGACGACGATGACGAAACGAACACAAGCTATACTCCTACCCGCGCGCCCCACTACACGAGCCGAGCGGGCTGCAGCTCGCACTGAGCGTATGAGTGCTAAGCGAGACGCGGGTGGAGTGCGTCGCGTTCACTCACCTTGAAAAAGACTCTCGAAACGGGTCGAAAATATGTCGTTGCTTACATTGATTTAACGGTACGTGAAAATTTCCCGTTTGTATAAAATAATAAAGATGATGTTATTCGCCTTCGGCCGCTGACATATTGGTGTGAATTGAAACTTAGCATAGCCAAGCATAAGATTGGAGCCACTGACAGTGGACTATGTCGGAGCTGCTTGCAGGAAGAAGTGACAAAAACAAAAGAACCACAAAAAAAGTCAGGGTCAAGGCAGATTTGCAGTAGCTAACTTGAATCCTGCTCTGTTGCCATCAACCTAAAGTCCTGCGCCGTTATTTTAAGGAGCTAGGCTGGCTGGGGTTGGGTTAGCACAAGGAGACAACACAATACACCCCAAAGCAGAACTTCAGTGCAGGTGTTGTCACCCCCAATTAGAATTAGAATTAGAGCATTAGCTATGAATGCTGTTTATAAAAAAAAAATGGCCAAGTGTGAGTCGAACTCATGCACGAAAGGTTCCGTATTGATCTATAAATACGGGGAAAAAATCACGTTTGTTGTATGGGAGCCCCCTTAAACATTTATTTTATATTTTTGTTTTTATTATTCTGAAAGTCCTATTAATAAGGTTCCGTTTTACCTTTTGGGTACGGAACCCTAAAAAGCGTTCACTTACAAGTACAGTAGGTACACAGTTTGCAGCTAGCCGCTCGCCAACTTATTTAGTCGGCTGCGATACGCATGCTAACTGATTCACTCAGCAGTTGCTTAGCTCAAATCAGCCGCTCGCCCAGCAATTTGCGGCTCCGGCCACTAAATGGGAGTGTGAGCTGTGTGATTTGCGGCTCTGAGTCGGCCGGTAGACAGTACGTCGCAACTGTGAGCTTAGTGTGAATACACCCTAAGGGTGAAGGGAGGATTTAGGCATTATACGCGGATTTACTGAACAAGCCATAGAAGATTATGGCCATAAAGTAATAAGCCATTCGCTTATAATTTCAGATTGAATGGTCTTTGCTGGTATAGTGAGCAAGATTTTTTATTTTAGTCCTTGGAAAAATTACGTAAAGTGCTCTGCTCAGCACAGTAGGAAAATACTCAATTTACGAAGGTCTACTTGGCATTGTGGTAAGTAGCTTTCAAATTCAATATCTTTATTTCAGGCTATTGAAAATTGTATTAAATCTTAACAACAAGCCTATATAAACATAAATCACGCACAACCAATAATATTTTTTTTTTTTTTTTTTTTGAACTAACGTGTACATAAAAACACTTTAATTATATAAACTTACTCTAACACACAGTCTTTGTCTGAGGCCCTAGTCTAGAAACGTAAGAAGCAACTACACAACGTGTGGTGTATGTACTCTACACGGATTTTTGTATTGAAATTGAGTTTCTGAAGGTATACACTAGGGGCATTTTTCGGGTTTTCCTTAAACCTTGTCACACACACACACACCCGTTCAATTTTCTTATTTAATTTACCCGGTTGTAACTTTCATGGTCATAATAAGTAGGCTAATTTATTTATTTTCTAAGAAGAACCATGTACAATTTCCTTTCATCTCCTCCCGTGGATGTCGTACAAGCCGAATAAGCGATTAAACTAGGGGATGGGCGGCAGAATCCACCTGAGTGACCAACACCAATACTCCAATCAGCCCGCCAAGCGTGGTAATGACCTATACCCTATACCTCCTATTGCAATCTCTGAGGCATCTTCCAGGAATGGACTTCTAAGGCTAAAGATGATGATGATGGCAGTGTTAGTGGAGGCTAAGGTTTTTTTTTTATGAAACTAATAGGCAAACTAGCTTACGGCCCACCCTTAAAGTGGTCACCGTCGCTTATAGACACCGGCAACACCGGGGGTATTGACGATGCGTTGCCTACCCTGAAGGAATTTATGATCATTTTTCTTGAAGCGACACATGTCGTAACCAAGCGGGAAAACCTCAGATGGAAGCTCATTCCAAAGTTTATAGGTATGGAGAAGAAATTATCTCGAGAAACGAGTCGTACGAGAAACCCAGGGATCTATGATGTGTGGATGAGCTTTGTCACGGTGCCGGGAAGAGCGATGGTAAAATCTCGATGCGGGGATGGTAAAAGGTAAAAGCCATGCTTACAAAGATCATCATCATCATCAGATTTAGTAGTAGTAGAGCTTTTTTCTGAGAGTTCGCCCAGGGAAGTACTACCACCATACATATTTCTGCCCCAAGCAGTAGTGCTCGCATTGCTGTGTTCCGGTTTAAAGGGTATGGTTGCCGGTGAAATTACAGGCACATTAGACTTTTCTTCTTTATGTCTCAGGGTGGCGGGCGCAGTGCAATGCCACATAGGGCGCGTCCTAGGTGGACGTGACCTTTGTGGTAATGCACTGTTCATAGGCAGAGGGTACCGCTTATCATCAGGTGGGCCATCAGCTTGTTATGTCATACTAAATAGTATAAAAAAAAAACCTCCCGTTGCAATCTCTGAGGCCTATTCCAGGAATGGACTTCTAAAGGCGCTGATCATGATGATGATGACAGTGGAGGCCAAGGTAAAGGCCATGCTTACAAAGATCATCATTATCATCATCATATGGTATATTGATATCCACCTATGGACGAGGTCTCCCCTAGTATAATGCAATGGGGGGGATTTGCCATAATCATGCACCTCACCTCACCTTTGTTACAACTTTATTTAACATCGCGACGTAGCACGCTCGATAACCAAGAGATGGCGCTGTTGGTTGCGAAGTTCACTAAAAGAATGAAAGAATACCTCCTAGTACTCCTGATTTCTCCTAGATGGCGCTTTTGCGACGTTTCTCGAAATCATCCGAATCAATCATAATATATTTAATTTACTTAATTATAATTCTTAATTAAATCGTTTCAGGAAAGCCTTCCAAGTGGAAAGGATCGTTTTATTTAATTTGTATGAGTTTGAAGTTATCAAGCAAGCAAACAGTTTAGCTTGGTAACTTTGTCTTTGACGTTTGCTTGAGTCGAAAATGCAGACTCACGTATTGCCCCACCGAGTAATACGAATTTTCATGGTAGTGGGAGTTTGTACTTAAATAGCAAGGTGGTGTCCGAAACCAGCCTTTCTCATCGACCTACATCGGCAGCAAACCCGGTCACTTCTCCTCCCGGTGAGTACCCATCGAACACAAGCGTTGGAAATTACCATCAAGCAGAGGCCCTATCTTGACCATTGAACATTCTTGCAGCCTTTGAAAAGACCACGGCATAGCATATCTGCGCCTACGAACTCCACGCCGCCGAGGACACCTTGAGAAAGCCTTGAGCCGACCCACATCTAGCCACGCGTCGTAACCATTGGTGGTTACGCACACTCCGAGCTACCGAAACCTTCACTTAACTGGTAAGCCCAAGGACTACGCCATACATTATTCCTACCAAATGCATCGCAATAACTATTATTTTGTTAAAAATACCACGTTGTCACCATTCGGTGTCAACCTGCCCGCTCAATTGCATTTGCCATCCCATGTGTGTGAATTATCTACAACCTCGGTCCCACTCTTCTGGAGGAAGCACTAATGCTTTCCTCCTGAGATGCCGACACATTTAACATACCACATGCCATTTATTTCAGAACAATGACCCTACAAATTTATAACCTAACCTTTGATTTTCAACCGCTCATCTCTTTAATTTATTACTTTCTTCCATTTAACTAAAGCTATACAAGCCGTATCACCCTACTATAGTGGCAAACCGACCAATCCGATGGAAAACAACCTACAGATTGGTCGACCACATGTGTTAATTTTAAATCACCATGTGGTGATATCTGCTGCCAATTCGCAAGGCCCTCCTCTGCCATAAATTGACTGCTTTTGAATATAATCTATCGCCTTGGGCCTATGCAAAGGCACCTCTCTTGCCAAATCTTTACCCGCCTTTGCATAGGGCATCCAAGGATTTCTAAAACATAACCGCCTGGCTCTGTGCTTATTCTAACATCTTGTTTCACACAATTCCAGGAGGTGTTCGGTTTACATTATTAAACCCCACCGCTGCTACGGCCGGAGAGGGATTTTATTCCTGTGAGTCATCTCCTCGAGTGGCTTCAACGAGGCCCGGAGGTGGACCCAGCCCAGTACCTGACCAGGGAGTCCGAGCAGTCTGCGGCCCGTTTTCTACGCTCAGCTGTCACCCAGTTAAGTTCTTCCTGTACCACCTTCCGAGTGACCTGTTTTGAACGTACTCTCCGCTCGAGGGAGCACTGTAATTTCCACTAACTTATGGGCTGGATGCTCCCCGGAGTGTCAGCCCTGGCGCCCAGCATCTCATCGAAACCTTTTTTTTAAAGTCTCAATATAAAATCAGTAATAAGAAATACATAGTCTCAAGCTCACTTACGATCGCCCACATTCCCAGACCTACTGCAGTTAAGCTAGCCAGGAACGTGTAGGTTAGGAGATAGTCTATCCTAGTGGTGATATGAACCAAGGGTGTTGTAACAGTAACCATCTAGTATAAGATCTTTACTACCTTCCACGATGTGGAACTGTATTCTGTAACTTCATATTGTACTGTGTAACTAATATTGTTTAAATTGCCTAGACATAAGAACGTTGAATAAATAATACTAGATTGCGATTCTTAACCAACTATTTTATTTTAAAATAAGACCTTTGCCACCTGATAGGACTTAGAGATTTTTATATGTAACAGTGGCGCCCAACGTGGGGCATTTAAAAGGTCGTAGGTAATTGTCATATCTTTATAGCTGTGGCATAAGAGCTGAGACATTTAATTTCATTTAAATTTTTATTTTATTGTTACTGTATTTCTTTGAGACAGAATTTGCTCATTTTTGTGTTTTTTTGTGTGAGGACGCGTGGCTGGTTTTTTATTTTTTTTGTGTAATTGTCACAGGTGTGTTATTTTATAAGGTCGACTCAAGTAGTTTAAGTTGTTTTGTCTGTTTGTTGTTTAATTAAGTACTAAACGGGTACTTAATTAATTGTCTGTCCATTTTATGTTAATGCTGTAAGCAATTACTTGTAAAATTGAGTACTAAACAGGTACTTAATTAAAGGTGCTTAGCACCTATTTATGGATTGGGAGACCGTGATGAACAATATTTATTATTCATAATTGAGAACTTTAATTTTTTTTAACTTCCAAGAGATAGGCTTGTTAGCGCGCCAGGGACTTAATACATTTTTTACAGGATACCAGGTGCACTCCGTTATTACTAGTTTTGTCTAGTCATGTGAAATTTCGGCACCTGTTACTCTAATCTTATTTTGCAGGAACTTCTGCTAATATTTTTTGTCCTAGACGCTGCTAACCGACTTGTTTGGACTTCAAGTGTTTTTTTTTTTTGTCATTTTTTTACTTTGTTTGTGTGTGGGGAAGTTTTCCCAAGTTCATTTACAGCCTATCCCTAGATTTTCGGATCCAGATGGGGGGTTAATATCTTTGTAATTTTTTTTTTCAGCTTCGAATTTTTAATTTTCCGAAAATGAGCCTGTCGTACTGCAAGTCCTGTTGCTTGATTTTTTTTTCATAGTTGATTTAGTCTCGGTCTCGTTAATCATTATAAGTTTGTACGATGACAGTGAAGGAGGAAGCTGCCAATTGTAATCACCTGCTGCACCTTCACAAAATTGTAGCTAGGCGGAAAGCTTCCAAGTTTTCTAGCTTTGGTAGTTGTTAGTTGTTGTAATTTAGCAATAGATAGTTTGTAGTGCCATGTATTGGTAAAGTCTTGTTTGTTTTTTTTTAAATTTAATTTTAGAATCCTTGTTTTTTTAAAAAAAAAAAAAAAGTAGTTTTTTTTTGTGGGTTTAGGTAACTCTGTTTTTACTCATGTAAACTCATAGGTTACTTATCAATTTTAGGGTTACGCGTCAACCATGCGGAAGCCTTAATTTTCTTACACCTGTAGTAGCTTCTCTTTGCAATTATTTTATTGTTACAGGTTCTATAGCAGCTAATTGTAGTTTGTTAGAAGATTGTTCTGGCCTTGTTTTTTTTATTTTTTATATAGAATTTTAATTAACCCCTTGTTTTTTTAAATCAATTGTTTTTGTAGCTCCTGTACCTTAATTTTTATTGTGGGTTCGATTGTGTCGGTACCCAGTCGCTGAGCCTAATCGTTAGAACCTATGTAAAGACATAGGTTAATATTTTATTGTAGGGTTCCGTACCCTAGTTGTACTTTGTTCGTTCTGTTAATTTTAAATGAAGGGTTCAATACCTTTAGTAAGCTTGAATAGTTTAGGAGGATTTTTTTTTAGGGTTCCTTACCCTTTGATGTAGTTAGTTATTTTCTTTTTTTTTAACTTTGTGTAAGGGTTCCTTATCCTACCAGTGTCTGCGAGTTTAGTTTCATTTAGGTACAGTAAGCCGAAAGACTCCATTTTTTTTGTTTTGCCTGGTCCAAATAGGGAATCATTTTTTCCCCTTTGATGGATCATAGCCACGGGTGATTTTAAACACCCGCGGGTTTCCCTTGGACTGGGTAGGAATCTTTTGAGGTTTCTTATATCGGGGTCGAGTTTGGTCTACTGGTGTACCTTATGTACCTTTGTACCTTGTTGTACCTTTTGAACCTTTTGTACCCAGTTTTTTTTGTACCCAGTTTTTTTTGTGTATTGTTTTTGGCGGTCCAAATTTTAGAAAAGTTTTCTTGTAGTAGGTCTTCCGGAGTTCAGTTGCCCCACGCACAGTGGTGCCGTTGATTGGTTGACCATTGGTTAGTGCGGGTTCCGTTCTTCGGGTAGCCGGTGTTCCGTTGAATAGGGCCGAATAGTGAGCGCCCCATCCTTCTCCCTTCACAGTACGGAGACTAGCCTGCCCTTCACCTCTGGGATGAATGTTTTTCTGGACGTGTACTCGGAGGCGACGTCTGCCCCAGTGGATGGCCTTATTTAGAAGATCATTACTAGGTTTTCCTTTCTAATTGGACGCTGCAAGTTTAACTTTAAATTTTTTTATGATTAAAACCCCGGTCAGCAGAGATGTTTTAAGTTTGTTTAGATCTGGACCTGGGAGATGGAAAATTAAGGAATGTAAGTATCGTTAGTTTGAATCTGCAGATTGATTTCTTTGGGTCCTAAATAGGTTTTTTTTGTTGTGTGTTGAATTTTGGATAGTAAACCTAGGACTCAAATTTTATTTATCGATTTGCAGAGGTTGGAGAGGTAAGAGGTTGGTGTTCATGTTGGATGGTGGTTTAGTTTTTTTATTTTACAGTCCTACCTAGCCTGCACGGTGACTGTCATAGGAGCCTAGGGCGGGACACGACTTGTACCCCTTTTTGTATGACATGTATAATTTATATTTCTTTCTTTTACTTTCAATGCCTAGTTTGATGTTCGGACACTGGATAAAAAATAAGCCTTTCTCCTCACGGATCACGATGAGTCCCAAAGCCTTCGTTGAACCGCTCAGAGCGGTTGAGAACTCTGTAACCTTTGTCTTGTAACTTTAGTTGTTTTTCTTTCTTTTTAGTGTTGTTTGTCGTGCTAACATTGGATAAAAAAAATAAGCCTTTCTCCTCACGGATCACGATGAGTCCCAAAGCCTTCGTTGAACCGTTCAGAGCGGTTGAGAACTCTGTAACCTTTGCCAAGTAACTTCATCTATCCTTTCTTTCTTCCTTGTTGATTTGTTTCAGGATCGGTTGTTAGGGGAAAAATAAGCCTTTCTCCTCACGGATCACGATGAGTCCCAAAGCCTTCGTGGAAGTCTCAGAGCGGTTGAGAACTCTGTTACCTTGGCAATAGAACTGATTCAAGCCTCGAGTATTTTATTTACATAGTGTAACATTTATATTTTTTTGTAGAACCTCCTCGTAGCACCGATTCTCACTCCGCGTGGTGCCGGAGATGATATGCACCTTGCCATCACCAGTGTCTGGTAGGAGATGCCTGCAGAGGTCTTGGAAAACTCATTTAAATTCTTATTACTTATTTATATTTACAGCTACACTAAGCCCCCACGTACACTACACATATGCAACACCACGGGTCCAGCAGCATGATGCTGAACCCTAAGTCTGATCACGGCTTCGAGCTTCTAACCTTATCATGGTAGAATACTCTTAGTTCATATTGGACGGAACATACTACACATAAACCCACACACACACACACCTATACACACACACTATAAGACTATACCTATCTATTTATTTATATCTCAGTGTAACAACTTTGCAAGGGTTTCCAGGGTCTCCTGTAGAGCATCTAAACTCACCTTGACAGACATGTTAGTTTAGATATTTTGATTGTATTAGAAGATAGTGTTAACTCTTCTGGGATCTATACCGGTCCCTTCAGAGCCTTTTTTTACTTCCTGATTAGCAAGTTTGTTTTGTTTGTTTCAGGAACTGTTTTATCTTTGTTGTTGTTTATGGTCTATAGGCTGGAGGGCCAGCACCGATTTTCCTCGCAGGCTATGTAAAATCTTCCGGAGAAACGGGGTATTGTTACAACTTTATTTAACATCGCGACGTAGCACGCTCGATAACCAAGAGATGGCGCTGTTGGTTGCGAAGTTCACTAAAAGAATGAAAGAATACCTCCTAGTACTCCTGATTTCTCCTAGATGGCGCTTTTGCGACGTTTCTCGAAATCATCCGAATCAATCATAATATATTTAATTTACTTAATTATAATTCTTAATTAAATCGTTTCAGGAAAGCCTTCCAAGTGGAAAGGATCGTTTTATTTAATTTGTATGAGTTTGAAGTTATCAAGCAAGCAAACAGTTTAGCTTGGTAACTTTGTCTTTGACGTTTGCTTGAGTCGAAAATGCAGACTCACGTATTGCCCCACCGAGTAATACGAATTTTCATGGTAGTGGGAGTTTGTACTTAAATAGCAAGGTGGTGTCCGAAACCAGCCTTTCTCATCGACCTACATCGGCAGCAAACCCGGTCACTTCTCCTCCCGGTGAGTACCCATCGAACACAAGCGTTGGAAATTACCATCAAGCAGAGGCCCTATCTTGACCATTGAACATTCTTGCAGCCTTTGAAAAGACCACGGCATAGCATATCTGCGCCTACGAACTCCACGCCGCCGAGGACACCTTGAGAAAGCCTTGAGCCGACCCACATCTAGCCACGCGTCGTAACCATTGGTGGTTACGCACACTCCGAGCTACCGAAACCTTCACTTAACTGGTAAGCCCAAGGACTACGCCATACATTATTCCTACCAAATGCATCGCAATAACTATTATTTTGTTAAAAATACCACGTTGTCACCATTCGGTGTCAACCTGCCCGCTCAATTGCATTTGCCATCCCATGTGTGTGAATTATCTACAACCTCGGTCCCACTCTTCTGGAGGAAGCACTAATGCTTTCCTCCTGAGATGCCGACACATTTAACATACCACATGCCATTTATTTCAGAACAATGACCCTACAAATTTATAACCTAACCTTTGATTTTCAACCGCTCATCTCTTTAATTTATTACTTTCTTCCATTTAACTAAAGCTATACAAGCCGTATCACCCTACTATAGTGGCAAACCGACCAATCCGATGGAAAACAACCTACAGATTGGTCGACCACATGTGTTAATTTTAAATCACCATGTGGTGATATCTGCTGCCAATTCGCAAGGCCCTCCTCTGCCATAAATTGACTGCTTTTGAATATAATCTATCGCCTTGGGCCTATGCAAAGGCACCTCTCTTGCCAAATCTTTACCCGCCTTTGCATAGGGCATCCAAGGATTTCTAAAACATAACCGCCTGGCTCTGTGCTTATTCTAACATCTTGTTTCACACAATTCCAGGAGGTGTTCGGTTTACATTATTAAACCCCACCGCTGATACGGCCGGAGAGGGATTTTATTCCTGTGAGTCATCTCCTCGAGTGGCTTCAACGAGGCCCGGAGGTGGACCCAGCCCAGTACCTGACCAGGGAGTCCGAGCAGTCTGCGGCCCGTTTTCTACGCTCAGCTGTCACCCAGTTAAGTTCTTCCTGTACCACCTTCCGAGTGACCTGTTTTGAACGTACTCTCCGCTCGAGGGAGCACTGTAATTTCCACTAACTTATGGGCTGGATGCTCCCCGGAGTGTCAGCCCTGGCGCCCAGCATCTCATCGAAACCTTTTTTTAAAGTCTCAATATAAAATCAGTAATAAGAAATACATAGTCTCAAGCTCACTTACGATCGCCCACATTCCCAGACCTACTGCAGTTAAGCTAGCCAGGAACGTGTAGGTTAGGAGATAGTCTATCCTAGTGGTGATATGAACCAAGGGTGTTGTAACAGTAACCATCTAGTATAAGATCTTTACTACCTTCCACGATGTGGAACTGTATTCTGTAACTTCATATTGTACTGTGTAACTAATATTGTTTAAATTGCCTAGACATAAGAACGTTGAATAAATAATACTAGATTGCGATTCTTAACCAACTATTTTATTTTAAAATAAGACCTTTGCCACCTGATAGGACTTAGAGATTTTTATATGTAACACCTTATCGTTGCAGCATTAGTGATAATTACTCAGGTGGATGCTGCTGCCCATCCCCTGGTGTAATCACTTAGTCGGATTTGCAACATTACAATAATCTAAAATATTTTTTTTTTTTTTTTTTTTTTTTTCAATATTAAATATCAATATCTAAATATTCAATAAATCTTATTAAAAAAAATCAAGAAACAAGTAAAATATAAATAAATAAATAAATAATGCTGGACAGTTCGAATACAACATTATCTAGCCCCAAGCTAAGCAGAGCTTGTGTTATGGATACTAGATAACTGATATACTTAATACAATACATTATATAAATATATATTTTTATTATAAATAGAAAATACCCAGAACACGCTGACAAAATATCTGCAGATCGTACAAATATTTGCGCCGAGGCGGGAATCGAACCCGCAACCTCCTGCGTCCCAATTTTTTTATACTAGTAATGACCGTTCAAGCAGATGACCTACCTGATGTTAAGTGGTACCCTCTGCCTATGAACAGTGCATTACCTTATAGGTCACGTCCACCTAGGACGCACCCTATGTGGCATTGCACTGCCCCCGCCACCCTGAGACATAAAGATGAAAAGTCTCATGTGCCTGTAATTTCACCGGCACCCTTAACCTTCAAACCGGAACACAGCAATGCGAGCACTACTACTTTGCGGCAGAAATAGGTATGGTGGTAGTACTTCCCTTGACAAACTCTTTCACAATGAAGCTCTACTACTACTAAACTTGTTTTGCATGGTAAGAGACATACACCCCGCTTGTACTAAACATAAGAATCGCCTCTTTCTCTTTCTCTTTTTCTTTCTTTCTCTTTCTCTTTCTCTCGAAAGAAGTTCTTTCCTAACTTGTTTAGACTACTCCTAACGATAAATTTGCTTGCACTTACCCCAAGCCATTCCTTAGTCCACCTATGCTAGGCTGTTCTTAGGCTTAGGTGTATCTTAACTAGGACAAGTTTTTATTTTATTTTTTATCAATGATAGTCCTTTGTTTGACCACGATCTCACCCGTTGGTAGTTGACGATGCGGCCGAAGATGGAGCACAAAGGTCTAGAAGGCACTCTAGCCTTGAAAAGACCCAAATTATAGTTTTCAGGAAAGACAGACGACGGTAGTGTATTCCACTCCTTAGAAGTTCTCATTATAAAGCTAGAACTGAAACGTTTAGTACGAATAGAGGGTATACTACTGAGGTAAGGGTGGTACCGAGCCGTGTGCCTGCTCGTCCTATGATGAAAAGGAGATGGTGGGATCAGATCATGAAGTTCCTGGGAGCATTCCCCGAAATGTAACCTATAGAAGATCGAAAGGCACGCGACCTTACGGCGGTGCTCGAGACTCTGGATCTTAGTCTCCGCCATATGTTGCTCACCAATAAGCCTGAAAGCTCTGCGTTCGATCGAGTCCAAGGCAGCAAGCTGGTGTATGGCCGAGCCATCCCAAACGTGACAGCAGTACTCCATACCAGCCCGTACTTGTGCTTTGTACAGACTTAAAAACTGTCCTGGTGTGAAGTAACGCTTTACGTTATTCAGGTAGAGAGCGATGGTAGCCTAACGGTTCAATAGTGCAACTCAGAATCCAACGATACCGGGTTCGATCCTAGGCTCCGCACCAATGACTTTTCTAAGTTATGAGTGGATTTCCATCGCTCTGTGCTTCGGAGGGCACGTTAAACTGTCGGTACCGGCTGTTATTGATTAATAGCAGTCGATAAGCCATGTCAGAGGCCCTCGGGCGGCTTGACAAACTCTGACACCAGAGGCCAGCACTACCTCATACGAAACGACGACGACCTTATTCAGGACACCCAGCTTCATTTTTTTTTATACTACTGGAATGACGGAGCAAGCAGATGGCCCACCTGATGTTAAGCGGTAACCTCTGCCTATGAACAGTGCATTACCTCATAGGTCACGTCCACCTAGGACGCACCCTATGTGGTATTGCACTGAGCACGCCACCCTGAGACATAAAGATGAAAAGTCTCATGTGCCTGTAGTTTCACCGGCACCCTTACCCTTCAAACCGGAACACAGCAATGCAAGCACTACTGCTTTGCGGCAGAAATAGGTATGGTGGTAGTACTTCCCCGGACGAACTCTTTCACAAAAAAGCTCTACTACTACTAAAAGCATGGAAGCAGTCTAACTTTATGTTTAGTGCAAACGGGCAATAGTTTATTTAACTGCTATGAAAAATCATTAATAACATCTGAATGACTTATAAAAACAGCTCTGGTGCGATTTGATGATATTTCCTGTTTCTTGGAGCCGGATATTACGGGTCGGCGCGGCGGACGAAATGGGTCATCGGATTCCTCATTCGACCCGCTCATTTGGTACCTTCAATGAATGTGCAAAAAAACTTGGGAAAACTAACAGTTTATTTGAATTTGGGTTTCATATTCAACACCCGAACGATATAAGATTTTTTCTTTGCCGCTCGATATATGAATGTATTATTAGAAGAAAGCGTTAGCCGAGTTAGTCGAGGGGAAGCAATGACGGCGATGAGCTCACCACTGGTCACGTCGTTATTTCTGCGATTTATAAGATAGTAATTTATTCATACAAAAGTTATACGTCAAAAAATTATCACAAAATGAGTCAAAGTCACTACACATCATACATACAGTAACTAGAAATTAATCTTGTAAAAATTAAAAAAACCCCTAATGGAAAACGGCTGAACCGATTTTGATCAAACAAAGCTAAGAAAACTACTGACAAATAAACCTTTCAAACAAAAAAAAATGAAATCGGTTCATCCGTTCGGGAGCTACGATGGGACAGACACACACACACACACACAGAAACACGTCAAACTAAAAATAGCAAATAATATACAAAAACCCATGTCAGATCAATTACCTATAGGTACTTAGATTAATTTGAGGCTAGTGAACTCATAGTAAGTGTAGAAGGTTTGCTCAATAAGCCAGCGCTTCAACCTGGACCTGAATATGCTGATACTAAGAGCTTCTATGTAATTTTTAGGCGATTGAGTGACCCAGGTTAAAAATATATCAATTCAGGCTCAGCCTACCCCTTTGGACAAAAAAGTGTGAATGTTGATTCTCAGTGACAAATCACTCAACTAGATGATTTCAGATTTAAATTTTGACTTAATTTTCCAGAATTGGTAACTTTTTTTTTCTGAAAATTGATAGACTTTTGTTTGACCAAGATCTCATCTGTTGGTAAGCGACGATGTGGCCGAAGATGGAGCACAAAGGTCTAGAAGGCACCTATTCACTTTAGCCTTGAAGAGACCCAGATTATAGTTTTCAGGAAAGATAGACGACGGTAGTTTATTCCACTCCATAGCAGTTCGCATTATAAAGGTAGAACTGAAACGTTTAGTGCGAATAGAAGGTATACCAATGAGGTAAGGATGGTACTGTGCCGTGCGTCTGCTCGAACTGAATTTTTTGTGCATTTGTAAGAGTTCGTCTAGGATAGTACCATACCTATTTCTGTAGCAAAGCACTAGTGTTAATATTGCTGTGTTCCGGTATGTAGGGGTGCCGGTGAACTTACAGTTGTATGAGACTTTCATCTTTATGTCTCAGGGCGGCGGGCGCAGTGCATTGTCTGCGGCTAGACCTATATGTGGACGTGACCTGTGAGGCAATTAACTATTATAGGCAGAGGTTACCGATTAACATCAGGTGAGTTGTTTATGCTTGTTCCATCATTCAAATTCAATAAAAAAAGCTGTGATAAAGTTTTAGATGACACATTGTTTTTTTTTTTTGGCAGGGATCTAGATATTTCTCAGCAATAACGACGACCTCTGTAACGCGTCGGGTGAGTAGCCGGCTGAGATGCGAAAGGTTCGATTCCAGCTGCGGGACAAATTTTTGTATGATATGCGAATATTTCTTACTGGTCGGGGTGTTATGGTAGCATGGTAGTTTCACTCGTACTTTCTGATACTTTCAACACAGAGAATCCTAGTGTGGGACTATGTATGTGACAGTTGGGTGTTATGTTTTACAAAGCAACATTTGGTGCGCTGATTCCACATATTATCACTGACTTACTTTTTGTAGTTGCATTACACAATTGTTTAACTTTTTTTTCTTTTTTTTTTTTTTAATTCTTCTTTGATGACGGATCAAGCAAGAGGCCCAACTCATGTTAAGCGGTAACCTCTGCCTATGAACAGTGCATTACCTCATAGATCACGTCCACCTAGGACGCACCCTGTGTGGCATTGCACTGCGCCCGCCACCCTGAGACATAAAGATGAAAAGTCTCATGTGACTGTAATTTCACCGGCACCCTTACCCTTCAAACCGGAACACAGTAATGCGAGCACTACTGCTTTGCGGCAGAAATAGATATGGTGGTAGTACTTCCCCGGACGAACTCTTTCACAAAAAAGCTCTACTACTACTAAAACTATTCAAATAAATAATCAATTAAATAATCAAAGAACCTTTTAATACAGTGGAGATTTTCATTTTACAGGCAGTCGAGACCGATTTAAACCCCTAAATTTTCTAGGTAGATTCATCCAAACATTCAATCTTCGACCAAAGTAAAATAAATGGACTGGCCTTACCCATACAAAACGTCCGTGAAAAATAAGACAATTCGGATTTAGGGTACGGTCAACAAATAAACTATCTATCTATCTATCCAGCCACTGCTGAGTAAAGGCCTCTTCTCTATAGCGCCACTCCTGGCGGTCTTTTAAATAAACTAGGTGAAATTAAATTATTGAACTTGTGTTATTTAATTAATTAAGTTATTTCAGTAGGTTTATAGTACAAAAAATCGCCGAAAAAAATGCAATTATTGAATGAAACTTTTACAAAAATGCATGGTTCCCTTCTGTTTTATGTAGTTACGTATCTATTTTTCAGCTCTCAAACATACACAATATAAATCAATAGAAAAGCAAGTCCACCTAAGGTCTTCAGCTCAATCAATTTGTGAAAAATATATTTTTCATCACTCAATAAACTAAGAAAATATCATAAAAATCGTACGGAAACATAAATGTATAAAAATTCCAGTATTTAAGAAACTGCAGAGTGCATTTTTAAGAATTTTGCACAATGAGTTTTTTTATACTACTTGGAATGACAGATCAAGAAGATGGCCCACCTGATGTTAAGTGGTACCCTCTGCCTATGAAACGTGCATTACCTCAGGTCACATCCACCTAGGACGCGCCCTATGTGGCATTCCACTGCGCCCGCCACCCTGAAACATAAAGATGAAAAGTCCCATGTGGCCGTAATTTCATCGGCACCCTTACCCTTCAAACCGGAACACAGCAATGCGAGCACTACTGCTTTGCGGCAGAAACAGGTATGGTGGTAGTACTTCCCCGGACGAACTCTTTCACAAAAAAGCTCTACTACTACTAACTGTTTTTTGGCGTATAGAATTCATTGTGTAGAAAATGATCAGAGCAAATACGGGAAAATGTATTCCACTTCCAAAAGTCGTCCGTTCTTGCTCGTCTTATGACTTCTATCCATTTTTATTTGTCTTAGATTTTTTTTGGAAAGCTATAAGGTTAATTAACATGCCATTACATATTATATGCAATTACCTAAAGCGACGTGCTTAGCAATGTTTTGACGTAAATAATGCAAATTACAATTCTAAATCAATACGATACCTCTTAGGCATCAGATTTTTTTGCAGTCTGTACTGGACCATCCGTCATGCGTGAAGTCTTGTCAAATATTTCGTCGCTGTAGTTGGAAAACTAAATAAGTAATAACAACAACAAAACCAACATCGCGAGAAAAACGCGATTTACTGTTTTATTGCGTCAAAAATGCCAATAACTTTTTTATCGTAACTAATTTTTCAGTCCGTGTTTTGATATGTTATAGATTGGTACTGTATCTATTTTCGAATTTAATGATAATACATTTTAGTTCTTTTGATTAAGAGAAAAGAATAAAAAAACGACTATGTATTTTTCCCTCGCCAAAGATTTGAATAATTGAAATGATCTATTATTTACTTATTTGAATATGACAATCCTATCCATGGGTATAGATTTATATAATATTAAAATACATTTTAAAATAAAACCAACTTATAATCATTTCTTTTTATCAAGACTGAATATTAGAAAACTACTGAAACACCTACAACAAAATGAAAAAAAATTGTGGAACACAATAATTCTAAGTATCAAAAAGAAAAAGGCATGTCGACTAAAATTAAAACTATCTACAAGTATAAACTTGTGTCTGTTAACTTTCATTCAGAGTGGGGAACATTGAGATAATGTCCTGGGGCGTAGTCCTCCTTGTCGCTCGTCCTCTGAGCTAGACGTGTCCATCGACATGTATGGGCCGTCATAACCATGCAATAAAGTCGATTTCGCAAAATGTGTTAGTTATGTAGTTTTCCTACCACACGACGATTTATAAGTTTTTTATCAATTGATGAAAATTATATTACAAAACCTTTACTTACGAATTAAATGCGATGCCTGAAGCTTTATTTTTATTTCTTGTGTTGTTTGCACTTGCAGAAAAGCACAGGAAGGCATTGTATTATCAAGGTATCTAATTTTGGTATTTTTCAGCATAGCTGTCACTCGTTGCCGTGACAAAGACTGACTGAAGCGAAGTATACTAGCTAGGTCTGTTTAGAAGCTTCAAAACTATCGTTCCCTAAGGCCCGTCCATTCATTTTATTTACGTCGATGCATTCAATATTAAAAATAAATATTTTTTTAATTTATCGTTGTTTTTAAATTAAAGGAAAAAATCTATTTTTTATTGTACGTGACTTTGTACGAAATTACTTATGATATAGTAATAAAACGAAATCCTATAAGAAATAATAGTTTATCAATGCCTACATTATCTGTCACTTTGTCGTTAGGTTACTGTAACCGCCCGTTTATTTTAGTACTTTACAAGACGAAAAGTGAACTATTTGCACAAGAGCATAAAAAGTAGTTTTACCTAACATAAAAGAGGAGCATGAGAAATAAAAAAAAAAAGTTGAACAAATAGTAGCACCTAAAGTTAGAAGACTTGTCTCAGTAGCAATGGCAAGTGTGGTAGACATAAAAAATGTGAACCAATTTCACTCACCCACAGACTGTCATGAATATTAACCATCTTGCACCATCCTCAGAGATGTCTATTTGTTTTTGTGCAGAAGGGATAACGTTTTGGTGCTTGCCTACATACAATTCACAGCTAGAAATAGAGACAATTTTTTTTTTTTTTTTATACTACTTGGATGACGGGTCAAGCAAGAGGCCCACCTGATGTTAAGCGGTAACCTCTGCCTATGAACAGAACTGTGGTCTATACCGGAACTGTGGTCAATAGTACATTATGGTACAAGTGTGTAATGTTGGTGATTACCGCTGAGGCGCCATTGAGACCCGAGCCGTTAGATGGGGGTCTTAAGAGAGCCGAGGACGGTAATCTATATATATAAAACAAAGTTGTGTTAGTTACACCACTTATAACTCAAGAACGGGTTAACCGATTTGGCTGAAAATTGGTGGGGAGGTAGCTTAAAACCAGGAGATTGACATAGGGGGTAGGGGTAGGAGGGGGGGAGGTTCACCGGGGGCTACCCGTGCGAAGCCGGGCGAGTCACTAGTCATCAATACACACGTGTATCATATGACGTTATTCAACACACTTGTGAAGAAAATAATAATAAAACAGAAATACACACACTCTGTGTAAATGTTCAACTGCCTCTATAACTCACTTGTGAATAATAGCAATGAAAAAGTCACAGTTTGATTACAGATTTAAAACAGAAATACACACTCTGTGTAAATGCTCAACCGTCTGTTTATCTCACTAGCGAATAATAGCAATGGAAAAGTCACAGTCTGGTTATGTGCCTAATTGCAGTGAAATTAGAGCTACTTTATGACCAACTGTGTTTAAAAATACATAGCTACATATTTATAAGAAAATTGTATAAGCATAGTTTTATTTTTAAGTAATGTATTTGAGAACACTATTACAACTATTTAATAAAACGTTATTACTATTATAAAAAGGTAGGTACTTATGGTTCTACTTGACTCATCTACTTAATTTTTTGTTCTTTGAAAGAAAACAGTAACAAAGTACAGGGGGCGTCGATTGCGCCGCAGCCACGCAGCAGTTAGTACTAGGTTACGATCCGAGCGCGTCGTATTTCAGCGGAACGGGCCCGTTACAGATTACGTCCAATTTTCCGTGGCAGTACATTGAATACGCTTCAATTGGGGCCGTGGGAGATGTGGCCTAAAAATCTAAACAGGCCAGGACAAATTTTGAAGCTTAATTTCAGGCATTATCCGTATATATTTGAGAACAAGCAAGTAGAGTCATTAGCTGGGTAAAATGAGATGTTCTGGAATCGATTCCCGCATTGGATAATTTTTTTTTTTATACTACTTGAATGACGGGACAAGCAGATGGCCCACCTGAAGCCCAATTCTCGTAATAAAAAATAGTCATATTAAAATTCGGATCATGTTATGATCTAGTGTCGATGTCACAAACGTCGAAAATGGTATTCTGCTCACCTGACAATACAACGCGGAATTTGATTATATCGAAATGTGACTGTAACTTGAATGTTTCAAAGTTCTGAGAATTCTCTCTTTCACTCTTTACAATTATTATATAGCACTATCCTACTCTAATATATGGTCGCAAGAACCGAAAGTAGATTATATTGTTGTTATGACGGAGCAGAATACCAGTTTCTCAGTCAATTTACAATACAATCTCGTTTCGGTCAACTTGCAACTTGTCTGGTTATAAAATAAATAAGAGAATTGGGCTTCAGATGTTAAGCGGTAACCTCTGCCTATGAACACTGCATTCTCACATAGGTCACGTCCACCTAGGACGCGGCATTGTGTGTATGTGGCATTGCACTGCGCCCACCACCCTGAGTCATAAAGATGAAAAGTCTCATGTGCCTGTAATTTCACCGGCACCCATACCCTTCAAACCGGAACACAGCAATGCAAGCACTACTACTTTGCGGCAGAAATAGGTATGGTGGTAGTACTTCCCCGGACAAACTCTTACACAAAAAAGCTCTACTACTATACTATCAATAAATGATAAGTAAAATAAATAATAATTAATGTGTAGTTTCTCTTGATCGACGTATTATGTAGGATTTCGAAGTTTACTGTAGTCACAACTAGATGTCACGACTAGAAAAATTAGAAAGCGCTATTGCTGTCATTCCTGGGATGGAAACTCTTCGTAAGGGGATCCTCTGAAAATTGATTTAGGGTTCTGTACCTAGAGGGTCCAAACGGAGCCCTATTGCTCTCCCTCATCCGTCCGTCCGTCAGTCAAAGTCAGCTTTTACCCATAGTTTGACTAAGTTTTTAATTTCAATTTGACCGAGGAACTAGCAAGAAAATATGCAAAAATATGTAAAATATGCTACTAATTATGTATATGTATTTTAAGTATCAAACATAATAATATTGTATAAAACATGAAATATTTCGAGAATTTTTTCGTACATTTGGTACAGAGCTCTGAATTCGTGATGTACGACGCGCACTTGTTCGGCTTTTGTTATTTTCACCGAGTTCATGCCATGTTTAGACACGTAATGTGTGAAAATTTCAACTATTTACGATAGACGAACGAACGGACGGACGAACTGCGTAGGCTTAGTAATAGGGTTCCGTTTGGCACCCTTTAGGTACGGAACCCTAAAAGTTAACACAATATTTTTGTATTTACTTTGTTCGAAGTTTTTTGTCAATTAGTCACTGTATCTGATAATCTGAAAGAAAGAAAATAAAAGAAAGAAAAAATATTTATTTGGAACGGCACACATGGATACTGGAAATAACACATAATAAAATAAAAAATATAAAACATAAAAAATATAACCTACAAAAGACAAAAAATAAGTACTTATAACTAACTTAACTACAATTAAATGAGTGTCTCTCAGTGCCATCCACGCAGTGACGTCACAAATTGGATCACAATAAAAAAACGACTATGTATTTTTCCCTCGCCAAAGATTTGAATAATTGAAATGATCTATTATTTACTTATTTGAATATGACAATCCTATCCATGGGTATAGATTTATATAATATTAAAATACATTTTAAAATAAAACCAACTTATAATCATTTCTTTTTATCAAGACTGAATATTAGAAAACTACTGAAACACCTACAACAAAATGAAAAAAAATTGTGGAACACAATAATTCTAAGTATCAAAAAGAAAAAGGCATGTCGACTAAAATTAAAACTATCTACAAGTATAAACTTGTGTCTGTTAACTTTCATTCAGAGTGGGGAACATTGAGATAATGTCCTGGGGCGTAGTCCTCCTTGTCGCTCGTCCTCTGAGCTAGACGTGTCCATCGACATGTATGGGCCGTCATAACCATGCAATAAAGTCGATTTCGCAAAATGTGTTAGTTATGTAGTTTTCCTACCACACGACGATTTATAAGTTTTTTATCAATTGATGAAAATTATATTACAAAACCTTTACTTACGAATTAAATGCGATGCCTGAAGCTTTATTTTTATTTCTTGTGTTGTTTGCACTTGCAGAAAAGCACAGGAAGGCATTGTATTATCAAGGTATCTAATTTTGGTATTTTTCAGCATAGCTGTCACTCGTTGCCGTGACAAAGACTGACTGAAGCGAAGTATACTAGCTAGGTCTGTTTAGAAGCTTCAAAACTATCGTTCCCTAAGGCCCGTCCATTCATTTTATTTACGTCGATGCATTCAATATTAAAAATAAATATTTTTTTAATTTATCGTTGTTTTTAAATTAAAGGAAAAAATCTATTTTTTATTGTACGTGACTTTGTACGAAATTACTTATGATATAGTAATAAAACGAAATCCTATAAGAAATAATAGTTTATCAATGCCTACATTATCTGTCACTTTGTCGTTAGGTTACTGTAACCGCCCGTTTATTTTAGTACTTTACAAGACGAAAAGTGAACTATTTGCACAAGAGCATAAAAAGTAGTTTTACCTAACATAAAAGAGGAGCATGAGAAATAAAAAAAAAAAGTTGAACAAATAGTAGCACCTAAAGTTAGAAGACTTGTCTCAGTAGCAATGGCAAGTGTGGTAGACATAAAAAATGTGAACCAATTTCACTCACCCACAGACTGTCATGAATATTAACCATCTTGCACCATCCTCAGAGATGTCTATTTGTTTTTGTGCAGAAGGGATAACGTTTTGGTGCTTGCCTACATACAATTCACAGCTAGAAATAGAGACAATTTTTTTTTTTTTTTTATACTACTTGGATGACGGGTCAAGCAAGAGGCCCACCTGATGTTAAGCGGTAACCTCTGCCTATGAACAGAACTGTGGTCTATACCGGAACTGTGGTCAATAGTACATTATGGTACAAGTGTGTAATGTTGGTGATTACCGCTGAGGCGCCATTGAGACCCGAGCCGTTAGATGGGGGTCTTAAGAGAGCCGAGGACGGTAATCTATATATATAAAACAAAGTTGTGTTAGTTACACCACTTATAACTCAAGAACGGGTTAACCGATTTGGCTGAAAATTGGTGGGGAGGTAGCTTAAAACCAGGAGATTGACATAGGGGGTAGGGGTAGGAGGGGGGGAGGTTCACCGGGGGCTACCCGTGCGAAGCCGGGCGAGTCACTAGTCATCAATACACACGTGTATCATATGACGTTATTCAACACACTTGTGAAGAAAATAATAATAAAACAGAAATACACACACTCTGTGTAAATGTTCAACTGCCTCTATAACTCACTTGTGAATAATAGCAATGAAAAAGTCACAGTTTGATTACAGATTTAAAACAGAAATACACACTCTGTGTAAATGCTCAACCGTCTGTTTATCTCACTAGCGAATAATAGCAATGGAAAAGTCACAGTCTGGTTATGTGCCTAATTGCAGTGAAATTAGAGCTACTTTATGACCAACTGTGTTTAAAAATACATAGCTACATATTTATAAGAAAATTGTATAAGCATAGTTTTATTTTTAAGTAATGTATTTGAGAACACTATTACAACTATTTAATAAAACGTTATTACTATTATAAAAAGGTAGGTACTTATGGTTCTACTTGACTCATCTACTTAATTTTTTGTTCTTTGAAAGAAAACAGTAACAAAGTACAGGGGGCGTCGATTGCGCCGCAGCCACGCAGCAGTTAGTACTAGGTTACGATCCGAGCGCGTCGTATTTCAGCGGAACGGGCCCGTTACAGATTACGTCCAATTTTCCGTGGCAGTACATTGAATACGCTTCAATTGGGGCCGTGGGAGATGTGGCCTAAAAATCTAAACAGGCCAGGACAAATTTTGAAGCTTAATTTCAGGCATTATCCGTATATATTTGAGAACAAGCAAGTAGAGTCATTAGCTGGGTAAAATGAGATGTTCTGGAATCGATTCCCGCATTGGATAATTTTTTTTTTATACTACTTGAATGACGGGACAAGCAGATGGCCCACCTGAAGCCCAATTCTCGTAATAAAAAATAGTCATATTAAAATTCGGATCATGTTATGATCTAGTGTCGATGTCACAAACGTCGAAAATGGTATTCTGCTCACCTGACAATACAACGCGGAATTTGATTATATCGAAATGTGACTGTAACTTGAATGTTTCAAAGTTCTGAGAATTCTCTCTTTCACTCTTTACAATTATTATATAGCACTATCCTACTCTAATATATGGTCGCAAGAACCGAAAGTAGATTATATTGTTGTTATGACGGAGCAGAATACCAGTTTCTCAGTCAATTTACAATACAATCTCGTTTCGGTCAACTTGCAACTTGTCTGGTTATAAAATAAATAAGAGAATTGGGCTTCAAATGTTAAGCGGTAACCTCTGCCTATGAACACTGCATTCTCACATAGGTCACATCCACCTAGGACGCGGCATTGTGTGTATGTGGCATTGCACTGCGCCCACCACCCTGAGTCATAAAGATGAAAAGTCTCATGTGCCTGTAATTTCACCGGCACCCATACCCTTCAAACCGGAACACAGCAATGCAAGCACTACTACTTTGCGGCAGAAATAGGTATGGTGGTAGTACTTCCCCGGACAAACTCTTACACAAAAAAGCTCTACTACTATACTATCAATAAATGATAAGTAAAATAAATAATAATTAATGTGTAGTTTCTCTTGATCGACGTATTATGTAGGATTTCGAAGTTTACTGTAGTCACAACTAGATGTCACGACTAGAAAAATTAGAAAGCGCTATTGCTGTCATTCCTGGGATGGAAACTCTTCGTAAGGGGATCCTCTGAAAATTGATTTAGGGTTCTGTACCTAGAGGGTCCAAACGGAGCCCTATTGCTCTCCCTCATCCGTCCGTCCGTCAGTCAAAGTCAGCTTTTACCCATAGTTTGACTAAGTTTTTAATTTCAATTTGACCGAGGAACTAGCAAGAAAATATGCAAAAATATGTAAAATATGCTACTAATTATGTATATGTATTTTAAGTATCAAACATAATAATATTGTATAAAACATGAAATATTTCGAGAATTTTTTCGTACATTTGGTACAGAGCTCTGAATTCGTGATGTACGACGCGCACTTGTTCGGCTTTTGTTATTTTCACCGAGTTCATGCCATGTTTAGACACGTAATGTGTGAAAATTTCAACTATTTACGATAGACGAACGAACGGACGGACGAACTGCGTAGGCTTAGTAATAGGGTTCCGTTTGGCACCCTTTAGGTACGGAACCCTAAAAGTTAACACAATATTTTTGTATTTACTTTGTTCGAAGTTTTTTGTCAATTAGTCACTGTATCTGATAATCTGAAAGAAAGAAAATAAAAGAAAGAAAAAATATTTATTTGGAACGGCACACATGGATACTGGAAATAACACATAATAAAATAAAAAATATAAAACATAAAAAATATAACCTACAAAAGACAAAAAATAAGTACTTATAACTAACTTAACTACAATTAAATGAGTGTCTCTCAGTGCCATCCACGCAGTGACGTCACAAATTGGAGTCCGGCTCAGCATGATGATCTGATACCAAGAGAGTCCTAAATTAATTCAATGTAAAAAGTTATGCAAGGTGGAAACTGTAAGCAGGTAGCTAACCTCGGCACTTGGTAGAGTTTAGAAAACTAATAAGCCGCCGCCTTAAACACTAGATTTACAACCACTACCTACTCTAACGCTTGCTGTATACAAATTAGATGAACGGTTCCTGCAGCAAATTTTTTTTTTTTTTTTATACTACTTGTTTGACGTTACAAGCAAGAGGCCCACCTGATGTTAAGCGGTAACCTCTGCCTATGAACAGTGCATTACCTCATAGGTCACGTACACCTAGGACGCACCCTATGTGGCATTGCACTGCGCCCTGAGAAGATGAAAAGTCTCATGTATAACCGAGAAGGGAAAAATAAATCGAAAAAATTACTACAATTATTTGACACATTCACAATACACAATAAATAAATAAATAATAAATAAATAAATAATGCTGGACAAGTTCACACAACATTATCTAGCCCCAAGCTAAGCCAGAGCTTGTGTTATGGGTACCAGTTAACTGATATACTGAATATACATTACATAGATAGATATTTTTATTATACATAGAAAACACCCAGAACACCCTGAACAAATATCGGCAGATCGCACAAATATTTGTTCCGAGGCGGGAATAGAACCTGCAACCTCCTGCGTCGCAGGCCAACCTTCGCCAGCCGCGCCACAGAGGTCGTCAAATAATTCTTTGTTTGGTCATCCTGCGCTATCAAGACCAGATTGATTTATCGTGGCCCTGAAAAAGGGTGAGGTAGTATGACCTGTTTTTAAGCTGAATAAAATTCTTACCAGCTCTTCAGACCTTTGCATACTCAATCACCTGCAAACTAATCGTCTAAAAGCTACCTTCAGCCATAAACAAACTGGACCCGCCGATAAATTCGACGCCCGACCGCCATACGGTAGTTAATTTTTAATTCGCCCGTCTTCGCAAGTCCGCTCGCCTCGGCGGTCGATGCGAGACTGATAGCTTTGGGCCGCGCTACCGACCGCGCTGCTTAGTTATTGCGACTACCCTCATTTGTTGAGTTCTCGTTTTAAATTAGTGGTTTGGATGTGTGCTAAATTGTTAATGTTATTATATCGGAGAGATAGAATAATGTGCTTAGAAAGAGATTTATTCAGCAGTACATTAATTTTAGTTGAACAATGAGAAAGGTGTACAGATATTTTCTTTTTCTTCTTCATATAGGTAATGGCTTCTGAGGAGTGCTCCAAACAATTTCGCCTGAGTCAAGTGATATAATTATATTATTATAATCAAGTCGTCAAGAGTCTCCGTCAAGTCATTTTTATCTACATCTACACTTCTATCTACACTAATATTATTAAGAGGAAAGATTTGTATTTTTGTATGTTTGTAAAGAATAAACTCTAAAACTACTATGCCAATTTCAAAAATTCTTTCACTATTGGAAAGCTACATTCACCCTAAGTGACATAGGCTACCAGGGGGGGCTGTTTTTCATCCTGAAACTACCCGTGCGAAGCCGGGACGAGTCGCTAGTCCCTAATAATTCAGGATCATGTTGTTAAAAGCAAATGTGTGCCTGCAGCTTGTTCCCGTAAGATGGCACCTGTAAATACTCCATGGTATACGGTGAACGGTCCGGTTAGTTCTACTCCATGTAGTTCTAGTTCCGCTGTAAATACTCCATGGCAGGTGCCAACTTAAGGTGAACGGTCTGTACTTTCGCAATTTACATAGCTTTTTACCCCCGGCTTTGCACTAGTGTTTTTTTTTTAACCTAAAATAGGCTTCCGTTTGCCTATATCTCACCTGATGGGAAGCGAAGATGAAAGCACGCTCGCCAAGAAGATGCCCATTAACTCTTCGTTTGAAGACGCCCAAGTTGGTTGGATTTGGGATAAAACAGTTCTTTCTCTCTCCCCCCCCCCCCCCCAATTTAAATATTTGCCATGCTACTCATTGTACTATACTATCAATACAGAGATTGATCCTTGTGATTTCAATGAATAAAAGAAGGTTGAGTTTGTCGTCCTTCGAAAATTGCAAACTACCTAACATCCCGTAACTATACCAAGCATCAGCATTCCAAATAACTCCGCAAAGCAAACAGCAAAAAAAAAAAATTTCCACCACTCGTCGCCTCCGAGCGCAAGGTGCGTAAGTAAAAAGCCATGATTTCTCAAAGGGATGTTCGCCCCGCGTAACGCACGACCTAACTTTTTGACCGGGATACCTCCGGAGACGTGATGAGAATTGGTGCCAATTGGGTCTAAGTTACGGACGATTGGAGATATTTAGGTCAGCCACACATTTTTAGATTAGTTTGCGAGTGGATTTTTAACCCCAGACGCAAAAACGACGGGGTGCTATAAGTTTCACGTGTCTGTCTGTATGGCTGTTTGTGTCTGTGTGAGTGCGTGTGTGTCTGCCTGTGGCATCGTAGCTACCGAACGGATGAACCGATTTTGATTTTGTTTGTTTTTATTTGAACGGTGAATTAGTCAGGAGTGTTCTTAGCTATGTTTGATCAAAATCGGTTCAGCCGTTTCATAGCGTTGGGGATTTTTGAATTTTTACAAAATTTATCACTTGTAATGCTTCTACTTTTATTTATTTACTAGTCTTTAGGCAGCAGCCTTTTGGCCGCAGCTTTGCAAGCGTGGTGTCGAAAAAAAAGCTGCTTGTTCTGGCAAATAAATTATCTTATCTTATCTTATCTTATCTTCGCACTCCCTCCTCACTCCCTTCCCCTGCCCCCAACATCCATCCACACCACACACCCTGATGTCATCAAAATCCGCCAACCGTGGACCCGGCAAACGTTGACCAGTTCAATGTTCTTGAGTTCATACAAAAAACCCAAAGAAACAGGCACCTTCAGTTTTACCCGAATTTTCCAATTTCCCGAACAACTTTATAAAAAAATCGCAGACTTGGTAATAGTAGTTGGTATTACTTGGTAACAAGTAATTAATTTTGTAAAAATTTAAAAAAACCCTCAACGCAATGAAACGACTGAACCGATTTTATCAAACATAGCTAAGAACACTCCCGACAAATTCACCTTTCAAACAAAAAAAAAATCGAATTCGGTTCATCCGTTCGGGAGCTACGATGCCAAAGACATACACACATACAAACAGACACGTCAAACTGAAAACACCCCGTCGTTTTTGCGTCGGGGGTTGAAAATACTAATGCAAGTTGGTAAAAATCAACGAATACACCAACGAATTCCGTTGCCTAGCTACGGATAATCTATCTGATTCTAAGCTTCATACTTTGTACGATTTCCACAGAGTGTTAGTTCCACTTAGTTGGCTTTTACAACATCCACGGGAGGAGAGGGTTACGTCTATGCTAGGGTAGACACAGCACGTTAAGGACACAGGAAATTGTTTGTTTCTTATTTCTTCAGAATCTTGTGTATGCTGTTGCATATACCTTGGTATAAATTCCTTAGCTGGCTTGTACAACATCCACGGGAGGAGAGGGAAGTCTCTGTCTAGGTTGGACACACCACGTCAAAGACACAGGAAATTGTTGTTTCTTATTTCTTCAGAAACTCTTGGATGCTGTTGCCTATCCATTGGTATAATTCCTTATTTGGCTTGTACTACATCCACGGGAGGAGAGGGAAATAAGTAAATAAATAATACTGGACAGTTCACACAACATTGTCTAGCCCCAAGCTAAGCAGAGCTTGTGTTATGGGTACTAGACAACCGATATACTTAATACAATATATTACATAGATTGATATTTTTTTAAATTATATATAGAAAATACCCAGAACACCCGGAATAAATATCTGCAGATCGCACAAATATTTGTTCCGAGGCGGGAATCGAACCCGCAACCACCTGCGTCGCAGGCGAACGTTCGCCCGCTGCGTCACAGAGGTCGTCAAATGACCTATAATGGTCATTTGACGACCTCTGTGACGCGGCTGGACTTAACGTCATGGACACAGGAACTAGCTTGATTCCTATTTCTTCAGAAACTTGTGGATTCTATTACCTATCCCCCTGGTTTAATTCCTTTACTGGCTTTCCCAACATCCACGGAAGGAGAGGGAAGTATCTGTCTAGGCTGGACACACCACGTCATTAACTCAGGAAATTGGTTGTTGTCTCTTAAGACAAAGACCACTCAAAAAGCTCTACCAGTAAAAACGTTGATAGCAGATATCATTATCTTGCTTTAATTTCTGATGAAAACATAAAATATAGACCGTTATTTTCCCTTACTTACACCGCCCAATAGCCACGGAATCCGGTGCGTTTTTTCGCTTCGATGATTTCAGCCAGATCTCTTGTTGATCTGAGAAAGCCGAATTTTTGTCCGAAACGTGCGTAAGTTTCGTAATATTAGGGGTTGCTAGTTTGTAAGAGATATTCATTGTTGATAGTGGATCGGACTAACCGAGTCAGTATTTACTTATGGCTTGCTGTACATATTATTATTTATTATGAGCCTGTGGTGTCCCACTGCAGGGCAAAGGCCTCCCTTCCCTCCTTCCATTTGTCTCTGTTGTTGGCTATTTGGCATAAATCCTTCAAGTAGGAGTCTAGCTCATCCCGCCATCTCAGTCTGGGCCTTCCATGTGGCCGTCGTCTGTTTGGGATCCAATCTGTAGTGGTATTTGCCCATAGTTCTTCTGACATACGGCACACATGTCCAGCCCAGTCCCACTTAAGCTTTGCTTTGCTTTGCTTTACTTAGGCCGTAGAGGTGGTGGAATACATCAGGAAGAAAGCCGGAGTGGGTTTGAGGGTCATGAAGTTGGACTGTCGTCATAATGTGAGCTTTAGCTCATTTATGGTGGGAGTCCCTACGGAAAATTTGAAGACCTACTTGAGTCCTGACTTCTGGCCGAAAGGGGTGAAGTTCCGGCGGTTCAAGAGACGCCTGTCACGTGATCCCCCGGGCCGCGACGCGTCGGCGATCACACGTGTGTAATAAAATAAAGTAATAAATAAAGTGTTTTTTTTTATGTGTAAGTTAGTTTCTAAGGTATTTATGTTGATATGGGCTCACTGTTTAGGTTAGTGCATTTCTCAGTAAGCCAGAAATAAAGAATTTGAATTTTGAATTTGAATTTGAATTTGCAGCTTTTTGAGCGACGTTGCTGTACATACTCGTAGAAAAACAAAAAATACCAATATTCTTTACACAATGTTCAACAATGTTATGTTGCATGAAATATATACATAAGTAATAGGTATCATTTTAATGATTTAAGTTATAACACACTAGAAACAATACCGTATTTTTATTAGTAGTAGTAGAGCTTTTTTGTGTAAGAGTTCGTCCGGGGAAGTACTACCACCATACCTATTTCTGCCGCAAAGCAGTAGTGATCGCATTGCTGTGTTCCGGTTTGAAGGGTAAGGGTGCCGGTGAAATTACAGGCACATGAGACTTTTCATCTTTATGTCTCAGGGTGGCGGGCGCAGTGCAATGCCACATAGGTTGCGTCCTAGGTGGACGTGATCTATGAGGTAATGCACTGTTCATAGGCAGAGGTTGCCGCTTACCATCAGGTGGGCCTCTTGCTTGATAAGTCATCCAAGTAGTATAAAAAAAAAAAAAACATACTCGTAGAAAAACAAAAAATACCAATATTCTTTACACAATGTCCAACAATGTTATGTTGCATGAAATATATACATAAGTAATAGTTATCATTACACACTAGAAACAATACCGAAATTTTATTCATAAGAAAATGTTGTTTAAAACTCTCGTGACCCGATGGCATAATTTTGCATGACATTAGCCATACGCGAGTTGGGCACATTTAGCGCACTTTTGGAACAAATTGTAGCGTCTTATATCGCTCTTTGAAAGTAATTTTGGTAAGGTACGTAGGCTATGTAGGTTAGGGTGAGGATGAAGACACAAAGTTATTAAAAGTTACAATGTTATTTTAGAAACAATGGAACATTTTGCGGACGATATAGAGTAGAACTACCCAAATTTTTGAAAACTAAATCATCCGAATGACGAAAGACCCCTAACCCAGCAATTGATGGACCAACGACATTGTTAAGATCTCGGGAAATCGGTAAATGGAGCCGGCTCAAGGGAGACCTATGTTCAGCAGGACATTCACCAGCTCAATTGATGATGATGATGACCAGGTCCAGAGTTCTGTCTGGGTGTTGTACCATGGTGCCCATGACACAGGTAATTCAGGGATCAAGACTTTTTATCTGATTGCTGGGAGATCTGATCCTGGTACCTCGAGGAAAAAGCTTTAATATCGTGAGATTGTAGGTTTTTCTAAATTATTTTATTAGTCTTTGTAGACTTACAATCTTGGGTTGAATGTCTTATTTCAATGAAGAGGCTTGCCGTGCAATGCAACGGCTAATTCAACCATCTGGCTGCGACATATACACCAAACTTATCAGCCCCCTTATTCGCTATGATCAAACGTGACATAACGCGGGCTCGTTACGATATCTGCGTGGAATCATCGTTCAGAATACACTGTGACGTCTCACGTTAATGTCAAGTAATCTCATTCTTTTTTTTTTTTACTACTTGGATGACGGAACAAACAAGAGGCCCACCTGATGTTAAGCGGTAACCTCTGCCTATGAACAGTGCATTACCTCATAGGTCACGTCCACCTAGGACGCACCCTATGTGGCATTGCACTGCGCCCGCCACCCTGAGACATAAAGATGAAAAGTCTCATGTGCCTGTAATTTCACCGGCACCCTTACCCTTCAAACCGGAACACAGGAATGCGAACACTACTGCTTTGCGGCAGAAATAGGTATGGTGGTAGTACTTCCCCGACGAACTCTTTCACAAAAAATCTCTACTACTACTATCTACTATTTCTATGAAAAGGCTTGCCGTGCAATGCAACGGCTAATTCAACCAGCTGGCTGCGACATAAACACCAAACTTATCAGCCCCCTTATTCGCTATGACCAAACGTGACATAACGCGGGCTCGTTACGATATCTGCGTGGAATCATCGTTCAGAATACATTGTGACGTCTCACGTTAATGTCAAGTAATTAATGATTAAACGAACTTACCTGTACGTGAAGTTCTATCATAATTATACAAGGGCTTTGTCCGAAGAGATTAGCATTGGTCTACTACATGTAAACCAATGCTAATCTCGAGGACAAAGCTGAGTATAATCTCCTATGGTCATAGCGAATAACAGCCCAGTTCAACTGCCTTCCACAACAACATGTGATATTCGCAAGCTCGAGCGCCCCCTAGTGACTGTAGCGTGATGACACTACGCGGAGATGTCGTCTGAGCAAACGAGCTCGATAATGATTTTATGCTCGCCACATTACTGGTTTACGGCTCTCGTGGAACAAGATTATAGCAAGTGTTCTAATTTCTAAGGTCATCGTGATATATGTATAAATTACTAGCGACTCGCCCCGGCTTTGCACGGGTAGCCCCCAGTGAAAAACAGCCCCCTCCTACCCCGCTTTCTCCCCCTATGTGCTTCTCCTGGTTCAAAGCTACTTCCCCACCAATTTTCAGCCAAATCGGTTCAGCCGTTCTTGAGTTATAAGTGGTGTAACCAACACGACTTTGTTTTATTTACATACTAGCGATTCGCCCCGGCTTCGCACGGGTAGCCCCCGGTGAAAAACAACCCCCCCCCCGATATTTTATTACTTAGTCTTTTATTCGGAGCAGAGAAGAATCCACCAAAAAAGAGATAACTAAAATCGGTCCAGCCGATCTTGAGTTATAAGTGGTGTAACTAACACGACTTTGTTTTATATATATATATATATATATAGATATCGATTGAAAGAATAATACAACTAATACAAGGTATGTACAAAATACCTATGAAACAGTTGTGCTACCTGAAGACCGCTGCTAACGATCTAAAGGTAGCTCAACTGATCCAAATCACTACCATACGGAAGCGTCCCTAAGATGCTGGCTGCATTGCCACGCTGAATGGCAATACTAATGCGTTGAGCCAGATAAGAGCCAGCCCTCGGGTCAGGCGTTGCTTCAAGCAGATGCCCTGAAATAATTTTTAAAAATAAAATAAATAGAACATAGGTAATTTAATAGATTATCTAAGTTCATGTATTTGATTATTAATTGTTTTAGAAAAGTCATTCTGGTTCATTTAATACTAAATAATTCTAAATAATTCACTTAATTCACACTATTTTGTGATAAAACACAGTTTATATTATTTAGACACTATATTTGTATTATGGATGTTATTATTATTTGTATAATATTAGTAACTGGGATTTTTTTTCCTACTTGTTCTATTGGTGGAACAACTGGGAATTTCATGACCTACGTGTACTATTAATAGAACAAATGTGAAATATTTTTCCTAGAAGCACGCGAATATTCTGTTTCTGTTTTGAACAATAGAACAACTGGGAATTTTGTAACCTACCTACTTGTCCCATTAGTAGAATCAATATGAAATATTTTTCCTAAATGTTCTATTGTTAGAACAAATAGTAGTACAGATGGTAAGGGCCTTTATGAAGCTAGGATAAACCGGACGACATTGCAGAAGGGACTTTATTTTTATACGACTTATCCATACTTTATATAAATTAATTATAATAATATTACAAATGCCAAAGTAGCTCTGTCTATCTGTTACCTTTTCACGCCTAAATCAGTGAACAGATTTTGTTAGAATTTGGCAAAGGAGATACACTGGATCCTGAGGTAGACATACAGGCTAACTTGTTAGCCTGTATGTCTACAAGTGCACTTCTCAAAAAATCACAATATTTGTGCCAATTCAAAACTTTCTCTTATGATCTACAAAGAATCGGGGCATACATAAATATTACAACTAAGTATTTTATTTTTTTCAGAGATCTGTATTAATGCTTGATTAAAGTCGCTTGTTTTTTTGTATACTAGGTACTTGAATGAAGGAACAGGCAGATGGTTAACCAACTGATGTTAAGCGGTAACTTCTGCCTATGAACAGTGCATTACCTCATAGGTCACGTCCACCTAGGACGCACCCTATGTGGCATTGCACTGCGCCCGCCACCCTGAGACATAGAGATGAAAAGTCTAATGTGCCTGTAATTTCACCGACCCTTCAAACCGGGACACAGCAATGCAAGAACTACTGCTTTGCGGTAGAAATAGTTATGCTGGTAGTACTTCCCCGGACGAACTCTTTCACAAAAAAGCTCTACTACCAACGCGTTAGGTAGGTAGCGTTAGACTGCTTTCGGTTAGGACAGATTCTTTTTTCGGCAGATAATTTCGTTAACTCTGGATAAAAGTGTTAAAATAATACGGCTACCTTTGTATCATACTGTTTTTTTTATCTAAAAGTTCCCACAAACGCGACACTTCCCCGAAATTAGTGCTGAAACTTTACATAAAAACAAAAGACACCGTTAGAAAAACCTAAAACAATAAACTGCATAGAATATTCTTAAAGTTACACGAAAAGGTTCAAGCATAAAGAAATTTCGCACCATTTGTAAACAGACAGGGGTAATATTTAGCAGTTTTCGTCGGGTAATAGACATAAAAACGTATAAAATACCGCTTTACCCTTTCTGTGCCGGTATTAAGTATGTGATACCGCCATAAAATGAGCTGTCCTTGTGCCTTATCCCTTTGACCAGAGTATCAATGCTGTTCAATGATTCAAATTCGAAAGGTTCAATATTGACCCAGCAATGTGCTTAAGCCAGAAGTTTATGATACAGACTGCCTACTGTATGTGCTATTGTTTCCGTCAACCTATATTAGAAGCTTAGAGGCACAGTATTTTATAAGTATCTAGGTTTCCACAGAGCACGTTATCTACTTCAAACGGAATAGGTAAATGAGCATTTTGATCAGAGACCGTTGTCTTAAATAAATCGTCGTGGTTGTGGTGCGAGAATCACTAAGTACAAAAAGTTAGTTTCGAAAAAATCACGTTTTAAAGTTTGTTGTTCTTATAATCGGTGTAGTAGTAGTAGAGTTTTTTTGTGAAAGAGTTCGTCCGGGGAAGTACTACCACCGTACCTACTTCTGCCTCAAAGCAGTAGTGCTTGCATTGCTGTGTTCCGGTTTGAAGGGTTAGGGTGCCGGTGAAATTACAGGAACATGAGACTTTTCATCTTTATGTCTCAGGGTGGCGGGAACAGTGCAATGCCACATAGGGTGCGTCCTAGGTTGACGTGACCTATGTGGCACTGTTCATAGGCAGAGGTTACAGCTTAACATCAGGTGGGCCTATTGCTTGTTCCGTCATCCAAGTAGTATAAAAAAAAAAAAAACATTTACACTTGAACTTATAAAAATGGCTTCTATTAACAAAATATAGATAATTTTACCCTGCATCCTAACATATAAAAAATTATATAAATCATTTTACTATTACTGAGATACATAAAAAAAAGTAAGTTAATTAATTCTGGCATACTCGATAAGATGTTATTTGGTAGTTAATTAACTTTTTCTGTTACTTATGTAATTGTTTTTGCAAAACGTAGAGATAGAAATAGAAAAATGCGCGAATACTTTGTTATTAATTACTTGAGATCTGTTGATGATTTTAATCGGACTAATTTAAATTCTTATTGTAATTGTAATTTAATTAATTCATTTTTCGTCTACAAGAAACACCTAAGAGGCAGGGTAGTGGGTTGAGTCAAATTATTGCATGCAATAGTCATAGTCATAGTCTGCCTGGGTTTCTCGTACGACTCGTTTCTCGAGATCATTTCTTCCCCATACCTATAAACTTTGGAATGAGCTTCCATCTGAGGTTTTCCCGCTTGGTTACGACATGTGTCGCTTCAAGAAAAATGTTCATAAACTCCTTCAGGGTAGGCAACGCATCGACAATACCCCCGGTGTTGCCGGTGTCTATAAGCGACGGTGACCACTTTACATATCAGGTGGACCGTAAGCTAGTTTGCCTATTAGTTTCATAAAAAAAAAAAAAAAAAAGTCGTAGTCATATCATTTATTCACCATAGGAACACTGGGAGCACTTGGTTTTGTTTAGGTACATACATATAAGCGGACCGAACATAGGCCTTGTCAGATTTCATTTGATTGAGTTAATTCTAAGTAGGTACACCTAGCTAATAATCATACTAATTACACAAACAAAAATGAGCAGTGTAGCCCCAGTAATTGAAAAGTGTGAGTAAAATTAATGAAATAAATAACTTAAGGTGGTCGCTTTTCCATACAAACGTATTAGCACAAATATGGGCAAACAGAGTATAATTTTACACTGAAATGACTGTTGTTGGCTTTTATATTGGTCATTATTTGCGTCAACACATATTTGGTTGAAGAAAACAGTGGATTAATAGCGAAAATAACATCGAAATTTTAGTTCATTTATGTCAGTGTGTGAGTGTACACTGACAGTGTCACACACATAGCCGCAGATTAGATAACAGTAACATGTCACTTACACGCGACGTTGTCAGCTCGTGACTTACGCCGGCTAAGCGCTGTTGCCGCTTCGATCTGTCATATCATAATTAGCTCGGATAGAAAATATTAGAAAAACAAACATTTAGGATTGGACATGTGTATGCGAATCAGCCAGACAGCCGGAGGCCGCAATGCATTGCAAGGTCTCTACATATGAACTTTGTATAAATAATGGGAGAAAATTAAATTACAAACAACTAGACAGAAATTACAGACAAATATAATATTATCTTAATTACGTAAAAATTAAATTAAATACTACTAGCTGATCATAATTACCTATATATTTACGCACAAGGTTTTTTGAACTGAGACCTCACGAATACACACGGTTTAGGTAGGTTACCTTATTTATTTCGAAAAAATATCTATGTACATCCACATGTGGTTCGAAAAGTTAGACCTTCAACGTCGTTAAAATTCCTAGAAACGGGAGGTCAACAAAGAATGTTATACACTGGTTGTTATTTTATAGAGTAGGTACCTACAAGTTTCAAGATTCATAAATTTTAGACTTTTCCCAGTATTTGTATCATAAAAGCTACAAACGTAAAAAAAACAGCGTTGTAGGATTAGTGGAAGTACCCTAGAGGTTTTGTTTTTTTACATTTTTGATTTACCCTAACATCTCAGAAACTAAAATAGTTTTGAAATGTCGAAGCGAGGAACTTTCATATGACACCACATTTGATCTGATATTCTCACTTTTTTTTAACTCCTCTTGGACCCCAATATCTCAACAACCCCCCGACCGATATAGCTCATAACCTTACCAACAAATTGTACCAATACTATCACCTCCCAATCAAATTTCATGAAGATCGGATTAACGGTTCGGAAGTTATGCTCGGACAAACATACATACATACATACATACAAATGCCAATTCTTCCAAGTTGAATCAGAGAACTCGCTTCGCTCATTCAATATTTAAAAAAAAAACATAGTATTGCCTTGTTTCAGTCGAAGTCAGTTCTGTGTAGGTAGGTGAAACTACAATCTTCAAACAAATTCGTTGAAATGATTCCTAGGGGTCTTATTCATTATAATTGCGAGTTAGGGTCTTCGGAAGGTTCAGATATGCAGGCCCAGGGTAGGTATTGAACATTTTGCCTCCTGCTTAGAAGACAAGAGTTCATCTTACTATGACATGTTATGTCTGTTCGTGTATGTCACAGCCACTTTTTTCCGAAACTATAGGATCTATGCTGTTGAAACTTGGTAAGTAGGTGTATTCTGTGAACCGCATTCAGATTTTCACAAAAAAATAGAAAAAAACAAAAAAAAAATGGGGGTTCAGTTCTAAGTATTAGTACTTAGAACTGAAACTCAATTTTTTTTTTCATCAAACCCGTTGGTGTGGGGTATCTATGTATAGGTCTTCAAAAATGATATTGAGGTTTATAATATAACTTTTTTCTAAACTGAATAGTTTGCACGACAGACACTTCCAAAGTGGTAAAAAGTCCCCCCCCCCCCCAACCCCGTAACTTCTAAAATAAGAGAATGATAAAACTAAAAAAAAAATGTACATTACCATGTAAACTTCCAACGAAAATTGGTTTGAACGAGATCTAGTTAGTAGTTTTTTTTTAATACGTCATAAATCGTAAACCATCCAAGAACTTTGATATTATGTTACTTGCTGCTACGGAACCCTTCATGGGCGACTCCGACTCGCACTTGGCCACTTTTTTTTTTAATTTCCATAATATTATTTGCATGCAATGCATATCAGCCGGCCTAGCCAAAAGACATTCGCTTCGAAGCGATTCCATTCCTTTCTAGGCGCTAGTCCAGATGGTACGTTCCTAAGCACTAATTTATTACTAGTAGGTAATTGTGTTTATACTGTACTAGCCATTTCACCGCAGCTTGGCAAACAAACAAACAAACAAAACAACAAAGTTTACATATTTACAGGGAATTAATTTTGTAAAACTTAAAAAAAAACCGAACGAAATAAAACGGCTGAACCGATTTTGATCCAACAAAGCTAAGAACACTCCCGACAAATACACCTATCAAACAAAAACAAAAAACGATTTCGGTTCATCCGTTCGGGAGCCACGTTGGGACATACAGACACACACACACACACAGACACGTCAAACTTATAACACCCCTTCGTTTTTCGTCGGGGGTTAAAAAATACAAAATAATAGTGAAGATAAATAAAAAATCATAAAAAAGATAAATATTTTATACATAGTGTAATACAAATTAACAATCTTTTTTTTTAAGGAGAATTAGCCTTTTTGAAATGCAATCCTTTCCCTCATTGTCTCGCAAGTCGCAAAGGCCTCGAAATTAAAAATAATATAATTAATTTTTATTGAATGGGTTATCCTCTCTTTTAACCCCCGACGAAAAACGAAGGGGTATTATAAGTTTGACGTGTCTGTGTGTGTGTGTGTCTGTCTGTCCCATCGTAGCTCCCAAACGGATGAACCGAAATCGTTTTTTTTTGTTTGAAAGGTTTATTTTTCGGGAGTGTTCTTAGCTTTGTTTGATCAAAATCGGTTTAGCCGTTCAGCGTTGGGGTTTTTTTTTTAATTTTTACAAAATTAATTACTAACTCAACTATAATCTGGACCTCTTCAAGGCTAGAGTGAATAGGTGCCTTCTAGACCTTTGTGCTCCATCTTCGGCCGCATCGTCACTTACCAACAGGTGAGATCGTGCACAAACAAAGGTCTATCAATGTTAAAAAAAAAAAAAAAAAAAACTTGTTGAAAATAGGGTCAACTGCGGATTTCCTCAATGAAGAATTGTTACTTCGTCGGCTTTATTTCTCAAACTCAAGACATCACAATAATGGAAATGGAGCGCGACGAATTATTCCCATTTGTCACACTGATCTGTCCCCCCTAAGGTGACAGTTAGAACAAAAAAGTTGGATCTGTCCCCCTGTTGCGTGATTGGGTGATGGCTGGTACATTTGCGTGTAATTTTAATTTTAATTTTAGATTATTGTATGGAACCCTTCGTGCTAGAGTCCGACTAGCACTTGGCAGTTTATTTTTTATTTTTTATGATACAAATTGGCAAACTAGCATACGGCCTGATGTGAACTGGTCACCGTCGCTTATAGACACCGGCAACACCGGGGGTAATTGTCGATGCGCTGCCTACCCTGAAGGAATTTATGACCATTTTTCATGAAATAAAACATGGTTACGTACGACATGTACGACACGGGAAAACCTCAGATGGAAGCTCATTCCATAGTTTATAGGCACAGAATAAATAATAGTACTTTATGGGGAAGAAATGATCTCGAGAAACGAGTCGTTCGAGAAACCCAGGGTTCTATGATGTGCGGATGAGCTTTGTCACGGTGCCGGGAAGAGCGATGGTAAAATCTCGATGCGAGGATGAGATCGGAAAGCTCGTCAGAACATTCCCCGTTGTAGAGGCGGTAGATCACGCAAAGAGATCCGATAGCTCTGCGTTGGCTAAGCGGTTCTAGAGTATCGGAGAGCTTGGGGTCACCGATGATGCTAATGGCTCTTCTCTGTAAGGAGTCAAAACGAAGCAGCTGGTACTTGGGTGCCCCGTGCCATAGATGGGAACAGTTTCTACGTGCGGCCTTACTTGTGCTTTGTAAAGCAATAGCCATTTATGGGGCGTAAAATAAAGTTTCTATGTGCATTATATTATGGGGGAGGCCTATGCCCAGCCGTGGACTTCAGTTGATCTAAACTGAATGATCTATCAATAAAAGCTGAAAGTAAATAAATCTTTAGAAAAAAAAGCGGCCAAGTGCGAGTCGGACTCGCCCATGAAGAGTTCCGTAGCAGCAAGTAACATAACATAAAAGTTCTTGGATGGTTTACAACTTATGATATATTAAAAAAAACTACGTACTAGATCTCTTTCAAAACAATTTTCGTTGGAAGTTTACATGGTAATGTTCACCATTTTTTTTTGTTTAGTTTTATCATTCTCTCACTCGCAAACTATTCAGTTTAGAAAAAAATGATATTAGAAACCTCAATATCATTTTCGAAGACCTATCCATTGATACCCCACACAGGTTTGATGAAAAAAAAATGTGTTTCAGTTTTAAGTATGGGGAACCCCAAAAACTTATTGTTTTTTTCTATTTTTGTGTGAAAATTAGTTTCGGAAAAAAGTGGCTGTGACATACACGGACAGACAGACATACATGACGAATCCATAAGGGTTCCGTATTTTTTTTTTTCGGAACCCTGAAAAACTACTTCATAGCTAGGAATTTATACCCAATACAACATAAATACATACATAGACACACGCCTTTTTCCCCGAAAGAGTAAGCAGAGCCTCTCATGTGCCTCTTTTCACTGTGGGTTGCACCATCGTGGGAAATACACGTGACAAGTGGTGAGCTCATCGCCGCCATTGCTTCCCACGACTGACTCTGCTAATGCTTTCTTCCAGTATAATACATTCCTGAAATAAGCTAGCAGTCAGGAACTACAAGCTAACTACAAGTCCAGGTATAAGACTTAATAAAATTAGTGTGCTGATGAAAATGAGCCTAAGCACGGCCAGTTTACTATTATCCATCGAGGAGTTCCGCTGTCCACGTTCCGTCTCCATCATCAGATCAGCTCGCTTTCACCATAGTATTGTACTGTCATCGGAACTAGATAGGTACGAGTATGCCAAATTTCAGCTCAATCGGATATCGCAGGAGACACCATTGTTGCCACCCGTGAAATATAGTAGTAGTAGAGCTTTTTTGTGTAAGAGTTCGTCCGGGGAAGTACTACCACCATACCTATTTCTGCCGCAAAGCAGTAGTCCTCGCATTGCTGTGTTCCGGTTTGAAGGGTAAGGGTGCCGGTGAAATTACAGGCACATGAGACGTTTCACCTTTATGTCTCAGGGTGGCGGGCGCAGTGCAATGCCACATAGGGCGCGTCCTAGGTGGACGTGACCTATGAGGTAATGCACTGTTCATAGGCAGAGGTTACCGCTTAACATCAGGTGGGCCATCAGCATGTTCCGTCATTCTAGTAGTATAAAAAACAAAAAACATTCTGAATGCAATGCTTGACTTGTTGCTGAAAATACCGAAATTGATATATGTGTGCCTATAATATTTGAGGAGTTCCCTCAATCTTCATGGATTCCATCATCAGAAAAACATTTTAATGAAAATGGCACCAATCTGGAAGTATATCATGTAATTTTTTTTCCTAATCGTTACGTAAATGGTATGAGGTAACAAACATAATAAAAAACTCTGGAATTGATAACCTCCTCCATTTTTTGAGGTCGGTTAAGAATCGAGTACCTACTTTTTGATTTGAAATAAGGACACACCACAACACTCACTTCACAAACATAATATTGGCTGAAGCAGAATCAGTGTATTTTGTAGATCATTACAAAAACATTTATAAAAAAAAAATAGTCTGGTATCGAACCCAGTACTGTGGGTTTAGTGTCGAGAGATCTAGTCACTGGTTCACAAAAAAAAAGTAAAAAAAAAATACAAAAAATATAGGCAGTATAGAATCGAACGCAGTAACGTGGGTTCAGAAGTTCTGAGTCGACAGTCCAAGCCGCTAGTCCAACTATTTTGAAATTCGCGCGCCGAAATTAGCTTATAGTTCTAATACAATAATATCCTTGACTGTGTGCGTGAGTAGGCTTTCATATTGCTCGGAATTTGCTCGGCACAAGTATGTTAAAACTAGAGACTAAAATAACCTGAAATATAGCTAGGTACATAGCAAATAAACCACCATTTGCGTGAACGTTAGTGTTATGACATAATATGCACATTTTAATTCATAAATACATAAAATACTTCAAAATTTGGCAACAGCGCCATCTATTGACGCTGTCGTGCCTAGCTGACCACGAGGAACAACCTTAAGTACCTTAAGTTATTTTTCATAGATAGATTTTTGCTTCAACATGCAGTTAAATACTTCTGACATTCTTGTATTATCCAGAATACAAAAAAAACAGCTTTTTTACCTCCTAATAAGGTTCATAATGGGTATAAATACACTTTGGCATTTTGGAATAAGTAATTTTGGCCAAAAATTACACTTAGTGACTTTTCGCACCACAACGACAATTTTTTTTTAATTTTTTATTAGTGTACAACGACGAAATAGGGTTAGTAGAGGTAATTAACTTCTTGGCCCATCCGAATCACCCCATAATTGTATAATGGAGCTATGTGCGTTATAATGCGTAAATTTTTACTATTTCTTGGAAGAAAATTTACTTATAATCTAGTTCTCATATCGTCGTATCGTATATTTGACGACCTCTGAGGCGGAGGGTGAAGGTTCGCCTGCGACGCAGCAGGTTGCGGGTTCGATTCCCGCCTCGGAACAAATATTTGTACGAGCTGCAGTTCAGGGTGTTCTGGGTATTATGTTATGTATTGTACTAAGTACCTATATCAGTTATCTAGTACCCATAACACAAGCTCTGCTTAACTTGGGGCTAGATAATGTTGTGTGAACTGTCCAGCATTGTTTTTTATTTTTATTTTATATGTACCTACAGTCCAAAATGGTATGAAAGAAAGAAAGTAAAGATTATTTGTTTAGCACACACACGCACTTAATAGAAATAAAAAATAAAAGAATGTCAACAAAAAAATGGGTATTTTGTGTTTTTATAAAACAAGACCACACGTTGAGTGTACTTTCGGCCTACTTGGTCTTCGGCCTCCTATCCTTAGTGTTTCCATATTATGGAAAAACTAGGTGGATACCATTTGTAGCTTCGACCAAAGTAAAATAAATGGACTGGCCTTACCCATACAAAACGTCCGTGAAAAATAAGACAATTCGGATTTAGGGTACGGTCAACAAATAAACTATCTATCTTTCTATCTATCTATCCAGCCACTGCTGAGTAAAGGCCTCTTCTCTATAGCGCCACTCCTGGCGTTCTTGTAAATAAACTAGGTGAAATTAAATTATTAAACTTCTTAAAAACTGTATTTTTTTAATACTTAATACTTTAACAGATGCAATGTGTTTTCTAAAGTTATTTCAGTAGGTTTATAGTACAAAAAATCGCCAAAAAAAATGCAATTATTGAATGAAACTTTTACAAAAATACATGGTTCCCTTCTGTTTTATGTAGTTACGTATCTATTTTTCAGCTCTCAAACATACACAATATAAATCAATAGAAAAGCAAGTCCACCTAAGGTCTTCAGCTCAATCAATTTGTGAAAAATATATTTTTCATCACTCAATAAACTAAGAAAATATCATAAAAATCGTACGGAAACATAAATGTATAAAAATTCCAGTATTTAAGAAACTGCAGAGTGCAGTTTTAAGAATTTTGCACAATGAGTTTTTTTATACTACTTGGAATGACAGATCAAGAAGATGGCCCACCTGATGTTAAGTGTTACCCTCTGCCTATGAACAGTGCATTACCTCAGGTCACGTCCACCTACGACGCGCCCTATGTGGCATTCCACTGCGCCCGCCACCCTGAAACATAAAGATGAAAAGTCCCATGTGGCCGTAATTTCATCGGCACCCTTACCCTTCAAACCGGAACACAGCAATGCGAGCACTACTGCTTTGCGGCAGAAACAGGTATGGTGGTAGTACTTCCCCGGACGAACTCTTTCACAAAAGAGCTCTACTACTACTAACCGTTTTTTGGCGTATAGAATTCATTGTGTAGAAAATGATCAGAGCTAATACGGGAAAATGTATTCCACTTCCAAAAGTCGTCTGTTCTTGCTCGTCTTATGACTTCTATCCATTTTTGTTTACCTTAGATTTCTTTTGGAAAGCTATAAGGTTAATTTACATGCCATTACATATTATATGCAATTACCTAAAGCGACGTGCTTAGCAATGTTTTGGCGTAAATAATGCAAATTACAATTCTAAATCAATACGATACCCCTTAGGCAACAGATTTTTTTGCAGTCTGTACCGGACCATCCGTCATGCGTGAAGTCTTGTCAAATATTTCGTCGCTGTAGTTGGAAAACTAAATAAGTAATAACAACAACAAAACCAACATCGCGAGAAAAACGCGATTTACTGTTTTATTGCGTCAAAAATGGCAATAACTTTTTTATCGTAACTAATTTTTCAGTCCGTGTTTTGATATGTTATAGATTGGTACTGTATCTATTTTCGAATTTAATGATAATACATTTTAGTTCTTTTGATTAAGAGAAAAAAAAAAAAAAACGACTATGTATTTTTCCCTCGCCAAAGTTTTGAATAATTGAAATGATCTATTATTTACTTATTTGAATATGACAATCCTATCCATGGGTATAGATTTATATAATATTAAAATACATTTTAAAATAAAACCAACTTATAATCATTTCTTTTTATCAAGACTGAATATTAGAAAACTACTGAAACACCTACATTATTTTAGCAGACTTATAAATTCAAAGTAAGTGACATAACAAACTTATCATACGACTAATGCTTATAAAATCAACAAAATGAAAAAAAATTGTGGAACACAATAATTCTAAGTATCAAAAAGAAAAAGGTATGTCGACTAAAATTAAAACTATCTACGAGTATAAACTTGTGTCTGTTAACTTTCATTCAGAGTGGGGAACATTGAGATAATGTCCTGGGGCGTAGTCCTCCTTGTCGCTCGTCCTCTAGAGCAAGACGTGTCCATCGACATGTATGGGCCATCATAACCATGCAATAAAGTCGATTTCGCAAAATGTGTTACTTATGTAGTTTTCCTACCACACGACGATTTATAAGTTTTTTATCAATTGATGAAAATTATATTACAAAACCTTTACTTACGAATTAAATGCGATGCCTGAAGCTTTATTTGTATTTCTTGTGTTGTTTGCACTTGCAGAAAAGCACAGGAAGGCATTGTATCACCAAGGTATCTAATTTTGGTATTTTTCAGCATAGCTGTCACTCGTTGCCGTGACAAAGACTGACTGAAGCGAAGTATACTAGCTAGGTCTGTTTAGAAGCTTCAAAACTATCGTTCCCTAAGGCCCGTCCATTCATTTTATTTACGTCGATGATTTGTAGCCATAAAATTAAATGAACATAGAAAATACATTCTTTTTTAAATGGAAAAACTCTGCAATCATAACTCATAGCATCCAAGTAAGGGGCAAAAGCACGAAGTCAATAACGTGTGATTTTTCACCGGCCACTATACCATGCTCGACCGGGCCGGGCCGGCCGGATATGAAGGCCTTTTGACCGGCCGCGTCCGGATCACCGGCCGCGCCTATTCCGCGCGTCTACACGATTTACTTTCAAATAAACGAGCTTAGATTGAGAACTGTTTTTGGCCGGAATTGTAGAGTTTTTGCTGCTTTTCGACTTGGTTTGGGGTTTTTCAACGACTGCATGGCGATGATGATTTATAGTACTTTTTTGTTTATTTTTTGTTTAGATGCACCTAGGTAGTTTAGTTTTGGATTATAATTTGATTTTAATTGTTTTTTTCTTACTTTTGTATTTATATTATTGTTTGTTTTGGGTAAGTAGCTATTGTAAAATATTAAACTTGATATTGAATTTTTATACTTATATACGTACTAGAATTTAAATTTAAATTTGTGAATCTTTGAAATTTTATTAATATGTTTGTGTGACTTGCCTAGTGTGACAAACTGTGTCATAAGGTGAAATAAATAAAATTATATTAAATGATATATTATTTACTGTATTTTTATTAATATGTTTGTGTGACAAACTGTGTCATAAGGTGAAATAAATAAAATTATATTAAATGATATATTATTTACTGTATTTTTATTAATATGTTTGTGTGACAAACTGTGTCATAAGGTGAAATAAATAAAATTATATTAAATGATATATTATTTACTGTATTTTTACTGGCTTTTTGTTTATATCTCTGTTTGTATGTATTTACTGAGATAACTGTTTGTTTTCCTACAAAAGAAATATTTAAATATGGTATATAATTTAATCTTTATTTATAAAATGAATAATTCTATTATTGAATTAGCAATATTTGTATTAAAAATAATACTTAATATTTAAATTCAAATTCAAATTCACTTATTTTATAATTAAATCATAACAGTTTTTCCACCAAAGCGTTATAAATATTTGTCATATTAATAATTAAATATTAGTCAGATGAACCTAATAATAATAAAGCGGCTAAGTGCGAGTAGGACTCGCCCATGAAGGGTTCCGTAGCAGCAAGTAGCATAATATAAAAGTTCTTGGATGGATTACGATTTATGACGTATTAAAAAAAACTATTTACTAGATCTCGTTCAAACCAATTTTAAGTGAAAGTTTACATGGTAATGTACATCATATATTTTTTTTAGTTTTATCATTCTCTTATTTTAGAAGTTACGGGCGGGAAGGGCACACACTTTTTACCACTTTGGAAGTGTCCCTCGCGCAAACTATTCAGTTTAGAAAAAATATATATTAGAAACCTCAATATCATTTTTGAAGACCTATCCATAGATACCCACACGTATGGGTATGATCAAAAAAAGTTTTTTGAGTTTCAGTTCTAAGTATGGGGAACCCCAAAAAATTATTGTTTTTTTTCTATTTTTGTTTGAAAATCTTATTACGGTTCTCAGAGTACATCTATTTACCAAGTTTCAACAGCATATTTAATTTAATTTAATTATAATTCATTTATTCAGACAACATGATCCAATTTATAATTAATAAACAATACTTAAAACTAAATACCCACATACATATATTAATTATTAATAATTAATATTATTATTGTATAATATATTATATTCTAGTATATTGTATTAATTATTTATATATTAACTAATTAATACAATATACCTGTTCAGAGTTGGGGTTTATAAGGGCTGACACCCAGTACCTCTGCAGAGGACTGTCGTACCTGCCTGCCAGTGCCCCGAGTATACTGTTGTGGCTACCCAGCATTCTGCTTTTGACCGACGCAATCTTGTTGCGCATTACAGCGTGAAAGTCATTGACATGAGCATCAGCGAACATGCCAGACGCACTGCAGAATCTAGGTAGCCCCACCATCGCTCTAAACAAGTTATTATAAAGGACACGTAGGGCCCCAACTGATTTTTTGGTATAAGAAACCCACAGGCTGCCGGTATAAAAGGATTGACAAAAGCTTTTAAACAATTTTACCTTGACCTCCACTGAGCAATGTGCAAACCTGCGGATTAGCATATTTCCACGAACCGCCACCGCCCTACGCTCCCTTTCTATGTCACAATTATCTTTTAAGTCAGCAGTGACCACATGTCCCAGGTATTTAAATTTGGACACTCTGGCTAGTTCCCTACCGTCCAGGTAAATGGGGGGTATGTAGCTGAGAGGGCGACCGCTCGCCGAAAAAACCATCACCTCGCTCTTCTTGCTGTTATATTTGAGCCCATGACTTTTGGCGTAGTCTTCGCAAACACGCAGCAGCCTCCTCAGCGCACACACCGAAGGGCTTAGCAGCACCATATCATCCGCGTAGCTTATGTTATTGATCATTTGACCATCAACGGAGCACCCCACATGCATGCTACTAAGCCCACCGATGAGCTCATTCACATACAAGCAGAAAAGTTTAGGAGATGTTAACCCCCCCTGCCTAACTCCACATTCCAGCCTGTACGTGTCCGATACCTCACCCGCCCATCTCACGCAGTTATCCTGATGTGCATACCAGTGCCTAAACAAGCCAACAACCTCATAAGGCACCCCGGCGACCGCCAACTTGTCCCACAGTATCCGATAAGACACCAGGTCAAATGCCTTTGATAAATCAAGAAAGCAACCAAACACTGGTGTTTTCCTCTTGGTGTAATACGTGACAGTCTCCTTGAGGGCAAAGATGGCACTCTCAGTAGACAACCCTGCTCTAAAGCCAAATTGAGCATCATGCAGCTTCACATATTTACCCAGTTGTTTATCAAGGAGACCATCAAATACCTTTGCCGTAACTGTAGCCAGAGATATTGGCCTATAGTTATTCTTATCGGACACGTCACCAGTTTTATTCTTAACAATTGGAATCACTATAGTACGCATGAGATCTGGAGGCATATAGCTATGTTTTAGGCAGAGATTATAAAAAAGAGCAAGTACTCGTGGCAAGTGGACCCCCGCATGTTGAAGGTGCTCAAGACAGAGACTGTCGTGGCCCGGCGACTTCCCACGGCTCATGTTTTTTATAATATTCTTAACATCACTAGCCGAGAAATAAACTAGCGCCTCCTCACGACTTGGTATAGATTCGCACGCTCCACCTCCCACCCCTACATCTATTGGCTTACTAGGTAAAGTTGATGCCTGTATTTGAAAATGCTGCATAAATAAATTAGCCACAGCCTTGTGGTCGCTCTTACCCTCAACACTTACGGGCATAGCTCTTATAGTTTCGGAAAAAAGTGGCTGTGACATACTCGGACAGACAGACAGACAGACAGACATGACGAATCCATAAGGGTTCCGTAATTTTTTTTACGGAACCCTAAAAATGATTAGGTACTTATAATAAATTATCATGATAATTTTAATTACAATTAAATATTTATCATATGTCAATACAAAATCATTATGTCATATAGCAATATGTCATATAATATGTAGTAGAGCTTTTAGTAGTAGTAGAGCTTTTTTGAGAAAGAGATCGTCCGGGGAAGTACTACCACCATACCTGTTTCTGCCGCAAAGCAGTAGTGCTCGTATTGCTGTGTTCCGGTTTGAAGGGTAAGGGTGCCGGTGAAGCCACAGGCACATGAGACTTTCATCTTTATGTCTCAGGGTGGCAAGCGCAGTGCAATGCCACATAGGGCGCGTCCTAGGTGGACGTGACCTATGAGGTAATGCACTGATCATAGGCAGAGGTTACCGCTTAACATCAAGTGGGCCATCTGCTTGTTCCGTCATTCAAGTAGTATAAAAAATAAAAAATAAAATACATTATATAACATTTTAAACATTGTAATACAATTGTCTAGCCTAGACTAGACTAGATTACCTCGCCGTCCTCTCATACATCTTATATATATATATGAGCAATGATCTGCGAGGTCAGTTTTTGCATGGGTGACCAGTTTTTGCATGGGTGACCAGTTTTTGCATGGGTGACCAGTTTTTGCATCAAATTTTTATTGTTATTTCGAACTAGCAGCGCCTTGCGGTTTCACCCGCGTAAGTCTCGATCCCGTGGGAAATCGGGATAAAAATGTGCCTATGTGTTATTCCGGGAGTCCAGTTATCTCCAATACTAATTTCATGCAAATCCGTCCAGCCGTTTTAGTGTGAAGAAGTAACAAACACACTACGCACACACACACAAACTTTCGCATTTATAGTATTAGTAGGATAGGAAGTAGGATATGACAGGATAGGATAGGATAGGATACCCATCCAAGTCAAGCTATAAGAATAAGAATAAGATAAATAATAAAAAAGAAATAAGTTTGATATCTAAGGACCGTTTGCAACCGATCTAAAGATAGCTCATCTGATTCAAATCATCTGTATCGCTAAAATCACGCGTCATTTTGATTTCACACCCTGAAAGTATTTTGTAATTGCGAAGGGCCCCGTTACAAATAGATGACTTCTTTGAACACTAGAATAATATACAAAAATATACATACTTACTTAATTATATCCATATATTCAATAATTCAAAATTAGCTCATTACAATACCCCAAAAATGGCCTTAACGCTGAAAGCGATTCCTCATACCCCCTCATCATCAACATCCATGTAGAAGATTCAATACACAAAGAAGAGTCTTATTTTTGACAACATTTTGGATAAGATTTAAAATGTAGATGGTTTAGCAAAATGTTCGATAATAATCGTAAAACTAAATCAGAAATAAGTATTTCAACAGCGAATAGAAAAACATCTGAAATAGGGTTGCGATCTGTGACCGTAAACGAGAAATATCCGTAAAAGCAAAAATATCAGCTTTATGCTCCAAATAACTATTGAGAGGATTTGTGCGTTTATTTATCGCACTATTTCATTTTATTCCGATGACGTGGTAGAAAATTGAGTAGATGGATTGAGTATTTCTGAAGGACAGTTTAGTAGGTAGGTACTTAGATCTCTTGTAGTTATCGATTCACATATTTTTTTAATGTTTTGAAATACAGCGTGGTGTCACAATGGCGACATTAAATGGTAGAGCAACTTGTCGCAGTAATCATAAAAAATAATGTACCTAAATAAAACTCAAAATTTCAAAGTTTTCAAGCTAAATCTACATCTAGGTATATCTACACTATCTACATCTACACTATATAATATTATAAAGAACAAAGATTTGTATTTTTGTGAGTATGTTTGTAAAGAATAAATTCAAAAACTACTGTGCCGATTTCAAAAATTATTTCACGCGAAGTCTTCTTTGGCGTATGTTTTACAAAAATGTCCTAAGCCGTCTTCTACATGGAATAGCCCAACCATAATAAGTACGTTTTGAAAATATTTCTTGAATTTTAAGAAAACTTTTAGCAAAAATTTGTTTGTTTTTAGAACCGGCTCATGAAGCACTTTTATTTTCAAATAACTGATAATTCTGCCATCTAGATGAAATCACATGCACTAAAATTAGTAGAACGTAGCTATACACCGTGTTATGAAACTTCTGCTTACATTTACGAACATGGCGTTACGTAGAATACCCCAAAGAAGTTCCACTCCTGACCGATAGATGTCACTTTATAACTACAATGAAAAACTTATCGCATAATCCCCCTAATATTATAAATGTCAAAGGATGTTTGTAACTAAATCACGCCGAAACGACGCGGCTGAACCGATTTCGGTGATAAATTGAGATATAGACAACTTTTATACCGGTGCGAGTGAAGCCGCGGGCTGACACAAGTATCTATTACAGACAAGGTCACCTTGCCACTGATAATGATCCAACCATATAAAAATAACTATACTTAGAACAACATCCCGAGACACGGAAGAAATTACCCCAGAATGAACAACCATTGATCGATTCTCGCCGAAACTTCCTAAACCATGCTTTATCAAAATGATAATTGATGATAAATGATTCAATACTATAGTCAAAATGTAGGAGGTTCATATTTAAAGAGGTTTTTGTCTACGTATGTGCTAAAAACTAAGGTAATTGAATAAAAGCAGCAACGCTATTCGACCTTGAGCAATAAAACATTGCTCAGGCCACTGACTCTACGCGACGTCCTTAGAGCATCATTGCGGCCTCTATACCGGCGACGTCATATCACATATTTCTTCAATCTTTATTAATCAATAATATTCTGATAACGTATAATAATTTCGTCATCATTTATAAGGACCGTGTGGCCTAATGGATAAGGCGTCGGACTTCGGATCCGAAGATTGCAGGTTCGAGTCCTGTCACGGTCGAAATAATATAATTCTTTTGTGTATTCACACATATTTTTGCATCAACATTATCTTTTAAATCTTTTTAATAAATTATTGTTTATCATTAATCTTCATAATCATCATCATCATCACCCTTTAAATGCCCACTGCTGAACACAGGCCTCCGCGTAGAACACCGACTCCATCCACTGACTTCCTGTGACCTTTATAAATTTATTTGGTCCATCGAAAGGGCCTTTCTCTACTAAGACACTAATATTTATGGAACCTACTAATTAGCCCTAGCAAAAAGAAGTCCGTAACAATATTATAAAATTATACTAATGCGATAAAACTGCTTAGTTCAGATTTTATTATTATTTTGGTAGAGACAATACAGAAAATTATGGTAGAGAGAATCACCAGAACATCACCACCTATCGAAAACTACATGAACTACATGACGGCTACTCGTTGCATTGTAGCTGCAGAAATACTTGAACCTTTGCGTCGGAACCTTACAAAGTGCAATTCTTCTCCGCTAGATGGCACTCATAAGCTGAAACTCTAACAGCGCCATCTCGCAGAATGCCTTTTAAACATGCGCTAGCGAATTATGGCCACGACTCTACATTACTAGTTGAGATTCTGTTTACCTTCAATAGATGGCAGCATAGTTTGCAAACGTGATATAAGCGAAAGAGAGCGCTTCGTTGTGCTCCAATACATTGAATTTGTCTCCAAAAACTCTACATTTTCTTTCGACTAATTAAAATGTAGAGTTGTTTTGAATATGACAAGAATACAGCTCTCTATATAAAATCATGATGACAAGGCCACTGGTAGGTACACGTTGGGCCACAATCATTAGCTTCGAGACTTCGGCCCGGCTACAGTTGTGAGGTCGTCTTGAGTGCCAATTTGTCGCTGCGTCCCACGAAACACTCAGCAGAATGTGTTTGCCCCTTAGATGGTAACGAGTTGGCAATTTTGCCAATTGGAGTGGACGGTTCACTTGGCCTATAGTGTAGGCCCTTTCAAATGTACCTAGTAGGTACAAGGATAAGGGTTTGATGGAATGAAGGTAAATTAGTTATGGAGAAAAACTGCTGATTAGTAAACTTAACACCCAAATTACAGGCACATGAGACTTTTAATCTTTGTCTTACAATGCCACATAGGTTGCGTCCTAGGTGGACATGACCTATGAGGTAATGCACTGTTCATAGGCAGAGGGTACCACTTAACATCAGGTGGGCCATCAGCTTGATCCGTCATTACAAGTCGTATAAAATATATATATATATATATATATATATATATATATATATATATATATATACATTATTAATACATTTATTTACAGAAAGAATAATACAAGGTATGTACAAAATAGATATGAAACAGTTGTGCTACCAGAAGACCGCTGCAAGCGATCTAAAGGTAGCTCAACTGATCCTAATCACTAGCAGACGGAAGCGTCCCTAAGATGCTGGCAGCATTGCCACGCTGAATGGCAATACTAATGCGTTGAGCCAGAACAAAAACACATACATGGTCCTGATCCGAAACTAGGATTCCCTGTGTCGTGTGTGTCAGGAACTACGAGTACCATGCTACCACAACACAGACACAGAATAAACATTTGCAGATTATGCTAATATTTGTGCCGCAGTGGGAATCGAACCCTCACCTCTCGCATTCTGAGACAAACAAAGAGCTTTTTATTTTTTTATTGACTTTATGAATTTTAATACTTTCTCTAATTTTAAGATTATAAAAAAAGTACCTAACCATAAAAAGAAAACATTTCGTAATTTGCAAAGAATAATACAACTTAGGTAATACAAATAGGGAAATACAAAAAAATAACTGTTGAGCATCTTCAGAGATATCTAAGCAATATTTAAATTTTAAATTTTTAAGAGTTATTTACAAAATAGGCTATTAGGGTATCAGGCTTAAATTTTTTAAATTTAAATTAAATTTTAAATTTTAACTTGAAATAAGTACCTCATTTTGGTAGTGTAGACCGTAGAATTGGTTCTACATTTTAAACTACAAATGATCACACTTCCAAAAGCGCACTTTACGTGTCGAGCTTATAACGACCCCTTACAATCGATACGGTCGGTAGGTGCTAGGTAGGTGACGTACAGGTGCATTGTCGCGGGCCACAATGACACACAATGGCCCAACCCTACGCGTAAACCTGCTCGTGGGGCAGACGCGACACATTCTAATATTCCTATATTATAATGCTGATCAGTTTAGAAAGAAAGAAAGAAGAAAGAAAGAATATATATTTCTTCTTCTTATCTTAGGTAATGGCTTCTGTGCATTATTTGCAACAATTTAGCCAATGTCTAGTGACATAATTATTATAGTTTTATAGTCAAGTCGTCAAGAGTCTCCGTCTAGTCCTAACCCAGTTTAAATTGTGGCAGAAAAACTGAGTTTTTACAGGAAAAAATCCACCATTTCTAAAAGGCTCGCAAATACACTCAAATTTCACTACATCACACATGTGTCATTTATCCAAGTTACACCGGTTAAAATGCCACTAAAATTACACGAAATAACTCGAAAAAACACATTAAAATGTAATAAAATAAAAATGACGACGTTTCTTTAAAAAATGGCAGATTTCAACCGAATATATATTTATATTTTTGTCATTGTTGTCCCGTCTTGTACTTACTACCTAGTTATTCTGTCACACTACTGTCAATTTTGTACATAATGTCGGGCGCTTGCTCGCCGTAGTAGTTGTAAAATATTCCATGTCATTTGTTATCGCTCGTGTGTTGTATTGTAAGAGAACCTAGTATTTAGACAAACCTAACATAGGTTTTAAGATACTACTAACCAAAATATATTTAGATCAGTTTGTATGATAAATAAATAAAATAAATAAATAATTTGTATACATGAGTTACACAGAAACACGTATTAAACTAAGAAGAAACAGATATGAAGGTACGAGGTGTAACTCAAGTAACAAAATGGTTCTGCCTCAGCATGAGTTGGTTGACAGCAAGCTAGCAACCAACGCTGGTCTTCCGGCAGAGCCACTTGTTGACGTCAGACGTTCAGAGTCAGGTTCGTTTAGATTCAGTTGTTGAAAAATTCACATCTAAGTACCTACTTATTTCTATCAAGTTTTATTTTTCATGGTTGTTTAATAGAATACTTATTACCTTTTCTTTATTTTATATTACTTGATATGACTGATCAAGCAGATGGCCCATCTGATGTTAAGCGGTAACCTCTGCCTATGAACAGTGCATTATCACATAGGTCACGTCCACCTAGGACGCATCCTATGTGGCATTGCACTGCGCCCGCCACTCTGAGACATAAAGATGAAAGGTGTCATGTGCCTGTTGCGATAGTGCGTTTTTTGTGTAAAATCTCGTTTTGACAGAGATGAGACTAGTTAGTTTTTTTGTCTCCAAAAAACTTTTAGCAAATGTCATCGAAAAGGTTAGAGCCGTTTCAGATATATTTTATACAAATATTACTCAATGTGTTATTACTGGAAGAAAGTGTTAGCTAAGTCAGTCATGGGAAACAATGGCGGCGATGAGCTCACCACTTGTCACGTCTTTATTCCACGATGGTGCAACCCACTTTAAAAAGAGGCCAATAAAACTAGCATGGGTTATAAAGTTTTCAAATAAATATTCATGTTGGTATATTCATGTTGGTATATTCATGTTGGTATATTCATGTTGGTATATTCATGTTGGTATATTCATGTTGGTATATTCATGTTGGTATATTCATGTTGGTATATTCATGTTGGTATATTCATGTTGGTATATTCATGTTGGTATATTTTTTTAAAAAACGTTTCTGTTTTGTCGCGAAATTCAAATTTTATTGTGTTTTTTGCTAAACCTGATTTTGCGGAATCTATGAGAACTAACACATGTTTAGATTGATAGTGTGTCATAAATATCATTATATTAGCTAATCCAGTCAAGTTAAACACCCGTGCTTGCAAAAGTTCCGGTTATTCAGTTTTTTTTATATGTTGTTTGGACCTTAACTAATATTTAAAAAAACAGATTCGCAATTTTCAAAGAGCTATGCGAGCGGCAGTGTGCCAAAAAAATCATGAAATTTTCAGTTTTTCACTTTTTACTTAATATCTTAGTGAAGGAAGGGTCTAACCAGTATAGTCAGTATAAATACTTTTAAAGTATTAAATTTCCTACTTATTTTGTGAAATATCTTCTAAAATACACAACCCACGTCTAATATTATATTAAATAAACCTGTAGTAAATTTAATTAGCTTTTATTTGAGACACACTGGTACATGTAGGCACACATGTTCTCTCAAAAACGGATCTTCTATCTATATTATAATCGATCTCATCCCCGCATCGAGATTTTACCATCGCTCTTCCCGGCACCGTGACAAAGCTCATCCACACATCATAGATCCCTGGGTTTCTCGAACGACTCGTTTCTCGAGATCATTTCTTCCCCATACCGTCAAACTATGGAATGAGCTTCCATCTGAGATTTTCCCGTTTAGTTACGAAGTGTCGTTTCAAGAAAAATTCGACAGCGCATCGACAATACCCCCGGTGTTGCCGGTGTCTATAAGCGACGGTGACCACTTTACATCAGGTGGGCCGTAAATCAGTTTACCAAAAAGATTCATAGAAAAAATTGTTGGGTCGGTCTTGGGCTCGCACGTATAAACAAACTGTAGTAATCTGTAGAATGTAATCTGTAATCTAGAATGTAATTTTATTGTATTCATAGAGCAGCTAGTTTGATGTAATTTCCCCGGTTTCCCCAAATATTCCCGAGTTGGTGTCCCGGTTTCGTGCCCGGTGTCGCGGCAGTCTGCGCGATCGATAACAATGTCTGGCAGCCGCTGTATTGTGCAGCGCTACTATTTTATTGTGTGCTAGTTTTCATTCGGGTTATAGTTAGGTTTTTATAAGAATATATAGAGACGGCCTTCTATACTATCCAAATTATATCATAAACTAGCGACTCGTCCCGGCTTCGCACGGGTAGTTTCAGATGAAAAACAGCCCCCCCACCCCCTCGTAACCCCCCCCCTGGTAGCCTATGTCACTCAGGGTGAACGTAGCTTTCCAATGGTGAAAGAATTTTTTAAATCGGCCCAGTACTTTTTGAGCCTATTCATTACAAATATACAAACATACAAAAATAGGTACAAATCTTTCCTCTTTATAATATTATATAGTATAGTAAGTATAGTATAGTACACTTTATAGTATAGTATATATATAGATTGACAAAGTTACTAGGTTTGGATGTATCAAAGCATACATCCAATATGCTTTGAGTGGCTTTGAATAACTATACTCAAAACCGAAGTCCGCGCTCGTAGAGTGAAATCATTAAAACTGAGCTGGTCATCTTTTTGTTTGTCAAGCGGAAATAGCTAGTTAGCTAGTTAGCACATAGATAGCTTTAGCTCTGCTTAGTTTGGGGCTAGATGTGTGAGCTGTCCAGCATTATTTATTTATTTATTTATTTATTTATTTATAGATCATGAGATAGATAGAAAACACTTGAATGTACCTACAACACAGATAATAAGCTATTTAAAAATTAATATAATGCTATAATAATATAAGCTTATATTAATATATAAGCCATGTCAGAGGCCCTCGGGCGGCTTTACAAACTCTGACACTAGAGGCCAGCACTACCTCATAAGAAACAACAACAATATATAGGTAAACTAAACACGGAAGTACAATGGGCGGTTTTATCGCTATAAGCGATCTCTGCCAGTCAACCTTGGGATAGACTTAAGAGATTAAGAGTTTCAAAAATAATACCCAAACGAGTAAATTTACTAGAACAGACGTCGAAAACTTCAGTAAATATCATATAAGACCACCTTGAAATTGTTGTATTCCAAATGCATTCCATATTACGTCACTAAGCAAAACATTTTCACAATTTTGTGCCCAGTTTTTCTCTACCTACAAGAACTATAAATAAATAATAATAACAATAAATAATGCTGGACAGTTCACACAACATTGTCTAGCCCCAAGCTAAGCAGAGCTTGTGTTATGGGTACTAGACAACTGATATACTTAATACAATATATTACATAGATAGATATTTTTTATTATAAATAGAAAATACCCAGAACACCCGGAACAAACAAACTGACACACGACACTGTTTCACACGCTCGCCAATCACTCTCTATGTAAAAACGTTTCAGCAACAAAACCACACCTCCTCAAGACTATATTCGCCTACTGCACACCCATGTGGCCCACAATAGGCCAACAAAGGCCCGTACAATAGCCACAATGGGAGTCACTGTCTTCCCATTGTGCCACACAATAGAAGCCCCGCCCCCAACAAAGGCGGCTTTGTTTCATCTCATTTGCAGCAATCTTATTGGTTGATATAAAATGCTACTGGTACGACTTGACCACCCGTAGTTCAAGAATGCACCAAAAAACTCACTTAACTTTTTACTTGACACGGGATTTTTTACTCTATTTTTTGTGATCGAAGGTTTGATACGGGGTGGAGGAACAGATGCCTTTAATCGACCGCTTTGATAAGAGTTAAATTGACAGATCGATATAAATAGTGCTTGTGAGTATGTAGGAATAGTACTTACAGAGTAGAGAGTGTTATGAAAGTTTTTTTTTTTTTTTATACTACTTGAATGACGGCAAGCATAATATGGCCCACCTGATGTTAAGCGGTAACCTCTGCTTATGAACAGTGCATTACCTCATAGGTCACGTCCACATAGGACGCGTCCTATGTGGCATTGCACTCCGCCCGCCACCCTGAGACATAAAGACGAAAAGTCTCATGTGCCTGTAATTTCACCGGCACCCTTACCCTTCAAACCGGAACACAGCAATGCGAGCACTACTGCTTTGCGGCAGAAATAGGTATGGTGATAGTACTTCCCCGGACGAACTCTTTCACAAAAAAGCTCTACTACTACTCTATAACTTCCCGATTAGCTATCTGGCTGAAACTTTCACAGTAGCTCACAACTAACAACAAAAATAAATAACTACTAGATAAAAAATAACACGTTTGTTAGCATTCTAAATGGGTTCCACTTTTGTGCGTGGGTTTTGTTTTTGCTGGGGAGTTTCACATAGATATATTTAATAAGGAGGAAAGGAAGACGTTTAAAATTACAGTTAGTATTTCGGTGTTGAAATCGGATTTTAGTCACCAAAGACAGCCAGTCTATGACTTGGTTCGCTCGCAAGCGGTCGTGTTTGGTGTTATGAAGGCAACTGTACACAAAACGCTTGAAATAATACAAAACGGGTTATTTCTCGTGTCTGAGTAGCAAAACTTGTATCAGAGATAAAAAAAAAGAAATGGTCAGTGTGAAAAATCTAAAGCTCGGGGTCTTAGAGTTTTGTTTGCGCAGAATCCTTGCCTTGAATCTGTTGAATCAGAAATTTTGGGCTGACTGCAAAACCTGAAACTAGATAGATAGATAGATAAAGCCTTTATTCACGGACCTAGTAATTAACTAATAATAATGAATGAATTTATACTATAATAATATAACATGTACCTGGTATTATTCTTCAGCAACCAGTTTGCTTGTCAGGTTGTCCTTCGACATAGGCCACCCCTAGTTCTTTCCACACTTTTTCTTCTTATCTTAGGTAATGGCTTCTGTGCATTATTTGCAACAATTTAGCCAATGTCTAGTGACATAATTATTATAGTTTTATAGTCAAGTCGTCAAGAGTCTCCGTCTAGTCCTAACCCAGTTTAAATTGTGGCAGAAAAACTGAGTTTTTACAGGAAAAAATCCACCATTTCGAAAAGACTCGCAATACACTCAAATTTCACTACATCACACATTATGTGCCATTTATCCAAGTTACACCGGTTAAAATGCCACTAAAATTACACGAAATAAATCGAAAAAACACATTAAAATGTAATAAAATAAAAATTACGACGTTTCTTTCAAAAATGGCAGATTTCAACCTTTCCACACTTTTCTATCACGAAAACTGAACCTGACACTACAGACGTTTAAAACGTCAAAACATTGTTTATAAGTTTAAGTTTTTTTTTTTATTTTTTTTTATTTTTTTTTTTGTTTTTTTTTTTGTTTTTTTTTGTTTTTTTTTTTTCATGGTAAATATCCCGTTTCTAGTGAAAATTATTGTTTATAAGGTAACCTATCAACAGATTATATTCATCAACAAAGGCCTGTTTAAATCTAATCGAAGTATGTTCCAAAAAGCCTTGAAATAGGCGAGCGCCTCGCAAACCTTCAAAAGTTAATCCTTATTATCGGATGCCCACTTGGCTTTACGCCCCCAGCCCTAAGTCACAGGTCAAGCCGGATTCAAAGGGGACTCACTTATAATGGGATGAAAGGATATGAAATAAGTACACTCACATTGTGTCTGGATCAGATCTGCTTATGCCAGTTTCTTGGTTGAAGTTTTTCAAGTGTGAAACGAAAATTTGTTAATGTTCAAAGATTTAGTCAATTACATTTATTTTGAGAAATAACATAGCATAAGCTTACGGGCACTTACGCTGATGGATATCAACACTGGAGCAAGATCTTGGGTACAACCAACAAGTTTAATAATAATATGTTTGTCTAATGTTTGTATGGAAATCGTGAAAATCTAATTCTCTTGGATACTTCCAGTATCCTCACAATTCTGTACTTTGGAATTCTTGGGAGCTTTTTAACACAAATGAAGGGTGAAGGTCTATAAATAAAAACCAGCCAAGTGCGAGTCGGACTCGCACACGAAGGGTTCCGTACCATTATCTATGAAAACGGCAAAAAAACACGTTTGTTGTATGGGAGTTCCCTTAAGTATTTTAGTAGTAGTAGAGCTTTTTTGTGAAAGAGTTCGTCCGGGGAAGTACTACCACCGTACCTATTTCTGCCTCAAAGATGTAGTGCTCACATTGCTGTGTTCCGGTTTGAAGGGTAAGGGTGCCGGTGAAATTACAGGCACATGAGACTTTTCATCTTTATGTCTCAGGGTGGCGTGCGCAGTGCATTGCCACATAGGTTGCGTCCTAGGTGGACGTGACCTATGAGGTAATGCACCGTTCATAGGCAGAGGTTACCGCTTAACATCAGGTGGGCCTCTTGCTTGCTCCGTCATCCAAGTAGTATAAAAAAAAAAAAAAAAAAAAAGTTTTGTAGTATTATTGTATACTTAGCGGTAACAGAAATACATCATCTGTGAAAATTTCAACTGTCTAATTACCACGCAGCGCATTGTCTATTATTTTAATTAAGTGTGCTACCGCGTATAACCGTAAGGTTGGTCGGGCAGCCACTTTATGCACGTATAGATGATGAGGATGTGTCTAATTATCACGGCTTTTGAGATACAGCCTGGTGAAAGACGGACAGACAGACAAACAGACGGACAGTCTCAGTCATAGGGTCCCATTTTACCCTTTGGGTAAGGAACCCTAAAAATGAATTATGACTTTTAACCCCGAAAATGGGATGGTAAAGTTTATAGGAAAAAAACTCTACAAATCACTATAATATAATTTGGCATGGTAGGACAAGTTATGCTGAAACAATGGTACGGAAGACTCAGGGCATGAGTTACTCGCACTTGTCCGTATTCAATAAGAAATAACAATGCTGGACCAAGTCTTACAAAACCACAAATTATTTCTCCACTCAAACTAAAACAATTCAATTAATTAAAAAGCTAAGTCGACTCCAGTGCGGTTTTAATTATTGACCCATTGAGTCCGCCTGGTTGTGACGCCGGGTTCCGTACAATCAAACTTGGTACCGCTCAATCGGTATTCAATAATAATTGGCCTCTATTCTGCCTTGGTTGGAGGCTGGGGCCAATCAAAGTTTTCTGCGCGACAATGGCGTTCTCCCGTACTCTAATTGCCAATCGATGGTTTATTTAAAATGAGTAGAACCTGTGATAAGGGTTGGACTTCTTAAGGTTTTGTAGATTGGATTGGGCACTTTGAAAGAGTTTACAAAAATAACAAACTTAAATGAAAACTCTGTACAAAACAACACAGGAGCATTTCAAAAAACATTCACAGAACGAAAATTCAACACATTATTATGTGTATTATTAAAAGAATGCGGTTTCAGAGTCAGTCGTGGAAAGCAATAGCGGCGATGAGCTCACCACTTGTCACGTCCCTATTACAACGATGGTGCAACCACAACACTGAAAAGAGGCCCATTGACGCTCTGTCTACCCTTTCCGGGGAAAAAGACGTGTGTCTCTATGTATCCGACCTATGACGACCTCTGTGGCGCGGTGGGCGATGGTTCGCCTGTGACGCATGAGGTTGCGGTTTCGATTCCCGCCTCAGAAAAATAATTTGTTCGATCTGCAGATATTTGTTCAGGGTGTCCTGGAGATTTTCTAAGTATAATAAAATAATATCTATCTATCTTATGTATTATAATCAGTTATCTAATAACCATAACACAAGCTCTGCTTAGCTTGGGGCTAGATAATGTTGTGTGAACTGTCCAGCATTATTTATTTATTTATTTATTTATTATTTATCGTGTGGACATCGGACAGAAAACATAATTATCCTTTAAAAATAAAAGATAATGAAAAAACTGGTAACCACTTACTTCATCAACATCATCATCAGCAGCATTTATAGACGTCCACTGGTGGACAAGGCTTATCCAATATAAAGCAATTTGGGGGGGGGGGATTTGCCATAATCACCATGTATGACAGGCGGGTTGGTGATCGCAGTTATGGTGGTAAGTTACTGAGGGGAATGCTGCTGCCCATTTCATGGTGTAATCCTTGGCTTACAACATCCACGGGAGGAGATAAGGGCGTTCTTAGGCTGGACACATCACAGCGTCACTTACCGTACCTAATTTACGAAGGTATTTATTTATTAATAGTATTTGCCCGCGGCTTCGCTTGCGTTTTACCACGATACAAAGCAGGGCTGTAGCTCAATCCTGCAGGTCATAATCTATCTGTGCACCGAATTTCATCGAAATCGGTTCAGCTGTTTTGGCGTGATTGAGTATTAAACAAACAAACTCATTCTACACACATTTACACACATTTATATTTCGGTGAGTGTACTCAGGAGCTGCACGATTCGATCCCCTCGCCTCCATTCCGCCACCTGACGACCAGACGTGGAGAGGCGTTTCACCCTTTTGTTGTCGACATACCAGCGTCACGTACAAACCGTTTCTCGAGCTCTTTCATCATGCGGACAGCAAAGGCCTGGAACTCTCTTCCAGCTTCTTTGTTTCCTTTATCACACAACTTGGGCATCTTCAAACGAAGAGTTAATAGGCATCTTCTAGGCGAGCGTGCTTAAATATGCCTCATCGTCGCTTCCCATCAGGTGAGATGTAGCAAAACGCAAGACTATTTTAGATTTTAAAAAAAAACCTAAACATAACTACTATTATTATGATATACCTAAGTTTTGAGTCTTTTATTTTTTGTTGGGATTCCCAATCAAAACATTCCTGATTGTGTTGAGAGTGAGAATACTACATATAGGCACTATATACCTACATCCCATTTCGATTAAAAAAGCTACTAAAAAGGACAAGCAGGTATCATCAATCTAAAGAAATATTAAAATCCCTGAATGAAAATATAGCAGTCAAATACCACAGATAAAAACCGTTTGCCTAATCATGGGTGTGAGTTTACACCTGCTCTTTACAACTGCAATACATTTTGGAAGGAAAAAAAGCATTTTGAAAGGGGAGGAAGTTATAAAAAGTCTTCAGTAACATCATAAACCATTGGCCGTTCTCTTTATATCTATGGGTTCATTCATAAAATGCGGGGTTCGGTCAAGAATGAATCATAGTTTATCATTATTGATGCAAAGGGCTTCGGAAAAATGCCGTTCTTAATTGGTGGAATGATAACGACCAAGTTTTTTTTAACTGCTTAAATGGCTGAACAAGTATGTAGATGTAAGAACATACATAAGACACATGCCTTTTTCCCGAAAGGGTAGGCAGAGCCTCAAATGGGCCTCTTTTCACTATGGGTTGCACCATCGTGGGAAATAGACGTGAAAAGTGGTGAGCTCATCGCCGCCATTGCTTCCCACGACTGACTCTGCTAACGCTTTCATTCAGTAATAACACATTCCTTAAATAAGCTAGCAGCCAGGACAAATCTTATACCTACAAGTCCGAGTAATCCCTTAGTCGGCTTTTACAACATCAACGGGAGGAGACGGAGGACAAAACTCAGGTATACCAACGAATCTTCGGGTTAGGTTCATGTCACCCCAGGCAAACAAGTCCAAGCCAGTAATGTTTTTTTTTTTACACTTATTGACCTTTGTTTGTCCACGATCTCACCTGTTGGTAAGCGACGATGTGGCTGAAGATGGAGCACAAAGGTCTAGAAGGCACCTATTCACTATATCCTTGAAGAGAACCAGATTATAGTTTCCAGGAAAGACAGACGACGGTAGTGTATTCCACTCCTTAGCAGTTCGCATTATAAAGGTAGAACTGAAACGTTTAGTACAAAAAGAGGGTATACTAATAAGCTAAGGGTGGTACTGAGCCGTGCGCCTGCTCGTCTTATGATGAAAAGGATATTAAGAGGTAACCTCTGCCTTAAGTACATCATCACCATCATCAGCCTGTATTAATCCACTGTTGTTGTACATAGGCGCATTTAGCCCGAATTTCAGTTCTTTCCATTCAATTTCTACCAGCCACCGCACGCAGATTGTCGCTCCACCTAGCTGTAGGTATATGTACTAATTACAACATAAGAAATCTGAACAACGGGAAAAATAATTCCCGTTGGCCAGACTAGTCTGACCACTAATCTGACCACTGGGAAACACCCGAAAAGTTGACTATTCTGTAAATTTAGGCTCTTTCCGGTATTTTCGAAAAGAGACGTCGTTAACTTTTTTTCTTATTTTTTTAGTGTTTTTTGTGTAATTTTGTGGCATTTTAACCAGTGTGTTTTTTTTACCGTCTATAGAGCACAAGTGTAGTTTAGACAGATAGATAGCAAACTCTTTATTGAACTCACCTTAAAAATAAAATAACAACATACCTATATTGATAATGCAATATTAATATTATATTAATATTTTATTAATTATATTATATTAATAGTTTAATGAAATAAGAGTGTGTTGCGTGACTTTTCAACTTGGTGGAAATTGTCTACCATAGTTTTTATAAAACGGCCACCGTTTTACTAACCGTTTATGATTCTAAGGGCCAATTACAATACATTTTTGCCTAGCCTCTTTTACGATACCTACATATTCACAACTAGTAGCACCCCGTGGTTTCACCCGCGTAAGTCACGATCCCGAGGGAGTATCGAGATAAAAATATACCTGTGTTATTCCGGGAGTCCAGTTAACTCCACTTCAAATTTCATGGAAATCCGTCAAGCCGTTTCAGCGTGAAGAAGTAACAAACACACTACACACACACAAACTTTCGCCTTTATAATATTAGTGTCATGCATTAGTTCCTTGCAACATACGTACAAATCTACAAAACTTGTAACATCCCGCTAAGAAACAGACCATAAAGCCGTAATCGATGAACGAAGATGGGATAATGGGACATCGAGACCCATTCTGTGGTGCTAAGGAATTCTCTGCTCCCATGGCGTTTTTTGGTGTTTTAGTCGGCCATAGCTAAATGGCATTGTTGGGATGGTGACTCGCCTTTTTGTTAGAGTGGTGACATTTTAACCATCTCAAACGAGATTTTTGAGGTCTTTTTTTGTTGCTAGGAAATACAACTAGCATTGAAACTGTACAGACGGCAAAGCTATAAGTTAGCCCACGTCAAGGAATAAATAATATTTACTATGTGCTCGCGTGCCACACTTTACTTGGTTTTGTATCGCTATGGGAGTCATTTGACATGACAACCTCTGTGGCGCGGCTGGCGATGGATCGCCTGCGACGCAGGAGGTTGCGGGTTCGATTACCGCCACGGAACAAATATTTGTGCGTTCTGCAGATATTTGTTCAGGGTGTTATGGGTGTTTTCTATGTATAATAAAAAATATCTATTGATGTATTGTATTATGAATGAATGAATGAATGAAAATACTTTATTGCACACCTTACTAACTAGTTAAAAAAAAGACATAACAATTAAACAAAAAAAAACTAAATGTGCAATGGGCGGTCTTACCGCTAAAGAGCGATCTCTTCCAGACAACCTTTGGATGGAGAGGAGCTGAAATTATATGGAAGATTGGTTGCATGGTTATTATTATTATATTAAGTATATCAGTTATCCAGTACCCATAACACAAGCTCTGGCTTAGCTTGGGGCTACATAATGCTGTGTAAACTCAACATACAACATTACCTAGCCCCAAGCTAAGCAGAGCTTGTGTTATGTATGGGTATTAGATAACTGATATACCTAATACAATACATTACGTGGATAGATATTTTTTATTATACATATAGTAAATACCCAGACCCAATACCCTAGTAGAGCTTTTTGTAAAAGATTTCGTTCGGGGAAGTACTACCACCATACCTATATATATGCCGCAAAGCAGTAGTGCTCGCATTTCTATGTTCCGGTTTGAAGGGTGCCGGTGAAATTACAGGCACATGAAACTTTCCATCTTTATGTCTCAGGGTGATGGGCGCAGTGCAATGCCACATAGGGCGCGTACTTGCTGGACGTGACCTATGTGATAATGCACTGTTCATAGGCAGAGGGTACCGCTTAACATCAGGTTGGCCATCTGTTGTTCCATCACCTAAAGTTGTATAAAAAACAAGTAATTAATTTTGTAAAAATTAAAAAAACCTCAATGCAATGAAACAGCTGAACCGATTTTGATCAAACATAGCTAAGAACACTCCCGACAAATTGACCTTTCAAACAAAAAAAAAACGTAATCGGTTCATCCGTTCGAGAGCTACGATGGGACAGACAGACACACACACAGACACGTCAAACTTATAACACCCCGTCGTTTTTGCGACGGGGGTTAAAAAGACTCTGACCCGGCCTGGCGTAGTATAAATCATCCTTAACTCGCAACTTCTATCTATACAAAGAAAACACACCAGCACCAATGAAAATTTTAAATTTAATTAATGCCAAGTGGCGTCCCGATTATATTATAACGCGAGCATTGTGTGCAGACGGCACGACACCCCCCCCCCCCCCCCCCCCCCCCCTTCCTGTAGGGTGACAAGGAAAATAGAGAAATGTTATACTACTACCCCTCAAATTTTATTTTCCACAAGCATTTCTCGGGACTCCGTCCGCGTGATATCTATGTTAACCTGAATTTATTCTAGGTAGCCAAAAATTATCAGATCCATGCCTATTAAATGAAACATCGATCTTAACGCCGTAGATTTAAAGACGAATTCAGTTCGAAATGCAGTGTGGCGGTTGCGATAAAGGCAGAGCGCCTGATTTCTGTTTTTTTTTTTATATTTCGCTTCCAATTAACCACCTTGATTCGCAAGATTGATTGATGCCAATTATATCTTTAATTTTTTTTTTTTTTATACTACTTTGATGACGGGTCAAGCTAGAGGCCCACCTGATGTTAAGCGGTAACCTCTGCCTATGAACAGTGCATTACCTCATAGGTCACGTCCACCTAGGACGCACCCTATGTGGCATTGCACTGCGCCCGTCACCCTGAGACATAAAGATGAAAAGTCTCATGTGCCTGTAATTTCACCGGCACCCTTACCCTTCAAACCGGAACACAGCAATGCGAGCACTACTGCTTTGCGGCAGAAATAGGTATGGTGGTAGTACTTCCCCGGACGAACTCTTTCACAAAGAAGCTCTACTACTACTTCATAATTTAATAGTCTTATACTCAGTTCAACTATTTGGTTATACTAGTAAAACTATAGTTGGACAATATATATATTCCAAATACTTCCATTAAGTATTTATTTTTTAAATCTCGTTGCCCACATTCTTGTTGAATGAATGAATAAACGGTACTTTTAAGGTACTCTATTTCACAGGTTATTTATTACTCGTAGACTTTATAGACCTACGGAATGCTTTCCGAATTACCGAATTCTTCATGATTGTTCCTGAAAAATAAAAAACTACTAAGCCCATTTTGATGTACCTTATATGTAATTATAGTCTGTTAGTCTAGGATTCAAGGATTGTCTAAATATCAATCAATCTTCCACCCTGAAATATAAACTACTAGTGTCAGCCCGCCGCTTCTCTCTCAATTTGCCGAGATAAAAGTTAGCTATAGCTCAATCCAGGCCATACTCATTACCCATAATGTATACGAAATTTCATAGAAATTGGTTTAGCCGTTTTGCTGTGACTGTGTTTGAGCAAATATCCAAAAAATCCTAACATATGGTACATCACAGTCATTTAAAAATCTGTACTTACCTTGACGTATAAGATATTAATTTTAGTAGTAGTAGTGCTTTTTTGTGAAAGAGTTCGTCCGCGGAAGTACTACCACCATACCTATTTCTGCCGCAAAGCAGTAGTGCTCGCATTGCTGTGTTCCGGTTTGAAGGGTAAGGATGCTGGTGAAATTACCGGCACATGAGACTTTTCATCCTTATGTCTCAGGGTGGCGAGCGCAGTGCAATGCTATATAGGGCGCGTCCTAGGTGGACGTGACCTATGAGGTAATGCACTGTTCATAGGTAGAGGTTACCGCTTAACATCAGGTGGGCCATCAGCATGTTCCGTCATTCAGTAGTATAACAAAAAAATAAAAAAAAACAATAATTTATTTCTCACAAAAGCTCGACGGGTTAAAAGTAAGGCACAGTATAAAGTTGTGGTATGGCAGGACTTTGGCCAGCTGTGGGATCCATCAGAATCCTTAAAATTAAAATAGGTATAGCATGTTGAATTACTCGGACTTGTTTGTAAGATTTGTCCTGGCTGCTAGCTTATTAAGGAATGTGTTATTACTAGAAGAAAGCGTTAGCAGAGTCAGTCGTGGGAAGCAAAAGCGGCGATGAGCTCACCACTTGTCACGTCTATTTCCCACGATGGTGCAACTCACGGTGAAATGAGGCCCATTTGAGGCGCTGCCAATACCCAGTTGCTCCATGGCGTACCATTTCGGGGAAAAAGGGGGTATATGTATGTATGTATGTTATGGAGGAAAATTTGTTCTTTCACATACTCAGTAGGTACTTTATTGCATGTCTTTTAAACTCAAAATCATTTATTACACAGTAAGGTCATTTTTTTTTTTTTTTTAACTTTGTTAGACCTTTGTTTGACCACGATCTCACCTGTTGGAAAGTGACGATGTGGCCGAAGAGGGAGCACAAAGGTCTAGAAGGCACCTATTCACTCTAGCCTTGAAGAGACCCAGATTATAGTTTTCAGGAAAGACAGACGACGGTAGTGTATTCCACTCCTTAGCAGTTCGCATTATAAAGGTGGAACTAAAACGTTTAGTATTACAGCAGTTATGGTATCGGAATACACAATTAACAAAATCAATTCCTAGTGCTCATGTGAGGTAGGGCTGCACCATCATCGAAATCGAATAACTTGGCTATTAGCTTAAATGTATGCTTTGTGCCACGAATACACATGCTAGTGGCACGTGTATTCATTGCATGTCTTGATCTGAAGCCCAATTCTCTTATTTATTGTATAACCACACTGCAAGTTGACCGAAACGAGATTGTATTGTAAATTGACTGAGAAATTGGTATTCTGCTCCCTCTTAACAACAATATAATCTACTTTCCGTTCTTGCGACCATATATTAGAGTAGGATAGTGCTATATAATAATTGTAAAGAGTGAAAGAGAGAATTCTCAGAACTTTGAAACATTCAAGTTACAGTCACATTTCGATATAATCACATTCCGCGTTGTATTGTCAGGTGAGCAGAATACCATTTTTGACGTTTGTGACATCGACACTAGATCGTAACATGATCCGAACTTTAATTTGACTATTTTTTATTACGAGAATTGTCCTTCTGATAAAACTTTTGTGTTTTCTTAACGCAAATTATAATAATTTTATTAATGTTATCAACCTGTTTTCAGAATACGGGTACATTTGTACATAACCGATACAGGTTCATAATGAAACAGGCACAAAGGCACAATCAAACAATACCTCCATTACAGTTGGAGCGTTTTGAAACCATAATGACAATCTCTTTACAGCGCTCGTATCGTGTGTTACATTAACGTGGATCTAGGGCTTCTGGATACTCTTCCGAAACACCCTTCGGTATCTACTCTCTATGACACGAAACGGCTCGCATTTATTTAATGAGACAACAGAGTTGTACCTAGTTCTGAAGGCGACTGGCTCTTCGCCCTGCGAGGTGCGGGGGGAAAGCACAGACATACCAAATACAAATACAAATACAAAAGTTTTTATTGTGTTTACAAGTAATACAGTAAATCGGGTTGGGATCTCTTCTGGTAAGTTGCAGTAACCTGTGTTAGAAGAGTCCCCTCTTTTCTGTGGTCGGTAAGGAACACTTGAAACATTATAAATAATAATGCAATTATAGCAGCATGCAAGTAAAACTAACTATTAAATAAGATCATGAAGCTACAAGTACAACATATACAATATATTATACATATTCAAAAAAAAAAAACATCGAAAAAAGAAAAGAAAACAAAAACAAATATACCAGACAATATCAAGTTACATTTGTGTCCCCACATAATATAATATAATATAATTCATTTATTAAATCAGACATTATTAGGTCCATTATTTGTTAGTATTATTCTTAAAAACTATGTTAGAAATACATTAGTTATACTTAGCTATAAGTTGAGGTGAAAACTCTCATCCGAATCCCGACCAAACAGACTCCAGTGAGACTACCTATCTGATCAGGACCCGGATAAAAGCCTTCATTACTGGCAGGTCATAGCGATCGGGAATGAGCTGCAGGATGCCGTTGGAACTGCTCCGCACTCTGCTGAGCAATGAGGCAGTTTTCTTACGGATGATGGCGTGAATTCCATCAACCCGAGCCTCCGCAAACATCGCTGGTGCACTGCAGAAGCGAGGAAGTCCCATCAGCATCCTAAAAACATTATTATATTGGACGCGCAGGGCACTAAGCGACTTCTGCGTATAACTGAACCACAGGCTGCTCGTGTACAAAGATTGGCAGTAGGCTTCGAAGAGAGTTATTTTCACTTGCCTACTGCAACGAGCAAACTTGCGTGCCAGCATATTACATCTGACTGCCAATGCCCTACGCTCCCTCTCTAAAAATTTAACATGAACGATGTAATTAACAAAACTTAGGCGCTGTCTCCACGAGCGAGAGAATCGCGACGAGTCCGCGCTCGCCCATACAAATTATCGCCGCGATAACATCGCCGTGTGGAGACGCGTTCATAGAAATACATGGAACGACGTTAATATCGCCGCGATTCTCTCGCTCCTGGAGACAGCGCCTTACATCTCTATGAGTCTGAGAATCTCTGACATAAGAATTCAAGCCATTAGTTTTTTTTTCTCTTGCAGACATCGCACTGTACTACAAAGTAACTTTGATCTATAGTGTATGTTCACATCCAGCGACTTTAACTCTCGATTTTCCGCTATCATACATCAAACTTATATAATATCACAAAACTGACAATAGCACAGACGTGTATACGAGTACAATGCTCAATGTCGACCGAACTGATGCTCCAAATACTTACAGCAAGCAGAGGAAACTAGCACTTAATAAAAGGGTAGAAGATTCACAAAGCCCTGACTAGGAGAGTTGGGGACATATATCTCTTTTAAAACGCTGTGGAAGATAATATGTTAAAGGAAACTAGTTCTTATATTTGGGGAAACAAATTCACATCAAGTAAATGGGCTTTAATTTTATTTTTAGTCAACATTAACTTGGTAGGTCCGAAATGTGTAGTCACAGCCTCTCCTTTTCCTCCTGTGAAAAAGGAGAAGTCATAAAACTAAGGGATCTTCATGGGTTGGCAATTTCATTTCATTTCATTTTATTTATTTCACCTTATCACACCTTTTATTCGTACAACTGTTTCATATGTATTTTGTACATACCATGTATTATTATTTCTGTAAATAAATGTATTCCTTATTACATACTTTGTCACACTAGGCAAGTCACATAAACATATTAATAAAACTTCAAAGTTTCACAAATTTAAATTTAAATTAATAATATTTATTAATATTGTTTATTTATTATTATTTATTTATTATTATTTTATATATTTTTTTATTTTTATTAAGCAGCATCTATCATAGACCTTCACGTTTTTAGTAGTAGTAGAGCTTTTTTGTGAAAGAGTTCGTCCGGGGAAGTACTACCACCATACCTATTTCTGCCGCAAAGCAGTAGTGCTCGCATTGCTGTGTTCCGGTTTGAAGAGTAAGGGTGCCGGTGAAATTACAATCACATGAGACTTTTCATCTATGTCTCAGGGTGGCGGGCGCAGTGCAATGCCACATAGGGTGCGTCGTAGGTTGACGTGACCTATGAGGTAATGCGCTATTCATAGGCAGAGGTTACCGCTTAACATCAGGTGGGCCTATTGCTTGTTCCATCATCCAAGTAGTATAAAAATAAAATAAAAAAAAAACATCTTATTATTTAACACCAATACTCTGTGGTCACCAGTTCGCCTATTATATATTATGTGACACAGGATTAAACCAACTAACTTCGCTGTCTGTACATAGATAGATAAGGGCCTAATTGAAATAGCTTTGACGATGCAGAAATTGTAAGCGTTATTTTCATTCAATAGTGTCTATAACTGAATAAATCCTTAGTGGGCGTCAAATACACAATGAATTACGAAAGTCCATTCAATCTATTAAATGTTGAGTAACATAATGCGAGACAAACAGCCACAGAAAAAATACCTACCACATCATCACCATTATCACGTGCACTGCCTTCGTATAATTTCATGACAAATAAAATGCTGGACAACTTGATCTAACCCCAAGCTAAGCAGCAGGGTTATATACGCTATGACCATATAGGAAATTACTTGACACTAACGTGTGACGTCACAATGTATTCTGTTTTTTTTTTTTTTTACCATTGTTAGATAGATAGATAGAATATTCTTTATTGCACAAAACAAACAATGTACACAGGCGAACTTAATGCTAAGAAGCATTCTCTACCAGCTAACCTTTGTGTATTGTGGATACATTTATGTAGGTAGTGCACAATAAAACGTAATAAAGAGAAGAAAAAAAAAGACCTTTGTAGTCTAACAATACAAGATATGTAAGTAACATAATATTATATTATAAAAATAAATAATAATGTATAATATAAATATATAATATAATTACATAGTACTAAAATAAATAAAAGTAAGCATAGGTAATATGCATAAACGTAAAGCTACGTTACTTGGATATTAAATTATGCATATCAATAAATACATACGTATTTCCAAATAAACTTAGAATTATTATTTATTTTTATTGTTAAATAATAAATAAATAATGCTGGACATTTCACACAACATTATCTAGCCCCATTAGATAGACCTTTGTTTGACCACAATCTCACCTGTTGGTAAGTGACGATGTGGCCGAAGATGGAGCACAAAGGTCTAAAAGGCACCTTATTCACTCTAGCCTTGAAAAGACCCAGATTATAGTTTCCAGGAAAGACAGTCGGCGGTAGAGTATTCCACTCCTTAGCAGTTCGCATTATAAAGGTGAAACTGAAAAGTTTTGTGCGAATAGAAGGTATACTAATGAGGTAAGCATGGTACTGAGCCGTACGCCTGCTCGTCCTATGATGAAAAGGAGATGGTGGGATCAGATCGTGCAGTTCCTGGGAGCATTCCCCGAAATGTAACCTATAGAAGATCGCAAGGCATGAAAACTTACGGCGGTGCTCGAGACTATGGAGTCTCTGCCATAAACATACGGCAACAGCTCACCTATAAGCTCTACGTTCGCTCGAGCCCAAGGCAGCAAGCTGGTGTTTGGCCGAGCCATCCCAAACATGGCAGCAGTACTCCATACCAGCCCGGACTTGTGCTTTATATAAACTGAGAAGGTGTGAAGTAACGCTTTACCTTATTCAGGATGCCTAGCTTAATGGCAGCTGTTTTTGACTTAGACTCGATGTAGGGGGCAAAGTTGAGAATAGGCGTGAGCGTAGGTAGGAGTGATTATTATATAACTTTTGAAACTATCATGGTTATGTACATAATTTCCACTAGAAACGGGATATTTACCATGATTTTTGAGAACATATAAAACTCAAAAATCATGGTAAATATCCCGTTTCTAGTGAAAATTAGTGATTATTATGTTCAGCGGAATTACCTATTAAAACAAACTATAAACAAAAACAGCAAATAAAAGGAACTAGTTAGGGATCCGTTGCCAAATGGCAAAAAAACGGAACACTTATGGATTCGTCATGACTGTCTGTCTGTCCGTCCGTATGTCACAGCCACTTTTTCCGAAACTATAAGAACTATGCTGTTGAAACTTGGTAAGTAAGTAGATGTATTCTGTGAACCGAATTAAGATTTGCATACAAAAATAGAAAAAAAAACAATAAATTTTGGGGGTTGTTACTTAGAACGGAAACTCTTTTTTTTTTTTTATCAGAACCATACGGTTGGATTATCTATGGATAGGTCGTCTAAAATGATATTGTGGTTTCTATTTTTTTATTCTAAACTGAATAGTTTGCGCAAGAGACACTTCCAAGTGTGAAAAAAAAAAAAAAAATAAGAACAAAAAAAAAAAAAAAAAATTGTTTTTTCCCATGTAAACTTCCACCGATAATGGGGTTCCACAGGCAAAGCTTTTCGCAGATGGCGCCAGCGGTGGTCCGGACATGTCAAAGCTTAACTGCTTTGTTGTTGTGTTGTGGTTTTTGCAGTTTCTTTACGAAAACGAGTTCTATTTGGGTTCTTTTTCAATGATCGGGCACTATGTATTCAACTTGGAGGCTTGTGGAACTCAAGGAAGAGTTATAGATACTAGGAGGAAAAATATCTGAAAAAAAGCGGACCTCATCGAACGGTTCATAACAGACAATATTTCATGGATTTGGTGTGTTTTTCTTACTATAGTGGTGCTTATTAGTTAAAACATTTAATATTCTCAAATGTGCCATTGAAATAGACCTAAATACATTGTATTCTAATCACTAATAACAATTTTGATTTTAGGTTAGAATTCTCTAAGATCGAAATGCCGACCATGGCAATAACAGCGCTCAGGCAACACAACCGAGCCAGATAGTCGATGTTCCCGCAGCAAACACATATCATGATGTAAATAGCTCCACAATCCTGCCAAAAATTACCAACTACCACATCGAAAGTTCGTTTCTTCTTATTAGCTAATTTCCCACTTCTTTTTCAATATGGGTTTTTGGGGAATATAGGATTACCGCGATTGGAAGAGCCTGGTAAAGAACACAGTGGCATATTCGAAATAAATAAAAATAAAACCAATCAATTGTAGCGAAAAAACAACAAAATGTACTAAATTGTCAGTTGACAGTGGCCGTATCGACGATGCGCCACCTGGCGGGAAAAAATTGCAGTGTGGATCCCCATTGGTTTGAAGGAGATCTAGTAAGTAGTTCTATTTAATTGTACTTGTAAAGGAGGCTGGCACGGTCGGTACAAAGGTTGGTCGCCAACACCTCATGTGAATAAAGTAATCCCAATTGACCAGGCTGGATTCCGCAGTGGCCGGAACTGCACAGACCCTCGCAACCCACGCAGAAGCGGGTCCCAATGAAAGCTGAAGATGGTTGCAGTCCTGATAGACCTCTTAGTAGCGTACGACACTAATACAGTCTCTACGTAATTGAACTTGCACTAAGTACATCTTTGTTTATTCCAAATTTGCGGCCCTTCAAAGTTTGTACCAAATATGCGCCAGAAACTGTGCAAATCTGAGATACAACGTGTCGTCTAATGCTTTCGTAAGAATCCGCTACTTCTCAACTTAGGTCTATGCTTTACTTAAGTTGCTTTTTTAAGTTTTTGATACGAATTCGTACAGTTTTCAAAAAGAAAAAAAATATATGGTATTCTTAAGCTTTTTGCAACTCAATAAAATTTTGTTTTTAGTGATTTATTTATAGGTTATTTATTGTACTAACATAATTTAAGTTATTTTTGTGTTACTAACCCAATATGGATCACTGGTCAGAAATAAACGTTTATATTATATTATTATTATGATGCTATTTTGCCTGTACTATATATTAATTCAGCAGAATAGACCTTTTGATCAAGCGATGTTCGTACAGGCGACCATTTTGGATTGTCGACCCGTTTGTAAGTTTTTCGAGAATCCAACCTTAGGTAAAACAGCATTCGAGTCAAAAGTTTTCGAACTAAACCCGTTTTTGGCAAAGGTGTCCTTCTACCACCAACCCTTTTTCTGCCAAAACCAAAAGCGAGACTTCAGCAATATTTAAAACTAAACAGAAAGAAACATAAATTACCAAAAAGTTTGCAACTCGCTTCGTAAACACATAATTTAGGAGCTGTCACTCGGTCCGACGTGCATTGAGGGAGCTGTCTATATGAAAAATACCCATTGTCCCTTTGTCCCTCTTTGTCGTCCCTCTGAGGAGTTTAAAACCTCCCTATTTCTTGAAGATTACCCTCCGATTTTCCGATATTGATTACATGTTCGAATTGACAGATTCATTGTTTAGAATTGTTTATCTATGGGCAGAGGGGCCCCAATTTAAAATTGTTGAATGCTAAAAATATTAAATCTAAATAAATACAAATTTAATACTTTTCGTTGGTAACTGCATCACTTGAGAGGCTGCACCGATTTTAGTAATAGCCCGATAAGGTTTTTAGGGAAAGAAAAATTTGAAAAAATACCAGGGAAAAAACGAAAAGTGCTTTTTTATAGGTTCTTTGTATGAATTCAAGAACATTGGACAGAACTACGTTTATGGATGGGTACTTGGGGGAGGACTGTTTTGCGTGCGAATCTGCGGGCAAAAGGCTAGTAAAAATAAAATTTGTAGCATTGATGGAGTAGAGGCTAATGACCCCGACTTTAGAGTTTGAATTCCGGAGGTGACGAGACACTAGGTGCTCAAAAACATAACGAGGAAACCAACCAAAAACCAAAAATCTTATCCTAACTAAGTCTTACAACCAAAAATTAAGACATCCAAGTATTTCATCAAATTTATATCAAATTTTTATCAAATTTTTCATAAGTCGCTTCAAGAAATATGTTCATAAATTCCTTCAGGGTAAGGCAGCGCATCGACAATACCCCCGGTGTTAGTTAGTTAGTTAGTTATTCATTTATTCGCTTAAAAATATGGTAATTTCAATGTTCTTAATAGATATTTAGTTTCACATATTTTTACTATTTACTGCTAGCGTGCAAATATTTAATAGGTATACAAATTTTAAAATGAAAACAATATAATTATGTCAATAGGTACTATCAAATTAATCAAATTAATCAATTATTTATTTACAGAAATAATAATACAAGGTATGTACAAAATACATATGAAACAGTTGTGCTACCTGAAGACCGCTGCAAGCGATCTAAAGGTAGCTCAACTGATCCAAATCACTACCAGACGGAAGCGTCCCTAAGATGCTGGCTGATGCTGATGATGTATTATTTATAACATTTATGTCACATTCATGTTGCCGGTGTCTATAAGCGACGGTGACCACTTTACATCAGGTGGGCCGTAAGATAGTTTGCATATTAGTTTAATTTAAAAAAAAACACAATTACACCATCACAAGTCCCGGCCGCCATAACAAGCTGGTCATTGAGCTTACACAGGACATTATAATTTTCACTAGAAACGGGATATTTACCATGATTTTTGAGTTTTATATGTTCCCGATATTTCGGCACAGTTGCATGCGCCATGATCACGGGAGAACTAACTAAAGTCTTTGCGAGTAGATGTTATTGGCAGATATATCGATCTACCCTCTTTCCCACTCTTTTATTACGAACGATACCACTACCATCGGTTTCATTGTCACAATTCACACCAACTTCCAATTCAACCAATTTTCTAGTGAAAATTATGTACATAACCATAATAGTTTCAAAAGTTATAACAGGACATTATGTTACTCAATCACGCCGAAACGGCTTAACCCATTTCGATGAAATGTGGTGTACAAATAGATTATGACCTGGATTGGCTATAGGCTACTTTGAGATGTCCTTTAAACATCACACTACGGTTATCATCATCATCATCAGCAGCATTTAGACGTCCTCGGCTGAACGCGACGGGGGATAGGTACTGGTGATCGCAATATTGGTGTTGAGTACTCAAGTGGATGCTGCTGCCGATCCCCTGATGTAAGTCCTTAGTAGACTTTTTCGGCATCCACGGGTTGAGACGGAGGGGTCTATTTTTAGGCCAGACACATCAAATTCCTTACTGGACTTTTTCAGCATCCACGGTAGGAGACGGAGGGGTCTATTCTTAGGCCGGACACATCAAATTCCTTAGTGGACTTTTTCGGCATCCACGGTAGGAGACGGAGGGGTCAATTCTTAGGCCGGACACATCACGGCATCGGTATGACTAAGGCAACCGCTACCGTTATAAGCAATTCAATCGCTTTAATTTTAAAGCCTTTTAAAACACAACGCCATCTGTGAGTGAATTAAAAGAAGACTATCACGTCCAACCAGACAGACAGACGCCCGTCCTATTATTTATGTATAGAGATCGGTATCTAACGCGTGCGCTGAGCTACATTTAATTATAGAGAGCTTTTATCACGCCTATCGTTTGGTTACTGTGTGATGTTATGAAATGAGATGAATTGAGTTCTTATCTTTAAATTGATTTTTAGGGTTCCGTAGACAAAGATAAGAAACCCTTATGGATTCGTCATGCCTGTCTGTCTGTCTGTCCCTGTATGTCACAGCCTTTTTTTCCGAAACTATAAGAGCTATACTGTTGAAACTTGGTAGGTAGATGTATTCTGTGAACCGCATTAAGATTTTTACACAAAAATTAAAAATTTTGGGGTTCCCCATACTTAGAACTGAAACTCAATTATTTTTTTTCATCAAACCTATACGTGTGGGGCATCTATGGATAGGTCTTCAAAAATGATGTTGAGGTTTTTGATATTTTTTTTTTCTAAACCGAATAGTTTGCGCGAGAGACACTTCCAAAGTGGTAAAAAGTGTGCCCCCCCCCCCCCATAACTTCTAAAATAAGAGAATGATAAAACTACAATAAATATATGATGTACATTACCATGTAAACTTTCACTCAAAATTGGTTTGAGCGAGATCTAGTAAGTTGTTTTTTTTTAATACGTCATTAATCGTAATCCATCCAAGAACTTATATATTATGTTACTTGCTGCTACGGAACCCTTCATGGGCGAGCCCGACTCGCACTTGGCCGCTTTTTTTATTTTATAGAACTAAATTCCATAGATTCTTCTTCTTTCGTGTCGGTTGGTAGTATATTTTTCAACACACTTGCTCATAAAGTGGCTCTAATTTCACCGCAATTAGACACATAATGACACTTGTAATCAAACTGTGAATTTTCATTGCTATTATCGACGACCTCTGTGGCGCGGTGGGCGAAGGTTGGCCTGTGACGCAGGAGGTTGCGGGTTCGATTCCCGCCTCGGAACGAATATTTGTGCGATCTGCAGATATTTGTTCAGGGTGTTCTGGGTATTTTCTATATATAATTTAAAAAAATATCTATAATATAATATATTGTATTAAGTATATCAGTTGTCTAGAACCCATAACACAAGCTCTGCTTAGCTTGGGGCTAGATAATGTTGTGTGAACAGTCCAGCATTATTAATGTATTTATCCTTAATTGTTGACTAGATATTTCACATGACGTGGGAATATATTTCTGTGTTTTTTGCATGTTATCACAATCATGTTATGTTGTGTCACAATTTATCTTGATTTTATTATCGCTTGACCAGAGTCAATCAACGGTCAAAAGTTAATTTCAGGAACAATACGCTGACCGAACGTTTCCCGCCTTTTCTTTGACAGCTTTCGACCTGACATGTCAACTGTCAAGTGCCACGTGCCGACGCGTGCAGTTTAAACTGCTATTCCAGATTTGACAAGAGCCTGTCAAAATTAAAGATTATGGGGTGTTAAGACTTGTGGGTGACAGTGTGTGATAATGGCATAACAGTGTGGTTTTGAATTGTTCATTGTAATTGAATATTTTAACAACCTACAGAGCAGTGGGAATATAATTCATGAGTAAAGTCGCGGATCTTGTATATTAAGTATCACCAAAAGATGATCGTGGCATTTTGTATTTTATAAACAAACTTTTATGAAGTTAGTGATCGGTACGGTGTGCTGATCAAAATGAGCCCAAACAATGCCAGTCTACTATTATCCACCGAGGAGTGCCGTTGCCCACCTTCGTCTCCATCATCAGATCAGCTCGCTGTCACCATAATATGGTATTGTCATCGGAACTTGACAGGTATGCTCCATCAAACAGCGAGTCAAATCAAAGAATTTAATTTCATACTTAATACTACTTGCATGTATGAACTGGGTGGGTAAGATATACCCTGGTCTTTATATAATCAAAGCCTAGGGCACAGAATAAATATAAGTACAAGTACCTAGGGCGTGGAAGGATATGATTGCTACATAGCTGTAGATTACTACTGTTGTCAAAAAGGTAATTGCTAGTAATTCCGACGTAACACCTTATTTCTGCCGCAAAGCAGTAGTGCTCGCATTGCTGTGTTCCGGTTTGAAGGGTAAGGGTGCCGGTGAAATTACAGGCACATGAGATTTTTCATCTTTATGTCTCAGGGTGGCGGGCGCAGTGCAATGCCACATAAGGTGCGTCCTAGGTGAACGTGACCTATGAGGTAACGCACTGTTCATAGGCAGTATATATAATATATATTCATATACCGTTCTTTTTTTGTTTTTTTGTAATGGCTCGACAATCTGGCTTACGGCCCGCCTGATGGTAAGCGGTTACCGTCGCCTATTGACATCTGCAACACCAGAGGTATTGCCAATGCGTTGCTTGCCCTGAAGGACTCTTTATACATTTTTTTTTAAGCGGCTCATATTGCGGCCACATTTGGACCATAAGCTTGACCCGTCATTCCATGTAGTATAAAAATCCACCGCTTAGTGCCGTTGGTTCGTCTCCATCATCAGATCAGCTCGCTGTCACCATAATATGGTACTGTCATCGGAACTTGACAGGTGCCTACCTATGCCTTTCAGTTCCATCGAACTGCGGGTCAAAAAGCATGTTATTTCATACTAAATCTATATTCCACGATGGTGCAACCCATTGTGAAAAGGGGCCCATTGAGGCTCTGCCTACCCGTTCGGGGAAAAAGGCGTGTATCTATAAATGTATGTATGTAAATACTACTTGCATATATCAACAGGGTATATCCTGGGGCGTGGAAGGGGTTGGTGTGATTGCTACGTAGCTGTAGATTACTGTTTTCAAAAAGGTAATTTCTAGTAATTCCGACGTAACACCTTCATACTAAGGTTAAAAGGACACGAGGGTGTCTCGAACAGATCACTTTACGAGATTTTCTCTCTCCCTTAGATGCAAGTTGTTGAGTGAGCCTTCCGATGTATTTCCGTAATAACTACAATATGATTAGCTTAAAAATAAATAAAGAGATGTCCTTCGGAGCAGGCATTGCCTAGTAATTTTGCAACTACGACGTTTTACATCATATTACCTTACTTTAGTCATAATTTTCAGTAGAAACGGGATATTTACTATGATTTTTCAGTTTTAAATGTTCCCGATATTTTGGCACTGTTGCATGCGCCAGTTGTTCTCCCGTGATCATGGCATAATGATGTACATAACCATGATAGTTTCAAAAGTTATTTGAGTCATTTTGCAACCAAGACGTTTATTAATAATAGCTCAGTAATCAGTGCTACTAGTACTTATTTACGTTTTATGATATTTCCATCTCAATTGGACCGTGTATTTATCCGTAGTGACTGTTTTGAATGCAAACAATCGCCGCCTGCATTCGACGGTGATTTTGTTTATGTAGCCGCGTTTTGTAGTAGTGACGTGTAGGGGTGTAGGTGCTAGGACCTACAGGATGTTGGGACTTATGAATACGCAACGCATGCAAGTATTTTTTAACCCCCGACGTAAAAACGAAGGGGTGTTATAAGTTTGATGTGTCTGTGTGTGTGTGTGTGTATATGTGTGTGTGTGTCTGTTTGTCCCATTGTAGCTCCCGAACGGATGAACCGATTTCGTTTTTTTTGTTTGTTTGAAATGTGTATTTGTCGGGAGTGTTCTTAGCTTTGTTTGATCAAAATCGGTTTAACCGTTTTCCGTAGGGGTTTTTTTTAGTTTTTACAAAATTAATTACTTGTTAAATATACTGTAAAACCCTGGGCTAACATTACGTTACTGACCTTAGGTTTTGTTAGTAGCAGAGCTTTTTTGTGAAAAAGTTCGTCCGGGGAAGTACTATTTCTACCGCAAAGCTCGCATTGCTGCGTTCCGGTTTTGAAGGATATGGGTGCAGGTGGTGCCGGTGAAATTATAGGCACATGAGACTTTTCATCTTTATGTCTCAGGGTGGCGGGCGCAGTGCAATGCCACATAGGGTGCGTCCTAGGTGGATGTCACCTATGTGATAATGCACTGTTCCTAGGCAGAGGGTACCGCTTAACATCAGGTGGGTCAACTGCTTGATCTCCGTCAAACCAAGTTGTATAACAAAAAAATGGCACTTAAAACTTTTTTTTTGTTTGTTTTTTCGATTGGTTTCGATGTCGAGGGTCGTTATAAATTTGAGGGCATTGTTGCAGACGTTTCCAGGATCATCAATCAGCTCGCAACAATTTTTTTGAAGGAAAATAATGCACTTTTGCAGCGGAACCTTTACTTTGAGCTCAAAATGTTTATTTTCGACAACACCAGACTCCAGGGTCAAGGTGGTGACCAGCACACGATGCAAAAGGGTGCAACGGGTGCTCTGATTTCAACTCGGATATATTTGTGTTAAAACTGGAGTTGGAACACAGAAAACGGCCGGAATTTTTAAATCAATTAGTTAATTTACATTGATTTACAGAAAGAATATTAAAACTAATACAACTATGTAAAAAAAAACAGCTATGCTACCTCAAGATCACTGCTAACGATCTAAAGGTAGTTAAATAAATAAAACACTTACATATACTCACGTAAGTGTTTCTTACAAACCCGGACTTGTTTGTAAGATTCGTTGATATAAGATTTGTCCTGGCTGCTTAGCTTATTTAAGGAATGTGTTATTACTGGAAGAAAGCATTAATAGAGTCAGTCGTGGAAAACAATGGCGGCCATGATCTCACTATACTTGTCACGTATATTTCCCACGATGGTGCAACCCACAGTATGTATGTATGTATGTACTTACGTTTTGATCATGTCTGGTTTTCAGTGAACCTTTGAACACACCTTTTAGGAGCATCCTGTTGAACACGTACTTGCCATTAGGGTTCCTGCATTGTTTATGTTATTTCGCCGTATTTTCAGTACAAAAGACAGGGCCTGTTTATTTTATGCCAAATCACTACCCCAGCAATGATATCTATCATGAGCATATTTTATTTAAAAACATAGGGGAGCTCTCGAACTCATTTAATTGGGTTTCGCTCAAAATTACGCGAAAAACAACCCTGTGGAGAGGAAATAAGCTCCAGGAAAGTGTGATATTAATATTATATTTTTTATTTGGTGTTGATATTATTTTAATGAACTTAAAAATGTTACTTCAAATTGATATGAAAACTAAATAAGCACTTTTCTTTTGAAATGTGAAGCGAAGTAGCAAAATGGACTATTTATTTTTAAAAAAACTGTGGCATGCGTTTTGTGTCTGTATTTTTAAAGAATTAGGGCCCTTCTAAATTATTTCGTTAGGTACTAGTCTAATTGAACGTGTCGGAGATGGATCATTGTATTATTTTATACTAGTGCAAAACCGAGCTTCACTCGGAAACTGGAAATTTAACTACAAACTCCTAAAAACCCCTAGAAATACCCAAAACGCCCTATAACCTCCAAAAATCCCAAACTTTCTCCAAACTCCAAAAACCCCTAGAAACTCCTATAAACAACTTTATGTAAAAACTCCTATTAATCCATAAACTCCCCTTAAAATCTCTGAACGCCCTTACAAATGCCACAAACCTTACCAAAACCCCTACAACCTTATATTAGACTCGTTTTTTTTATACTACCTGGGGTGTTGGACCAAGCAGATGGCCCACCTGATGTTAAGCAGTACCATCTGCCTATGAACAGTGCATTATCTCACAGGTCACGTCCACCTAGGACGCGCACTATGCCACATTGCACTGCACCCGCCACCTGAGACTTAAAGATGAAAAGTCTCATATGCCTGTAATTTCTCCGGCATCCATACTACCCCTCTAACTGGAAAACATCAATTATATTAAATTATGGGCTTTGATTGAGAATTGGGAATATCCTTGTTAATTTCTCGGAAAATGCCTGAGCTAGGTCGTTTTATGAGCAACAAGCAATATTTTTGGATCTGTTTTAAAGAGTTTCTGTACAATAGAGTACCTGAGCACAATAGTGGGATATATTTTTTCCAAAGCTTGGCCCTCTTACGGCTTTATGAACTGCAGTGTAGGTATGTCTCACTCCAGGTACACACATTGTTTGAGTATCAGGTCCTCAAGGACAAGTTCTCTCTTCCAGTTATCATCATCATTATCATCATCATCATCATTACCATCATCATCATCATTATCAGCCTACAGAAGTCTACTGCTGGACATAGGCCTCCCCATAGAATACAATGGCAAATGGTCTTGAGCCGCCTCCATCAATCGGAGCCCTCTCTTTTCGCGTCGTCCTCTTTGTGGTCGCCACTCGAGAACCTTTATTCCTCAACGGTTATCAGTTCTGCTATATGGCCTGCCCATTGTCACTTCGTACTTATATCTGCCGCAAAGCAGTAGTGCTCGCATTGCTGTGTTCCGGTTTGAAGGGTAAGGGTGCCGGTGATATTTCAGGCACATGAGACTTTTCATCTTTATGTCTCAGGGTGACAGGCGCAGTGCAATGCCACATAGGGTGCGTGTAGGTGGACGTGACCTATGAGGTAATGCACTGTTAATAGGCAGAGGTTACCGCTTAACATCAGGTGGGCCATCTGCTCGACCCGACATTCAAAGTAGTATAAAAAAAAAAAACTTGCTAATGCTGAGAGCTATATCGGTGATTTTGGTTCGTCTCCGGATTTCCTCACACGGGATTTCAAGATTTTCTACAGATTAATAAAAGTAAATACCTATAGTCTATGCTAACTCTTACCAGGAAGGGCCTTAAAGTAAGTACCAAGTGTAATAAAATAAATTATTGAGTTTTGAAGATTTTATTACGCGCATAGTATTTTAATCAAGATCTAGTTATCTTTACATAATCATTTTCCATTTGAAATAACTTACATGTTTATCATACAATACATACTAGGTAATTTAAAAAACATCTGATATACATTTTGAAGTAGAGCGTCCACATTCAATCCGGCATCAGTTTCTTGTTTAAGTTAGATGATTTTTCTGAAACAAGACTGTTGAAAAATGTTTGAAGTCCCAGGTTTTTCCCCACACAAAGGCAGGTTTTCATCAACACTTTAACTGACGTTTAAACGACTGTTTAGCTTAAACAACTCTTTTTGAAAAATGTTTTCATACGTTATCTCTCACTTTGACGATTGTTTACGGTAACCACCGATTTATTTGTTCGTGAACTTGGGCCTAAATAGACCAAGTTTGAAAGCCAAAATTACTATTCCACCGGTTTTTAAATAAACTGACGGCAGATTGAACGTGAAAACGGCGCCTAAATTAGTTTCAAAGTCTCGCATTGTCTACAAATGGTTCATTTTATGGCAACAATTTAAATGTACACAGTGCTGAAAAATACAAATGTTTCAAAAAAGTTTTGTACATCAAAGTAAGACTTTCTGACAATAATTTTAGAGAAAAAATCAATCAGAAAAACTATGCAAGCCCTTATCTTAATAGAGTAGGAGCCAGCTATACAAAATAATCACCATGAATAAAATTAGCAAAGCATCTTTTCAAGAAAGAGATTTCGTTTTGCAGTCAAAAAATAACACATTAGCTTCAGATAATTTGTACCGTGATATGCTAAAATAGAGTTTTATTAACTACAGCTCCGTAACTAGAAAAATTTTACATATTTTTATGTAATATGTACAAATAGGAATACTATTTAAGTCGTTATAATATTAAATTTGAAGCAGTCTTTACCACCATAAGAATAAGATTTATTTTATGATGGCTTTGACTTTACCAAGCTACGCCAGTGGCTTCATCTAAGTACACTCTGGAATTGATTGTTTGTATAATCTGAATTTCTGGTAAGTACTATGTGGTTTAGAAAATAATATCCAAATTAACATAAATAAAACTTCGTTTAAAGTACACACAGACAATAAATAAGCTAACATTGTGAAAATAGATGAGGATTTACAAAATTATGAGCTACAGAAATTCACAAATACCAACAATGATTCCGTTATCCAAATAGGTATTTTTAAACATTTATTATTCAATGTAACAATCTAGCTTATACTAGGACAGTTAAATATTATCATCTATTATTTACAAATTTTCTAAGCATTAATATTAATTTCAAAATTAACCTACAAAAGGAGAAGGAACTTTGGAAAATCACCAACATAACAAAAACTGGGAATCAACAACACGAAAATAATATAGTTATACCTCTTAGATTTATTTTCTAGGGCTCAATTGCACCAACAAGGATTAACATAATTAACTCAGAGCTAATGGTACTGCGCAGGCATTTTGTACTAACGAGAGTTCGATTATAAGCTTGGGTTAAAATGCTAACTCTAACACTTGCAATTGGGCCTAAGCATTGCCAAACAACTCGACATTTGAAATAAAATAAAAAAAACATAATTACAATGGCGACAAATATCGACTTGAACCAATCAGAATAGTACACACGAGCACTAAAAACATACAACAAAGTCGCACAAACGCACAACAAAAGTCCCAACAAAAACAACTAATTACGCCTCAGGTCAGAATATGACAGTCAACGGCCTCCGGAACTCTGTACCGGCTTGGCTTCCCTGAGTGTACTGTCCATGGTACTGCGGCATCAAAAGACCTGGCGAGCCTTGGTAGTACGGCAAAGATGGCGAGGGATTTGACCCGGAAGACGTGCTACCTTCAGTCCTGTCTTGTGCTTTTGGCGTCATATCTGGTGACTCCGCTGGCGAGCGTGGAGATAGCGACGGAGCTGAGTTGACCGCAGACAGCCCTGCCATGGCAGCGGCCGAAGCCTCGCTGTACATCTTGCTGATATCCATTGGATACGACCGCTGTTGCTGTTGGTCCATGTACATGTAAGCTTTGGAGAGCGCAGCGGAGTCCAGATAGCCGCGGGACGGATCGGAATACATGCTATAGCTCCGGTACTTCTCGGCTTCTAGAGAGTACTTAGACATGTCCATTGATGAGCCGACCTGGAAAGGAGAAGTGAGTGTTAAATTGGGATTAATTTTATTCGACAAGAAAAACCTTATCTTACGGCAAAATTTTATTAATCGTATGACAAATAGATGTCAATCGTTTTTCAACACACTTGCTCATAAAGTGGATCTAATATCACTGCAATTAGGCACATAATGACACCTGTAATCAAACTGTGCCTTTTTCATTGCTATTATTCACAAGTGAATTATAAAGACAGTTGAACATTTCACAGAGGGTGTATTTCTGTTTTATTATTATTTTCTTCACAAGTGTTATTGAAATGTGTATTCATGTGTATTGATGATTACCGTCCTCAGCTCTCTTAAGACCCTCATCTAACGCCTCGGGTCTCAATGGTGCTTCAGCAATCACCAACATTACACACTTGTACCATAATATACTTTTACATCCAATTTTCATACGATTCTACATTATCATCATCAGCCTGTAGAAATCCACTGCTAGGCTTAAGCCTCCCCCATACAATGCCATGACAAATGGAGCCTTCATCTACTGACTTCTTTAAAATGTGGTCGGTCTATTGAGAGTGAGATTTCCTACACTGCGTCAACGGGTTGTTGGTTCTGTGAGGCATATGGCCTGCCTGTTGCCACTTTAAATTGCTAATTTTGAGAGTTATGTTGGTGACCAATTTTTTTTCGCGTGTAGCCTTTTTTTGGCATTTATCACGTAGTGACGCTCCATTGCCAGTTGCAAAATTTTAAACTTGTGTGAGACCAATAGTAAGCAACCACAGCTCAGTAAATCATCACTACTGAGAAAGATGATTTAATGATTTTCGTCTTGAGGCTCTGTGCTGGTATCTGTGATGATAATATAAATGGCGTAGTTTCTCGAAAGCTATCCTATTAACTTTTTGTCATTGACCGAGCGAGCGAAGCGAGCGCAGTGGCCTTGCAACAACTGGCAAAATATGCTTTCACCTATCCGGATGTATGTATGTTGGTACTTGCGTACAGGTTGTATTTTTCAACTTATCTTGACGAAACTTGGTATACGGGTTCTAAAATTTCATAGTTTATTTTGTTATCGTGATTTTGTTTGCAGGGAGTTTCGCCCTAAAATGGGGAAAGTTTGCTGCAGCATCATTTACCAGCCGATTTTGATAATATTTGGCAGAAACATTCGGTAGTCATTCTAAACAAGAAGAGATTACCAGATATATCTAGGTAATCTCTTACCGATTTTTTCACTGTATACAGTGTGAGTTTCTTTTCTGGATCACTTAGTCAGAGTCTGAAACCTTGAGATTTATCTAAAAGTGATGTAAGGAGATACAGGCTCAATTTTGAAAGTAATAGGTTCTACATAAGTGAAAGTAGAAATTTATTTGTAGTTTTTCAGAAAAATAATGTTATTAAAAAAAATCCTTTTTGGTTCTTTATTTGATCATCATTGATCAATATGAAGCATAGTTTTATATACGTTTGTGCTACTGTTTGCAGAACTGCTTGTCATAATATATGATGTATCCAGACTAACTTTATAAACCTAGACTTGTTTGTGGTTATCAATAATGTTATTATTGACATAACCTGCTGGGAATAAAAACATTATTCGTTTTAATATCTATGTACAAAATTGATACAGACCAGCATTTTCCGAACGCAAGATTTACAAATCATCGCTCAAAAACATATACATAATCTTTCTTTATGAAAATTATTATTCACAAATGATAGAACTTAAAATTTAATAAAACCTGTATGAATGCTTAAACGTTTCTATTTATTGTAATTGTAGCTTTATTACATGCGTATAAAGCTCTGAATCGTACAGATCGTTTTGTCCGTAATGTAGTATTGTATTTTCCACGGTCAGGCGCACAAATCATACGTAACAATGAACATCGTATAAAGCTTCGAATTTTAAATTTTTTAATGAAGTGAGTCCTACACAATATTGTGAGGAAAATATCGCTTTATGTGACACACGGATACTAAGCACGATGTTATAGGGAATTATATTTTTTTTATAAGGAACTCTATATTATTGTTAAAATTTATTCGATCTCCATGGTATTACCTACAACATACGGTGGTTAGATATGTATATTTATATTTGGCTTTTAAGCTTTTTTGACAAGTTTAAATAATAATAATAATAACATTGTGGTTATTGTTCGCCTTCCTAACCACCCGTGTGTCACCTCCGTTAGCGTATAACATACGATCCGACCAGCATACGATTAATAACATTGTTGTCATTGTTCGCCATCCTAACCACCCGTGTGTCACCTGCGTTAGCGCATAACATACGATCCGGCCAGCATACGATACGATAGCACGCTAAATCAGGATTAGCCGGCCGTCCTCGGTTTACTGCCAGCCCTTACGACGCCACTATTTTATGCCGCTTGTAAATCGATACAGGGTGTCCAGAATTATGGAGTTTAGATTCGGTGGTAATAAACATACGGACAATTTTTGTTCACACTTTCCTCCATCATTACCATCATATGGGCATATGATATCACCTCGTCGTCGTCTAGAAAAGATCGGTTTTTGTTTGCGACAATATCACCCTTTAACATTTCATCATCTTCATCAGACTATCGAAGTTCACTGCTGGACACAGAATTACACGGCGATCTGTCTACGAATTGTACATTACATTTTATTTTATTATGTGTATTTCATGAATAGTATCTATGGTGGCCTTTGACTGATAATAATTATGATTCATAATCAGACTGTACAAGTCCACAGCTAGACTTAGGCCTCCTTCATAGAATGCCACGACAAACAGTTCTGATCCGCATCCATGCACCGAATACCAGGGAAATTTAAGCTTTAACCAAATTTTTGTTTTGGATTGGTCTTTTCACGTATTTTTATTTATTTATTTTCCCGACGCTCCAAATATGTTGCTATGAAGATCTGTTGACAAAGTTTATAAAGACTTGTTTTAAACCGTAATTATTTGCTAACTAATTGCTAAAGTTTGAAAAGTTACTTAATTTACGATAAGAATTATTTAGAAAATTAATGCTTTTGACAGGAAATAGAATTGAAACAAATCATAAAATAAAACAGCTTTTTTTTGTAATAATCTTAAAGCATCTGGTACTTTATATAAACCCTAGATTGAGGCAACCCGTTTACTCCCGTGGTACAGCAGATAACTACTTCCGACCTACTTTTACTACCGATCAGATTAAGAGCGTCCAAGATATATTTTATGTTTTATAATTGTATGAAATGAAGTCGAATACAAAAAGTTGGATCCTGATGCCCTTTGGTTATATTGCTGAATCTCACCCTGTATATGAGTCGCTTGTAAATGTAAATGGGCCTTTATTTTTTTTTCTTTGCGTGTTTGTCAATATATTCCGATTCGGAGAGGTTTAGTAGCGAAAGGTGTGAGGTATGTATATTGAAGTTATTATAATGTGATAGAGGATAAGTTCATGTTAGTGTGGCTAGTAGCTTGCAAGTTATTACTTTTTAGCTTCTGTAATTGAAATTAGTCGAACCAAAGATTTTTAACGATTTTTGTGTTTTCCTTTTTTGCTTTTTGTGATTTTTATATTTAACTTTTTGCTTCTGTGATTGAAATAAGTCAAACCAACGATTTTTAACGATTTTTGTGTTTTCCTAACCACAGCCTATTTTATAATTAAAGAATATACTAGCAGTTGTTTGCGGATTCACCCGCGTTAGTCTTCAGAGTAAACTGAATTTTGGGATAAAATTATTTTGATCGATTTGTGTAGGTACTATAAAAAAAAATAAAAAAAAACTACGTATATTTGTAGGAATGCGAAAGTGTGGATGTTTGTTTGCCGTCAGTTGAACAGATTCCGATAACATTTGGTACACAGGTGACTTGGCACCTTAGGTTGAGTCTGTTATTTTTTTAAATTTAATATGTAAAAAAATAGATAGATAGCTATTCTTTATTGCACAAAACAAACAATGTACACAGGCGAACTTAATGCTAACAAGCATTCTCTTCCAACTAACCTTTGTGTATGTAAAAATGCTATTTGATCAATATCAGTGCAGTCTTTTTGTAATGGCCTTTCTTCGTATGATAACGTTTTACAAAGGAGGTGGGCATCCGCTGACCCAGGTCAAAAATAAATAAACCAGGGCCCCTTCATTGAAGTAATTAGTATGGTTCTAATTGTTATTATTTGTCAAATTTTTCTAAAGAACTTGTATGTTTTTAGAAGTTGGGAAGCAAAAAAATTTTTACTACTTGTATGTCGGAACAAGCTGATGGCCCACCTGATGTTAAGCGGTAACCTCTGCCTATGAACAGTGCATTACCTCATAGGTCAGGTATATTTCTAAATAATTAGATAAATGAACTCATTGCATTAGCGTGAAACATAACGCAACAAGCTTCATTACTCTCCCACAACTTGTATGCAAGAAATTAAATTATAGCTTTTTCATTATCATATCATATAAATAAATAAATAAAAATAAATAATGCTGGACAGTTCACAGAACATTATCTAGCCTCAAGCTAAGCAGAGCTTGTGTTATGATATATTATCAATAACCAAAAGTATCTCAACTGGACGTTACAGTAGTCAGAAAACTTGGGTCAAACAATAAATTGGGAGTTGCTCATGTTCTTTCATGTTTGTAAGAAAACTGCCTCATTGCTTAGCAGAGTGCGGAGCAGTTCCAACGGCATCCTGCAGCTCATTCCCGATCGCTATGACCTGCCAGTAATGAAGGCTTTTATCCGGGTCCTGATCAGATAGGTAGTCTCACTGGAGTCTGTTTGGTCGGGATTCGGATGAGAGTTTTCACCTCAACTTATAGCTAAGTATAACTAATGTATTTCTAAAATAGTTTTTAAGAATAATACTAACAAATAATGGACCTAATAATGTCTGATTTAATAAATGAATTATATAATTATTATTATATCAAGTAAACGACTATAAGGTATAGGAATTGTATTATATGGATTCAATATTATCCATAGAGAGTAGAAAAACAATACTTCCGTAGAGAAACCGAAAAGGCCCACATTTAATTAACTCGAGCGAAAGTTACAGTAGCGAAGTTCTGAACCCCGATCCATCACAACCATTGTGCTACCTTAATAGACCCCGAACTATCGGATGAAAACGCATTTTTTTCGATTAACGTATCGAATCGGACCCTAAACTCGGTAGGAACAATATAATCAGCTATCATTCAAACCAGTATATTAAGGCATTCTACCTGTGCTTGTATTAAAAATGGTGATGGGGCGTTTTCCGCGGGCGACGAAAAACATGTCGGACCTTAACGAACCATTGTGATTTTTAGTATTCGATTATGTTGATAGATGATTTATGTTTGGTCGATTTCGGGGCTTATTAGTGTGTGGCACGACTCATTAGGAAGGTGGTAACGCGGCGTGAAATTGCAGAGATGCGTTGCAATTTCGCTAATAGTGCGGCGTTATCGAACTAAAGCATGACCAGAAAATCAACAGCTTCCCGAATCCCAGTAAAACACAAAAATGGCATTCACAAGTTATACTTATACAAAGATTTGACGCTTATTTGATATTCTTATGTGTGTGTTCTGTGGTATTTCTTGCCTAAGAATAGACCCCTCCGTCTCATCCTGTGGATGTCGTACAAGCCGACTAAGACTACCGGACTTTTTGATAAGATTCGTTGGTATAAGATTTGTCCTGCTGCTAGCTTATTATGGAATGGAACAGCGAAATAGAATGCGTTGGAACAGGAGTAAATATAAATTTATTTTTTAAGACGATTCAAAATGATCCTTGTGATTTCAATGAATAAAATACTTTTTGACTTTTTGACTTTGACTTTGAATGTGTTATGTGTTTATATAACTGGAAGAAAGCGTTAGCCGAGTCAGTCGTGGGAAGCAATGGCGGCGATGAGCTCACCACTCGTCACGTCTATATTCTACGATGGTGCAACCCACTGCGAAAAGTGGCCTATTGAGGCTCTGCTTACCCCTTATTTTGTGATATGGAAAGTTTTCTTAGTTATAACCAGTACAAAGTTTACAGATTCAATAACAGCGAAAGCTATGAATGTGATGGATCGCGATTGTTCAAATCAAATTCAATTAGCAGATTGTATATTCAATCTTAAGTAATTGTTTCACACTGACCATTTCAGAAGTTGATTCTTAAGATTATAATGAACCATTTTTAACCCCCAACGCAAAAACGACGGGGTGTTATAACACTGAAAAAAATATATATCTAACTGTGTGCAAAAAGTGCACAGTTAAAATTTACACAGTTGCTACAACATATTTTTCATTGAGATCTAATTAATTTACACTGTTGGGGCAACTGCAAAAAAACAGTTAGGAAGCAAACAGTAAATAAATATGTATAAACAGTTATAGGAACTTTTTGGTCAATAATAACAACGTATCCTGGCAGTAATTTAAATTTCAACGGTTAAACATCAGTCCGGATAAGACAGTAAAATGAACTGTTTTACTTTAACTGTTTTTTTTTTCAGTTATGCTAACGTGTTTAATGTGTTGGCTCCATTTTAACCTCGCAGAACGGTAACTTTTATCGGTTTTCGGGTTACTCGAACTGTATTTTTTTTTCAGTGAAGTATGACGTGTCTGTGTGTGTTTGTGTATGTGTGTGTGTGTGTGCCTGTCCCATTGTAGCTCCCGAAAAGAATGAACCGATTTAGTTTTTTTTTTGTTTCATAGGTGTATTTGTCGGGAGTGCTCTTAGCTATGTTTGATCAAAATCGGTTCAGCCTGTTCATTGCGTAGAGGGTTTTTTAATTTGTACAAAATTTATGACTTCTTAATTTTGTGATATGGAGCTATACAAAGTTATAACCAGTACAAAGTTTACAGATTCAATAAAAGCGAAAGCTATGGATGTGATGGATCGCGATTGTTCAAATCAAATTCAATTAGCCGATTGTATATTCAATCTTAAGTAATTCTTTCACACTGACCATTCAGAAGTTGTTTCTTAAGATTATAATGAACCATTTTATTTATTCAAAAGGATAAAGTTGAATAAGCTCGTTTGGTAAGAAAGGCTTTTTGTTTTCTTGACGTTACTCAAATAATGAATTGAATGATCAAATGATTTTCATCATTTGTATTGAATGTCCAAACAAATTGAATTGGTCATCAATTTGGCCAATGTCAGCCAATCATTGCGTAATCACACTAATATTATAAAGGCGAAAGTTTGTGTGTGTGTAGTGTGTTTGTTACTTCTTCACGCTGAAACGGCTAGACGGATTTGCATGAAATTTGGAATAGAGATAACTGGACTCCCGGAATAACACAAAGGGACATTTTATCCCGATATTCCCACGGGATCGAGACTTACGCGGGTGAAACCGCGGGGCGCTGCTGGTACATAAATACATCTTTAAATTGTAAACTTTTTGCATACAACTCGTTCTTGATATATCAAATTATAACCTAAGAACTTTTTTTTATATACTAATTGGAATGACGGGTCAAGCAGATGGCCAAACTCATGTTAAGCGGTAACCTCTGCCTATGGACAGTGCATTATCACATAGGTCACGTCCACCTAGGGCGCATCCTATGTGGCATTGCATTATTTAAAATGTCACAAATCATTTTCTTCAACCACATTATACAAAAATTACACATGGCGATCGATATCAAAAATGAAAGCGTTTTAAAGATTTATTACACAAGTAATTAATTTTGTACAAAATAAAAAACCCTCAACGCTATGAAACGGCTGAACCGATTTTGATCAAACATAGCTAAGAACACTCCCGACTAATTCAACTCTCAAACAAAAAAAAAAAAAAAACGGTTCATCTGTTCGGGAGCTACGATGCCACAGACAGACACACACACGCACACACACAGACACGTAAAACTTATAACACCCCGTCGTTTTTGCGTCGGGGGTTAAAAAAAGGTGCGAGTCAGCACCAACGCGCGACTGGAGATTAGTCCAGTATAATCCGCGTAAATATGGCGCAGAGCGAAAACATAACGGACTCCACTTTATATTAACGCTCGATTTTAATATTTTACTCCCCATCTAATTGCGTACCGCGGGCCTCATATTAAAACCGATTGTTTTGTAGAAACTCGAATTCAACTAGGAAAAAGCTCCGAGCGTAAGTGTCTTTTATTATAGAGAGAGGCTAACTAGATCTATTAAAACAGCATAAAATAAAGAGAAAATAAATTATCTCCCCCCTTACAACTCACTTAGGATAGACCACCAGCTAATCTATTCAACAAACAATCGTATTTGTCAAAATAAATTGATTTATAAACCCCATTTCCTTAATCCAATAAAGCAGAAACAAAATCCGCTAATACGCCCTCATCGCCCTACGACGTGTTTGAACGCATCTACGTCACATCCACAAGATTAAACGTCAGATGTAGGAGTAGGGAGCGGGAAGATTGAGGAGTTTTTAAATCGGAGAGTTCTGGAGGGCTAGAGTTGCCAGAACTCCGACTATTTTTATAATAACATTAAAAAAACGGCAATACTGCTACTACTTCGAGTGACCGGTTCTTTCATGCTCTGCGTTAGGTCAGACACCAGGTATGGTTTTGAAGGGTAAGGGTGCCGGTGAAATTACAGGCATATGAGACTTTTCATCTTTATATCTCAGGGTGGCGGGCGCAGTGCAATGTCACATAGGGTGCCTCCTAGGTGGGCGTGACCTGTGAGGTAATGCACTGTTCATAGGCAGAGCGTACCGCTTAACATCAGGTGGGCCATCTGTTTGACCCGTCATACCAAGTAGTATAAAAAAAACATGGCTTCAGATATGGTGTCCCTGAAAAGGGCCTTGAGACCAGTAGTCTTAGAACCAGTGTGGTGAGAGGATTCCGTTCTTTTCATGCACATGCATGCCGTGGTGTGTCCGGCCTAAGAATAGAGCCCTCCAGCTCCTCCCATGGATGTCGTAAAAGCCGACTAAGGACTTTTTAGTAAGATTTGTTGCTATAAGATTTGTCCTGGCTGCTAGCTTATTATGGAATGTATTACTGGTAGAAAGCGTTAATTGAGTCAGTCGTGGGAAGCAATGGCGGCGAAGAGCTCACCACTTGTCACCTCTATATTCCACGATGGTGCAACCCACTGTAAAAAGCGGCCCGTTGAAGCTCTGCCTACCCATTCGGGGAAAAAGGCGTGTGTCTATGTATGTATGTATGTATGTACTATGTCACATGTCTTCTAGTTTTTGGTTCAAGTACTTGTCGGTTTTGTCACGATATTTTCCTTCACCGTTTGAGAGCACTAATATTACCCACATTCATTATTCAAACTAGACAGCATTAATCTTTCCGGCCAAAAACCCGTCCTCTTTTAAATCTAAAAATGTTGTACATATTTAATCTCTGTTCGATTATTGATAAGTAATCTTAATATAGTTTCAAGATAACGATTTTTTTTTCAGCGTATTTTATTCATTGCTCTTCCTGAAAAAGGGTGGCTTTGATTGAAAGAAAATGTAACATTTACTAATTAAAGATCGAAGCTATTTGTTTTTATTTTGAAGCTGTACGTTGAGTCGTTTTCATAAAACACAACTACTATTACACATTATTATTATTTTGAAGCTGTACGTTGAGTCGTTTTCATAAAACACAACTACTATTACACATTATTATTATTTTGAAGCTGTACGTTGAGTCGTTTTCATAAAACACAACTACTATTACACATTATTATTATTTTGAAGCTGTACGTTGAGTCGTTTTCATAAAACACAACTACTATTACACATTATTATTATTTTGAAGCTGTACGTTGAGTCGTTTTCATAAAACACAACTACTATTACACATTATTATTATTTTACTATTACAGTATTTGTTAACATTGACCCTGCGTTTTACCACGATGTTGATAAGTGATGATGTGGCCGACTAGCACAAAAGTTTAGAAGGCACCTATTCACTCGTGCCTTGAAGAGACCCAGATTATAATTTTCAGTTTTGTTGATCTTTTCCGGAAAATATCCGACTTTTTTTAAATTTTAGTCTGGCAACTCTAGCTAGGCGAACGCGCGATAATTGCTCGAGTTGTGTCAAGTAGTGTAAACGGCTCGCTTGTTTTGGGGGCCGTGTGTAGTGTAGTGCGGATTATACAAATTGGTGGTTGATGCACTTCGTAAATCAAGCATCAAGTGCTTGCACACACACAATTTGCTTTTTGTGTTTTAAACGGAAAAATCATCTTCATCATCACCGCCAGCCGGCTTACATCCACTGCTGGAAGAGGCCTCCACCATTGGGGGACCACATTATGGGGGATTAGACATAATCCACGCTTCACCAGGTGGATTGGTCATCGCAGTTTGATGTTAAGTACTCAGATGGATGCTGCTTCCCATCCCTTAGTGTTATCTTTTGGTAAAGCTTTTACTAAATCCATGGGATGAGATGAAGGGGTCTATTCTTAAGCTGAACACACCTCGGCCAAAGGAACAAAAGGTATGGGATTTTGTTCTACTGGTTCCTGTTCAAGTGATAACTAATACATTTATTTACATGAAAGAATAATACAAGGTATGTACAAAATACATATGAAACAGTTGTGCTACCTGAAGACCGCTGCTAGCGATCTAAATGTAGCTCAACTGATCCAAAACACTACCCGACGGAAGCGTCCCTAAGATGCTGGCTGCATTGCCACGCTGAATGGCAATACTAATGCGTTGAGACAGATAAGAGCCAGCTCTCGGGTCACGCGTCGCTTTGACCAGATGCCCTGAAATAATTATGAAAACGCGAAGGGCCCCGGAACCCCACGGACCCAGAGTCTCGACCTTGAATGGCTCAAATAAGTAAGATCTGTCGGGACATGCATATTTGCGTCTTTTGAGGTCCTCAGCGGAATCTGCCGCCGCACCGGCCCTAACTGATGTCCCGGACAGATGAGATGGCGCAAGGGTATCAACGCATGTAGCATTCCACACCAATAGGCCTCCTCTATAGAATGCCACGGTGAACGGTATTGAGCCGCATCCATCCACAGACTTCTTGCTATCTTTTAACGTCTGGATGGCATCAAAAAGACTTCGTAACCGTCGCTCGAGAATCTTTCTTCCCCAGCGTTACCTGGTGAGCTGGCTGGGTATATAACCCATCGGCGCTATAGCCAAGTTGATAGTGCCCACAAATTTCGTCTTCAGCGTCAAAGTGTTCTATGGCCGAACTGGTAAAGGCATTGCCGATCACAGGCAAGGTTGCGGGTTCGAGTCCCGCTGGAACGGAATTTTTGGGTTACATTAAAATTTAGGGGTATATAACCTGCCGATTGCCACTTCATCTTACTAATCCTGAGAGCTACTAGTATGACGATGAGCTTGCTTCTTCTACGAATCTCAATTCCTATTCCATCGCGTAGTGAAACTAGATTTGCTGTCTCTGTAGACCACTGCGCGATTTTACTAATAATGTTGTGTATGAGGCCATACCTTTTTCTGCCACAAAGCAATAGTGCTCGCATTGCTGTGTTCCGGTTTGAAGGGTATGGTTGCCGGTGAAATTACAGGCACATGAGACTTTCATCTTTATGTCTCAGGCTGGCGGGCGCAGTGCAATGCCATATAGGGTGCGTCTTAATGGACGTGACCTATGTGGTAATGTATTGTTAAAGGAAGAGGTTACCGCTTAACATCAGGTGACACATCTGCTTGTTCCGTCATTCACGAAGTTAAAAAAAAAAACACAGTGTCAATAGTTAGTGACCACATCTCAGTGCCCTAGCTAACACTGAGACTACAAAAACTAAATGGCTAAGAGTTATGGATTCAGACACTAATTATAGACCATCCTGATACCCACGACACAGGGATCCTAGTGTGGGATCAGGACTATGTATGTGACTGTTGAGTTGTTTTGTAAGTGTTTTTTTTTTAATGAAATTAATAGGCAAACTAGCTTACGGCCCACCTGATGTAAAATGGTCACCGTCGCTTATAGACACCGGCAACACCTGGGGTATTGTGGATGCGCTGCCTACCCTGAAGGAATTTATGATAATTTTTCTTGAAGCTACACATGTCGTAACCAAGCGGGAAAACCTCAGATGGAATCTCATTCCGTAATTTATTAGTATGGGGAAGAAAAGATTTTGAGAAACGAGTCGTACGTGAAACCCAGGGATCTATGATGTGTGGATGAGCTTTGCTACTATTGGAGCTAGTGTTGAAAGTGTTTTAGTAGTAGTAGAGCTTTTTTGTGAAAGAGTTCGTCCGGGGAAGTACTACCACCGTACCTATTTCTGCCGCAAAGCAGTAGTGCTCGCATTGCTGTGTTCCTGTTTGAAGGGTAAGGGTGCCGGTGAAATTACAGGCACATGAGACTTTTCATCTTTATGTCTCAGGGTGGTGGGCGCAGTGCAATGCCACATAGGGCGCGTCCTAGGTGGACGTGACCTATGAGGTAATGCACTGTTCATAGGCAGAGGTTACCGCTTAACATCAGGTGGGCCATCTGCTTGCTCCGCCATTCCAGTAGTATAAAAAAAAAAAAAAAAAAAAAAAAAAAAAAAAAACACAATTTTCTTGAACATACTTTTCACTACAAATGATTATGATTATGATTATTGAGTTTTATTTGTTTATTTTTTCGATAATCTGGCAATAACATCCTACTCGCAAAGACTTTAGTCAGTTCTCCCGTGATCATGGCGCATGCAACTGTGCCGAAACATCGGGAACAAATAAAACTCAAGAATCATGGTAAATATCCCGTTTCTAGTGAAAAGTAGAATATAATAGAATATAATAGAATAGAATAGAATAGAATAGAATTAGAATAGAATAGAATATTTTTTATTTGTAACAAACAACACAGATAGTTAAAGAAAAGAAAACATGAACGAAAACACAAAATGATAGTTAGATATGCTGTTACAAAAGTATGTAACAGCATAAAATAGTTTCAAAAGTTATATCATTTTCTTGAAGTTATAGGCCTTAAAAGCTTATACCTACTAAACTTTAGTTTAAGATAAAACGTGAAAGCGTGGCATCGAAAAATAAAGCCATATTGAACATGCTATAACTGCATACATTATGCATACATGATGTTACAGAAGGCAGGATACCGTCCTACGCATTATTTGTTACAAAATAATCCTTTCATTACTAAAATCCCTTCACGCTTAACACCGTTCGCAACAAATCGCGGGCGTCATTACACCGTTGCGAATGCTTGCCCGAGTGGCGACCCTCGTTGTCTCCATTGTGAGCATGTGAATTGTTACGGAATAATTAGTATCTCGGGGGAGGGTGAAAGGTGAACTTAAATTGAAGTTTGAATCAAAGGGTAGGTAGGTGTCCCGTATCTTTGTAAGTGTGGGTAACGTCATGGTTTGCAGGCAACATTTATCATGATACAACATTAACATTTGTATACAGACAGATATAATATATTCCAGCAAATTGTGTGAGATGCAAAAATTCCACAATAAGTGTTTTTTTTATACCTACTACTTGAATGACGGAACAAGCAGATGGCCCACCTGATGTTAAGCGGTAACCTCTGCCTATGAACAGTGCATTACCTCATAGTTCACGTCAACCTAGCACGCGCCCTATGTGGCATTGCACTGCGCTTGCCACCCTGAGACATAAAGACGAAAAGTTTCATGTGCCTGTAATTTCACCATCACAGCGGTTTGTTTTTTGTTGTACAATATTTGGATTTTTTTGCTCCTGAGTATGGAGTTCATTTATAACAGGTAGGACTGGCAGGCCTATAATTTAACACTTCATTTAACGCCATTTTACATATCTTCTTTATAGGTAGCAAATTATTACGTCACGCCATTCTTCAGCGATTTTGAGTTAAAATTGGGTATTATTAGTTAAATTTTGTTCGCACGATGTGGTCATTTAACGGTTGTAAGTGGGTTATCCTAACGCCTGGCAATTTAACGCCCCATCTCCGATTAGAGTCTGGTGTTTGATACAATCATTATGTTGTTGAGATTTTGGTAGGGTAAGATATATCCGTTTCAAACATTTTACTATAAAAACACCAAATTCTTGATGATGAATTAATCTAGGTTTGTTGCTTTTATATCCCTAAAACTTTGGAACCTGCCTGTTTGAACAATTCATCTCCTATTTGTAATGTGTGTTTCGTGGTCTATACGTCTATTAATATTTTGTATGATGTTTATTCGGGCCACGTCGCTAGAGCAATGGATGGGCGATGATGGAGCGAGCGTATCATGCACTGGTGCCCTCGAGACGCGACGCGAACGCAAGGTAGACCGAGGAGAAGGTGGTGTGATGACGTGGTAGAGGTTGCAGGGAGCGTATCCTGCACTGGTGCCCTCGAGACGCGACGCGAACGCGAGGTAGACCGAGGAGAAGGTGGTGTGATGACGTGGTAGAGGTTGCAGGGAGCGTATCCTGCACTGGTGCCCTCGAGACGCGACGCGAACGCGAGGTAGACCGAGGTGAAGGTGGTGTGATGACGTGGTAGAGGTTGCAGGGAGCGTATCCTGCACTGGTGCCCTCGAGACGCGACGCGAACGCGAGGTAGACCGAGGAGAAGGTGGTGTGATGACGTGGTAGAGGTTGCAGGGAGCGTATCCTGCACTGGTGCCCTCGAGACGCGACGCGAACGCGAGGTAGACCGAGGAGAAGGTGGTGTGATGACGTGGTAGAGGTTGCAGGGAGCGTATCCTGCACTGGTGCCCTCGAGACGCGACGCGAACGCGAGGTAGACCGAGGAGAAGGTGGTGTGATGACGTGGTAGAGGTTGCAGGGAGCGTATCCTGCACTGGTGCCCTCGAGACGCGACGCGAACGCGAGGTAGACCGAGGAGAAGGTGGTGTGATGACGTGGTAGAGGTTGCAGGGAGCGTATCCTGCACTGGTGCCCTCGAGACGCGACGCGAACGCGAGGTAGACCGAGGAGAAGGTGGTGTGATGACGTGGTAGAGGTTGCAGGGAGCGTATCCTGCACTGGTGCCCTCGAGACGCGACGCGAACGCGAGGTAGACCGAGGAGAAGGTGGTGTGATGACGTGGTAGAGGTTGCAGGGAGGACCTGGACTCGACTCGCTTAGGAATGTAAGAATTGGAATCGCATGGAGTAGTCCTACTCTCATTTTTGGATGCCCAAGAAATAATATTATAATAAGTACCTTAGGTAATAAAATAATAATAATTCAATTAATAATGTAATGTAATTAAAAAGTGTAATTTATTTTTTTGTATATGTGTGTTCAATTGGGAATAAAGGCTTTTTTTATTATGATGTTCATTGAATGCCTTAGATATTTGACTGGTTTAGCTTTAAGTCAACTTTTAAACTGGAACTTTTTAACCACATTTTTAACAAAAAATAATAATAAAAATATTCAGTTCTCCTCATTATTTTCTTTTAAAGATTGCTGGAAGCATCAGTTCCATGCTGTATTTGCCTGGTCCTGATAAGTGATGACCCTTACCTGGGCATTGGGCTGTAGAGCTGCACTCAAAGCGTTCTGCTGAGCTGCCGCAGCCGCTGCCGCTGCCATGCTGGCCCCCAGAGGTCCATAGGCAGCTCCGTAGTATCCTCCCATCGCTTGTCCCATGCCACCACCCATTCCTGGTGAGAACAGTTACATAATGAGAATGAGTTAATCACAAGAAATAAGTTAGAACATTTAGTTAGCCTGCAGTCGATCGACATGTTTGCGTTGCGTTTGTTTGTGTAAATTGTGTGTTTAAATTTAAAGTTTACAATTACATAATTGTTTACATACAAAACTGTCTTTAAAGCTTACAATCAACGGGACTCATCAACTAAATTTCCTATTTTATTAAAAATTTAAGGTGCTACCTTCTTCGTGGTAAATAAATAATTAACCAATTTTCAAAAAAAAAACTTTTAAATCAATCAATCAAATAGTTTATTTGCTACAAATAGTGTTACAAGGATGTTATTTAAAATTTTAAAAGTACCAACTATATCTACCACTGTAAGCATGCAAAAATTACATTTTAAAATATATTATTAAATTCCCAATAAATTACTTATTTATTTACAAATTTAAAAAAAAAAAACGGTTCACAATCGGCGAAGTTATAACGAGGCTAAGAAATCTTTCTTCTGACAACTAAGGTCACGCATAACATACTAGAATTATCGAGGTAACAGACATTTAAAAAAACTAACCATATTGAGAACCTCCTCCTTTTTCTTAAGTCGGTTAAAATATTAATATCTCTCAACAAATTTTTAATTAAATTAATATTTGACGGAGACGTCAAACTATACTCAATTATTACTAATTTACTCCTAAGTAATCAGTGGAGTGGAGTCCTGGTGACCTGTGGCACAGGTTTTTTTTATAAACCTATTTCAGGCACCAGCTCTAACAAAACTTGTTCAAACCTTGTAATTTATGTAAGTTTACCTATGTTAAGAAAAATTATTGAAATTTTATTATTATTACATTATTATAGTCAATTTTATTCATCTATTTATATTTTTCAACAACAAAAAATATTTATATAGATTAGTAAATTTTAATACAAATTTATTGAATTATCATCAAAATGAAGTAACAAGCAGGTAATAATCAAAAGTATATAATTTTTCAACGATGACTACCACAAAAGCATCCCAAACTATATCCTTCCAAACATTTCGGACATTCCAATTCACACTACCCAAGTGGCCGGTAATGGACAGCATGAATCCGGCTCGAACTCAATCCAGCTCAAAGCTGAATACGGCTCCAAACGCATAATAGCGGGAACTCTGATTCGAGCATCTATTAATTATATCATTGTGCTTCAGTAATCCGCCGGAGTGCTATTAACAACCGGTCAGTTCCTTGAGTGTTTATTAAACGCCTTAGTTTGGGTCGGGGAGAGGGTATTATAACCAGTGTATTTATGATACAAGTAGGGTTACCAGATACAATAATGAGATCCTGACAAAGTCCCTGACTTTTCACTAGATTTCCTGATTTTTGTTTACAGAGTATACATACATACATACATAGACACACGCCTTTTTCCCCGAAGGGGTAGGCAGAGCCTCAATGGGCCTCTTTTCACAGTGGGTTGCACCATCGTGGAATATAAGCGTATTACACACTACATGACTATGTTAATGATAAAGCCGCGTGGCCTGATGTCGCTCTGCCCCTCGACACCTAATTTGTCAATTTGCAATGTCTGTACCTGCATATAATTTATTACTGATGTGTTATTTATGTGTATATCAAGCGTAGTGTGTGCTGCCTTATGAACTTTTGCTGATTCTCTCTATCATCTTACTTTTGACTGCCTACCTAAGTAAGGCTTTTAATTTGGTTTTCCTTTTTTCCTTGAATCAGCTTCAACTTGTTCTCGAGGCACCACACAGGGGCTCTCCACCTAGTAGTAAGAAGGATCATCAAAAGAAAAACAGACCGTGTTTGTTGCCTGATTCTTCTAGGTCTGGTTGCGTTGGAACAGGAGTAACTGTAAATTTATTTTTTAAGACGATTCAAAATGATCCTTGTGATTTCAATGAATAAAATACTTTTTGTAATTGTAATTGTAATTGTAATTGTATAGACGTGACGAGTGGTGAGCTCATCGCCGCCATTGCTTCCCACGACTGACTCAGCTAACGCTTTCTTCCAGTATTATCACATTCCATAAATGAGCTAGCAGCCAGGACAAATCTTATACCAACGAATCTTACAAACAAGTCCGGGTAATCCCTTAGTCGGCTTTTACGACATCCACGGGAGGAGATGGAGGGGTCTATTCTTGGGCCGGACACACCACGACAAAATAAAACTTATTATTATTAGACATGACTCAACTTCATTAAAATAAATTATTGTTTTTACTAATAAAATTGCTTAAATATTATAATTACTTAGTAGTTAGTTGTCCAATTATTTTCAAAAATTCCTGACAATTCCAAATATCTCCTGTTTTCCTAACAGAGGCCCAAAATTCCTGACATGTCAGAAAAAATCCTGTCATCTGGTAACCCTAGATACAAGTGCCCCAGATTATAATATTGACAAAAGTGGTCATTTAACACAATTAGGATTAACTTATGTAAAATTTATTTTGGAAATGTTATTAGTACTACTACTGGTACAATCTGGATGACAAAATTAACGCAAGGTTAATTTAATATAGGTACTTAGCAACAGCTTACTATACAAATAAAAAACAGTTTATTTTACTAAAAACAGTAGAGATTTGTTTAATCTCAGAAAAAGTTACTGTTACTGAAGTCACTTCCATTCCAAGACATTTCAAGATATTTATTTGCATAAATAAGTACAGTGTAACAATTTGGTCTTATAAACTAGTGAGCACTTATGTATGACACCTCATTCCATTTTATTATTATTTTATTACAAATATTTTTTAATTTTAATTTTATTACATACATATATACATAGACACACGTTTTTCCCCCAAAAGGGTAGGCAGAGCCTAAAATTAATTTGTAATTATTTAATTACAAATATGTTGATCTTGTTTGTAATATTAAAATAATTAAGGCACTGTTCACCACAGATGTAAAACAACTGCTTTGCCTTAACGTAGCCTAACCAATTATTTTTGACACATGTCTTCTTACAATAATTGTCACCTTGACCGATGGAAATCGATTACAGAAATTGCCAGTTTATATATTTGTGAGAGTTATGTAAGAATAACTCCGTAACATTGATATGGATAAGTTGCGGTACCTTCAGATGGTTTGCAATGGTATCTAGAAAGATCAACTGATTCATACGAATTTTTAAAATTTTATATTTTGATAGTTGTAATATTTTTCTGTAAACTACTATTTTCTTTCATAATAATAAAATAATCTACAATAATTATTATGTTGGCCCGGTCGTATAAATCCATTTCTTGCCTGAGTAGATTTTGATAAGCAGCTACTTATCTCGTCATTTAAATCATAACGGAGATGTCAAAATAAAATCCGCCAAATTAAATTGTCACTTCAATCTAGACACTCCTAATGCTACGAGTATTACACGCAAATCGAACGCACTTCTCTTCCCGTGCGAAATATTCCAAAATAGAATTTAAATAAAAATAAATATGAGACACCCTCATTGTGGTGACGTCAATCGTCTACAATATATTATGAACACGACACTGCACGGCATTGTCGTCGTAAACGCCTGTATACAGCAGATATTAGAAGTGAAAATCGCTTGAAAAACAATTTTCCCGTTTTAAATATGATGGGTTTTACGAAAGGGTCGAACGAGTTTTTTTTATTATATTTTATAATTAAATTCTCTGTCATCTCTTGTGGATATTACGTAGTCTCTGTCTGTCTGGTATTGGCATTTGATGGAAACTCTCCTCGAAGTTTGTCGAGAGTTTATTAAATTGTTTAGCTGTTAAAGATGGTTCGGTACGGGTCTAAATAGAATGACCGTTAATTTGTTTTCTCATCTTGTCCCAATTTAAACCCTGACTTGGGAATAAATAAATACCATTTTTCTAAAATCCGTACTAGAATACTCCGATACAATAAAAATACAATTCATCGCATGAAAAATACATTTGGCGTCAGAAATACTTTACCCCTTCGTATGCAAATATGAGGCCTTCGCTCTATCGATCCACGGAAAGGTCACCTCTATATAAATCACCTATCATCCAACAAACATGGACCCTATTCTTAAAGCAAACTTGTGTTACGAAAAATAATGGAAAGTCACGATTTCAAGTGTCATGAAAAATACTATTTCTCGTCTTTTCACAAATACCTAACCATGTGCACCACCATACCCACCTATTTCTATGGAAACATGTTGGGCACATGTAGCATTCAATCTAATAAATGTAAGTATACGCTTAGAAGTCTTAATAGAAGAGACTATGTACAAATAACATGGGCAAATCATCATACATTGTTTGGCCCAACTTTTTTAACAGTTGAGATAGTTTTAGTTATTGATAACATATGTTAAGATAATGAAAAAACTAACTTAATTTCTTGCGTAGAAGTTGTGTGAAAGTAATGAAGCTTGTTGCGTTTTGTTTCACGCTAATGTAATGAGTTGATTTATCTAATTATTTAGAAATACAACTTTTGTTACCCAATTTCTAAAAACATACAAGTTCTTTAGAAAAATTGGACAAAAAACAACAATTAGAACCGTACTAATTACTTCCTAGTGTTCCTACTTCCTTGCCTAGTGTGAGGGCAATCGATAATACTTAAATTTAGAATAAGCAGGCAGCATAAGCATTGTCCGGTTCCTTTTGTTACTTTTATTGATAAATGTTTTGTTTTATATGTAATCCGACTTTGTTATGCTGTAATAAAAAAATATTTCTTTCTTTCTTTCTTTCTTTCTTTCTTTCCATCAAGGTTTCATTTATTTTTGACCTAGGTCAGCGGTTGCCCACCTCCGTTGACGTGATTGGCTTTGCTCCAACATTGTTTTCAAAAAACAAAAATAATACTTGTTACTTCGAAAAATGGAACCCCATGCATAATATAAATTTTCCGTGAAATTTAACACATTGAAAAAACGGCTCGAATTGAAAGGGAAACCCCGCAAAAATCCCATTTTCGTCCCATGTCCGACCTTTCCTCGGACACAATAGATCGCTATATTTACGTATTAACATATTATGTTGGTATAGGAAGATGGTCATTATGGATGTGAATACCGGATGGACGAATATGGATTGTGCCCGGCTTAGGCCGAATGGTGTATGAAATGGCGGTTGTTGTATTCGTATCCATTTTTAATGTAACACATTTTTCCCTTGTCCATGTTTAATTTTGCAGTGGTTTTCCTGTATGCTAAAATTACATGAAAACCAAAACGGATACAAAAATTATCATTTTTAAAACAAGCTAAAAAACTACATTTCTGTTTCTTTTATGAAATGTTTCATTGAAATTGTTTTAATCTTGGCTTCTTTAAAACTCTGCCATCGATAAAACAAAAAACCTATTTTAAGTCAAAAAGAGTAATGTACCTTTGAAGGTAAACTTTCCACCAAACTCCAAACCAAATCGCTGAACAAATTGTAACCAATCTAAAACAACGACTTTGTTCACAAATTCATAAGTTGTTTTTTTAATTAAATTTAGCTTAGCTGCGCTTTTGATGTTGCATTGAACAGGATTCTGTTTGGATTTTAACCCTTGCTGTAATTTAATTAATTTTAGTAAAGGTACTTGAGAATAAATAGCTAGCTAAATGACGCTTACGAGACGTAGGCGTGTTGAAAATTCTGACGAGAAAAGTTTACTAATTTTTAAATAATTCTTATAAGGTTACGTAACTGACATGACATATGGTTTAGCCACACTATTTTAACGAGGCTAAAAAATATGTTATTGTTATGGCTGGTCCAATTTGAAAGGATTTTTTCCCAAGAAAAATGTAACCAAATCGAATATACTAAGTATTTTTAATGGGTAAAGAAACTAATTGAGAATTTGTGTGTAGGCAATTTTTGGAACTTAATTGTCCAAAAATGTATTTGCAATATTTTTGATGTGCTCAATAATGGTTTGCTTAAAATGGAAATTTAACTAGGTACCAAAGTAGTAGTTTAGTTATGTCAATTAAAAAAAAACTGTTCTGCCAATTAAAAGTATCAGTCATATTTAATTTACATATTTTTCTACGACATTTTATGCATATAGGTGACTAAACCAAATCAAGATTAAGTATATGCAACAAAATATGGCCTCGGGACAGAACGGAATGAAAAGAGAAATGAAATTGCAAATCTGCTTTGTACCTAATTATCATTTGGGCATACCTACTAGAATGACTTATGAAAACATCATCTGTATGGGTCAAGTCGGGTTTTGAGTTACAAAGTAAACCCATTCAGTGTGCAATGGGTTATTCAGGGTTAATGTGCACTATTTAGTTTATACGGATTCTGTTTCACGTTATGCTGGGTTATGTTTAATAGAGCGCTTTGAATGGCTTTTATACAAGCATTCATTGAAATATTACGCAGTTGCCTATTGTAAATCAAAGAAATCTCCAATGGTTACATTGCGAACTTACGGTGAACGGTCCGGCTCGTTCACCGTAAGATGGCACCTGTAAATACTCCATGGCAGATGCCAACTTACGATAAACGGTCCGGCTCGTTCACCGTAAGATGGCACCTGTAAATACTCCATGGCAGATGCCAACTTACGGTGAACGGTCCGGCTCTTTTACCGTACGATGGCACCTGTAAATACTCCATGGCAGATGCCAACTTACGGTGAACGGTCCGGCTCGTTCACCGTAAGATGGCAACTGTAAATACTCCATGGCAGATGCCAACTTACGGTGAACGGTCCGGCTCGTTCACCGTAAGATGGCAACTGTAAATACTCCATGGCAGATGCCAACTTACGGTGAACGGTCCGGCTCGTTCACCGTAAGATGGCAACTGTAAATACTCCATGGCAGATGCCAACTTACGGTGAACGGTCCGGCTCGTTCACCGTAAGATGGCACCTGTAAATACTCCATGGTAGATGCCAACTTACGGTGAACGGTCCGGCTCGTTCACCGTAAGATGGCACCTGTAAATACTCCAAGGCAGGTGCACATTAACCGTCTGTACCTATTTTACTTTATGTAATTTTTACCTGCTTTTATTTAACTATGAATATATTTGACTGTTTTAATCCATTTCGTTACTAAGTCGGGAAAATCCATTTAGCATGTTACATCCGACATGATCAAATCGTATCCTCGACTCAAATGACAAGCAGAATTCGCATGGCATACAAATATCCCCCGCTTGTCTCTCGTACCTAACTAAGCGTGCTTAAATTGATAGATTAGCTATGGTTTCTGCGAATCACGATGTGTCTTTGGTTTTGATTTCTTATTTGATGAGATTGCGCTAGCAGATATTTTCGATGTGGCTGTGTGCAATGTGTTTGTGATAGTTAGTTATTTTAACTAGGTATCTAAACGCGTTAATATAAAACTTGGACCATCTTTAGTAATAGTTACACCCATTCGATTCTTGTTATTATAAAATTCGAATAATCCTTGGAATAGTTGCACAGTTGTCTTTTGCATTGAGAAGCAGCTACAAATTCGATAGAAAGAGACAAAACACGGTCACATCCACCGAATTCATGCCACAGAATTAATTGAATTGCTAGTATACTAAATCATGTCAAAATAATTCCAAGCAGTGTAATTCCAAGCAAAGCGACAAATATAAAAAGAAAAAAATAAACAAAACAACAAGTCATTTCCCATAGCCATAAACCAAAACTCCTCGCGCGCGTCCGCTCCTCTCGGCGTCTCGCGGCCAACTGTCATGTAAATGACGTCACGTGACCGGAAGCAGTTTGGCGGAGGGAGGGGCTTCCGGCAACGCACGCGATTGGACACTTCCGGTGCGTAACAAACTACTGATATATAATATGCTAATCATGATTAAGCGTTTTATTGGTTTATTGTGAGGATTATGGATGTTTTTATATTATTGTCCATGACACAACAAGAATTGAGGTCAAAGCTTGTTAAAGTCCAAATTGGAAGACTAAATTCAGGCAACCATTTTAGAATTGTACTTTTCAATCCCTTCTTTTAATTTTCTGATTTTTATATATAATTTAATACGGCTATAGAACAAAATTTCGATTCTCATAAATGAAGAAGAACAAAGTTGTTTTTTTTAAAGAAAAAACAAATAATTAATAACAGAATTTAAAAAATATAAAACAGAAAATACTAATAGGGTTTGAAATGGGGGGACATGAATATAATTGCTTATTAAAAATACATGTTTTTAACATTATTCCCGTCCATGACAAACATGAATAAACGAGAGACTCGTACGTCAATTAGCATTATTAATAGCCCGTTCGAACAATAAACTGAAAAACATGTTGAAACTATGAACACGCAAATCACCTGAAAACCTCTATTGAAACTGTAATTTACATAACAATTAATTCAGTTTGACTAAAACTTTATGATAAAACATTTGTATAAAGCCGTTGCAAAACAATGAACTAATTTATGAAACTCTGTGTTATTTATTCTGTGACTTTGTTGGTAATTTACATGTGTTACTGAGCACTTGTTTAAACTATGCCGTCTGAAAGATAATGTTTGGCTGTCAGTATTTTCAGGCGGTTTCGTCATTGTATTGAGGTCGGCACTCACGAGCGAGTTACACGCTGTCGTATAAAAGTTGGGTGATGGTACGTAATAAAATAAAATAAAATATTAATCAGCTTCTACTTGTTCGATGGGAGCTTCCCACCTAATTGTAAGATGGATAATAAAAAATAAAAAAATCGTGTTTGTTGCCTGATTCTTCTAGATTTGGTCGATTTGAACAAAAAAAAACCGTTCCTTTTTTCTGAATAAATTTCGTTTATTCAGAATGATCCTTGTGATTTCATGTTTTTTTTAATTTGAAATCAGAACACAAGGCAGCGCTTACAGGTGCCTTATTTGAAAGTATTTTTAATTCGTTCTTTCTTTTGTCCATAAAAAAAATTAAAAAAGTTTATTTGCCGAAAGAGATTTACAAACACTTAAAACTATCCTGTGGTGTTCGAACTTGGCAATCCAATTGTATCGATTGTATCGCGAACAACAAAGAGCCGATTTACGATACGGGTAAGCATTAACCTCGGCCGACGATTAAAGTTAGTAGGTACCTAGTACTAGTATAGTATTCTTTTATCTGTGGTACCTAGTGTTAAAAATTGCAGAAGGCGAAAATATATTATTTTATATATGCCGATAACAAATGATTAATTTACAGACTTCATATTAATTTTAAAAGGCCCTTGTCTAAAAATAACTAAATTTCAACGTTTCTTTATTTACGACTTTTTCTTTAAAAAATGTGTGATCAAAAAAATCTAATGATGAGTACACACCTTATACTGTTAACACAGGAATAACAAACACAATACAATTTACAATGGGGCCATTATCGGTATAGTAATGGGCACCTGTGTCAATTTGGCCAAGTTAGCTAACTACAGGCTTACGTGATAATAGTAACATTCCGTCGCTTATGTTCTTCAAAATAATTATAAATAATCCTACCTACTAATTTAATAAATTCAAAAGTTTTCATGTGTTTTTGTAACGTAACGCTGAACAAGCGGCTGAACTGATTTCGATGGAATAAAGGATATTCTCCATGCGAGCTACGCCGCGAGCGGATGCTAGTATATATTGTTAGATTCAGTTTATATCATTATAATAATAATTGCATGCTAAGCTTAAGCGGAATGTGTCGGACATAATTAATATCTTACATTAACCACATTTTATACATTTTTTTTTTTTTTTCAGAGTTTCTTAAGATCGATAAGGTATCGATCTTAAGTAACTCTGAATATATCCATGAACGATTGTCTGTCTCAACATCAACATAAAACAAGTTTTAAAACATAATTGTTATCTGAAATTTCGATAGATCAATATTTGATGAAAATCGAAACACAAAAAATTCTATGGTCACACAGACTCATCTGCTATTGATTTTAACAGCATTTTGAAATGAAAGTTAAGTTTTTTTTTGTTTATTAACTTTCATATTATGTCTTTGTTTGACCACGATCTCACCTGTTGGTAAGTGCCGATGTGGCCGAAGATGGAGCACAAAGGTCTAGAAGGCACCTATTCACTCTAGCCTTGAAGAGACCCAGATTATAGTTTTCAGGAAAAACAGACGATAGTAGTGTATTCCACTCCTTAGCAGTTCGCATTATAAAGGTAGAACTGAAACGTTTTGTGCGAATAGAAGGTATACTAATGAGGTAAGGGTGGTACTGAGCCGTGCGTCTGCTCGTCCTATGATGAAAAGGAGATGGAACGCAACGCATAACAACGATAACGCATTATTTGAGGCAACTCAAAATTGCGATTTTAAATGATCCTGTAAAAAATTACAAAATTCAAATGGATTTAACATTTGAATTTTGCAATTTTTAATAGAATTTATAATATACCAATATTTATTTTGAAAGTTACCAAACCGTGGTTCTCGGACGAATTTCATGTGGACGAGTTGGGACTTACGCCTTAATTTCAAGGTGGTAATAAAATATCAACTGCCACTGTCAAATACCAGTAATAATTAAATAAACCAAAGTTATGGTCAAATTGGGAGTGCGACCAAAATTATGGTCATTTTGGTCAAATTGCCAATCGCAAGCTACAGTGGGCGGTACGACGCGTGTGCTCTCGCCTTAGTCCCACTTCGCGAAGTACCCTTGTTTGCCGATCTGTCCCCAGCCTTATAATGCGACACGTGTGCGTCGCGTGTGCAATGGCCCTTTTTATTAGGCTTTTAGTTAATGTCGTATACCCTGGGTTCGGTGAAAGTGAAACATTATTTTTGGAGTTATTTCTGTTGAAGTCATATTTCAGGAGTTATGCTAAGCTTGTGATTTTTTGTGGCAATAAACTATTACATACATAGACACACGCCTTTTTCCCCGAAGGTGTAGCCAGAGCCTCAGTGGGCCTCTTTTCACAGTGGGTTGCACCATCGTGGAATAAAGAAGTGACGAGTGGTGAGCTCATCGCCGCCATTGCTTCCCACGACTGACTCGCCATTGCTTCAATAAACAATTTTCTGTGGAAACTTGTTCCCACTGTTATTTCTCAATCCGATGCTACCAGATTGCAATAGATTTTTTACATATAACAAACACCAAGGCTTGTAAAATTACTGATGCATTTTACATTTCAAGCGTAGGTATATAAATTTTAATATGTTTTTTTATTGAATATCCTTCGTCTCTTACTGTTCAGTTTATTACAGTTTGCGATAGCGTGCGAGAGAGAGGGCGCGTGTTTAGGGGCTATTGTTGAGTTAGAATGGCATGAATATAAAGTTTATTTCTTTTAGACATAGGTAAACTAATAACCCTATACAATTCCGATTTAATAGGAAAGTTTATACATCTTCACATAGAATCTATGTCTTGTACAAATCCGCTTTGCAAGCAGCTGACGATTGGCAAAATTACATAGACAATTTAAGACACGCGCCTTTCTCCCCGAAAGTATGCAAAGCCTCAAATGGGCCCCTTTTGACTCTAGGCACAATTTCACGATTGTTTTTTTTTAACCCCCTACGTAAAAACGAAGTGGTGTTATAAGTTTGATGTGTCTGTGTGTGTGTGTATGTTTGTAATGAATAAACTCAAAAACTACAGTGCCGATTTAAAAAATTCTTTCACCATTGGAAAGCTACATTCACCCTGAGTGACATAGACTACCAGGGCGGGGGAGGTAGGAAGGGGGGGCTGTTTTTCATCCTGAAACTACCCGTGCGAAGCCGGGACGAGTCGCTAGTTAATAATAATAAAGTGTCTAAAGTTCATGTCGCTGCACATCAACGCATCTATATTTATTTATATAAGTACCTAGACCATTGATACCCCGTGTTAGTTTTATACAGTCCTATCCATCTAAAGGTTGTCTGGTAGAAATCGCTACTAAGCGATAAGACCGCCCATTGTACAACATATTTAGTTTTAGTTTTATTATGTACCTCTTAACTATGTTAAATTGTGAATATTGTTTGATGGATGTGTATTTTGCTGTAATATTTTTTTTTTTTTTTTTCATTCATTATTTCCAAATTGTTTTGTATTATGGTGTGCAATAAAGTATTTTCTATCTTTAAAGTAGGTAATACATTTTTCAAAAACACTCAACATTTTGTCGTACAAATTTCTGAAGCACCAAACCTTCTAATTATTCACCCTATTTTATCCAGAACATAAATTCACAACAGCAATTAGCTTAAAAGCCATGTTCGGTCGCGGTGTGTCGCAACCCTTAACTAAGGGTCGGGATACACGTGGCGTCTCCGCCCACGTTTAGCCCAACGACCGCACTGATGACGCCTGCTAATATATTTAGAAATTATTATAATGTTATTATATTTTATACCTAACGGACGCCTGCAACTTCGTCCGTGTGGATTTTTGTCCATAAAAACTTCTAAACCCTTAGGAGGTGAATATCGGAAATTCCTTTCTTAATGCACCCCTAGACGAGAAGAGTAATCTACCCTCCAAATTTCAAGACTCCAGAACTTTTGGTCCCAGGCTGTGCGTTGATAGTCAGTCAGTCGAACGTCGTTTTTTATATATCGATATCTTAAATTAATTGCAGTTCGTTAGTCTTGCTAAAACTCAAAAACGGTTTAACCGATTTTGATATTTTTTAGTGTGTATTTGAGTGGGTTCCTGGCTGTTTTTTTTTTTTTTTTTTTTTTTATATTTAGTGCTGTGGATTTTGTTCAATAAATAAATAAATAATAAATAAATAAATAACAAAGGGGCTAGCCTGCAAATTTGACAAGCAACTTACACGGCCGTGTGGTGTACATTACACGGATTGTAGTATGGAGAAATCGAAGAGTGCCCCTAGCGGGCACCTTGAGAACCGTAAATCCCGTACAAAAATCCATGAAGTGTACACCACACGGCTGTGTAAGTTGCTTGTTAAATTTGCAGACTAGCCGCTCTGGTCCCGGTAGATGGCGCTGCAGTCGAGTCGCCAGGATCACGCGAACGAAGTCGGGAGCGGGCCGCTCGTATATTATACATCTTTAGCCTGTAGTGTAACTACGATTCAGATCTATTCTCGATTGTCTAGAATTCACGGCTTTAAACTTACGATAAAAAACATGAGCCTGTCTTAGTACCAACGCCGAATTTAAATTCATCGTTAGCAGCCTCAACGCGTCCACCATTGGACGAGGCCCATAGAATGCAATGAGGGGGTGAAGTTATCACCACGCTTGGCAGGCGGATTAGTGATCGCAGTATTGTTGTTAAGTACTCAGGTGGATACTGCTGTCCATCCCCTAGTATAATACCTTAGCTCTTACGACATCCACGGGAGGAGATGGAGTGGTCTACTCTTAGGTCGGATACACCCACGACAGAATTTATGACCAAAACCATAAAATCAGTTTTGAAATAGGTACTTTATTTTCACAGTTTGGAACAAGTGACAGAAAAAAGGACGCAATATTTTAAAATAAATTTTTAGTTTCTTCAATAAATCCTGAAGAACTGAAAATTCAAGTGCAGGATTTCATTTTTTTGAGAACAAACAAGTTGGTATAACTTTGGTATTTAATCAAACAAGCAAAGGGGAATTCGCCGTTTGAACGAATCCTCACAACACTTTAATTCACCGCAAACCCTTTAAGAGCAATAACATCTCACTGCCCCTCAACACGGAAGATTTTTCAATAATTTTAAACCCGTGTCAATAGCCTGACCCCACGTCACGGGGTGAAAGCGCCCCCAACTAACCCCCATTGTCACTTTCACATTGACAGCGAAAACTGTCAACTGTCAAAAGCAGCAAGACGATTTAAACTATGCATTCTGTACGAAATCTTTTGTGTGTGCTCGTCGGGCGTTCGATTTCTGCGCGAGCAGCTTTGTCGGTGATGTGCACTAAGCTTTACTTTCAAATAAGAGTTCAAAAGAAAACCACTTTTAGTAATAGGTACGAAAATGTAATGTATGCGGACAGGTGATGATTTAAATAATAATAAAAGATAGCTTGCGAAGGTTTGGCCTGAAGGTAACACATTTCGAAAAACATAATTGGAAATATTTTTTTGTTAAAATATATTTTTCAATACAAGTTTTTTATAAAATTATTGAACGTAACCGTGTGTTGATCAAAATGAGCCTAAACACGGCCAGCCTACTATTATCCATCGACGAGTTCCGTTGTCCACCTTCCGTCTCCATCATCAGATCAGCTCGCTGTCACCTTCATATTTTATTGTCATCGGAACATGACAGGTATGCAAAATATCATCTCAATTGGTTGAGGATAACTGCTTTAAAATTCAGTTGCAAGATTCCACCCGCACATACATTGCAAGTTAAAATAAAAGCTTGTAACTTAAAAAATTAGTATTCGTAACCGTGTGCTGATCAAAATGAGGCCAAACACGGCCAGTCTACTATTATCCCTCGAGGAGTTCCATTGTCCACCTTCTGTCTCCATCATCAGATCAGCTCGCTATCACCATAATATTGCATTGTCATAGGAACCTGACAGGTATGCAAAATATCATCGCAATCGGTTGAGGATAACTGCTTTAAAATTTAGTTGCAAGATTCCACCCGCACATACATTGCAAGTTAAAATAAAAACTTATAAAAAAAAGCGGCCAAGTGCGAGTCGGACTTGCCCATGAAGGGTTCCGTAGCAGCAAGTAACATAATATAAAAGTTCTTGGATGGATTACGATTCATGACGTATTAAAAAAAAACTACTTACTAGATCTCGTTCAAACCAATTTTGGTTGGAAGTTTACATGGTAATGTACATCATATTTTTTTTTTAGTTTATAATTCTCTTATTTTAGAAGGTGGGGGACACTTTTTACCAATTTGGAAGTGTCTCTCGCGCAAACTATTCAGTTTCGAAAAAAATGATATTAGAAACCTCAACATCATTTTTGAAGACCTATCCATAGATACCCAACACGGATAGGTATGATGAAAAAAAAAATTTGAGTTTCAGTTCTAAGTATGGGGAACCCCAAAAATAATTGTTATTTTTTTCAATTTTTGTGTAAAAATCTTAATGCGGTTCACACCTACCAAGTTTCAAGAGTATAGCTCTTATAGTTTCGGAAAAAAAAGGCTGCGACATACACGGACAGACAGACAGACAGACTGACAGACAGACATGACGAATCCATAAGGGTTCCTTGTCTTTGACTACGGAACCCTAAAAAACGAGCGAGCCTTGCAATAGTCGCATATGATATGTAAAAACTGACATCTCACCCCCTTGGTAATAAGCAACATGGCTGATAGTACCAAGCTCTCGGAAAAATGCGCGCTTTCTGACATCACACCTCCTTGGTAATAATAACTATTCACTTGACATTGGCTAAATTGTTGCAAATAACGCACAGAAGCCATTACTTAAGATAAGAAGAAGAACCAACAAGAACCAACTGCCAACAAAATATATCTCTATAATCTAGCAGATTTCATGGTGCCTGAAAAATGTTGAATATAATCAAAAATAAACAATACAACCAAAGACTTTCTAATCTATGAAGTCAATATATATAACCAAAAAACAAAGTTTTATTTAAATTGCTTTGGTCGTATGTCTGTATTTCCGGTTCACACACACTGTATAACCTATGTTTAGGGTATTAAACGGGTTTAAGGTACCCGAAGAGCATAAAACAAAGCACTATTATTAAGAATATTTTTGGAATATCCGCGACTGTTGCGTTGTTTTTTTTTTTCACACAATCTTCTACACCCCTCTGCACGCCCTCAGCGGTTGAACTTCGGAAATTCCTTTCTTAGTGTACCCCTAGACTACAAAAGGAACATAGCCTCCAAATTTCAGGTCTGTAGGACTTATGGCTTAGGCTGTGCGTTCATAGTCAGACAGTCAGATAAGATAAGATAAGATAAGATAATTTATTTGCCAGAACATTGTACATTGTACAGTACATTGTCAGTCAAACAGTCGCAACATTTTTACATATATTGATGTATACGCGTCTTTTCGTCTGGATTCTGACAGCGGCCTATATTACGAAAGCCAGCCATTTGATAATTCAACAGAATATAAGTTGTTTGGGCAATATCCTGGACAAACCCCGTACAAAGAATCCTCCACGGGAATGTCAGCGTAGCGCGCTTTGATTTTACTATTCGCGTCATCTAGTTGTGACTAGAGTTGGTAAACTTTGGAACATTGCGTGGCTCAAAGAGCTGTATAGTTTATTCAAGCACTTGCTGGCTTCTGATTGAGGTGGAATTTGGCATACCTGTCAAGTTTCGATAACAAACTATATGATGGTGACAGCGTGCGGATCTGATGATGGAGACGACGGAAGGTGGACAACGGACCTCCTCGTTTATTAATGGTAGCTATTAAGCCCATTTGGATCTTCTGACGGTTCCGATCAGTAACTTAACAAAAGCTTATTTTGAAAAAGTATTTATGTTTTGTTAGTAGTAGAGCCTTTTTGTGAAAGAGTTCGTCCGGGGAAGTACTACCACCATATCTATTTCTGCCGCAAAGCAGTAGTGCTCGAATTGCTGAGTTCCGGTTTGAAGGGTGTGGGTGCCGGTGAAATTACAGGCCTATGAGACTTTCCATCTATGTCTCAGGGTGGCGGACGCAGTGCAATGCCACATAGGGCGCGTCCTAGGTGGACGTGACCTATGAGATAATGCACTGTTTATAGGCAGAGGGTACCGCTTAACATCAGGTGGGCCATCTGCTTGTTCCGCCATCACAAGTTGTATAAAAAAAACTTATAAAACCTCTTACCATCGCCCTTTCTTATTTTATATAGTTATTAGCTACAGGCTTCGCACAAAACAGCGCAATACATTGACCGTTACGGTACTTGTTTAATTCTGACCATAAAAAAACGTTTTCTTACAAACAAGTCTTTGTATGAACTGTGGTATGAACAAAGTTTTATTTTCGGAGTCACGAGAAAAAATCGTGACTCTATAGGCGTAGTTTTTGTAGTGTAAAAGGCGACTGACCCAGTCTATGATGTGTTTAGATGCGCGATCCACTGGCGCTAGTTCAAGCTAATGAAACAGAGGAAAAAACAAATAACAGTGAGTTTAACAGGTAATAAAATATTTTCATCAACAACCGGTAGACATGTACTAGCATATAATGCAGTGGGGGGATTTTACATAATCACCACGCTTGCCTGGTGTATTAGCTATTACGGCATTGATTAGTGACTCCTCAGTTAGATGCTGCTGCCCATCCCTACCCTTTGTCCTCCTCAGTCGGCTTATACAACATACCACGGAAGGAGGCAGGGGTATATTCTTCGACCAGAATAAAATATGTTCAAATATCAATTTATGGTTTGTATAAAATAATGCATAATTAGAGTCAGACTAGGTATTTAAAATTATATCAAAAGTCAAAATTGCTTTATTAATTGCAATTTAAAGGAATATTTTGATTCTTTTATTTCACTTGGTAATTTTTTCCTGTTCTTCATGACCTAACTCAACCATTCTAAAACATAACGTTGTTATAGTAAACCCATAAATTTGATGACGTTGCCACTGATGCCATGGCTATAGAAAGTTTATATAGTGTGGGATCTACACTGAAACATAATTTCACGGTTCCCATGGTGGATAGTACAGCAAGGTAACATGATTTCCTAGTCTGTCAATGCCTACGGTATATTTGCGAGTAGTGTCTCTTCGCTGCTACCATGCTTTTGACGACGTCACTTCATAATTATTACGCGCTCGCGAAACAATGTTCCCGTATCCAAATTATCCAAAAACACTGAAAAAAAGGACAATACAACTTAGAACCAGTTTCGGGAGTTTAATTTGCTTTCCCCTGTGCACATTCATAGCCTGTTAGTGTTCGTTATACTTATCACTTGCCCAACTAACTAGCACATAGCAAACACTGCAGCACAATTGTGTAATTCTAATGCTGGCTTGGATTTGATGACGTCTACTGAATGGCTTGATAACGTCGACCCTATTGTGTCTCCGTCCTACCTTTTTGTACTGTTAAAGTAACTTCGATTTTTGTAACGGACCACGGCTCTATTTTTGGATTAAGGCAAGTTTATTTAAAAGCTGACGAAGGCATTACAACTCTGGATGGGCCAAACATCTATCTTTTTTTTATACTTCTTGGAATGACGGGTGAAGCAGATGGCCCACCTGATGTTAAGTGGTACCCTCTGCCTATGAACAGTGCATTACCTCATAGGTCACGTCCACCTAGGACGCACCCTATGTGGCATTGCACTGCGCCCGCCACCCTGAGACATTAAGATGAAAAGTCTCATGTGCCTGTTATTTCACCGGCACCGGCACCCTTCAAACCGGAACACAGCAATGCGAGTACTACTACTGCTTGGTGACCACGACTGCTTTGCGATATCTGTACTCAACACCAATACTGCAATCATCAATAACATAATAAACGGTCCGATACATAGTCCAAGCCGTCTAATAGCCTGTCTAATCTATTCTAATAGCGATAACGTTTTTTTTTTCTTTTTTTTTTTTATACTACTTGGATGACGGAGCGAGCAAGAGGCCCACCTGATGCTTGTAGAAAAGCCAACCATGTATGAGATTGACGTAAGCTATCGAAATATCACGTGGTCAATGAGGGGTTTTCACGGAAGTTTCAAATCATGCGCTAATAGATGGCGCTGCTTTAAACCTAGCTTTCAAAATAAAGTGAAATATCAAAGTCAACAACGTAGTGATATAATTTCGTGGTATTTTGTTACCAAAAGCACAGACAATGCATTTGTTAATTTTGACAAGCATACTTGAGTCAGCGCCTGTCTATCGAGCTAAATTGAACTACTTTTTTTTTATTCGAAAATGAAAAGCCCTCATTGTATTGTATTACGACTGTAGAAATGGAATCGCTTCCATACGAATGCCAGTTAGGCCGGCTGAACAAATATTTGCATACAAACATTTGTCTTGCAGCGGGAATCGAACCTGCAAACTTTTGCACCTAAGCTGGCTACTCTTCTGTAAAAGAATGTGATTAGTTTCAAAAGGTTCTCATCGCCAAATCGTCAGCTGTATTTCAAGTAATAATCAACTTCATTCACATCATTTTGTAAAACACAGCCTGTCTAAGGTGTCATTATGCGTTGTAAAATGCTTTTATTACGATTAAATGCAGCGATGTGTGGAGTTTCTGCCATTATGCCTGCTATGATTACGTATCATTGCACGACATTGTTTGCCTACGGTAACTCACAATTCTGTGTATTAGGTATGGAAAACTTATTGTGGGGCTGTGGACTTTGTTCTGTAGGGAAACGAGTAAATATTATGCAGTCTTACCGTAATTATAACTTACTAGCGACTCGCCCCGGCTTCGCACAGGTAGCCCCCGGTAACCCCCCCCCCCCTCCTACCCTCCCCCTATGTCAATTTCCTGGTTCTAAGCTACCTCCCCAACAATTTTCAGCCATATCGGTTCACACGTTCTTGAGTTATAAGTGGTGCAACTATTACGACTTTGATTTATATATATAGATTTTGTTTAATTTGTGTTTTATACGCACTGTAGGACTTTTTATTATATTTAAAGGGTTTTGTACCTACCTCTAAAGGTAGGTAAGTACCACAGGATCCATGATAGACTCTTGTGTGTTTCTTTTCGTCTGACACAGCCTGTTTTATCCAAAACTATTGGATAAAATAGTAGAAATTTGGTACATACGAGTAAATAGAGTTATGTGACCCAATTAATCGTGCGTGTATCGTAAATATACGAAATTAGATTTTGGGTTAAATTCAGTGCGCAAACAAGAAAAAAAAAACCGATTGTTAAATGCATCATGAGACATTATATCAAATGAAAGGGCTCGGTTTGCGGAATATACAAACATCTATTATATATATAAAACAAAGATGTTAGTTACACCACTTGGCTGTTTTTCACCGGGGGCTACCCGTGCGAAGCCGGGGCGAGTCGCTAGTATTGTATAGGAACATATGTGAAAATCGGAGCTTTATCTCTGAAACAACACGTCTTTAAATTTCAACGAGGAGAAAATGACGTACGTAACCATATCCACGTGAGTCTGACTCATACTTGGGTTGAGTTTCAGTAATTTGGTAGATAGCGGCTCAAGTTCGTCGTGGCTTCTGTATATTTGTTTAGCGTCTGTGTGTTTTATGGTACTATGGTACTCATAGTTCCTGATATGCACGACACAGAGGATCATTAGTGTTTTTTATGTCTAATTGAATGGAAAGATGTACTGGATCAATGGAAGACTTAGCTTAGTGGAATTGCCTGTGTGTAAATGGTCCTTAACCTTCAAGACCAATTGGAATCTACCACTGGAATCTAATAATTTTGTTATTAGTAGTTTTTTTTTGTGAAAGCGTTCGCCAATGAAAGTACTACCACTATACCTATTTCTGCCGCAAAACAGTAGTGCTCACAGTGCTACATTCCGGTTTGAAGGGTATGGGTGCCGGTGAAATTACAGGCACACGAGACTTTTCATCTTTATGTCTCAGGGTGGCGGGCGCCCACATAGGGCGCGTCGTATGAGGTAATGCACTGTTCATAGGCAGAGGGTACATCTGCTTGATCCGTCATACTAAGTTGTATTAAAAAAAATGCTGTTTGTTAGGTCTAGAAATAATAAAAACTCACCAGCTCTCAGGGCGTCCATCGGCACGCTAGGATACGGTATCGAGTAGGGATATCCCTCCTTCCTCAGTGTCTTGGGCTTCCTTCGTGGCCGGTATTTGTAGTCAGGGTGCTCCTTCATATGCATAGCTCGGAGACGCTTCGCTTCGTCGATGAAGGGTCGCTTCGCGTCTTCTGACAGGAGCTTCCATTCAGCACCTGCAGATGGAATAAGTTTTTTATGAAAATTATATTTTTCAATACAATCTTAATAATTAACAAGTAATAATTAATGTTGTAAAAATTTAAAAAACCCTCATCGCAATGAAACTGAACCGATTTTGATCAAACATAGCTAACATAAAAACACTCCCGACAAATTCACCTGTCAAACAAAAAAAATATCGAAATCTGTTCATCCGTTCGGGATCTACGAGGGGACAGACAGACACTCACACACACACAAACACAGCCACATCAAACTTTTATAACCCCCCGTCAAAAACGACGGGGTGTTATAAGTTTGACGAGTCTGTGTGTGTGTGTGTGTGTGTGTGTGTGTGTCATCGTAACTCCCGAACGGATGAACCGATTTAGTTTTTTTTCTTGTTTGAAAGGTGAATTTGTCGGGAGTGTTTTTATGTTAGCTATGTTTGATCAAAAGTTAGCTAAGTTATTTAATAGTTAATGGCATTGTGTACCGCAGCAGCCACTATGCGCTCGTATGTGCGGCCACGGAAGACCAGCGCTATGGCACTAACTCTGCCATAGCACATGCTGAGTGGTTGCCTTTTTTGTAACTTTGATTTGAACGCCTACTTTAAATATTCGAATTTGTTGTATTTGGTTACGAAATAAATATATTTTTATCTTTTATCTTTATCAAAATCGGTTCAGCCGTTTCATAGAGTTGAGGGTTTTTTAAATTTTTACAAAATTAAATACTTGAAAAGCGGACAAATTTATTGGTGCACAACTAGGAATTGAACCTCAAGTTCGGAAGTAACTGTTACTCTCACTGAACATAGATAGATAGATAGAAAATTCTTTATTGCACAAGACAAAAAGCAGTACATAGGCGAACTTAATGCTAATTAGCATTTTCTTCCAGCTAACCTTTGTGTAATGTAGAGTGGGTGGTAGTGCTATTAAAATTAATTATAGGTTGAGATTAAATGATAAACATAACTAAATACCTACTCTAAATAACTCTTAATAATAATAATAACATAGTATAGTAATGTAATAATTTGGTCATCTATTCAAAGAGCTTGCTGAAAATAACGTCTCGCGCTACAAGGAAACAATAATCTTAAACCATCTGATCGTTATTTTTCTAAAACCAGCAATTAATCAGTTAGCTTATTAGCTTCTGAACAGTACAAAAACTCATTAACAGACCTGTAAAAAGCTGAGAAGTAATTTGCCCTAACCATCGTTCATTGCAAAAGACAATAGCATTGAATCGATACAATATAATCGAACGACCCGTCTCTCGATTCAAGAGACCAACCCTTTGTCTCCCCCCATTTATAGAAGGCTGTATTCATCCATCGTAGAGGGGCGCCATCGACTATTGAAATAGACAAGACAATCCCAATTCAGACGAGCATAAAAGCGAAAACAATGTCGCTAACATAGAAAGGAACAATCCGGCTCGAAGGACCAACTTTTGTCTCGCTCGAGCTTGTGAAGTTTCCCTGGTAAGAGAGAGAGACGGGAACAACAATGGCGGAAAACGCCGCCTAATGACGAATTTGCGCTTTTCATTCCGCAACAGAAGTTTTTCCCGGTTCCTCATTATTCCGCCGATACTTTGGGGTGGTCGCCTATTCGGCCTTTGTTGCCTTAGAGATAGGATCGTATATTCAGTGACAATAGCTACAAAAGATGAACGTACTGGCTATGTTTTTTACGGAGTAACAGAAATGGAGCCGTTCTGTTGTCTGCTACCATTTTGGTTGTTTGCGGATTACTGTATTAGGAAAACACTTATGCCTTTATTAATACAAGTAGATACACCAACATTAACTATCTTAACTCCTTGCAATGAATGTAACGCACTAACGTATAAAACATAAAACATACATATAGAGAAAATTCGGTATAGTGACGTTTCACTACACCGAATTTTCTCTATAGCTTATTAATTTACGATTATTGACCGAGCGAAGCGAACTCGCAGAGGATGCGTTGTTCGTATGTATATTTTTGAGTATGTGTGTTTGTAAAACTGTTGTGTGATTTAATCTTTGACGCTGGGGTAACCTTCTAGCTTTGCCGTCTGCACATAAAAAAACTATTCTAGACTTCAAGTCAGTAACCGTGCTTTTATAATAATATAACATGAAAATAATCCTTGGAGTAGATACACGTGTTTTGTCTTTTGGAATTAAATTCAATTTCAAATTCGATTGAAAAAGACAAAACACGGTGTTACTATTCCAAGGAGGATCCACGTTTATTAGTAGCACGGTTAATGTATTTAAGCCTATGTAGTTTAGTATTCTTTTATCTGTGGCCCATGTAACACGTTTCTTCTTAAAGGCTCTCAGCCAGTCAATAGGGAGCCACAGGCAAAATTAATTTCAGATGGCGCCACCATCGCTGGTGCTATTTTTGTACTAAAATTATCCATTGATATTTGACACTTTTGACAGTTTTTTTTTTGACATTGATAGACCTTTGTTTGGCTATGAAACAACACCAGCGATTATGCGCCATCTAGCGTGATAAATAAGCAGTGTGTCTCCCCATTGAAGTTTTCTTGCTTTTAATGATTTTGTTGTTTGTTTGTCGTACTATTGGATTTTTCTTGGTTACCCTGCGTTAGGTATAAGTGCCTATACTAGTCAACAAATGTATCAATTAGTTACACGGGCGTGTACAGTACACTGATTGCAGTATGGAAATTGATGTTCTCAAGGTGCCCGCTAGGGGGCGCTTTTCGGTTTTTCGTACTAAAATCCGTGCGGTGTACACCACTCGCTCGATTAGATGCTCGAACTTCTGGTCAATAAAATATAATGAAAAGAGATAATAATGGTGTGTCCGGCTTAAGAATAGACCCATCCGTCTCCTCCTGTGGATGTCATAAAAGCCGACTAAGGAATTATTATGGAATGTGTTATTACTGGAAGAAAGCGTTAGCCGAGTCAGTCGTGGGAAGCAATAGCGGCAATGAGCTCACCACTTGTCACGTCTATATTCCACGATGGTGCAACCCTCTGTGAAAAGAAGCACATTGAGGCTCTGCCTACCCCTCATTGGGGATAAAGACTGTATGACGTATGTTTTCGATGTTACGTCATAACATCATGTCTTTTTGTTTAAAAAACAAACGCACAAATCGATAACTACTTCAATTGAGCACCATTCAAGGTCTTAAGCGCTACAGTTCTGTCTCTAGACAGAACATTATGTATTGGCAACTCAATTTGCATACGACAACAGAACAAAAACAAATATATTCTACTGTTACAATGATCGAACGATATATGAGAGCAGAACAAATGACTGAACTATAGTTTTCCAGTAGTGTTGTCCACGGTTGTCGGAGTACCTCGCTATTCACACAAGCAATTAATACTTAGTAGTGATGAGACAGGTTTGGTCTTGCTAGAACTTTCTTCAGTCTTGATCTTGAGAACTTAAGTCTTTATCAATCTTGATCTTGGGAAAGATCTTGAGGGTTTTGTTTAAAATAAAAGAAAAATGTTATTGGTGGTTTAGATGGTTTATTATATATATATATATATTTATATATATATTTTAACTTTGATAGACCTTTGTTTGACCACGATCTCACCTGTTGGAAAGTGACGAAGGTGGTTATATGAAAAGTTCGGAACAATCTTAAGATTTCCCTCTCATTTTTCCTCTCTGGTGACCTGTGTGGCGCGGCGGGCGAGTAGCCGGCCAAAAAGCGAAAGGCTGCGATTTCAATTCCCGCTGCGGGACAAATGTTTGTATGATCTGCAAATCTTTGTTCCGGGTCAGGGTGTTGCGGTAACATGGTAATCGTAGTTCCGATGCTCACGACACAGGGGATCCTAGTGTGGGATCAGGACTATCTTTCTTTTTTTTTTTTTTTTTTAACAATGATAGACCTTTGTTTGACCACGATCTCACCTGTTGGTAAGTGACGATGTGGCCGAAGATGGAGCACAAAGGTCTAGAAGGCACCTATTCACTCTAGCCTTGAAGAGACCCAGATTATAGTTTTCAGGAAAGACAGACCTATCTATGTTATCTATGTGAGTGAAGGGTGTTATGGTATGCTAGTTTAGTATTATTTTATCTGTGATTATGCTATATGTTAATTTATGACCTCTTTTAATGTCTGTAAATAGCTCATCTGTAACATTTTTATTTTATATCTTTTATATAACTTACTTGTACCAGTTGTTTTATTATTTTTGTCGATAAATATAGTACGTGTCCTAGTAGAATGCTCGCGACTTCCTCCGCGTGTACTTTTCTATATAAATTTCAACACCCCGCTGCACCCCGTTAGGGGTTGAATTTCTGGAATTCCTTTCTTCTGCACCCTTGCACCACAAAAGGAACGTACCCTCCAAATTTCAGGTCTCTAGGACTTACGGCTTAGGCTGTGCGTTGATAGTTAGTCAGTCAGTCAATTACGCGACGATTTTATATCCTATATTGATTATATACCGTGAGTTTTTACAGTTTCTCTCAAGATTATATCAAGTCTCAAGTCTCGTTCTCACTCCATTTCTCATCTCTACGCTCCAAGACACTGTGTCATATACAATTGCGAAGAATTTTTCATTCAGTTTATTGTGTTTAACACAATAATAACATAATTGTAATGTAAATACATGTCGTGTTTAAACGACATTGAGAGTAATTCATGCGTTGTGCTGTAGTGCCTTACAGTTATTGTTCTGTGGTTTCACATCATAGCAAAGATAAGTTATAGCGCAGAAGCTTTTGTTGTGAAGTTCATACAATGTAGTTAATCAAATGTTTATTTTATTTACGGGCTATTAATTACTAATTTTTTAATTGTTATTTCAACAATGGTTTGAGTTTTTCAATATGTTATTGTATTTATTTTGCACATATGTATGTAATAACAAAAACACAATTGTTTGCCTTTAGAAGCTTACTTACCTACTTATTCTTTATATTTTAAGGTTAAAATACGAAGTAAGTTATTACAAATTAAATTAAAATATACAAGAAACATGCTATTAAAAATTTATAATTTATGAGTACTTTTATAAAATACATTGTTCATTTAATATTACCCTCAAGTTGAAACACTTGCACTCTGATGTTATTTGAACACGTTACAAAGGCCACGTGTCGATACAGTACAAAGTGTTGCCAGCGCAATAATTATTTCCTACAGCGTTCGGGAAACAATACCGATCGCTGGAACAATTATTGTCCGGGAGCGGTAGAATTAGGTTCCTATAATTACTTGTTGTTCTATTACTTTGTTGTTTTTACCTGATAAAGCAGCAGCATCCACCTGAGTACTACAGCATTACTGTGATCACCAATCCGCCTGCCAAGCGAGGTGATTATAGAAAGTCTATCTATTATGTGCAATGGAAGAGGAAATTCCTAACAATGGATGATTACTGGTTGATGATGACCGATAGTTGATATTTGCAGAAGTGCTCGATACCAAACATATCTTTCTTGGAAAACATAAGGCGGGGTATGCCGCAAAACTAATAATCTTAGATTTTATTTTTAACCCCCGACGCAAAAACGACGGGGTTTTATAAGTTTGACGTGTCTGTGTGTGCGTGTGTGTGTCTATCTGTGGCATTGTAGCTCCCGAACGGATAAACCGATTTAGTTTTTTTTTTGTTTGAAAGTTGTATTTGTCGGGAGTATTCTTAGCTATGTTTGATCAAAATCGGTTCAGCTGTTTCAATGCGTCAAGGTTTTTTTTTTTAATTTTTACAAAATTAATTACTTGTTAACAGACTAAATCAACTACATTATTCAAATTAAATATATGCGTGGGTACTACATTATAATTCCGAGGGATCACTGAATCAGAAACACGATAGGACAATATTTTGTTGATAAAAAAAAATACACAGTCACATCATTTTTTTTAAATTAAAATGGAGCGTATTATTGGATTAAAACTTAGATAAATAAAAACAATACAAAAAACCGAGGGTTTTTGTAAAATTATCTATATTTTACGAGATATTTAATAAAAACAGCATTATCGTGCGGCGCGAAGTGTTTTTTTTGTATAAAGTTTCTGCCTGGGGTTGGAGAACTCCAAACAGAAATCTTCATACCTATTCATAATGGACAGCGTCGCTTGAAAAAACTATTTTAATTAAATATCTCGTAAAATATAGATAATTTTACAAAACTCTTAGACTAAGCTTCCATTTTATTTATAAAAAAAAACTCAATTATCCGCACCATTTTGAGAAATGATTGAATCTAGCCAAAAAATAGAGGTAGCTTTGTGACCTTTTTCTATATAGAGCAAATAATATCAATTAATAAGATGAATTATAATGTAATACCAATGCATATTTTTTTTAAATGTTGTACTTGATATACTCATTTAAAAATCAAATCTAACGTATTTGAAAATCTTGCAAGTTGCGTGCGCCCTCTTAAAGGAACTATACGTGGAACAAAGTTGTACCCGTCAAAGCGATGTGCGGGTTAGATGTATCACCTGTCTAACAAAGAGACTCTCAGTGAAAACAAACCAAAAATCTACGCGTTGTACCCGAATAATCATCACAAGCACCCATTGAGATATGACACATAGTAATCTCTATCACAACAGACATAAGACACAGATCTTTTACATAACATAGAGGCGTATTGTCAACAACAATTGCAAAAACAACATACAGTACGTAACACACGTTAGGCACAATACCGTTCACAACAAAGCTCTGTCCTCTCTACGTTGTATTAAAGCTTCTATTGTGCCGAGAATCGGACGAAAATGCTCTTCATTACTCTGAAAGCTTGTGTGCCGTGCGACAATGGTGAAAAGACCCCCCTTTTGAGGGTGGGGGGACAAAGACGCATACCGAAGGAGCTGCCACCCCCCTTTCCCTTTCGTCCGTAAAATTGAAATGGTAAGAAATGCTATTTAGGTCATGATTTTATTAAATGTGTTAATAGATTTTTGTTGATAATGGCGGCCGTTTCAGTGGTTTGAAAGCAGGAAGTGGACAAATTAAAGACTTGAAGAGAGCAGGGTAAATTTGATCGAATTATAAAACTGATTTTACAGTCTAAGGTGCTAACTATACAGTGTGTTTTCTTTAACTTGGACAGTATGGGCATATCCGAATCCTTAAGAGATACGGGAAAACTGTCTTTGGAAACGTTTACTCATTTTGTATGAAACGTTTTGGCGTAGTGAATTTTTTGATCAAGCGTGAGTTCTCTATAAAAATGAGTTGTTTTGGTCTAGTTTTTTTAATGCGTGTCACCTCAGTTTCATGTAAGGATTGTTTCATTGCATCGGAAGAAAAAAAACGGAGCAGTAGACGTTAGTCAAATTTAATAAAATTATTTTTCATACAATTTGTGAGTGGTACCTACGTTAATAAAACTATCGCAATAAATCCTATCCTATCTTTTATTATAAATGCGAAAATTTGTGTGTGAGTGTGTTTGTTACTTCTTCACGCTGAAACGGCTGGGCGGATTTGCATGAAAGGAATGGAGATAACTGGACTCCCGGAATAACATATAGGTACATTTTTATCCCGATATTCCAACGGGATCGAGACTTACGCGGGTGAAACCGCGGGGCACTGCTTGTGTTCAATATGGCAGTATGAATTAATTACGGAGGCCTGCATGCAGTCTGTTATCAATAAAGAAACTATGAACTATAATACTAGTTTTCAGTTTGCAATAAAGCTCATATTCACATCCAATCACCTCAAAAATATTTCAAACATTCATTAAATTTTTGTGAACAATAAATAATGTATTTTCATGCATCGGTCGGCCATATGTCGTGTCAGTTACCAATTTACACCAATTATTCTCGGTTCTATGTTATGTCGTATGTTTTTACCCAACATTTTTTGTTTCGCCCCGTTTTTTCCTAATTAAACCGCATCTCTATGCCATTGGTCTCTTCCATCGAAGGCATGGCCAATGGGACCATGGAGAATTGCCCAAAGCATTTTAGAAAGAAAATAAAGTGAAGTGAAGTATGGAGTGAATGAGGAATCTATTAAAGTCGCAGCGAGATGAATTTGGATAGAATGACTTACATTTTGTCGGGATGGTTAGTTTTGTTGGTAGATTGTGTAATAATGGGTTTTAAGTTTTTTTGCATAAGAAGCAGTTTTGTTTGTACATACCTAGCTGTAGATAGTGTTGTAATATGAATACAGCTTGGCTCAATCATTTTTTTCGTCAACTAATAAAATCATTTATTTCAAAATAATGTCTTGTTGGTAGTTATTACAGCGGTTATGGTATCGGAATACACAATTAACAAAATCAATAACTAGTGCTCATTGTGAGGTAGAGCTGCACCATCATCGAAACCGAATAAAAGTATATATACATACCGAATATATACACACACACTCACACACAAACTCACACCTACTCCCACTCACCCTCCCACTCACACACACCGCCACACACACATACACTCCCTCACACACACACACACACACACACACACACACACACACACACACACACACACACACACACACACACACACACACACACACACACACACACACACACACTCTAAACACTTAAAAACTTAAAACTGTAAGTAGTCAATAATCCAGTTTCATTTTTATTTGTACTCCATCATGTTTAGTCAGGTATCTTATCTTATCTTAATTTTAACTTTTTCCCTTTTATTACTTTATAAGTTTATAACTTTTGGAACCCTGTACTCCACGTAATTTTTTGAGGAGGGCCTTGGTACTTGCGACACAGTATTTTACTTCTGCGGGTATCATCGTTTTTCATTGTTTGTGTTCTAAGTTAATTGTTCCAAATAAAGATATTTTGATTTGATTTGAAAGCTTGGCTCAATCATTCAATAGTTTTGGAAGACCAGCGTTGGTTGCTAGCTCGCTGTAAACCAACTCATGCTGAGGCAGAGCCATTTTGTTACTTGAGTTACACCTCGTACCTTCACATCTGTTTCTTCTTAGTTTAATACGTGTTTCTGTGTAGCTCATGTATACAAATAAATATATAGTCTTTGCTTTATTCTTTCTTCTTTTTTAAGCCACTAAAGTTACCTCATTTTAACTACTGAAAGACCATCTACATAGTAATTTAGAGTATAATATTATTCTAGCACGTCCTAACAATGCACCCGAGTCATGGGGTTAATAAATACGGACGAGTGCGAGTAAGACTCACGCCCTGAGGCTTCCGTACCGTTGTTTTGCATAACTTGTCATACCATGCCGAATTTTAGTGATTTTTAGCACTTTTTATTACAAACTTTAAACCAAGGTAAATATGTAAATATGTCGAAATTCCACAATTTTACCCTTTTTCCTCTATTTTTGTCACAAAGCCTCTTTTTACCCTAGGAGATTTTCATTTTTGCGATTTCAAGGAATAATTGGACATTCATTGTCATTTCTTTTTAATGCATTGAGTTAGAAGCTCGTTTTTTACGGCTCTTTATATTTGGTATTTTAAAGTAGATAACTTCATCTGTTTCTGAAAAAAGGGGCCTTGACAGACGGACAGACAAACAGACGGACAACAAAGTGATCTTACAAGGTTTCTGCTTAAACTGTTGTAGGTATGGATCGCTAAAAACAACTTAAAGTATTTTTTTTTTTTTTTTATACTACTTGATTGACGGAACTAGCTGATGGCCCACCTGATGTTAAGCGGTAACCTCTGCCTATAAACAGTGCATTACCTCATAGGTCACGTCCACCTAGGACGCGCCCTATGTGGCATTGCACTGCGCCCGCCACCCTGAGACATAAAGATGAAAAGTCTTATGTGCCTGTAATTTCACCGACACCCTTTCCCTTCAAACCGGAACACAGCAATGCGAGCTCTACTGCTTTGCGGCAGAAATAGGTATATACTGGTAGTACTTCCCCGGACGAACTCTTTCACAAAAAAGCTCTACTTCGTATTTTTTTTTTTTTTAAATCTTTTGAGGAGTGCTCCATACAACTTTGCCAATTTCAAGTGATTTAATTAATTATATTTTTATAGTCAAGTCGTCAAGAGTCTTCGTCAAGTCATAACCCAGTTTAAATAGTGGCAGAAAATGTGTGCTACGTTATTGTGTAAAGCATTTACTTGTCAGTCGGAGCCTCCATTTATACACATAAGGGTGCGTTATCGCAACAGGCAGGCTTAAGGGGCGCGCTAAAAAAATACTGTAGTAACATTGTTGTCACATTGCGGGCACGACGTTGTGTTACCGTCAAGGGCCTCTGTCGTTTAATTACTGGCTTTTTGTGGTTGTGTAAACGTGATTATATTTGGCTCCTGGACTATAATGGGATTGTTGTTAGGATAAGGGTTTATTCATGGTTTAAGGTTCCGTAGCCAAAGGATGCTAACGGAACCCTATTACTAAGCCTCCGCTAAAGCGTATAGGTAGACAGTTTTTTTTTTAAAGATTTTGTATTACCTACTGTTGATGCTTCAAAAAATAAAAAAAATAAAAAAATTAAAGGGGATCAGGAAACTTACTTTTTTTACATTCATTGGTTTACAATGGTGCAACCCACGGTGAAAAGAGGCCCATTGAGGCTCCGCCTACCCTTTAGAGGAAAAAGGCGTGTGTCTAAGTATGTATGTATAGTTTTATAATTTTGTAAGAACGTATACCTTCGTGTAAGAGTCCGACTCGCACATACATAGATACATAGACACACACCTTTACCCCCGAAAGGGTAGGCAGAGCCTCAAATGGGCCTCTTTTCACTGTGGGTTGCACCATCGTGGTAAATAGACGTGATAAGTGGTGAGCTCATCGCCGCCATTGCTTCCCACGACCGACTCTGCGCTAACGCTTTCTTTGAGTAATAACAAATACCCTAAATAAGCTAGCAGCCAGGACAAATCTTATATCAACGTATCTTACAAACATGTCCGGGTAATCCCTTAGTCTTAGTCCGGGTAATCCCTTAGTCTTAGTCCGGGTAATCCCTTAGTCTTAGTCTTCGCACTTGGCTGGTTTTTTACTTTAATAAACATGTAGTTTAAGAAACAGAACCTTTTAAAAGAACCCTCAGTTAACTGAGCTTTCTGAAAACAAAGCAGGCCTCACAACTTTTATTGTGTTGCCAACTTGTTTACTGAATAAAAACATAAAATTCTACGTATTGTGTCATATACAAGTAACAGGTTATAAAAACATATTATAGCCCGACTATGGTGAACCACAACATTAGGTAGGTAGGTACTAGTGTGCAAAATGTAAATAAACAAGGAATTAATTTTATAAAAATTAAAAAAAAACCTCAACGTAATGCAACGGCTGAACCGGTTTTGATAAAAGATAGCTAAGAACACTCCCGACTAATTCACATTTCAAATTAAAAAAAATATCCAAGTCAGTTCATCCGTTCGGGAGCTACGATGCCACAGACAGACACACACACACATACACGTCAAACTTATAACAACCCGTCGTTTTTGCGTCGGGGGTTAAAAATCAACTAACTCAGAATTGACTCCTCTTTCAATTGAAACCACACTCGAGAGAAAAAAAAAAGCGAGCCTTACAGTAGCCGTATCTGATGTTTAACCAGCTCCTGGTAATAAGCAACATGGCTGATAGTACCAACCTCTCGGAAAAATGCGCGCTTCCTGTTACACACTTCCGTCCATTTTCACGAAATGCAGACAAGCATTGCCACAGATTGCAGGAAAGCAAGAAGAAAAATGTTACAAATAAAAATAAAAAAAAAGCTTTTAGATACAACTCGTTCACCGTAAGATGGCAGTTACCTTGGTTGGCAGCCTTTTTTTTTATTTTATTTGTAACATTTTTCTTCTTGCTTTCCTGCAATCTGTGGCAATGCTTGTCTGCATTTCGTGAAAATGGACGGAAGTGTGTAACAGGAAGCGCGCATTTTTCCGAGAGGTTGGTACTATCAGCCATATTGCTTATTACCAGAAGGTGGTTACACATCAGATACGACTACTGTAAGATGGTAGTTACCTTGGTTGGCAGCCAACCAAGGTAGCTGCCATCTTACGGTGAATGAGCTGTAGGTACCTTTTTGGTTGTAACATCCCTCATATTTATTTTGTTCGTATAAAATGAAGCCTATGTCACCCGGACCATATTAACGAATCGATTGACACCTCATTCATCTAAATCGGATAAGTATCTACTTTAAGTGCTATAGACTGCTAAAAACATAACCCTCCCTTTTGGCTAAGTCGGGTAAAAACCCAGCTATATCCTAATATCATAGAGACAAATTAATGAATACCAAACGTAGCGTGGGGCACCCTCTGGCTAGGTGAAGCGATGATCTACGAAAGGCGGCAGTAGAAAATGGATGAGAAGAGCCGAACACCGGGCTAAGTGGCGCGTATATTAGTAGAGGCCTATGTCGAGTTTTTCGGCCACATTGCCAGGAAGAAAAGTGGCAATCTTGAACAGCTGGTGGTCACTGGTAAATTGGAAGGAAAGAGACCGCGGGGACGGAGCCCCATGCTTTGGAGCGATCAAATTAGCTTTGCGCTCGATTCCAGCGTGAGCGACGCCATGAGGATAGAAGCCAGTGACGACAGATCGTCAAGTCCAAGGTCCTACATAAAGGTCACGACCCTGAAAAATTACCGACGCACGCCCTCCGTGCGTCGGTAATTTTTCAGGGGGGATGTCCAGCAGTGGACTAGTAAGGGCTGATGATGATGAATTAATACGAACGATGCGACACCCCATCTCAATATAACGTAAACACTTGCCGCTGTTAGCCAACTAGGTACAGCAAACAGGATTTGAGAGATACAACTACACAATCACCTCGTGTTAAGGCAACCCGACACCTATAGCAAGTAGTTGGAAAGCTATTACGTAGAGCACAATGGTAGACCCCACCTTGATTAATATTAACTGAGTAAGCGCGCCCCGACAGTTGGCTGATAGAAATTATTGAGGGTAGTACATCAAACACTGATAAACAAATACGGGACATACGGTTGTGCAGTGCGCTGAATATATTATTTGTGGAGTTTGGTACGCGTAACTAATTTTTGATTTATCGCGGTTTGATGATAAATGATTCAATGAGATTCAATACATTTATGATGACGTAAGATGGTACAATGTTTATTTGTTTTTCTTGTAGATTTTAGTCAGTGTAACGTAATATTACTGACTGACATTTACGAAAGGTAAAAAACTTTTTTGACTTCCAAAATCAAATGTTCTTATCGGATTTAAAAATAGCCATGTTTTATGAATAAAAAGCGGCCAAGTGCAAGTCGGACTCGCTCATGAAGGGTTCCGTAGGAGCAAGTAACATAATATAAAAGTTCTTGGATGGATTACGATTTATGACGTATTAAATAAATTACTTACTAGATCTCGTTCAAACAAAATTTCATTAAAAGTTTACATGGTAATGTACATCATGTTTTTTTTTAATTTTATTATTCTCTTATTTAAGGAGTTATGGGGGGGGGGATACTTTTTACCACTTTGGAAGTGTCTCTCGCGCAAACTATTCAGTTTAGAAAAAAAAATATTACAAACCTCAATATCATTCATAAAGACCTATCTATAAAAACCCCACACGTATGGGTTCGATGAAAAAAAAAATTGAGTTTCATTTCTAAGTATGGGGACCCCAAACATTTACTGTTTTTTTTCTAATTTTGTGTGAAATTCTTAATGCGGTTCACAGAATACATCTATACTTACCAAGTTTCAACAGCCTAGCTCTCATAGTTTCGGAAAAAAGTGGCTGTGACATACACGTACAGACAGACAGACAGACAGACAGACATGACGAATCTATAAGGGTTCCGTAATTTTTGGTTACGGAACCCTAAAAATTGCATACATATTTCTTTTTTTGTGTGGGTTCAAGATTAATGTTGAAAAAAGCTAAACATCATGAACTAAATTTAATCAAATTTCAAAAAACCTATATATAAACCCCTCCGTCTCCTCGCGTGCGTGTCGTAAAAGCCGACTTAAGGAGATTACCTGGACTTGTTATTAAGTTTCGATAAATATATATTGTCTTGGCTGCTAGCTTATTAAGAAATGTGTTATTACTGGAAGAAAGTGTTAGCCTAGTCAGTCGTGGGAAGCAATGGCGGCGATGAGATCACCGCTTATCCCGTCTATATTCCCACGATGGTAGAACCCACTGTGAAAAAAGGCCCATTGAGGCTCTGCCTGCCCTTTCAGGGAAAATGTCGTGTGTCTATGTATGCCTGTATGTTTTTTTATAAATTAAGAGTTCTTTAATTCTGTTTTTTAGCCAACACTCCCGTGTGTCTCCAACTAAAAATTTCCCGATCTATTGTGCATAGAATACCTTTGTTGTACGCATCGACATTGTCGGGCGACATTCGATTGATTTCGTAAACAGAACCAGTGTTTTGTTGTCGGTTTATTAGTGCCAATGCGTGTACAATGCAGGGTATGTAGGAGGTAAATGACAGGTTGTTGGGTGCACAACTGCACATGTATTCACTGAACAATGCCGCTTCTCTGTTTTGATGTGTGACAAACAAATTTTTTTTACAGAAGCAACAATAGTAGATTGTTATACGAAGAGCTAAGGTAGTTTTACTACCGAGCTTTAGCGAGGAAGTAAATTTAGCGCCGTGTGTCTACTTTGCCATACGATTGCGAGAAAATAAAATAATCCAATACAATATGTTAAATTATATTACAATTAAATTAATTATAATTACGATTACTACCAATTCAACTTGCAATTAGAGAAAAATTATAAGGATCCCAAAATTCTCCTGTGTCTTTTTTTTCTGTAGCAGCAACGCATTGCATTTATTCTACCAAAGAGATCGTCGATTTTAGTTCCATTTTCAAAAATAAAATGTTTTTATTGTTTTATGAACAATTTGTATGAATTTAAGAATTTGTAGACAAAATCAGAAAGGGGGCAAATAGCGAACAGACCCTCGTATGCGCAGGGCATCCCAAGACTATGCGACATGAAGGAAAAGTACCTTAAATATTGTAAATAGGATATTTTGCTGAAAAGAGACTTTATTTTATTTTTTAAAATTATTATACTGGATTCATTTTTTTTCTAAATATTACTTTCTTCGTCTAAGAATCGATCCGAACATTTAATGGAATCAAACGTTTTACAAGATAATACGTTTTGCATATATTAAGAGTATATTACGTGCAATTTCAGGAGCGACAATCCTTGTCTTTGCCCGATGCGCAGAGACGAGAGGAGACTGGGGAGTCGCGAATCGGGTGGCGACAAAGCTTCGCTTACGTAAAAGTACCGGCTTTGTCGTAAAGAATACCTCCCATACATTATTCATACCGTGTCTTACTGAATACGTTGTTTGTTTAGGGAAATATTTTTTAAGGGACTGAGAGCCCAGTGATCTGAGTCAGTGGCGGGAAGCACTGGCGACGATGAGCTCACCACTTGTCACGTCTATATTCCACGATGGTGAAACCCACTGTGAAAAGAGGCCCATTTGAGGCTCTGCATCTATGTATCTGTGTATGTATAAGAGCCCAGTGGTATTATCAGCAGTTAGACGCCCACTAATGGACGAGACCTCCCCTATGTAATAGGGGGATTTGATATAATCACCACGCTTGGCAGGTGGATTGGTGATCGCGGTATTGGTTTTAACTAGGTACTCAGGTGGATGCTGCTGCCCATCCCCTGGTATTATCCGCTAGTCGGCTTTTACGACATCTACGGGAGGAGACGGAAGAGTCTATTCTTAGGCCAGACACACCATAGCAGTTAGATGTACCTACATTCCTATAATTATCCTTATTGATTAGAGCAGTTGGCTTGTGCTCATTGATATTTGAAAAAAATGTTACAACCTGAAACTGTGGCATATTCCCAACTTTATTTCTCTTAGGACTTTGTGTCGTGCAAGTAAAAATAAAACTGGCCAAGTGCACGTCGGACCTTACGCATTCAGAGTTCCGTATCAAATGTAGAAGTTATAAATTGTAAAACTTTGGTTCATCCACACGCAAAATTAAGTTTGTTGTGCTAATAGAAAAAAGAGAAAATCCTGGCAAGGTTTCAAGTTTTTTAAAATATTATTATTAAATGGTAAAAAGTAGCATATTAACAAATTTTCTAGTTCCTAGGATAAATACAGTTAAAAAAAAACTAAAACAACATCTTGGGGAGAAAAACTGACTGACGGCCTTTAAATAACTTTTTCCCAAATAAAACTACTTTATTACTCAACTTAATAAGCTCTAAAAATTATATCTCACATGCTGAGGTAGTTTTTTTTTTCATGCCCCTTGTAAAGGAGCCAAACGTTTCAAAATATTTTTTGGTTATATATTTGGTTTTGGGTCTGTAAGATCATAAATAGTGCATATATGAAGAAAGTACGGTTTAAACGATTGCGACAGACGAACGAAAAGGCAGATGAGAGAGAGCAATAGGGCTCTTTTTGGACCCTTTAGGCACGGAACCCTAAGCACTACCCTTTCCGAATGTTTTTTTTATACATCTTTAGATAACGGAACAAGCAGATGGCCCACCTGATGTTAAACAATAGCCTCTGCCTATGAACAGTGCATTATCTCAAAGGTCACGTCCACCAAGTACGCGCCCTATGTGGCATTGCACTGCGCCCGTCACCCTGAGGCATACAGCTCATGATTCCGCTCTGAAAGTAGCGTATAACATCTATATTGCATGTGTTGCAAACAATCCACGACAGCATTCAACACATAATGAGACTATATAAACAAAAGCTTCAATAACAGATGCTCCCGAATCTCTGCGTCGCTTTGATAGCAGTAACTACGAGTACCTACCGCGCTCAGTTAAAAAGGACGGAAAAATAGAAAATGGCGTTTCCTCTCTCCGTCACCGGCAGAATGGCGGCCACGGCAGCTTTTATTCTGTCTATTTTTCCATACTCTTCCGCCCTGTCTCTGTACTTCGGGGTGGATTTAGGTAGATTTTGTTGGAAACGATTTAAGGAATTTAAGATTTCTTATATAAAGTTTAACCCGACGATGCAAAAATGGAATGTCTCCTTTCGATGGACCAAGATATTATAGAATTCGCAGGAAGGCAGTGGATGAAGGCACCCAAGACCGCTGTGTGGCATTCTATGGGGGATGCCTATGTCCAGCAGACTTTTGTGGGCTACTGATGATGATGACATAAAGTTGTGACGTGTCCGGCCGAAGAGTGCGATAGCGTGATCAGACTCCCCAAGAATATACCCCCCGCCTCTTTCTATCCTCTTTTGGAAGTTAAAAAAAAAAACTAAATTCGGTCTAACATATAGTCGGTTAAAAAACTAGGTTAATATGACAATACGTATAAATAACCTTCTCCAATAAGAACTTTGCCATAAGAAACAAGTAATTAATTTTTTTAAATTCGTAAAACCCTCATCTCTATGAAACGGCTGAACCGATTTTGATCAAACATAGCTAAGAACAATCCCGACAAATTCACCATTCAAACAAAAAAAAAGAAATCGGTTCATCCGTTCGGGAGCTACGATGGGACAAACACACACACACACATACACACACACACACACAGACAAGTCAAACTTATAACACACCGTCGTTTTTGCGTCAGGGGTTAAAAACATAAAAAAAACAAAAGAACACAAAATTTGCAATGAATGTCCTGCGGAAACCTGTTGACTATGATTTTTGTTTTAAAAATCAGTAATCCTATGTTCTTTGATACCATCGTGGGAAATAGACGTGACAAGTGGTGAGCTCATCGTCACCATTACTTCCCACGACTGACACTGCTAACGCTTTCTTCCAGTAATAACCCATTCCTTAAATAAGCTAGCAGCCAGGACAAATCTTATACCAATGAATCTTACAAACAAGTATCACTATTAAATGCTGTGTTACCGTTTAAGTTGTAAAATTTGTACCAGGAAGCACGAAATCTACCTCCCCGACTGTTGGCTCGGCTTTATTTCCCGTCCGCCCGAGTTTTGGTTACTCCTGTTGATTATTTCGGTGGGCAGCATCCCGCTGCGCCGCTTCTGTACGTTGATTGCGCATTATTTTTTAATCTATTTCTTTTGCACGTCCGATTTTTACAAACGACTCTTTTAATACCTTGTCAAGTAAATTAATATGAAGTCTTACGTTTTTATATGCTCGTAAATTGGAACTTAATTTCGGGTTGTGTTATTTTTAAAACCTACCTTATTTTGTTTTAAGTACAAAGCTGGCTTATCTGGCTGAACGCATTAGTATTGCCATTCATCGTGGCAATGCAGCCAGCATCTTAGGGACGCTTCCGTCTGGTAGTCATTTGGATCAGTTGAGCTACCTTTAGATCTCTAGCAGCGGTCTTTAGGTAGCACAACTGTTTCATTCTATTTGTGCGTTCGCAGATATTTGTTCAGGGTGTTCTGGGTATTTTCTATGTATAATAAAAAAATATCTATCTATGTAATATATTGTATTAAGTATATCAGTTATCTAGTACCCATAACACAAGCTCTGCTTAGCTTGGGGCTAGATAATGTTGTGTGAACTGTCCAGCATTATTTATTTATTTGTTTTATTTATTTATATGTATTTTGTACATTCCTTGTATTATTTGCATGATTCTTTCTGTAAATAAATGTATTTGAAAGCACGAAGTGATAATTTTTATATTTTATAGCTTAATCGACAAGCTACTGTTAATCTAGCTTATATAATTTAAATTGCTTAAACGTGTTTTCTGTTTAAATTTATAATCAAAATTCCATTTGGCGAAATATCAATTTGCAATCAAATGAGATCTTTTGATCCCACTATAACCTCGCTATTATAAAGGGGGTATTATGGAGGGAATCACCACTTTGCATAATAGTAGTTCACCTGAGATGCTCTCGAATTCAGCCTGAATGGAACAATAGGCAGGTGACTATAATGGGACACTATAGTGTATGTTAGGTATTCTTCTTGATATTAGATGGTGCTGACAAATTATTAGTGTAGTTAAGTATTCAAGTTGTTTATCTTCTAAAACAAGACCTTAGACAACTTATTTCCTTATACTGGAAATAAGTTGTCTAAGATCTTGTTCCAGTATAAGGAAATAATAAAAAAATTGATCACTACTAGTTAGGCATTGACATATAAGCAATCCTACTACGTCAACGAAGTTTTTTTTTTTTTTTTTTATTTCTAGCTTCAAAATTCTTGTTTTTTAACAATTAATTGATTTGACGACCTCTGTGGCGCGGCAGGCGTAGGTTGGCCTCCGACGCAGGAGGTTGCGGGTTCGATTCCCGCCTCGGAACAAATATTTGTGCGATCGCAGATATTTGTTCAGGGTGTTCTGGGTTTTTTCTATTTATAATTTAAAAAAAACTATCTATGTAATATATTGTATTAAGCATATCAGTTATACATGCTCTGCTTAGCTTGGGGCTAGATAATGTTGTGTGAACTGTCCAGCATTATTTATTTATTTATTATTTATTTGGTAAAAAGAAGGAGATCAGAAGGCCAATGTATATTAAAACCGCTCTGAAAGTTGACAGAATCGAGACTGTGTTGTGAATTGACTGAAAATTTATATTTGCTCCCTTGTAATAACAGTTTAGTACCTCTCTATTCATGGCGTAGATTAGAGCAGGATAGAGCTTTAATTATAATAATTAAAAAGAGAGAAAGAGAGACGCGTCTATTAAGCTAAAATTATTTGATACCGTTCAAGTTTCTGTCACATTTCCGTGGTGTAATTACACAGAATAATGTAATTGTCAGTTAACTAGAATCATGGAAGTAGAAATACATCTGAGAATCTAGTCTCGGATGTATTTCTACTTCCATGATTCTAGTATTCTAATACAATTTGTGGCATTTATGACATCAATACTAAATCAGACAGTAATCCGAACTATACGAGATCTTGGGTGCTGATGTAATTACCTTAGGGTTGTTGATGAGATTTTCATTATATATTTCGATGGTACCTATGGTAGTGCTGTAGGTACAGGAATAGAATAGAAAAAAGAAATGCTGGTGTTGTTGTTTTTGTGAAGAACAAGTAATTAATTATGTAAAAATAAAATAAAAACTCAACGGAATGAAACGGCTGAACCGATTTTGATCAAACATAGCTAAGAACAGTCCCGACAAATACACCTTTCAAACAAAAAAAAAACAAAATCGGTTCATCCGTTCGGGAGCTAAGAGGCGACAGACAGACACACACACACACACACACAGACACGTTAAAATTATAACTCCCCGTCGTTTTTGCGTCGGGGGTTAAAAATAAAACATTATAAACAACACAGTAAAATTAAAACTATGATTAGATGATTAATTAAGAATGGTCAACTCACCCAATCGCTTCGAAATCTCTGAATTGTGCATCTTAGGATTTTCCTGCGCTATTTTTCGCCTCTGCAGCCTCGACCAGACCATGAATGCGTTCATCGGTCTTTTGATGTGTTCCTCTGGGGATTTCTTCTGCTGACTCATGGAGAGGGATCCCATGGAACCGATGGACATGGCCGACATGCCCATGGGGAAGGGACCCATGGAACCGCCGAAACTCGTGCGGTCGCACATGGCACCAGCGGCACTGAGGATAGAAAAAAAATTGGATTTTGAACCTTGTCAAAGTTATGAATAGAACATAGGTTTCTGTTCTACTTCACACAATAACTCATCACCTATGTTTATACGTCTTCATAACCTTTAGACGTCCACTTTTGAACGAGGTCTTCCCCAAAAATAAGTTCTTAAAGTATATTTATAACGTTAACTGAATAAGGAATATAATGATGCATTATAACCCACCAATCGCGGCATCCATCCACACACCAAATATCATCAAAATCTGCTCAACCGTTAGACAGTATGAAACTACATATAACGCGAGCGTATTCCTATACCTAATAGACATAAACGGAAGCTAATAAAACATAGCCTACCTGTAGCACGCAGGGTTAATGATGCTTCCAGTTAGTGAAATAATTAACTAAATCGAATTCGCATTAGTTCTTGAGATCTAACATACAAACTCACAAACATTACCTTTTTATATCAATAGTAGGTATAGATTATATGATAAAAACTACAATTGTTATCTCTGGGTTTGCTTTATTCAGCATACTGGTAGACTCATCGTCATCAGCCCACACTAGTCCACTGCTGGACATAGGCCTCTCCCAATACGCGCCACTGAGCCCGGTATTTGGCTCTTCTTATCCACATTCTGCCGCCTTTCGTAGGTCATCGCTCCACCAACCAGAGGGCGCCCTACGCTACGTAGACTCATAATCAAAATGAAATTTTCTAAATTTTGTAGTACCTACCTCCACTAAAAAATATTAATATCTACCCCCAAGGTACGATCCATTGTACTTCCCTTGCACCACGTGCTTTAATATTGCGACAATTACACCGTGCAGAAACGCGTGAAATATTCATAATAAATTGAGTGATTATGAGGGATTACATTTGATAAAGTTTTTTATTTGAGTCATCATACCTACCCACCCCCTGTGCTTGTTAGGGCAAACATCTCATCAGTCAGCTTGCTCAAGTTACTCCTGAACATAACCTTTCGCCAAGTAGTCTTTGAGAAACAGTAGAAATAAGCTATTTTGTAGCTATTTAAACGAGGGTTCTGAGGCAAGCAGTTACAAGTTTTTCCCCCTTAAGATAAGATAAGATAAGATAAGATAAGATAAGATAAGATAAGATAAGATAATACCACCTATACCTTATACCTTACCTATATTGTCCCACTGCTGGGCAAAGGTCTCCCCCAAATTCCTCCATTTATACCTGTATTTGGCAGTCTCCCACCACTCCTTCTCAAAATTTACAAGATCGTCCCGCCAACGCTTTCTCGGCCGACCCCGAGGTCGCCGTCCTTCAGGTAACCAGGGTGTGCTGATGTTGGCCCACCTGTTGGGAAGCATTCGACTGACGTGCCCCGCCCAGTCCCATTTAAGCCTGGCTGTTTTGTCACCTACGTCGGCAATACCGGTCAGGGAACGCAGCGTTTTATTATTAAGAGATTTTATTTAATTTCTCCTGTCCTGGTGTTATCAAATCTTACTAGTTCAATTTAACCCTATTTTTACCGTGTTCGATTGAGCTAAAATGTGGCATATATCTGCCAAGTTCCGATAACAATAAAATTGGTTACAAAAATCTGATCTGATGATGAAGACGGAACGTGGACAACGGCACTCCTCGATGGATAAATAGTAGAATATTATTCCATAAAACTTGTTTTGAAAAACATATTTTTCATAAAAAAAAACGTTTATATAGGGGAGTTGAAATGTTGAAATCCCGAAAATTGGAATGACAATATTACGAGCTGTACCCCAACAGGACAGCACCTATGTTATCTAATCTGCGTCAACAGGACAGCACCTATGTTATCTAATCTGCGTCAACAGGACAGCACCTATGTTATCTAATCTGCGTCAACAGGACAGCACCTATGTTATCTAATCTGCGTCAACAGGACAGCACCTATGTTATCTAATCTGCGTCAACAGGACAGCACCTATGTTATCTAATCTGCGTCAACAGGACAGCACCTATGTTATCTAATCTGCGTCAACAGGACAGCACCTATGTTATCTAATCTGCGTCAACAGGACAGCACCTATGTTATCTAATCTGCGTCAACAGGACTGCACCTATGTTATCTAATCTGCGTCAACAGGACAGCACCTATGTTATCTAATCTGCGTCAACAGGACAGCACCTATGTTATCTAATCTGCGTCAACAGGACAGCACCTATGTTATCTAATCTGCGTAGTTAGTCCGAGTAGGTATACTAAATTTTAATAATGTACCACACGTTTCAATTAAAAATGATTTGATTGATGTTCAATATAAGTAACACAGGCGAATGCATTATTATTCATAGGTAAATAGGTAGGTAGGTACCCAAAAGCCAAACTAATTAACCACTGTTAATTACACATTTGATACTAAATTTCAAATACCAAACGCTAATAAATTGATGGTAACCGCGAATCCTCGTTATATTATAAGCCACGGTATTAACTATTGTTAGGTAAATTACCTATTAATATTTAGAGTTATAACGTAAAATATCCTGGGACCTGGCCTGGGTCCATCATAGAACTCTGTGTTTCTCGAACGACTCGTTTCTCGAGATCATTTCTTCCCCATATCTACAAACTATGGAATGAGCTTCCATCTGAGGTTTTCCAGCTTGGTTACGATATGTGTCGCTTCAAGAAAAATGATAATATTTTTATTTTTTTATACTACTTGGAATGACGGATCAAGCAGATGGCCCACCTTATGTTAAGTGGTACCCTCTGCCTATGAACAGTGCATTACAGGGTAGGCAGCGCATCGACAAAACCCTTGTTTTGCCGGTGTCTATAAGCGACGGTGACCACTTCACATCACAGGTGGGCCGTATGCTAGATTGCCTATATGTTTGATTTAAAAAATTCTCTAACACTGTATTTTGTACTTTGTATAGGACTAGCAGTTACAAATCCGATCACATGAGACAAAACACGGTGTAACTATTCAAAAGATGTTATGCGATTATTAGTAGCACGGATTGTAGTGTGTAGGGCAAGGAGTATGCGATTATTAGTAGCACGGATTGTAGTGTGTAGGGCAAGGAGTATGCGATTATTAGTAGCACGGATTGTAGTGTGTAGGGCAAGGAGTATGCGATTATTAGTAGCACGGATTGTAGTGTGTAGGGCAAGGAGTATGCGATTATTAGTAGCACGGATTGTAGTGTGTAGGGCAAGGAGTATGCGATTATTAGTAGCACGGATTGTAGTGTGTAGGGCAAGGAGTATGCGATTATTAGTAGCACGGATTGTAGTGTGTAGGGCAAGGAGTATGCGATTATTAGTAGCACGGATTGTAGTGTGTAGGGCAAGGAGTATGCGATTATTAGTAGCACGGATTGTAGTGTGTAGGGCAAGGAGTATGCGATTATTAGTAGCACGGATTGTAGTGTGTAGGGCAAGGAGTATGCGAGTATTAGTAGCACGGATTGTAGTGTGTAGGGCAAGGAGTATGCGATTATTAGTAGCACGGATTGTAGTGTGTAGGGCAAGGAGTATGCGATTATTAGTAGCACGGATTGTAGTGTGTAGGGCAAGGAGTATGCGATTATTAGTAGCACGGATTGTAGTGTGTAGGGCAAGGAGTATGCGAGTATTAGGTATGTAGTGAAGTTGAAATAACTTACGTAAATAATCGTTATTTCACTCACTCTTGCTGTACCTACGTGGTGTTTTTTTGGAGTTAGTTGCTTTGACCTTTTCTATGTCCGATTTGATAGTTACTTGGTGAGTCGTTAGTACAGAATATGCCAGGTTCCGTCACTCTCAATATAAAAGTAAAACTCAGTCACAAACCAATATTAATGTATGTACTGTATCTACAAACGCCAATGAGTACATTGGTGTTCGTAGTAACCCACTGCTGGGCATAAGCCTCTTCACTCAAACGCCAATTGAGTCTCCTCAGGATCTTTTTGAATTCAGGTTTTTCACCGCACAGCAACATAAATGTAACTAATATCCCGCATATTTTTTTTACCTTTCTATCTAATGGGCTTGCCATTATTTCATTTAATGAATGGGTACCCAGTCCCCTGTACTAATAAGATGACCGCGAAATCCTGTAACGATTTGTTGCGGCACCAAAATATTTCGGAAAACATATGCTTCGACATTGTCACCCTATTTAGGGTGCGACCCTATCTAGTCTATGGTTTGATTAATTTTAAAGTCCATTCTGCTTGATCATGCCTGAATTTACTATGCGAGATGACCCATTTTTTGAGTAGTTCCGTATTCAGGCTTTAATTATTGTTATTCCATAATATGTAAATAAATAAATAAATAAATAATGATGGACAGTTCACACAACATTATCTAGCCCCAAGCTAAGCCAGAGCTTGTGTTATGGGTACTAGATAACTGATATACCATTACTCAGATAGATATTTTTTATTATATGCATAGAAAACACCCAGAACACCCTGAACAAATATCTGCAGAACGCACAAATATTTTGGTTTAGCAGTTGGTATCCATTATTTACATTATTTAATCTGAAAAGTACCCTTTTTACTTAATAAATGATTAAGTATTTATAACAAAAGTGATTTCAAAATTCGCAAATAAGAAACCTAACCACACAACCATAACAGCCAACCTCCTCCGACCTGACGGTCCTCTGATGACCTTTTTTTTTCTTTTTCTTTTTTTTTATCACGTCGGGGTCACCACTTTAAGGAATATATTTCCCTATGTGTAGCAGGTGAAATAATACGAGTCTTTACGTAAACCGAATATATTCCACGATTATATTTCTGTACAAGTTACCAAGGTGAATGGCTGAAGCTTGCTTGTGTGCGCCCACTCGTAATGCAAATCACGATTCAGCATTTCTGTAGCAACGCACACTGCTACAGTGCGATTGCAGATATTTGTTCAGTGTGTTCTGGGTATTTTCTATGTATAATAAAAATATCTATCTATGTAGGTAATATATTGTATTAAGTATATCAGTTATCTAGTACCCATAACACAAGCTCTGCTTAGCTTGGGGCTAGATAATGTTGTGTAAACTTGTCCAGCATTATTTATTTATTTTTATTTAACCATAACTTGTCTAACAGTAAAATAAGGGAGCATTTTACCAACATAATAGGACGCACAGCGCGAAGGACAAACACACGGTTGCCAGGTGACAAATATTGACATATACCTACAGAAACACTCCCTTTTTGACCCAAATAACCACTTCCCGGAATAACAAGATGTGAAACGTCAAGTTTTCATGTTAAAAGTTACTTAACGATGCTAATCCCGGGAGCTGAATATAATTAGGGACCCCCTAGACACACACATGACACTCACACTGACGTGCATATACCTACTTATACAAAATACTGATGGTAGTATGTTTATGTATTTATACCCATGATGGAACGGGGAAGTAGTACGCGTTTATGGTGGTAGATTGTGTTTGTTGATACGAATTTTCCCATTTTCGTCCAAAACGGTTTGACCAATTTAGATAAGGTTTTTTTTATATGAAAGATGGTGTTTGCAAGATGTTATGTTTTTAGCTATGTTTGGTGGAAATTGGTGCAGTCGTTTCCGTTCCAGGATCATCAGCTCCCAAAAAAATATTTTTTAAGACGATTGCAAGCTATAATAGCTGTTTTTTTCTAGTGTTGTATAGATAATTAGCTTTAGTCCCTATATTATATTTTGTGCTAGACATTGTAAGCATCAATAAGCCCATTATGCCTAAACGTATAATTTTATTGAATATTTCCCGAGCAGCCAGGAATAAACATATCTTTATAAAATTTTATAGAATCTTCGACCAAAGTACTTTGGTCGAAGGACAGATCAGTGGTTTGTAAGCTTATCATTAAAATAGTTCCCGAGGATATGTTAATTTTGAATTTTCGTCTAGTGCAGAGTAAAGAGTCATGGCGAAAGCGTACCCAGGCTTGCGAACCTACATAAAAAGAATATCCTTGGATATTACGAGAATCCCATCATTACATTTTCTATAAAATATACAATAAAAATGAAAATGTTTTCTAATAAAGTACAAATATAAGATTTTCTGCATCACTTACATAAATGTATATCCATAACGAATACACAAAGGTTGGTAGAGAGTACTTCTTAGCATTAAGTCCGCCATGTATATTGTTTATTTTGTGCAATTAACCTACCAAAGTACTTGTGCAAAGTACCTATATTATATTCCATTCTAATCTATAAAACTGGAATAATCTATCTTTTTTCAAAATATTGCTTGGGTCCAGCAACAAACAGCACACCAATGGCACTATTAAGCTTTTTCAAAAAATAATTTGTTTTTCCCTTAGTTTTGTACAAAAACTGATGATGGACCATTATTAAAGTAATCCAACAGTAACTGATGATCAGTGGTATACTCTATTTTGAATTTTGGGTACAACAATGTTCTGAGTTTCAACATGATTCTTTAAAAGATTACAAGATTTCTTGGCAACCGAAATGTTCTAAAACCCATCACCTTAGCAAAGACAGTTAACCAGCATGCCAGGCAAACATTTGTTTTAAGACGCCGACGCTATGACGCCATAATGATTTGACGGTAGCCCGTGAAACACACTTCAAATATTTGAACCATTTGAACACAATCCAGCCCAGATCTAACAAGTTTTTTGACCATAGAATTTAAATTATCATAGCTCGGTATTGTTTTAGAAAAATCTGCAGTAAGAAGGATGTAGTAGTAGTAGAGCTTTTTGTGAAAGAGTTCGTCCGGGGAAGTACTATACCACCATGCCTATTTCTGCCGCAAAGCAGTAGTGCTCACATTGCTGTGTTCCGGTTTGAAGGGTAAGGGTGCCGGTGAAATTACAGGCACATGAGATACAGGCCTTCGGCTTGTTCCGTCATTCAAGTGGTACAAAAAAATAATAATGTAGGAGAATAGTAAACTACGTGGTGTACCCAAAAGTAGCCATTTTTTTTAGGCATTTAGTGTCTTATTTTATAATAGTACTTTGGTGGTGTAGGAATAGGAACTTACCATCTTACAACAACAAGTAATTAATTTTGTAAAAATTAAAAAAAACTCTTAACGCATTGAAACGGCTGAACCGATTTTGATCCAACATAGCTAAGAACCCACCCGACAAATTCACCTTTCAAACAAAAAAAAAACTAAATTGGTTCATCCGTTCGGGAGCTACGATGCCACAGACAGACACACACAGACACGACAAACTTAAAACACCCCGTCGTTTTTGTGTCGGGGGTTAAAAATTATACATACCTACACACACACACACACTCAATTTTTAAAATTATGGTGTGCAATAAAATATTTTCTATCTTTCTTCTATCTTGTTCCTCGAAGGCAAAGACAAGCCCAAAATAACCTCTTTTTACCATGGTTCACACAACCGCAGGAGTATAGACGTGACAAGTCGCGAGCACATCGCCGCCATCGCTTTCCCATAACAAACTCTGATAACACTAACACCAGCATTATATCTAATGTACCTAAATTTACAGACAATAAATGAATTATAAGTTGTTAGATTATTTTTAAACTATTTTTTCAGACTTTCTTCATAAAAATTTGGTTTTATAAAATTAATGCAATGAAATGGCCAGCCGTCCAATTAATCAGCTGTTTCCACCCGATGGTTGCGACATATACACCATCTTTTTAGTCGGGGGGTAAAATGTATCAAAATTTAACTGAAACAAGTAAAAAGGCCTATTATAACTCTCGGAGGGCACGTTAAACTGTCGGTCCCGGCTGTTATTGACTAATAGCAGTCGATAAGCCATGTCAGAGGCCCTCGGGCGGCTTGACAAACTCTGACACCAGACCTGTACTAATATTTATTCTGTGCCAGAGGCCAGCACTACCTCATACGAAACGACGACGACGAACTGGAATTATGATTCTAATTAGAATATAAATAAGTTTTTTGTGAAAAAAATATTTTTCAATTTAAGCTTTTATAAAATTAGCTGATCAAAATGAGCCTAAACACGGCCAGTCTACTATTATCCCTCAAGGAGTTCCGTTGTCCACCTTCCGTCTCCATCATCAGATCAGCTCGTTGTCACCATAATATTGCATTGTCATCGGAACTTGACAGGTATGCAAAATATAATCTCAATCGGTTGAGGTTAACCGCTTTAAAATTCAGTTACAAGATTCCACCCGGACATAATAATTAATAATAAGCTTGTAAAATGAAATAGCTGTGATAATGGAGGACAACCATCGCCCAGCGGCCAGAACAAACAAAAGTAATTTATTATTTTTAAAAGAACAATTCTTCCACGAAGCTCCGAAGGCTTTTAGGCGCCGAACAAACCTAAATAAGCTACTGTAAACTACTTAGAGGTCGCGAGATACAAACAGGCTCACTTTGTCTAACCAATTACGACGAAACCACGAAATGTCGTTGAGTTCGCTCTTCACTCGAGATGCGGAGTTTTGAGCGAGAGTTGTGGTTCTGTAGATTAAAGGGAAACCATTTATTTAGTTCGAAATACTTTAAGTAGCTTTGTTAGAATTTAATATTCTATACAATATTCAAGCACAAATATGGGATATTGGAACCTAAACGTTGGTCTACAGAGTCGCTCCCCACCTAGTAGTAAGGATCATCAAAAGAAAAACAGACCGTGTTTGTTGCCTGATTCTTCTAGGTCTGGTTGCGTTGGAACAGGAGTAAATGTAAATTTATTTTTTAAGACGATTCAAAATGATCCTTGTGATTTCAATGAATAAAATACTTTTGACTTTCACTTTGACTTTGACTTTGCTTTCTGATAATTGTTACTCGAAATCATAAGAATTAGGCAACTTATATTTAATGAAGTTGCAGTTTACTTGGTCTTTTGTAGTACTTCCATTCTGTAACAAAAACTAGTAGTTCGCCCCGAATCTGACCTCGCGATAGATACCTATATCGTTTATCGATAAATTGCTATGGGACCATTTGGACCCCGTAGCTCAAAAAGCTCTACACTGATCAAACTCATGTCCAAGCTTATTAATTATATTCACATAGCCTACCTAAAGTTTCATCATGACTGAATAAACGGTTCTGCCGTTATCTTCGGACAAGCACACATAAGTACTTACAAACATACATACATAAAGGCAAATACATAGATACACGCCTTATTCCCCGAAAGGGTAAGCAGAGCCTCAATGGGCCTCTTTTCACCGTGGGTTGCACCATCGTGCATGGTGAGCTCACTGCAGCCTGCTAAGGCGGGCTAAGGTTCGCCTTCGATTCCCGCCTCGAAACAAATGTTTGTGCGATCTACAGATATTTGTTCAGGGTGTTCTGGGTATTTCCTATGTATAATAAAAAATATCTATCTGTTTAATGTATCAGTTATCTAGTACCCATAACACAAGCTCTGCTTAGCTTGGGGCTAGATAATGTTGTGTGGACTGTCCAGCATTTGATTTATTTTATTAATTATTATTTATTATTTATTGCTTCCCACTACTGACTCGGCTAACACTTTCTTTCAGTACACACTCCTTAATAAGCTAGCAGCCAGGACAAATCCTATACTAACTAATCTTTCTAACATAAGTCCGGATAATCCCTTAGTCGGCTTTTGCGACATCCACTGGAAGAGATGGAGGGGTCTATTCTTGCGCATTCATGCATACAAACGCTGCATTCTGCAATTAGCCTTGAGACCTCCCTTCAATCATTTCAATTACTAGAAAGTTAAATAAATTAAAGTATTTGTACGTTTAGTAAAATCATAAAAAAATTACAATATTTTTCCAAGTATTAAAGCGACGCGTGACCCGAGAGCTGGCTCTTATCTGGCTCAACGCATTAGTATTGCCATTCAGCGTGGCAATGCAGCTAGCATCTTAGGGACGCTTCCGTCTGGTAGTGATTTGGATCAGTTGAGCTACCTTTAGATCGCTTGCAGCGGTCTTCAGGTAGCACAACTGTTTCATATGTATTTTGTACATACCTTGTATTATTCTTTCTGTAAATAAATGTATTATCAGTATTAAAGCATAGTCTACGCGAGAGCATTTACTATTCAAAAGAAAGGTTCCGAAACAGTATAGTACTGAATGTGGTATTAAGATAAGAGGAGCACAGTTGTATCGTTTCGTTTCGTATGAGGTAGTGCTGGCCTCTGGTGTCGGAGTTTGTCAAGCCGCCCGAAAGCCTCTGACATGGCTTATCGACTGCTATTAATCAATAACAGCCGGGACCAACAGCTTAACGTGCCCTCCGAAGCACAGAGCGATGGAAATCCGCACATAACTTAGAAAAGTCATTGGTGCGGAGCCATCGAACCCGGTATCGTTGGATTCTGAGTTGCACTATTGAACCGTTAGGCTACCATCGCTACCGGAGCACAGTGATAAACCTTTAAATATCTGAAGGAAACAAAGCAACTGAAATAAGTAAAATATAATTCTGAACAGAAATTTTCTTTGTCTCAGAAAAAACTAAACGTCACGGCGAAATCGTGGACGCAACAAGTCGCTAATTCTCTGCGCAAACGCACACCGATGATTGTTTGCGTCGGCGAGAACAGAGGGACGTCAATACCACAGTACATATCTAAAGTATTAAATACAGTATTTATATACTGTGGTGTTGTGCTTCTTATGTGGATATTGTTCAGTGGTCATATGAAAAGGCAAAGATTTAAATCGTAGATACGCCCAGACACCGAAAACTGTTGCATTGTATTTGAATCAAAGGTCTGACGCACACACACTAGTGAATAGTATAGAAATCGTGATTTTTGTCTATAAACTTAACTGTTGATATTACCATTTATTGTGCAATCATATTGCACAATAAATGGAAAAAATAAACGACCAGCTAACAATGTGTATAGATGTGCACTGAGACCAAATGAGCGAGCTATCTTATTTCACGTGGAAACATTAAGGCGCGGTCACTCAACGGTAAGGGCATATCTACGATTTAAATCTTTGTGAAAAGGTGTTTGCAAATAGTTTCAAGGTACGCTTTCTTATAAGGCTCTAACAGAATTACAACGATAATAATTCGCAACCACACTCCGCTTAGGTAAGTAAGTAAGTAAGTTTAGTTTATTGATAAAAAACGTACAACGTTAATACAGTGCATACGTAAAATTAATATTAAAATTATTAGGTAGATTGAACAATGGAAACAAAGATAGTGGGAACACTCAACAAAAATGGGGCCATGGCTCCCGAAACGAGCAAAAAAACACTAGTATTTTAGGAGCCAGTGTGCCGCTTACCAACTGTTGGGCCGTAAGCTTGTTTACTATCTTGGTAGCATAAAAAAAAAAAGTATCGGTTAGGTACCTACAAACTACATTATAATGCAATCTAGTAGTCTAGTAGTAGTAGAGCTTTTTTGTCGTCCGGGGAAGTATACCACCATACCTATTTCTGCCGCAAAGCAGTAGTGCTCGCATTGCTGTGTTCCGGTCTGAAGGGTAAGGGTGCCGGTGACATTACAGGCACATGAGACTTTTCATCTTTATGTCTCAGGGTGGCGGGCGCTGTGCAACGCCACATAGGGTGCGTCGTAGGTGGACGTGACCTATGAGGTAATGCACTGTTCATAGGCAGAGGTTACCGCTTAACATCAGTTGGGCCTCTTGCTTGTACCGCCATCCAAGTAGTATAAAAAAAAACTATCCTGGTAAAGCAGAATAGATAATATTTGTTCTTGTAAACTGTGCATGAAAGGAGCATGAATCCTGTCTCAACACTGGCTCAAGAATGCCCTTTTCAGGGCCAGCAATACAATTTGGTCACTGACCTAATACAGTGACTAAAAAAACAGTAAAATTATGAAAAAACCCGTAAACTGATCCATAACGACTGGAGATGGCAATAAAAATGCCTTAAGGTTTTTTTTTTATACTACTTGGAATGACGGGTCAAGCAGATGGCCTACCTGATGTTAAGCGGTACCCTCTATGCCTATAAACAGTGCATTACCTCATAGGTCACGCCCACCTAGGTCGAACCCTATGTGGCATTGCACTGCACCCGCCACCCTGAGACATAAAGATTCACCGGCACCCTTACCCTTCAAACCGGAACACAGTAATGCGAGCACTACTGTTTTGCAGAAATAGGTATGGTGGTAAGTACTTCACCGGACGAACTCTTTCACAAAGAAGCTCTACTACTAAAAATTAAAAACGTCCGTCATCGAGATTTAAAATACATCATTTTTTTAAGTTCTTGAATAGGTGGGCCCATGGACATATGCGTTCCTCCAGCCTCAAACACGGTGCACAGACTTGGGCTTTGAAAAATTCAGCAAGGTTTAAACTCGAGGTCTGCCAGCGCAGTATTTTAGGTACCGGACTAGCAGACTGGATTAGAAATTCAAAGCTGAGCTCGCAAACGATGACGATGTCAGCAAAAAATCAGCACAGCTCAAGTGGGACTGTGCCGGCCACGTCTGCCGCTTGTCTGAAGATGTATGGGCAAAGTCCACTACTGATGGGGTCTCTTACGCAAGACGCCCGCGCGGCAGTCCACATGGAGACGGCGTGATGAGGTGCACCTACCAAACTGGCCCACTGAGCAAGGGACAGAGAAAACTGGAAAAAAGGGAGGATGCGTGGTATCAAAGGTCAAAGTGCTATCTTTATAAGCTGCTTCACAGTACGGCACGGTGCTTTTGAGTCACGTTTAGTAACTTAGTTCTAGAAATTGAAATGGTACCTAGTAGTAGAGTTTTTTTGTGAAAGAGTTCGTCCGGGATAGTACTACCACCATACCTATTTCTGCTGCCAAGCAGTAGTGTTCGCATTGCTGTGTTCCGGTTTGAAGGACTCAGGCACATGAGACTTTTCATCTTTATGTCTCTGGGTGGCGGGTGCAGTGTAATGTCACATAAGGCGCGTCCTAGGTGGACGTGACCTATGTTATAATGCACTGTTCATTGGCAGAGGGTACCACTTATCATCAAGTGGGCCATCTGCTTGTTCCGTCATTCTAAGTAGTACATACAAAACCCTAAGAAAAAATCTTCCAATAACTAGCAGACTCGCCTCGCGAAACTCCTTTATTTTCCTAGATCTGGGAGGTTAGGTAGGGCTCGGTATGTTTAACTGCTCAGCTTATCATTTTATGCATTCTATTTATTGACAATAAACTATCAAGGCATTCATCAAAACACGTCAGGCGGCGACAACAAAGACGAACGACCACTGATTCCACTACCTATAAAAGTTTAAGGGCTGGTCTCAGATAGAGTGCACGCATATGGGTATATGAGACTTTTTTCAGCGCACCGCTCTCCATCGGCAGAGGATTTATCCGCACACCTTAGAGCCAAGGTGGTCCCGGACTGTGCGGTTTCATAGGAACTTCCTCCTGCGAACACCCAGGTTGTGAAATGATCTCCCTCCTGAGGTTTTCCCAAGCGACTACAGTATGGGGTTCTTCAAAAGGGGTGTTTGGAAATTTTTATAGGGTCGCCAACGCGCGTGTGATGTCTCTGGCAGGCGTCCATAGGCTACGGTAACCGCCTACCAACAGTTGGGCCGTATGCCTTTTTGCAACCTTGGTAGTATAAAAAAAGAAAAAAAAGAGATGTATAACAAGGACGAGGCATAGACGTAGCATCCCTTTATTGTACTTTCTTACAAAATATCACGTCGGGACGCAAAACGTACAGAGGCCTCGAGTCCGATTTTTGCAGCAACTATTGTAACAATCATCGTGGTAATGATCGTCCATGTATTACGTATTAACCATAGCCATTAATCTGTGCCCTTTCTATTGAGCTGACGCACAGATTAATGGCTAGTTACAAATACACGGACAATCGTCGTCACGGTCATTATGATGGTTGCTGCAAAACTCGGACTTGGGCCTCAGAGGAGACCGCAAGCGCGATTTTTCGTCGTCTGCGCTCTATTGCAAAACACACACATAAGAGGCGTATGGAGGTTCAGAAGGGACGTAGGGTGCCACGAAGTAACAGGTGATGTCCCAAGAGATGGCGCAATTACCAAAAAACACAGAAAATTGGTTGAACGACCCAGAACAATTGGATAGGCCGCTAGAAGATCTTCTTTTTAAATAGAGGACACATTTGCAACCGTACTTTTTAACCTCCGGGGTGTTATAATTAAGTTTGACGTGTCTCTGTGTGTGTGTGTGTGTGTGTGTGTGTGTGTGTGTGTGTGTATGTATCTGCCTGTTGCCTCGTGGCTCCCGAACGGATGAACTGATTTCGATTTTTATTTTGTTTGAATGGTAAATTTGTCGGGAGTGTTCTTAGCTATGTTTCATTGCGCTGAGGGCTTTTTTAATTTTTACAAAATTAATTACTTGTTAAATGGAGGATACATTTTCAACTGTTGTGCTCCATATGCTTCCTTATTCATGGAAGTAACTTCTTCCACCGAGACTATCTCTACCGTATAAAGTAGCATGTCTATGGGTCACAGTTTAAAGGGTATGCCTTTAAACTGTGACCGTATGGGTGACCGTGAATTACACACAACTTTATGTTTTAGGGTGGTGTGTGTAATGCAATGCCACGTCAGGCACATCCTGGGTGGACGTAATCTGAAATTGTTATTGCAGTTGTGGTGGCCCACTTGTCAGATAATAAAATGATGATCAAAGTTGGAAATGAATATTTAAGTTTTATAATTCCACGAGGAATGGAAAATGAATAGCAAAACGCTAACGTTATTGCCATATTCTGTGCCCTTACCACAAGTTTCTGACGTTACCGAATCGCTAGCAAAACGATAGTTAGTATCACATATTTACCAATGTCATCGGGGTGACTATAAATCTTAATAACTTGATTGGTTAATATTTGACATTGACTATTGTCTCGCTAGCGATTCGATAACGTCAGAAAATTGTGGTAAGGATACTGATGTTTTGCTGTAGGTTTGGGTATTTGAAACAGAGGTTACTCCCTCACACTTAGTTCTCGTATCTAGTGCTTTGTTCAAATTGAAAATATTATTAACGTCTTGTGAATTTAATCAGCACTCGATTCCTGCAATTTCAAGGTCTCAGAGCAGTTTCAACGGTTCTTTAAAACATTGTCGCTCACACATCACCAAACCATTCACAAGCTCGGCTCCATTCAATCAGACCCTTAAGGGTATTTACAACTACAATAAACCAGCGGCATTTGTGCCTTCATTAGTCTTTGAGGAACCCTAATTGGTCTTTATTTCAGAGGCCAATTCTGTATCCTGTTGGCTTTTGTGCTGGTGTTGGAAGATATGTGTTATTGGCCATAATAAGGCTCCTTAGTCATCATTTGGAGTAGTGGTCAGTTGTGAAATAATGGCTTCATAAATTTGTTGAAAATAATCGTAAATGCCTCTTTTCACTGTGGGATGCAAATGGCTTTTCACTGTGGGTTGCATCTGGGTTTTCACTGTGGATTGCAACTGGGGTTTCACTGTGGGTTGCAACTGGGGTTTCACTGTGGGTTGCAACTGGGGTTTCAATATGGGTTGCAACTGGGTTTTCACTGTGGGTTGCAACTGGGTTTTCACTGTGGGTTGCAACTGGGTTTTCACTGTGGGTTGCAACTGGGTTTTCAATATGGGTTGCAACTGGGTTTTCACTGTGGGTTGCAACTGGGTTTTCACTGTCAGTGCAACCCACCGTGCCTCACTCGACGCATGTCTTCTAAGATAAGAGTAAAATATCAAGGATCTCTAAAATCACAATAAATCCGGCGGAACCCTCAACAATAACACAAAGGCAGTATAAGTTATGCATAATTAGCTCCTCAGAGGATTGCCAATTAGATTGCCACTAATCTGTTTTGATATAATTCAATAATATAAGCAGATTCTTATAAGGGAACCCATTATTAGAATATATAACAAGTTTATTGCATAAATGTACAAATTTTAAAAACACCGACTCTGTCTGTGGTCCATTAAAATTGGAAAAACGGAACATTTATGGAAGCACGACGCTCTTTATTGTACTACGACGCATGTGGTTGCGGGTTCAATTCCCGCATCGGAACAAATATTTGTGTAATAAAAAATATATATCTATGTAATGTATGGTATTCAGTATATATCAGTTAACTAGTACCCATAACACAAGCTCTGGCTTAGCTTGGGGCTATTTAATGTTGTCTGAACTTGTCCAGCGTTATTTATTTATTTATTTATTGTACTTCATTAACGATTAAATAACAACAGAAATACAAAACATAACAGAAAAGAAAAATGGGTGGTCTTATCGCTTATACGAATTTCTTCCACACAACCTTAGAATTAACCTGAGGGTAGGTACTTATATATTTTTTGAAATAGACACGTATATTGTAGGGCCCAAAGCGAATTATTCTGTTCACGACTAGATGTCGCCACAGGTAAAAAACCGGCCAAGTGCGAGTCGGACGCGCGCACGAAGGGTTCCGTACCATTATCTATAAAAACGGCAAAAAACTCACTTTAGTTGTATGGGAGCCCCCTTAATTATTTATTTTATTAATTTTTTTAGTATTTGCTGTTATAGCGGCAACAGAAATACATCATCTGTGAAAATTTCAACTGTCTAACTATCACGGTTTATGAGATACAGCCTGGTGACAGACGGACTGACGGACAGCGGAGTGTTGTAATAGGGTCCCGTTTTACCCTTTCGGTACGGAACCCTAAAAAGACTAATCAGCTGACATTCATAAAAAAAACACAAGCTGGTGATCCTAGAAACGGATGGACCAATTTTCGTCAAAGATAAGAACCATCTCTGAAAAAAATCTTTCATAATTACCCAGATAGGTAGGTAGGTACCTACATAAAATCCGCATTGTAATCAGAGCACCCGTTCCGGAGCTATCAAGAAACATGCTTAAAGATATACAGACAGACATAAAGACGCACTATAGCCTGTAACTTATCACCCCTTATAACACCGCTCTTTTAGCCGCGGGTTGAATAGCTGCCGAGGATTATCAATAATTAGGAAGTTATTTGAAAGAAAATAACCGATCAACAGGACCCTCTCCATAACAAAAGCTAATTTCCGTCAATAAATTCAAGCTTAGGTTATTTTTACTAATATTTTCGCCAAGTACCTACAGTTTATATCACAACCTTGAAATGTATTAAGAAGAAAATGCCCTTTTTACAAGCTTTTATTTAACTCTCAATGTATGTAGGAATCTTGCAACTGAATTTTAAAGCAGTTATCCTCAACCGATTGAGCTGAAATTTGGCATACCTGTCAAGTTCCGATGTCATTTATGATGGTGACAGCGAGCTGATCTGATGATGGGGATGGTGGACAATGGAACTCCTCGATGGATAATAGTAGACTGGCCGTGTTTAGGCTCATTTTGATCAGCACACGGTTACGATCACTAATTTTATAACAGCTTGTATTGTAAAATATATTTTTCACAAAAAACTTATTATTTGTACTTTTTTGTGCTGTGAAATAATATAAATAAATAAACCATGAAACGCGGTCAATAGGTCCGTTCAATAAAATAATGAATGACCAAAGTATGTAGGTAGGTACAGTGGACGCCTAGACATCAACTTCTATTAGTTTCCATGGAGTTTCCCTGCTGTTAAACCCTCGTTGAGTGCGTTTGAGTACGGCAATAGTCACTAAAATACGTTTAGCAAAGCACGAACTTAGCTTAAACAAAAGAAGCAACAATAAATCGTCACTTGTCATCGACTTGTCAGCAAAACCAATCGCGTAATCGATTTGTTCTCAAAAGTTCGTTGACATTGAAACGACCGACGGAATCAGAGAAGCACGGTCATTCATTCACTTCTCGAATATTTTTTGTGATTCAGTCAAATAGTGTTCGATATTTAAAATAGTTTTACCTCATAAAGTGACCGCTGGCGCGTTGATGCAAATCCAGCTCCGTGTTGATGTTTTTGAACCACGCGTTCGAAAGTCCGACGGCACTTCACACACTTTCTAAACAAATTCGGTAATTAAAAAACAACAAAGTTCTACAATGTTTACAACTGTTTCATTGTTTATTAACTGATTATTAAACGATCGATTTTCACGATTATCGTATCACGTGCGAATCAAGACACCACACAGCGCGTCCGTAGCTCGCTTACAATGGCGACAATTCGACAATCGCGCGCGGCCAGACTGCGGCAACGGCACTACCAACAAATCCAGTGATAAATCCAGGTGGATCGGCCAATCAGAGGCCGCCGATACGCCCACGAGTGCAGACCGCTTGCGCTCATTGGCCAAGCAACTGCCATTGCCTTACGGATGTTATTATGCAGAACGAGACCAACAGTTTGAAATAAGAATTTCAACGTTTACTAGCCGGCCGTACAATGCAAATTGGTTGCGCGCGGTGTAGAACGTGGTCTCTTTCTGATGCGAGTCTTCTTTTTGTTCATGGATGAAGCAAGAATAAGCATGACAGTTTCTGGTCGTTTCACCTGAACCATTGTACGGCCACTTAGCGTTATGCCACCACAATGCTTATAAATTATGTTAAAATGAAGCGAATAATTTATTTATTGCCACGTTTATAATGTACGTAAGTATAGGTATACCTATTTGAAGAAAGGTAGGTACGCCTCTATAAATATTCTGAGTTGAGAATGGTTTAGGTAATAGGCAGTACTGTCAGATTTTATACTCCTATTTATTTTATTTAATGAATGTTTGTCATATTGTGTGAATAGTATGTTAGGTGTAACTACTATCAAGGGACTTAATTATGTAACCTGGAAATACATGGGTTTAATAAGTATGACCAGTAGCTATGACCATTAAAGTTATCAAATATATAAGTAAAATGATTATATTATCAGCAGCATATCTTCCTAAGTACACAAAATATAAGGATGTATACTCTATGATCCTGAAAGAGATTAATAAGTATTCAATTCAATTAAAAATAAATACATTTATTTACAGAAATACTATTATATACAAATAATTCAAGTAGGTATGTACAAAATTTAAATAAAATACACATGAAACAGCTGTGCTACCTGAGGATCACTGCTAACGATCTAAAGGTAGCTCAACTGATCCAAATCACTAACAGACGGAAGCGTCCCTAAGGTCCTGGCTGCAATTGCGACGCTGAATGGTAATACAAATTCGATTAAATATTTAAATTGAAAATTTAGGTATGGATTTTGAATTTGAATATTGCATTGAAGTAGGCATCATGAAAATTATTCAGTTTTGCTAACATTATCACTGATATCTAACAAGATCACCTTCACGCAGGAAACACATGCTTAGTATTATGGTTGTCTGGAAGAAATTGCTGCCTGCGATAAGACCGCCGATTGTAGGACATTAATTGTAATTTTATCTTTAGTTTACCTGTAACTCATATTGTGTCCTCAATAGAGTTTTATATTATATTATATAGTACCTATAACAAAACAAAACATATTACGATAAGAATACGTTTTTTTTGTTGATGGAAAAGCAGAGCATTGTCACTGTGCGACCACATTGCCTCCCCCAATTGGCCGCGGCCCGGCTCACCACGGTCTAACTGGACACGCTCGAACCAATTTAACAAAAACAAGGAAGCAACAAAAATTAAAAACTAATTTCTAACTAAACATTTCAGAACTTAAAAGTGGTACCTATAGTTGTTTGGCTTCATACGATAAAGGATTAGCCAAATACTAGGCAATATTACAAAATACAAAAAAAAAACCTATCTTAGTTCAGACAATTTTTGCTTAAACAGGTCCAAAATTTGGAGAAAATAAAAAACTCTATTCTGAATCCATCAATCTACTCCCAAGGGTTTAAAAATATTCTTAATTTATCTAAAACTAATTAAGATAGTCATATTATGAATATATTGTGAAACAAAAAGGCTAAAAGACATACCTACTACCTATCGCGAAAGAATAGCATAAAACACCTGGTTTACGAGTACCTACTCGTATTCCCTGATACCCACGACACAGGGAATCCTATTGTGGGATCAAGACTGTATGTGACTGTTGGGTGTTATGTTGTGTTATAAATCGAATGCACCATAAAAACTAAGTAAAGCGTGCAATAAAATGCACTAGCATTATGTATTATTTTATCATCTAATAGGTACTAACAAACCCATCATCTATCTAAATCTAATTTTGAATTATTCAAATTCTAGATCGCGCTGTGACAGTTTCATCTTGACTTAACATAACAGATGAAATCTACTACAGGCACTTTTAAATATAATTCATTTTGTAATTCCAATACCATTCCAAAACTACTTATGTTATCGTTCAAGTTTAAAATACATAGGTTCGTAATATCGATTTCTAAGGCAAAAGACCGTTGGAATATTTTAAGGTCAAGAGGCACCACAAAGAACTCTTAAATTTTCACATCAATAGAAATCATAACGGAAGCTAGATGGAAGAATAACATCTATTGAACTGCAAGAACTGCAATATCTTCAAACGGTTAACGATATCAAGCGATTCTAAAGAAAATTAACATACGTCTATCATCCAAGATATGATCCAATAATGCTACAATACGATTACCTACATGCAAATTTTGTAAACGATACTAAAAGAAATTCCTATTTTTGAAACTAAATGTATCAAAAATGTCACTCAATCAGTTAAAATTCAAATGAGGGATTGTCGTGAAATCGACATGGCTAACGAAAAATGCATTGCCATTTAAAAGTTATGTTTATGAATATTTTACAATGAAAGCATTCGATAATTGAATTGTTACGTTGTGTGAAACGTTGGCGACACGAGGGCAGTGGGTCGCGCCCTAGGGCGGTGACACTGCCATCACAATGTGCGGTCTACAATGCAACATACGCAAATTAACTTCGTACGCATACAAATTTTATTGCCAATAAAAAAATGTATTCATTGATTTTTTACGCTCGGTACATGTGCCGTTGATAAATAAATTTTAAATGTCGATAAATGATTTTTGCATATGACGGGGGGCACGCCTCGAAATCCATATACACATGTAGATTTTGAACATGTTGTACAAATGCAGGTAGATTGCGATTTTATTGCTTTGGCTACTGTCATTTAAATTAGCACGTTGGTTTACAATTAAATTTAACGGACCGTTACAAATTCGTTTATTGACAAGTGCTATAAATACTTATATTAGATAATGGTAAATAGAGTTTCATGCTAAAATGGCTTTAAATGCTTTATGCCTGACTAAACAAGTTATAACGTTAGGGTTATCTTGTTAAATATTAATATTTTACGTTCTTGCGTTAGTTCTTACCGAGAGCTTCTAACGATTTCAGTACAGACTAATAAAAGTTGCAGCTGCTGTAACATGAAAACGTAGCGCTAGGTAAGTAATTCTTTAGTTTAGCTTTGATTAAATAATAAATAATAAGGGTATAACGATAGCTAATATGTTAGAGAAATAAAATTTATGAAACTTCACTAAGTCCATATAAAAAATTTCAACGCGCGCGTGCCTCTACGAAAGTGCTACGAGATCTAAGGTGTTAAGTTCAAATAGGTATACACTTTTGATTTATAAATTTACATTACAGAATCGTCTTAGACAGTCAATATATATAAATTAGTTGCGTTACTGACTGACTTACTGAATAACTCCATACCTATTTCTGCCGTAAACCAATAGTGCTCGCATTGCTGGTGTTCCGGTTTGAAGGGTATGGGTGCCGGTGAAATTGCAGGCACATGAGACTTTTCATCTTTATGTCTCAGGGTGGCGGGTGCAGTGCAAATGCCTCATAGGATGCGTCCTAGGTGGATGTGACCTAGGAGGTAATGCATTGTTAAAGGCAGAAGTTTCCGCGGTGGGTCATGTGCTTGTTCCGTTATCAACGCAGTTAAAAAAAAAGAAAAAACTATCAAAGCCTAACGCGTAAGTCTTAGAGACCTGAAATTTTGAGGGTGTGATGTACGTTCTTTCTGTGGTCTAGGGGTGCATTATGAAAGGAATTCTCTCAGCGCAGTGTTGAAGTACCTATGTAAGAAAAAAAGTCCACGCAGACGAAGTCACTGGTGGAATGGAATGGCTCTAGTGGAATCCCAGCGATTTTGTAAAAGTATATTGTTTATCTTGGCGAAGGTTGGCCTGTGACGCAGGCGGTTGCGGGTTCGATTCCCGCCTTGGAACAAATATTTGTGCAATCGCAGATATTTGTTCAGGGTGTTCTGGGTATTTCTCTATGTAAAATAAAAAATATCTAACTATGTAATATATTGTATTAAGTATATCAGTTATCTAGTACTCATAACACAAGCTCTGCTTAGCTTGGGGCTAGATAATGTTGTGTGAACTGTCCAGCATTATTTATTTATTTATTTTTTATAAGATTCGTTCATAATTTCAGTTTCTTTCCTGCAAAATGACAATATTACCTAAGTATTTACTAGTTATCTCAGGACAAAAGTTGTAAGAATCCTTTTCGTATACATAATTATTGTGTATCCTACGAGAATGACTGAACCTTAATCTCATTCTGTGACACTGACACCCCTTTTAAAAATGATTTTCATAAATTGATGTTTCAGCACTTATTTCCATTCCTATCATCTCACAGCAAAACATTTAAGTCGACATGCATTCCATGTAATAACTCCTACAAGAGATTTTCTGCAAAATCGATTCTACAACAAATAAATCGATCGATAAATTCGATTCAGCACGCCCATCACAATAAAGTAACATTAGCATACGCGACATAAAGCTGCGTTCACAATACTGTCATATGGTAATGCGATTGATGTTCGATACGGATTCAATTTCGCGAATTTGTCTCGCATTGTGCCTAGTTTTGTAACTTTTGTATCGTTGCAAATCCGCTATCGGTAAATTCATGAAAGTTTTAATTTTTTTAAACCTGCATAAACGAATTTTGTTACTGGTTCTATTGTTGTATAAATGGGCGTTCGAAATTTGAAAGGAATTGATCTCGTTCAGTTTCGGATTCGTGAATATTTTGGTCTACTCTTGATTGACAATGCATTCTGATGCAAAAATTACCAAATCCAATGCAGAAGATTCCACAACTATTGTGTGATTTTTCTTGGCCTTTTTTATTTCTATTTTGGTCTATAATCGACATAAAGTCGAAAACCATGAAGTAATTAGATAATGACGGCTTTTCACTAACGAATAAAAAAAAGATCGATTTGGCTCGATAGATGGCGCTGACTCAAATATACTTGTCAAAATAACAAATGCATTGTCTGTGCTCTTGAACATCACGAAAATATATCACTACGTTGTTGACGTTGACATTTCACTTTTTTTGACACAGCTACTTTAGCTTGTACAGAGCTGGCGCCATCTATTTTCAAGGCTATAAACATGATGAGAAACGGCCGTGAAAACCCCTCATTATGTTGCCATATACGAGTACCTATTAATTAGGTACCAACCATTTCTATTCTCCCTAACTTCCTCTATTCCTTGTTTTGTTTAGAAAGATGTGTTCACACATTACCCGTCATCATTACTGATAGTTAGGCTGACAGTACTTTTATGTTTGGTTAACTTAAACTTAGTACTTACCTACTTGTATCTATCATTTTGAATTCTGTGTAGTCCGGTCATTTTAGACAAAAATAGTGATCAAATAAAGAAAATTCCGACAGAGCCAAATCTTCGTAGAGACCTTAGGTTTACCACAAGGAATAAAGTGTCAAAAGTCCCCATCATTCCCATGTGAGCTTAGGGACTTATTCGGGGCCCAAGGTCAAAATTTTAGGTTTTTTGGATTTTTCTCGAAAACGGTAAGTTTTATCGAAAAAGTACCTCAGAGCAAAGTTGTAGATCTTAAAATTTTCTATAAAAATGGTCCGTATGATTTTTTCTGTAAGACACACTATTTCCCAGATATTGCGCTTGTAAGAATCATGTTCTACATAGTATGCACACATTTATGCCACGTATATACATATTTAGGTACTCAAGCAAGCAAAAATGCCTACTCGTGTTTCTTTTATGTATACATTATACTATTCTAAGAAAAATTACTCTAAAATGACCGCCGGTCCCTTACCGAATCCCCTCTACTTGAATAACATCTGGCCTTGAAAAACATCTGCATTCGCGTTAGTCAAGGGTATTTCTTTCTCACTCTCAGAGACCGTTGAGGAAAATGCATGGAAAATGTATGGAAAACGTGAGTCTGAAAATACCCAGAACCCCATGAACTACGCTCCCCCAATCGCTACCCTAGGGCTCCGCTGCCGATATTCCCCTAGGGATAATAAGCCGTTAGTCACTGCTTTAGATCACTATAACATTCAAATTTACTTTCATTACTACTGCGGGGGAATTAAATAAATAAATAAATAATGTTGGACTGTTCACACAACATTATCTAGCCCCAAGCTAAGCGGAGCTTGTGTTATGGGTAGGTATTAGATAACTGATATACTTAATACAATATATTACATAGATAGATATTTTTTAAAACATGTGGTGTGTCCGGCCCTTAGAATAGACCCCTCCGTCTCCTCCCGTGGATGTCGTAAAAGCCGACTAAGGGATTACCCGGACTTGCTGATAAGATTCGTTGGTATAAGATTTGTCCTGGCTGCTAGCTTATTATGGAATGTGTTATTACTGGAAGAAAGCGTTACCCGAGTCAGTCGTGGAAAGCAATGGCGGCGATGAGCTCACCACTTGTCACGTCTAGGTATATTCCACGATGGTGCAACCCACTGTGAAAAGAGGCCCATTGAGGCTCTGCCTACCCCCCTTCGGGGAAAAAGGCGTGTGTCTATGTATGTATGTATGTATAGAAAATACCCAGAACACCCTGAACAAATATCTGCGATCGTACAAATATTTGTTCCGAGCGGGAATCGAACCCGCAACCTCCTGCGTCGCAGGCGCCCGCCGCGCCACGGAGGTCGCCAAATTGCGCCAATTGCGCACAATTGTGACTGTCGTTTGATGTCGATTACCAGTTTGCTGTTCATTGCACAGCGTGTTTTAGCTTTTTTACAAGAACAGAAATATTTAAAACACACTGCGCAATGAATAGCAAACTGGACATCGAAATGAAAAGTCGGTGCGTAACTAAAAGATAATATGATGTCACGTAGTTTATCACTACACCACTCCCAGTGAGATAATAGATAGATAGAAAATTATTTATTGCACAAGACAAAAAAGCAGTACATAGGCGAACTTAATGCTAATTAGCATTTTCTTCCAGCTAACCTTTGCGTGTAATGTAGAGCGAGTGGCGAGGTTAAGATTAAATGATTAATATAATTAAATACCTACTCTAAATAACTAGCTATATAAATACCTAACATAATAAAATATATATAAATAATTAAATAAATATCATAGGCTCAATTTTGTTGGACATTTTGCAATGACAAAAAGTTTTGGTACAGTTTGGATAATAGACACATGCTTGGTTAAATATCTACTTTAAACCATAGATAAATAAGTACCTAAGTAAATAAAACACCAATGCAAAGTTTTGCAAGTAACCAACCGCTCAGGTCGTCCAACCAAAGCAAACCAAACAAAACAATTAACAATGTCACAGATAATAGAATTCTATTTACATTTCTCACACGCTAGTGACGAGCCTTGTCGATAATAGGTGGGTACTTATCGATAGAATGTACTTATCGATAGATCGCGTGGTGGTGGCGTGGAGTGGACTGCGGGTGATTGGTCGAAGTGGATGACGCTCATTTGGGGCGGCTTTTGACATTTTGTCTTATTATAACAAACATAGGTACCTACAAACATCGTAAACATACAAAGCTCACAAGTTCGAGATTATTATTTTTGCCATTTCAGCTGTTATTGAATTTAATTGAGCACATTACTTATTTAATACTAGTATCTGCACACGGCTTCACGTTTTACCAGGATTTAAAGTAGACTATAGCTTGTACTATTATTCATCCTGTGCCTATAGCTCAAACTATGTAGGTCATAACCTATCTGTGTACCAGATTTCATTGAAATCGTATCAGCTGTTTCGGCGTAAAGAGGGCCTTTCATTTTACCGAATTAAAAAAAGTAGTTATCTACTTTGGCTCGATAGATGGCGCTGACTCAAATGTGGTTGTCAAAATTAACAAATGCATTGTCTGTGCTTTAGACACAATTTCACCAACACATTAACGGACGTTTAAACGGCTGTTTAGCTTAAACGACTCTTTTTGACAGATGTTTTCATACGTTAACTGTCACTTTGACGATTGGTTACGGTAACGACCGATTTATTTGTTCGTGAAATTGGGCCTAAGTGTGATAGTAATAATAATAATAAACTACCAAAAGACTCTTCCCGCCATTTTGGAAAAGAGACGTTGTCCACATTTATTTTATTTCTTTTCCTAGTGTTTTCTTGAGTTATTTTGTGTTATTTTGGTGGCATTTTAACTAATGTAGCTCGTTTAAAAAGCACAAGTGTAGTGAAATGAAATGGAAGTGAATTGCGTGACTTTTGAAATTGGTGGAAATTGTCTACCAAAGTTTTAGTAAAATTGGCCACCGTTTTACTAAATCATGACTCGACTGTGACTTTGACGACTTGGAAGGTGTGTAACGTTGCAAAATATATTGAAAATACAATATAGTGAAAATACAGATACTTGAAAATGGCAAATGCTCAAGTCGTGCGGCGCCAAATATAAAGAAAAAAAAAAAAACTACCAAAAACACATTATGAAGATCCGTAACCTACCAACAGAATTATGTCGCTGATGTCAGAGTTCTTCAGAAACCATCCAGCACACAACCGGGGCATGTAAAACAATTGCGCAGACCGACTACAAATACAGGCATGATCAGGTAGCAAACATCATTCATCAGAGACTACCTGCTAAATATAACCTCATTGATTCAGCAATAAAAGCAACGCCGTACTACAAGTACACCCCTGAGACTGTGCTGGAAAATTCATCTTACAAACTTTACTTTCAATATTCAATACATTTATTTCAGGCAACAGTCGTCGTCGTTTCGTATGAGGTAGTGCTGGCCTCTGGTGTCAGAGTTTGTCAAGCCGCCCGAGGGCCTATGACATGACTTATCGACTGCTATTAATCAATAACAGCCGGGACCGACAGCTTAACGTGCCCTCCGAAGCACAGAGCGATGGAAATCCGCACATAACTTAGAAAAGTCATTGGTGCGGAGCCTAGGATCGAACCCGGTATCGTTGGATTCTGAGTTGCACTATTGAACCGTTTGGCTACCATCTCTCTAGGCAACAGTGAAAAATGTACATTGTACCTAGACAAAGGCCCATAGTAATATATACCTTACAACTAACATACATATAAAGATATTTATAACTTAATCTAACACACGTGTGATCGCCGACGCGTCGCGGCCCGGGGGATCACGTGACAGACGGCGTTTGAACCGCCGGAACTTCACCCCTTTCGGCCAGAAGTCAGGGCTCAAGTAGATCTTCAGATCCTCCATAGGGACCCTCACAATAAATGAGCTAAAGCCCACATTATGACGAGAGTCCAACTTCACGACCCTCAGTCCCACTCCGACTTTCCTCTTGACGTACTCCACCACTTCTGCGGCCTTCACGTCGAAGAAGACGCGGGACACGTAGATCTGCGTAGTGCGTTACTTTGATAGGGCGATCCTTACAGATAAAACTACACACTAAAATAGGCCAGATTTAACCGTGATTAACATTAGTTCAATAAAACAGCACTTATTATAGACATAGCCATTCCTAACACACACAACTTGTAAAGCACAATAGCAGAAAACTCTCTAAATACGTTGAATTGAAGGACGAAATCACCAGGATGTGGAGATTAGAGAAAGTTTTTATGCCAATTGTTCTATCTTCAACAGGCGTTATCCCCAATCAACTGTTCCAGGCCCTCGCTCTATTAGATCTACCAAAGGCCACTTCTACTCTCCTTCAAAAAGCCGTAATTCTGACTACTTGTAGGATAGTCCGTAAATTTTTACAAATTGACGTTTCGCCTGCCTCTTATACAACAATCGAACCAACTGGTGCGCACTTGGCCTAGGCCCGTGCGCTTCAGATTTTCTGGTTCAGCTGAGCCAAAGTTGATAAATAACAACAACATCAATAATAATAAATAATAAATAAATAATGCTGGACAGTTCACACAACATTGACAAGCCCCAAGCTAAGCAGAGCGTGTGTTATGGGTACTAGACAACTGATATACATACATACATACATAGACACACGCCTTTTTAGGGGTAGGCAGGGCCACAATAGGCCTCTTTTCACAGTGGGTTGCACCATCGTGGAATATAGACGTGACAAGTGGCGAGCTCATCGCCGCCATTGCTTCCCACGACTGACTCGGCTAAACCTTTCTTCCAGTAATAACACATTCCATAATAAGCTACCAGCCAGGACAAATCTTATACCAACGAATCTTATCAACAAGTCCGGGTAACTGATATACTTAATACAATATTTTACATAGATAGATATTTTTTCTTATATATAGAAAATACCCAGAACACCCTGAACAAATATCTGCAGATCCTTCGATAAGTACCTTTATCGAAGTGCAGATCGCACAAATATTTGTTCCGAGGCGGGAATCGAACCTGTAACAACGTAACAAAATACCACGAAAATTTATCACTACTTTGTTGACTTTGAAATTTCACTTTATTTCAACAGTTAAGTATAGAGCTGGTGGCATCTATTTTCAAGGGTTTAGGCATGATGTGAAACAGCCATGAAAATCCCTCATTGAGTAACAAACATCCAAACATCGTAACTTTGATATTTATAATATAAGTGTGATTAGTGGGATATTAGTGGGATAGTGGGATCGTTTCTTGATTTATAGACACAGGCCTGGCAACAGTGGCGGTCCGAGGGGGGGGGGGGGGGTCACAGGGGTCATGACCCCCCCCAAACCATACACGACAACTTGAAAAATCTCCTAAAACTTGACGGTTACGAACATTTCAAACAAATTACTTTCTGCCTACTGCAGTCTTAGGCAAAAATATTCAAAATAACGTTATAAAAAGTAGTTAATCCAACATTTTGAAAAATGCGCTGATTGTCAACCAGTGCAAATTAAAATTTAAAAAATCCGCTTAATCAGGCGGCCGCCGACAACCGACTACATAGCTTAGCAAAGCAAAGCTATGCCTCGTTTCAGTGAGGAAGGGTAATGGGATCAGCGCCTATGTATGTTTGTAATAATTTTATTATTTTGTAGTAATATTATTATTTTTTCTTTACGAAAAAACACCGCCTTCAAAGCTAGGAACCTATCCCCAATACAAGATGTTATATGTTCTGATAATGGATATTTTTATTACTGCACTCTCCTTTGGCCAAAAAACAGCATTTTTCGCGGCTCGCTCCGCTCGCCGTTATATGTTGTAATAATAGCTATCTTTATTAAACCACTGTCCTCGAACTAAAAAAACAGAATGTTTCGCGGCTCGCTCCGCTCGCCGTTATATACTCTAATGCTTCATATATTTATTACTATACTCTCCTTGAGCTAAAAAATATAATTTTTCGCGGCTCGGTCCGCTCGCCGTTTTATGTTCTAATAATGCCTAATTTATTATTGCACTCTCCTTGAGCTAAAAATACTGTATTTTTTGCGGTCGATCAAGGTCGCTTTGAAACAATTCACTTTATAAGACGATTCAAAAATTATCCCTGTGATTTCAATGAATAATGTATTTTTGATTTTTGTAGTAGAGCCAGGATGACCCCCCCAAATCTTGAGCTGCGACCGTGCCTGCCTGGCAAAGGCAGACAATCTATTCATCCAGTACCAATTGAGTGCACCGCAAATCTGCATTCATCAGATTGTTATCTTAATGCGGTCTTAATGCTAGTTCGGTATCCGGCTCCAACCGGTTAGCTATTGTATTCTTTATTATCTGGTCAATAGAATTGAGATTTCGGGTGAAAGAGCGGATAGCTTTCTTTAATGAAGTACCGGCTTAATCTGAGTAATTGAATTCTCATTTGCTACCGATTTACGTACTCACAAAGCCTTTGAAGTACTTTTTTTAGGGTTCCGTAAGAAAATTACGGAACCCTTATGGATTCGTCATGTCTGTCTGTCTGTCTGTATGTCTGAACGTGTATGTCACAGCCACTTTTTTCCAAAACTATAAGAGCTGTAGTAGTGTAGTGCTATAATGCACTGTTCCGTGCATTTTGTACCTCCTTATACACTTGTAGCCTCTGGACCAGATATAGGAAAACATCTGTGAGCGCTCTACGGGTTCAATTCAACAACGCGTTCAGGGCGCAGTTGTGGCTGCCGCGCTGGTGCAGTGCGTCGGGCATGTTCGCTGACGCACACGTAGACAGCTTCCCGGCGATCCTGCGCGTGCGCGCTGCCGCCGCGCTGCGCAGAGTGCGCGTCAGCCACAACAGCCTCCTGGCTGTGGTAGCCGATAGGCCAGATTCCCACCTCACTCAGCACTGGACTAAGATGCATTCAGTTATGGCCAATTACACATATAACTGAGTTTATTTTTTCCCAGTTGTTAGAATAAATATGTAACTGTGTTACTGTAGGAATTAATAATATTTTTTCATAAGTGCTGTATTTTTGTGTACTAACCAAATTATGGATCTGTGTGTCTGAAATAAAGTCTTTTTATTTTTTTTATGCTATTGGAACTTGGTATTTCGATGTATTATGTGAACCGCATTAAGATTTTCACACAAAAATAAAAATAAACAATAATTTTTTGGGGTACTCCGTTCTTAGAACTGAACCTCAATTATTTTTTTTCATCAAACTCATACGTTTGGGGTATGTATGGATAGGTCTTCAAAAATTATATTGAGGTTATTTTTTTTCTAAACCGAATAGTTTGCGCGAGAAACACTTCCAAAGTGGTAAAACGCGTGTGTCCCCCCCCCCCCCCCCCCCCCTCCCCCCTGTAACTTCTAAAATAAGAGAATGATAAAATTAAAAATATATATAAGATGTACAATTCCAACGAAAATTGGTTTGAATGAGATCTAGTAAGTAGTTTTTTTTTAATACGTCATATATCGTAAACCATCCAAGAACTTTTATATTAAGTTACTTGTTGCTACGGAACCCTTCATGGGCGAGTCCGACTCGCACTTGGCCGCTTTTATTTACATCTGCTACTTACCGTAGCGGTAATAACAACTTTATAAAGATCTTTTTGTGGTGGTATTAGCAACTTAATAATAGCTGATAGAGTTTTATGAGCAACGTGTGTTTGCTATTACTCTATACTCCATGTTTGTGCCTACTTCGGTCCAAGGATATATAAAAGCATTGATAGAAGCTTCAATGGGATTGAGGGTATGAGAAAATGTCAGATGACGATAACATCATCATTATACTGTAGATGTATATTGCTGTTTTTTTTTATACAACTTGGTATGACGGATCAAGCAGATGGCCCAGTACCCTCTGCTTATGAACAGTGCATTACCACATCACGTACAGCTAGGACGCACCTTATGTGGCATTGCACTGCGCCCGCCACCCTGAGACATAAAGATGAAAAGTCTCATGTGCCTGTAATATCACCGGCAACCCTTCAAACCGGAACACAGCAATGCGAGCACTACTTCTTTGCGGCAGATATAGGTATGGTTGTAGTATTTCCCCGGACGAACTCCTTCACAAAACAAGTTCTACTACTTCTAGAGGATATAGGCCTCAGAATAAGCTACTACGCTTTCTTCCACATGCGACTATCGTATGGTATGTTTGTGTGGGCTGTAGGTTATGTTCTATTATGTTTAATGATAGTTTAACTTTTGAACCGTTGATCCAATTTACCATCTTTGATGATACTTATATAATTGGAATGTAATGACCTCTGAAGAGCGGCGTGCAAGTAGTAGGCTGAGATGCTAGAGGTTGCGGGTTCGATTTCCACTGCGGGTTTTTTGATGTTTAAAATGTTTCCTCTCGCTTTCCTGCCATCTGTGGGAGTGATTTCGTGAAAAGGGACGAAGTTAGTAACAGGAAGCGCGCATTTTTTCGAGAGGTTCGCAGTGCGCATTTTTCGAGAGGTTCGCAGCGCGCATTTTTTCGAGAGGTTCGCAGTGCGCATTTTTTCGAGAGGTTCGCAGAGCGCATTTTCCCGAGAGGTTGGTACTATCAGCCTTGTTGCTTATTACCAAGGAGGTAAGATGTCAGATGTTACACATCATATACGACTACTCGCTCGTTTTTTATATTATCTACAAATATTTGTTTGCGGGTCTGGGTTTTGTGATATCAATCGTGCTCGTATATAGTTCCTGATACCTACGACACAGGTGAATGAGTGTGAAATCAGCTAGCTTATTACGTATCTTGCAATAGCAATGCGATAGCAATGCGATAGCAAAAATTGCGCGATTATCGCATCCAAATCGCAAATTCGTATTAGGAATCGCTGATACGTAATACGAATTTGCGATTTGGATGCTATAATCGCTCAATTCTTGCTATCGCATTGCTATTGCAAGATACGTAATAAGCTAGCAGGTCTATATAGGTATGTGACTGTTGGGTGTTACGATAATATTTATTTTATCGAAGTTTATTATTTTCAAGTGCACACCACACTTTATGGATAACATTAAATTTATATGTGACCCAAAAATTCCGTTCCTAAGGGCCTTGAACCCGCATCTTCGTCTGTAATCAGCGATGCCTTCACCAGTTCGGCCATAGAACGAGCTATGACGCTGGAGACGACATTTGTGGGCACTATCAAGTCGGCTATAGCGCCGATCGGAGCGAGGTGTGGGTTCGAGTCTCGCTGGAACTGAATTTTAGGGTCAAATTTAATTGTAATATTTATTTTCGTTGAGAGGTTTAGGGCAAACTACTAGTATAGAAATAGATTGGTTGATACAAGTATATTACCCAAAGTCCTGTATAATAATGTTGTGCATTAAAAAATCCTTAATTTTCTTAGTATCTATACAAAGTTTCCTTGGAATTAGTTGGTTTCACAAACAAACAAACATGCAGACAGATGTCGGATCTCATGAATAAACTATCGAATTCTTATCTGAAGCCTAAGTTACAATACAACAAGGATGTCTTTATTTGTTCAAGCTTCAGTGGTACCCGTTCTTATATCCTTGGTCTGTGAGAATCCCGTCAAGGATTGGTGCCCAGGATTAAGCCACAAGCAACCAGACCAAATTGAGACCGATTGTGACAGAAGATCAACCACAGAAAAAATTGGCCAAGTACGTGTCGGACCATGCACAGCGAAGGGGTTCCGAAGTCACAGCATTTACTCCATTTACTAATTTTTTTTGTAACATATTTCTTTCTTCATCGTTTTCTTGAATCAGTGGGAGGTGATTGGACGGAAGTGTGTAACAGGAAGCGCGCATTTTTCTGAGAGGTTGGTACTATCAGCCATGTTGCTATCAAGGAAATGAGATGTCAGATGTTACACCATGTAAACAAATACCATTAGTCTCGCTTTATTTTTAAATTCTGTTTTTAATTAAATATATCCGTTTTTTAGCGTAAGTTTCTAATATGGGTCCATCTACAGCTAGAATATCAAGTTTCTAGGTATATGGTTTAGAATCGGCATTACTTTTAAAACGACATTGGTGGGCTATCTCACTGATACAATACAATACGTAGATAGATATTTTTCATTATACATAGAAAATAGCCAGAAAACCCTGAACAAATATCTGTAGATGATACAAATATTTGTTCCGAGACGGGAATCGAACCCGCAAGCTCTTGAGTCGCAGGCGGACTTTCGCCCGCCACGCTATAAAGAAAGAAAGAAAGAAAATTTATTTATTTTTCCACACGCACAACACACACATAAAACAAGAAGACAAAAACAAAAATCCACTGAGTATATAGGTACGAACTACAATATCTTGAGAAACAAAAATAAAAATAAACAAAAACTGTTATAAACTTTGGTAGGAAGGTTGATAGGTTGTGTGTGTTGTGTGGGGTCAAATAGGTCCCTGACTCAGAATAGAGAGGTCGTCAGTAATGATAGAGCATTTTTTTTTTCGTTTAATAGCTGCTGTTAATGTGTTACTCTTACAGACTTGTACGTACGGATGGCCTGAGCGATCTTATAAATATTTTCTGTCAGACTACCGAACCCTAAAAAGTACCAGTAGCTCAACAATCACAGTTTATGAATGAATAACTTACACACGCTTGGACTTAGTATTTACTCTGTGGCATTGTGTCATGTCCACTCAACTAAATATCTGTGCTCATCCACTTCCGTTCACGGCGCAATACTAATCGTAGGCACAATGACAGTTCCAGTTAATCTTTGCCGAAAGACTATCAGTCTGCAAGGAATTTTGATTTTAAATCCATTGTCATAAAGTTCAATTTCCAATGTTATTTTTTTTTAAACTTTTGTAACTTGCCAGGTATAAATTCGACTGTTATGGATGGAATTTGAGTTGTTTTTCGAATGGATAGCGATAAAGGATCACAGATAGTGTTAAAATTGAATATCCGTTTTAAGATTCAGATTGTATAGTAATCTGTTAGTTATATTAACAGCGTGTGTTGGTTGATGTACCGCCTTCATTCAACTGGGCACTTCGTGGTTCTTTGATGGTGGGATAAAGGAATGTCCTCGAAAGTGGTGTATTGAAGTCAAGTGGTCAACGTTTGTGTCATCATCACCAGTAGTAGTAGAGCGTTTTTGTGAAAGTCCGGGGAAGTACTACCACCAATGCCACATAGGGTGCGTCCTATGTGGCCGTGACCTATGTTGGCGATAGCCTGCGTGCGACCCCGTGCCGAGGACTACAATTTAGCTGCCCTCTGCGAAATATTCGGATAGCGGCCTCTAATGTAAACACGAGGTGCAAAGTCCAGCGTCCGAGAGAACAAAGGGAGTCTTGTTACGATTTGTATATTCTTAGAGGATTATTCGGGCATTCTAGAGCCTAAGCTTGTTGCATACACTTGTCTCATTGTAAAATATGTAATATTCAGTCGATTATATTTGTAAGAACGCACGCGAGTGGTTTCAGTACAGTTTCCCTATACATAAGTTATAGTTATCACCTATGTGATAATGCACTGTTCATAGGCAGAGGGGTACCACTTATCATCAGGTAGGCCCTCTGCTTGTTCCGACATACTAAGTAGTGTACAAAAATAAATAAATAAAAACATATATTTTTACATCATATCAATAGTCTTTAGACGTCCACTGCTGGACATGCTCGCGTCACATCCGGCAGCTCACCCACCCGCCCTTAGGAAAAACACGTTGGTACGGATAGAGAGGTCACTGCATAGAAAATGTATGGGGAACTTTTCTTTTTTGTTTTTTCATAATCTTACTATTATATAATACATTTATTTACAGAAAGAATAATACAAGGTATGTACAAAATACATATGAAACAGTTGTGCCACCTGAAGACCGCTGCAAGCGATCTAAAGGTAGCTCAACTGATCCAAATCACTACCAGACGGAAGCGTCCCTAAGATGCTGGCTGCATTGCCACGCTGAATCTTACTATTAGATTTGGTTCGTTACATCTAGTAAATTTTCCTGATGAAAAAGGGAGTCGATTCAGCCCAACATCCAACATCCATAATGAATATCTATATATAATTGAAACTATCGTGGTTGGGAATCATATTAAAAGATAAACGGCTAATTACCACTAATTTCGTCACTCTGCTGACGTTTCGAGACTGAATTCATGAAGAGGCTTCTGAATTCTGTCTCGAAACGTCAGCAAAGTGACGAAATTAGTGGTAATTAGCCGTTTATTTTTTAATAATATCTATATAATAATGATAATTAGAATGGTATCAATGTCATAATCGATCTATACCATTTCTGATGAGAAATTGTACTTATAATTAGAGTCCCATTATTTTGCCACACCCTGTATAAAATAAAAATACTCTTAGCAAGGGTTGTAAATTATCATTAAAAAAACTTGCTCAGAGATATTTGGAAACCATAAAGTGTATTGATCAGTTAAACAAAATTTGATGGAGTTTCTCGACAACGCAAGCGAGCTCATCTACACATCATCGACACGTAAGTATCTCGTACAGCTCGCTTTACGAGATCTTTTCTCCCCCATACGTGCAAGTTGTAGAATGAGCTCCCTCCTGAGGTGTTTCCGCTAACAAACACAAAAAAATATGTAAAAAGAGTCCTCCAGGGCAGGCAACGCATTGGCAATGCCTCTGGTGTTGCAGATGTCCATAGGCGACGGTAATCCCTTACCATCACCTGGGTCATATTATGCCAGTTTGACTAGCCATCACATAATTAAAAAAAACCGTATACCTACCAAGTTTCGTCCAGATCGGTTGTGAAATATGACCTGTAGAGGAGTACTAACAAACTGACAGAGGAAAGCCAGTTGAACTTGCTGCAAAGAAGCTTCGCCCGCTCGGTCAGTTACCTGTCAAAAGTGATTTATAACGTGACGCTACTCTAATCTGTTTCATTGACCAACTACAACTTGTAATTGTGGCTTGCCATAGTAACTTGTTGTTATTCTGTGGTGCTCCGGTCAAGCGGTCGCTAATCGGTCATTGTTCTTGGATTGACAAAACATCAGTTTATATAATTTTCTTTGTTTTTTTCTGAATGAAGCCTGTACTTACCTAATCATCCATTCTTCATCGTGTTATTGCCATAGTGGTTTGTGGAAAGGGAAAATTCGGCAGGTGTATAAGTACGTGGACGGAGGTAGAATTGTTTAAGCAGATGGCCCGCCTGATGTTAAGTGGTACCCTCTGCCTATGAACAGTGCATTACCTCATAGGTCACGTCCACCTAGGATGCACCCTATGTGGTATTGTACTGCGCCCGCCACCCTGAGACATAAAGATGAAGAGTCTCATGTGCCTGTATTTTCACCGGCACCCTTAGGTACCCTTCAAACTGGAACACAGCAATGCGAGCACTACTGCTTTGCGGCAGAAATAGGTATGTAGGTAATAGGTAGGTTTTTAAATTCACCTTGTCATTTTTTGCCTTTGTGAAACTACATACATAACATAGACTCACGCCTTTTACCCAGAAGCATAGCCTCAATGGCAGAGCCTCAATGGGCCTCATTTCACAGTCGGTTACAACATCGTAGAATATACCTAAACGTGACGAGTGGTGAGCTCATAGCCACCATTGCTTCCCATGACTGACTCGGCTAACGCTTTCTTCCAGTAATAATAATAGTTATAACACATTCCATAATAAGCTAGTAGCCAGGACAAATCTATTACCAACGAATCTTATCAACAAATCTTAAATTGGTTTCAGAATAGCATATACCTAGTGTATAGCTTATAAGTAACTATAAGATAACTGTAAATCATGGATTAATAAAATAAATAAATAAATAAAATTCCGGGTGAAACTAAGTTCCTGTTACCCACGACAGAGGGAATCCTAGTGTAGAAAAAAACACTGGTTTGTGATCAGGACTATATATGTGAGTGTTAATTGGTGGTATAAAAACCCATATGATTTTTATTCTGATTTTATTCTATTGGAGGCCTATGTAGAGGCGTCTATGATATCATAGACCCCTACTACTTTTATCACACATCATCACCCGTCACGACTGATGATAGGTGATCAAATTAATATTATTAACGTTTTTTTTTTTTTTTTTGAAGAATCAAGCAAGAGGCCCACCTGATGTTAAGCGGTAACCTCTGCCTATGAACAGTGCATTACCTCATAGATCACGTCCACCTACGTCGCAACCTATGTGGCATTGCACTGCGCCCGCCACCCCGAGACATAAAGATGAAAAGTCTCATGTGCCTGTAATTTCACCGGTACCCTTACCCTTCAAACCGGAACACAGCAATGCGAGCACTACTGCTTTGCGGCAGAAATAGGTATGGTGGTAGTACTTCCCCGGACGAACTCTTTCACAAAAAAGCTCTACTACTACTACACATACAATACACATACTTTTCACTAGAAACGGGATATTTACCATGATTTTCGAGTTTTGATTGTTTGATTGACTGATAAGTATGTGCATAACTATGATAGTTTTAAATGTTAAAAATACACAGTTCTCAGAAACTTGACTTCGTTGGGCCCCAAACTAGGTTAAACTGTATCCTGTGGACCTGCTTCCATAATGTCACATTATAATTTATATCATAAACACTAGCTACGTTAGATAGGTAGATAGATAGATAAAACGTAGTAGTAGTAGAGCTTTTTTGTGAAAGAGTTCGTCCGGCGAAATACTACCACCATACCTATTTCTGCCGCAAAGCAGTAGTGCTCGCATTGCTGTGTTCCGGTTTGAAGCGTAAGGGTGCCGGTGAAATTACAGGCACATGAGACTTTTCATCTTTATGTCTCAGGGTGGCGGGCGCACTGCAATGCCACATAGGGTGCGTCCTAGGTGAACGTGTCCTATGAGGTAATGCATTGTTAAGGATACCACTTAACACCAGGTGGGCCTTCTGCTTGTTCCGTCATTCAGTAGTATAAACAAATAAATAAAAAAAACGTTTATTTTTATCTCCAATCACACACGTAGGTAGTTACATTCAAAACAAATAAAAGACACTGCACTTAAAACTTGATAATAAAACCATCGTTACACAAAAACAGAGCATTGCACTAAAATAAACATTTAAACCATATAACAACTACATATAACTAAAAGTACGTCTGTGTTGCAGCATCACAAATGGGTCATAGCTCAGCGAATTAACTTGCTCAAAGAGCAAACACTGATTTCAGCTAGTACCCTCGAGGTGACAAGTCGAGACGAGCGCCATACATGTACATTTCAGTGTAGGAACACCTCCGATAACACCAGTCTCATAAGAGTCCGGGTAACAGAGGAGGCCCAAGTACGAGAGTAAGGTGTTAGTATGTATTCAGCCCTAACTAGCGTCTTAAGTACCTAAGTAATTAATTTTGCAGTTAAATTCTTATTTTGGTATAGTATACAAATTAGTAGGATACTAGGCCCGTATTCTAGAACTATGCTCAAGCGTGAATCGAGACTCAAGCATAGATTTGGTGACAGTTTTTCATTGATATCTGTCAAAAAATCTATGCTTGAGTCTTGATTCAGTTTGAGTTTAGTTCTAGAATACGGGCCTTAGACAACGAGACTAGGGTTGCTACAAGTATATAATATGTAACGTTTACAGATATTATTCCTGGCAAATATTTAGCCCAGCCCCAACAACATGCAAACAATACTATTATTACACTCTATTCTACAAATCATTGATCCAGTTGTCATCAGTTCGTTTCAGATTTCCTTGCAATACCTATTGTACGTTGTCCATTGAAGAAATGTATGGAACTGTATGGAATTATTCTCACGGAACTTACGTGCCCTGTGACCTGTCTGCAATGCGTGTACTTGCTATTGGCGAAGAATAGGGTTGCCAAAATAGAGAAGAAAACGGAAACTTGGATGTACTTGATTTTTGTATGAGCAAAGTATTAAATAAACTCTATTTAAAAAATAACTTATTGACGTCCTCTGTGGCGCGGTCGGCCATGGTTCGCCTGCGCCGTAGGAGGTTGCTGGTTCGATTCCCGCCTCGGAACTAATATTTGTGCGAACTGCAGATATTTGTTCAGGGTGTTTTGGGTGTTTTCTATGAATAATAAAAAATATCTATCTATGTAATGCTATATCAGTTAACTAGTACCCATAACACAAGTTCTAGCTTAGCTTGGAACTAGGTAATGTTGTGTGAACTTGTCCAGCATTATTTATTTATTTAATTTATTATCAACTGTAGAAATCTACTGCGGGACCTAGGCCTCCCAAATAAAATGCTAAAATTAACGTTCTTGAGTCGCCTCCTAGAAACGACTTCCTGCAATCTTTAAAAAATAGTGGTATTATTATATAATAGTATTATTTAAGTTATTTCCTCTTTTATTTGATGATATTATTCATGTAGGCAATTTCATTAATATTGTTCAAATTATGTTATTGCATACTTTGTAAATCACTTACCTGAGCCTAACCAAAATCACTTATTAGTTCACCACCGTAATTTAAATTTAATTTCTTTGGAACCACTTACTGCAAAAAAAATATCTAATATCAAACACTCTATCCTTAAAAACAAAGAAAAATATTTTAAGATAAGCCATAAACCGAACTCTACATTAGAATGGCAAACTAGATAATTTGTTTTAGAGATTAACCGTTTTCTCTTATAAAATTAGAGATCTATAAATATTTTTATCGTAAATAAACGTTTAATTTGGATTAGACAGCAACAGTATAATTTAATCCTTTATAAATATTTGTAGATATTGGCAACCCTACTTCAAAACAGGAAGTACAGGGGTGTGAGTAAGTATGACCTCAAGTTACCCATCAGGCACCCTCAATCTTTTTCATTCTATTTTTTCTTCGGTGTCCTGGAGCATTACACGGTAGTGAATTGAAATCGATTGCAAAAAACTCTGCAATAAATAAAAAATATCTTTCAATTGTGCCTAAAGGGTTTTGAATTTAATATCGCTTCAATTGGGGTGCAGTTGTTGGGTAAGACAAGAGTTCGTAATAAAAAAGAAACCCATTCTTTTTTTTTTAAATTGTCTTGCGAAGTTTGCTCGCAGATCTTCTTATTGAACTACAATTGCATCTGTCCATGATAATTAGCTTTTTTTATTTTACTGTTGAAAATAGACAATCGATTTTTACGATTTTCACCCCTTCTCAATGCCATCGCGCAATAACTTTTTAGAAAATTCGCAATAAGAATTGCAGAAACTTCTGTATTCTAGGTTTATTGTCTATTTTTTTATAAAATTGTCAAAAGGAAGGAATACCTCAGCTAATTTTGTGATAAAAAAATTACAATAACATGACAATGCGATTATTTATTTCTTTTAAAAACCTGCTTTTAACAAATGCGTCCAAATTAGTCATTTATCGTTATATAAATAAGTAGGTAGGTAAATAACATGGTTTTTTCTTTCCTCATAAAACAGGATTTTAATCCTGACAACCAGTTCTACGATAATCCTTAGTAGGTAATTTCAACTCGTTAATAAATCGAAAGTTGGAGACGATAACACTCCGTAACTAAGGAGACCATTGACAATGTTATGGCCTGCACAGTTTGATGATTGCAGAGTTTTTTTGCGTATTGTGTCCTGTTTTTACAAGCTTTATATTAACTTGCAATGGAAGGTAATATAAAGTGGAAGTGGAAGTGGAAGTTGGTGGAATCTTGCTACTGAATTTTAAAGCAGTTAGCCTCAATCAATTGAGCTGAAATTTGGCATACCTGTCAAGTTCCGATGACAATAAAATATGATGGTGACAGCGAGCTGATTTAATGATGGAGACGGAAGGTGGACATCTTCGATGGATAATAGTAGACTGGCCGTGTTTAGGCACAGCATAAATAATAGTTTAGGCTCATTTTGATCTGCACACGGTTACGATCAGTAATTTTATAAAAGTTTGTATTGAAAAATATATTTTCTTGTTATATATTATCTTTCTCAAGAGTAGCCACTGAAAAGTAAGATAAAATACCCATAGAACCTGTTATTAAACCTAATAGGTCTACACTAGTATTACGTACGATGTTATCGATGATGATGCTTGATGCTTGATGATGATTACGATCGCCAACATCCACCTGAATGGATCGCCATCGCAGCAGAGAGATCCACCATTAATCCAAATGGTTTATTGATTGACTTCCTCGTATATTTATAGCCATTAGTAGTTCAATTTATATCATCAATATATATAAAATCGTTGCGTGACTGACTGACTGACTGACTGACTGACTATCAACGCACAGCCTAAACCATAAGTACTCACGACTAGCGTCCTTCTGGAGTAGGTTGAGGAGTTCCAAAAACGGCATTCTGCAGTGTATGGCTGAAGGCTTACGAGTATAATAGCCCCATGTACAGATTTTGGATCTCTTTGCACCAGAGTGGGAACCGGAAATAATGGGTATGTTTTATTGTATTTTTTATTTGTTTATTGTTGTACCTATTTTTATTTTGATTTTTATTTTTATTTGACTGAATTGTTATTTAACTTTTTTTTGTAATTTATGGCTTGTTTTGCCTGAATTAAAAAACATTATATATAAGTCCTAAAGACCTGAAATTTGGAGGGTATGTTCCTTATGTGGTCTAGAGGTGCACTAAGAAAAGAAGTCCAGAAATGCAACCCCTTAGAGGGTGCAGCGGAGTGTTTAAGTTTGTATACAAAATAACACGCGGATGAAGTCGCAGGCATTCCACTAGTATGATATAAAATAACAAAATTTATTAGATTAAACCAATTAATATACATAATTATTACAATCAAGAAGTGTTTGAATTTTTCTATGAATATTGATCGTGATGGCTACCTGTTGAGTCTCTCAATTGCGTTTTAATGGGCAAATTTATTGTTTTTATTGATTAAAATTAAAGTGGCTGCTTTCTTTGCAGGAGCTTTTACACTGACGTCAACACGGGTCAGTCGGAACAAAATAACCACAGTGACTTTGTTCAGTCTTTTTAGTGTTTTTAGTCTTTTTAGTGTAAATTTCATAGTCTTGATGTATGTTGTAGTTGGATCGTATAATCAGTTGTTTTACAAAACCGCTAGATATTTTACAAAACCGCTAGATATTTTACAAAACCGCTAGCTGTTTTACAAACCACTAGCTATTTTACAAAACAGCTCTGTTATGTAAAACAGCTTAACGACGTTCAGCTGGATTGTTAATGCGTAAAGGTCACACATGGTGCGGCGGGCGGAGGTTGGCCTGCAACGCAGTAGATTGGGGGTTCGATTCCTCGGAACAAATATTTGTTTATTTTATATGTATAAAAAAAATATATCTTTCTATGAAATGTATTGTAGTTATCTAGTACCCATAACACAAACTCTGCGTAGCTTGGGGCTAGATAATGTTGTGTGAACTGTCATTCATTATTTATTTATTTATTTATTTATTTACATGCTCATATTATAAAAATTGTTTAAAAAATCCTAACAACCTACCTATATTTACCAGGATATATAGTCCCTTGGTAGGTTGTTAGTTTTTTTAAAACTATTTAAGAAGCCTTTCTACATCAAAAAAGATTGCTTAGTCAGCTTCATTCAGCTGTTTTACATAACGGAGCTGTTTTGTAAAACAGCTGGCGGTTTTGTAAAACAGCTCGCGGTTTTGTTAAACAGCTAATTAAGCAATGTAACTGCGACATATACACTTCTATAGATTATATAAAAGTTCTACTAAATAAAATAATATTGTCCCTTTAAACATATAAAAATGCCGTTATAAGCTTGAAGCCTTGAATTTATCGAATAAAAGTAGAGTCATTTTAGGAATAATATTTGCGCCGATTCCTTCCAAACAATCCTTTTTGATCGTGCTATTTATAATTTTTCAACACACTTTCTCATAAAGTGGCTCTAATTTCACCGCAATTATAGGCACATATTGACATTTGTAATCAAACTGTGACTTTTTCATTGCTATTATTCACTAGTTGGTTAAAGAGACAGTTGAACATTTACACAAGACTGTGTATATCTGTTTTAATAGTATTTTCTTCACAATTGTGTTGAAAAACGTCGTATGATACACGTGTGTATTGATGATTACCGTCCTCGGCTCTTTTAAGACCCTCACCTAACGGGTCGGGTCTCAATGTCGCCTCAGCGGTAATCACCAACATTACACACTTGTACCATAATGTACTTTTCTTATTAGTTATGCCAATATTGTTTAGCTACGCCAAATTACATTCCAGTAATGTGAAACCAGCTATTAGCAAACGGTTTCGGCATAATTTTTCAATAAATGTCAATATACAGAGTATTTTGTTGACAATTTTATTACTTGCAGGGGGCTACTGTGTCTTTTGTCCCTTATTTCTACCATAAAAAGAAAGAGACATATTGGGATGAAAAGGGGTGAAGTAATAGCTATGTTAGGGTTAAGTAGGCGTAACTTAATGACAGATATAATAAATCGCTCGGAAGATAATGTCTTTCTTACTTAATATTAAATGTATCATACCATTTAGCATCATTATTTAACTTTGACTTAATGTCTATAAATTGTTCTTTCATTGTTATTTCCAAGCAGCAGTCCCAAATTCGTACCTTAGGTAAGCATTTCAGGGTCGAAAAATAAATCACTTTTTTTCCTTGGGTCATAGAAACAAAGTTGTACCTTAACTCTCAGAACTTTCTAGTAATTTTTTTAGTTCATGTAGGTAATTACTGGTGCCGATTCTGTGCAGCATTCTCTAATTTTAAACCGCGTTAAAGTTGTCGCGCGACCTTTCTAATAGACTGAAATAAAAGAGACCGCGATAATTTTAGTGTGGTTTAAAATTAGCGAATGCTGCACAGAATCGACACCACTATGTATGTATTCTAGAAGTTGTGAAGTAGAATCCATCTTGTTAGTTCATAATAAAATCCAGTTAGAATTATTTAGGCCCTTGTTAGGTATGATACTTGTTTAACAAAATAGTGGATGCGTTACTTAAACACCATAATGTGGGGCACGCCGGAGACATCCTTGCCCTCTTGGTCACGTTTCTTAAGGTGGTTGCTTTCGCTAGTGGCGCGAAATTCAAATTTGATCGTGTTTTTCGCTTATCACAGCTCATCAACACTTCTTCAGATAGCAAAAACTAATTTTCCGGTAAATATATGACCTAACACACAAGTTTAAATTTATAGTATCACAATGGTTTTTACATTGTTTTTTTGTTACAACTATCTTAAGAAATGTTGATGAGCTGTGATGAGCAAAAAAAACGAAAAGGCAATATTTTGGAGACCATCAGCGGACCGGACTCTCTATGCCAGGGATAGTGATATAGTTAAGCAGAAGTCAAAATGTGTTTCTTGTCTAAAAATATAACTCATAGTTTGTAGTACCCACGACACACGGGATCCTAGTGAGGGATCAGGACTTTGTATATGACTATTGGGTGTTATGTTATGTTGTTAATATGCATAGTTTTTCTTGGACTACGTAAGAATATAACTTTTGAAACTATCATGGTTATGTACATAATTTTCACTAGAAACGGGATATTTACCATGATTTTTGAGTTTTATATGTTCCCGATATTTGGGCACAGTTGCATGCGCCATGATCACGGGAGAACTGACTAAAGTCTTTGCGAGTAGATGTTATTGGCAGATATATCGATCTACCCTCTTTCTCACTCTTTTATTACGAACGATACCACTACCAATAATAATAATATCCCGTTTCTAGTGAAAATTATGTACGTAAGAATAGTACTCAAAGGTACATGTTAGATCAAAAAGATGCTTACATCATAGGGTATCAAGTATGTAGCCTGTGATTATGCCTGTAATGTACCTGTACTAATATTTATTCTGTGGTAATGGCTATGACCCTACCCTCCAAAGTACCAGTTCTAGCGCTTAACTGAGTCAGTCCGGGACTCGTACGGGAGCGGTGCGGGAGGGGTGATTTCGTCTCTCAAATTATAGATAGAAGATAGAAAACACTTTATTGCACAACACAGAAAATAAGCTAATTAAGAATTAATATTAAACTAAACACGGAAGTACAATGGGCGGTCTTATCGCTATAAGCGATCTCTGCCAGACAACCTTGGGATGGACTGGAATTATTTGCACGACATAGAACGGTGGCTTAAAATCTGGAATACAATCTCTTAAATTAAAAATAAATAAATATAACAAATTACTACCAGACCTACTATTATTATTATCAGATGACTGAAGCCACACTTCAATTTGACGTAATGAAAACTCTCCTCCCGTACCGGTCCCATACCTCAGGGACTGACTCAGTTAAGTGCTAGATCTGGGGTCGTATTGCGTAATAGACTGAAGTTCGATTTCGATGTCCAGTTTGCTATTCATTGAGCTGCGTGTTTTAAATATTTCTGGTCTTGAAAAAAAGCTAAAACACGCAGCGCAATGAACAGCAAACTGGTAATCCACATCGATTAGACAATTATGGCAGCTGTAGTTTGAGACTGTTCGGGCTGACGTTAAGCTGATGATAGGAAAAAGAAACTAAACTAATTAGAACTTTATGAGTTTAACCATAAAAGTCTGTTTTGTTTTTGGAGTTGGGCGAACGAGACGATAATCCCTATTTTTCGGAAACCATAAACAAAGAATTATTTACAAGATGACTCATAAATAAGTGGTTTGGTGTCGACAAGACATGTAATATGCGTGTGCAAGTCACAAGCGACTACTTAAAAGCGATATTTTGATGATGGTAAAAGTGAAATGACTAAACCTATGTTGAGTTGAAAAAAACAGCCAAGTGCGAGTCGGACTCGCGCACGAAGGGTTCCGTACCATTATCTATATAACATCTTTTTTTTTTTACATTGATGTACCTTTGTTTGACCACGATCTCACCTGTTGGTAAGTGACGATGTGGCCGAAGATGGAGCACAAAGGTCTAGAAGGCACCTATTCACTCTAGACTTGAAGAGACCCAGATTATAGTTTTCAGGAAAGACAGACGTCGGTAGTGTATTTCACTCCTTAGCAATTCGCATTATAAAGTTAGAACTGAAACGTTTTGTGCGAATAGAAGGTATACTAATGAGGTAAACTGCAAACAAAACACGTTTGTTGTATAGGAGCACCGTTAAATATTTAGTTTATTCTATTTTTTTGTATTTGTTGTTATAGCGGCAACAGAAATACATCATCTGTGAAAATTTTAACGGTCTAACTATCACGGCTTATGAGATACAGTCTGGTGACAGACGGACAGACGGACAGCCGAGTCTTAGTAATAGAGTCCCGTTTTACCCTGTTTTGCGAAAGAAAATGATCTCTTTTTTCTAGTTCAATATTTTAAAAAGCTTTTAACTTAGCCTCTGCAAATCTCACCATAATGCCATTTTGGCTGTAAAAAGGTAGACTTTTATAATTTTTACTGTTTATGTAAGTTAATCTTTCGTTTTAATACTACTGAATAAGTAATAAATGCTTTGAGATCACTTTCCTATAGTAATTCCGTGGATTATATCGGTTCCGGGTGAGATTTAAAAAGTAAGTGTTATGTATGGCTATCTTATATGATATTTGCATTTTGAAAGTGAACATACCTATGATTTGGTCATTGGGACTCATTGAGGGAATAAAAAAATAAGATTTTATTTATGCCGTTTCACATAGAACATTAAAAAGATGGAAAGTGGTTGTAGAAACTCTTCAGCCATAGAAATCACCATCGCGTTTAGGCTCATTTGATTTGGTAACTCTAGGTGGCGATTTTTGAATGCTTGTAGTTTTGATACTCAATCACGCCGAACCGGCTGAACCGATTTTGGTGAAATTTGGTATACAGATGGATTATAACCAGGATTGAGAAATAGACTACTTTTTATGCCCGTAAAATGTGAGCGAAGCTGCGAAGGTCCAGGTGAAGTATAAGGATGTGCTCCTTGATCCGGATTTCTGACCAACTGGCATTGTTCACCGACGCTATAGGGAAGCGTTATCGGAACCAAAATCCCTCTATTGACGTTAAGTGATAGAGTTTTAAGTATAAAATATGTATTTTAGCTTATTATATATATATTTATATGGGCTTAATGTTTAGGTATATTTTAATGTATATTTCCAAGGTAGCCTGAAATAAAGATTAGGTATATTATTAAACTAGCAGCGCCCCGCGGTTTTACCCGCGTAAGTCTCGATCCCGTAAGAATATCGGGATAAAAATGTACCTATGTGTTATTCCGGGAATCCAGTTATCTCCATTCCAAATTTCATGGAAATCCGTTTAGCCGTTTCAGTGTGAAGAAGTAACAAACACACGCAAACACACACAAACTTTAGCATTTATAATATTAAGTAGGATTATTATTATATCTTAGAGTAATATAGCCTCCAGGCGACCAGGAGTGCTCTATACTGTGTATTGATCACAAAATTACATATCCAAAGTAAAACTACCCTCTGCCCAATACAAAAATAGGGCGGGTACAGTAACCGTGCCTAATTAAATTGCTTCATACAATCGTTTTATACAATTCTTCATACAATGTGGACAATAAATATTAGGTAAACTTTATTTATGGGTCCTGTTTTAAATCTTATTTTATGGGAACTGCGGTCGGAAAGCTTAACGGTGATTTAGCAGGTTAGTACAATAGGTTATACAGGGTGTAGAACACAAGCCCCGATGAAACTATATACAGGGTGTTAAGTCCTATCAGAACTGTACTACTAGTTGTTGAACACGAGATTCTAACGATTACCAGCAGGTGAAACATACAAATTACACCTTTTTCTGGGTTCCGTACGCAAAAGGTAAAACGGGACCCTATTACTAAGACTTCCCTGTCTGTCCGTCTGTCACCAGGCTGTATCTCATGAATCGTGATAGGTAGACAATTGAAATTTTCACAGATGATGTAGTACTTCTGTTGCCGCAATAACAACAAAAAAAACAGAATAAAATAAATATTATTAGCCCCTTTAGCTCCCATACAACAAACGTATTTTTTTTTCCGTTTTTATAGATGGTACGGAATCCTTAAAGCGCGAGTCCAACTCGCACTTGGCCGGTTTTTTGAATATTATTGTATTTCGTTTTGATTTTATTATTCAATTTGTTTTCCGTTGTTAGGAAAAAGTTCCGAACTTCTTTTATGGAACTTCTGGGAACAAAAATAAATAAATTTATCGACGAATTTTTGAACACCCCGTATATCTAATAGGTAATAGTTACCTCATAGTAACCCTTCCCGACAGTGTCCACTAGCCAGTCCAAACTGGTATTGACTAGTTTACACTAGATAAATCATTAGGGACGGGTATTTTACGCCAGGTCATTTTTGAGTGTCGAGGATTAGGGGACAAATTTACTGTAGTTTATTGGGGAAGTTCTGCCAGTTCCTGTGAACTATTCTAGTTACGTTTTGACGACCTCTGTAGTGCGTTGGACGAGTAGCCGGCTGAGATGCGAAAGGTTGCGGTTTCGGTAAATGTCTATCATCTACATCCAAAAATTTATTTAACGAGCGAATCAGGAGATTCGCAGACGGTCCAAAGTCACGGACATTGAGAAACGCATCTCACAATTGAAGTGGCAATGGGCAGGACACATCATGCGCTGCACGGATAACAGATGGAGCCGCAGGATAATCGAGTGGAGACCTTGGGTAGGAGGCTGAAGACCAGGCAGGCCGAAGGCACGATAGACCGATGACATTAAAAACGTAGCTGGCCGCCAGTGGAGTCGTGATACTGGGAACAGAGCCGACTGGAAGAAATTAGGGGAGGCATATATCCAATATTGGACGGAAAGATGCTGATAAATGATGATGAGCGAAGCAAGTTATTTGAGTCAACTTGGAAGAATCGGCTTTTGTATTGGACAAACATACATAGTACCTATGTATGTTTGTCCGAGCATAACTTCCGTACCGCTAATCCGATCTTCATGGAGTAGATAGTATTAGTATAATTTGTTGGTAAGGTAATGAGCTATATCAGTCGGGGTGTTCTTGAGATATTGGGGTCCAACAGGGGGTAAAAAACCAAAACCTCTAGGGTACTTCCACTAATCCTACAACACTGAAATTTCGTATGGTTGTAGCTTTTATGACACAAATAATGGGAAAAGTCTAAAATTTAAGAATTTCGAACTTTTACTCTATTAACAATAACCAGTATAACATCTATTGTTGACCTCCCGTTTCTAGGAATTTGAACGACTTTGTAGGTCTAACTTTTCAAATCACACAACATAGATATTTTTTGAAAGAAATATGGTAATCTACCTAAATCGCGTGTATTCTCGAGGTCTCAGTTCGGGGCGAACCACTAATTACACAACTCGATAACTAAAGGATCAAATAATTAGTTACGTTGAGTGAGGACTGTGTGTAACACATTACGGCGGGTGGGGGGGAAGTGCGGCCGCCACTTTCAGCTCCATTTAAGGCGATATTTCCCACTATGAAAAGAGGCCCATTGAGGCTCTGCCTAGCCCTTCGGGGAAAAAGGCGTGTGTCTATGTATGTATGTATGTTAAATTATCGAGTAGGTGGAGTCTGACAAGAAAACAATAGCTGCAATAAAGTGACAGCGCGATTGCTCTCTTGAACCCGGGAAGAGATGAGGTATATGAGGCACTGTTCATAGGCAGAGGTTGCCGCTTAACATCAGGTGGGCCATCAGCTTGTTCCGTCATTCAAGTAGTATTAAAAAAAAGGAATACATTTATTTAGCTCTGAAGTAACTGACGTAAGCGGCAAATGATAAAACTTCGTTTTGCTTCTAATATATATTTCATTTATTTATTCAATCAACAAGGATCATTGGGTTAGTAAAATAGATTGTCTATCTACACTACGGTTAGTAAGAATAATTACAATTGAATACTACAAACTAACATTGAAAATATTATGACAAATTTGCAAATTTGCTAATGTTGCAAATATAAAAAATAAATTATCTATAATTAATCTAGGTACCTAATGTGATTACCTACTGAATAGTATAAAAAATACGATTAATATTTTCTCTAAACAAGGAGGGACCTAAAACGGGTTTTAGAAGGGCAAATTTAAAAAAATAAGGCTATTGAGAAAAGTTTCACCAATCGTGTTTCTTGTCTATGATTTGTTTAGATTACATCTTCAATTAATTACTGTATTAACATCAAGTTTGTAACCTTTACCTTTACTGAGTGAGCATGTAACGCAACGACTCCAAAATTTTAACATAGCGTCTTAAATACACGTATTCACGTATAACACACAGCCGTGTCCACGACACAGCCACAACCCGATTTTTTCAGCATCAAATCTTTGACTGTTTGCCAGATTGCTACTACCCTTCCCAACCACAAAATAAACAGCCCAAAAAATATTTTTAAGTGACAATAGAAACGTAGAGTCACTGCCAAGGTCCCCAGTTCCCACGTCACAGCTACTCCCGAAGAAGGAAATAAAAATGCCTGAGTCGTCCCGTAGGTACATTAATAAAACCTTTATTAAAAATGCGATGCGCGGGCGCTGGTGGGCGTAGTATACTCGAAAGATGCAGACAATTTTGTAGAACACAACCTTGATTGTGTTAAATGTATGTTTGAGAGTAAATTGGTTACCTATCGATCCGCTGAAAAATGAAATATAGCATTTTAAAATCCAAAAAACGTTTGATAGATTTTTGATTCTCTTTCTTTCGTTATACAGAAATACTAAGTTTTTTTTCTCACAGGGCAAATGATATGATATGATTCTTGTATCTATTTACTCGTAGACAAGTTGGTAAGGATCTTTCAACCACATATCCATGATAGTCGATTTTTTAAATCCTATGTAGCTACTAGAGTTTAAAAAAAATGGTTCAGTGTGTAGAAATCTCTCAGCCAATTTTTGCCGCAGTGTCATTAGCATGACAAAGTTTTAGCTAATAATCAGCACCATCATCATCAGCCTATTGAAGCTGGCAATTGGCCTCCTGTATAGAATTCCACAAACAGTGACCTGTCTTGAGCCACCTACATCCACTAACTTTCTACAACCTTTATTAAATCCTTAGTCCATTGGTAGGGCGTTCCTCTACGGCGTCATCGGGTTTGTGGTCGCCACTCGAGAACTTGGTTCCCCAATAGTTCTGCGAGCTAAATTTCTGCAAATTTTTTTAAATACAATGGCCTGTAAATTTCCATTTCGACTTGCTAATTCTGAGAGCTGTGTCGGTGATCTTGGTTCTTCTACGAATTTTCTTATTTCGGATAATATTGATTATGATAATCTATTTTGGTTAATAATGACGATGGTAAACTAACGGTCAAACTCACCAAGAGCTTAATCCCAAAATAAAGTGACAAATACCTCTATTACCCCTCTATTAGTTATATTTGACGATCTCTGTGGTGCGGCTGGTGACGGTTCGCCTGCGACGCAGGAGGTTGCGGGTTCGATTCCCGCATCGGAACAAATATTTGTGAGATCTGCATATATTTATTCAGGGTGTTCTGGGTATTTTCTATGTATAATAAAAAATATATCAATGTGTAATTTTATTGTGTTAAGTATATCAGTTAACTAGTACTCATAACACAAGCTCTGGCTTAGCTTGGGGCTAGATAATGTTGTGTGAACTTGTCCAGCATTATTTATTTTAATTTTATTTATTTATTACCTACCTGTTTTTTCTGTGTAACCGAAAGACGAACTAAATAGCCATCGACTCCATACAATTATTTATATTCTGCATTCTCTGCGTATACTACACCGTTACCTCACTAAATTCATAAAATATCATTCCTCACACATTGAAATAAGTAAAAAAGAACATTAAAAATATATTCCTCATCGACGATAACACTCTATAATGACGTGGGTCAGCGCAGGCGGTTAGAACAAACAAAATCGTACGCGAGCCATATTTTTTCTACCTCATTCAAATGTAAGGAATGAGCTGTACCCTTCTCGCTCTTTTTGCATAAAGCTACAGAAGTAAGAGAGAGACGGAAGAGGGAATGCAGCCAGGTAGGTGCCACGGTGTCTGCCAGGCCAGACATAGAGGCACCATACTATAGATTGTGGTATATATTTGGGGATGAAGCATATCTTTGTTAATTGATTCTTGAATTCCGATGTTACTGATTACTTTATGACGGATGAAATAGAAAGTGATAAAAAGTATAAAAGTGATATCGTTAAAAATCTAAGTTCGCTACCCATGTCGTGTATATACCCGTGTTGTGTATATATAAATACCTATGTATTAATTTACATTTATTTATAGAAACAATAATAACAAATAATAAATAAATAAATAATGCTGGACAGTTCACCTAACATTATCTAGCCCCAAGCTCGGTTCAAAGGCGTGCAATGAGAATTGTCGAGAATCCCAAGCTCACGAACGGTATTGAGCCCTTAAGTTTGAGGAGAGACTTTGCCTCTCTCTGCGTGTTCTACCGTTGGTTTTGTTCCGAGGAATTGTTTGCCATGATGCCTACAGCAACCTTTTTTCACCGCACCGCTCGCCATCGGCAGAGGATTCATTCGCACACCTTAGAGCCAGGGTGGTCCCGGACTGTGAGGTTTCAGAGAAACTTCCTCCCGCGAACGCTCAGGTTGTGGAATGATCTCCCTGCTGAGGTTTTCCCGAGCGACTACAGTATGGGGTTTTTCAAAAGGGGTGTTTGGAAATTTTTAAAGGGTCGGCAACGCGCGTGTGATGCCTCTGGTATTGCAGGCGTTCATAGGCTACGGTAACCGCTTACCAACAGGTGGGCCGTAAGCTTGTTTGCTACCTTGGTAGTATAAAAAAAAAAAAAAAAGAAAAAAAAAAAAAACTAAGCAGAGCTTGTATTATGGGTACCAGATAACTCATATACTTTTTAGAAAAATGACGACTGATATACTTAATACAATACATTGCATAGATACATATTTTTTATTATACATAGAAAATAATTTGAACACCCTGAGCAAATATCTGCAGGTCTACAAATATTTGTTCAGAGGCGGGAAACGAACCCGCAACCTCCTGCGTCGCAGGCAACCTTCGCCCACCGCGCCACAGAGGTCGTCAAATACGAATATTTTATTTGCTAGAATACCTATAGCTAACTTATTTCTAAGAGGTGTTACAATACAATTATGTCCATTATAATATTCTACCATCTAGACGGAGTACAAATGGCAGTGTGATTTCATAAAAAATTGTACCTACACTTGAATTTCTCATTAAAAAACAAAATGTCAGGTCAAAACTCGAACTTGGTGTACAGATGGCACCAACTTTAAAAGACAGACAAAAATATAACGGGGGGTCTATACACACCGGAAATACAAATAAATACGTTTGATGCAATTACAACTGAGCAAATCAAATTGAATTAGAAACATAAGGGCGGGTGACATCAGTGACCCATCGCACATGTCAGTGTTTGTCTACTTTAATCACACAAATTACAAGCTTTTATTTAGATTCACCTGGAAAACTGTCTTTTGGTGAACGCAAGTAGTGCGATATCTTCTTTAAGGGAGTGAAGATGGTCTTTACGGAAACTTTTGCAGGACTTTCGCAATTTTTTCCGTCACCCCCTTAACATATGCGAAAGTCCTGCAAAAGTTTTCCGTAAAGACCATCTTCACTCCCTTAAAGATGATATCGCACTACTTGCGTTCACCAATAGACAGTTTTCAACTTAAAAAGCCAGGGGTGTATAAAATTGATTGTAGCTGTGGGAGTTCGTACATTGGCCAAACAAAACGTACGATAGCGTGTCGGGTTAAGGAGCACATACGAGCGGTCAAGAACATAAGTAAGACATACATAAGTCAGCCATAGCAGAACACCTTTCGGAATCTGGCTCAAATCATTGGATCGAGCTACACAGTCCGCAGGTAATCTCGACAGAGCGACATTACATACCGAGAATGGTACAAGAGGTAATTGAGATTATTAAGTACAGAAACTTCAATAGAGAAGATGGTTTTCAATTATCTGGAGTATGGAAGCCTGTGGTGAGAATGTGTAAGAATCAAAAAAGTGTGGTACCTGCTACGCGTCCGGACACCGTTAGTGTTGTTTGTCGAGTTGGTGTAAAGTGTGACAATGAAACCGATGGTAGTGGTATCGTTCGTAATAAAAGAGTGAGAAAGAGGGTAGATCGATATATCTGCCAATAACATCTACTCGCAAAGACTTTAGTTAGTTCTCCCGTGATCATGGCGCATGCAACTGTGCCGAAATATCGGGAACATATAAAACTCAAAAATCATGGTAAATATCCCGTTTCTAGTGAAAACTATTTATGTATGTTAGCAAGAATGTGCAAAAAAAGTATTAGCGCGTTGCAACTAAAAGGCAGGTTGGATTTTGATGCATTAGATATCATTAAAATGGTCTTGACCCGGTCAGTGCTATAGGGTATTGTACCAATGTAGCAAGGTACCAATGTTGTGTAACAAATGCAAAAATAATTGATTAAAAAGTAAAAAGTGCCAAGGAGGGCACTACCGTCGTCTGTCTTTCCTGAAAACTATAATCTGGGTCTCTTCAAGGCTAGAGTGAATAGGTGCCTTCTAGACCTTTGTGCTTCATCTTCGGTCACATCGTCACTTACCAACAGGTGAGATCGTGGCCAACAAAAGACTAAGTATTTTTGTTTTTTTACAGTTCAAACTACATTATCTAGCCCCAAGCTAAGCAGAACTTGTGTTATGGGTACTAGATAACTGATATACTTAATACAATACATTACATAGATAGATATTTTTTATTATTTATAGAAAATATCCAGAACACCCTGAACAAATATCTGCAGATCGCACAAATATTTGTTCAGAGGTGGGAATCAAACCCGCAACCTCCTGCGTCACAGGCCTACCTTCGCCCGCCGCGCCAACAGAGGTATCAATATTATTTTTAAAAAAAACAAGGTAATGTAAAGAGATATATATAATTAGACTGATATGGAGGTTTCAAATAGGTTAATTTTAGGTGAAAGTAAATAATCAACCAGAAAGACTAGGTCATTTAAAAAAACCCTTTTTGGTTTCCTGTTTTTTTTTTTTTTTTTTTTTAATTCTGTTATACTTTTATATCTAAGAACAATTAGGCAAATACACAATTAACACGGCGGCGCATGCAAGGTTGCGCACGAAACAAGTGAAAACGAAAATTACGCTCATAAACAAAGAATAACTTATATTAATGAGGGCTTTTCATTTACAAATAATAATAAAAAAGTTGTTCGATTTGGCTCGATAGATGGCGCTGACTCAAGTATGCATATGCATTGTCTGTGCTTTTGTGTGATAGTAACAAAATACCACGTTAATATATCACTACGTTGTTGACTTTGACGTCTCACTTTAATTTGACAGTTAAGTACAGAGCTGGCGCCATCTATTTTTAAGGGTTTAAGCATGATGTGAAACGGCCGTGAAAACCCCTCATTACTAAACGTATTCAAAGTCAAAGTAAAAGTCAAAAATATTTTATTCATTGAAATCACAAGGGTCATTTTGAATCGTCTTAAAAAATACTCTTATTAGACTGACAATGCATCCAAACTAAGCTCATCACGCCATCTAACGCGTTCAGGGTGCTGGTGGGGCTGCCCCGGTTCTGTATGGGGGTAGAGGTGTAGATTGTGTAGGGGGGAGGGGGGGCTGTTTTTCACCGGGGGCTACCCGTGCGAAGCCGGGGTGAGTCGCTAGTAGGGTAATATTCTATCTTTCTTTCTCTATTTTTCTGAGTTTCTGACAAACACAACATTGCCGATACCCACCTTATTTCCATTCGCATATCAAAGAACACTGAGTGCCACCGTTCAAGTCAAGGACTGCTTTTGATCTCAGAGAATCCAGAGTTTTGGAACCACAAAGCGGCGTGGAGGACCCTTCAATACATCGCCGTGGTCCTGTGAGCTATTGCTTTGGTGTCCAGTTCTTTAGGAGTCATCGGACCGATTTGAAATACTTCAGCCATTTATGAGGAGTTCCGAATTAGCTTTTAATGGTTTGCGTTTGAAAACGATACAGGAAAAGAAAGAAAGAAAGAAAGAAAGAATATATATTGTTTTGTATACAAGAGCTACACAGAAATATAGAAGAAACAGATATGGAGGTACTAGGTGTAACTGAAGTAACAAAATGGAGTATGTTGTCTTGGAAAAATGGTATCAATAGTTGTATTTATTTTAAATATTATTTCTGCATGTCAAAAACTGTGTCTAGCAATTAAATATTATTTCTGCATGTCAAAAACTGTGTCTAGCAATTAAATATTATTTCTGCATGTCTAAAACTGTGTCTAGCAATCAAATATTATTTCTGCATGTCAAAAACTGTGTCTAGCAATTAAATATTATTTCTGCATGTCAAAAACTGTGTCTAGCAATTAAATATTATTTCTACATGTCAATAACTGTGTCTAGCAATTCAATATTATTTCTGCATGTCAAAAACTGTGTCTAGCAATTAAATATTATTTCTGCATGTCAAAAACTGTGTCTAGCAATTAAATATTATTTCTGCATGTCAAAAACTGTGTCTAGCAATTAAATATTATTTCTGCATGTCAAAAACTGTGTCTAGCAATTAAATATTATTTCTGCATGTCAAAAACTGTGTCTAGAAATTAGCGTGGGGCCTGTATTTGTCGATACAGCTAATTTAGAGAAGATTTTATTTATTTTATTTAATTTATTTAATTTAATTTATTTATCGGAAGACTCGCATACATTGTTCAGTAATTGGATAAGAAAATTGAGTTTTTTTTTTTTTTCAAAAACATAAAATAATTAAATTTAGAGAAAAATCTAGTTAGGTAGGCAGTATCTGATTTATAGAATTGAAATTACCGTGGCTTGGTATCATTTTAGAAAAATCACGACTAAACACCACGTACTTTACTATTCTCCTGCTGACGTTTCCTTGACCATTTAGAGGTCCTAGAGGAGATTCAAACGTCAGCAGGAGAATAGAAAAGAACGTGGTGTATAGTTGTGATTTTTCTAATATAAAAAGCAACTGATTTAATTTACAAATACAACAAACTACAACAATAAAGCAAACATTCAGTTAGAATGCCCCACAGCTCTTTGCTGAACAAAGGTGAAGCATTAAGTCACCCACGTCTTTCAAACCTGTCGAACGACATGCTAAACCTGAATCTACCCTGGACATGACCCCTGTCTCTTTCTAACTATATAGGATTAAATAAGGATAGTTGATCTTGTTTCCTAATCCTGGCCTCAGGTCGTTTGGTTAGGATCCGTCACGGTCCGACGCCCTGGGGGTTGGCAGACATTGATAAATATAATAAACTCCCCTTTTATAAAAATTCGTTTGTTTTTGATCGACGTTAGAAACCTGACTTCAACGTTTACTCTTCTTGTGTCACACATTTATGCATGAAAAAATGGAAAGGATCATTTCATAAGATAACCGCGTAACAAAGGGTTTAATACAACAGGTGAGATCGTGGTCAAACAAAGGTCTATCAATGTTAAAAAAAAAAACAAAAAAAAAAAAACTTTCTTTTTTAAATTTAAGGTTGCCTGGGAGAAATCACTCTCAGCGATAAGGCCGCCCATTGTACTGTACTAATTGCTTATGTTTATTTTTTTATATTTTCGTTGTGTACAATTAAAGTGTTCATCTATCTATCTATATATCTATTTCTGCATCTCTATAATTAACGTGAACCCACTTCCTCACACATATAAGGAGTCAAACATACTATAATGTGTCACAGGGCAGTTTTAGAAGAAAAACTACAATGATAAATTAAAAGCCCTTTTTATTGATAATCTCGTATAATATAGATAATTTTACAAGAACCCTACAATAAACCCCCCCTCGGTTTTGTTGTATTGATTTTATTTATCGAATTTTTTACCCAATAATATGTACTATTTTAATAAACAATCGAATCTAGCCAAAAGTTAGAGGTAAATTAGGTTTTTTTTTCTATTGAGAAAATATTGTCTTATCTTGTTTCTGGTCCGTGATCCCTCGGAATTATAATTTAGTATACACGCACATTTTTAATTTGAATATTGTACTTGATTTAAACAGTAAAAAAAACAAATAATTTTGCAGCATACCCAACCTTAAGACCGTTGCAATCTATCTAAAGATAGCTCAATAGATCTAACGTTCCTGTCAGAAAGAAGCATATTATTATTGTATTGTCATTGGAACTAATACCACAGAGCTAATGCCTTGTTTGTTATTATATTCTACTCCTTAATAAATACTACACAAAATTTCAACTCAATCAGGAAACAGAACGGAAACATGTATTGAACATACAAAAAATGGGGCTAGATTTTCTCTCAGTTTGCTCAATGCTCTTACCTTCTTCTTTGAGTTTTTTACAATCATTCTGATCCTAAAACTCTACGCTAAAAGGCCAAAAATAACCTCTATCTCTTTATTTCTTTCAGTTTGTTAAAATCTTTCTTATGCTTAGACACTATGTTCAATAATCACACCTTTTAATTATTTATTTCTGTTTTTTTAAATCCTTTTGTTCCTGAGTGTCTATACCCAAATAGTCACGCCCTACTCTTGTCATTTATTTCTTCGGCAAGTGATCTCTCTTTCTTTATGTTCCAACTCATTGCCTTGTTGGTTATTATAATATCAGTTTACGTATGTGAAATGTAATGTTATACCCCATTGTGTGAGAAACGAAAGATTAGTACTTTTTTTGACCTTGAGTGGGCGGAGGCCGGATGCTATGGTGTCTATGGTAATATGAGCTATGAGGGTACACCTCAGAGGAAAAGCTTTATAGGCCACAGTTCTCAACCATGACATAAACTGCACAAGTATAGATTACAAAATGTATAACACTCACCATAAAAGGTAATTTTGTAATTATTTACAAACTAGAGTAGAGCTTTTTTGTGAAAGAGTTCGTCCGGGGAAGTACTACCACGATACCTATTTCAGCCGCAAAGCAGTAGTGCTCGCATTGCTGTGTTCCGGATTGAAGGGTATGGTTGCCGGTGAAATTACAGGCTCATGAGACTTTTCATCTTTATGTCTCAGGGTAGCGGACGCGGTGCAATGCCACATAGGGCGCGTCTTAGGTGGACGTGACCTATGTGATAATGCACTGTTCATAGGCAGATGGTACCGCTTAACATTAGGTGGGCCACCTGCTTGACCCGTCATTCCAAGTTGTATAAAAAAAAAACTCCAGTGTACCAACACCAGTTTTCCAAAAAAAAAAACCGCTTTGTAGTCAGAGCACTCCCAGCATCCTAGATCCTACTCATCTTGCGCTGGTCATCATTAAGCCTTGTAATCTGCGGGATGAATAACAGTCATATTGTCTTAGGAGGAGTGTATCGCTAGGGAGCTTGAAACAGACAAACGAATGCAAACGAAGTTTTCTCCTGTTTATTACAAGCTTTATACCATACTAGCTGACCCGCTCGCGACTTCGTCGACGCGTATATACAAACAAAGCGTATTTCATACAAACTTTAACACCCTTTTTCAAACCCTTAGGGTGTGAATTTTCAAAAATCGTTTCTTAGTGCGCGCCTACACCCCTTAATAAATGCTTTTGCCAAATTTCAGACATCTCGGCCCAGTAGTTTCCGAGCTTTCGTGATGAGTGGTCAGTGAGTGAGTGGACTTCTCTTTTATATATATAGATTAACTTGCAAGGTATGTCCTAGTGGAATCTTGCAACTGAACTTTAAAGCAGTTATCCTCAACCGATTGAGCTGAAATTTGGCATACCTGTCAAGTTCCGATGACAATACAATATGATGGTGACAGTGAGCTGATCTGATTATGAAGACGGAAGGTGGACAACGGGACTCCTCGATGGATAGTTAGTACTGGCCGTGTTTAGGCTCATTTTGATCAACACACGGTTACGATCACTAATTTTATAAAAGTTTGTATTGAACAAGTAATTAATTTTGTAAAAATTCAAACAACCCTCAACGCAATGAAACAGCTGAACCGATTTTGATCAAACATAGCTAAGAATACTCCCGACAAAATCAACTTTCAAACAAAACAAAAACTAAATCGGTTCATCCGTTCGGGAGCTACGATGCGACAGACAGACACACACACACACACACACACACACACACACAGACACGTTAAACTCACAAACGTCACACCTCGTCGTTTTTGCGTCGGGGGTTAAAAATATATTTTTCACAAAAAGCTTATTGGATGTTAGCTCATTACTTTGTACCAATACTTCAAACCTGAAAGCTATCGTACGATTTAAATTGTCACAAAGCACATTGTCCTCAGTTACTCGTACAATATGACGAATAGGTGTATCTATACGACTCTTCATAATGATGAATAGAGGCCATCTTAACCATTTTTAGAGCCACAGAATAAAAAATTACGCATACTAGTGTAGCCAGACATTATGGAACCGGCCAGCCAACCAAAAAAAATGGTCTTTGATATTAGAACGGGACGGGACGAACATGGAAAATTCACAAAATGGAACAGAATTATGTTATGATACAATACACTCATGTCATGGAAAACTAGGGTCCGCCCAAGGCTTTGCTCGCACTACACCGGGATAAACAGTAGGCTAAATACCTAAAGTTCAATTGAAATTATTTGAAATTGTATTATGTTATATGACTTGTCCTAACCTACGGTGCGCAGACATGGTCGCTGACCGAGTTACAGAAGTCCAGGCTCAAGATTTGCCAGAGAGCAATGGAACGCAGCATTCACGCATCGACCGAGTGCGGAACACCATGCTGTGTTCGATAACTGGCAAAGCTCAAGTGGGAATGGGCTGGCCACGTCAGTCGGATGCACCCCGAGAAGTGGGCGAACGTTGTAACGTTACGTTGTAACGTAACGTTACGTTGTAACGTAACGTTACGTTGTAACGTAACGTTGTGGGTGCCTGAAGACGGAAGGCGACGACGGGGCCGACCGAGAAGGCGTTGGCGGGACGATCTCGAAGCTCACGAGAAGGAGTGGTGGGAAACTGCCAAAGGCCGGGATGCCTGGAAAATGTTGGGGGAGACCTTTGCCCAGCAGTGGGACATAACAGGTTAAGGAAAAAAAAAGAAAAAAAATATGACTTGCCTTATTTGACAAACTATGTTATGAAGTGAAATAAATTAAATTAAAAATTATATGAAATGAAAATTTAGGTCATTTTTTGTTCTGGGTATTATTTCAATGTAGAATAAAAAAAAAACTATGTAATATATTGTATTAAATATATCAGTTATCTAGTAAACATAATACAAGCACTGCTTAGCTAGATTATGTTGGGTGAACTGTCTAGTATTATTTATTTATATTTTTAATAACTTTGTAGCTGTGTAACGTAGTTACGCTATTTTTAATATTATAGTAGGACTATGTGCATTTCACAACGGAAAATCAATGTGATTACGCTTGTAATATTAATTATGTTATGGTGATGGCATGATACAGTATCGTGATGGCAAAGAAATATCGATCGTAACGTCGTACATTTAAAGATCAATTCAAGCCGAGCTTCAGTGTGGCAGTTGCGACAGGCACAACGCCTGATTATTATTGGTTTGAAATATGTTTTTTGCTTCCAGGTAACGTTTCAGGGTATTTTTTCATACCTATCAAATTAGTTATGTATTGTCCAAATAAAAACCAATATTCATTAAAAATAGGCAAAAAAAAACACGTTCAAAGCAAAACGATCGTATTTCCATTCCGTTTCCTGAAGTTTTGTATTTTTGTTTTTAATATCCACATTTAAAACTGTATTTTAAAAATTAAATTAGGAACTCACATCGCTTGTGTTTAAATCTCAAAATGCTTTTACGTTGGCCAGTGCACAAACACGATGACCTCCGCTCCGTTCCGTGCCCGTCCCGTTGTGATATGAACAGACGTTAAGCATTATTTATCTATTCCGATTTTGTCGTGTGTTCGGCTGGATATTAAAATACAAAATACAACAATGACACTTCATTGTTGAAAGATGAAAAAAAACAACGAAATTTATATCCAAAAGCTTCAAAGGTTGCGGGTGTAGTGGATAAAAAACCGGCAATGAATGAAGTTGTGGTGAATAGGAAGACGCTTCTGAGAAAGAATTTGGATTGTTTGAACATATCTGGCGTTAAATTTGCACTTTTCTTGGTAGGTTCTGACGGCATTGCACTTGATACACTATGCATACAACCATTGATAACATTAACCATTGATATGAGAGCTACTGGGTTTGTTTGCTCTTTTGTTACAAGTAACTGGAAATGGGAATATAATTAAACTTTCACAAGAAAGAAAGAAAGAAAAGAAAGAAAAAATCTTTATTTGTAACGGCACATATGGATAGGACAAAAAACACTCAACATATAAAATAAAAATAATAGGTAATACATACAAAAGGCAAAAACTAAGTACCCCCTGAGTAGCCCCTTTCACTTCACCTAGCCACAATCTTTTAGTAGTAGTAGAGCTTTTTTGTGAAAGAGTTCGTCCGGGGAAGTACTACCACCATACCTATTTCTGCCGCAAAGCAGTAGTGCTCGCATTGCTGTGTTCCGGTTTGAAGGGTACGGGTGTCGGTGAAATTACAGGCACATGAGACTTTTCATCTTTATGTCTCAGGGTGGCGGGCGCAGTGCAATGCCACATAGGTTGCGTCGTAGGTGGACGTGACCTATGTGGTAATGTCCTGTTCATAGACAGAGGTTACCGCTTAACATCAGGTGGGCCTCTTGCTTGATCGGTCATCCAAGTAGAAAAAAAAAAAAAAAAAAACTTTCTTTCATATCTGGCTGTGTTAGAGTAATGGTTCGCCCCGAACTGAGACCTCGCGAATACACGCGATGTAGGTAGGTTACCTTATTTCTTTCAAAAAATATCTATGTACGTGAGTATATCCACATACAATTAAAAACGTACTTGTCGTATTTTTTTACCTCCTCTTGGACCCCAATTTCTCATCAACCCCACGACCGATATAGCTCATAACCTTACCAACAAATTGTACTAATACTATCTACCTCCCAATAAAATTTCATCAAGATCGGATTAACGGTTCGGAAGTTATGCTTGGACAAACATACATACATACAAATGCCGATTCTTCAGCTTGCCAACACCGGTGTGCTGGCACTTTTAGAATCACTACCCGGTGTAACCAAAATAGCACTTTTAGAATCGCTCCTGTCCAATTAGAATCTGATATAAGCTTTCAAACTTCTGTAATCATGATCATCAATTAGTGATCACGTTTAGTGCTGGACATAGGCCTCCATAGAATATCACGACTAATATAGGTTGGAGCCACCACCATCCAGCGACTTCGTAAACCGTCCATTCCATCGAAAGAGAACCGTTTTAAGCGCCTCACACACGGCGAAGATTATATATATTATCTTAAGATCATTCATTATGAGAAACGCCTTTTTCCTTCTCTTAGTATGATGCTGTCTCAATGATCACAGGCTGAGGCTGCTTCACAGGTGATGTATTTATGTAGCCGCTATAACAACAAATATTAGAAAACAGAATAAAAACAAAAAAACGTGATGTTTTTGCTTTTTTTATAGAGAATGGTACGGAACCCTTCGTGCGCGAGTACGAATCGCACTTGGCCGGTTTTATAAATAATGGTACAGAACCCTTCGTGCGCGAGTCCGACTCGCACTTGGCCGGTTTTTTATACATTGTACCTAAACCTAATACCACAGAATAAATATTAGTACAGTAGGTACTACTCAGTATGTAAACTTTTTAAATTTCAGGGCACTCACAAGGCACCCTTCAAACCGGAACACGCCATTTACAACGTAGCGCCTGAAATGTATGCATTATAATAATAATATACCAATTTCTTCCCATTGCTCACATACAATGGCCGCCCGCCTTTACAACGGGGAATGTTCCGACGAGCTTTTCGATCTAATCCCGGCATCGAGATTTTACCATCGCTCTTCCCGACACCTTGACAAGGCTCATCCGCATATCATAGATCCCAGGGTTTCTCGAACGACTCGTTTTTTTGAGATCATTTCTTCCCCATACCTACAAACTATGGAATGAGCTTCCATCTGAGGTTTTCCCGCTTGGTTACGACATGTGTAGCTTCAAGAAAAATGTTCATAAATTCCTTCAGGGTAGGCAGCGCATCGACAATACCTTGGGTGTTGCCGGTGTCTATAAGCGACGGTGACCACTTCACATCAGGTGGGCCGTATGCTAGTTTGCCAATTTATTTCATTAAAAAAAAAAAAAAAAAAAAAATGTGAACTGAATCAATATACGAACTAACCATAAATACTTGAAGTATCTACGTTACCTCATATAAATAAATAAATAATAATTCTGGACAGTTCACACAAAATTATGTAGCCCCAAGCTAAGCAGAGCTTGTATTATGGGTACTAGATAACTGATATACTTAATACAATACATTACATAGATAGATATTTTTTATTATAAACAGAAAATACCTAGAACACCCTGATAAAATATCTAATATATGTTCCGAGGCGGGAATCGAACCCGCAAGCTCTTGCGTCTCAGGCAAACCTTCGCTCACCGCGTCACAGAGGTCGTCAATATCACTGAATTATAAGAGTTCAGTCATGTGTGTGATATCACTGGTACCATCAATAGGGATATCAGATCAAAATAATGAAGCTCAATAAAGCCGGCATTGTCACCACATAATCCGAGTGGCCCTCAAGCCGTATTCGCAACCGCTCAGCCGTGGCATCCTTATTACTGGTAGCACGATCAAATTAATAAAGTGAACCACCACAATGGAGTACGGAATGACAATGCTGGGAGGCGAGGATTATGAAAACACAGGCGACTGGGAACACGAGAAATTGGGATCGCACTGGGTTCACAGACAAAATGCAGTTCAGAAGTATATTTGGTGGATATAGTCACGCTTTTAGTATCATTGGAAGGTTACCCTTCGCATGCCCGACGAACTTTGGGCCAAAATCACCACGGCATGGAGCCCTGATACAGCCAGGCGGCGTCGCGGCAGACCACGCATGAGGTGGCGGGATGGTCTGGACGCCTATGAGAGGGAATGGGAAACGGTTGCACAGGACCGTGGTGACTGGCGGAAGTGGGGGGAGGCCTTGGCCCAACAATGGGACAATATGGGCTAATAGTAATAGTAAAAATAGTAATAGTCACGGTTGGCGCTTAACTTAGCCAAGGTTTTTTAGGGTTGCGTACCCAAAGGGTAAAACTGGACCCTATTACTAAGGCTTGGCTGTCTGTCTGTCTGTCTGTGCGTTCTGTCTGTCTGTCTGTCCGTCTGTCACCAGCCTGTATCGCATGAACCGTGATAGTTAGACAGTTGAAATTATCACAGATGATGTAGATATTTCTGCTGCCGCTATAACAACAAATACTAAAAAACAGAATAAAATAAACATTTGTTGTATGGGAGCCCCATACAACAAACGGGATTTTTTCCAAATGTAGGTTAAGCAATGATCTGCGAGGTCAGTTTTTGGATGGGTGACCACTTTTTGCGTGCAATTTTTATACATATTTTTTTTCAAACGTGATTTTTTCGCCATTTTTATAGATAATGGTACGGAACCCTTCGTATGCGAGTCCGACTCGCACTTAGCCGGTTTATTCTATTTTAATGAATTACGGAATATTGCCTATTGGTCGCACAACGAGTTATGAAGTTTATGAGTTTTAGTAGTAGTAGAGCTTTTTGTGAAAGAGTTCGTCCGGGGAAGTACTACCACCATATCTATTTCTGCCGCAAAGCAGTAGTGCTCGCATTGCTGTGTTCCGGTTTGAAGGGTAAGGGTGCCGGTGAAATTACAGGCAGATGAGACTTTTCAACTTTATGTCTGAGGGTAGCGGGCGCAGTTCAATGCCGGATAGTGCGCATCTGTGGACGTCTTCTGTGAGGTAATGCATTTTATTGGCAGAAGTTACCACTTAACATCAGGTACAGTTCGCGCAACGAGTTATGAGCGCTGACCTTCAATGCGCAGTACTAATTTTTTGGGTCTGTATAGCGAATGCGTGAATGTACCTACACATGCGCAATTAACCCCACCATTTTCTCCGAGCGCAATTTTTTTTATTTTTTTTTTATTCTACTTGAATGACGGAACAAGCTGATGTCCCACCTGATGTTAAGCGGTAACCTCTGCCTATGAACAGTGCATTACCTCATAGGTCACGTCCACCTAGGACGCGCCCTATGTGGCATTGCACTGCGCCCGCCACCCTGAGACATAAAGATGTAAAGTCTCATGTGCCTGTAATTTCACCGGCACCCTTACCCTTCAAACCGGAACACAGCAATGCGAGCACTTGGTGCTACTTTGCAGCAGAAATAGTGGTAGTAGTACTTCCCCGGACGAACTCTTTTATAAGAGAGCTCTACTGCTAATATGAAAGTACTCGAAGATATCTTAAGATTTTAAAAATAGCTCGTTTAGGAGTTTGTCTTAAGTTTTTGAAGGCTGTAAAAGATGTGGGTTCGAGCACTCCAATTGGAATTTTTGAGTCACATAAAAAAAAACGTAGCAAACTTTAAATAGATAAGTTCTACTGTTATCAAGATCATCCCTGAAGTTGTCTGCGCAATAAATTTCTAGGTACGAAACCGTCTTACTAGGATCATTACTACTTATTCTGTGTCTGCGGTATGTTTGGACCGGTTGTCAGTATGTTTTACACGTGGGCCATGCTATCGCATCCAGAATGTGGGACAAGAATTCATGGGCCAGGCTGTCAGCATTCCATAATGCGCAGTCAAACGGTCATCTACAGGTTGTTACTTAGTTTGTTATATCAGCCTGTATATAAATAAACTAGCGACTCGTCCAGGCTTCGCATGGGTAGTTTCAGTGTTTAATAAAAACAGCCCCCCCCCCTTCCTACCCCTCCCCCCCTGGTAGCCTATGACACTCAGGGTGAATGTAGCATTCCAATGGTGAAAGAATTTTTGAAAACGGCACAGTAGTTTTAGAGTTTATTCATTACAAACATACACTCACACAAAAATACAAATTTTTTCCTCTTTCTAATATTAGTGTAGATTTATTTGCTTGTAAAATAATTAAACTAAATCCAAAACTATCGGTAAATAAAATTTAACTGTTAAAATGCTTCATTCACAATCCTAATCCAAAACTTTAGAATTAGTTTACACTTCACATCGCAAAGGTTCTTATCAACATCCTTCTAATGAAAGGAGGATAATCCGGTGCCTGACTGTCTGGGGGCTCAAGGACGCCGCTACCGCAGGAAAGACTACTAGTTAATGGAAATCAAGGCAATTGTAAGAATTTCTAGCTATTCTTTACAAGATCAATGAATGCGACTTCAAGTGAAATAATTTCTTCAATATTAAATATATGACGGAATGTTCAATGGTGATGTAAAGATGGGAAAGCGTTTGCAATATACCTTTTTTTTTTTTTTTTTTTTTATACTACTTGGATGACGGTACAAGCAAGAGTCCCACCTGATGTTAAGCGGTAACCTCTGCCTATGAACAGTGCATTACCTCATAGGTCACGTCCACCAAGGACGCACCCTATGTGGCATTGCACTGCGCCCGCCACCCTGAGACATAAAGATGAAAAGTCTCATGTGCCTGTAATTTCACCGGCACCCTTACCCTTCAAACCGGAACACAGCAATGCGAGCACTACTGCTTTGCGGCAGAAATAGGTATGGTGGTAGTACTTCCCCGGACGAACTCTTTCACAAAAAAGCTGTACTACTACTAACCATACCTTTTTGGAGTGCTATTTTGCACATAATGCTTCTAGCCAAGATGTTGATGAATGAACGCAGTTTCTAACAGGATTTTTAAGAACTCCTATTTTGAATCGAGTTTAATGTAAAGAGTTACAATTGGTTATTTGTATGTATAAGTAGGTCATTCCGTTTATGTGAAATGACTGAGAAGTTATAATGTAACAACGTTGTTTCACTTAGTACACATTTATTTACAGAAAGAATAATACAACTAATTCAAGGTATGTACAAAATACATATGAAACAGTTGTGCTACCTAAAGACCGCTAGCGATCTAAACGTAGCTCAACTGATCCAAATCACTACCAGACGGAAGCGTCTCGTAAGATGCTGGCTGCATTGCCACGCTATATGGCATACTAATGCGTTGAGCCAGATAAGAGCCAGCTTTCGGTTCACGTGTCGCTACGACCAGATGCCCTGAAATATTTTTGAAAACGCGAAGGGCCCCGGTATTTCACAGACCCAGAGTCTAGACCCCGAAAGGCTCAAATAAGTAAGCTCTATCGAGACTTGCAAATTTGCGTCTTTTGATGTCCTCAGCAAAATCTGCCGCCGCACCGGCCCTAACAACGTTGATAGTTCACACTTGAATTTGAATTGACTTAACTTTCTTTGCGAGAATAAAGTAGACTACCTTTCGACTGTACAAAACCAAAAGCCTCCGGTACGGAGGCCTGCAATACTCTAAGATCAACAGTATATGTGTTTGCCGTTCAATAATTATTTTTCCCTAACCGTTACCAGTTCAGCGATAATGGCCTCACCATTTCCACTTCTACTTGCTTATTCCGATACAGGCCTCGTCCAGCACTGGACGTCTAAAGGTTGCTGATGATCATGATGATTACTAAATCCAGCCGCCAAAAACGGCTATTTCATGAATGAACTTACTGGACAATGTCAGGATTAGCGAAGGTATAGGAAAGCTTATGTACTGAACAAATTTGAATGAATGATTGAATGAAAGTAATGAATGGGAGTAAAAGAACCGGCATCTTTTTAAATCTAATGCCATAGTTGTAAATGTTTGTATAAGAGGGTAGATTTGAAAGCATGGATGTAGATTGGCATCTGTATTTCTTGGAACCAATGTTCAATAACACCGTTATTCAACATTAAGTAGTTTTAGTAGTAGTAGACCTTTTTTGTGAAAGAGTTCGTCTGGGGAAGTACTATTACCATACCTATTTCTGACGCAAAGCAGTAGTGCTCGCATTGCTGTGTTCCGGTTTGAAGATTATGGTTGCCGGTGAAATTACAGGCAAATGAGACTTTTCATCTTTATGTCTCAGCATGGCGGGCCCAGTGCAATGACATATAGGGCGCGTCCTAGGTGGACGTGACCTATGTGATAATGCACTGTTCGAACCAGAGTAACAAGTGCCTCTTATATAAAATATATTAAAAACACGACTGTCGTAATTTTAAAGTCAACTAAAAAGTGGATAAGTAACAAAGTTTTTTTTCTTGAGTTTATTTTTTTATTTTTTTGATGCAATAAATGCCTAAGTGTTATATATATTTCGAACCTACCCTCCAAGTTCAACACACTGATTACAAATACGATCAACTTCATATAATTTTTTAAGTACTTTTTAATATTAATAGGTCATTTTAATTTGGACAACATGAAAAAAGTAGTAATTACTTTAAATGTCATATCCGGTGCGTATTGGAATAAGCCGCGTATTCGAATGATACCTCAATCATGGTGAAACATAGAAACATACATACTTACATGAACCCTGAAAAACAATACACTCCACGTTTGGAGCAGCCGTATATATATGTATATGGATCTAAAAAGCGGCCAAGTGCGAGTCGTACTCGTCCATGAAGGGTTCCGTAGCAGCAAGTTACATAATATAAAAATTCTTGTAGTTCGTTGTAACTATGATCGATGTTTTAATAAATGTGTATTTTTTAAGAAAAACTTACTAGATCTCGTTGAAACCAATTTTCGGTGGAAGTTTACAATATGGTAATATGTTTTTTTTTTTAGTTTTATTATTCTCTGATTTTAGAAGTTACAGGAGTGGGGGGGGGGCACTCATTTTACCACTTTGGAAGTGTCTCTCGCGCAAACTATTCAGTTTAGAAAAAATATATATTATAAACCTCAATATCATTTTAGAAAACCTATCCTGTCCAGTTGCGAATCTGTCCACTTGCTACGGAGGATCCATAGATACCCCAAACGTATGGGATTGATGAAAAAATGTTGAGTTTCAGTTCTAAGTATGGGGAACTCTAAATTTTTTATTTTTCTATTTTTGTTGAAAATCTTAATGCGGTTCACATGATACATCTACTTACTAAGTTTCAACACTTCGAAAAAAAGTGGCTGTGACATACGGACGGACAGGCAGTCAGACAGACATGACGAATCCATAAGGGTTCCGTTTTTTTCCATTTGGCTACGGAACCCTGAAAAAGAGGCTAAGACCAATAAAAAACTTCTCTGAAAACTTGAATGAGGGTAGAGTTTGTATGTAGATAAAGTGGACTCTTCTCAGTCGTTGTACTCTTGACAGAGCGGTCGTGGTCGTCATGTTGTACTATTATTAGGGACTGATGTTGCTCACCTCACGATACTTTGCCATTTATGGCTATTCGTGGACATCCTTGTGCATTCATGCAGGTTGCCACCCATTGCAGATTTGATCTGGTCAGTCCAACGCATGGGTGACCTTCCGCGCGGTCTGGTGCCTTCTACTCGTCCTTGTACGACAAGACGCTCAATGGAGTCATTGTTCCATCTCGAGACGTGTCCGAAAAACTTAAGAATGCGAGTTTGAACTAGATTGGATAGAAAGTGGAAAGTGGACTACGCAAGACCTAATAATAAGGAGGATTATCAAGCATTTCATCATCATCAGCATCAGCCAACACTAGTCCACTGCTGGGCATATGCCTCTCCCAATACGTGCCACTAAGCCCAGTGTTCGGCTCTTCTCATCCACTTTCTATCCGCCGCCTTTCGTAGGTCATTGGTGGCCAAGACGCGGTCTCCACTCAAGAACTCGCTTATCCCAAAGGTTCTTCGGCATATATGACCAGCCCATTGCAACTTCAGCTTGCTAATCCGGTTGGCTATGTCAATGACTTTAGTTCTCTGTTGGATAATCTCATTTCGGATTTTATCTTTTAGAGAAACTCCGAGTATTAGTCCGTTCCATAGTATATTATATCAATGGTTCCATAGCTCGCTGTGCAACCTTGAACAAGCTTTTTCTAGGGTAAAATTCTACGACACCTTGGTCATTACCTTCTTGTCTCATGAACAGTCTGTAAAGCTATTATGAAATTGTTGAATGAAGTATTGGTCATCTGCCTATAATTGCCAGAAAAGAACCACTTACCATTCAATATTTTATACACACTTCCTGCTACTCCTTTACCTACATCCGGGTATTAGACATATCAATTGTGCAAATCTAGGAAATTGACGCAGAGGTAATCCATCTCATACAAAAATGCTCTTTATACTTTAAAAATACGGGCGAAGTTCCTCTGAGTATGTTAGCAGGACCACTCAAACACCTTGATGAATGTCGCAATTTGTGGACAAAAGTTTTATGAAACCGAATGAATGTATGGATGAAATGTCTTGTATGGGTTGTATGGGCCGGATGCGCCGTGCCGCGCATTTGTTTGTGAAATGGAAGAGTCTGAATGCATGTGGGGACAGTTTCAGATTGCAATAAATTGTGAGTGGGTGGAAAATGGCATGACTAGAGACGCCACTGTTATAAAAAATACATTAATTTACAGATAGAATAATACAACTAATAAAAGGTATGAACAAAATTAAAAAAAAAAAACATATAAAAGAGTTGTGCTACCTGAAGACCGCTGCTAACGATTCAAAAGTAGCACAACTGATCAAAATCACTACCAGACGAAAGCGTCCCTAAGATGCTGGCTGCATTGCCATGCTGAATGGCAATAATAATGCATTGAGGTGCGTGATGTGTTGAGCCTGATAACAGCCAGCTCACGGGTCACGCGTCGTTTCGACCAGACGCCCTGAATGAATTTTGAATAAGTGAAGGGCTCCGGTACGCCACGGACCCAGAGTCTCGACCCCGAAAGGCTCAAATAAGTGTCAAATTTATATAATTTACTAAGTACTAGAGAAGACATGAAAAACAAACGTCATTCGCTATACGCGGGAAGGAAGGCGGCGAGCGGGTGAAGAAGAATAGTAAAATAATTGGGTGAAATGCAATACATAGTTAAGCCCTTCTCCCTGTATAATGTGTGTAAGATACTTGGCGGCGACAACGAACATACATTTGAATGCAGGCTCGCACACTAGCCTGCATTCAAATGTATGTGAGATACTTGGCGGCGACTAGTCTCCGAGACTTGCAGGATACCTTCAGGATACTTGAATCGCCTGTGCGTATCGTAATGGGAGAAGGGCCTTAGTAATAGAGTAATACGATGTACGGTGGGTCCTTCTGTCAAAAATGTTTATAAACTTGAAGTCTCCATAAAACATGTTGTCATTGGACATTACGGAAGACGTTTATAATTTCGTAATATTAAAATGTTTCGCATTGATCGTGCAACAATGCAGTGGGAACAATTAATACAATAGGTATAGGTAACAATGACAACTATGGCAAACATGTGAGATGCCTTTGTGTACTCCAAAGCAGACTGACTTATATATCCCGTGCCATACAAATCAATTTGAACCTTAAAGTCCAAGCAGTAAAAATAATTTTCAAATGAAAGTAATATACAGGTTGTCGTTTTAGAGGTGAATTGGGGGTTTATAGTCAATGAGCAAAGTACTATTGTTGCCAATAAAAGAGTAGCTAAGGATGGGCTATTGTAGCGGGTGTGTGGATACAATAGAACTGATCACGTTCAGAAATTTTTGGACAATTCCCGCCTTTTTTTGCAACGGGTTTCACCTTGATCGGCAGGGGTGGACTGGGTAGCTTGAGAAAGCAGGAGTTATTTTTTTTTAAATGACGATGTAAAAAAGATAGATGTAAAGTAAAAGTTTAAAAAGCATCTCCTTGACAATCATTAAAACAGTCTATGTAATGCTTATTTGTTAACTTCATCGTAGCGCCTGAACAACTCATCCAATTTTGATGAATGAGGTGTTAGTCGTTTTTTTTTTTTTTTTTTTTTATTTATTAGGATTTCCAATGAGTAATACACATATTTTTTATTATGGTCTGGGTTACTTAGGCTCCATTTTCTAATAACAAAATCAATAATATGACGGATGTTACAGCCAAAAAATATAATATTTCAGAGACTGTTTTATTTTGCTATCTTATCGAGCGGGATGTCTTAAGAAAGAGGAGAAAACTCTGCGTTTATTGAGATTTTAATTTACACTGTGCATTAAGGTACACTATATAGAAACATTATATTTACCTATGTTAATGTTGTAATTTACCAAAGTATTTATAACTTCAAGGCCTTTCGGCGGTTAAGGACCACTATTAGAAAATACTACTTCCTGAACTTACCACTTGTCAAATAAACTAAATTAACAGAGGTAGTTTGACTAGCCACTCTTAATTCTTTCACCTACTGGTACCATTCTCTTTCTTAATAAATAAATAAATAATGCTGAACTGTTTACACAACATTATCTAGCACCAAGCTAAGCAGAGCTTGTCTTATAGGTACCTACTAGATAACTGGTATACTTAATACAATGTATAACATAGATAGATATTTTTTATTATACATAGAAAATACCCAGAACACCCTGAACAAATATCTGTAGATCGCACAAATATTTGTTCCGAGGCAGGAATCGAACCCGCAACCTCCGGCGACGCAGGCGAACGTTCGCCCGCCGCGCCACAGATGTCGACAAAAACATTACATATACATAAGACGTTAATGTTGTGGTTCACTATAGTATTTATAACTTCAAGGCCTTTCGGCGGTTAAGGACCACAATTTGACGACCTCTGTGGCGCGGCCGGCGAACGTTCGCCTGCGACGCAAGAGGTTGCTGGTTCGATTCCCGCCTCGGAACAAATATTTGTGCGATCCGCAGATATTTGTTCAGGGTGTTCTGGGTATTTTCTATATATAATAAAAAATATCTATCTATGATATATGTATATTGTATTAAGTATATCAGTTGTCTAGTACCCATAACACAATGCTCTGCTTAGCTTGGGTCTAGTTAATGTTGTGTGAACTGTCCATCATTATTTATTTATTTATATTTATTATTTTACTCAAACTAAAGTATAAATAACGTCTCAGTCCGTCCCTGTCTGAGTTAGTACCACCTACAGGGTGGTGTAGTTTTCTGAAACTACTTGTCACGTCTCAATGCGACAATTCAAGCGAATCCACCCGCTCATTGGGACAAAATGGGGGCAAAAGTGTGCAAAATATGGGTCCATTGGGTTCATACAGTGGTCTGTTTTGTAGGCCCAAATAGAGTTGTTGGATGACCGGCTACTAAAATAGATTCCAGAGCTCTGTCCGGCTAAATTGGTACATCACGTCATCGTCACTTACCAACAGGTGAGATCGTGGTCAAACAAAGGTCTATTAATGTAAAAAAAAAAAAAAAAACTTTTTTTGTATAATGATCACTGATACTACTAAAATTATGTAGATGGTACTAGTATAGTATTATTTTATCTGTGGTAGATGGTAATATTTTAACTGAAATACTTAACTGAATTTGATGGTAGTAAACCAGCATAAACTAGTTTGTAGTTGCAGTTTTTTTATTATTATTTAATTTTTAATATATCTATGATGATAATTTGGAAACTGGAAATATATTCTCATAATTTGACAAAATTAATTAACTAACATAGTCAGGTAGTCAAATATTTTTCAGCCTGAGCAAAACCACCAGTTGAAGTGGCAATAGACAGGCCATAGAGCTCGCAGAATGGATAACCTGGGGAATAAAGGTTCTCTTCTCCAGTGGCAAACACGAACCGGACGACGCAATGTAGGAAGGCACTCAATGCACCGGGGACCTTTTAAAGGTCGCAGGAAGTCAGTGGCCCAAGACCGTTCGTCGTGGCATTCTATGGGGGAGGCCTTAGTCCAGCATTGAAAGAAAGAAAGAAAGAAAACGTTTATTTGTGTCAAAAAAGACACACACCAACAAAAAAGCAAACAAAGCAAGAACTAAATAAAAACTAAAACAAAAACAATTACATAGAAACTATGGCAATTTATGTGTGTGCCTGACGAAAGCCACAAAAGGGTCCATTGTGGGCATTGGGGGGCATTGAGCTACTAAAAATCGAATGATGATAATTTTCCGACTATATCAGAATATTTGTCAGGTTGTCCGGCTTTTTTCACCTTCCTAGCCATTGGTTCATCAGTTAGCCCACAATGCATCTGTAGTTTTGCGAAATGCGTTTAGAAAGAAATGTGTTGACTTTCTCCTTTGTACAACGAATGAACGACGTGCTTTTATGAATTCTGTCCGGTTATTGAATTTTTAGGCTACCGTTCAGGTAATTTAATGTTTAAGAAATAGCGGCATGTCTTTGTACAATTTCTATTTCACAAAGTCCGTTTGGCTGTTTGTTATAATGCACATTGTTTTAGTGTGCATAAGCTCAGGAGCAACTAGTCTCAACCGTGACATCGTGACACGGTTTGGGTCACTAATGTCTATTGTATTCACCTCAAGTTATGGCAGCGAGTACCGTCAGCATGGAAACTAAGCGCAAATAAATCAAAAACAAAACTGGGTACTTCGTGAGATAAAAAATATTTAACATATTTTACGGTGTCATGCAATCATCATCAGCTGGTAGACGTACACTGGTGGATTAGGCCTCAGGCATACAAGCCACATGCCTTTCGATCTTCTATAGGTTACATTTCGGGGAATGCTCCCAGGAACTTCAAGATCTGATCCCACCATCTCCTTTTCATCAAAGGACGAGCAGACGCACGACTCGGTACCACCCTTACCTCATTAGTATACCCTCTATTCGTACTAAACGTTTCAGTTCTACCTTTATAATGCGAACTGCTAAGGAGTGGAATAGTCTGCCGTCGCCTGTCTTCCATGAAAACTATAATCTGGATCTTTTCAAGGCTAGAGTGAATAGGTGCCTTCTAGACCTTTGAGCTTCATCTTCGGCCACATCGTCACTTACCAACAGGTGAGGTAGTGACCAAACAAAGGTCCGTCAAATAAAAAAATAAAAATTTGGTGCTGGGGGAATTTTCCATAACCACGATTGTGCTGTGAAGTGTCCAGCCTAAGAATTTACCCCTTCGTCTCCACCTGTGGATGTCGTAAAAGCTGACTGAAGGACTACACCAGAATTACCAGGGATGGGCAGCAGTATCCACCTGAGTAGAAGAAGAAGAAGAAGAAGAATATATAAACCTTTATCGAAAAAATTGTTTCAAACTTAGAAAGTAAAAGAAAAGTTGCTGGTATTTTCTTGGATTTGTCGAAAGCATTCGATTCAGTTGACCATAAACTTCTCCTAAAAAAATTAGAAGCATATGGTATTAAAGGACAACCGGAGGAGCTTATTAAATCATTCCTTAAAGATAGAGAACTAACTGCCAGTGTAAAAATTGGTGGAAAACCTTTTAAATCAAAGCCTCAAAACGTGAACATCGGTGTCCCGCAGGGTTCAGCATTGGGCAACACTATGTTTCTTATATTTATAAATGATATTGCACAATTGCCTATTAACGGTGATTTGATACAATACGCTGATGACACCACTATTCTACTAGCGGCTGACTCAAACTGTAATCTTGTGCAGCAAATACAAGAAACCGTTGCTATTTTGGGAGACTGGTATAGTATGAACGGCTTAAAATTAAATGCAAGCAAAACTAGCATCATGTTTTTTAATGCTGTCTCTCCAAAACAAGAAACACAATGTATACAATTACAGGACGGGAACAGCATTGTCACCAGTAACTCTGTAAAACTATTAGGGTTTTACTTAGATCCAGTCCTTTCTTGGAAGGAACATATAGATTGCAAAAAAATGTCTTCGGGAATTTTTGCATTAAAGCAATTGAGATCAATGACATCTGAACCACACCTAAAAGAAATATATTATGCCTACATACATTCCATAATGTCATATGGAATAATGCTCTGGGGATATTCAACAGATTTCGAGCGTGTTTTAAAAATGCAAAAACGGGCAATTAGAGTTCTAGTAAATGGTCATTTTAGAGAATCGTGTAGGGAGCATTTTTCCAATCTAGGAATATTAACTTCAGTAGCTGTGTACATATTTGAAATAGTAAAATTCGTTAGAAGTCATTTAAGGGAATTTAAAACAAGGGGAGATAACACAAACTGTAATCTTAGGAATAAAAATAATCTGAATACTTTAAGTCACAGGTTAAACATGTCTGAGAAATTACCCAGATTTATCGGACAAAAACTGTATAACAAATTGCCAGAAAATATTAAATCAATAGATAGTTACCCAATTTTCTGTACCCAAGTGAAATCATTACTGGTCAGCAAAACAATTTATAATGTAAAATAATTTTTGAATAATAAGTACAAAGATTTTAAATTGACTGTAGACAATACTAATTATTGTCAAAATATTATGTTTTAATTCTAAATACCTACTTATTTTTGTCAATTATATCTTTAGTCTGTAAACTTGTTTGCTTTAACATGACTTTATTTATATACTTTATGACGTGGCCCTTTTACAGCCTATAATTTGTTAAAATTTATTTTAGATTAGAATTATCTAAATGGTTAAAATTAATAGTATATTCAAGGCTAATTATACATATTATGACATAAATCACGATATATATGTAAACAAGTGTTTGACGAGTCGTTGTATTTGTGGCGCTCTTTTAGTTTAAACTAACTAAAAATATTGTGTAGCTCATACTTTGGACAGTAAACAATTTCATTTCTTTTCATTATATTTATTTGTATACAAGAGCTACACAGAAACACAGAACACACTAAGAAGAAACAGATATGAAGGTACTAGGTGTAACTCAAGTAACAAAATGGTTCTGCCTCAGCATGAGTTGGTTGACAGCAAGCTAGCAACCAACGCTGGTCTTCCGGCAGAACCACTTGTTGGCGTGACGGCTAACCACTCGCAACGACTATACACACAACTAAAATAAAGAAAACGAATAATAAGAATAAGGTAAATAAAAGTAAGATATGCTCAAATTTCAAAAAACCACTGACATAACTCAATAGACATACTGCGAGCACCAATCACCAAGTGGCATATCCCCCCCATTACATTCTTTAGGGAAGCCTCATTGAGCGGTGGACGTCTCAAGGCTGCTGATGATGAGATACCTCGCTCGGCAGGCTGATTGGTGACTATTACCACCGGTCCATTTCATCTTTAGTATAGAGCTTTTTGTGAAAGAGTTCGTCCGGGGAAGTACTAGCACCATACCTATTTCTGCCGCAAAGCAGCAGTGCTCGCATTTGCCGGTTTGCCGGTGAAATTACAGGCACATGAGACTTTTCATCTTTCTGTCTCAGGGTGGCGGGCGCAGTGCAATGCCCCATAGGCTGCGTCCTAGATGGACGTGATCTATGTGGTAGTGCACTGGTCTTAGGCAGAGGGTACCGCTTAACATCAGGTGGGCCATCTACTTGATTGGTCAATCCCAGTAGTAAAAAATAAAAATAAAATATTTGAATTGAAACAGTCTTTATTTTCTCCATACATATCGAAGAATAAAAACATTTTGAACAGCTTAAAAAATACCTTTATGAAACGTAATTATTTGTTCTTTATTTCAAAAAGTATTTCTGTTTACAATTATAATTAACAGTACTTGTACAAATGGTGTTGTTTTCAATATGTATAATTGTCTATTTACGGTACTATCTGAGTGTGCCATTGTGCCATGTGCCGCGCCCCAGGCTATCTATGATCGTGGTGTAAGCTAAAAAATATCGACAAAGGGGATCCATTTCGTAAAATTTCCCAGTAATTTTATAAACACAATTTATAGTCAAATTCAATAGTTATCTATACTTCTATGCTATGTACTTATTGAGGACCTCTGTGGCACGGCGGGCGAAGGTTGGCCTGCAACGCATGAGGTTGCGGGTTCAATTCCCGCCTCGGAACAAATATTTGTGCGATCGCAGATATTTGTTCAGGGTGTTCTGGGTATTCTCTATGTATAATTTAAAAAAAACTATGTAATGTATTGTAATGTACATATCAGTTGTCTAGTACCCATAACACAAGCTCTGCTTAGCTTGGGGCTAGATAATGTTGTGTGAACTGTCCAGCATTATTTATTTATTTTATTTTATTATAAAAAGGTAAAGTTTGTTCGTGAGTTTGGATGTAGGAGGTAATTTTCAGTACTACAATCTAATTATGAAAATTATTTCACTAATGGAGACTATATGATCCCTGAGTGCTGTTTTTTTTTATTCTGATGCGTACCCTTGAACGAAGTCGCTGGAAGAACAGCTAGTTCATGAATATTACAAGAATAATTTAGATTCTTCTTTCTGATCAAGGTAAATTTACTTCTGTTCAAAATCGAACAAACCTACAATAATCAGTTCTACAGATAACTTACAGGAATTTTATTAAAAACTTGCGACTCGCCCCGGCTTCGCACGGGTAGCCCCTGGTGACCCTCCCCCCCCCTCCTACCCCTCTCCCCCTATGTAAATCTTCTGGTTCTAAGCTACTTCCCCACCAATTTTCAGCCAAATCTGTTCACCCGTTCTTGAGTTATAAGACGTGTAACTAACACGACTTTGTTTTATATATATAAAGATTAGATTTAATAAAAGTCACATAAGATATTTAGAGTGGAGGGTGCAGTTGAATACCACGTAGGCTCCTAGTTGGAGTCTACAAGATATAGTGGTTCTAATGTGTTCTTAACATCAGATGGAGCAGAAGCCAGTTACACCATTCAATTGAACGTTTTTTATAAGAAAAATAGAAATATAAACTAGTGTTTTTCATAGTAACTAACTTTCATATGCCTGAAAACTAAACTATATAACCAATGTGTCCTGCCCACAATGACGTACGGCGCCGAAGCACGGACGCTCACTAAGGAAGCTGTGCATAGAATGAGGGATGTACAAAGGGCTATAGAGCATGCTATGCTTGCTTAGCGTATATTTACTGGAAGGAGGACAAAGGTGGCAAATATTGGAGACCGTATTGCGAGACTCAGGCAAGGTAGGACGCTTGGCCAGATTTAGTGACGGAAGGTGGTGTAAGGCCCAGACTGATTGGTGGCCCAGAGGGAGCTACAGGAGAGACAGGCATTAGGTCTATCAATGTTAAAAAGAACCGAGTGGAGTGGCGTTTGAACTTTCATATTAGGTATTATACTTGTACAAAAACAGTCTTATCTATTCGCTACAAGTTTCAAATTATCAAGTTTTAGCGTAAGCTTTTGCTCTTCCAAGGCTTGTAACTTGTACTTAACAGCTTAACATAATGAGCTCGTATACAACAATAGTTTTACACAGCAATTTGCAGTACAATTATTAACAATCAAAACTTGATGTAAATTTTTACGCCATATGTATTTTTGTCTCGCTAATTCTTGCTCCAGGCTCATTCGCCTTTTCACCTATTATATTAACCGACTTTAAGAAAGCGGCGGTTGACCTCCTCAGGTATTCTTTTGTATTTTTGTTAAGAGTTTTAGTGAAGAAGTAAGTATTTTCTCTGGGTTAAGACGATAAGCTTTTGTAACATGAACAGTTTCATCTAGTGAAGTTGAAAGACCCCCCTTCCGTCTCCTCCCATGGATTTCATTAAAGTGGATGGAGGCGACTGAAGACCGGTCATCATGGCATTGCATGGGGGAGGCCTATGTCCAGCAGTAGCAATTATGAAGTTTTTTTTTTTTTTTGTGTACAATTAAGAATTTTCTATTCTATTCTATTCTAGACTTCTCTAGGCTGATGATGATGATGAGGATGAGATGACGTAAAATTTATTTTATTGTTTCGATCAGGCAGAGTAGGGACCCTCACCAGAAGTTTCAATGAGGATCTAGAGATACTACAGTATTTAACGAGTTTCGTAGCAATAAATGTATGAAATGAAAACTTTTCTCACAAAGAATAACAGCCATAAAGCCTATAAAATACCATCGAATAAGTTTCAGTACGAGGTGGAATCCTCGGATTTAGTTTATAAATAACGCACGAATGAGCCTCGTTGGTCGCGCCAGCTAATCCTGATTTACTGGCCTGTGGCGATACCCGAAGCACATAGCCGATACACCTTCGGGACTGTTCAGATTGGGTGGAAATATCTATAACGGGAAGGAATATTGAAATGTTGTTAATGCTTGCTACCGCAAAAACATGCAGGATTTTCAACAAAAAACGCTGTGTTATTATACCCAAAGAATATCAAGAATGCTTGTGTACTGTGATGTCTCCCACCTAAGAATATAACTCTTTGTCTCCAGGAAATGAGTAGTGCATCTACTTGAGTATTTAACACAAACAGTGCGATCACAAATCCGTCTGCCAAACGTGGTGATTACGGCAAACAATTGTATTCTGCTATGGTATTCTGGGTACCGCGAATTGAGCCAATTCACTTCATATTTTGTGTCATCTAATTCACGCGTGAGGAGACCTTCCTAGACTGCATCAGCGTCATCCAATTCGTAGTCCCTATTCTACAACACTTATTTTCTAACGGTTGTCGGTTCTGCGAGCTATTTCGAGAGCTTTATCAATAACTTTGGTTCTTCTACGGATTTCCTCATTTAATCACGTACTATCGTTATGTAGACGTTTTTTCTTAACCCATATTGTCCCACTGCTGGGCAAAGGTTTCCCTCAAATTCTTCCACGTGTCCCTGACATTGGCAGTCTACCACCAATCCTTTTAAAAATTATCAAGATCGTCTTGCCAACGCTTTCTCGGCCGATCCCGAGGTCGCCGTTCTTCCGGTATCCAGGGTGTGCTGATGTTCGCCACCTGTTGCAGCATGGAAGCATTCAACTGAGCTAGCGTTACGTATTATGTAGACTATAGTTGATAAAACTTAACTGTGTCCAAGACTTTACTATAAGATTATAGCCCGTGTTATAGAATTAAGTTTCAATTTCTAAAGGCTGCACATTAACATAGGGTCGACACAGCGCACAGTTCATGATGTCTAAAGCGCGTTGACTGAGTCCGTTCAATTGATAAATGTGACAGCTCTGGCAATTAAAGGCGGTCGTAAATAATATTGACTTGCGTAAATATTTTATGGAGTTTGCGCTGAGACGTGGACTATTGGATGGTAAGTTGTTCAATAGAATTGTATTGCTAGGAAGAGCCTTTTATAGTTCGTCATGCTAGGTTCTAATGAAAGGTGGTTAAATCTCACTGATATATCTAACATACAATAAAATTAAGCTGTGTTTAGTCATTTTTATGTGAATTAATGACGGAACAAGCTGATGTCCAATGAAACAGTGCATTATCTCATTGGTCACGTGCACCTAGGACGCGCATTACACTATGCGGCATTGCACTGCGCCCGCCGTCGCCCTGAGACATGAAGATGAAATTCTCATGTGCCTGTAATTTCACTGGCACTTTCCATGCCCTTTAAACCGGAACACAGCTATGCGAGCACTACTGCTTCGTGGCAGAAATAGGTTTGGTGAAATTCTGAGTTTGATTTTCAATATGATTGTTATTCCAAAAACTTAATTATTTGAGAAATACTTACTGTAACTACATAACATAGTACCCAATAGTCACATATATAATTCTGATCCTACACTAGGATTCCCTGTGTTGTGGGTATCAGGAAGTACGAGTTATACCATGGGTCTACAATCCAGACACATCTGGATCTAAGATCCAGAGTCTCAAGCACCGCCGTAAGGTTGCATGCCTTTCGATCTTCTATAGGTTACATTTCGGTGAATGCTCCCAGGAACTTCACGATCTGATTCCACCATCTCCTTTTCATCATAGGACGAGCAGGCGCACGGGTCGGTACCATCCTTACCTCTTTACTATACCTTCTATTCGTACTAAACGTTTCAGTTCTACCTTTATAATGTGAACTACTAAGGAGTGGAATACACTACCGTCGTCTGTCTTTCCTGAAAACTATAATCTGGGTATCTTCAAGGCTGAATAGGTGCCTTCTAGACCTTTGTGCTCCATCTTCGGTCAAGTCGTCACTTACCAACAGGTGAGACCGTGGTATATCAAAGCTCTATCAATGTTATTTAAAAAAACTTCCAGTGTCGGTACTAGATCATGTCACGAATTCCTGAGACACGTTCCTCTCAGACGTTACTGACTGCACATTTTCTGAAAATGTTATTGATTGTGTATTGTTACCGAAACATAAATCAGGAACTTTGTGAAGCTTACAGCCGCAGATTTATATAATTATAGTTACTGCCTTTATTATGTTTACGAGCCACAGGTTAGTATCATTATTGTGAAGGGGTATAGGTGCGAAGGTGTGACGTATTGAATTATCGACTATATTTTTTAACCAAATTAAAATATTTTTTTACCTACTTTGAAAACAAGCAGGAGGGTTCTTAAGGCGCTATAGGTTCAACGAGCGTTTTTGTATGAGGCGAAGAAGGCGAGCGCACGCTCTGATACCGTGTTTTTATGTATAAACAAATTATATAAAAATGTCGTCCAAAGTTTAGTTTCATTTTGTTGATGAATTCACTAACTCAAATAATAACTAACATGTAACCAAATGTTTCAAAAATTAAAACGTGAGAGAAGTGAGTGAAAAATAGCATTTCAATTTTAAAAAGGAGGCATCTTTGTTATTTTTTTTTATCGAGTGAAGTAATTCAAATATAGTATTGAACTATTGATTTCACTAGATAAAAAGCTCAAGAATATCATATATTTTTTTCTTCATAGAAAACTATGAGAATTCTTATCAAAAAATTTAAAATTCTGGAGACATTTGAGAACCTATCGCGCCTTAACATGGGTTTTTTAATGTTTGTTATGTCATGTCTCGTACATATATAAACCGACTTGGATTTTTTATTTTTTATTTTAAAAAACATACTTCCTGATATGTCCCATTTTTATCAAAATCTGGTTCAGATGTAACCATGAGTTTTCATGAGGAATTGAGGGAACTCCTCAAGTCAAGCATGTTGCGATAAGGGTGACTTCCCAATATCAGATTCAGCTGAAACTTGGCATACCTGTCAAGTTCTTATGACAATACAGTACTATGGTGACAGCGAGCTGATCTGATGATGGACACGAAAGGTGGACAACGGAATTCCTCGATGGATATCAGTAGACTGGCCGTGCTTAGGCTCATTTTGATCAGCACACGCTTCCGATAATTATTTTTTTAAAAGATTGCATTGATAATATAGATGTAAAAAAACTTATTATGTGCCTTGTTGACTTCAAATGTTGTATTACATGGAAATGCTCAGGAAAATGCTCTAGTTTATACTCACCTGCATGAAACAAAGCAACAATACTATTTTATTCGGAAACTGTGGCTCGGAGGCAAACAGCGTAAGGTTTGCATCTTCGTAGAATAAGTTTATTTATAAAGTTAGGGTCCAAAAGAGCAATCTCACTTTGAATATTAAAATTGCCTCTGAAGTGTTGTAAAACTAATTTAAAAACACTTTGCTTTACTTACAAGGAAACCCACAGAATACACTTCAGGCCACTTCAACTAATGTAATCTCGTCCAGACTCATTTTCTCATGACCGCTGTTATATTTCACTATTAAATTATACATTCCTGACAATGTAAACATTATGCATTGTAAGATGCTCTATGGTATTTTGTCTATGGTATAAATAGAATACAGTGCCCACCGTGCAAACTACATTATAATACGCCTAATTATACCTTATGTTAATTTTATGACGGAATCTAACTATTTTCTGAAAGGGGTGTATAATTTTAGTGCAAGTCAGTGTACTTGTATGGGAATTTGACTGGGTTATGTGTGATGGTGATGGAATTAGTGGCGGGATTACTGCGGGTTTTATTGTTTAAGTGACATAATGCTGGACTTAAAAATAGTTTAGTGATGATTCAGCGTTATAAGCCCTGTTTTATGATCTAGCAAATCGTTTTCTGAAGACGTTTTTAATTTTTATTGGAGTTATTCTTTAGGGCATTTAATTTGTGTGGTACTTTTAAGGGTTTAATTTACTATAGATTTTTTTATCAAACAAGTTACATTGCTTTTTTGACGACGTCCGGAGTACCTATGTAAATTGTAAATTGTTATACAATTTATATAGGTATAAAAAAAATATATTATAAATTGTTATAAATTGTATAATACAATACCGGACAATGTACAAAATATGTCAGATAACTCATTTAAATTATTTATAAAAGGACATTTAATTAATAAAAGTTATTATAAGTGTAACGAAGCTTTTGCTGACAAAACATTGTTTTTGGAAATGTGATTAATGAAATATTTTAATGGTTTATATTTAATATTATAATTGACGATGCTTTTGCAGATAACTTATCGCTTGTGTTATATAACTGGGTATTTTTAATAAGTAATTATTAGTTTTTTCTATTTTTTGTGTAAAAACTGAGGTACCTACTTACCTACTTACTTTGTTAATTTGACTTGTCCAAGCACATGCAATATGTCAAAGGACATGAATAAATGAAATTAAATGAAATTAAATATAGAGCAAGCATTCAATATACCATTTTGAAAGAAAAAAAAAGTTATACCTCTCAGCTAGTACGTAGTAGTATTAGTAGTGTAGAAGTCGTTTAGTACTAATTTTTTGAATTCTTGAAACAATATGAAGTTTCGTTTCCTTTCATACATTTACATGCAGCGCCCCTAGCGAAAACGTTGAGGAACTACGGAGCGCTGAGTATAGAAGGAAACGAAACTTTACATGGTTTCCAAAACTATGAAAACTCTTACACTAAGGCCTCTGTGATGGAATTCTTCTTAACACATATACAACCAAATAGGTAATGATAATAATTTAAAACAGGTCGGTGATCAAAGCAGGATTGTATTAAATTTAAATCCTTGGTCGTTATATATATCCTTCCAGAAAATATACGTTCATATTGTACCTATGTATGTAAGGTAATTTAAAACACACAGTACGTATACACAGGCTAAAAGTAGCTATAATATAAAAACTCATAATAAACTTATCACAGCCCATAAAATTCCCTCACCAATCGTGTGAACTGTTCATACCGTCACATGCGGTGGGCGGGCCGCCCAGCACGACTCCCGCCCTGCGCCAGCGCCTCTAGTGGAGTCCTGGTGCGGTAGGAGTATCAACATAATGTTTCTTATGGGAACGTTAGAGAAAAGGCGTAAAATGGGAGGTAAAATGGTTATTTTTAAATTTAAAGCAAGATTTAAAGAATGACGGCTCTGGGAAAAAAAAACTCTTCCGGAATAAATATAGGTAATAAAAAAACTGATTTTATTTAACCACAACATTTACTTATCTATTATTTAAATTATCTAAACTATTATAAATTAATTATTGACGACCTCTGTGACGCGGCGGGCGACGGTTCGCCTGCGACGCAGGAGGTTGTGGGTTCGATTCCCGTCTCGGAACAAATATTTGTACGATCTGCAGATATTTTTTCAGGGTGTTCTGGGTATTTTCTATGTATAATCAAAAATATCTATCTACGTAATGTATTGTATTAAGTGTATCAGTTATCTAGTATACCCATAACACAAGCTCTGCTTAGCTTGGGGCTAGATAATGTTGTGTGAACTGTCCAGCATTATTTTCTTTTATTTATTGATTTTTCGCTGAAGAAAAAAATAATCTTAAAGTAGCCAGACATTTTGAAACCACATAATCCAATAAATAATCCCATCTTGCTAGGAAGGAATTGTCGTTCAGAAAACACCTTTCTTTAATATATTTTAACAAAAAAGTCTAATCTGCATTTTACACACTATATTCATCATTTGTACCAATAAATTAAACTCTCATACAACTAATAACATACAACAATATCGTTCTTGACTTCACCGCGGGGTATCTTCAACCCCTGTTACTTGAACTACCCTCGTTACATTAATGCATTCTATAGTTCTGAGCCTACTGGCCCACTGTGACTTTTCTGGTCTGTGTGGGCCGTACCATCACGCTGCGAAGATTGGAGACAAGCCAGGATACTGTTCAAGTTAAGTACATTACAATGAGGTAAGTCATGGGAAAAATAGGCGTGGCTAAGATTTTTGAAAAGATGAGTGTTAAATATTAACAGCAAATCTTATGAGTTACTCGGTTAAATTATAGGTTCTGATTGGAGGTTTGTGGGAACGTCATAATAATGTCTACTGGGAATTTGTACTACAAATACAAATATTTTTTCAGGGTGTTCTGTGTATTTTCTATGTGTTATAAAAAATATCTACCTAAGTACTGTACTATATAGTATATAGTTGTATAGTTAATGTTAATGAACTCCCTTTTCCGCATTCGAACTCTATGGACGGTCCATTATGCGTGAGAGTTGTCTGACTAGGTAGTTAGAAGCCTAACTCCGTCCAGAAGCACAGAAGTTTCCTGGGGTCTTCGCGTGAGTGACCTCGGGTTGTTGAGGATTTGTTTTCGTTGAGCTGCTACTCCCACACATTCCAGGACTACGTGGGCAGCCGATTCTTCTTCGGTCAGACACCCTCTGCAGAGTGGGCTGTCTGTGGCTCTGATGTTGAAGAGGTGTTTGTTTAGGAGACAGTGTCCTGTGAGTGTCGCCACGATGGTGCGAAGGTCTATTCTTTGAAGGTTGAGCAGGCGACGTGTCAGTTGTGGTAAGGTAGCCGGTAGGGCTGCTCTTGACTGTCTGCAGTCCGTAACCCGTGCCCAGCGTTCATTGTGTTGGTTAATGGTGCGGAGCCGCATCCATGTGCGTAGCTGAGAGAAGGGCAGAGGGAGGAATGGAGATGGGCCCTCTGTGGTTGTTCCCGGCCCTCTTCTAGCTAGCTCATCTGCGGCGTCGTTACCCAGTGATCCGCTATGCCCCTTTATCCATTGCAGAGTCACCTTGTTTCCCAAGGCGATTCTCTCCAGGGCTAGGTGACATTCGTAAACGAGCTTGGAGTATTACGCTTGTAGTTATATAGTACCCATAACACAAGTTCTGCTTAGCTTGGGGCTAGATAATGTTGTGTGAACTGTACAGCATTATTTATTTATTATTGTTGTTAGTACCGAGTAGAGCTTTTTTGTGAAATAATTTGTCCGGGGAAGTACTACCACCCTATCTATTTTTGCCGCAAAGCAGTAGTGCTCGTACTGCTGTGTTCCGGTTTGAAACGTATGGGTGCCGGTGAAATTAAAGGCACATTAAAGTTTTAATCTTTAGGTATGTCTCAGGGTGGCGGGCGCAGTGCAATGCCACAAAGGGTGCGTCCTAGGTGCCCGTTATCTAAGAGGCAATGCACTGTTAAAGGCAGAGGTTACCGCTTAACATCAGGTGGGGACCATCTGCTTGTTCCGTCATTCACAAAGTTAATCATTTTTTTTTATGCTACTTGAATTGCGGAATGATAACCTGATGTTAAGCGCGCTTAACATCAGGTTATCATTCCGCGGTACCCTCTGCCTAATGAACAGTGCATTACCTCATAGATCACGTCCACCTAGGACGCACCCTATGTGGCATTGCACTGCGCCCGCCACCGTGAGACATAAAGGTGAAAAGTCTCATGTGCCTGTAATTTCACCGGCACCCCAACACAGTAATGCGAGCACTACTGCTTTGCGGCAGAAATAGGTATGGTGGTAGTACTTCCCCGGACGAACCTATTTCAAAAAAAAGTTCTGCTACTACTTTATTTATTTATATATCGTATAATTTTAATACCAAAGTAAAATGATTTAAACAAAGAACACACCCTTTAGACTTCGCGGAATAATTCACTCCCATGCAAGCTCAAGTTGGACACCTAATTATGATTTAATACTTTCGTACCCAAACTGTGAACTGATTCATTCCATATCCGCCATTCGAATACCTGCAAAGACAAAAAAAAATACGGTGACAAAAGGAATCGAACTGATTGTAGATTAACTCCCTTTAAGCCCAAAAGGGATACCAAATTCAGGTGTCATTTAAAAAAACTCATTCAACAAATCCGTCAACGTATCAAATCTCTTTGTCATTTGTGAAATAGAATAAGAAATATTAAAAAAAAAGAATAATAGATTGCGTACGCAATCTTAGAATCCAATATGGTGGCACAATGAAAGTTGTTATTTTAGGTTCGAGAGCCACTGTGGGATAGAATTATACATTCAGTACTGAGGCTACACTTCTAATAGAAATCTGATTGATTTTGGATGTAATCTTTGAGATTGGTTGAGAATGAATTGGCTCTTTCAAACTACAAAGCAAAACAATTACGTATAAGTTGACTATAACGGTAACTACGTCCATGCTTGTTTTTGCAACACTTTTTGCGATTGAACAAGATATTTCAGAACATTCGCTATTTATTGTTAGTTTGCGTTCTGTATTTATTAGTCATCATCATCTTCAACAGCCGGTCAACGTCCATCATTGCTGGACAAGGGCCTACACCATAGAATTCCATGAAGAATGGTCTTGGGCCTCCTTCATCCACCTTAATCTTGCAACCTTAACAATGTCATCGGTATATCGCGTTGAAGGCCATGTCCCACTGTTATATTCCATTTAGTGGTCGACACTCAAGAATCTTTATTCCCTAGCGGTTGTTGCAGAACCCCCTACTCTTGCAACTTTAACTTGCTGATTCTGTTTTTTTATTTTATGAAACGAGTTATATGCTCAAATATACGATTGAGCATGATTCTACGATATCTTTAATTACTGATTCATCTTACAAGTGCATTAGAAAAATAAAATAATACCCACTAAAATATTAATTAACACGACCTTAAACAAATTCTTCGAACAAAATTATAAATTCAACTGTATTCTTGTAGGCGGCAAACTCACGCGCCAGAATCCAAAATGGCGATGGCGTGCCGGTGACAGCGCGCATTGTTCAAACACAGAAACGACACAATCTTTTTTCTTTCTTTTATATTTATTCTTTCTTCTTTTATTCTATTCCGTGGACAATGGCGGCACACTGTGCCCGTGGCATTTTAGTTAAACCACGTTTTTAGACTTTGTTTTTACTGTTGATACTTTTGTATTTCCATCTTCTGTATTTGCTTCAACAATGGTGTGGGTTTGTAATTTAACAGTCACTAAGTAATTTATGATATGTTTAAAAAGGATATTCTTACTTATTGTTAGCATAACCCAAGGTCGAGTTGGTCCTGACTTCCTATAACATTAGCATATCTTTCAAGGATCTTGTACCTAATGTAACCTAATACACGTTTAACCGACACAAAGCATGAGTGAGGTCAAGAAAGCATGAGCCAAAATCATGTTCGGTGTTTAACTTGAATTTATTAATTTCATTGTGTCCCTTAATTTTAATATTCAGGGCTCAAGGACTCATTCTAACAATGGCAATTATACTTTTCAATCTCATAACATTACATGTTTTATTAGTGTTAAAGTCTTTGTACCATTGTCATCTTAGGTCCTAAAAGGGGTCAGTTGCCATCTGGAATCTTTTGCTGGGATCCGTTGTCTAATCTCGCGATTGTGCAAGCTCAAGGCCTATCTGACAATAGCCACAATACCTCGCATATTATCCATTCATATCATATTTATAAATACGTTTCACGGTGGCATTGTGACGAGATCCCTGAGGATATCCCGAACAAAGAATCGGCAATAATGGCTGAAAGTTCGGCTGTTACAAAGCTTGCTCACAACCCGTCATTTTCGTACCTATTGGCTATTTTATAACAATAAGAGGTATTGTTAAATGACGGATTGTGAGATGAGTATTGTGCCCATCGGAATTTGCGAAACTGTAATTGTCTCTGCTGGAACGCTAACGAACATCGCCGGGAGCTAAAATTTTCCTGTCTTGTGCGATTTGGTCTTTGTGCGCAGATGCTGGTTATTTGAGCGTGCCAGTGTGAATAAAGTAATTGGCTAGCAAGACAAGGCCACGTGTTTCTGTGTGAATAAGAGCTTTTGGTACGGAGCTGCCTGAGGCTGCACTACAAACAATATATTGTGCGTACTCTATCAGCATAAGGGCAAGGATATGACTTCGCACAAAGAAAGAAGTATCAGTCAGTGCTAGTTTTAACTCTTGGTCGTATAAGTTACTTTGATACTTCATTATTATGGAAGTCAGTTCGATGAGTAAACAGCTTACCATGTAGTAAGTTAAAGTTTCAAGGTTGTTATTACCCCTAGTTCGTTTATGGTATTAGGTCCAGGAAAGGGTTGGAAAAAATACAGCTAACCAAAGAAATATGTAGGTCGAGACTCTGGTTGAATGAGGTTCAGAGCCCTTCACGTTTTCAAAACTATTTCAGGGCATCTCGTCAAAGCAAAGCGTGATCCAAGAGCTGGCTCTTATCTGGCTCAACCTACGGTACGGAGACCACATTGCTCTAAGGGCTCAACGCATTAGCATTGCTTTTTAGCGTGGCAACGCAGCCAGCCTTTTAGGCCTTTCCTCTCGTACGGATTTGGATCAGTTGACTATCAGTATCTAACCCAAATAATACAAGTAGGGATGTACAAATATTTTAAAATTTTTAAATATTTTTTTTATATTTTTAAAAAAAAAATGAGACAGTTGTTCTATCTAAAGACAACACAAGATCTAAGCACAACTGTTTCATTTGTTTTTTTGTATTTACTTCTACTTGTATTACTTGTGTTAGATACTTAAATAGACCTGAGGCTTACTTAGTCTTACTATTGCAGACATTATTATCAGTGGCAACAAAAGCGTCCAAAGGCATTATAAAAACAAGAGACACATTACCACCATAACCAAACTCGACTGCTATTGTCAGTCGAGGCACTTCGTGATAATATTTGGTTTCTTCCCAAGTTGACCACAGATTATATACGAATTACTACGTCCGGGAGAAGAAACAAAGTTCTAACCTACTGAAGTTTCACTCTGACCTGACGGTTATAAACCACAAACTATTTATGAGTCTGTGACACCCACACGAGCTGATGGCACTTTAGACTTTAAAGATATTGAGGCAGAAGTCAGGAATCAATTCCAGTTGACGATCAGTACTTACCTTACTAGGCTACTATTTTTTTTAACTCTTCTGTCTTCTGTATATCTAAGCTAAATTGTATCTTAAGTCAGCGCAAAAAAGCACATTTTACTACTTTCATTGATTTGTAGTAGCACAGCCGATTTGAGTAAACCTTTGTGGATGGTCGGTCCACTTGAGCTTTGTACGGACATACGGGAAATTCTATTATTTGTTCAAAATCTCTTTTCGGCTTCTGTGAGTTTGTGAATGGCCTCTGTTATATAAACATACCAATTATGACCGTGCACGCTGTGTTCTCTGATATAACACAGAGCAAAGAAAGCTCTACATTTTACTATTTACCTTTGTTTTTGTTCTAGAAGTATTTACTTCTAAAGTCTACGAGATTGCTGGCTACGAGTATAAGTTTGGTATATGCTTACTAACTTACAGAAAGAGTTATTCAATTAATACAAGTAGGTATGTTTTTTAAATAAAAAATAAACATTTCTGCTATCTAAAAATAGTTAAAACCATTCAAATATAGATCAACTGATCCAAATCACTAAGATGCTGACTGCATTGACTACTATAGTTATTGTTTTTAGTTATATCCACAGACCATTGTCTGCGGTTAGGTATTTCACTTCGCTAATATATAATCTGACTTATGTCATCATGTTACAAGCTTTATATTAACTTGAAATGTATGTCCGGGTGGAATCTTGCAACTTAATTTTAAATCAGCTATCCTCAACCGATTGGGCTGAAATTTGGCATATACCTATCTGTCAAGTTCCAATGACAAAGTACAATATGATGGTGACAGTGAGCTGATTTGATGATGGAGACGGAAGGTGGACAACGGAACTCCTCGATGGATAATATAGTAGACTGGCCCTGTTTAGGCTCATTTTGATCAGCACACGGTTAGGATCACAAATTTTATAAATTACATACTTTTATTTTACTTTTTAAGTCCTGGTGGAATCTTGAAACTGAATTTTAAAGCACTATCCTCATCCGATTGAGATGATATTTTGCATATTTCAAGACACCTACTAAAAGATAGCTCCTATAAAGTCATGCGGAGTTAAGATAAATCAAAATAAATTTGCTTGGTTAGATCCAATATATTAAACTACAATAAGCTACCGTGTGAAGTAATCACCTATCTATACCAAAGACCCCACATTGAAACTGTACCAACCATTCAGCAAAGGCATTACACTGGAAAAATTAACCGATCCTTTATCTCTTACAGTTGGAATATCATTTCTATCTATATCTGCTTTGCCATTATCTATATCCTCTATGTCTTTTCAGTAAGGTTGAGTGTCGCTTGAATTGCTTTTATAGTATTTTATGTTATTATTTATCTATTGTGTACAACCCTTTGCTTTTATAGAATTAGCGTCTCTTGTCTTACCCGATTGTGGTTAGATAGCAAAGGTGTTTGAATGGGATTTTAATTCTACTTTAAGATGGAATGTATACGTTCAAAATAAAGACATGATTTAGAAGCTTCTTTTAAAGCTTTTTTCATTGTATTATAATCATGTAGTAGTTTATTTTTATAGTACCTCAAAGGCATTTCTTATCGCAAATGTACTTTTACTATTATTTATTATGTGGCAAATGACTATGTGGAGCCCTGACACAGCGAGACGGCGCGGCGTCGCGGCAGACCACGCAGGAGATGGCGCGATGAAAAAGATACCTTTAACACAGATTGGCAAACAATAGCACAGGATCGTAGTGACTGGAGGATATGGGGGGAGGCCTTTGCTCAACAATGTGCTGATTCAGGCTAACAGTAACAGTAACAGTAGTGGCAAATGACTCATAAAATGTAATACAGATATTGATGTAGAAGCTATGGTGTATCTGGCCTAAACATAGAACCATCCATCTCCTATCGTGGATGTCGTAAAAGCTGACTAAAAGATTAAACCAGAGGATAGGCTGCAGCATCCACCTGAGTACTTAACACCAATAATGGTATTTTTAAATCGCTTGAAACACGTGATTATTATGGCAAAGCATTGTATTATTATGGAAGGCCTCCTCCAGTATTATGTATATAAAACATTATTATTTTAAAATCGAGTGTAGGTATCCACTGTCGTGTAGGCTGTTTAGGCCGTTTGATGATGAATGTTTTAGTAGTAGTAGAGCTTTTTTGTGAAAGAGTTCGTCCGGGGCAGTACTACCACCGTACCTATTTCTGCCGCAAAGCAGTAGTGCTTGCATTGCTGTGTTCCGGTTTGAAGGGTAAGGGTGCCGGTGAAATTACAGGCACATGAGACTTTTCATCTTTATGTCTCAGGGTGGCGGGCGCAGTGCAATGCCACATAGGGTGCGTCCTAGGTGGACGTGACCTATGTGGTAATGCACTGTTCATAGACAAAGGTTACCGCTTAACATCAGGTGGGCCTCTTGCTTGTTCCGTCATCCAAGTAGTATAAAAAAAAAATAAAAAAAAATGTCTTAGTTACTTATTCAGTAGCATAGAAGCTTATGTAGTATCCTGGACAAGCTTCTCCACGCTTTATATTGAACGAGTTCAGCCAAAATGTATTGTGGACCCACTAATAGAATGTTATGTCGTTATTCGCTATGACCATAGGAGATTACTTGCCAATAACGTGTAACGTCACAATGTATTCTGAACGATGATTCCACGCAGATATCGTAACGAGCCCGCGTTATGTCACGTTTGGTCATAGCGAATATGGGTCATGTAGTCCAACGCCCTGTACATAAAACATGATTATAAAGTTTCACTCAAATTGAAACTTTTGAGTTTTTATTCATTGCAATGATAGGGATCATTTTGAATCGTCTTATATACTAAAATTACGTTCCAACGCGACCAAACCTATAATCAAGGCAACAGATATGGCTTGGCTTTTCTTTATGAGCCTTCTTACTGCTAATGGTAACAGATAGGTTGTTTTTTTTATAGGGTGTTGACTCGAATCAGATTTTATACGACATCTGTGTACAATTTAACAAATGGTGAAGTTTTTGTTTTTAACTTTGATAGACCTCTGTTTGTCCGCGATCTCGCCTGTTGGTAAGTGACGATGTGGCCGAAGATGAAGCACATAGGTCTAGAAGGCAACTATTCACTCTAGCCTTGAAAGACCACGTGGGTACCTCGTACAGCTCGCTTTACGAGATATTTTCTCCCCCATACGAGCAAGTTGTGGAATGGGCTCCCTCCTGAGGTGTTTCCGCTAAACTACAACATGAGCCGCTTCAAAAAATAATTAAAAAGAGTCCTTCAGGGCAGGCAACGCATTGGCAATACCTCTGGTGTTGCAGATGTCAATAGGCGACGGTAACCGCTTACCATCAGGCGGGCCGAAAGCCAGTTTGTCGAGGCATTACATAAAAATAATAATAAATAGCTTTCAGGAAAGAGAGACGACGGTAGGGTATTCCACTCCTTAGCAGTTCGCTTTATAAAGGTAGAACTGAATCGTTAAGTACGAATAGAGGAGGTAATGATGGTACCGAGCCGTGTGTCTGCTCAGACATACTATGAGTTTGAATACACGCATCTGGGGCAGACCCTGTCGCTACACCACTGTAGAGTACCTACCTAGCTTAATACTTGCGTAATTGGAAGTTAGTCGAGAGAGTTCTATAAATTTTAATGGGATTGACCGGTTGACTACCAAAGCCGTACATTCAATTATTATTCATCCAAAACAACAATAGTGTAAAGTCATCTAAATACGAAGCCAACGTCACTCCATTCTCAAAACTTCCAATTTGTACTGTTTCAAGTACCATTACGCTCACAATACGAGACATTAATTGTACAATTATTTTTAACTATTGTACTAAAACGGTAGTTACTTGTATGCGTCTTGTACGTTCGAGTGGCACGTGGTTCATACAAAGCACTTCTTAGACCACTCATTATGGTTTAATGGTCTTACTTTTGAAAGAAAAAATTGACTTCTTCAGTGGCTTACAAAGTTATTCCTAGACTTCTATCAACCAAAACTCCGTCTTATTCAGTTGTGTTAAGTCTATTTGGACTGTGTTGGTTTTGTGGTGATGAAATGTTTTATTCAAAGTTTAAAGTGTCAGATAAATTGTCGACCTCGAAATTAGTTGTTCGAATTCACGACTAGTAATTACAAAACTGTTTTGGTATTTTAATATGAAACGTTTTTCTGTCCCTTTTGGATGGATGATGTTGTAGTTTTAGATCTGAAGCCCAATTCTCTTATTTATTTTATAACCACACTGCAAGTTGACCGAAACGAGATTGTATTGTAAATTGACTGAAAAACTGGTATTCTGCTCCCTCTTAACAACAATATGATCTACTTTCGGTTCTTGCGACCATATTATATTAGAGTAGGATAGTGCTATATAATAATTGTAAAGAGTGAAAGAGGGAATTCTCAGAACTTTGAAACATTCAAGTTACAGTCACATTTCGATATAATCACATTCCGCGTTGTCAGGTGAGCAGAATACCATTTTTGACGTTTATGACATCGACACTAGATCGTAACGTGATCCGAACTTTAATTTGACTATTTTTTATTACGAGAATTGGGCTTCTGGTCGTATTTGGGTCAGTATTATGTTCGTAGTCGGTTTTATTCAAACTGTTTTCATTAATTATTTGTGTAGATTAAAATACATGAGGTAATCGTTTCAGAATAAACAAAGTAAACAGATTTGAACTATAATTTGGAATGGTATGTAGCATTGTAGTAGTAGTAGAGCTTTTTTGTGAAAGAGTTCGTCCGGGGAAGTACTACCATCATACCTATTTCTGCCGCAAAGCAGAAGTGCTTGCATTGCTGTCTTCCTGTTTGAAGCGTAAAGGTGCCGGTGAAATTCCAGGCACATGAGACTTTTCATCTTTATGTCTCAGGGTGGCGGGCGCAGTGCAATGTCACATAGGGCACGTCCTAGGTGGACGTGACCTATGTGGTAATGCACTGTTCATAGGCAGAGGTTACCGCTTAACATCAGGTGGGTCATCTGCTTGTTCCGTCATTCAAGTAGAATTTAAAAAAAATTGCTCACCTGAGAGCTGGCTCAACACATTGCGTGGCACTGCTGTCAATATCTTGGAGACGCTTTGTTCTGTTATTGATCTGGATCAGATGAGCTATCTTAAGTTCATTCGCAACGGTCTTTAGGTAGGGTAACTCCTTAACACCTTCAAAATGTTGCATATATACTTGTATTAATTGCATTATTCTTTCTGTAAATAAGACAATAATACTTGGGTCATCTGAAGAATCCAGTGATTCAGCGCTTTTAACTATTTCAAATTCACTCTGCATTACCTTGTTTGATATTTTAAGAATAATAAATCATTTAATTTCTCATCTTTTCTTTTTAAACTGTTTCAAATCCTCATGGACGGCGTCACCATGTCTGTCGTTTCGGTCAGACTTCATTGATGTTGTTCTTTTTCTTATTGATAATTAACGAACCGCCTTGGTTGTCTCTAAAAAAACCGTTTTAACATTAGACATGACATGTGATTCACCGTATTTAGATATTATCGTAATAGAGAAGAAGAAGTAGACGTAGAGAAAGTTAGCAAATTAGCCCATACTATGTTAAAGGCAGAGATTACTGCTTAACATCAGGTGGACCTTCTGCTTTTTCTGTCATATACTCAAATAGAAATAAGTTTTTTATGAAAGTATATTTATATATATTTTGTTTTTATATATATAAAAAAAATGCTGGACCGTTCACACAACATTATCTAGCCCCAAGCTAAGCAGAGCTTGTGTTATGGGTACTAGATAACTGATATACTTAATACAATATACATTACATTACATAGATAGATATTTTTTTATTATACATAGAAAATACCCAGAACACCCTGAACAAATATCTGAAAATTGCACAAATATTTGTTCCGAGGCGGGAATCGAACCCGCAACCTCCTGCGTTGCAGGCGAATCTTCGCCCGCCGCGCCACAGAGGTCTTCAATTATTATATATTTATTATCTTGTATTAAATAAGTGATCGGAACCGATGTGCTGATCAGAATGAGCCCAAATACGACCAGTCTACTATTAACCAACCAGGAGTACCGTTGTCAACCTTACGTCTCACGCCAGGGTTCTTCAGAGTCAATACATCGAGAATTTATGTACATATATACTCAACAACAATCTATTACTTTTCACCACACTGTTTCATTCACCGTTGGTCACAAGGCCGTTTTCTGGGCATACCTCAAGCTAGTCACTGACCTGACGTAACCATGAAAAAACTATTGACACGATGAATGATTGAATTTATTTCTACAAGCTGGTTTCAAAATGCTCTAAGATTTGGAGCTCAATCACAACAGGTATGCCTCCCGCATATCAGTTTGTTTTTAGTTTTGGAGTATACACCATGTATTAGTCCAGTCAAGTAAAACATGAAAAGGGAGGGGGTCGTGCTTGCAAAAGTTAGGACCTTAACTAATATTAAAAAGTGCTGATGTGCGTTCGGCGGTGTGCCCAAAAAGTCATGTTTTTTTATTTTTTTTTAAGTTTTTGCTGAATCTTAGTGAAGGAAGGGTCAGACCGGTATAGTCACTGCGAATACTTTTAAAGTAGACTAAATTTTCTACAATTTGACACTAGCGCGAGTTCTAAGTATACAGTCATTGATTCCTAAGATACAGTTCTTCGAAAAAAGGCAATTTTTTCCTAAAAGTGTTTTTTGTTTTTAAAAGTTACAGAAACTAAACTACTACAGGTCAGCAATCAATGTGCTTCACTGTTACAAATATGCTAGTTTTTGCTGAATATAAAATATTTACGCACAATCATCCTTTTGACAATAAAGAAATCAGTGAAAGAAAACTATCTTGTACAAGTAACAGTGCGTTCGGTAGCTCCTTGCCTGGCCTTTATCAAAACTGCTACGTCATTTTAATCAGCTCTCTGTTATTCATCATCCTCCCCTCAAAGAAATCATTTTTAAAATAAACACAAAGAATGTGCCCGGAAGAATGCGTTACAAAAATATGTTAAGGATTTTTGTGATGCGTTCTTTTAACAGGTGTAAGGCCTTATTTGTGCTGCCGCTTTCTGATAAATTATGAAAAAACTTATGTCAAACATTGTTCTTTCTATTTTCGAATTTATTACTTTGTGTTTAAAGTCTATATTCCCGTTAATTTTGATTGAATATACGATATTCATAATGTGCATTGTGCCCAAAGCGAGTCTTACTCAATGAACTTTTTAGTGTCTACTTAATGCCATTTTGTTTTTATTTGTCGGCTATATATGTTTTTTCTATGACTGAGCGGCTATCGTTTGATTAATACACACGTTTCAATACTATTATAGAGGGTGTAGAAAAATGGTGGTTAATTATTGGGTAAATGGTTTTACGTGACATAATATTGTGGGGAAAAAACACTCCTATACACACATTTTACAAGATCGGGAATTGTCACGTAACTGATCCATCAGGACGATCGTATAGGAGTTTTTTTTTATACTACTTGAATGGCGGAGCAGGCTGATGGCCCACTTGATGTTAAGCCGTAACCTCTGCCTATGAACAGTGCATTACCTCATAGGTCACGTCCACCTAGGACGCGCCCTATGTGGCATTGCACTGCGCCCGCCACCCAGAGACATAAAGATGAAAAGTTTTATGTGCATGTTATTTCACCGGCACCCTACCCTTCAAACCGGAACACAGCAATGCGAGCACTACTGCTTTGCGGCAGAAATAGGTATGGCGGTAGTACTTCCCCGGACGAACTCTTTCACAAAAAAGCTCTACTACTACTAGATCCGCAGAAGACTTAAGATCACCGACATATCTAGCTCTCATAATTAACAAGTTGAAGTGGCACTAGGCAAGCCATATAGCTTACAGAACTGATAACCAGTGGGGAATAAAACTTCTCAAGTGGCAAAAACAAACAAGACGTCACAAAAGAGGAAGCCTTTATACAAAGGTCGCAGTAAGTGGTGGATGGAGGCGGCACAAGACCGGTCATCGTGGTATTCTATGGGGAGGCCTATGTCCAGCAGTGGACTTCTGTGTGCTGATGATGATGATCTATCAGATGGAATACACAATACGAAGAAGATTATCGAAATGAAAATGGCCAAAAATTTATGGAGCCCCGTTCTGGCACAAAATATACTAAAAAATTCCTGTTCTGACGTAATGAATCCACGTGTTTTCGTTGACAAATTACAAATTAATATTTTTAACGACATTCAACATTGAATAGTTCAGCTCTAACAAGGCTTTGCCTGACTTCAAGGGAAAAACGAAAAAAAAGAAGTATATACACCATCCCAATACAAAATTGAGTTCTGGGAAATGAAAGTAACCTAAATATGACATGAAGTTAGAAATTAAGTTGGTACGTAATTATTAATGCTATAGAAGAATGCATGCCTATTAATAATGCTGAATGTTGTACAACCGTACGTATTTCACTGTATAATATTCAGCATTTTCCTTACTACACTATCAATGCGGCCTCCGTACCGGAGCTCCATAGCTCACTATTATAGATTGGTAGATAAGTTGCAATATGAAATTTTTCCTTGTACATTGCTGGTAATGTAACTCGGTAATGTACGAGTAACTAGGGGAAAATAAACAAACGCTCACTTCGTTTGAAAACTTTTATTCAATAATCGTGGGTATCATAAGCCTTAGAGTACAAGAGATGAAAGAAACGCCGTATCAAGTACTTACAAAAAATAGGAAATAAACCAATTCATAATTATAATAAAAGATACCGCCAATAACTCAAAACGGAAATACCATATCATATCCTGAAACTATTGTAATCGTCAATAACTAAGTTCCCACTTTTGTTGCGCATGAGTCGTTTTGCGCAAAGAAACGGATCAAAGTCGGCGGAAAAAATAACAAAATATGATTTTTTGAATTATCTCAAGCACCCCAAAACAGTTCAATTATATTTTAAAAATACGCAGAGAAAAGTAAATTGTGTGTTGGAGTAAATAGAAGCTCTTTTTGTAAGATTACTGGAACTTCGTGTTAGTTCTAAGTCATTAAGCGTGGTTCACATGCGCTATTTCGAAAGCCCCTGTTCGAAACCGGCCTCGTTTAAGTCTGCCCCATTTAACCGGAGCGAATCGCGAGTTTGCACAACAATCATTCTTTACTCGATCGTCAGTTTTTTCGATAATTTTACTACATTCACGCTTTTATTGCTTTGTTCAACAGATAATGTTACAGCGCCATCTTTGTTGTGTACTCGCGTGGAAATTTGATTAGTTTTGTTGTGCAGATGGTCGCTAATAGTTTACGTTATTTCTATAAATCATTGATACTTATTGTTGAGTATTATTAAGACCATTGAGAATTGATATTTCGGTGAGTTATAGCTAAAACTACAAGCTCTAAAAATCTGCACATTTTTATAAAAAATATTTTTTTATATAATTTAATAGTCATATTAATTATTTACCAGTCTTCGTATATTAAAATAGTCACTTAAGACTGCTCCAACCCCAGGCAGAAATCTTCATAAAAAAAACGTCTCACGCGTCACCCAAAAGGCCGTTATTATTGAATATCTCGTAAAATAAAGATAATTTTACAAAACCCCTACAGTAAACCCTCGGTTTTGTTGTATTGATTTTATTTATCAATTATTTTTACCCAATAATATGTTCCATTTTATTAAACAATCGAATCTACTCAAAACTTAGAGGTAACTTTGGGTTTTTATACCATCGAGAAAATATTGTCCTATCGTGTTTCTGGTACAGTGATCCTTCGAAATGATAAAGTAGTATCCATACACATTTATAATTTGAAAATTTACTTGATTTAGTCAGTTGAAAATCAAATCTAAGTTTGGTAGTTTTGCGTTATACCCCACCTTAAAGTAAATTCTGCTACCTTAACAAAACGGGCGATATCATTTATGGGTCCAGTCACGGCAAACAACAAAGGTTTTCCAACGTTTTTAAAAGCAAAAATATTCATATGAATTCGGTCCGATTACCGGATACGAGGGTGACATGATAAAAACCCTTTTTCGAGTGTTAATACCGTGACAAATGTTGAATTTATACGATTGTGGTGGCTGGAGACACCCCGCTGCGCGTGTGCTCCGGCCTTAAGGACGATGTATACTGACCTTTTAGCTTATAAAATGATTACAAATTATGAATGAAAATAGGTGTCGGATTAAATAATGTATATCGGGAATGCATCTAAAGGAACAGAGGATTTGTGTTTTGAGGATTTACTGTTAATATTACAAAGAACCTAGTTCATAGGTTTATTATTTAACGTGACCGTGCCTTAAGCGGGTGATCCATTGGCAAGTTACGCTGTTACGCCAGCGAGCCTGCGAGCCAGAGGTATATATATATAGGCCGTCAATGGAGCACCTACCAAACCGCGGTTTTAAAATACCGCGGTTTGAATCGTTGGCTCTTCGTGCATGCTTGAAATCTTAATACCGCGGTATATTATACCTATGTATGATCGAGAATTCGAGAGTCGATTTTTTGGTACGCCAATGGATCACCAACGCGAGTCGACAATCCAACGAACCAGCAGTTTATACCTTTAACTCGCCGGCTCGCAAATGGATCACCCACTTAAGTTCTTTTATAAGTCTCATCATCATCATCATCATCAACCCACGGAACTCCACTGGTGGAAATAGGTCTTCCCATAGATTGCCACGAGGAAAGCTATTGAGCTGCCTCAATCTACATTTTTCCTATGACCTTTATAATGTCTTTGGGTCCATCGAAAAGGGCCTTCTTCTGCGTCGTCTGGTTTGTATTTGCATACTCAAGGACCAATTTTCCCCTATGGTTATCAGTTCTGTGAGCTATGATCTGGCTGTTTTTTCAACTTGCTAATTCTGAGAGCTATGTCGGTGATCTTGGATCATCTATGGATATTTAGTCATCACTAGCTACACGCACTGATTATAGACTTTCCCGAAAACTGCCAATCCGGTTAAAAGTATATTTTTGTTGTTCTAACCTGTATAAACAGAAGACACTTACCTACATATGACTTTAAAAAAAAACTAAACAAAACAACCTAATTGAGATGAACCTCCTTTTTCTTGAAGTCGGCTAAAACGAGGACAGCTGCTTAGAAACTCGAAAAATAATGACCATACTATTCATAAGTTACCTATTCCTATATGTAATATGGTAACAATAGATTTTATAAATTCATAATTATATGTATATATAATTATATTCAGATAGTGTGAAATAACCCTTATTTAATTTTATTAAAATATTATAATATCTTACTCATTATCCTTGGTGAGCTCCGAAAAATTATTTCTTGAGTCCCAGAAGACTGTGATGACGTCATATGGGATACGGTAGCTGCTCAAGCTGTGACCACGATGTTCAAACCCTGAGATGAGATAAAGATAACTTTAGGTGGTTGCTTTTTCATACAAACGTATTTGCACAAATATGGGCGAACAGAGTATAATTTTACACTGAAATGACTGTTGTTGGCCATTATTGTATATTGGTCATTATTTGCGGAAAATCATATTTGGTTGAAGAAAACAGTGGATTAATAGCGAAAATAACATCGAAATTTTAGTCCATACAAGTAATTTGTACCAAAATAGGTATTTTAACCAATGTAGCTCGTAGTGTAGTGAAATGTATTGGAAGTGAATTGTGACTTTTCAAATTCCTGGAAATTGTCTACCAAAGTTTTAGTAAAACAGCCACCTTTTTACTAAAACATGACTCGACTTTGACTTTTACAACTTGGAAGGAGTGTAACGTTGCAAATCTATTATAATATAAAACAAAGTCGTGTTAGTTACACCACTTATAACTCAAGAACGGGTTACCCGATTTGGCTGAAAATTGGTGGGGAGGTAGCTTAGAACCAGGAGATTGACATAGGAGGAGAGGGTAGGAGGGGGGGGGGGTGTTCACCAGGGGCTACCCGTGCGAAACCGGGGCAAGTCGCTAGTTATATTAAAAATAAACTAATGAAAATAAAAAATAACATCAAAATGGCAAATGCACAAGCCGTGTGGCGCCAATTATAAAGAAAACAAAAGAAAAGTGGGTATTAATAACTTGCCGTGGTTTCTCCGGTGTCAGAAAAGACGCCTCCATCTTCTCCCTTAGATGTTATAAAAGCCGATTAAGAGATTACACCAGGGGATAAGTAGCAGCCCTTGAGTAGGACTCAACACCAATACTGCGATCACGAACCTGCCTGCTAAGAGTGGTGATAACGGCAAATCCTTTTGCATTCTATGGGGGAGGCCTCGTCCAGCAACGGACGTCAAAAGGATACTGATGATGAATAATAACTTGGAGATCCAAGGTCATAAAAGGGCAAGCAAAATTTAATTCAATTAATTTAATTTATTTGTTATATCTGCCGCAAAGCAGCAGTGCTCGCATTGTTGTGTTCCGGTTTGAAGGATATGGTTGCCGGTGAAATTACAGGCACATGAGACTTCGTTCTTATGCCTCAGGGTGGCGGGCGCAGTGCAATGCCACATAAGGTGCGTATGGACGTGACCTATGTGATAATGCACTGTTCATAGGCAGAGGGTACTACTTGACATCAGGTGGGCCATCTGCTTTATCCGTCATTCCAAGTAGTATAAAAAAAACCGGCCAAGTGCGAGTCAGACTCACGCACGAAGTGTTCCGTACTATTAACTACAAAAACGGCAAAAAAATAGGTTCTTAAAAAAAATTACGCGCAGAAGTGCGAAATCTGCCCCCATCCAAAAACTGACCCATAGAGCATCGCTTAATCTACATTTGGAGAAATCACGTTTCTTGTGTACGAGCCCCCTTAATTATTTATTTTATCTTGTTTTTTAGTATTTGTTGTTATAGCGGCAACAGAAATACCGTCATAACTATCACGGTTCATGAGATACAGCGTGGTGACAGACAGATGGACAGACGGACAGCCGAGCCTTAGTAATAGGGTCCCGTTTTACCCTTTGGGTACGGAACCATAAAAAGGGCAGGCCATCTAGCTTGTTCCTAATGCGATCAGTGAGCTTTTAAAAAGCACTGATGTTTTTTTTTTATACTACTTGGATGACGGAACAAGCGAGAGGCCCACCTGATGTTAAGCGGTAACCTCTGCCTATAAACAGTGCATTACCTCAAATGTCACGTCCACCTAGGACGCACCCTATGTGGCATTGCACTGCGCCCGCCACCCTGACACATAAAGATGAAAAGTCTCATGTGCCTGTAATTTCACCGGCACCCTTACCCTTCAAACCGGAACACAGCAATGCGAGCACTACTGCTTTGCGGCAGAAATAGGTATGGTGGTAGTACTTCCCCGGACGAACTCTTTCACAAAAAAGCTCTACTACTACTAATGTGTCGCACCCACCGTCTTAGATTCCTCATATTATGACACACAACTACAAGCGAAACAGTGTTTTAATGAATCTTGAATCAGGTATCAATAAATCACCACTATATTCTCATTGAGAGACTCAGCAGGACATCAATTTTTAATCGCGAATAATACCATATCTTCATTGACGCCTTCAATCTACTACAGGTACAGCTCTACAACTTTCAGTCTTATTTTAAAGGCCATAGGATTTTATATCGATATGTTGTGCATAACCAATTAATTGAACACAGTGGCTGTATTTTTAAACTCTTGAGGTTGACTTAATTGAATCGGTCTTGTATTTGATTAATAAGGGTGCCGGCGACATTTTTAAAATTACTCCTTTTAAGGTTCCAGATCTTACCGTGCAAATGTTTATATTAAACACTTATTTAATTTACTTTGCATTAATGTTTGTTTGTATGTTTGTGTGATTCAAATGTTTCAAGATGATTTGGGCTCACTTTTTGGTACGTAGGAACTTTGCACGAGTTGATGAACGAGTTTCAGTAGTAGTAGAGCTTTTTTTGTGAAATATGTAGATCATTCGTCCGGGGAAGTACTACCACCGAGTACCTATTTCTGCCGCAAAACAGTAGTGTTCGCATTGCGGTGTTCCGGTTTGAAGGGAATGGGTGGCGGTGAAATTACAGGCACATGAAACTTTTCATCTTTATTCAATTCAAATTCAAAATTCAAAATCTTTATTTCAGGCTTACTGAGAAATGCACCCTAAACAGTAAGCCCATATCAACATAAATACCTTAGAAACTAACTTACACATAAAAAAAAACACGTCACGTTTATGTCTCAGGGTGGCGGGCGCAGTGCAATGCCACATAGGATGCGTCCTAGGTGGACGTGACGTATAAGGTTACGCACTGTTAAGTTTAGAGGGGGTCATCTACTTATTCCGTCATTCAAGTAGTAAAAAAAAAAAAAAAGACTACCTCCGTGGCGCGTTAGGCCATTAGATACCTACGCGAGGGGTGCGGGTTTGATTCGCGCTGCAAGACTAATGTTTGCATGATCTGCAAATATTCGTTCCAGATCTAGGTGTTGTGTTACCATGGTACTCTTAGTTCTTGATACGACACAAGAGATACAAGACCGATTCAATCAAATCAGCATCGACCTGACTACACCAATCAATAATTCGATCACCAATCAGCATCGACCTGACTACACCAATCAATAATTCGATCACCAATCCTCCTGCCAAGCTTGGGGGTTCATTCTATAAGGGAGTTATTGTATTATATTGTATTTATTTATTGCTAAATACATTTATTTACAGAAAGAATAATACAAGGTTTGTACAAAATACATATAAAACAGTTGTGCCACCTGAAGACCGCTGCAAGCGATCTAAAGGTAGCTCAACTGATCCAAATCACTACCAGACGGATTTATTGCTTACATGCACGTACAATATTGTTAGTATAAGGTCTTATTTCTACTGTTAGTTATGTAGTAGGTACATGAGCCCCGTTAGGGCGCTGTAATTTTTGTGATCACGACCACATAATAATATGTGAACTAATAGGCAAGTATAGAAAACAAAGAAATTTCAAAATAATGTCCTAAATCAAAACCCGTAAAATATTATACAATTAGATACAGAAAATTATGACGAAAATTGTAATTAAAAGAATAGTATAAAATAAATAAATAAAATAAATAATGCTGGACAAGTTCACACAACATTATCTAGCCCCAGTTATGGGTACTAGGTAACTGATATACATAATACAATACATTACATACATAGATATTTTTTTATTATACATAGAAAACACCCAGAACACCCGGAACAAATATCTGCAGATCGCACAAATTATTTGTTCCGAGGCGGGAATCGAACCCGCAACCTTCTGCGACGCAGGCGAATCATCGCCAGCCGCGCCACAGAGGTCGTCAAACATACGTATACATAGAGTTACATGCCAAACCTGTTGATGATGTTGTTCCACTAAAACTGGACTTACCAAAAGCTCGAATAAAACAATGACGAGGCCACTAATCTCATAATTCGATTCTCACAGTGAAGCTGGCACAAAAATGGCATTTTGACATTAACGTCGCTCCGGAAGCCGTCGGAATTTTAATCGAATGAGATGGTATCAGATGTTATCTTGTAATAAGACATTGTGTAGTGGTTTTATCTTGTGTTAGTGTGCTCCTGGTTCTTTTCTGTTGGTTCATTTCGGTAGCTGTACGTTTTAATTCGGGTTTTGTCAGTGATTGGGTGTATGAAATGTATGAAAGCAGTGAACGTATTTTAGGTAGGTCTTGTATAAAAGCTTTTATACTTACGCTTTTTTCTTGTAGGTAATATAATATTATTCTGTAATTGTTATAACGTGAGTGACATAGGATATAGACTACTTAGTATCCCGGAATAACGTGAGCTACATAGGATATAGACTAATTACTATCCCGGTATAACGTGAGCTACATAGGATATAGACCACTTACTATCCCGGTATAACGTGAGATACAAAGGATATAGACCACTTACTATCCAGGTATAACGTGAGATACATAGGATATAGACCACTTACTATCCCGGTATAACGTGAGATACAAAGGATATAGACCACTTACTATCCAGGTATATAATGTCAGATACATAGGATATAGACCACTTACTATCCCGGTATAACGTCAGCTACATAGGATATAGAACACTTACTATGCCGGTATAACTTGAGATACAAAGGATATAGACCACTTACTATCACGGTATAACGTGAGATACAAAGGATATAGACCACTTACTATCCCGGTATAACGTAAGATACATAGGATATAGACCACTTACTATCCCGGTATAACGTGAGATACATAGGATATAGACCACTTACTATCCCGGTATAACGTGAGATACAAAGGATATAGACCACTTACTATCCAGGTATAACGTGAGCTACATACGATATAGACCACTTACTATCCCGGTATAACGTGAGATACAAAGGATATAGACCACTTACTATCTCGGTATAACGTGAGATACATAGGATATAGACCACTTACTATCCCGGTGTAACGTGAGATACATAGGATATAGACCACTTACTATCCCGGTATTACGTGAGATACATAGGATATAGACCACTTACTATCCCGGTATAACGTGAGCTACATAGGATATAGGCTAATAACTATCCCAGTATAACGTGAGATACATCGGATATAAACCACTTACTATCCCGGTATAACGTGAGCTACATAGGATATAGACCACTTACTATCCCGGTATTACGTGAGATACATAGGATATAGACCACTTACTATCCCGGTATAACGTGAGCTACATAGGATATAGGCTAATAACTATCCCAGTATAACGTGAGATACATCGGATATAGACCACTTACTATCCCGGTATAACGTGAGCTGCATAGGATATAGACCACTTACTATCCCGGTATAACGTGAGTGACATAGGATATAGGCTAACTTACTATCCCGGTATAACATGAGATACATCGGATATAGACCACTTACTATCCCAGTATAACGTGAGCTACATAGGATATAGAACACTTACTATCCCGGTATAAACAAAAAGTAGGCTCTAAGTCATGGCATTGTTTAAGTAAGTTTAAAAATTGTCATTGCCTAATAGAGTAAACCCACAGTGGTGTCGATTCTGTGCAGCATTCTCTAATTTTAAACCGCATTAAAATTATCGCGGTCTCTTTTATTTCAGTCTATTAGAAAGGGCGCGCGACAACTTTAACGCGCTTTAAAATTAGAGAATGCTGCACAGAATCGACACCACTACCTACATCGTTAACTTTATCTTTCAGCATAGTTACTTAAGCAATGCTGACAATACATTTGGAGTAAGTAATTAGGAAATAATGACAGACCTCATTATTTCAAAATAAAAATGAAAACGTTCGAACAATCCCATTCAATCACCAACTCGACAACAATAACTACAATAAAGAAGAAGAAAACCCAGTAATTACGCTCTAAGTATGATGTTACGACGCTATGTGCTAATTGGTACAAACGGACACACAATAATATACTACATGAACGTATCTAATCAAAATTGACCCTTCACGCGAAGGTAGAAAGTTTAAATTCTAAAATCTAAGTTACATCGTTGAGAATCCATAGAGCCATAAATTTACCGTAGGCGGCGCGATGATCGTGATTTGGGTCCTTAATTAAAAACGTTTTATGATGCTGTAAAAATGTCCAAAGATAAGTAGATTTATGAACACTATCAATTATTAGAATGGACCTGGATATGACCTACATCGGTAGTGGTTGTTTTGGAAACACCAGTATCATAATTTTTAGTCTTTTGTCATGCTAATTCATGATGATCTGTTGATCACCTGTTTATCATCAAATTTTGATCTTTCTTGTGTTAATTCATATTTTTTTTCTGAGCAGTAAAATTCAGTACACTTAAATTTTAATATGATACACGATGCTTCTTCCAGAGCTATTGAATTGATATTGCAAACAAAATATCTGTATTTCAGAAACTTCCAAACCGACCATTCTTATCGTAATCTCAATCAATAAGAATAATAATAATAACACAAGCTCTGCTTAGCTTGGGGCTAGATAATGTTGTGTGAACTGTCCAGCATTATTTATTATTTATTATTATTATTAATAAGTAATCTAAAGTTTGGTCTTACAAGAAAGTTCTTGTTTTTTTTTTGTAGAGTTGACCAGTTTTTTTTTTTTGGTTAATGCTATGTACAAGCATCCATCTTGTTTGGATAATGCGAGCTTTCTTTTTAACCTAGTAGACCAGGTTAGTTTCCTGATGTTGACTTGATGCCTCTGTAGTAGGTTTTATGCCTTTTTTTACTATTTCTTGGGTATTTTTAGGAAGAGTTGACTAGCTTCTTTGTTTGGTTAATGCCATGTACAAGCATCCATCTTGTTTGGATAATGCGAGCTTTCTTTTTAACCTAGTAGACCAGGTTAGTTTCCTGATGTTGACTTGATGCCTCTGTAGTAGGTTTTATGCCTTTTTTTACTATTTCTTGGGTATTTTTAGGAAGAGTTGACTAGCTTCTTTGTTTGGTTAATGCCATGTACAAGCATCCATCTTGTTTGGATAATGCGAGCTTTCTTTTTAACCTAGTAGACCAGGTTAGTTTCCTGATGTTGACTTGATGCCTCTGTAGTAGGTACTATGCCTTTTTTTACTAGTTCTTGGGTATTTTTAGGAAGAGTTGACAAGCTTCTTTGTTTGGTTAATGCCATGTACAAGCATCCATCTTGTTTGAATAATGCGATTTTTCTTTTTAACCTAGTAGACCAGGTTAGTTTCCTGATGTTGACTTGATGCCTCTGTAGTAGGTACTATGCCTTTTTTTACTAGTTCTTGGGTATTTTTAGGAAAAGTTGACAAGCTTCTTTGTTTGGTTAATACCATGTACAAGCATCCATCTTGTTTGAATAATGCGATTTTTCTTTTTAATCTAGTAGACCAGGTTAGTTTCCTGATGTTGACTTGATGCCTCTGTAGTAGGTACTATGCCTTTTTTTACTAGTTCTTGGGTATTTTTAGGAAGAGTTGACAAGCTTCTTTGTTTGGTTAATGCCATGTACAAGCATCCATCTTGTTTGAATAATGCGATTTTTCTTTTTAATCTAGTAGACCAGGTTAGTTTCCTGATGTTGACTTGATGCCTCTGTAGTAGGTACTATGCCTTTTTTTACTAGTTCTTGGGTATTTTTAGGAAGAGTTGACAAGCTTCTTTGTTTGGTTAATGCCATGTACAAGCATCCATCTTGTTTGAATAATGCGATTTTTCTTTTTAACCTAGTAGACCAGGTTAGTTTCCTGATGTTGACTTGATGCCTCTGTAGTAGGTACTATGCCTTTTTTTACTAGTTCTTGGGTATTTTTAGGAAAAGTTGACAAGCTTCTTTGTTTGGTTAATGCCATGTACAAGCATCCATCTTGTTTGAATAATGCGATTTTTCTTTTTAATCTAGTAGACCAGGTTAGTTTCCTGATGTTGACTTGATGACTCTGTAGTAGGTGCTATGCTTTTTTTCGGTAGACATACAAACTATACACGCCGTACGTAGGTACTGCTATATTTTAACAGATAAAAGGAAAGTATGCTTAAGAAAAAGGAGCCCATCTCTGTAGACATAACAAGAACCAACAATTTCACTTGATCATCGTGAACCTATTCCAGTCCCATGCTGACCAGGCCTCTCCCAGGGCGCGCCACTGAGCTGGTCTTCGGCTAGCGGTAGAAATTGTATTTGACATATATAAAAAAAAACCTATCATTGTTATAGGTCTATCATTGATCGATGGTGCAACCCACAGTGAAAAGAGGCCCATTTGAGGCTCTGCCTACCCTTTCGGGGAGAAAGGCGTATGTCTATGTATGTATGTATGTTTGTATCATTAGTCAGCTTAGCCAGAATAATGTAATGTGTGTACTACAAGCTGAAAATTTAGGTCCCTTAGACCCATTTAGGACCTTGAGTCTTGAGTCTCTGTGAGGCTCATTTAATCTTTTCACCACACTGGTTCTTTAAGCATCAGGGCCACCTCAAGCTGGCCTCTGATCTAATGCAAGGTGACCAAGAAAGACCCGGTGATACAAATTCAGTAGGTCAAGACCTACGTAAATGTCCGGTCTATCGCTTCATACATCTACCTCGGACCGCCAGTAGCCGTCATTAGGAATCGGCTACAAGTTTAATTGGTCCCTATATATCACCGTGCGTCTGTCTGTCCGTCCGTCCGCAACACCTGAATGTTTTACAACACAGTAGCGACCATAAACTTGTGAAACACGAATATTTTACGTTGTAAATGCATTGTTGGGGAAATAGAAAACCCGGTTGTGGCCAATGATACGGGGAAACTTTATACGTTCATAATTAAGTATTAAAATGTCTTGGTACCAAAGTAGCTAGCTAGTGACCCGTATAGGTACTAAAACACTCCTTTTACCAGTCTTCGAAGACATTCCTTCAACATCTTTCCCTATAACCTGTCGTAAAGTATTCAAAATAATGTATTACAATTTAAAATACTGACCATGTAGCTAGCAAAAAACAAATTATACTTTTACTCAAATTAGATAGAAACACTGTGAAAATTTAAAAAGGCGTGTGTCCGCTCCGACTTGCGACCGGAGTTTACTCCTGTCTAGTTCAGTATAAGATGCGCGAATATGTTGCGCAGAGGGAAAACATAACAAATTCACATTTTGTTTTACAGTTTACTGACCATCATTTTGCATAGGTACCGTGGGCATTATATTATAATCGATTCTTAAGGAATTTACTCGAAAAATGCATTAAGCCTTATAAACGATTTTTTTTAACTTCTTACCTAAATATTATTTAAGTACAAAATTAATAATACTACTACTGCTTATAGTTAAGCAGGTAGTTATGAAAGTACAACATTTTAAAAATACAAATGACATAGATTAGCTATAGACCGTTGCAAACGATCTAAAGATAGCTCAACTCATCTAAATCACTACCAGATTACCAAATTAATAAACGGCGATATTTGCCATCAAAAAATCTTAAATTAGTTTCATATTTTTTCGGTCTTTTTAAGTTTAAACTAGCTATAGATATTACCCACTGTATTAATAAACTACCCACCTAACACCACTATGAGCAACACAAAGCCACAACATTCGCAGTAAAAATTAATTGTTCTCAATAAGAAATCAAATGAGGACGGTCATTCCAGGCGTGCCATGACACCTTTTGTCCGTCCGAGACAAACAACGTGCCTATTCTGGTTCTGACACGATGGATACGCGAAATTAGATACGACAAGAATAATACAAGCCTTTGTTAAGAAAAACAAACTCCTAGCAAACGACACAATATCAACATCAGCCTATATCATTTTGATGTCAATAATTTTTGACGTATATTCGATGAAAATCTTACGTTTGGCTCGCGGGTCATTCCAGTATTAAGACAGGAAAAAACAGTGATGTACTTTTGATAGTTACGTACGGCTAAACCATAGCAGATTTCACCATTTTTTGTTATGGGTTGGTAGAACCCACGTGTTAAATGAAGGATGCTGATTTTAGGTAATTGTAACGAATCCACAGACTCTTATCTAACCGATAATGCCCGTACCAAAATCTTTCTTTCGGGCTTTAGGAGTCCGTGATACAGAATCAATAAAAAAAGAAACAAAAAGTTTATTGAATAAAAACATTTAATTTTATTAATACTGTTTTTCTGTATGCAACTTAGACCCACGAACTCCGAGTCTCGAGCACCGCCGTGAGGTCGCGTGCCTTTCGATCTTCTATAGGTTACATTTCGGGGAACGCTCCCAGGAACTTCATGATCTGATCCCACCATCTCCTTTTCATTATAGGACGAGCAGGCGCACGGCTCGGTACCACCCTTACCTCATTAGTATACCCTCTATTCGTACTAAACGTTTCAGTTCCACCTTTATAATGCGAACTGCTAAGGAGTGGAATACACTACCGTCGTCTGTCTTTCCTGAAAACTATAATCTGGGTATCTTCAAGGCTAGAGTGAACAGGTGCCTTCTAGACCTTTGTGCTCCATCTTCGGCCACATCGTCACTTTCCAACAGGTGAGATCGTGGACAAACAAAGGTCTACCAAACTTAAAAAAAAAAAAAGAACTCTGAGCTACATCTTATTTTCATGTGGAACTCTGTCGTTGGATTTTTGTAGATCAATCACGTGTTTCAATCGCTAAGTAGCTCATTTCCAGAATAAGTTCGTTTGTAATAAAAATCTCTTGTCATAAAGATATATACGTCTCGTAAATTTTACAATCCCCGGATTTGCTTCGATATTTGAATATTTAATTTTGGAATGATAGAACTCAAGGGCGTTCTGCGGTTTGTTTTTGCTGCCAACATCAAAAAAACTGTGAAAAGGGTTGTCGTTTAAATGTTGGCAATAATCGATTTGATACGTTCAGTAACTTATGCTTCTTCGGTGTCAGTTTCTGTCAAATTCACATTCCTAATGCATTGCAATCCTTTGTGATTCATTTGTCGTGTTTCCCCAAGTTTGCAAAAAGTTACGACACAAGGAAGTTTACTAATTACAAAGAGTAGAAATTTTTATTGTAAAACTTATGCAATGATGAAAACTTGAGGTGTTTTTCTTCAAAGGAAAAATTAATTAATTATTTAAAATAAGAAAATTATTTTGTTTTTTTAACAATGAGTAAAACACACAGATATAAAACTTATAAAGTTTGACTTGTGTGTCTGTGTGTGTATCTTTGTATCTGTGTAGGTATCTGTTTTTGGCATCGTAGTTCCCAAACGGATGAATCTGTTTTGATTTAGTTTCTTTTGTTAGAAATATGACTTGATCGAGAGTGTTCTTAGTTATGTTTGGTGGAAATTGGTGCAGCCGTTTCCAGGATCATCAGCTCGCAATATTTTGCATGGATTATTGTATAATCCACATTTGACATTGACTATATTTTTCTTTAATTGATAATAATTTGACATATTGTACTTACAATCATTTGACATTATATTTTGCAAGCCAATGTTCATAATAATAATATATGTTAGCTCATTAAGTGTAACTGCACTATTGTACCAATTTTATATATAAAAACTGTCATTTAAGGCGCGATAGGTTCTCAAATGTCTCTAGAATTTTAAAGTTTTTGATAAGAATTTTCATAGTTTTCAATGAAGAAAAAAATATATGATATTCTTGAGCTTTTTATCTAGTGAAATCAATAACTCAATACACTAATTGAATTACTCCACTCGATAAAAAAAATAACAAAGATACCTCCGTTTTAAAATTTAAATGCTATTTTTCACTGACTTCTCTCACGTTTTAATTTTTGAAATATTTGGTTACATGTTAGTTATTATTTGAGTTAGTGAATTCATCAAAAAAATTAAACAAAACTTTGAACGACATTTTTATATAATTTTTTTATACATAAAAACACGGTATCAGAGCCTGCGCTCGCCTTCTTCGCCTCATACAAAAATGTTCGTTGAACCTATAGCGCCTTAATATTTTTTTTCCAATAAATAACTATGAACTATGAAAGACAGCTGACAGCGCGTTCTATTTTTAACCGTGGCGACATCTAGTCTTGAATAGAGTAACTCGCTTCGGGGCTCTACATCATGCTAGATACCGATGTGCTACCCTGTGTTCCGTTTGGAACACTAAAAATAGTTGGGGGGTTTACATTTTTATATGTTGTATGAGATGACGTGTATCCTTGTATCCTTCCAAGGACGACAAGATCTCGAAGTCGCTAGACGTACTGAGAATACCTGGAAGGGATACTGGTCAATAAAATACCTAATGAAAGGTACACTTCATTTAACATTGAAACGGAAGCTTATCGACGTGTGTATTCTCCCCATCCTCACCTACGGCGCACAGACCTGGTCTTTGACTGATCAACAAAAGTCCAAACTCGGGGTTTGCCAGCGAGCCATGAAGCGCAGTAGTCTAGGAGTCAGACTGATAGACCGCGTTCGTAACAGTATACTGCGCTCCAAAACTCAAATCGCGGATGTCGGACAGAAAGCGGGTAAATTGAAGTGGGATTGGGTCACGTCTGCCGCATACCAGACGGGTTATGGGCTAAAGCCATAACAGAGTGGACGCCTCTGAACGGAAAACGATCTCGTGGCAGACCGCGGCGAAGATGGAGAGACGAAATAAATACCTATTTAAAGGATTGGCCCACAGTAGCCCAAAATAGAGAGGACTGGAAAGAAGAAAGGGAGGCCTTTGCCCTGCAGTGGAACACCACATGCTCTTAATAATAACTAGATGATGATGGTGACTTTAACTAGTTACTTGAATGACTGAACAAGCAGATGGCCCACCTGATGTTAAGCGGTAACCTCTGCCTTTGACAATACATTAACTCATAGGTCACGTCCTCCTACGATGCACCCTATGTAGCATTTCACTGTGCCCGCCACTCTGAGACATAAAGATGAAAGTCTCATGTGCCTGTTATTTAACCGGCACCCTTCAAACTGGAACACAGCAATGCGAGCACTACTGCTTTGCGGGAGAAATAGGTATGGAGGTAGTACTTCCTCGGACGAACTCTGTCACAAACAAGCTCTTCTACTACTTATAAGTAGAGATGGCATAATTTAACAATACTTGCACCAATCCATAAGACAAAGCCTTATTTATAAATCATAAATGCGATGTCCATGATTATTCATAAAAATGACAGCATCCCGTGACTTATTGCCTGTCACGGTGCAATCGGACCGCGGCAAAGACAAAGATGTGACACGTCAAGGTGGAATTTTCAGTGAGTAGTGGGTGGGTTCCGTTGCAAATATTTTGTAAGCGTTCACTGAAAAAAAAATACAGTTCGAGTAACCCGAAAACCGATAAAAGTTACCGTTCTGCGAGGTTAAAATGGAGCCAACACATTAACTGAAAAAAAACAGTTAAAGTAAAACAGTTCATTTTACTGTCTTATCCGGACTGATGTTTAATCGTTGAAATTTAAATTACTGCCAGGATACGTTGTTATTATTGACCAAAAAGTTCCTGTAACTGTTTATACATATTTATTTACTGTTTGCTTCCTAACTGTTTTTTTGCAGTTGCCCCAACAAAAATATGTTGTAGCAACTGTGTAAATTTTAACTGTGCACTTTTTGCACACAGTTAGATATATTTTTTTCAGTGTTCTTAAACACAACTTTAAAATAAGTTACTTTTACAGGTAGATATTTGTTACTTGACTGTACCAAACTTCTTTGAAAAATCTTTAAAGGCTCCATCAGGAACAAAAAGCTAATTAAAATAATAATTTTAAAATGATCCAATGGACACAGGATCGGTCTGGAACAAAATTATAGGTATAATGGATTAAACAGGACAATGGATCGAACAGGAACTACTCACTCTATCAGCTAGCTAACGTAAAATGCACCAAACACTACATAATCTAGTGGTCCAGATGCGTTAGAGAGCAATGCCTGCGTACGTGTTGCTCGATGGTAAGATGGCATGATTCTGCATGGTACTTACTGTATTATTCAGTCAACAATATCACTGTTTGGAGATATGACCCTTAGATAATTTATATATGACCATAGTTGAAAACTTGTAACGAATACCTTTTGATATCTAAGCATTATATTATACTTACCAAGCAAAGTTTTTTTTTTTGTACCAGCTGAACCGATTACTTGATACAGACCAGGCTTTGGACATAGGCTACTTTTTATCTCCGTGTATCCCGAGCGAAGCCTAGGGCGGACACTAGTATTTTTCATAACTCTACGGATCTCTAAATTATGATAAAGCGTGGTCCAGCCGCAAGCTCTTTTGTCAACATCAGGGCCGGGTGTGTTATCGGGATCATCTTAAAAGCTCCGATTGGGAACAATAAGTGAATCTTAAACGTTGTGCTTATCTACTGAAGGTATCGGTTAAGGAGCCGCTCTAGAGAAGAGATTAGACTTTTGATTTGAGTTTTTTCGCTTTGTTCGTTTCCATCACGTATCAGGTCGTAAAATAGTGGGTTTAATTTAAAATAGTGGCCTATTTCGTACAAAAGAAGAATATAATAGAAATATAGCAATACATCACGTGTGTATTCCACGATGCAACCCACTGTGAAAAGAGGCCCATTGAGGCTCTGCTGCCCCTTCGGGGGAAAAGGCGTGTGTCTATATGTATGTATGTATAATAATACGCAGCAATAACTACATACAAATATGAAGTTTAATATTGTTTTCACATATTAAAATACACAACACATTACATTTACACACATATAACACATAACATTTTTAACACATAATATACAAGTTCTTCTGCATAATTATATGTTTTCTGCACCTCCTACATACCTTAATATATTCAAAAAACACTAGCTGTTAGATAATGTTTCTTAACTTTAATTTTGCCTACTATATTGTTTGTTTTGTGCAATAAATACTATTACCATATTCTATTCTAAAAACTTGTATGGAACAAACAAGGGTGAATTTAGATACAAAAAGGTAGCTACGGATTGCTAAAAAAGTGTACCAGACTAGCACGTTTGACGCTATTGGTGATAATTGATCAATCTCTGATCCATCAATACCTGGTAACCTTTAACAGAAAATAGAAAAAAAGACATACCTATCCGATAAAAGATACTTACGGCTTAAAGAAGTTCTAAATCTGTGTGCTTCTTTTTCAACCTAATAATGTTCAACCTATTTAGGTATTTTTGCCGTTTCAACCCGTTTTACTAAATTTATAGTCATGTTGTCAATGAGTCTTAGGCCCTACTCCCATTACGATACGCACAGGCGATTCAAGTATCCTGAAGGTATCCTGCAAGTATCGGAGACTAGTCGCCGCCAAGTATCTCTCATACATTCCGAGACTTGCAGGATACTTGAATCGCCTGTGCGTATCGTAATGGGAGAAGGGCTTTAGAGATAACTACTTATGAATGGCAAACCATAGCACGCATGTTGGTGTTTGCTTCTTTCAGAGTCAACGTTTTGCTATCCAGATGAGGGTTTTCTTGTCCCTTTTTTTTTATTTTTTCTTTATAATTGGCGCCGCACGGCTTGTGCATTTGCCATTTTCAAGTATCTGTATTTTCACTAATTGTATTTTCAATATATTTTGCAACGTTACACTCCTTCCAAGTCGTCAAAGTCACAGTCGAGTCATGTTTTAGTAAAACGGTGGCCTATTTTACTAAAACTTTGGTGGACAATTTCCACCAATTTCAAAAGTCACGCAATTCACTTCCATTTAATTTCACTACACTTGTGCTTTTTAAACGAGCTACATTAGTTAAAATGCCACCAAAATAACACAAAATAACTCAAGAAAACACTAGGAAAAGAAATAAAATAAAAGTAGACAACGTCTCTTTTCGAAAATGGCGGGAAGAGTCCTTCTTGTCCCTTGTCAGTGATTAATTCTTAGTCTCCTCTGTCGCGTTCATCAGACTCCGTTTTAACTAAGATCAAACGTAAAACCGCATCAATAAAACAGTTCTATCACAGTGTTGGTTTGTTTTTATTGTATGTAGACACAATAAAAACAATGTAAAATAGTGTACAAAAGCAGAGTAATAATCTCGTCGATTTTTGTAAATATTTTGCGTCGCCTTTACATCTATAACGGAGTCGTGGAATCGATATAATCGGGCTGACAATCTGTTAGAGAACAATACCACAATACAGAATATTCAACAGTAAGAACACTTAGCTGAAATGCCTGTGCACACCCATTTGCACACTTCGCTTAGTAAGAGCTTTTATGTGAGAGTTCGTCCGGGGAAGTACTACCATCATAGGTATTTATTTCTGCAGCAAAGCAGTGCTCACATTGTTGTGTTCCAGATTGAAGGGTATGGGTACCGGTGAAATTACAGGCACATTCGATTCTTCATCTATATGTCTCAAGGTGGCGGGCGCAGTTCCATGCCACGTAGGACGCGTTCTAAGTGAACGTAACCTGTGAGTTAATGCATGTTATAGGCAGAGGTTACCGCTTAACATCAGGTGGGCCATCAGCTTGCTTCGTTATTCATTCAAATAAAATAAAATATGTTGCATATAATTGGGTCGAAACTTAGATATATTAAATCAATACGTACAATAAAGACAAGACCTAACTGTAAGGGTTTTGTATTTTTTTTAACCCCCGACTAAAAATGTAGGTGTGTTATAAGTTTGACGTGTCTGTGTGTGTGTGTGTGTGTGTGTTAATTACTTGTTGTATAAAGATTTCTGCCTTGTGTTGGTGCAGCCTTAAATAAAAGCTGGGCCGCGAGACTTGCGACGTGACACGGTTTGGAAAAAGAGTCTCCATGGTCCCCTTGATTGGACTTACTACAAAGACTAGCCAGTCAACTAGTAAATTAGTTAGTAGGTACTTAGTAGTCAGTTTATTTTGAATTTAACCATACATAGATCAACGGGTAAAACGGTTGGACCACGCGCTAGAGATTCTTGCTATTATCCATACTGTTTGAAATATATTGTGGTTAAAGAGGACAATATGCGATGGATCTTGTGACACGGTCTCCTATTGTCTGTTTATCGCACCTTTAAGGTACTTCTGATGTAGATGATTCGAATAAAAGGTTGATCATGATTTGTAAAGTCTTATTTAGCCTTAATGTTTTCGATTTATCTGTAAGTATGATCTACGTGTTGCGTCTTTCCTGGACAACTGGTTGAACTTGCCTCAGGTATGAAGCTCAGTAAATAGGCCTGGGGGTAATCATAGAGGTGAAAAGTTTTAGTGCGCCGCAAGGAGGCTTGTTTAATTAACTCTTATTTTTTCTCTAAAATAAAGAAAGAAAAAACATTTATTTGTGCCAACAAACAAAATTACACACAAAATTACGCACACACACACACACACACACAGAGAAACAAAGAAAACTAAAACTAATGTGTGCCTCTTAGTGTCAGCCACGCATCACTGACACAAATTGGCGTCCAGCTCAGCATTTGTAGCAACACAACGCTGATCTTCCGCTGAAACCATTTTAGTGTAAAACACGGATGTCTGCTTCACCATAAATAATACCTTTACTAATTAATCTACAGTTAAATAACAGAGGTGCAGGGTGCCAAAAGTCTGGTGACGTTACCTCGTTGGATTGTGGCGTATGCTCCTTGATGGCAATACTAATTTTCACATTGTACCAAGAAACAAAAAACACATGTTCCAAGTTCGAATTTTTGAAAAAGGTTTCAAAGGAGGAACTATTACCAAAAAGGTTGAACTGAACTCTCATATAGTACGCATTGTGCACTTTTGTCGGTGATCAAGCGACAAAGACGTTTAAAAATGTACTCTAATACACAAACACAAAATTTCTCTTAAAATCAAGTTATTTAGCCTTTCATATACGGATATAAGGTTGAATTTCGGATGTGTTGTGTTTTTTGATTTGTGAGTATTGATGGTAAATCTAGGTTCACATAATAATGTTATTATTTGAGTCTTTAAAGCGAGTGGGCTGTGATCATTGCCTATTCTGTTGGTAAAGAAGTAAACATGGAGTTTTTATTATAAAGCTGTCAAGTGTGAGTGCATAATACTTGACGGGGTCTAGGCGGGATTGATGATTTGCATCGAGGACTATTACATATTTATATTTTAGTATCTGTGCGGTGGCCGAGCATCGCTCAGTTTTTTTTTCGAAAAATTATATTCGGAATATTCCAGAAAAAAATTGGATGCGGTTTAATATAAAATAATAAATAAATAATGCTGGACAGTTCACACAACATTATCTAGCCCCAAGCTGAGCAGAGCTTGTGTTATGGGTACTAGATAACTGATATACTTAATACAATACATTACATGAATAGATATTTTTTATTATACATAGAAAATACCCAGAACACACTGAAAAAATATTTGCAGATCGTACAAATATTTGTTCCGAGGCGGGAATCGAACCCCCAACCTCCTGCGACGCAGGCGAACCTTCTTAGGTTATTAGCAACCTATATATTCAATATTCTGAGACTGACACAGATTAGCGAACTCCAGACAATATTTCTCTAATTTGTGACACTATTTTTGAACAAAACACACGATAAAAATCGATTTTCATATAAGGTCCAGGGTACGTAAATAGATGGGGAGTAAAATCGAAAAATTCTGCTATATTCAATATTCTGAGACTGACACAGATTAGCGAACTCCAGACAATATTTCTCTAATTTGTGACATTATTTTTGTTTATTTAATGGGAGTTTTTGTAGTTTTTTCATATAAGGCCCACGGTACGCAAATAGATGGGAAACACAATCGTAAAATCGAGCTTCAACAAAAAGTCAAGTCCGTTATGTTTTCCCTCTGCGCAGCATATTCGTGCATCTTATACTGAACATCTTATATGCGTCGGAGCTGACGCACTCCATATTTTCTCTACCTTGAGATATATTAAAATTGTGGTGGTTGGTAGTTGGTAGTTATTGAAATAAACGAATTTTTTGTCACTAAGTAACTTGAGCTGCATTTTGTTATGTTTTTTTATGCTACTTGAATGACGGAATAAGCAGATGGCCCACCTGATGTTAAGCGGTAGCCTCTGCCTATGAACAGTGCATTACCTCATAGGTCACGTCCTCCTAAGACGCGCACTATGTGGCATTACACTGCACCCGCGACCCTGAGACATAAAGATGAAAAGTCTCATGTGCCTGTAATTTCACCGGCACCCTTACCCTTCAAACCGGAACACAGCAATGCGAGCACTACTGCTTTGCGGCAGAAATAGGTATGGTGGTAGTAATTCCCCGGACGAACTTTTTCACAAAAAAGCTCTACTATTATTAACATTTTGAGAACATTCGGGCCCACTTACTGGATAAATCCAATCATTCGTTATTTTTAGTCTAAACTGTGAATCAGGAGTTTTCCTAACCGCGTTACGGAACCCAAAATGAAAAGAGTTAAGCTATACATATATTATTCGTTTAATACCAGCTCAGAGCTGTAACATAGGATAAAGTTAAACCATCGCTGACGATGAACAGCCACAATGGGTATGATTTACTGGCGTGAAAGAGAACGCATGATTTTATATTTGATTTGATCTCTTTATTACTGTGAGGTAATATTTGACAGTTGCAGTAAGATTATCTCAATGAAGTGCCGTAAAGTAAACAAATGAATACAACAAACCAGATAAATAACATATCTAAAGCTAAGGCCAAACCAAAGCGTTCAGTCACCGTCCGCGACGGACGCGTGCTGAACGCGTTGGTTTTGCCTTAGCTTGATGGATTGCTTAAGACACGTAAGCATTGCATACTCTACTTAGATTTAAAAATAATTGCAATTATTTTTGGAGTTTACGCCATAAAAATCGATTTTCATATAAGGTCCAGGGTACGTAAATAGATGGGGAGTAAAATCTAAAAATTCTGCGTTAACAATAATTGAAGTCGTTATGTTTTCCATCTGCGCAGCATATTCGTGCGTCTTTTACTGAACTGGAGTAAACTCCAGCCGCACGTCGGAACAGACACACTCAAATTATATGCAGAACATACATTGGAATGCATTTACTGTATATATTCCGTGCTTAAGCCTAGAAAATACCTACGTTAAAGTATAGCCGTTTATAATCAAATAGAATCGAGAAAGATTTATTGTACACCTAACGCAAATTAAATAAATGTTTTTTTTTTCAAAACAAGCTTTTATCGAATTAGTTATCGTAACCATGTGCTGAACAAAATGAGCCTAAACACGGCCAGACTACTTATTTTCCATCGAGGAGTTCCGTTGTTCACCTTCCGTGTCCATCATCAGATCAGCTCGCTGTCACCATCATATTGTATTGTCGACAGAACTTGACAGGTATGCCAAATTTCAGCTCAATAGGTTGAGGATAACTACTTTAAAATTCAG